>CP088213.1:1419338-2838676 GCA_021117315.1 Immersiporthe knoxdaviesiana
CATGACAATGACAAAGACTGTAGAGACATTATAATATGGTACTTTCCCTTTCCTGCATAGGTAAGATGTGGAACATATTGTTGATATACCTGTGAGTGCTTTCTTAGCTGGACAGCAGCCTAGAGTCAGGAACTATCAGTATAGTTTATACGTGATTGTGTAGGTGAGCTTTTCCAAGCTTTAGATGCCCTCATGTTTCAGCTCAGAATCATAATCACAAGCATGAGGCCTGTTGTGAGTGGCTGAATAATACCAAAATACCATTATGCACTATCTAACATATCATAAGTCTATATTAGCACTTTGATCTTTCTTAAATCTGGGGTCTTCTTTTGTTTTTAGAGTCTACTATGTAAGCCTCCAGAGAGATGCACAATAGCCTCGCTCTATGGGATCGCTCATTGCTCAAACATGCACATAGATCTGCAGCAGGCTGACATCAAACAGCACATAAGAGCATGATTGTCCAGCAGATATCTAATACAGCCAGCCTAATATAACAAATATGATCCGTGAGTAATTAAGTTTGGTATCAGGCACCTCAGGACATAGCAACATCTGTTATGTATCTTGAAGTGGACCACTTCATACAAACACTGACTGAAAGGAGTATAACTGGTAGGAAGGACAAAGTAAAGTATTTAAGTAGGTAGCTCAGAGACAACATAAGTTATTTCAACACAGATGCACATATTCACAGAGACTTATGCATTTCATTGACAATATAAATATGGGTGTAAACCTTATATAGATGCTTCCTAAGCTCACTAAACAATTGAAAGACATACACTTCATTTTGTGTAGTGTGTGAATATGCACAACTCTCTTTCATACAATCCATCATCAAGCAGCCCACAATCACAACCACAACAAAACTCATCACAACTCAGGTCTTCATACCTCTCTCAGAAAGATGGAATTCTTCAAGATCCTACTCCTCATCCTCGGGGCCTTAAGCCTCTCCACAGTGTTCCCAGCCTCCATGGGGGCAAATGTTGTCCCCATGGAGAAAATGAGTCCCCCTGAAGAGGCCGTCAAGGGCCGTCAGTCTATAAGCGACGCGCCTGGCTACTACAACGGACCATACAACGATTTCCCAGCTGAGAGTACCTGGGTGAGCTACGGCACGATGGTGAGCCAGCCCCTCCCTCCCCCATATCCCCTATCCCCAATGAGAAAAGAAGGATACATAGCCATGTTAATAGTTGACATATACCTAGGTACTAACACTTTCTTTTCTCCCTTCCCCTCTAAAAAGTAAAACGACTACTCTTCTTACATGGCCGAAGCCGGCTCTACCAAAGACGACGTCGAAAACATCTACAAGGCCATCAGCAGCGTCTCCACTTCCCTAAGCCTGGACAAGTAGGTGATCCTCGGCGTCATGATTCAGGAGAGCAGCGGCTACGTGGGTGCTCAGGCCACGTACGATCACCGGCAGTGGCTGCACGGGTTACGAAGGGGAGACCAACTTGCCACAAGTTAGTATTCATCTGACTCTCCTCAAAAGCGGGGGAAACAAAAAGAGAAGAAGGAGAGAGAACAACAACTTGGCGAAGAAGATTAACTGACAAATATGTGTGTGAAGGGATTCTTAGTCTAAAATCCTCGCGATGGTGCACTGTGGTACCCAACACCTCAAGAAGAACCTCGACGACTTTGGCGGCCAGCAGACCGTGGGCTCCGTCCACCCTGCCCTGCGCGAGTACAATTCAGGCTCTGTCGACCAGAGAAACCTGTCTATCGCTCCCAACGGAGTAGGCAACCCGTAAATTATTTACTAATTACTACTTCTTTTTCTTTCTTGTTCACCTTTTTTTATTCATTTTCTCAAGTGCTGACTGATGTGCAGATACTACGTCTCAGACATCGCCTAGCGGATGCAGGGCTACGTCTTCTAAATAAGATGGCTTACGGGACGAGAAAAGGTGGGAGAGAGGCTAGATGGGGGAGAGCAGGGGGACATAATAATCATCCCCTTTTGCTTAGGATAAAAGGATATCTCCCCCTCCTGAGGAGTCGGGTTGCTGAGGATGGACGACATCTGTGGACAAATCTCTGTATTTCTTTAGGTCCCACCATCTTCTTCTGTAGACACATCAGCTTAGACCTCAGATTTGTTTCACAATCACATAATTCAATCAGTAACATTGAATGCGAGACTACGGCAGAAGTATGGTACACAGAGATTAGGCGGCTTGCCTCAACTTGTCTTGCCGTGGAACGGTGCAAGCGTTGTGTGCTTCAATGCCACCCCATAATAATATTTGAGTGTTCAACAACATAGATTTGAAAGCTTACAACCGCTAAGCTGCTCGCCTCGCCAAAGCTGATGTATCAGGTTGTCAAGAGCTGACTTTGGTATGGTACCGACAAAATGTAGGACATGAACGACTACGTACGACATAGACATCAAGGTCAATTTGTCCCACGAGTCACAGGAGAAGCGAGATTGGAACCGAGCCCCTTTGCATGGTGATCATACTTTCATTTCTTTCCTCTTATCTTCCTTCTTCTTCTCTGATATCGTTCTCTTAAATTGGGATTCTATAAAGTATCACCTGTGACGAAAAAGAAGGGAAGTTCTCCTAACCCTGCCCTCCCGTGGCTTTCCACCCAGGAGCACTCCCGACACTGAGCTATCGGAGCTTGCAGCAATTACTATTCTCTCGATCTATAATAATATCTGAAATAGGCAGGTCTGTTTAAAGAGGTTTTGGATTATGGTGCTGTGTAAGAGCTCCGAGATTCGCGCGTCCATGGGAATCGTGAGCTGTCCGTCTCGTATGTACATGAACTTTGTACAAGAAAAGTCCCCAATGCAGTCAATATGGGACTGCTGCTGCTGCGCCATTCGCCAGTGTAAATGCCATCTGCATAATTTTGCCGTGTCCCGACAACAAACAGTGCCCGAACAATAAATGCGCTGTAGCACCCGCCTCGTAGTACATTTCTGATAACCAGCCTCTCATGTGTGTGTGGTGTATACGTCCACTGGCCGGCGGAGCAGCTGTGAATGTTAAAACAAAACCTCTCCCGCAGATGCAATCATTCTCCGTGTGTTGGCTTGCCACACCACTCAGGCAGTGCTCATGACCTCTCGATTGGGTTCTCCCACTTGATAGGATGCAGCAGGGTGCTCCTCATACACAGCCGACCTGTGCTGTCCTTGCGACTCTCCTCCGTCCTTCCGCCGCGTAGGGCTCCTTCCCCAGCACGGCCGCCATTTTCGCCGCGACCGTCGTACTGGGCATAGCCCAGCCAGCGGCGCCACCATAGGCCCGCAAACTCGCTGTTGTAATACCAACTCGTGCCGGCGTGGTTGTGTTCGTTGTCGTCGTCAAAGGGAGACCCGGGACCACCGGTGGTATGATCCCTGCCGCCGTTGAAAGCCCAGTCAACGGCCTCGATGTCCCAGTTTCTGTCAAGGTAGACCGGGTGAGGTGCGTAGACAGCCTTCAGGCCGTGGTGCAGCGCCATGGAGGCAGGAAACATCTCGGAGAACATGCTGTGGTGCTGACGCCATGTCTCCTCGTGCATGACCTCCAGGAGGCGACGGGACAGGCGCGAGGCCGTAACGATTGCGCAGCGACGAGGAGGCGTTGGCAGGCTGAGATCATAGCCCGTCACATCTTTCTCGAAGACCCAGCCGGAGTTATCGGCGTCAAAGAGAGGGTTCAGGGTGATCAGGTCGGCATCCTCGCCCACGCCACACTCTGTCATGTTGGAGCCGGCAGCGCAGGACTCTGGCATGAAGCTCTGGCCGCGCTCCTGAGCGCGGAGAGGCTGTCTGCCGGCGAACGAGACAGGTCCCATGACGGACCGTCGACCCGAGGCCTCGACCTCCTGGTGCACCTGCTCTGTGAAATCGGCCCAGCTGCCGTGGAAATCTGGAATGTAGTATCTCTCGGAGCGCTCCCACATCTCCTGGCGGCTCTGCTTCTTGGCCCAGCTTCCGAGGCGGTCGAAGAGCTCGTAGTAGTTGCCCGAGTATCGCATGTCCATCTCCCAGTTCCAGAAATGCTCGTATTCGGGGTGCATCATGGCGAAGTGCTGCAGGGGCATGTGCGCGGACCGGTAGACACCGTAGACGTCGCTCATGGATGGGTTCTCCACGGGCGCTCCCCAATAGCCGGGATATAGCAGCCGCATCTGGTCCTCGGACCAGAGGGTCGTGATTGAGTGGAACTCTTCCGGCATGTTCATGTCCAGGACACTCTGCACGGTCTCGCCGTCCGCCCAGATGGGAATCGAGTTGTCCTTGACATGCAGCAGGAAGTGGATGTCATACTCACCGCCCGACCGCAGCGACAGCTCCGAGATCATGGCCCGGAAGTTCAGGATCGTGAGGTGCGTCCACTGAAAGCCGACGTAGGTGCGGATGACGACTGCGATGCGACCAATCTTCGTCTTGCCGCCAGAGCCGAGACGGGACTGCGAGTCCTCGATGCTGGCAGACGGCCCGCTCTCGTCGAGCTCCTCGGCGGCCAGGAACCGCTGTCGGTTCGACTCATGGCATTGCTGCTGCAGACTGCCCCAGTCCACCTTGTGGTAGTCAATCTTCCCGGTCTTGCTCCAGACAACCTCGCTGCCCTCGTTCTCGGTGTCCATACCCTCCCCAACTCCGCCGTCCCGCAGGCTGTAGCCCAGGCCGTAGGGTCCGTACCTGCCGAAACGGTCGTAACATATGTCCTCTCGGAGGCCCAGCAGGCTGTAAGATCCGATTGCTGGTCGGGCAACGCCCTGCGGAACACCATCATAGACATACAAGTCGGGAACGGGGATGGTCTTGTCCTCGTCAAGGTAGCATGTCTCCACGGGGTAGAACTTGTCGGTGTACTCGGACGAGTTGTAGTCAGGATGAGGTGCGTAGGGTCTTGGAGTCGGCGCCTCATCGCTGATCTCGACAGTGATGGTCGGTGGAGTGTCTGCCTTGACAGGGAACTCGGGGATATAGTCCTTCAGAGAGACCAGGGTCTTGATGCCATTGTAGAAGCCGTCCATGCTAGCAAGATAATATTAGCCTCGGACGTACACACTCGAGGGGCAGCAAACTTTTGGGGACCAGACGACTTACTGCTTGAATTTCAGCCAGTGGACGCCGCCGTCATTGCTGTACCCATGCTGGTACCCAGAGGTGGCGCCCTGGTTACCCTTTGTATAGCTCTGGATGTCAGAAGTGGCCGTGTCCTCAGAGGTGCTGTAGATGCCGTCCAGGCCCAGGCTGCTGTCATCCTGACCACCCGTGGACGCAGTGGTGGTGGTGGTGGTCGTCGTCGTGGTTGTTGTAATGGTGTTGCTGCTGCTGCCAACAAGTGACTCGGCGTTGTCGCCTTTGCCGAAGTCGACCAAGTGATCCAGGATCCTGCTGTGCTTGGTGTTGACCCCGCCAGAAAACAGCATGAGGCACAAGATGAAGGTGGCGGTGACGGCCCATATCATGACGCGCCTATAGAAACAGTGGCCGAGGAGGGCGCGGACAGGAAATCTAGGCGAAGACTGAACAGGCAGGGGGCAGCATGGCTTCGCTCTTCCGTGACGAGGGTGACGAGTTCCTCGACGAGGTGTTTGATCGTGGCAGACATAAGCGCTGCTCCATGGTATAATGTGAAGATGAAGAAGAGGTGAGAGGGAGGAGGGGGGGAAAAGGAAGGTGGGGGAAGGGTGGAAGGAGGTTTGGGTTGAAGCTGCTCGAGGAGGAGGAGGAGGAGGAGGAGGGGGGTGGCTCGTGGGGACGACGAGCAGCTTCAGCGACGATGTACTCCCCAGGCTGACATACACACGAGGTCGCGATAGTTGGCCGTGTAGCAGCCTCCCGAGAGTTGGTGTTGAGGTCGAGAAGAAAAGAATAAAAAAAGCAATGGCCTGGCCGCGGACTGCCTAGCCTAGTTCGACCTGGTCTTGAAGCGAGGAGGGTTCGACAAGACTACTTCAGCCGTGGAAAGTGAAGGAGGACCTGCGTCACTTGGTCTGCTGTCACAGGGAAGGAGCGTGGTCGGAGGCGTGAAGAAGCAAATATCGAGGCACTAAAGAACCGGCCGGGTAGACGTCGATCAAACGCGGATAAGGTCAACAAGAGGACGATGACGGGCCGCCGTTGATGTGTAATTTGACGTAAGAGATACGCGTATGCTGCAAGTGACCGCTGAAATGCAAATATTATTATTTTGTCGAGTGTGTACGGGCAGTGGGAGTTTGTGAGTTCCGGTGAGAAAGAAAAACATTGAGAGGGAGACAGGAAAAAAAGAGACGAGGTGAAGTGAGGACAGGGATCGGGAGGAAGAGGGAGGGTGTGGCAGGAGGAAATAGATGGACCTCCCCCTCAAGGCCTGGCTAGAGTTTCGAGTGGTCTGTGTTCTGCCACAAGAGAAAGAGATCAGCCCAACATCAGGTGAAGGCAGGTTGCCGGCATTGGAAATTACAAGAGTGAAAGTGAACCAAGAAGATGAAATAGCTGGAGTGTCACTGGTGAGGGAAACAGTAGGCCGGGGGCCAAACAATTCACTGGAGCTACGAGGTACTGTGGTATAAGTACTTGTTGTGACAGGAGTCTCCACGGGCCTGAGGCTGCCATGCAAAGTATATACCATGTAGTACTATGTAATATCGAAAAGTCTACTGCATGATGGGGCATGTGTAGTAAAACTTGCATATAGCAGGCTTCAGTTGCTTCTTGGCTGAAGGCGGGGAGGGGAGGGGAGGGTTGCAGAGGCGACAGAAACAAAAGAGCACGGGGAAATTGGCAGTGGAAAGGAAGAGGGAGAGAGGGTCGAAAGGAAGGGAGAGAGGGTCGAAAGGAAGAGAGAGAGGGTTGAAAGGAAGAGAGAGAGGTCCGAAAGGAAGAGAGGGGCACGAGAGGGTCGGGGGTTTTGTTTGGTTACACCAGCTGTACACAGAAGTAGTGGAGCCCTTGGATGATACAACCAAGAGTGTAACACCGAATCAGGTGTGAGCGAGGTAGCACACCACCCTCCAGGCTAAGCAGGCTGCCTGACCTTGATTTGGTACATATACGGAAGTACTATATGCACACAGAGTACTGATGCACTATGCAGGAACAGAATTGGGTGAGTGTTCCAGTCTGTGGAGGAGTACTATGACAAGCCAAGCTGTGCACTGATATCAGACCAAACTCACCAACTCGCCCCCTGCTACAACCAGGCTGGGGCACCCCAACCCCTCTCTAAGTACCTAAGTACTGTAGCCCCCTCAGTTCTCGCAACCTAGCCCACGGGCCACTGCAGATCCGCTAGATCCCGCCTGAGGGCCCTGCATTTCAGGGCCTCGCCCTGGCCACCGCATTCTGCGGCAACCTTCTTTAGTAGTGGCCATAGTTTTACATGAATTGTTGAGGTTGGCTTGGACACACACACACACACACCATTTTTCTCTATCTAGGATCCATCAATCAATTGAATCTTCCTCCCGTCCACTGACCCCCGCCTCCCTTCCTGGCGTGGGGCAAGTACCGTAAGCCAGAGGAGGAGGAGGAGGAGGAGACCACCTGTTCGGCCTGATCTGACTGTGTACATAGTAAGCACATTTCTCGGGCGCCCCTAGAATCCTATACTTAGGAGCAGGCAGTGGCCAGCAATTCCTGTCCTGGAGGCACTCGCAAGCTGGTCCAGGCAAGAATCTCCATTTCCCGCAGCCTCGGCCGAGGCACCAATCACTACCACAGTACAGTGTCACAGTCACACCGCGGACGCAGTGATACGAGACTTTGTGGCACAGAGAACGAAGAGACGGGTTTTACCTGCATCTGCGTCGTTGAGAAGGCCCGGGACTAGGTTTCAGCTTGTGCTCTCGTGCCGTTTTCTCTCTCTCTATTTCTCACGGGGAGATAGTCGCAGGCCAGAGCCAAACCTAACCAGAAGACCAATCCATCGACCCACAGAGGCGTTGTACGATAGGACAACTGTGGGCTCAACACTTTTAGACTTTGGGTGGCGGCTGACGGGCAACGCGTCCCGCAGCAGATAGTTTACCTACGGCACCGTGCAAGAATCCCAGTCCAGCTGGAGAAGGACCCAGCTGAGGAAGTTGAACACTCTCTCGGTCTTGGCCTCTTTCTCTCTTTCTCCACCACACCCAGATATGATGTCGCATAGGGTGGCTCGGTTCGGATCAGCGGCTTGCTGCAGGCTGTTGGGATAATGTCCAACAACGTTCGAACTCCGGCTGTGTCAGAAACCAAAACAATCTTGATGCGGCGCCCTCTGCCGTCATTTTCATGGCGCCAAGCCGCCATGACTGCCGAGAAGGTGGCGCAACGTGCGATCACCCAGAGCCTCGGGGACAAACTTCCTCGAAACCCCCTCCCTGCCTTGCGGGTCCTGGATTTGGGGGGATGGAGGAAGAAGGGGGGGGAGCGTTTAGAGGATTGTGGTCCTACCACGCCCTGTCTTTACAGATTACATAGTAGGACCAATCGGTGCTCAACACCTCAGGTGCCCAGGTGCCAGGTACGGAGTATGCTGCAGCTTGTGCAGGTGGCCAGCCCCTGTTGTTCGCTGCCAAGAATTGTCGCAGCAAGGCTAACCGGAAAAGCTTGTTTTCTTAACCATATAAATAACCCAATCCTGTGTGGACCTCCGTATTCTGGAGCCAGAGACAGAAGGACTGCGGAGGATGACCACGACGCTTGACGACCAGACAAAAATTAAATTGCTGTACAGACTACATGGCCACACAGGGAAAAGACCAGGCGCTCAGAGCGCCCCCGATACGGTAAAGAACAGAGGGACCTGGGGAGGGCCTGAAACGCGCCTCGAGCTCTGCTCCAAGCAGCCGAGACCGTTTCTCATCGTCTTCGAGGCACCCAGCGCCAGCCTCATCCCGACTCGGCAGGGGTCATTCTCGGAAACTCGAGGGAAAACCTGAGAATAAGGCCGCAGATGATCTGCGCTCACCTTAATGCTTATTGTCGTCGTTCCTTGCTTCCCGTCCGGCACCGTCGCACCTCACACCCCCTCCTGTTTCCCACGACTTTCTGCCGTAGCTTGACTAGGATCTCAGCCACCTTTTATCTAGTCCCAACATGGCGATCCGAGATCTTCACAATCTATGCCGTGCGACCGAACGACTCTCTCTCTCTTTTTTTTTTTTTCCCTTCTTCCGCCGCAAACACCCCGTGTCGAGAGACAAATACGTCTGCATCGCCCTCTATCCCCTACGGGCTGACTGAGACACACCAATTTGGAGGGTACGTATCTCGTCAGGCCAGAATCACGAGTATAGCGGCGCTTAGTTATCAGGTCGAGGACGGGTTGTAACCTCGCGTGGGGGTTTGCCAACCCCGCCCTGCCTCATCTCGCATCCTGTACAGGAGGAGTTGACTGTCTTTTTCTTCCTCTTACCATAGGATCCCTCATATATGCAAGATTACAATACTGCTGCAACAGGTGCCCTGCTCAAAGTTTACTGCCATACAGGTACAACGAGTACACGACATTTATAGCGCAAGGACGTCGTACCTGAGCATGGTGTCAGCTCACCTGCAGGCGCCTGCAGGATGACAGGCCCCGCCAGCCAATTATTCCCTAGAGGGAAGAAGTGGGTGACATGAGACCCCGCTGCGCCTGCTACACACGATCAATAGACGCATTGATAATTCTAGAAACAAAGCAACATCAAGAGCAAAATAAACCGAGGTAGGGCAGAATCCTTCGAGAGAAGAAGAATCAGAACCTACTACGGGGGTGCCTACAGCCCTGGTCTCCCCACACCCCTTCCCTCGGACAACCGGAGCATGGAAACGGAATAGAAATTGGATCGTCTTCCTGTCAAATTTTTTTTTTTTTTTCGCCAAGTAGAGGTTGCCTCTGAATGGCGTCTAAAAATCTTCCCAGAGCACTCGCCGTGACGTTTACAAGAAGAAAAAAAATGGTGTGGTCTGGTGTCTAGTCCCTGGTCTTTTCATCTTACCCAGTCTCGGCGTTGTCTCTCGTATACAATATCCAGAGACTGACTCTACCCGCCACAGCTTCTCGGCTCGCGCAGAGCAAGCCAAAATGAACCCCCCAAATCGAAGTACTACTATTAAACCAAAACCCGCGTGATAAGTAATAACTATAAAAATATTAGTACCTCATCAGTGGCCAACTGATCGGCATGGTGTCATCAGTGGATGACGACGACAGCGACCCCATCCGCCGCCACCACCCCCGTGCCATTGCATGAAGACGAGATTGCGCCGTTGCAGTCTCGCTGATGTTAGCCTGCTCGCCTGCCTGCCTGCCTGCCTGCCTGTCTGGCAGAGATCTATTTGAACGTGGGAGAGCGGCACCGGCTATACGGCATCAGACAGACAAACAAGGCTGACTGACAAAGGGGGTGGGTTCGTAGTGTGCGGGCAAGGAAAACGGGTGGTTGATGCTGTTCACGAACCCTTTCCTAGGAGAACCTCTTTTTGTTCATGATCTTGACAGACATGAATTGGCGACTTTTTTTTTTTTTTTTTTTTTTTTTTTGCCCTCTTGCTTTCTTTGCTCCCTCTCTTTCCGATCACTTTATGTCGATTTCCTAGACAGGATTGTTATCGTGCAGAGATTCATGGTAGAAGTTGTAGTGAGTGCCGTTGATGTACCGCTTTGCTTCGCTGTGGGCAGGGCGTTTCATCGTGATTTGGACGACCTTAGCCTGGAAGATGTGTGATCTAGCAAGACCGCCAGGAAGTTGCGTGTGCGTGAGACTATCACCTGACAGTTTGCTTCTCTCCGCTGGCAGCCAGCATCTCGGCACCAGACTCCAGGCCTTCCACCGGCCCAGCATCTGCCTGATCCTCCTCAACCACGCCAGCCTCGACGTCCGTATCCAGCCCACCACCTACGCGGTCGCCATGGGACTTGTTCTTGCTCATGCTCTTCTTCTTCTTCTTCTTCTCCCCACCAGCAGACTCCTCGTGCTCGGCGGCCCCTTGTAGACCACGCTTGGTCCTCCTCTTGGCGTCGACGCGCTCCCTCCAGCCGCGGCCCCAGACGACGGTGGCCCACGTGCCCAGCGCGCTCACCACCAGAAAGCCAGCACTGATGGTGCTGAACCAGCCGACGCCGACCGTCTCGACGGCGGGCAGGACGACGGCCGTGCCCAGGCAGGCAAAGAGGTACCGCACAAAATAGTTGCCCGCGATGACGTCGCTGCCCCGGCCCTGCATGACGTCCAGGCAGTACGTGTTGAGGCTGGGGAAGCAGAACAGCTGCGCGACCCCCTGCAGGAACAGCGTCACCACCACCAGCGCGATCCCGCCCACGTTCTCCTCGACGGCCCACCCGTACACCAGCACGCACGCCGGGATGGCCACCCCGATAAAGGGCAGCGCCGACCGCATCCTGTCCTCGGGGATCCGCGCGTGCGAGAGCCGGATGTACTTCCTGACGATGTGGTCTGCGTACCGGCCGCCCATGAAGGTGCCCACCAGGTAGCCTGCGCCCGGCGCGAGGTAGAAGAGGCCCGACTGCATCGGCGACGTGAGGTGGAAGCGCGGGTTGAGCACGTAGCGGATCGGGGTGAGGAGGGAGTACATGTTCCAGACGAGAGACGAGCTGGCTATCCCCGCGAGCAGGCTGTGGAATAGGCCGTTTTGTGTTACTTCTCTTGAGGGGGCTCTGTGGGGAGAGAGGGAGAGAGGGAGAGAGAGAGAGAGAGAGGACGCCAGAATCTTGAACTGTAGTGGTGAATCATTTCAAAGGCGGGAACTTACAGGTTTGGATAGGTAAACATCAGCTTCAGCACCCTCCACGGGTTCACCATCCTCCCCAGCACGGCTGCCTTCTTCTTCCTGCTCAGGCCCTGGAGGTCGTCGTACTTCTTGTGATGGATCGTCTCTGGGAGGAGGGAAGAAGGCGCCCAGCGCCGAGACGCCGGACAGGGCCGTCTGCACCCAGAAGATGACGCGCCACGAGGTGTACGTGACGATGATGCCGCCGACAAAAGGCCCGATAGCGGGGCCGATCAGCGTGCCGCTCATGAACCAGCCCATTGCCGTGGCGCGTTCTGTCGGGCGATAGATATCCCTTAGTGAAAAAAAAAAAAAAAAGAAGGGGGTCAGTCGAGATCCACGAATAAACATTGGAAGCCAGAAGAAGATGAGACGAGGCAGAGAGGGAGGCAAGGGAGAAAGAAGCTCACTGAAGACATGCCGAGCCGACGAGGAGGAAGGCAGTGCCCTCGAATGCTGTCAGGATACGAAAAATAAAGAAGGCAGCCAGGTTTGGAGACAGAGCTGTTCCGATACTGCAGGCGAAGAAGAGGAACGCCGTGACACATGTGATCTGCGGTGCAAAAGTTTGTCCCCCTGGCTGTCAGTATTAGGCCCCCTATCTCTCTTGTCTGATTCTGGACGAGGAGAAACTAGTATGAGGAGAAACTAAGTACACTCACCGTCTTCCTCCCCCACACCTCACTGAAGGGACCCCATACGATGGGCGAGATGCCCATGAACAGCATATAGAGTGCATTGGTGACATCCACAATCGACCCCGTGGTGTGGAACTCGGCGGCCACCTCTGGCGTGGCCGAGAGCACGGTGGTGGACGAGATGGGCGCCAGGAACGAGCAGAAGGACAGCAGGACCACGATGACCAGCTTCCGCTGGCTGGAGAAGCGGTCGTAGACGGAGTCTGGCACCTCGACAAACGACGTGTAGTGCTCGACCGGGTCGTCTGGTCCCAGGGAGACGTCGGTGGGGATACGCCTCACCACCCGCGGGCTGGGGTCTCGCTGCTGCTCCTCCTGTGTCGAGCTCCTATGGTGGGATGATGTCGTCGTCGAGGAGGAGTCGGAGGAGTCGTCATCGTCATCACCACCACCATCATCATTTTGACCTGACAGCGCCGAAGTCGAATGGTGGTGTTCCTGCACCTCCTCTAACTCATGATTGGGGTTTTCCTTCTCACCACACCCATGCCTGGTGTCCTTCTTCTGATCCACAGCAGCAGTAGTATCTGGTGGTGTGCTGATGTCGCTGCTGTTGCCACCACTGACACCATCGGATTCATTCTTGATCATAGCTGCCATTGGGAATGTTGAAATAGCTTTTTCTACAGCGCCTTCTTTTTCAGGATGATGGTAAAGAGTAGAGACTGCATAGCAGGCAATACCTCGCACTGTAGAAGTGAGCAGACCAGACTTCTCTTGGCGAGTGGGCACATAAAAGAGGTGCGTAGTACAGTAGTTGACGATGGTGACGAAACCAAGGAATGAGTTGAGAGCGAGCAGTCGAGCCGTTCCAAGCAGATCCCAACGGTTGGTCAAGATAGCGAAGAAAGAAAGAGAGTAGGGAGAAAGACAGTATCCGCGTCGAGAGATTTTTTACCAAGGAAGTCAATCACCTTGACCGATCCGGCTATAGTGACAGCAAAAAGGAAAGAGGGAGCATACAATAAGAGCAAAGAGAAGAGGAGAAAAAAAAAAAGAAGAAAACAAGTAAAAGAGAGGAGGGAGGGAAAGGTCGCTCTTATCTGTTACCAACCATGAAATCTTAGCCGACATGCCTTCCAAGAAGCCAGACCCGAGCCCGCAGCATCTAGGCCGTTCTTTCGACGGCGCAGCTTGGATGGATGGACGAACGAGACAAGAGTAAATACTGTGTAAAAGAGTCATCATCATCCACCGGTCGGAGTACTTCCGTCTCGTTCTTTTCGACACGACCAAAGGGCGCCCATACATACCCCACCACGACCTTGTTATCCCCGGACTGACACGCTGCCTGTCCGACCATCGGTGGTGGAGCGGCAAAGCGGGAGTGGCTGTCCGGGTTGGTTTGTTGTTTGCAGAAAAGGGAGACACACACACACACACCCCCTTCACGAAAAACAACGCAAGGCCGCATTTCGACATGTGAAGAGACGGATGGGGCCACCACCTGTCCGTCGTCTTCTCGTCCATGATAGATAAGTAGCAGGCTCTGTTGGCTGAAGATCGTCCTGCCCAGGGTTGCTTATCTGCGGCTATATTCGATCTCAACAGCCGAGCCGCTCGAGGCGTCGTCGAGGTGGAACGCCCCCGTTGAGTTGTGTTACATACATAATCAGCACAGCGGTAGCAGATAAGCAGCCAGGTGAACGGTTGAATGGACTGATGCCGTCTGATCGGTCTGTGGAAACGCGTCGTCCAAGTTTCGCACGCCGGCCCAGGCTGCAGTGCAGGTGGCAGGCCTCGCGTTGTTGATCTCTAGATGTGTGTGTGTAGGAACTGGACCGGGAAAGCACAAGTCCGCACGCCGGCCATTCTCCCGATGTGCCTGCAACTTTGACCATTATACGGAAGACTGTAAGCAACATTCCGATCGCGGGGGCCCCTGCGCCTACACCCCGGCTCCGGCTCTGGAGAGTCCAGGAAAACGGTCGTCGCGCGGGATCTGATTGGCAGGGCGGGGTTCTGATTAGCCAGCCCGCTCCCTCCATCATCACCACCATCATCACCACCACCACCTTCCACCACCACAAACAGCTTTACTCATTTTCTAAAGAAGGAAATAAAAGTCAGGGACTGTTATTACTACTTGGGGACATGTCGCCACAGACAAAAAAAAAAAGAAGAAGAAGAAGAAGAGATTACAAACTGGCCGACCAACGGAGTCAAACGCGCCTTGCGCTGTCATGACAATGTGACGTTCCATGTGGTGTGTGCTGCCCCCCTCTTCCCCCTCAAAAGACGCTGAGTAAAACCGGCTGTCGTATTTTGGCCCAAGATATCGTCCATTAGAGGATAAAGGGTCTGTCATGTGTGACAGAATCTGTACCGTCTCGAGCCACCGAGTCCATTCTACTACATACAACATCGTGCCTCAAGACAGCAAAGCCAGCAGCTCACGAGGAGAATCATCACGACCGGCATTACCCCTCGCCCTCTCCAGGCAATGCCAGTCCTGCCGGGTGCTCATCACGAAATATTGCTTCAGGTCGAAAATTGATCTTACCCCAAAGTGAGAAGTCATTCCTGCACGCATGTGGTCCAAGATGATCAAGGGTCGAAACAACAATTCTTCAATTTGCCTCTCATCTTCCCCATATGTGCAGGTATCTCTAAGTACGTCAGGCTAACAATCAAGTGCCACTTGAAGAGGACTGATCAGCAAGCCAAAGAAAGGAGAGAAAGAAGAAGAACAAAATGAGAGGGGAAACGAAGAATACCCATCTCATCTTTTCGAACAACTTATAGCCAAGGCAATCAGCAACTACTCAGGAAAGAAGAAGCGGAATATCAACAAAAAACGTCAAGCCAAACAATTCTGCCAACCAAAGCGAACGGAAAACAAAATCGTCATCTCCCACCAAACCCCTTCCCCCTTCTCCACGCTCCGGCCTCCCTTCTGACCCTCAAGAAAAAGTGATCGCAGGTCAGATGATATCATCAGAAAAAGAAGGGAAAAGGAACAAGAGAAAAGAGAAAGAAAAAAAAAACCACCGGCCGTAAGATCGTTGTCGAGAAAAGGAGCAGCAGCAGCGACAGCAACAAGAACAAGAACAGCAATAATAGTAGCGGTGGCTGCTGCCAAACTAAATGGGGAATCGATTCGTAAATGTGGGTATGATGTCGAGAAACTCAAAAGTTGCGGTAATCATTGGGAAAAATAGGTATTGTAAGAGGAGTCTCGAAAGGGGGAACCCCGGCGCCGTGCAGAGGATGCGGCCCGGCGTGGTTGATTTGGTCCCAGATTCGGAATTCGAAAGAAAAGATGAGGTGTGATAGCACCTCCTCTGGCAGGTGATTGTCCGGCGACATCTTCCCCCCAGAAAACACGTCAGAACTGTGGCGGCACGGAGGCTGGTCTTGGGGGGCTTCCTAGGCTCTTGGGCCCAAATCGGGGCGGACAGGTACTCCTGCGCATCTCGTAGCCACCACGCACGACGCGCAGCTAGCGCGAGGGGGCGCCGTCGATGGGACTCGTAGGATGGCTCTTGACGCCGCCGAGGTCGCCCGACCCAGTCTTGCGCAGTGCCTGGGTCATGGTCTCTACGTTGACCTCGCCAGGGATGCCCATGGGCGGGATAGACGGAGACATGGACAGACTGGTCGACACGGGGCTGCCGAGGGGCTTCCTGCTGGGCGAGGTCTCAATGCCCCTCAGCGATGCGGACTTGCTGTTGGGCGGAGAGGTGCCTGCTCCGCCGGTCGTCGAGGAGACGGGCGAGCGGATCGGGGACGGAGACCGATGATCTATACCGCCGCCCATGGAGGAGATGCTCGTGAGCCCTGCGAGGTGGATCGACTCCCGCGAGCCCGCCAGCCCTGCGTGACCCTGGTGCTCGGCCTGGACGACGTCTGCGAAGCTGATGAAGCTCAGGCGGCGCACGTCTGTGTTCTCGGGGCTGCCCGAGTTGCTGCCCGAGTCCGCGGGGTCTGCCAGCGGCCTGAAGTCGGCCGCGGACAGGCTAGCGGCGAGGTCATCCTGCCAGCTGGTCGACGTGTTGTCCGGAAAACCGGCCACGTTGACCGCAACAGCAGCCGGCTGGTGGTTTGCATGTGTGATGATCTCGACGGAGTCAGGATCGAGGTGATCGTCGGTGATGGCCTCGGAGGAGGCGTTCAGGACAGGTGGGACGTGATCTTCGGTTATGATGTGGCTCGGGATGGCGGGCGAGTTCGGGATCAAGGCTGCCTCCTGGACGTCGCGCTCAAAGATCTGGCTGCCGGCCGGCGAGGACAGCCTTGGTGACGAGGAAGAGAGGCCGCGGCCTGGCGACGAGGGCATGCCAGGGACAGGGCTGTGGGTTCGGGCGGGTGATGTCGTCGATCTTGGCTGCTTCGTGAGCCTGTTGGAGCTGGTGGAGGCCGGTTCTGAGCGTGATGCTCCCTGGGCGGGCTCGTCTGCCTTCTTCCTGCCGATTCCAAAGAGCCCTCGCACCTTGTTCTTCTTTGCGGACTCGTTAGTCTCTGGTGATATGACGATACCGAGCGCAGCTTCACTTTCTCGTACCTTGTCGCCCTTCTGTGTCGAAGCAGGCTCGAATGGTTCTGCTAATGTGGGCGGCTGGGCGGAAGCCCCGCTCTGCGGTGGTGCCGTACTGGCGAGACTCATTGTGTAAGGTAGAATGTTTTCGGGTGTGCGGATGTGTGGTGCTTCGTTTGGTGGTCTCTCTTTTTTTTCTTTGTTTTTAACGCCGAGATGTCTCGTTGGTGGTGTAATGCCCGGGGAGACGGACAAGGGTGGGACACGAGGGTGGGATGGGTTGAATGGATGGATGTCTTTTGGGTTCAGGAGCTACCCAGGAGCTCGGCGGGTGGGGAGAGCCTGCAAGATCAAATAGATATATGTCAATGAAACGTATCTCCTGAGAAGAATGCAACAATACCGTCACAATTTCCACTAGACAGCGCGACAAGTGGAGTGACGGATCTGACAAGCGATGGGGAGATAAAAACGTGGGTTTATCTGAGGAGAAGGGGGGAGGGGGAGGTGGGCTGGGAAGAAAAAAAAACAAACCGGTCACGAGCGACGGGATCTCGCGGGTGGCCGGTGATGGGAGAAAGAGGAGTCGGGACCCGGGTGCAACGAAGAACACACACACACACACACACACACACAACAAGAAAGAAAAAAAACAGGCTCGTCTTCTTGATCACACCTACCTCAACAGGTTGCCTTGTACTACTTAGGCCTTGATCCACTTTCAGTCGCGAATCACACGCACGAGACAAGGAGGGAGCGTCTCCTTGTTGGGGATCTTTCTCTTTTGGACGATGGGTCTGGACGTGGTCGGAAACCGGTGACGAGAGCTCGCAGCAGACCAAGAGAGGAGAGCCGCAGGAGATAGGCACGATGGAGGCGGGTTGGCGCTATTAGTTTGTAGCCCGTGACTTTTGTGATGCAGCTCAGGCAGCACTTGATGGGCAGCGGTTCAAGGCTGTCTGTCGCTCTTCGTAGCAAGAGTGAACAAAGACGTATGCTGGCTGTGGCGCCTGGACGCAGATGTGTGATTATACAGTAGTCTCTGACGACCCCAAGTGCGTCCTGTCGAGATAATAAAGGAGGGTGAAAAAATCTGCAGTAATCTTTTGTGACACACACAGAGAAGAGGGTGGTACTGTAATAGTAATGCCGGTGGCACTTGGCTGCAGGAGGGCTAGATCTTGCAGTTGCATGCGAGGTTTCCAAGGCGCAGCAGCAGCAGCAGCATGCAGTAAGTACGGACGTAGTAAAGTGGTACCAGCTGCGACGGATGGGCTGGCTGGCTGAGTGACCTGACCTGACCTGACTGGGGGGCAAGCAAGGAGTGGGACCTGACAGGTATTGTGGGAACGTTGAGAGGAGCTGGCTGACGATGGGCGGGAGAGAGAAAGCTGTCTTGGGGTGGGTTGTTTTTGGGAAGAGGGGTCGCCAAGGGACACACACAGGTCCAAGGCAGGAACAAGTCAGGTCCCTGAGGGTGGACACGGTGGTGTGTGTGTAGGTGTGTGTGTGTGTGTGTGTGTGTGTTAATCTACGACCACGTCGGATGGGCTGCGCGTCGTTAAACTTGGAGAGGACCGCCTGAAGATCCACCACGTCTGCTACTTATGACGAGGCGGGAACCGTCGGTCGATGACCCAAACTTGTTTTGTCCGACCATGACAGAAGAAAAACGAAAGGAAGAAAAGCTTACTGACCAGGAGGAACCACCAACACCCCGCCTGACTGGCCACTGGCTGGACAAGGAACGGCCGTAGTGTGTCATCTGGGCATTAATGAAATTTTCCCTTGCCCCTCTTTGGGAATTGTTCACCAAGCCCGATGACTCTGTACTTTATGCAATGTGCTACTGCAGTGTCCTACTGTATGTGTCAACAACGCATACTCAGGTTGTAGTGTACATACTCTGAAAGCCGCTAGGAGGATTACTGCAGGATTCCGAAAATGTTGCGTAACAAATTTTCAAATGGTAGGAGCAATGCATCCCATCCCATCCGTCAGGCGAGGCAGGCGACCCGCCCCTCCCCGGGACGAGGCTTTGTGACGACGATGACGATGCTGGCTGCGAATGGTATGGCTTCCCGAAACCCTATCCAGTCGTCTCCGCCCAAACCCCCGTCTCTTCTAAGATCAACCTCCCTCCTCGTCCTGATTCTCCTGCTCCCTCCCAGCTTACTTTACTTGTGCATTTTCTTGCAGATGTAAATAAATGCTACCTTATTTGCTTGCGATTATCCCCTTCCCCCAAAAAGCATAAAGTGGTGTTGCAAGGGCCCGGGGTCAGGCCCAGGCAGGGAGGCGTGTCGCATAGAAAGCACATCAGCCGCAGATTTCAGGACCGGCCCCAACCACGCCTCGTCATTCCTTGCCCAAGTACTATGTATCCTCCTCCCATATCCTAACCCCCTCGTCATGGTGTTATTATTACCCACCAGGGGTTGCCTCCCGCCTATCACACAGCCTCGGGGAGGGCTGTTTTTTATCTTTGGTGTGTTCCCTGTTTTTAGACGCTCTCAGCCACACCCTGCATACTAAGTACCTTATGCAGGCTCAGGCTCATTGGTTCCCCAGCCCGCGCGTAGACGGTGTGCTGACCGGTGCTGCAAGTATAGCAATTAGCGCCCATATTCCTTTTCTTTTCTCATCTGCTTCTTCTTCTTCTTACTGGTATACAAACGAATCCTTTCAAGAAAAGGGAAAAAGAAAGAAAGAAAATTACAAAATAATGCTGCTTCATGGGCGTTGGGGGCTGCGTAGCAACAAAGCTATTTGAAAAACCCCTCTGCTCCCCTAATGCATGTCATCTGGATGTACCTGTGATGTGCAACCCGTCTAGGCCCTCGGTGCAGTGGAGGAGGACCTACTGGCGAGACCGTTCCAAAATGTCCTCGTTGCCTCACCACGGCTTATTTCTGCGTAGCTAGAGGGTTCCAGGAACAGCCACATTGGCCGTGTCGCCGACCAGCACACCCGAAATTCCGTGTCTGTCTGTCTATCTGTCTGTCTGTGTATGTCTCGTGTACCTTTTTGGGGGTGTTTTTGTCTCCGACACATCAATCCGAGAGAAAATTAAGAAAAAAAGAAATTGAGAAAAAACCTACGAGCCGGCCTGCCCGAGACATTCTCTTCCGACACGGGCGGGCAGGCCAATCCAGAACTTCCCTCCTCCTCCTCTTGAGCGTTGCACGACATCCTGTAAAGGTCTCAGCATGCATGCACATCGTCGGGCGTGTAAAGAAAGGACCAGCGCATCGAGCTCACCCCTTGCCGCCGCCGTCATCTTTTCTCTCTCTCCCTCCCTCCCTCCCTCTCTCTCTCTCTCACACACACACACACACACACACAATCATCTTATTTCCCGATGGCAGTCGTCGGTAATGGTGGTGGTTAGTTCCTGAAGGCCTTGAGACTATCGAAGTGAAGCCAGCGAAGCGGTCTGTCCGCCACACAGCCAGCCAGCCACCCAAGCCAGCCCCCGTGTGCAAGCGGTCAAATGATACCGTGTGACTCGTAAAAAAAAAAAAAAAAAAAAAAAAAAAAGAGGCGTGAGAATGTGAGCCTGTGTGTGGTCTCGGTTCCCCGGAAGCCTCAGGATCTCGGGCTGACCGATGGGGGAGAGTGTCTGCCGGTGAATGAATGGGCTGGCCTTGAGCAAAAGCAAAAGCAAAACAAAGGCAGAGAGAGAGAGAGAGAGAGACAGAACATTGGTGGGCTCACGACTAGTCTCAAGCATGCCTTGTGCGTTTACGTATCTGAAACGGTCTGCTCTGCCAGGCGAGCAGAGTCGGGGCAATTACTTTGCGCACGGCACGTGGGAAGGCGAGGAGATGAACACTCACACAAGTCGTAGAAGCTACCAAGAACAAATTTCATTTGAAAGAAACATATCCAACTTTGTATGTGAATGAAACCCAGCTCCCTTCCCTCCTTTCTTCCAGCAAGCCCCCAAACCAAGCATGCCTTTCTGCTGTCCAACAATTACCCCGAAAGCACCGACCACGTCCATTTTCGCCAGCAAAAGTACGAAAGAAATGGAAGCACATGCCACCGAGTCGCAGAGGCTGCCTCGTGTGTCCGCAACCAGGGCCCAGCCTTGTCATGGATGGCTTCCTTCACCCGTTCCACTTTCCTCTCCCCGCATCCACAGGACGGCCCGGCCCTCGATATTTTAATCAATGACCACCATGAGGCGAACCGCCCAGGCATCGGTGCTTGGAGACCAAAGCAGAGAAACAATAAGCAAACAAAGCGAAGGAGAGACAAACGCGCCCAAGAGCAGAGAGAATTCCAACTGCGAGTATGCGAAGCGTCTAAGACACCGGCTACTGCAGACCAACCGCCGACGGTTGCCTCGTCAAGAAAACGGAGAGAGAGAAACAAACTATACTAGACAAATCTACTCAACTAGCAATTGCTAAATCCAAGGAGAAAAGAAAACAAACACAATCGAGGATTCTCATACACTGTTGCTCCCGCCCGATAAGTATTGTGAGCCCTTTAGACGCATAACACGAAGCGAAGTAAGAAAAAAAAAAGAAAAAGAAAAAAGAGAGAGAGAGAGAAAAGAATTGGAAGGGGGAGAATCTTTGGGGGGAAAAAGAAAAGAAAAAAAGACATGGAGGTATCTTGCGCGTAAGAGGAGCCCACAGGCCGCGACGCCGCAACGCCGTAAACGCCCTCTCTCCTAGAAAGCATTTCCTCTGAGAATACCAAAATCTGTCATCAAGGCAGTCAAGATCAATGTACGTGTATCCCACTGCAGCTCTCGAGCAGCTTAGCTGGTGGCGGCGATGCGACTTTCCACTTGTGTGTCCAAACATGTCGTCGGCAGCGGCAGCAGCAGCAGCAGCAGCAAAAGAGAAGCATCATCACCCAATCTCGTCGTTCTCCTCATCCTCCTCATCCCCCTCCTGATGAGAGCTCTACCTACTTCCGCAATACAGCATCGTAGAAGCTTGCCACACCGCTGATGAAAGCGCCGGTGAGGACGCCCTTCCACCCGCCATAGATGGCCGAGTTGATGCGGGCAACAGACACGGGGTCGACCCAGCCACCAAAGGAGGCACCCTGCTGGTAGATGACATAGGTGATGACGCCCTTGGCGATGCTGAAGGTCAAGGGGTCGATGACAATGTCGGACTGGCTGGACTTGCGGCGGCCGGCGCTCTGGTGCGCAGCCGACAGGTTGAAGTAGAAGCCGAAGATGGCGGGGAGGACGGTGCTGGTAAAGGCCCAGAGCAGGGCCGGGTTCCAGAACGAGCTCGTCAGCAGCAGGAACATGTCGGGAATCTCGACAGCATGGTCCGAGGTGCCGAGGGCCTGGACCGCGGGGATGGTGAAGGCGTAGCGGTCGGACAGGATCTCCTTGCGCAGGGAGTACAGCTCGAACGCGCTGATGCACAGGACGATCGAGGTCACCGTGGACAGGGCCTCGCGCGTGTTGTATGTGACCTCCTTGATCCCCGACTCGTCGTACAGGGTCGAGACGCGCTCCCGCAGCGCGAGAGTGCGCTCGTCGACGACGCGCGCGACGTCGGCAGGCGAGGCGGGCAGCGGAATGCGCCGAGTAAGCGCCATCGGGCCCGGCGTGGCGGTGGAAGAACGGTGCTCGGAATCATCGCTGTTTACGGGATTGGACTTGTCAGAGGATGGATGTTCCCTTGTCGCAATGCACAACGACCGCGACGCGGCCAGGCGCGCGCGCGCGCGCGCGCGAAGAGAGAGAGAACAACAAAACAAGACAGGGCGGCTGGGTGGGACTTACTCGGCCAGGGCGGCAAGGGCTTGCTCAATGACCTTGGGTTGTTCGGCGGACTTGGACGTGTTTCTCCGTTTCTTGGGCTCAGCAGCTGGAGCCTCCTTCTTGACGGGAGAGCCTATTGCCCGAGCACGCGACTGGTAGTAAGGCGCAGCCCTTGGGTGGCTACCATACTGATTCTGGTGCTCGGCGAGGTAGTCATCGAGCGCGGTCTCGAGGTCGCTCTTCTTCAGGCCGTCGGTCCTGATGCGCCGAGACGCGTTAGCTGGGGAGAGGAGCTCGACTGCAGAGCGCAGCCCGAGAAGGGACAAAAGAATCATACGCGCCCACGGGTCCAAAGACGCGCGAGTCGTCTTCGCGGTGCGGACACGCGGTTGGGTGTTGTCGCAAGGCGACGGCGACGCGACAAGGTTCAGAGCACAGAGGGAACCTGCCGGCATCGCTGTATATTTCCTTGAGGGGGCAAAAAAAAAAAAGATTGCCACAGGAACCAGAGAGAATTCGAAGAAAAAGAAAACAGGGCAATGTACATACTGCTTGAAGTCGACAGCCTCGGCCAGTTCAAGGAGGTCAGACTTCCGCTGTCTCTGGAGGTAGCTGTTGGTAGAGGTCGCCATGATGCCAGTGTCAGATGTGAACTTGTGTACAGAATAATCTGACTTTGATAATGGGTGTTTATATGAATTGTGTAAGAAAATGTGGTTGATTTGGTATGTTCTTTTGAGGTGGGTGTGGTACAAGAGAACCCTCTATCGTGATGATGATGTTGTCGATAGCATCAGGCAAGACAGGAACGGGGGACAGGATTGGGGGTGTGGTGGGCGGGGGGGAGGAGTAGTCGGGCAGTGATCAGTGAGCAGTGAGCTGTGTTTATTGTTGATCTGAGGCGGGGCCAGTCGTGTTGTTTCTGCGGGCTTGTCTCCGCAAATGCAGCAGGTGCTAGGTGGGTTGGTGGGTCCCCCAGAGGAGCTTGGGCCATCAGGGACCAACCAGGTGAGACCAGGGTCTGTTGCCCTGGATCGAACTCTAACACGCCGGGGCCTCACTGGTTTCCCATCCACTGGAATGCCAGCATTCAGCATCATCAACATTCATCTGCACACATCTAACAGCAGCTGTCCGCATCTGGCCAGACTGAATCACTTGTACTAGTACTAAGTATGTATGGTGATCCTCCTAATGGATGAATTAACAGTATATGCTTGATAGATTACACTGTGATGTGGTCTTTTTTTTTCCTTTCTTCTGTTTGTCCGGCCCCCAAGCCCAAGATCAAGACTCCGCAGGTGCGTCCACCAATCTCACGAACCTCTCTTCCCCCTTCCTGACCAGCCTCACTGGAACCTTCAGCTGCCCGTGCAGCTTCAGCGTCAACAGCGAGCTGGCCTGCCTGACCGTCTCCCGCGATTTCTCCCTCGCCTTCTCATACAAGGCCGTCTTCTCATCGTCTCCCATCTTGTCCACCTCGTCATCCGAGGCCCACTCGTCCACCGCCAGCTCGACGCTGTACTTCTGGAACAACACCGCCAGCGCAGCAACCATCTCGACCTGCGCTATACGTCGGCCCAGACACGACCTGGCGCCGTCGCTAAAGGGGGATAAAGGACCCGCGCACCGGTCTGTACAGCTGTGCGCTGGTGTCAGGACCCTTGAACCCTCCAAAGTCCTCCTCCTCCTCTTCCTGTGCCTCAGCTCTGGTGTTCAGCGACGGTCGGTACCACCTCTCGGGCACGAACTCGTCTAGGTCGTTTTCGCCACCGGCTGTGCCCGGCCTGGTCGGCCAGTACCGCGGGTTTCGTTGTGCTCCAACACTATTCAGTATAATTGTGGCCCCCTGCGGCACAACATGCCGGTGCCCTTCAAGCACAATGCTCTGGCCCTGTCCTTTAGGCTCCTTGGGGATATCAACGACTGAAGGCGTCAGCCGGAGGAGCTCGTTCATGCAGGCCGCGACGTGGCTGGCCATCAGCGCGTTGATGTTCCCCTCGTACTCCCACTTGAGCGGGTCGCTGTCCTTGCCTAACAACTGCTCGACGTCCGCCTGTAGGGCGCGTTGCGCAGCCGGGTTGTTGGCGAGCTCGATGAGGGTGAAGTGCAGCGTGTTGGCGGTGGTTTCGTGTCCTGCGACGAGGATGACAAACGAGTTGCCAAAGATGTCCGAGTCCGAGAGCGGGGAACCTCCCTCGTCGCCTTTGCCCTTGACGGCCTTCTTGTGACTCTTTCCACCGTATTTCGCCCGCACCATCTGGCCCATGATGTCCATGCCTCGGTCCTCTGGGTTGCCGTCCTGACGCTGCGCGTCCTCGATCTTGTCGCGCAGGAACTCCTGCATGTACTTTTCGTAGTTCCAGCGCGCGTCAGCGGCCGATCTCGCCGCTTTAAAAGGGATAGCCCTCAGTAGCCAGGGCGGCAGCATGAGGAGCAGCAGGATCCTCTCCAGGACCGTGGCCAGCGAGTCCGCAAAGGTCATGGAGTGGCCCTCGGGCGGCTCCAGGCTAGCGTACTGCTTGCTTCTCTGGTCCATATCCGCGGGCATTTTCTGGCCAGGCCAGAGCAGTCGCAGCCCGAAACCCACGTGCGCAATGATGTTCAGCGCGAGGGTCATGGTATCATGCTCCAAGGTGTTAATGGTGCTGCTGCTGCTGCTGCTGCTGCTGCTCGCCTTCTCTTGTTCGTGTGCCTCGTCCTTGTCGTCCACGGTGCTGCTGTCCATCCAATGCGCGATCATGCCCTGTGTCTGCTTGATCGACTCGACAAAGATGTGCGCGGCGTTTCTCTCGTTGAAACTGGCCGAGACCCCCTTGCGGTGCATCTTCCACTCCGGCCCCTCGGTGGAGAGCATGTTCCTTCCGAAGATGGCCAGCAGCTCATAGTTGGATGTCTGCTTAGGAAAGGCCTCGCGTCGGGAGGTGACCTGGTAGATGGCCTCCGCGTCGCATGTGTACAGGATGATTCCTCGCGGGGAGACGACCAGAAAGGTATCACCGAGGCGGTCCCAAGGCCCACGCAGGTAGCGGTATGACCAGTCTGGCTGCATAATGCTGCAGAGGGCGAGCAGGTCAATATATGCATATAGACACTTTTAAGAGAATGAGAAGAAGAAGAAGAAAAAAAGAGGCAATTAAGGGGGCGTAATGGTTACGCACTCGAGCCATTGCTCCCACCAGGATCTCGGCAGGAGCTTGATGAGCGGTGTCCATAGCCCCGATGTGATCTGCCACGGGAAGCTGAACGGCGACGTAGCTACAAGCCCCACCAAGTTGTCAGCACGAGACATTCTTCCTGTCTTGCCTCAAGATATGTTGCCTCCCTCCCTCTCTCCTACTTACGGACTACGAGATACGGAAGTCCTGAACGGCGGGCAGCAGCTAGATTCGACCGCAACCCCTGGATGTAGTAGAACACGCCATAGACAAGCACGCTTCCCAGGAGGACGAGGGCAGAGGTCGAAGGCATGGCGAGCTGCAAGAACGACAGGGGCGAGAGCATTTCAAAGACGGGGGAGACGTAGGTAAAAGATGGCGAACGAGCAATTGTTATGTCAGGCTGTTCGCCCATAAAAGGGGGAAAAAATAACAACGACAATAATAATAATAATAATAATAAGGGTAATAATAGGGGGAGGGAGCAGGCAATCACCGCAACTTCACATGCGCAGCCTGGATCCAGTCCATACCCAGACTGACCAATTGTCAAGGGACGATTTGTTTTCTTTCTTTTCTTCCTGGATGCACTATCTGTATAACGAGGTAGAGAAAAGAGGAGAGAGAGAGAGAGAGAGACAGTAGCTACAACAGCACTTGACGTCAAGTGGGAAGAAGGTGGCGTCTACTGAAGGGACCTTGTCTCAGTCGGGGAACCCAGGTTTCGAATCTCTTGTGCAGACCCTGAAGGTGGAGCACAGCACTAAGTAGCGCTAAGGCCAACGGATGAAGCCACAGCCGGGCGAGATGGGGAAATGTCACCCCCTTCTCTGCCCTCTCATATAAAATGTTTTTCACTATCAGGGATTGTCAATAGTAATTGGGAACAGAGGGAGGGGCTCCTGCGATCGAGGGCAGAGCGACCAAAAGTAAGGTCATGTGGCATCGGCTGCCTGCGCTCAATTACTTACAGGTACTGTACTTTTCAGTAGCTTCAGGCTGCTCTTTGCGCCCACTGAAACGGCCTCCGCCCCCCTCCTAAAGCCCCCTTCTGTCCCAGTGCTTGTTGGCGCTGGCCGATCACACCAGCTGTCCCAAGAGTCCGTCCCCCTCGCTTCACTGCAGTCTTGTACGGACGTATACATGGTAGGCTGTCCTCGACCCTCCCACAAGAGCTCTACTGTACAGCCTTGTCAGCCCGTCCGACCCCAGATCATCCCGCCATCAGAATACAAAGAGAGCTGAATCCCTGCTTGATACCTGAACAGATTCCTCTCCGGCTTGTCTCTTTCCTTGAGCCCCACCCTTCCTAGAGACAAAGAAAAACTCCACTGCGGTGCGACCCGAGTGGGAGAGAGTTTATTCCGACGTCTTTTAGAGCAGAGAGAATTGAAAATGGTTTTGATGCCTTGTTCCTGTCAAGTCAAAGTCAAACCTGAGCCGACGACGTGTTGCCCATGTAGAGGAGAGAGAGAGAGAGAGAGAGAGTGGCCTTCTGCCCAAACACCAACCCTCCCAAAACAGTGTACACAGTAACAGTCACATCAACCACCTGAGCAAAGATTTCAAAATAGAGTCCCTAATTATTGAGTATGTGCTTCTACAGAAAAAGCACCAGGATCCAGCAGGTAGGGAGAGGCATCACAAGGATTTCTTTTCTTTCCTTTCCCTCCCTTCCCTTGCCCCCTTCCTTCATTCAGCTTATCCACTCAATTAATTATAAAAAAAAAGTACGACCAACCCAACCAAGTAGACCAGACCAGGAATCCATGAGGAAAAAAAATGGTATCTTCAAGTAAGTGGGGAGGTGATTACTGTCTCTCTGACTGAGCTGGTTCTTCTTTCCCTTTTTCTGTGTCCTCATTTGCCGGAAATCTTGAACGCCAGGATTGAATTCTGCAGCTGTCCAGAAAGGTTCACAGGTCAGCACCATACAGGGGACCCTGTACTGCATGAGTGAGGTGCATACCTTTGTCGTCACACAGTAATTTTTTTTTTTTTTCTTTCGCCTTTTTCCAGATTTCCTTTTCCCGATGCACTATGAGGAGGGGTCCGAGGGATTCCTTAATGAGGTCCACATTAGGTGTGAGCTGCTGTCTGCCAGAGCTTACAGCCTCAGCCAGTGAACCTCCAACAGAAGCAAAAAGTAAAATCCTCAAAATGCCCAGCCATCAAATCTTTCATCCTCCTGCCCAGGACGTATCATCACCCAATGGGGTGTGGGCCCCTTTGCTGGACTCAGGAGGATGAATTGTTTGAAGACGATCCGCTGGCGGCAGCAGCAGCGTCGTTGTCGTGGCCGCTTCCACGAGCGCTGAGCATGGCATGGACCGAGTTCTTGGCGATTGCCATGGACTCACGGATGATATTCCAGTCGAAGGAAGGGTCGACAGTCGCACCAGGGGCGAACATGTTGATGTCGACGCCGCGCTGGTCGAGCTCCCGGCGGAGGCAAGCATTGAATCGGGCCAAGGCCACCTTGTTGTTCTGCTAGAACACACGCGGTGCCTGAAAGCTGTTGTGCTGCTGCTGCTGCTGGTGGCCGCCCTGGTACATCTGGTGCTGCTGCTGCTGCGGGCCCATGTTGTTGCCGTTGTTCATGGACGGGAGCATACCGTGCTGGCCGTGGACGGCAGACATGCCGGGAGGGCCGACGGGCTGCTGCTGCTGGTGGGGGTGGACGGCCGGCGTGCTCTGGACGCGAGTGCTGTCCGCGAGGAGCGGTCCAGTCGGGCTGGTAGTAGGAACCAAAGAGGTTGTTGGTGTCCTGGCCGTCACGGGCAGGGTTCATACCGTAAGGGTTGCCATAGCCCTGAGGCGCAGGGGCGGCCTGGTAGCCGTAGGCCTGAGGACCCTGGGCGTGGCCCATGTTCAGGCTGCCAAACATATCCTGTTGCTGCTGCTGCTGGTAGCCGCCGGGCTGGCCAGGGAAGCGGAAGTCGGGGGGTTGCCGTACTCAGTGGTGCGCAGACCAGGGTTCTCAGACATGCTTCTAGCATGCATGGAAGTGCGGCCCTGGGGAGCATAAGACTGCTGCTGCTGCTGCTGCTGCTGGATACCGCTGTGGTCCATGTTGGGCACGGCGCCGGAGCGCTGGTGGACGGGCTGCGGGAGGACCGAGGTGCTGCTGGTGTAGCCGCCGTTCCAATAGCTGTGGTCTGCCTGGTTCTCGGCGATGGTCGCAAAGGCGTTGGCCTGCGGGAACTGGTACGGGTAAGGCTGCTGCGGCTGCGACATGCTCATGACGGGGGCGGTGGGGCAGGTTCTGCATGGTGAGGCCGTTGCTGTAGGGTCCAGACCGCATGCGCTTGTTGTCCTGGGCGAACATGCCGCCGAGGCGGGACGAGGTGTTGTAGGCGCCCATGGCAGGAGGGGCGCGGTAGGCCTCGCTCTGGGTCTTGCGGTGGCCACTGGCGCTGGTGCTGCGGCGGACTGTGGTCCGGGGGCGGGACTCGTTGCCGTCGGTGGTGATCTCTGGCAGGATCTCGATGTCTGGGATCTGGGTGATGTCGCCGCTGGTCATGTGGACCTTGATCTCCTCCACGATCTCGAGCATGTGAGGGGTGTCATAGTCCTGGTTGAGACGGGGCTGCAGCCAGACGGGGATGGCAGTGCCCAGGCTGCCGAGGTTCTGGTCGTCATCCTCCTCTTCGACATAGCGGCGCTTGCGAGACTCGGTGTCCTGCAGGCGCTTTGCCTCGCGCTTCCTGGCCTGGAGGGTCCAGTGCTTCAGGACGCCCGAGCCCCGACGGTTGTACTTGACATTGTCATCAGACCACTCCTGGACCTTTGTGACCTGCAGCAGGACCAGGTCGACCTGGCGCAGCGCGTAGTCTGTGGCGTTGCGGTACCGAGATCGCTGGTAGTGCTTACGGCAGTAGTGGACCCAGATGTGGGCAGGAATCGACTTGGTGCAGAGCTTGTTGCGGCCAAAGATGTGCGAGATGGCCTTGCGCAGCGACGAGCCTGTGGTGCAAGGGTGGACAAACATGCACTTGGGCTGCTCAGGCTCAGGGGCGACAGCAGCCTCAGAGGACTGGCCGCCCTGGCCAGTGCCCACAGCAATGCTGTCGTCATTCTGAAGGTTGTCACCCTGTGTAGGGGACTTGGGAGGGGTGGGCTCGGCCATTGGGCCGAATGATGGGAAATGAGGTCGGTTAAGGGAGCTCAAGGAGGGGAAATCCGGTGCTGACACTGTCCGCTTGTGCACTCTTGCAGAGATTCCTGCGGGGGAATCTGGATGAAGAAATGCACTCCTCTTGGAGTCCGTCGGACTGTTTTGTTGATTGACCTGGTCAGCTGGATGACTCTGGGGATGGAAAACAAAGGGGGTGGATGGGTGGAGGAGAGAGAGAGGGAGAGGGAGAGTTCAGGCTGGCTGGTCTGAAATAAGTTGAGCCCAGGCAGCAAGTGAAGCAGGTAGCTGTAGTGATTGTGATCTGAGAGACTGGTGGAAAGTTCCATGAACTGACTACGCGTTTCCATGGAGTCACACCGCGTCCCTAGAATCACAGCCTGAACTCCAAAACAACAATAGAGACTCAGGGCTGTTCCTGTGTGAATGGGTGGAGGGGCAACAGGTGGGGCATCAAATCTGCTGCCAATGACTGGCAAAAAAAGACAATAGACACAATAGCAGCACCACCACTGCACCTGTCACTCTCCCACAACAAGAGGGAATCCAGTGGCATTTCAGGCTATTGTTGGCCAAGAAAAAGAACGTACCTTGCGCTTCCAGTGAGTCCTCTGTTTCTCATCATCATCATGGCATCTGATGGTGATCTGGCGCGGTGCGAGGTCATCGGGCTCTCGCTGTCAGACATGTACGGGGAGACATCGTCCAGCCCCTGCCTCCGAGGAGAAGGGGGCTCTATCTCCACCACAGGAGAGCAGGTCATGCCTGATTCCGGCACGGACGTCCTCCTCTCTGTGGGCGTCGAGTCTGAGCCGAATGTGCTGAGAGGCTGGTACTCACTGACGGTTGACAGTGAGGATATCCTGGAATGCGACCTGGAGTGACATGATGCGCCGGAGGATATGGTTGTATACGACGAGAGGCTGCTGCGGCTGTCAGAGAACTTGTGTTTCGGCGAACTCGGGCTTGTCGATCCAGCGCCTTCAGCCGGCGTTGCGTCGAAACCAGTGCTGACCAGAGGCCGCGGGGCTGGTGATGTCTGCGCGCTCTTGACGTTCAGCGTCAACGGTAGAGAGTAGCCGCCGGCATCCCATGGCGTCCTGCTGCGGCTGGACAGACGCGAGTCACTGCATGTCCTTAAGGGTATCGCCCTCTCCTGTGTCTGATACATGGCCATGCTGCCATCTCCAGCCTGGTCGATGGGGAGTCTCCTACCCGCGGCCTGCGCAGCCGCAGAGGAGTTCAGTAGTGACGTGACGTTCATTTGGTCACTCGTCGTCTCACAATCAAAATCTGTCGACCGTATGTATGAGCTTATGTCACTTTTGCGCTGATACCCACTAATTCTTTCCTCAACCAGCAGCAGGAATGAGGCAGTGAGTGAGGGAGGGAGGAATACAGCCGGGGCACGAACCTCGAGTACACCCACAGGTCTGTCGAGTCACCTTGGTCAGGTGAGAGCGGGGAGCAGCAAACTTGGAGGAAATGCAGTCCTTGGGGACGAGACCTCTGTGCGGTTTTTCTCGGGCAGCCAGCTGTCTTTATGAAAAAGCCACAAACAATCCCCGCAACACCAAGGCCTGATCCTTAAGATCGGGTCACCGAGGAGGGATCCACCAGCCGATCAGCGAACAAGCAATCCTTTTTCTGCCGACACAAGGCGTACAAAAAGGGCTGTCTCTCCGAAGAAAAGAAGAAGAAAAGAATGATGTCGTCGATCCCACTTGGAACGTTCCGCGGGAGAGTGAAGGCCGGTATCAAACAAGCACTAGACACTCATCGAGGGGCCACGGGATCTTTTTGTCGGTGAGTGTGTTTGTCCGTCGGCTGACCGACTCGTCCGTCGTCAAATGTTTCGCAGAATGATCAGAAGCCAGCCAGGAGCGGACAGGGTAGGTCTGGCAGCGGGCGTCGTAGTCGTCGTGCTCGTCGTTCTCCTCCCTATGAAGGAGTATGTGGTTCGGAAGGGTGGAGGTCGGTGACGGCTGTGGGATGACGATGACCGTGGATGGTGACAATTCAGTGGGTTTATCCGACGACACTGAGGGATAGAGAAAAGAACAGAAAAACGTGGCGAGTCCCGCTCGAAGGGTACAAGGCTGATAAAAGATGGGATTGCCTGATGCTTTGTATCTCAGCTCGGGGCAGGGGTGAGAAGCGTAAAATAAGGTTGTCAAATCCGGAGAACGGCATCAACGTTTGAGTCGCACTGACCGTCCTCGACGTAGATTGAAACGCCCGAAACACCACTGACCCAGTAACTTGTAGAGGTCAAGAGAGAGAGAGAGAGAGAGAGAGAGAGAGAGAGCACACACACACACACACACCCAATGTGGCTCGTCCTCAGTTGAATCGGATCCCCACCGAGCCGAAAGAAACGAGCATCGACCTCCTGTCCTGGCAAGTGGCACCGGGCAAGTTTCTTGAGACGGAAAGTCCTGAGTTGGGACGAAGAGACTGGAGCCGAGGTGGAAAAGAGGCCTCTCCCTCCCTCTCCTCTCTCGTTCTGTCTCTTTTTCTCTCCAGATGGAAAAGTCACTACAGCAAGCGACCTAGGACGAGATAAGAATCGGTCGACAAGACAGCTGGTTCGAGTTCAGAAGGGATGGTCTAAAATCAAGTGGACCCGGATCTAATGTCGTGAGGATCTTGACTAAACGATGGACGTATAACTATAGTAGGGTTTGAGGTGAGGCATCACCATGGAAGGAAGTTCTGATGAAGGGTCAGTCAAGAGGGCCCGTGTAGCAGAGGATTTCGGCGAAGAGAAGGAGGTCCGTGAACAGACAATAGCTCTAGGAGGGCAAGAAGAAGGAGGGGAAAGAGAGAAGAGGGAGAAGGGAAAGGAAGGGAGGGGAAAAAAAAAGGGACTGTGCTAACGATGCATGAATTGAGGGGTTGCGGCAGCGTGGCTGTGAAGGAGATCTGTGAGGCGACCTGAGGACGAGGATATGGTTATCCGGGGAACATGAAGGAGTCTAGTCCATGAGTGCGGGCGCAAGTGACGAGGTCCTGGACCACTTACCCCTGATCAAGTCAAGACAAGGCGTCTGTCTGGTGTAGCGAATCGAAGGGGGCGGGGAGGGAGGACGAGGAGGCCAGCTCAGGCGATGGAAGAGCAGTACCAGAAGTCACAAGCAGGACAGCAAATCGACAAGAGCAGAAAGAGACAAGGAGAAGAGAGAGAGAGAGAGAGAGAGAGAATGTGTGTGTGTGTGTGTGTGTGTGAAGGGAAGCAGCTTTCCAACTGCAGCAGAGCAAAGCAGAGCGCCATCTCTCTCTCTCTCTGCATTGACTGAAGCGTCCCAGAGAACGTGTCTAGACTTCTCCACTGGGGAGGTTTTGGCCGGGGGCTTGAGCGCCCGCACCTCACAAGGCGAAGAGGTGGTGGTGGTCCCTCAATTCTCTCCATCATGGGTGTGTGTGTGGATGGTGGTGCTGCTCTGGGATGGAAGGGTGTAGGTGATACACGTCCTTCGGTTCTCTCTGACGTTAGTGCATCCACTTGCCGACGCCGTTTTGGAATCACATCCCTGTGCATCAGATTGGGTCTGTCGTCCATCGCGTCAGATGATCGTCTGAACCCAAATGATCCACACTGGGGGAGAGTCCGCCCTGGCCCCGTCGAGCACAAGATGTTTTTCTGCGTCGCGAAAAAAAAAAAAAAAAAAAAAAAGACCTGCTCTATCGATGGGCGCGCCCCCGCCTTCCCAGGTGAGGGCAGCGTGGGCAGATACATCATGTTGAGGCGCAGCAACAGGGGCCACGGGGGAGAACATGTATGTTGAGACCCCTGGTCCGTTCTTGAAACTGCTGTTCTGAGCAGGCTGCGTTGACCGAGAGTCCATTAAGGTTGTACTATGGTACACTTTTCTCTCTCTCTCTCAAAATTGACTTTTCGGAACGCATTTGCCGGGCCTTTTGCTGGGTAACCACCCGCGCAAGGTGAAAAGCCTAGCATCCTCTTGGGGCTTGTGTGGCAGGTTCTGCTGGTCCCGAGAACGATGCCTTGCATCGAGCAGGTTGTTCTCTCGGTCAACCCTGAGATCTGTGTTGCATTCCGTGGACATTTGGGAAAAAATAGATCAAGGGCGCACGCGGACTCGGATCTCCCTCGTTGCTAGCAGGGAAGCAGCAGCCAGGCCGACGTGGACTGCGTCGTCAGTGCGGTGGTGGCCACCTTCAGGAGACGGCCCTACCGCCCGTAGCTGTATGCTACTAAGTACTACGGTATGAATTACGGGCCCCCTCCATTTTCAGGACCTGCATGATAGTTGCCGAACCTCTGGGTAGAGACAAGTCGAACACACAACACCCCCCCCCAAGCACAATTACCCGATTCGTCCTGTAAAAGTTCCGAATAGCATGTATGTGTTCAAGAAACCTGGTCCAACGGGGTCGTAGACCGTAGAAGAGAAAACTGTAGACTGCAACAAGGGCTGGCCGTTGCGCTTCTCCACTGATGCAGAACACGCGGCTAACTGTGGCGTAGTGCCTGAAGTGTTCATAGCATGAATTATTGCGTGCAGGGAGAGAGGGGGAGGGGGGAAGAGAGCACAGCTATTGGTGACTGTGGTGTATTGTCTTCTTCTCTGGGGAGAGGGCAGCTCTCTGCGCCCGTCCAGTGTTCAGTCGCAGCGCTAGGACGGAAAGGTCACATCTCCGAGTTCGACTCTTAGAGACTGCTGTGCGCGCTGAGCCCGCAGCCTTGTAGCGTCGTATCTGCTACCGAGGACATGGGAACGGTAAGATATAATGCCATAACTAGGAAATGGCCCGCTGAAGAAGTGTCGGAAATGGTAGCGGCCGTCATGCACCACCACAGTTTGTGGTTGCACGGGACTGGGTTTGTTGTGCACTGTATGTACTATGGTGCTGTAGTACTGTAGTACTGTAGTAATAAGGTGCAACAAAGTGTGGCTGTGTGGCCGGAAGTGCTGAACGGTACGGCGTCAACTTTGCCAGCATGGCAGACATGGGATGTCGCCAAGGGTTCTGAGGTGTGCCATCACGCGATTGGTCGGACAGACTTTGCCTGATGTTTCAGAAGATCTGAAGCAGCCGGGGGTTGGGATGCAGAAGGTTGAGAAGGAAAGAAAGGAAGAAAGGCGCACGACTTGGATACGAATGCCGACATGGGAGGGGGGTTGAAGGTGGCACGGGTGGATAGCGCCAACGCAAGGCAGCGTTATCCTGAGAAGGGGGCCTCTAAAAGATGGGGCCCGGAATCCAGGGTCAGGGGCCGGGGTGGCAACGGTTTTGACCGGGAGGGTGGGATGCTGAAGAGGTTTCCTGCTGTCAGTGGACACACACACACTGGGAAACAAGCATGAATGTGGGTGCTGTCCTACCTAAACCGGCGTTCTCCAGGACCATTACCATGGAATGTGGCCACTAAACCAGCAGCGCGCGCATGAGCTCATAATATCGTGCTGCGGGTTAGGACTGCTCGGCTGGGCTGCAGGGTGCGCTGGAGTAGGTTCCAGGGTGGGGACCTGGACATCCAGACGGCGTTTCAGCCCGAGTTACGGAAAGACTCCTCGAAAGGTGTTACCTCGTCGAATTCGACAAGTCATGTCGTTCGAGGTCGTGCTGCTGCTGCTGCTGCTGCTGCTGCTGCCAGACGAGAGAATACGAAGCCCAACTACCTCGGGATCTCGAACGTGGCCGTCTAGAATGAGCGACGAACAGCAAGACAGAGCCAACTGGCTCTTGGGCCCTCTTGAGACAGCGATGGTCCCTGCATCAAGAGACGCCGTCGCTGCGGGGTTTTGAGAAAGAAAAAAAAGAGAAGAAAAAAGAACAGAAGCTCGTGGTGGCCAACACGATGGTCATGACCTGGCGGTTGGGTTCCGTCCTCATCGAGCTGTCAAGGGGAGGGAGGAACACAAACCAGGGACGATGATCAGGGTGAGGGAGAGAAAAAAGATCGTGATGTGATCTTGGCGGCGAACAAGGCAAGCACAGGCACGGCAGCAGCCCGGTCTGACAATGTCCACAGCATGGGAGATGTTGCAGACCGAGCCTTACAAACCATAGACTTGTCGCCGTTTTCCCCGGCTATGTGGGGACAGGTTCTGCAAAAAAAAAAAAAAAAAAAAAAAATCAGCTGGCAGTCTCATGTAGATAACTTGCACATGTTCTGGGGTGTGCATCATCGACCAACGGGCGGTGGCTTTGATCGGCCAGAACAGCATGATCATCCAATAGGCTGTGTTAGAAGTTGTCGTAGGAACATGATCGAAGCTTGACAGGAGATCGTGGCCAGGGTTGGGTCGAGTGGTGAAAAGAACAGACCCTCCAGAGATCTCGGAATCCCCGTATGGGAAGAAAAGAGAGTGTGGTGACAGGTGGAGGAGAGAGAAGCAAAAGCTGGGTCAGGAGGGAAACTCGAGACGAGGATGGCTAAAATTAGGCAGCCAGCCCATTGTAGGGGGCACTTTTACGCTAGAACTAGATACTAAGTAAAGTTGTGTACGGATTACTGTACGGACGTACATAGTAGTAGTTTCCTATGGGCGCTCGAACGCCTGCTGTGGGGAGAAGGAGGAGAAGGAGGGGGCGTGGGTAGTGCCCGAGCGATCGAGGAGGCTCTTGCCACAGTACTACTTATATGTACTGTACTATACTTGTTAGTGCCATGTACGGACGTACTATGTTAGTGGTTACATGCACGTCCGTACTTAGTAGTACCCAGTAACCCTGGCGGGAAAATAACAAAGTACGGATTACATAGAGTAGTACCGCTTAATATGACACTTCTACCACCCCCCTTCCTTCCTTCATTTTGACTTTTTGGCACCTGTCGAACCAAACCTGCAGCCTGCCAGATACCTCATCCCATCTCAAACAGCCGGCTCTGCTGTGCTCCGTATTCTGTATTTTTTCCACCCTCTACCAGCATGTCCGTCCATCTTGGCATGGACCTGGTCCAACCCTATTACGGCTGAAAGTGGTCCTGTCCTGGATGAGCTGCACCTGCATCACCTTCCACACGCTGAGCCTCTCTTCTTCCTCCAGTCTTGATCCCAGTACCTCAACCGATCAACCCTGGATCGATCAGGATCGGTCATTCACCCTCCTCCTCGTCTCGTTCTGAGAACTCTATAGGCGTCCCGGTCGTGCTACTAGAAACGTCACCGAACTTGGAGGACCACGAGAGACTCACCTTTTAAAGTGGAGACTGACCAGTCCGGAAATTGGACCATGGGAATCCAGGAACCTACTGTGGTACAGTGCAATGCAGTACACCCCTCGTGCCCCTCTCTCCCTCCATCTCTGGCACCTGGTAGACATGATGGGGGATTTCCCACATCTTGGCTGTCTTGCGCGGCGTCTATGTGTCCAGAAAACTGAAGGTGTTCGGGCCAGATGAGGCTGATGAGGCTGATGACCTGCAGCAGTCGCCGCGATCCAGGTTTCATCTGAACTCTGCCTCCGAAGCCCCTCGAGACTGTGTGCTATGACTTGGTCCCGCCGGCTCCGACACCCACCACGGCCGACCCAGCAGCAGCCCAAGAGACACACAACAGCAAGCGGGCTTTGGTCCCGCAGCCACCACCATACAATACAGCAGAACCCTGGATGCTTGTGCTGGGGCCTCGAAGATCAGGGCAGTGGCTTCGGTCCCAGGCCGATCGATCGTGTCCTTTCTGGCGCAAACCATTCCCATCCGTGCACTCGCGCTGTGGGGGGCCACTGGTGGTTCGTATCAGACCCGGGGTGGCCAGGATAGAGAGGATCGACCGGCTGGCTCTCCGTGAAATCCTCAATGCAGAGCCAATCGCATGCTAATATTTCGGCGGGAGAAGCCCACCCACAGCCGTCCCGTTACTTGCCCGCGTGTGGGCTCCAGTGCTCTTTGTTGACACATCTCGGTTCCAAACAATGATCTTCAAGCAACCAGGTATTACCATTCTCTGGGGCGCGACGTCTTGTCAGACTAGATCTCGTCGAATCCCGTATGAAGTCCACGCAGATCATTCTGGCTTGGAGGCCGCTGTCATGTGGCATCTGATGCAGGCTGTCGTCTATCAAACTTCGTTCGGAGAAAAGTCCCATCTTCGTTGTCCTGTCGCATCTCCAGGCTCACCGAGCGGCTCAGCTTGATCTCTAATCCCCTTGTCCGTTTTCTCGGAATCCATCATCGATCAGAATCAGACTTGTCAGAAATTCAGACTCCCCAACAGCTTGGCGGGATCTTGCAAACATTCCCCAAAACAAAATTGCAAAGCTCGCGTTTTACTCTGGTCAGCGTTCGTCGCTGCGATCTTTCCGCTGCTGGACGTGCCTGGGGGGAGAACCCCGGCATCATCCTACATCCATGAGCGAGTCGAGAAAAGGCCCTATGCGTTTCACTGCGCACGATTAAGTTTTATCCAAGATCCAAACACTGCCCACTGCCAAGTCCACCGCATGAGTTACGATTGGCCGCTCAGATGGGCTCCAGCTCCTCTGCATTGCTTCCTCTCCTTGTTTTGTTCTTCGAGGGGCATGTCAGGCTCGACGTATACTGCGGCTCCAACCAGAACAGCAACAGCAGGAAGCGGCAGGAAACCCCTCCACAAACAGAAGGGGCCAGTACTGGACGGGCGAGCCGACGAACTGTTTCGCCTCTGCTCCAGACAAGTATCTGATGCGATGTGAGCTCCTTCACTCTCGTCCCACATCACACGACCACATGGCGTGTTCTGAACCGACGATGCCAATACGGAGTCCGGATGTCTTCTTGGTGCAACAATAGTTCCGTTTCCAGGCAACCCCTGAAACCAAACGCTGGTCCAAGCTCATGAGGTCTGTGAGCTTCCACTGTACAATGGGTTCACTGACCAGTCTGGATCCCAGCATATGTTGCTCAACATTGAGCTGCGCAGCGGAAAGCACGGCAGGTCGACTCACGAGCCTTGACCGATACGGCTCTAGTATCCAGTGGCATTCTCAGACTTACAGCGTACTTTACACTGTGTTGTGTTCATGAAAAGTCAAGACTGAGTGCCTCGGTGCACGCGAGCTCGGTATGGTTTGCACGCTCCGTCTTCGGAACGGAATTAGAAGGACGTACGTACAGACTCTTTTCTTGATTCTCATTTTAAGCTGATCAAGGCATGGCACTCAGCTGACCTTCCATCCGAGAACCAAGAGCAGGGGTGATGTTGTCCCCTCTGACAAGGTCAACCTGCCGTCTGTACACATGCGATTCTGGCTGGCCGGAGCTAGTACTCCTACATTGAGGGGTGTTTGGGTGGAGGACAAGGAGCGACCCCCTCTCTCTAGGTTTCTACCTTTTCAGAACATCGCCACAAGTGTGCTGACCCATCCGTCGATGGCTAGTTCGAAGTCTGAACTTTGATCTGAAGAGCGTCCGGTATCGAGCAACAGTACAGTGTGCTCAAAGGCCTCCTCGACGTGTTCGATCGCCTACCTGAAGCTCAAGATGCCACTGATTCTTCACAGATCGTATATGTGTGAGGATTCCGCTATAATGACCGTATCGGAACTGAGGCTTGCTCTCAGTGTCGTCGATCTCGAAACGAGCCCCCCTTCTCCCCCCAATCCAGGAGAGCGTTCATTGGCAAGGCATGTCGTTCATAAGAGGCAGCAGTGAAACCATCAGGTCCCTTGAAACAACGAATACGAACTCAGTCGGTGCCCCAAGGAGAAGATTTCACGCCTTGGCCCACAGATCATAACCCTTTCGACAAGTCAGGGAGCGCTAACTCCAGCGGACTGTCCAGTCATATCCTCAAAGCTAGTGGCTGTCGAAAGATGGTGCGGTACTGGTGCTGTATGGTACTGAATCGTGATGGAAACACGCATGGACCTTTAAAGGACCATGTCACTCGAAGTCAGATCCTTTGGCCGGACTAATCCCCAAATGCTATTCGGCCACAAGGTGACCTATCCATTCCCTCGGAGGTACCGGACGAGATGTGCCATGCCCTGTCCTCAAAGGAGCAGGCAGCTCTGGGATGAGGACCAAGAGTCCCGAGGCGACGGACCTGAGGCCTCATCTCAAGTCATCTCTCGTTGTTTTTGTGCGCACAACCAGATCAGTCTGAATTCAGTTGGCATCGTCGCGACTATTCGTTCGTTGAATACAAGCTCTTGACATTTCTCTTTTACTACTATCAGGGACAGCTTTTCGCATATATATAGAAAGTTTGGTCGCAATAGGTAAAAAAAAAAAAAAAAAAAGAATGCAGTACCAAAATTTAAGTTAGGCGTTGATGAGTAGTGGTTCTATCTTCCTTTCTTTTTGTATTGTTGCTCTTGACAGCACGAGCCCTGCTATGAATCAAACGGCCAAAACCCTCCATACGCTTCGGGTTCAAACGTTTTCATTCTCTGTCTGACGTCGACCTGCAGCCTGCGTATGACCGCGCCCTCAGTTTCCACCGGCGTAAGGCGGGGAGGTCCAGGTCGGCATTTCAGGTCCAACAAACTCTCTCACAAGGGGCAGTAGCCGTCTCACTAATACGCGTGATAGGAAAGCCATGGGCTCTTGCTCAGGTTGTGTACCAAGGCCATACGTATCATCATGTGCTGTGAGACGTCAGTGTGAAATTATATCCGCAGGCCAAGTTGGATAAGCCCTGCAGCGCAGCGCTCGATCATACAGAGAGAGAGAGAGAGTCGGATAGCGGGGTTGACGAGGTTTCCTCACAAATTTCACCGTCCAGTTCCATGTCTTTCAGAGTACCGCCAGGCTGCATGTGACCTCCACTCTCAAGGCACTCCCGACCCCCTCACACCGACGGTTTGTCTCCTCCGCCTCTTCTTTCCCCCTTCCACCAGTGGTTTTATGACTGGAGTATTCTGCAGTTAGATTAAATGGGCTTCCGACGGAGAACACCGGTCGAGTTATACCTCGTAACACCATAGACAAATAAACACGGCGAACGTAGGAGAGAGGATGCGCACTCATCCACCCGTCCACCCGAAGCTGCGGTGTGCCTCCCAGCTTCGGAAGTCATGTTCTCATCGGGTGGCGGCATGAGGGGTCCTGGGGGGAAACGGTTCAGGCGTGAAGAGGCGGTGGGAGCGGGGTTCCACTGACGAGGAACTCTTGTGTCTGACGGCTGGTTTGGGCCTGTACAAAACGGGTACGGGGTCGCCAGGAGAAATCAGGGAGAGAGAGGGAAAGGTTCGGCTGTTCAGGGTGTGGGTGAGAAGTTGTTAGTTGGAACTGGTGGTCTCTTGCTGCAGCTCTACATCATTCTAGGACACTGTGGCAAAGCAGCTTCGTGCTCCTGTGTGTTCGGAAAGTATCTAGCAAACAATACCATCACTACCCGTCTCAGTCAGACCGCCCTGCATAGGAGAGAGGAGAAGCAGGAACATGGTATCAGGCAGTTGACCACGGCAGGTAGCGATCCGGTTATACCTGCAGGGCGGGCGGTCTGTGAGGAACCATTGTCGTGCTGCGAGCACCTCGTGTCCTTTTGCTGTCATACGTTGAATACTCAGGAACTTGTCGAACAGGATCCATGGGTAAGGGAAGCGCAAGAGGATCTGTCGGTGAAGAAAGACCTAATATCTGTGCGGCATGAGTAACGTACCACGACATGGCTCGGATCCTGCTTGATACTGCCGCTTTTGTTTGTGTACAGGGCTGATTATCTAGTCTGTGAAGCATACTTGCTCAGCGTTCAACTTGTGATTCGACTGCCATGTAAGCCTCTGTAATGCCGTGCTTGCAGGTAGGGCGTATTGCTACGGTGATATGAACATGCGCCAATATAACCTTATCCTTCGTCGTTGCCGTGCCCAGGCCGATTTATATAGCCCAAAATGAGCAACAAACGCAACTCAAAGATGCATTGCAAGGTACAGTAGACCTGTCTTTGATGATATGCTGGCCACCAGTCTTGGAATGTAGAAACAGCCGAGTCAACGACGATGCATGCAGCCTTGTTTAACAAGTTTAGGTGAGAAGACGAGCAGATTTTCGAGTCGATAGATTAGATATAGCCCGGAAGATGGGAGGGAGTATCATGCCGGAGCCTGTAACCAAATTTCAAACGAAATTAAAGCTCGTCCTCACCGTCGTCGATGAAGATGGACGAGATGAGCCTGGCGCCATTAATTGACTGAGTCTCCGTGAACATGCTGATTTTCTCCTCCTTCTTCACGAGGTGCTCCTCTTTGATCCCAGCCTGGGCCGTTTCTGTTTGAACCAATTCCTCCGTCTTGATACCGCTGAGGTCCTTGTCGTCATCATCCTCTGGCTCAAGCTTGACCTTGGCCTCTTCGACATCCTCGGCCCCGTCGATCTCGGCCTTCAGAAATGCGAGCTTCTTCTCATCCGCCTCCTCGTCTTTCTTGAGCTCCTGCTCGAGCAGCTGCAGCATACGCTTCTTGTAAAACGAGTCGAGCGCATCTCTCCTCCTTTCCTGCGTCATCTGCTCCACCACCAGTGCGAAGGCCGTGGCGCTCTCAGACCCGAAATCCTTGGCCATGGAGCAGAACTGCCTGAGCTTGACATCCTCTGGCGGCTTGAACCTCGGTGCAAAGCCGGACGCATCAGTCCGAGCAGCCACCTCGCTCGTCCCGTCTTCGGCGAACAGGGCACTCTGGCCCTCGGGATCATCGAGCTCCATTGCGTCTGCCAGCTCCGCGCGTCGTGAGAGCTTGGCTTCCACCTTGCTTGACCCGATCACCTCTGAGTTCTCGTGGGTGTACTGCACCCCGGCTGACGCCAGAATCGCCTGGATAGCGTCGCTCTTGGGCTTGTCCAACGTCTTCTTCTTCTTCGTACTAGCTCCCCCGCCGTGCTCAGCCTTGATGAGCTCGGCAAATTGACCCCATCCGCCGTCATCCTCTGCAGCGTCTTCCTTCTTGATGAGCTTGAAGTCTTCGTCCCGCTCAGCATTCTCCACATCTATGTCGGCCATCTGGACGCTCACTCGCGCCTCGGCAATATTGGTCTGGTTCATAATCCCCTGCAGTACGACCTGGTCGCTGTGAAAACTGAAGAGGTTCTTCAGGCCAAAAAGTTCGCCCTTTCGGTCCTTGTCCTGCTGGACGCCCTTGAAGTAGCGGCGCTCGCTAGAAGCATTGTAGCCAATGTTGGCCTGCTGCTGCTTGTAGATCTGTCGGGCGTAGACAATCTCCTCGATTGTGCCCGCAGAGACCAGCCTGTAGACCTCGACATCCCGCAGCTGGCCAATTCTGTAGGCCCTGTCCTGTGCCTGCAGATCATAAGCCGGATTCCAGTGCGGATCGACAATGACAACCTTGTTGGCGGCGGTGATATTGAGCCCAACGCCTCCGGCCTTTGTCGAGATTAAGAAGACAAACTTGCTTGGGTCCGAGTTGAAGTTGTCGACCTCCTTCTGACGATCCTCATATGACATCTGACCGCTAAGAAAGCTGACAGTGTAGCTGGTGCTCTTGAACAGGGTCTCGAGGATGTGCAGTAGTCTCACGCTGTGGGAAAACACAAGAACCTTGTCCTGGTTGCTGTACCAAAGACCAAGAAGCTCCTTCAGTATCTTCCACTTGCCGCAGAAGACAGGATTGGACAGGACCTGGATTGAGTTTCGCTGCTGGTACAGCGTCTCCCAGTGCTTTGGGGCGCACTGTCTGAGCAGCTTGATAGCTGCTTTTCTCTTCTCCTGATCCGTCTGTTCATTTGGCGGGATTAGGAGAGTAAGATGGTTTGACAGCTTTTGCAAGGCCTGTATGCACGGGAAGACGAGTGCCATCCAATACCTTCCTGTACGCACCGTGCGTAGGGTTACCATTTGCTCATGCATCGGGTGAAGACGGGCTTGCGGCAGCAACAAAGGGCACGCGATAACGAAACGCAATAAAGAGAGCGTGACATACCATCCGAAGTCAACTTGCCACAACACCAGCCCTGTTTCTTGCCTGAGCCGCAAGGACACTCTTCCACGCTTGCCAGGATGGTCTGTATCTCCTCGCCCTCGAGGAGCCGCTTGTAGGCGTCTTTCTGGAGGTCCGTCAGAGGGCAGAAGATAACACGGTCCGTCTTTTTGGGCAGCTGATGAGCGATCAAGGCCTTCATCCGGCGGAGAAAGAAGTCGGGGAGAAGATTTTGGACGAGCTTCTTGGCCGTCTTCCGTGCAAGGCTGAGCTGGTGCCAGGTGGCATCATGTGATTGTCCGCGCGTGAGCGGCTTGACGATGGAGTGATCCCATTCGCGCAGGCTACCAAAGTGACCTGGGTTTGTCCAGTTGAGCAGGGTCCAGAACTCTTCGTACTTGTTCTGTATAGCTGTTCCTGTGAGGCCGATACGGCAGAGCGCGTTGATTCTGTTCATAGCCTTGGTGGTGGACGTACGGCGGTCCTTGATCAGGTGGCACTCGTCGGCAATCACGGCATCCCACTCCACAGAGTTTACCTTGTCCTCATTCTTCGCATAGGTCGTGTAGGTCGTCAACATGATCTCGATCGCACCAGCGCGTGCTGCCCGCAATGCATCTTCCTTCCCGCTGTCGTGGTAAACATCGACCCTCCACCAGCCCCAGCGCTTGAGCTCGCTCCTCCAGTTTGGAATCAGAGACCCAAGACAGACGACCAGAACTCGGGGGTACCACCGTGATGGGTCTCTTCTCATCTTTCGCAGCCTCTTGGCGTCCCTTTCGTCGCCCGTCTTGCCAAAGGCTGCGGTCAGGAACGCAGCAACCTGGACTGTCTTGCCTAATCCCATGTCATCGCCGAGAATCGCACCTCTTTGGTAGACAAAGCGTTCATGCAAGAACCTGACGCCCTCAGCCTGATAATCGCGAAGGTATTGAGCAATCGACGCAGGTATCAGGCCAGCAGAAGATTCCAGGACGATGTCCTTGTACGGCCTGCACGGTTGTATGTGTTCGAGCTTTGGTCGTTCCTCAAGCTCCCTAGGATCCCTCTCGTCGTCCGAGAAATATATACCCTCGTAGTCAGGGGAGAGCTTGAGACCAGCCTGGCCGAGCGTCCTCCTGTTCTCGTCAAAGTGTGCCCGCCGCTCGAGGATGTGCGGGGGGACATCGACCTCGCCCGTACCGTCTTCGGCCTCCTTGTCTCCATCGCTTGCATCGGCGCTCTTAACTAAGCCGTGCAAGCTAGGACGCGAGACGCGCTTCGGCATATCCTTCTTGTCTTTTGCCTTGCCCTTTGCTGTAGCCCTGCTCTTTTTCGCCCGTTTCGGCTTCCTGCTCTGCAGCCACTTTTCCCGCTGGTCGTCAGGCTCGTCCGCCCAGACGTCGACATCTTCAAAACCCGCTTGCGCATTGGAGATGCGACGTTCGGACCTTGCGCCTCGCCGGCTGAGGACGCTGTCTCGTCATCGTCGTCGTTGTCACTCATCTCGACGGGCTCGCGTGGCGGTCTGCTCGAGGTCGCCATGGTGTCTTTTGGTGGTCTCGGATGACGCGTGCGTGCGGTCACGTCAAGAGGAGGAGGATCTGCTGCTCGTCTTCAGACTGAGAGGCCCATGCCGCAGCACCTCCTGCGTGTATGCCAATCATTCCAATATCGACTGGTGGGCATGACGAACGTCCAGTGCTGTCGTCTAGATTGGAACGGAGGGCCAAGAGGGGAGACTTTGTTGGCACAAATGTTCATGGCGAAGCTCTGGCCTGGCGCAGTTACTGAGAAATCAATGCTACCCACTCAAGACGACCCAGGCTTGGCGCGGTAGCACGTGCTGTTTCTTTCCCGCTATAGGGACTTAAGTATACGGCAACATCAGTACTCTAGCGCCTGAACAAGCACTCTACAGCGGTTTGACAGCCTAAGAGTCCCGTGCTTAGCGGGCCCCTCCCCCGCCCCCGCCCTCGCAGCACCTGCCCGATGAGCCGGGAGCCGAGGCCGTGTGTTTGCTCAAGTATCTTATTGTCCAGATCTTGGGATACGTTGCAGGACATGAGCACAAACTAGGTTCAGTAAACGTCCTCTTCGATCATCACGATGCAGGCTGCCAGCTCAGATACAGGCTTCTTTCAGCAGCAGCCGATTCTCAGAAATCAGGCTCAAGATGACCCAAGTTACCAGAGAGTTCTCAGATGTTCGTCTCGCCTTGCATTCATTGCGCACTCCGGACTAAGTCATGCCTCATCAGACATGAATTCTTGTCACATGCATGTGTATCTGACCAGATGTAGTGTTCCTGCCAGCAAGCATTCTGGATGCCGTGCAGCCGGAGCTCGTAGCCCTTGGGGAGAAGGTGTTGTCTCAGGCCGTCTTCGACCTCATCTCGGACGCAGAGAGGAACCTGCCTCATCTTCGCGGCAGTGGAAGGGACAGCTTTGGTCGGCCCAGAAGTGACGCCCTCATTCTGAGCCAGGGCTGGAGAGACCTCCAGCATTTTGGTATAAATAACGGGTGCGAGTCATCGTTTGAAGTGCTCCGGATTCCATTCGTTAACACAGTTCAGCAGAATCGTCGCGTATAATTACGATACCGATCATGGCCAGTACACCAGATTTATACAGATGCTCAGGTATGGTATAGATCTTTTCAGTTATGAATCGATACAGGCCCCTTCTTTGGTTCCTTGGCCAGCCTATCAATCACAGCCTCACATGGTGGTACATATTTGCTAAATGCTGTCATGGAAAGTGGCTGATCTCCGGCTACAGGTCGATCTTATGGGAAGCGTCTTCTGCGAGTATGGGTGACCTTTTTTTTTCTTCTTCTTTCACACCTTCCTTAAAAAATACTACTGACACTTTCCCAAACCAGATGCCAACTGTCCAGTTGCCATGACCGACGGCGCAGCTCGTCTTCTCCAGCAGCACCTCGCAAAACCCAATCTTGACCAGACCCGCCGACGCGTCTTCCAGAATGCCTACGACCATCTCACCTCACGCGACCCAGAAACAGCCTGGACAAGCGGGCAGTGGATGACAGAACGGCCAGGAGGCAGCGATGTATCTCAGACCGAGACAGTCGCGTCCTACGCCCCCTACCCGCACAGCGCCGCGCCGCCGCCGCTCGCAGATGCCAGCGAGGGCGTCCCCCTGGGACCCTGGAGCATCTCGGGCTTCAAGTGGTTCTCCAGCGCGACCGACTCGTCCATGACGGTCCTGCTGGCCAAGACCAGCCCCGACAAGGGCGTCTCGGCCTTTTTCGCGCCCCTGCGCCGCCACAGCGCAGACATCATCCTTTCCTCGCCGACCGGCCCGCGCGGCGGCGCAGAGCTCAACGGCGTCCGCATCTCCCGCCTCAAGGACAAGATGGGCACCAGGTCCCTCCCCACTGCAGAGCTCGAGCTGGAGGGCATGCGGGGCTGGCTCGTCGGCGAGGAGGGCCGCGGCATCCACGAGATCGCCACCATCCTGACCATCACCCGCATCCGCTCCTGCGTCGGCGCCCTGGGCTACCTCGGCCGCGGTCTCGCCGTCGCCAAGGCCTACACCCTGGTCCGCCAGATCGGCTCCACGAGGGGCAGGCGGACGCTCCTGTGCGAGAGCCCGTTGCACATGCGCACCCTCGCCACCATGACTAGTTTGTACCACGCTATGATGCTGTTGACCTTCTACGCGACGTACCTGCTCGGCCTGGAAGAGAGGCCGTCGTCCCCATCAGCAGCAGCCGAGCAGAGCCCCCGCCGCCTAAGGGCCTCCATCCACCGCCACCGCAGCATGTCACCCCCTGCTGCGCGTTCTCTCGTCTCTCTGCAAGGCATATGTATGCAAAGAGGCGATCCCGCTTATGTACGGGTGCATGGAGGCGCTGGGTGGCGTCGGGTATCTCAACAACGCCGAGTCAGAGCACCTCAACCTCAGCCGCATCTTCCGCGACCTGTGCGTCCTCGCGACGTGGGAGGGCACCACGGACGTGCTCTCGACGGACATGCTGAGGGCGCTGAAACATCCTCGGGAGGGCAAGGCGAGCATGGAGGCTCTGGACTGGTTCCTGGAGACGCACAGGCCTGCGCCGCGGGCCCTGGAGGCCTGGCGGGTGATCAGGGCGAGGCTGGGCGACAAGACGCAGGACGAGCTGGTCGCCGAGGCGAGAGACATCTGTTTCGGCCTGGCCGAGGTTCTGATGGCGGCGCTGCTGGAGGTTGACGTCGCTAGCGACGGGGACGCAACGGCCAAGGCCATGCGGGACCGCTTCCTGGGACAGAGGCACTTTCTTGGAGTTAGATCTGCTGAGCTTGTCGTCGGTACCAAGGACACGTTGAAAGTCGGCACAGCCATTGTCTTTGGCAACCAGGTTATATCCAAACCTAGCTCAAGATTGTAGGACCACCTAGTTTCCATCTGAAGACTTTTTACGCATCGCTGGGAACTCTCTTCACATCTAAGTACTGTCACCAAAGATCATCGGGGAAAGCACGTGTGGGCAATGAGTAGATTGCAAAGGCCTTGGAGGTCGTTCGACTCATGAAAGGTCGCCAAGTGGAACGACGTAGTCAAGCGTTTAACCCAGCCCCACCGGTTTGTTTTGGCTCGAGAGCTACCTATAATAGCTTTTTTCCTTAACCAACAACGGTTTACCTCTTTTTGGCATCATATCAAGATAATCATTCTTCTCACAGACCAAGAGTCTTCACAACCATCGCCTTGCAGATGGGATGATAGAAGTCCTTGTTCTTCTCGAACGTGGCCAAGGCAAGCGGCCGGTCCACCTTGTTGAGCCCGACGTACAGCGGACGCACGAACTTCATCCTGCCCACCTGGCCCAGGAGCTCCGCGACGGGCTGGTATGTGCTGGTGGCCTTGCTCCTGAGCGAGACCTCGAAGTAGGCTGTCTTGACCTCCTTGTTTTGAGACTCACTAAACTTGTAGATCTGGCCCATCTTCTCGACCTGCTCTGCGCTGAGGGGCTCGGCGAAGGCATGGACTGTCTGCAGGAAGACGAGCTTCTGGTTGGCGCTAAAGGCCTCGACGTCCTGGGGAGAAGGCGTGTAGTCCTTGAAAGATAGTAGTGTCAGTGCGTTTGTAGATGCCATCAAATGCGGACTTTGCCTCCTGGGATTCTAGACTGACCTTGTCCTCCCACTGCGCAGCCAGCTTATAGCAGACGTCGATGAGCGAGGTATCGAAGTCTGGCTTGGGCGGCATCCCGCGGTTGTAGAACCGACCCTCCCAGTCGATCTCAGCAATCTTCTCCTTGAGATCGGCAAACTCGGGCTTGCTGAAGAAGTCGAGAAAAGTCTCCTTGAACTGGTAGGAGTCCAATGACCTGTTTGCCCAAGTGGTGAAGTAGTAAGGGATGAACTTGTCAAAGTTCTGGCGGCCCACAAGCCTGTCGAGATACCAGATCATGTGGAAGCCCTTCTCGTACGGCACCTTGCTGAAGCTGTCGTCCGGATCGATACCCTTATGAGGTATACACAGCTGGGTGTACGGGTGGTCCTTGCCGAAGTCATCGATAGTCCCTTGCAGGTCCTGCCAGCCGATGACGGCGGAGAAGTCGAAGTACGCAGCCCCATGGACAGCGGCCAGGATGCGGCGCTCCAGGTATGTCGTCCATCCCTCGTTCAGCCAGCTAGAGTCTCGTCAGTGCCGAAAGGGCTTTTTGCCGAAGGAGGGAGGGTACCGAGCTTACAAATGCTCCCAACTGCAGCTTGTCACGAGGTTGCCGCTCCAGCTGTGAGAGAGTTCGTGCGCGATGACATCTACGTTCTCACGATCTCCAGAGACCTTATTATATGTATATACATGTAAGTCTCAAACTTGGTCTTGGGATTCAGAAGGGGTATGTCACGGAGATGAAAACTCACCACAGTAGGGGTGGCGAAGGTGTAGATGGGGTTCTCCATGCCTGCAGCAGGTCACCATCGTTAGTATCTCCGAAGGCTGATGCCGCGGGTCTTGAGATGCTCACCTCCGTAGGGAAATGAAGGTGGCAGAACCAGCACATTGTACTGTCCCCACTTGTACGGGAACACGATCCCCTCGATGACCTCCATGAACTTTTCCACGTCCCTCTCGAACTCCCACTGGCACGCCTTCAGCGCATCCGGGCTCGTGGCCACATACGACCTCGGGCCGATGGGCGCCTGGGCGATATCCCCCGAGGCCAGGGCGAACAGGTAGCTAGGGATCGGCACCTTCTGCTCGAAGACATACAGCTTCTCCCCGCCATCAGCAGCCGCCTCGGGCTCGCCGTCAGCCGCGACACCACTGGCGACGACCACGTACGGGCTCGTGATGCGGAACGTGTAGGTGGACTTGACATCAGGCGTGTCCTGGCAGGGGAACAGACTCCGTGCGTGGATGGCCTGGCACTGGCTGAACATGAACGGGGCCTCCTTGCTGGACGTCTGCTCGGGCGTGAGCCACTGCAGCGCGGTGCACTGGGCCGTCGTCGCGACCTCGATGTCCACCTTGACCAGGTCGCCCCTGGCGGCGCCAGAGGGGACCTCGATGTGCATTGGCGAGCCGAGAGGCCCAGTCCGGTCCTTGACGGACCATTGCGAGTCGGCCGAGTTCACCTTGACGGAGGACACGGAGAGGTAGCTGCTGTCGAGGATGATCTCCTTGCTGTCCTTGTCTGTCTGGGACTCGAGCTCCAGCGTGACCAGCCCGCGCAGCGACTTCTCCTTGAAGTCGATCCTCAGGTTGGCGGTGGTGTGCTTGGTCCGCCAGGCATCGTAGTTGGACGACGTAGAAGGGTCTCGGGCGGCCATGTTGGGCTTGTAGAAAAAGCGAGCTTGCACTCTGACCCGGACGGCGGCGGGGAAGGGGAAGAAGTGTGATGGAGCTTTGGCCGGACAGGCTGCTGGAGGTGTGAAGGTGCGAGGAGGGAGCTTGACCCTCTGGGAAACACGATAACCCCTCAGCAACATGAAGATTTTCTGGTAAGCGCGGCTACAACCGGCGATGGTCTCACGATGCTCCTCCTCATCTGGCCGCCGAAGCTATCTGTCGCCTTCCTTGCCTGGAAGAATAGGGTTTACATGTTTTTTATTCTGCACACTAAGCCTGTTGAGGTAGTATTTAGCAGTGGAAACTTGGCAGGAGAATCCCGGTATAAACCCAGTCGGGTTAGTGTACCTCGGCAGCGACGTCCGCCCACTAGGGAGGCAGCTGCTCTGCTCCTCTAGTCTCTAACCTCTTATGTATGGCGTGCCCCACTGTTCTTGACCACCACACGAGAACTGAACATAGACCGAGACTACCATCTTGAACTTGATATCCCATTCCCAATGATGTTCCCTTTGCCGTCTAACTGATCGTGCATGATCCGAAGCGTGAACCTTGCGACCCATCCCCATCAATCACTTTCAGCTTCATCGTTAACGAATTTGTCTCGCGATCAAGGGCTCGACCTAACATAGAGAGTCGGAGGGGAAAGGTCGGGCCCCCCTCCGCCGGATCTCCAACCACCAAATATGCTAGGTTGATCTCTTCCTCTTGTTCACTATCACACTCTCGCAAAATTCATTAAAGGCTTGCAGCGAGAGGCCTCGCTCAAGACGGGCGAGGAAATGGGAAGCCCCTCGGGTGTTGAGCGCCAGCAGCGATCTTTGTATATGCGGGGAGGGTTGTTCCCCATGGGATCACGCTACAAGGGTGGGATAACGCTGTTGGCGGGAGTAGTGACGCCAGCAGGAAGGCGTGTCCCAGCAGGGAGGGTGTACCCGGCCGGAATGACCGATCCTGCGAATATACTGGCTCCTCGTCTCATCACCCGTCGAGTTGTGACTGAACGAGCCTCGCTGGCTGACCCAGCCTCGTAGAGTTGGCCATTGGCGGTCCGAAACTTGAAGGGAATGACCCAGGTCGCGTCTGGTTGGACCGGGATTTCCATGTCGTCGCCAAGTACCATCTTGGCAACGATCCTGAGAGGGCCGCTCAGAAGCATGGACTCTGGGAGTAAGAGCCCTTGAGGGGGTTCCGTTGATGGTGGGAGGAACTTGGAGACCCTGGGTTGTAGGCAATCGGATGTCTGCTGCTAGACAACTGGCGGTCGCCAATGCGCACTCTCTGTCCAGAGTAAGTAACTGGCCCTCCTCAGTTGGAAGATCTCGGGTCTCTTCCACGTGGATCATGGCCCCCGCAACCAGATTTGCGGAGGAGCCCGCCGAGATCTGCGAAACAAATGAATCGGGCAAATGGATAGGGCCTGAGGAAGGAGCCACGATGGTGGATGTAGCTGGAATCGTGGTCCAGCCGACTGGGAGACCTACGGCCCCGATGACCGTCAACAAATTTCTGCCGGGCAGAATGATGGTGGCACCACCGGGAACACTGGCTGCAGCGAGGTTGATGACGGTCCCAGGGGGCGGCTGAATCATGGTCGTCCGTTCAGGCAGAAAGATGGTGGCGCCACTGGGCAGATGGATCTGGGGAACCAGAGACCCAACGCCGCCGTCTCCTCCAGAACGGCCGCTGCCACTGCTGCCAACGCTGCGCCGGCCATGGCCACCACGGCCATCTTGGCCAGGTTTCTGGATGCCGCCGTGCGTGGTGGTACGTGCCACGAAGTTTCCGCGATCCATCTTCTGGTCAAGTCTGGGAATCAGTATCCGCTTCTTAAAAAAAAAAAAAAAAAAAAAAAAGGACGGGGAAGACGGTCAATAAATGATGAGGGCTCACCAGTCACAACAAGTAGAGTTCTTCGCACGATGACCGTGAGTCGGGACTGCGGTATTCAAGATGGGGCTTCGTTACGAGTTAGTCTCTGGGCTATTACTACGAGTGTAGTGGTGAGTACATTAGAAACGAAGCGCGTTTGTAGGGAGGCGGAAGGTGTCTGCTTATAGCGAGAAAGAAGGGTGGTGTCTGAGTGCAGATGTAAGCTGAGGTTCCACTAGATGGCGCGAGTAGTCACGACGACTTGATAAGAAAACACTTGACTTTGAATCTTTCAGGATGAAAACGCGTGAGCGATACGCGTTTCTTGGGAAACAAGATTGCGGCTGCGGGGGACGGTTTGGTATGAGAATTAAGAGATTGCGCTGCAAAACAAGGAAAGGAAGGAAGGAAGAAGACAGGGGGCAAGCTAACTGAGGCTATCTACAGAAAATGCTGGGGCAGATACCTGCCAGCAGCGCACGGACCTGTACTCACTGGCGATTGCATAATTTGTCTTTTTAATTCATTTCTGAAGGTGAAATTGTTCTTGGGAGATAAAACAAGCAAACTTAGAATTGTGAATACCGTCGCCGCAGGGGCTCGGTGCGCTACCTTCCAAGGTTGGTTGATTTGGCTCACCAACCTTATGACTCGGTCGCTCTACTTCCGCCTTTGTGTTAAGGGTCAAGGACTTCTACGAACGTTTTTCATGCTATCACCATTTCTCAATCGCTGAGCTTGCTAGTAGAGTTGTCCAAAGCAGTGGACTTTGGAACCAGACTGACAACCAAGGGATGAAAGGATGAGTGTCTTGAGAGTAGGACATTTATACTTTATTGTTCGTCATTACGGCCGTCCTCGTCCCAGATCTGGCTCTCCTCCCAGCTCTGTCCGCCCTGTGCAGCCTCTTCTTTCTTCCGCAGCTGCTCCCTGGCCTCCATGAGCGCCTTACCCAGCCTGTTCTCCCCCAGTGTTGCCGATGGGACATGGCATGCTTGGCCGTGTATCCGATGCCCCACACGCGGTCCCGAGATGCCGCCTCGACAAGCAGACGGTCGCCGGTGGCGAGCAGCCTACGCCGCAGCTTGATGTTCTGACCGAACTTGGCTACGTTCCCGGCCACGACCACGTCGCTCTTGACCTTGTCCCAGCTCTCGTCGGTAAAGCCCGCTGTCAGCTTGCCCAGGCGCTTCTGCTCCTTAGGGCTGTCGCTCTCGAGTACCCGCCGCTGCCTGTCCCGGTCGCCGAACCGCCCTGCCTTGCAGTACATCATGAACTGTTCGGCGCAGTTGAAGGTGATGTGACCGCTGCTGTCGGAGCTGGTGTCATCGATGGGGTCTTCGATGAGCGACGATATTTGCAACTTGCTGACGGTAAAGTTGCACGGATACCACTGGCAGAACTCTCCGTATGCCTCATTTGGCATGTAGAAAAAGAGTGGTTCGTGTATGTCGTCGTCGCCGGATGCTCCTTTTCCTTGCTTCTTCATGGTACTATGGGCCTCAACGCTGGTTCTGATGCCGTGGCTCTTAAAGCCTTTAGACTGCCGCTTCATTTTGCCTGATGCTTAATAGCTGTCTGTGTCCAACGTGGTCAGCGAGGCTTGAATACAGGCAGCAAGCTCTTTGGAGTGAGGCTCTTCTAACTACCTGACTGTCCGAGGGCTGTCACGATGGCGAGTGTAAAAGGGGGCTTGGCTTGTCGTGAATCAATATCTGAGGTGAGGTGGTTGTCCGTGGTTGATAGCGTCAATTTATACTGTTTGGCAGTATCAAAGATGAAGTCAACGCAGGTATTGCTTTGAATTAGGTTAGGCCGTTAACAGTTGGGAATAAATTATCAAAATTACAGCGAAGCGACGAGGAGAGCCCGGCATAATATATTTGTAGGCTGAAATTTTCACATGCCCCGCGGTCAGGCGCCTTGATGGCCATGGCGGACTAGGAGCGCGCCGGTCTTGTTTTCCTGCTCGCCGGAGTAATTATTTGCAGCAGCACTTTTGAAAGACCAACAGGAGCCAACAGTAGCGTGTCCACTGCCTTTTAAGCCACCACAAGAGGACACAATTACACGTACTCTGTGATGACGAGGCTTTTGGTCTCCCCCTTTGGCGTTCAACTAATCATACATGATACAACACGTAAATTTGCCGAGCTGTCCCTTTCGATCGCTTTATGTGTAATGGTTATTAGTGAGTGGTGACTCAGAAACTCGCTGTCATCGCTAGTCCTGAGTTCTACAGGAAGTAGCACAACATTAAGGCAGACACCCTCATCCCTGGATCATCCACCTGGTTCTAAAATCTAGCGTATCTAAGTACTTAGGTACTTAGGCAGCAACGCCGTTCATCAGGAAGTATGGCATCTGCGTCTCTGTCGTTCGTACTATGTACAGTAGCTAGGGATGTGCACGGACCACATCACACACAACACATCTATAAAAAGCACTTGCCTCGACTTTCGCGAAACTTCCAGATCTTTCAACTTGCAAACAAACAATTGCGTGACGCGTTACCATCCAGCCAACGCCAGACAGATTTTCTTTCAACTTTCCCTTCAGCTTTCTTTTCAACTTTTTCCTCAACTTTGTTCTTACCATCAAGATGTCCGATTTCGAATTTGAGACACCCCCGAGGGCCGCCGAGTCCGACTCCCCTACCGACGAAAGCTCCATCCTCACTCCGATGGATGCCGCCAACCTTCGCAAGGCAGGCTTGCTGATTTCAGGGGAGGCTCCGGGTTACCAGCGTCTACGGATCCACAAGCGACGGCTGAACAGGTCCAGTGATGAAGAGCATCGCCATGTTCCCCTGAGCAGCCCCATTTCCTCTCCCATCTCAGAGGATGCATTCGCCACGATCCCAACGGCTCTCATCTCGCACGACACCTTGCTCCATGTGGGGATGTCCGAAGCAAAGGCCACGGAGCTCTGGCACCGATGGTCTAACTGGCCCATTTCCGGGCCCCGCCGTGAGGTTGATCCTGAGGATGGGGGCTTGCAGATTAGCTTCATCGACTACATTCTTGGGGTTTTCGAGAACGAGGTCGATACTGCAGAGGACGATGATGCTCAGTGGGAGGCTTGCTTGAGCATGTGCGGCATCGACATGACAGTGCAAGTTGCGATCATGGACCCTGCATTCAAGCAGCTCCGGCTCTCAAACTCGTGCCTCTACTGGGTCAAGGACACCATCGACATGCGCTATGCCGGACTCAAAGATATTCAGAGGACGTCACGTGAACGAGAGATGCAAATGCGGCGTGCCTCCTCTCGCCCGAGTGGATACGAAGAAGAGGAGAGGAGCGGCGGACCTTCTGGCGACTCAAAATTCACCACAGGCTCAGTTTCATTGCCAGCAGGCCAAGGCGAGCGATCCGTCTCCGGTCAACAACGTCAAAATGCGCCCGGCATTGGGTCAAACATCCATACCTCCGCAAGTTCCATTGCCGCTCGCAATGCGCCCGGATACACTACGCTCTTCAAAGCAATCGATCAAGGTCGCATAGCTGGCCTCTTCGATGAGACCGGGGCATTGGCTCGCATCGAGACCCTTCTGAGTCCGCCGCCATCTGACTTCAGTGGCACCCGCGCTCTGTTCTACTTCACGCCCGACTACAAGGTGGCAGAGTACTACGCTGCCTACGCAAAGCGGCGTGCCAATTGCGAGTCTGTCGTGATTGTCTTCCTTCAGATCCCCAACGCCGCCATTGAGAGCCTTTCGGCTCCAGCAATTCAGCGTGTCTACTGGCCTGATCCTGAGTGGAAGGAGTTGATCTGGTACTCCAGGACACAGAAAAAACTTCCTTCGCATCTGCGAAAGTACCGACAAGCCTTTCTTGTCATCGGATCGATCTCGCGGAAGCCAAACTCTGCCTCCCACAATTTAGCATCTTGGGAAGAGGTGGAAGAACAGCATCTGCTGCGAGTGGGTGTTTCTGACCAGTCCGGACCAGTCGCCATCCAATATGTTTTCTCTGGGGAAGAAGAAGGGCATGAGTTCTTGGTCGACAATGGCGCTCAAAACCTCAAAATCATTGCCTATACCAGGGCCGATCTCGAGGGATGGCTCGCTGAGCTTTCCCAGACTGCTTAGGTAGCCCGCCCTTTGGATGACGGTGTCCTTTGATAGGGGCACTGATCATAAGACTCGTGGAGGATTCGTGCTCGTCCGTCGTCGCGGCTGTCAATCACGCGTCATCGAAATTACCCGGACCCATGATCCTCCATTCGTTGTCCTCTCTCTCTTCTAGATGCCTCAACAAATTCACGAACTCAGGTGTTCGAATCCTTTCGACGCACTCATACAGCCTGCTCATCTCACTCCCAATATACCCCTCCAGACATCAACTCGAAAATGAATCTGGACTTCGAATCCTAATGGAGGGTGCCTCAAGACTGGCAAGGCGGGCAAAAAACCTTATCGACCTGGCGGACCCTGCGAAACATCCATGGATGTTTCAACAACCGCCTGTGCCTTCATGCCTTCGTCTCTAGATAGGCCGGGGGCGATCACTCTGCGCATTCGGACGAAACGCAAGCATCGACCTCACCAGCCCAGACCTTCGTCGTGCGCCCACTCGTCGTGGTCCTTGCTGGGGTCTCAGATGTTGCAGAAGCGCAACCGTGTGGCCTTCATGGGGACACTTCGGTCTATCTGGCACAATCAGCACCTCCTCAGGGTGCCTTACCAAAAGAATAAAACAGTGAGGAAAAGTTTAAAAAAAAAAAAAAAAAGCAACAACATGTGATGGTACCTCACGCAGCAAGGGTGGAGGGGTCGCAAGGTGGCGCAAAATGCAGGTATTCCATTATCCTATGAGGCGAAGTATACCATGTGCCGGTTTCTTGCTACCCCTTTGTTTGGTTCGTCAACAACCAAACAAGGTTCCGACGCAGGGCCTCCCCTCTGGTTCTGCCGTGATAAGCAGCAGACGGCCCGCTGGTCTGATACTCGAAACCGTTGAAGGACCCGCTAGTTGTTTGCCCTGATACGCCTCGTGGCATTGTCATCCCTGCCGTTTCGAGGTTGTCTACTCTAATGCTGCAGTAGCAGCAGCTGCTGCTGCAGGGACCTACTAATCACATCTCATGTGAAGTGTGTTTGAAGCCATCGCAGGCTTCCTGGTCGTCCTCGTGTCCTAGGAGGAGGGCGGAAGAAAGGAGATGAAGGAACGCCACCCAAGTGACAATGGTAATGCCTCTCGGCCCGCGAGAACGGACAATGCACCTGCGGAGTGTGTGCTATTTTCGTCGGGTGCCTGCTGTGCCGCACGAGCGGTCCTCCTTTCATGCCTTTACATTGGTGCCGCAATGGCTGGTGCGGGAAACGGCCTGTGCGGCTCCGGCACAAGTCACTGTACATAGTAATTAGTCCTACTGTACTGTATGTGTAGCCATGACATCGGTCATTGCTACTAAGTACCATGCCAGGGATTTTCCAAGGTCACCTTGACAGAAGCTGGCAACGACGGCCCACAGTGGAGGGCTCACGAGGTCGTGAATGCAGCCAGCATCGTACAGACCACCATTCTCACCTACATAGTTTGTACATATGGAGTACAGACGTACATAGGACGTGCATAGAGGAACCGGGCCCGTGCAATCTCGGCCGATACGACTCCACCAACATTTCTGTGTTTATCAATGTGGTGCCGTCCGTGCATGGTGCTGCTGATTCAGTATGGGCATTGGCTCGGGTAGTGCCCAATTTCTTTTGTCTCTATCACCCAAGCGAAGGACATTCTGTTAAATATCGACGGAGGAAGGGAGAATTAAGCGAGCTTTTTGGCATACTAGGAAGCCTATATCAAGATCCCATTATGACTGGCAATTATGAAGTAAGTATGATGAGCTTGACTACCCGCTCCCTGCTCTCTCCTCTCCCCTGTCCCCCCTCCCGGGAGGACACAACTCGTGTTTAGGTAATGGATCATTTTGTGGGTATAGTACTGTACTTATATAAATGCACACACTCCTATACCTGCCGCGACAGTCAGCCCTGAGAAGCTCGCACGTGTGCATATAGTAGTATACAGATTGGGGAGGGGGCGGGGAGGGTCCCGCCGGCTCGGACTTGGCTGGAGTCTCTCGCACGAATCACCCCAGGGCCTTGCTTGCAGTCCGGCACAAAACACAGGGCGTGAAAGAGAAAAGAATAGTATCGAACGTCACATTCTTTGTGGTACGAGTGGAGGTTTTCTTTCATCTCGAGGAGATTTTGGGTCCAAAGGGTCCCCTCTCCCATTCAATGACACTGGGTCTGGGGCTGGGTGGGGGAAGGCTTTTTCCTCTTTTTTTCTCTTGAACAGGACCCTCATGGGGCCAATTAGTGGCCCGTCCAGCCACAGCAGGCCCGTGAACCTAGGCGAAATTTGCCTCCTGGAGAGGCCGCATCAATTCGGCCGGGAGGATAAAGAGGGGCTCTTTCTGGCTCGCTTAGGTGTGAGGATAATCGAGATAGGCTCATATTATCCTCGGCTCCGGGAAAAACTCACAAGGGAAAGAAATGAGAGGGAGAGAGAGGGAGAGAAAAAGGGGGGAATACAATGTAGGAACGGCAGTGCAGTGAGTCAACCCGTGGTTTGGCAAAAGAAAAAGGAAGAAAGAAAGAGAGAAAAAAAACCCTCTTTTTCTCCTCGCCCTGTCTCAACCCCTTGCGCCCTATGGTGCAGTCTTAGCTGTGGAGCTAAGCTTTACGGGGACTAGTACCAAAGAGGCCAGGCTGGTACCAGAGTCCTGTGGAACGGGGGTGTTCTGTTTCTTTCTTTTTTCCTTTTTCTTTTCTTCTTGCTGGCCTGGGGAGGGAGGGGATGAGGAGGCATAAGGAGAAGGATTGCACTCTTTGTGTGGTCCAGTGACGGTTTTATGGTTAAGAAGCAAGGAAAGCTTGGCGTCACACCGCATCTTCGGCAAATGCCTTCTGCTTTTTCTTCTTCTTCTTCCTGGTAGGACCACACACACACAGAAACAGGAACGCCCTGTGAGGGTATTCAGGAAAACACCCGGCCGATTTTCTGCGGGTTGGCATCACACACCAGTCACCACCTGTTACCGTGGTCCAGTGTTGTGCCCTTGCTTGCAGCTCCGCGGCGCTGGTTGATGAAACCTGTTTGTGCAGGGAATGGTTTCCTTTGAAAGAGAGAGAAATAGACGGGTAGGATTGCGGGCGCCCTGCACCTCAAGAGGCTGTTGTGCTGAAGATCATCGCCCCAGGATCATCCACATTCTTTCCCAAGACAAGCAACAAGACGCATTGCCAAGCTGTACTGTGATGGTCCGCAACACTGCAGCTGGGGAGGAGGAACAAAACCCTTGCGCTGCGGAGCCTGGATGAGGTCATTCATCGAGATATCTCTTTCTCTCTCCGGCTGATAAGAGAGAGCGAGAGAGAGAGAGAGAGAGATGTTGTGGGGGTTTGTTGTTTTTCCTTTTCCTTAGCTTTTGTGGTCCGGAAGCTGCTGCGGGTGTATGCAGCATGCGGAATATTGTCCACCAAAAGCAGGCTGTTGGGGGTCTTTTTCGTCTCGTGGTCATGTCGCAGGTAGAGAGCAAAGGTGGGTGGGGAAGGGAAACACATTCATCCCTCGTCGTGCTCCCCCAACGGCCGGAGGGTTTTGAAGAGGGGCTATTGATGTAATTCGCAGGGGAGTTTCTGACACTTTGATGGACAGACTCCACGTTTCTGCGTCGAGGCTAAAACTTGCCGAGACTGGGGGGGTACGTACGGGGGCCTGATGAACTTTATTTCTAGTAGATCGTCGTTCTAGCCTTGGGCTCCGGAGAGAAAGGGAGGGGTGGACGACAAGGACTCAAGGGCCCGGGCCCCACTGCCTCCGAGGCGAGGCCATTTCCCACCAGATTGCTTGGGTACAGCGGTACAAATTGATGTACTGTTATCTATGCTCCTACTACTATTCGTGACCAAGTAACAGTAGTATAATGGACTAGTCGTAGAGTAGTACTGTGAGATGACAAAGTGAGGGGGTGATGGGCGTGATGGGGTGCAAGGGAGGTACGGACGTACATTCCGGCTCGACGATCGCTCCCAAATAACGTGGCTGGTATCATTCTCGAGAGCCCCGCCGTGGGTCAAATGATCGCCTAGAAAGTCCTGCTGCTGCTGCTGCTGCTGCTGCTGCTGCTTTTTAATTTTATTTTTTCTTCGGTATGCACGTTGCATAGTCGGACCATCGTCCTGGCCTGAATGTCTGTTTCAGTGCGGTAGGAATTGAGAGAGAGGAAGAGGGAAGTGCTTGCATTAGACTCTCGACCCGTTGGCGAGGCGAAGTGACACGACAGTAGCCAGGGCCCATCTGTCAAAGGAAGTGAGTGGGAGGGCGGCATGAAAGGTTGCATGACGTCCCCCCTCCCCTCCCCTTTCCAACTCAAGCCACCCAATGGGCCAGGCCACTGATGGCCTCGAGGGGAGGGGGCGCACGACGCACGGTCACTTAGCCTGTGATGTGTGATGTTCGATAAGGACGACATGCCCAAGGCATCCCGTCCCAGGTCCACGACTCGGGCCACTCACATGCTCTGCTGCTGAATGCTGAAACATTTGGTGGCCTGCACCCCGCATTTTTATCGAGGAAAAGGGTCACTGACGGAGTAGTCGAGGCCACGGACGACTGATTCTCACACACACACACTCTCTCTCTACCTGCCGGCAGATGCTGTGTTGCATACCAAGGACTTATCTGGAGGCAACAGAAGTTGTTTGATCACCCCCGAGGCGAATAGTTTACTTACTTAGTACATACTAATGTTATCCCCCTGAACAACCCCGCAGCCACTTCGGGGCAAGCAGCTGAATACAGGTATCGTGACGGCCTGAGAGCAAGCCACAGGAGGCTCGTGGTAGCCAGGATACTATTTTACTACTAGGCAACCCTTTTGCAGCCATACGACCCTGGCCCCTGCCTTGTTCCCCCTTGCATACATAGCTTACCTACTGACCTAGTCACTATTTTGAAGCCGCTCAGGGTTATGCCGGCAGTGGGGGTACAGAAACCACCATTCATCCATTCTCTTAGGTCAACCGTAGAGATAGGTTTTGCCTGACTCTTATCTGGTTTCTAGTGTCCGTAGCGCATTGGGTCTCAGGGACAAAGAGTTGGGCTTCTGTTCTGCGTCTATACAAGATTTTAGCCAAACTCGGTCGGAATATTTTTTTTTTTTGGGGGGTTATATACCATGTATGGAGTGGTGTGTCAGTCTATATCGTGGAGGAGGTGGGGGAAGGGGGGGACATGAGTTTGTGGGGTGACGGCCAGAACAAATTCTGTTGCCCAGGCAGGGTACGGAGAATTTAGTCGAAACAGTGCAGACAGTTTACCCAGCATCACAGTCCCGAGCCCAGTGCTATTGTTTCATTCCATCTCCCAAATGAAGGGGTCACGTCCGGAGTAGATGCTTCAGTGGGAGGCTAAGAAAAAAAAAAAAAAAAAAAAAAAGTAACAAGTGGATCTCCACGTAAATTTCGTTGTACGCTGTTGGGAGTCGGTGTGCCAGGGCTCTCTCCCAAGGTTGCCCTCTGCAGGCATGCAACACGAGGTCTGGATAAAAGAACACCTGCCCGGCAATTGGGCACTGACAGGAGGGGGAGAGGGGGAATGAGAGAGCTGGCAGGAGGTGCAACTAATAGTGTTGTTTGCATGTTTAGTCGCCCACGTGCTGCAGGACGATTGCCGATCTTGAGGCCAGCCATGCCTGAAGTGACTGGGCCCGCCGCAGCTGCATGACGACGTTGCAGCAATGCCCGTTGGCCTCCGTGGGTGCAGCGGCGTGTGATGGATGGGTCTGCGCACCACCACCACCACCACCACCACCACCACCACCGCCGCCACCAGCAGCATCACAATTCGGTACCACAGTAGAGCGCCGTGCGTCGAGATCCAGAATGCAGACGACGTTTCTCCAGAGCACAGCTGGAAGGGGAACCTCCATCGTGACGGCTGGCCCCTGCAGCGGACTTCTATCTCGCATGCGATGGTCATCGGGTGCATCTGGGTCCACCTCGTAGTATGGTAGCTTTTGAAACCCTATTTGTCGCTTCCGGACTCTTATCTTGTTTGTGTCCCACACACACTCCGATGTGACGAGATGCAGATGGTGTGTACAAACCAAAAGATCTAAAAAACAAAAAACAAAAACTGATGCGCGGTGGTGAGTTTGCAAAAGTCTTGATCCTGATAGCGTATGGCTGGGAAGGTGCAGGTGTGCCAGGGCCCTGCCTCGCCTGGCCAACCAAGACCGACCTCGAGCGCACGGACCAGTCGTTCACGGGCCCTAAGGGTTAGGGTCCTAAAAGTCCCGAATGGAAAGGCGCTTACTCGACACAACAAACACTTTAGTCATGCCGATCTCGGGTTATTTTTCCACGTTTCCTCCAAACCTTGCGTGCCGCAGATCCATTCCTCACGACCCATCCTCCAGCCAGCCACCACTGACAAGACCACGACAAACATTGTGGTAATATACGAACCTGGCCCAGTCCGAGTTGCCTGCATTCGTCCCACCTCGTGCTGAGGGGCTGTTCCTTTAGGAGAAACACAAAGAGGGGGCACGGACAGGTAGCAACAAACACGACATACGACAGATGCAGCATCTCTGACGGAATTCTCCGATCTGGGCCAGAAGGTGCCACGACGACGACGCCGACGCCACCGGATCCCAGAGGCAGCTCACCAGCCTGACAAATTCGACTCAAGAGGAATCAGGCTTACGGAGCCCTCCGTGGATGGGAGACAGCATCGAAATCCTAGAATCGGGGATTTGCCGAGCAACAAAAGATTTGACAGCATACGCGGGTCCTCGCTTCACCACTACCGGCAGATCGAGTCCCTCCCGTTGCTCATCTCCCTGTAACTCACCAATCCAAATAGATGTCTATGCTTTTTCGAAACTCCTATGCGCACTTTTCTCGGATTCCTAGCGTTGTAGCCAGCTTAGGCGGCAGAGCCCCCGCGACATCAACCTCAAATCATCCTGTCACACGAGGCATGGCTCGATACTTCTGCCGTGGCGACTGCGTTCTCTCTCTCTCTCTCTCTCTGCCTAGTCTCGCCATCGAGTTCCTCGGAGATGCAGGCAGTGCAGAGGATCGCGTAAGCTGAGCAGGGCTGCCTGAAGTCTGTCTCGAAGAGACTCAAGCATCTCACTGCCAGAGGATCCCGTGGCATCTGCCTCATCCGACTCGATACGTCGTACCACGCACATGTCCGAGAAACCGGCCGCATGGCGAGACGGAGAGCCCGAAACGCACATGAGCCCACAACTGTTCGGTCTATACATTACTCACAATAGGAACCCTGACGCGATGAACACACGGGACCGGGCTAGAGCACGCTAGAATGCGCTCTGATGCCCAACTGACTGATGGCAGTGCCGCGCGACACCCTCTACACTTGGACCCCTCTAGACCCTTCTCGTGGCGACTGGGGCCCTGGGGTCCTGTGACGGGCTTCGACCGAAGGAGGTCGTCTCAAAGAAAGCCATGACTGGGAAAGCCATGAATGGATAGGAGGCGTGACACAGTCAAGATGTGGGTGGGTGTGTGCGCCCTCGGCCTGTCTCCGCAAGTGCATGACAAAAAAAAAAAAAAAAAAGCAAATCAAATCTCAGAGGGGCGTCCTGGAGGAATGACGCGAGATAAGCATATCTGTGTATCTTTAAATGAATAGCAGCAGTTGGCAGATCGAAGTCAGGTCGTGAGGGTTTGTGGTTGTCGACAGGAAGACGACCCCTGTGGGACCGCCTGACCACCATAATACTGTAGTGATTGTTCTCCCTAAACTTAAAAATAAAGATACGGCTGACAGGGCCCTGCGAAGTCGCCAAGGAAGCTTATCGAGGATTGACACAGCACGAGTGTTGCAAGAGCTCGACACAAAAAAGCAGCAGACACGACTCTTGCGACCCCGTACATAGTACGACATGTATTTGTCGCCCCGGGCCCGTGCCGTCGCTGATCCGCTCTCGCAAGACGATGGGTCCCGGCTGAAAAGAACGAGCACGCAAGTGGGCTCTACCACATACTGGCGCAATCCCTCGATTTCATGATTTGTGGAGCCAACCATGTTCTCTCAATGTCCGATCTTCTTACATACTACTATGTATAGTTATACACTGCTACACATGAACTATAATATACTGCTTCTAACACACCAGCCTACTCATGTGTACGGACGTACTCTGGTACGCCTAATGGACCCTGACACCTTGTTCATCGACAGAACAGTCTGCGACTCCCCCCCCGCTCCCTTTTTTTTTTTTTCTTTCCTTCCTTTTTCTTTTTCAGGAGGCTCTCAGTGGCTTCTTGGGATCTCACGCCTGCGATACTCGTAGTGGTAATCCTGGGCTTGCTTACTACCAAGTAATTAATCCGTACTTAATACTTATGTACTTATACACAAAAAGGTCTGATGTCAGGCATTCCCAGTTTGGAAACGAGCCCCTCACCTGCCGGCGGGGCCCTCCTCCACCACACAGAGAGGTTCCCGCATTAGCGCACACAGGCAGCACCAGGGCAAGGGCAGGCCGGGGTGCGGATGCTAGACTGTTTCACTCTACTGTATCCAGCGAGATCTCCATCCTCCTGCTGCTTGTCTCATGTACCTCACCTGCACGGCTAGTCCTCATTTTGCTACCAAGTCCGTCCCTGTGGCTACAGTCACGACCAGGGCGGGCCCTGTCATAGTACTTACACAGTAGTATGTCCGTACTTGTGGCAATCCTCATTCCCGGACCCTCGCACACAACATGGGGGCTCTCTCTTGAGGGCCACTCTGGACCCTGCACCTTGTTGCTTGTGCACGGCCACGGACCTCGCAGCTGTTCCTTGAGCCCTCGAGAGGGGTCAGTGAGGTCAAGTTCCCTGCGGGAGGCTGGCAGACCTTCCTGGACAAGGGAAGGTCGCTTCGACAGAAGGAGAGACTACTGAGGGCGATCGGTTTTTTTCTTTCCATTTCCCTTACCCCCTTCCTAAAATACGGTTGCAATTTACTATACGACGTTGGGGTGCGTGTGCATGTGTGTGTGTGTGTGCGCGCGCGCGACCTCGACCAGAGAGCCAGAGTGAAAGAGGTCTTGGATACAAATAATAAAAGCATCAGCAGCCGTCTGATGATGGAGCCCTCCATGAGCTCCTAGATTTCCACACTTTCTTCATCCATCCTCCAGAGACAAACTTACTCAGTCTCTCTCTCTCTCGCTCTCTCACACACTCACACAAATCATATCACGGGTGGCGTTTCCTCCCCCCCTCCCCCCCTTCCCCCTTCCCCCTCCACAGCCAGAACAAAACAGCGAGGCCTTGCTCTTAATGCGACCTCTCCTGTTCCTGATTGTTTGGGCAAACCGTCGCTGGGGATCCATGTGCGTGTTCGCAGCCAAGCCCTGCGACTTCTGTTACACTTTACACTGAATCTCCTAATCGTCCGATCCTCTCCATCGGTGTCTGCTCTCGCGCAGAACAGGGACCCGTCGCCTCAGAATCCGGATAGCTTAGCACCACCCCCTGTCGTCCGGGTGTGACGCCCCCAGCTCTTCTCTTCTCTCTCCATCTCGCCATGGCTCATATAGCAAGCTGCATACAATCTGTAACCGAGAGTGACCGTCTGAGCATCTCGAGCTATATAGTACGGCCTCTTTCACCTCTTCCCCCTCCGAGCGAGGTACGTACTTTTGAGGAATCCCCTTCTCAGCTCTGGCAGTTCCCCTTCTCCTCGTCGTCCTCCTTCCTCCCTTCCCCTTTCCCTTCTTTCATGGTACCATCGTCCCCAGAGAAACAAAGATTGTGTGTTGCTGGTCCAACTTGATTCTTGTATCAATATACCAACCTTGACCCCCGCCCTCTAGGTTGGACAGCAGGCCTCGAAGCCGTGGGTCTGGAGAATGGCCCAGCCGTCAGATACTAGGAAATATCAGCTCTTCCCCAGGGAAAAGCAGGTCGCGGCCTCGCCGGTACAGAGCCTGGCCCCCGAACAGGCCTTTGCCCTGGCCATGGGACAGAGTGCGGACGGGTCAGACAACAGGTTCGGCACTGGCAACCTAAGGCTCAGGATCAGGGAGCACAACCTTCCCCTCCGCCGGCGCAAGGTCAGCGTCCCAGAGCTCGGGCCCATGACCACAGTTCATGAGTCCTCCATGGACTCCCGTAAGTTTTATTGTGCCAAAATCAAACAAAAGACCTCCGCAAAGAAGCCAGGTCAGAGGGGCTGACCACCGCCAATATCTCTAGCAACACTGCCAGGACGACCAACTCACCACGAACGCTCAATCAGTGCCCCAGGCCATGGCTGGGGGCAGCACAACATTGCCTATCAGGCCCCTGAAGACAACAACAACAACAACAACAGGAAAGAAGCAACAGGATCCTCCTCGTCGTCCTCGTCCTCCTTCGCCTCCTCCTCCTGCTCCTCCTCCTCGTCTCGCCCACCCTCATCGCCAAAAGATCTTCCGCCGCTCATGATTCCCGGACAGATGTCAGCCCTCTCGACCCTGAAGAGACAGCTCTCGTCGAGCCGTCTCCGGAAGGGCAGCGCCAGCACAGAGTCCAGCAGCACACGAACAGCAAGGCCAGATGACTCCCCCAGATCCCACACGCCCATCTCGGCCTCCCAGACAGCCGTCACCCCTCATCTGCAGGCACATGGTACTCGGCTGCGACCCCCACGACCCTGCCCACACCAGTGTCAGCCACCCACGACCCTCGACGATCTCCAAAGCCTTCTTGTTCCAAGACGACAACAACAACAGCAGCAGCAGCAGCAGCAAACACCGCATCCGAGATGTCCCCCAAAGACCAAGCGGCAGACACGATCAACAGCGACGCTACCCCACTGTCAGCCGTCGAGCCTCGGAGCGCCAGCACCACGAGCCACCGACGAAACATGTCCGACACCGCCAGCGTGACCGGAAGCATCATGGACCGTGGCCGCCCCAAGAAGAAGTGTGAGAACGGGCCCAGGAGGAGCAACTCCAAGAAGAGCAAGAGTGCGGAGCGTCGTGCCTTTGAGCGGCTGCCCAAGGGCTGGAAGGTACCTGATGCGGTGCAGATGCTGGATGCTTCCGAGACCATGGCCCTCCACAAACAGGCGCTGCAGCAGGCTGAGAGGTTCGAGATCCTGAGGAAGAGCGACGTGGACAGTCTCTCCAGGGTAAGTTTGCAAAACCCAGGTACTTTACATGGTTATGTATTACCTCCCAGTACTAATGTCTCTGTGCAGGAGCTGAGGAGCCTAGACGAGCGGTGTGAGTACCTGCGCCGTACCTACCACTCGCTCAGGGCCGGGAGGCGTAATCTCCACTCCCGGATCTGCCAGTACCTCCGGTCCCCACGCACCGTCAAGTTCAGCCAGGAGTCCCTGCTCAAGCAGGAGGAGGCCCTCGCCGAGCTGGACGCATCCATCGACGACTGGGTCAACAAGCTCGAGCAGGCCGAGAACCGCCGCACCCGGGTCCGCCAGAAGCTGCTGGAGCACGTCGCTGCCGCCGTGACCATTCCCGTCCACGGAGCTCTCGCCGGGACCGGCCGCGCCCCGTTTACAATGGACATGAACAACATCAACAGCATGACGTCCCCGTCTGCCCCTGCTGATCCCTCCACCCCTCCGCGGTCCCCCACCAAGGTCGCCTTCGCCCCCCGCACCGGTGCCTCGTCGCCGTCCCCCTGCCGCGTCGTGGCACAGGTCCCCTCGACCATTGTCGAGCAGCCGCTTGTCGAAGAGGCTGCTGCCTCCTCGCCTGTGGGTCTGGGCATTGACCAGGTTGCTGTTGCTGCTGCTGCTGCTGCTGCTGCTGCTGCTGCTACCGCCGCTACCACTGCCGCCGCCGACGAGCCCGTCACCGCTGGCATCCGCCGCAGCGAGGTCGAGAGCATCCGGATCTATGCTGGGGACGAGGTTGCCGCCCTCCTGGCCGACGTCGAGCAGCAGATCACCAGGATGAGCAAGGCCACCGAGGCCAAAGCCGCCCTCCGCGAGAAGGACGCCGCCGTGCAGCGACAGGCCGAGCTCGCCAGCCTCACCACCCAGGAGCGCAAGCAGCTCCACCGCGCGCAGAGCCACGAGGCGCTCCGAGGTGGCATGTCTTTTACTGCTACTACAAGTGGTCCCTCCAGCGCCAAGGAACTACCTACATCTGTCTCGCCGCGCTGTGTCCCGACCACCATCGCCGAGGCCGAACAGGAAGACCACTCACGCTTTATTCTTCCTTCTGCCGCCTTTGATCCCAAGACGGCCACTGTTCATTAAGCGACACGTCTCTCTCTTTTTTTTTTTTTTTTATCCTTTTCACCTTTTTTTCCTTTTGCCGAGCCATCAATGTCTCCTTCCCTTTTATATTTCCTATTTCCTCTTTTTTCTCCTTTTTGTCTCACTCATGATGATCACGGCCGACTTGCATATCTATAATCAGTGCGGGAAAATCATTCGTCTTCACGTGATACCCTTCTTGACCATCCTTGAACGAAACGTCAAACGTTCCACGAGCAACGGCCGGCAATCAATAGATTCTTGCGTACTAGAAACTCGATCATTTTTCAACCCACACCCATCTACCTCCTTTTCCTTCATCCCCCTTTTTTTTTTTATACTCCCCTTCTCATAGCACACATTGTTATGCTGTGACTTCTATCTGGATGTACCACGATTATCTTGTTTCAAAATTACGACACTGACCTTTCGGCTTTTTTTTTTTCTCGTTTAAAACTTTCTTCAGTCTATCTCGTCTTTCCAAAAGTCACAATTGAAAAACATCATGTTTTGGATGGAGCACCAGCTTGAGGAATCTCGACCCAAGGGAAAAAGGGGGAGAAAATGGGAAGACGAAAGAGAAAAACAAAGTCGCCCAGGTTCGCGTGCTCATTCAACGGCCGTCTTCTGAGCTCCTCTTCTCTCTCGCCTCGAGAGAGATCAGGCAAATCGCCCCCTGCGACCTAGCTACTTAGATAGTGTGACCCCTCATGGGGAGATTCTTGAATACAATTTTTTTTTAAAAAAAGATGATACCCACGGAATTATTATCAGTTTGAAAGACCTTGATGAGAAATGCTGCATCAACAGGGCCCTCTCCACCCCTCTTCCTTAATGCCCAATACTCTCTATATGAGAGTAGCTGGAGACCAACTTCCGGACGTTGGTTCCGATACCGTCCCCACACCCTTGAGCAAAACCCATGCCACCGTCTCAAATGGGCCGGTCGATCTGCCGCATGACCGCACGCAGCTGTTGAGACGAGACGAGTGTGGTAGGGAGGACGGAATTCTTTTTCTCACTCATCTCTGGGCTCCATGAATAAACAAAACTCACATGGCCATGTTTGAGCCAACTTGAGATGAAAATTTGGCGAGACGGGCAAGAGGGGAGGAGCGGGAGGGGGAGGGCATTTGTCATTACCATCAAGATACCATAACACAGATGGCGGAGGGTTTCCTCCCCCTTTTTTTTTTTTTTTTGCTTTTCTTTTCTTGTCTTCTCTCTCTTTCTTCTGTCATGCCTCCTCGGCGCAGGACGCCGCCCAGCCACGAAACAAAGCCTCAGGCCACTATTACAAGGGGTTGAATGTTTGGTATCGGGCGTTTCAGGTGCGGCCTCCCACCCTGGTGGGAGGTTGTAGCTAAGTAATTGCGAACTGCTACATAGATGGATGCATTCTAGGAGGGGCCCTTCCCACTCATTATGATGTAATTTTTGTCTGTCTGAACCCCGCTTCTGAAGGTTCCCATTCTCTTGCACATGTGTGCGTGTGTATGTGTGTGAGATCATCATGCTGAGACAGAGAGGTAAGGGCCATGGACGCCACTTACTCGTCCGATCTTTTTCCTTTTTCCTTTCTTCTGGGGATCATATCATGATTCCGCCGAGTCATGGGACCGAAACAGAGGCGCTCGGTGAGATCGCATCTTTTTTTATTTCCCCCTCTTTCCCCTTCTTCCCCTGCACCTAAGTAAGCGTTCCAGGCGGTGGGTGGCGTAGGAACGTAAGACGAGGCCTTCAAGATGATGTTTCCTCGGTATGCGCCCCGATGTGGACCGAGAGATATAAAAATAAAAAGAACTTTCTCGAAGCGAAGAGGAGTCCTGTTGGCGCTTCCTGCGTTGCTTCACAATTGCACATTTGATTTGTTAATTATACAAAAGTATAAGAGGCGGACAGGGGCATTCCGGCCCCTCTCTCCCTTCCTGTCGCCTGCCGTGGCTTGAGATCTCTCATACATGATTTACTCCGGCTCAGGGGGTCTGGGTGAGATTAGGATCCCTCTCTCCCACCTCGCGGGCATGTGGCTGCAATGTCACCACACCGAAGAGGAATGTAACCGTCCTCGGCGCACTGCGCTCTGGGCTGCAGTGGAACATGGGGCGCAATGCAACCCCCGTGATTTGGGGCGCGTCTTGGGGTGGCTTTTTGGTGCTACAGTGACGCCAGCCTTGCAATTTTATGATAATGCATCCGTTTGAATGCATGTCTACTTAGGAAGAAGACTTGTCAGTGTAAATATTATTATATGATCGAGATGCACCTCCGACTGCAGATGTTTAGCGGTCTGTCCCAGCGCCCCAAAGTCTGCTTCACAGAGACCAGACCACGAACCATCTTCCCATTCTCAAGTATTACATGATTATTACAATAACATGCCTGCTTAAAGGTACTTGCAAATCATCGTCACGCCCAAGAAACCAGGCATGTTGTCTGCAATCAGTAGTTCCAGACCGCATACTCGCTGTGCACAGAGCGACATCCGCTTTGGGACCACAGGAACTTGGGATGGACGTGTTCGCGGCCCAGGCATTGAGACAAGGCAAAAACCACTTTGCCTCTCTCACTGCTTGAAATCCCAACGTGTTTGACCCCTTTTCCAGGCAAAGTCATTCTTTCTCGAGACGGGCAAAGCAAGAGACGCGTAGCACAGTGCGCCGCCCGAGTGTCCCCTATCGCTAAGAGGATATTAAATCATTAATAATGCTAAAAGCAGACGAAATACTCGCCATCATAAATGACAAGATGCTTGCATTCTTGCGCGGAGACGATATGCCTGTTGCAGCTCTCGCCAAATTCTGATTCTGCGCTGCTACTTCTCATCACAACGCATGTCTTCCAATGAAGCTCTGGTAGGTAGGAAGCTGCAATCAGTATGCGTTTGACAAGCCTAAATTTGACAAGTAATCAATTATTATTACATCTCGGCAGATATGAGCAAGCACGGGAGAAAATCTTGTTGCTTGAAAATCTTTTAGACTGACCTCAACCCATCGGATGCTGCACCACGAGTTGACCACAAGGGGCGGCTTGACAATTCCGCCGTCGTTCTCCTGCTCATCAGTGAGTAAGTATCATTAGGTTTCAATCACCAGCCGAGGTGTCCATCTGAGATGTTCCGAACAGAGGGGCAAGTGATGATGATTGAACCTCTAATTGTTACAGTTCTCATCCATGACGTCTCTAAAGCTTGGAGTGCCCGCGAGGCTATCCGAGACCATCTGCCGGCACGGATTCATCCTTAGCATCACCTCTGGCAGTGGTTAGTAGTAAACTACCTAGGTAATTATTATATAATTAGTAGACCACAAGTCATGCCTCATCAGCTCCTCCCTCCCTTCTGGGGTCTGCCGCCACGATCGAGAATCTCCAGCGCACACTTTTCCCCCTTATCATCAATTCCAAGACTAATAACAAGAGTGTTGGCAATGACTGCTCCTTCTCGGCCTACGATTGTGGTGGTGCCTGGAGCCTGGCAGCTGACCACTGCCTTTGCGTCCTTGGCCGACCTGCTCGGAAAATCAGGCTACGACGACGTCAAGTGCGTGCAGCTCCCGAGCACCGGCGGCACGACCGGTCTCGATGAGGATATTGCGGCCATCGCTGCCGTGCTTGGGCCCCTGATCGAGGAGGCTGGCAAGGAGGTCGTCCTGCTCGCTCACTCGGCGGGAGGTGTAAGCGGCAGTGCGGCGGTAAAAGGTCTGGACGTGGAGACACGGGCGGCGGCAGGCTTGTCTGGAGGGGTGACGATGGTCATCTACATGGCCGCGTTTGTGATTCCTGAGGGGAGCAGTATGATGGACATGCTGGGAGGTCAACCGCTACCGTGGATGAATGTCGAGGCAAGGAACCCCCCACCCCTCTCTTACTTCATGATGATGAAGATACTAAGCAAAGTGATGCGCGGTTTCATACTGACGAGCAGACAATTAAACACACAGGGTGATCGAGTTACCGGTAACCCGGATATGATGCCTCAGGTAGGCCTCAGCGACCTCTCCCCAGAGGACCAGCAGAAGTGGATGAAAGAAATGACCTTCACATCGGCTGCGCTCTTTGTCGGGAAAAGCCAATTTGAACCATGGAACAAGACAGGAATTCGCTGCTCATACATCTTCACGAAGCAGGACGGGGCCTTGCCGTACCCGCTCCAGCAGCGGATGGCGAGCCAGCTTGGTCCCGGTGCTCTGACAGCTGTGGTTGATGCAGACCACTGCCCTTTCCTGAGTGTTCCCGAGGAGCTGCTGGCGGCGGTGGAGAGAATCGTGGGTGCATGAACATGATCGAGGATATATGGCCGTGGAAGTGCACCTATGTGGTTTTTAGTTTCACAATTCCACCGCGAAGAGGTAACCGTCAGGGAGTCAGTCTATAATGTAATGAATGAGGAGCCATCTGAAGCTGAACTTTCAACTTGGCTTTTGTATGTGTCGATAACTTTTCTCCAGCTGGTCTCAATCCTGAGTTAAGATGAGAGCAGAAATACGAGAACAATACAGCCTCATTGCCACTCGACGCAAGGAGAAGAAATCAAACCATCCAACTACTGGCTGTCTCCCAAGGTATTATGATCATCACTTGATGATCCAGCAGCCTCCAGCATAAGGCGTCCATCACCAGAGCTGTCCTCCTCCGGGTCATCCCGAGCAGGACTGCCGGTTAATGGCAACTCGACCAGCTGTGGTGACGACGCTGAGCCCTGAGCAAACAAGACCCAGCAGCCCGGATCGTCCAGGTCCAGCCGTGCAAGCCGCGCAAGCCAGCCCGGCAGCAGGTCTCCTCCTCCTCCTCCTCCTCCTCCTCCCCAACCCCGTCGCCATACGGTCCCAGCCGCACAAAGCCCTGCCACATACGCACCAGCGCCTCGGCGCACCCAGCGTCCACCTGGAACCACTCGGTGTGGCGCGTCCCACACCCCGAGCAGCCCAGATGCTCACGCAGGCGGGCGTTGTGCAGCTGGTGGTGGACGACACGCTCGATCCGCTGGTGCTGGGGCATGGCGTGGGCAAAGACTAGGCCCGGCGCGTACTTGCACTGTTTCTTCCACTGCTGCATCCGGCGCGCGACGTTGTTGGAGCGGCCTATCTTGAGCAGACCTACCTTGATCAGGGGGCTGTGCCCAGCCTGATGTATACGTTGGTGGGGTGCACGAAGCCGTAGATGGATCCTGCGCCGGCGGGATGGGGTTTCAGTAGTTCGTTTTTGATGGCCTCGTTGATGGCACGGGTGGACTTGGGTTGGCCGTAGGGATTGAAAGAGCGGAAGGAGAATTGGTCATCGGGTGGTGGTGGAGGAGGAGGAGGAGGTGGTGTCTCGTGGTCCGGCGGGTCTGTTCTACTATGATGTGGTTTGTGGTTAGAGCTAATACATCCTGCGGACGGCCGTGCGGCGACATTCTCATGTCTGGATTGGAGTTCGTCATCATTCTGGTCTATATTATTACTACTGAGACTCGAATCCGTCGTCGCCTGACTTCTTGACGTCGAGATCGAGTTGGGCGGATTTTTGAGAACGGTCGACATTGTTTAAATTTTCTGAAAATAGTTGGCCAGGATACTTATTCGAGATGTAACTTGTTATTGGGTGGAAGTTGAGAAGGAAGAAGGGGGAGAAAGGACAGATGAGAGACTGTTTATGATTTCATGTCTTATAGCAAAGACCTGGCGAATAGTTTCTGACTCTGCAGAGATTCGTCATGAGTGACTGACAATCAAATATTCATCATGCTAAATAATTGACATAGTTGTAGTAAATACAGAGTATGTAACACATAATAAGTCAAGACCAGTCACAGTATCTGTGTCACTGTCCAAAAGGAAGAGGGCATTTTGATTTGAGATGAAGTCCGCCTCTACATTACAGCACCATGCCCGGTTGGAACTTTCTCATCACTACCGACCACCCACCCGCCTTCCAGCCCCCAAAAACATATGCTGCACCATTGTCATGTCCGTCCACTCCTGGCTCGACCCAGAGTGCGGCACGCCCGTGGCGAACCCATCGATGGGCAGCACCAGGGTATCCCCAAACAGCCGCGGCTCCCTCAGGCCCGTCATGTTCTCCCCAGGTAACCGCCGCGCCCGTCTCCCTCCGCAGGTGCTCCAAGACCACCTCCGTCCACCCGGCCGGCCGGCCGGGGTCCAGGACCTCCGCATCCGAAAACGCTGCCCCTCCGCCGCCCCCACCGCTTTTTACAACGGCTCTGGTCCGCCCCAGCACACGGTCCACCATCGCCCAGAGCGCAGGGTGTCCCGGCGCGCCGGCCAGTGTCCACTGGCAGAACTGCACGCGGTGCGAGGTGCCCTTGATGAGCATGCTGCTGTGGCGCCCTGCGTCGGCCTCGATGCCGACGACGAGCCTGGTCCGGTCTTTGAGATGATCGGGCACCCAGTCGGCCAGCGGGCGGACCATGAGCGTGTCCGAGTCCGAGTACACGCCGCCCTCGACGGCGAGAAGCAGGAAGCGGAGGAAGTCGGCGCGGATGACGGTGCGCGGGATGGCGTCAAAGAGCTGGCGGATATCGGCGCAGCCCGGGTGGGCGGCGGCTACATGGTCGACGAGGGCGAGGGCGCCCTGCTTGTCGAGGATGGAGTAGGCGTGGGAGGGGCTCTGGGCGGCGAAGCTGGCCACGATCTTCGGGTGGACCACGCCGGGGCGGTAGGCGAGGTAGATCTGCCAGATCTTGGAGGGGATGTGCGGCAGGGCCTGAGGCAGGGTGAAGCCTGTGGAGGCTATGCCATTCTGTTGTTGTTGTTGTTGTTGTTGTTGTTGTTGTTGTTGATGATGATGGTGGTGGTGGTTGTGGTGGCGGGAATCTGAGGCTGGTTGCGAGGCTGGCCAGATCGGGACGCCGGACAGAGTGAGATATAGGATCAGGACGACGACAAGGGCGTAGGTGGCAAGACTGAGACGCATGGCTGTTGGACTGCGCGGCGTCATGCGGGAGAACCATGATGGGGCTTTTCGGCGCTGTTTCAGTAGGCCTGCAAAGACATGTGAGTATCTATCTTCGTAGGAGAGAGGAACAGCCGAGGATTTGGAGCATTTGGATCATAAACCTCGTACTTCTCACCACTATCCGACTTACCATCGTGACTTGTAGGTGTGGTAGGAAGACTGACATCGACGTAATCTTTGTCGTCAAATAGTACAGTGGAAGAAGAAGAACGAGCCATTCTGATCAGAGACCACAGCAACCTCGTGTACTCGAAACCCTCGAGACTCGAAGTCGAGGTCGGTGCGCGTCTCACAGGATTGTTGTGCTCGGGTATATAAAAGAGTTGTCTAGCATTGTGTGTGCTGTGGAGGCTCAGGTCGACCTGGTGGTTCCAACTGCGGTCATATTATTGTTGGTGGTGGTGTGTACGACTTCATGGTCTGAAGGAGGGCCACAGACATTGGCCATTGCATCTTGAGAAGAGTGAGGTATTATTATGTATGATTACAGGCTTGTACGGCGAGAAATGGCCCAGCGAATGAGTGATGTACGTTCTGGGCCGGCCGCGGCCACGGGAGAGAGGTTCCTTGGGGTAAGATGAGCGTGTCAGGGCGGCCACATGGAGGGGAGAGATATAAATCACAAGCACTGGAAAGTTTTGAACAAGGGAGATCGTCTGCGCCCTTGTATTCCAGATCTTGATCGGCGACGGTGAGGAAGGAGCTCAGGGCAAGAAGGGAGGGAATATGACACCTACTGTAGCACCCGACTAGTGCTAAGTACTACAGTAAGTACAGCACCCACTTAGTGTCGCCTTCAGGGGGAATGCATCAGTATCTTATACAACTAAAGCACTAACACGTTCCACCCCACAGGCGGCTACGTCAGAGCCCCCTGCTGCAGTGGTTGCCCCGCCACCAGCAGAGCAAGAGGGCCCCTCCAAAGCCCCTCCACTCCACGATTGCGGTGAAGCTGTGTTCCCAACAGGCAGACACTTACTGTGACTTGTACATAGCAATCTCAGTCGATTTTCAGCTCACGTCCACAAGAAACAAGCAAGCCAGCCTCAGTGTCGCATATCCATATCCTCTCGCACCCAGAACATGTCCGTCACCATCGACAAGATCCTCGCTGCGGCCCCCGCCACGTCGAGGGGCCAGCCCACGCAGCTCTCCGTCGACGCCAAAGGAGAGCGCATAGCCTACGCCGTAAGCTACATGCCCACATAGAGAACAGGGAGAGAGACAGAGGGAGACAGAGAGAGGGAAAGGCTGACGCTGGGTTCTCATTGTCCCGTCTGCTCGTTCAGTCTGGCAAGTCCATCTTCCTCCGCTCCATCGACGACCCCTCCTCCTGCAAGCAGTACACAGGCCACACCGCCGCCACCTCCATCGCCCGCTTCTCCCCCTCGGGCTTCTACGTCGCCTCGGGCGACGTGTCAGGCACCGTCCGCGTCTGGGACGCCGTCGAGGCCGTCAACACCAAGGGCGAGTACCACATCATCTCGGGCCGCATCAACGACATCGCCTGGGACGGCGACAGCCAGCGCATCATCGCCGTGGGCGACGGCCGTGAGCGCTTCGGCCACTGCATCACCGCCGACAGCGGCAACAGCGTGGGCGAGGTCACCGGTCACAGCAAGCCCGTCAACGCCGTCTCCCTGCGCCAGCAGAGGCCCTTCCGCGCCGCCACCGTCAGCGACGACGGGAGTATGTGCTTCCTGCACGGCGCCCCCTTCAAGTTCGCCGGCAAGGCCAACCTGCACAAGGGCTTCGTCTTCGGCTCCGCCTTCAGCCCGGACGGCTCCGCCCTCGTCACCGTCGGCGCCGACAGGAGGATCCAGCTCTACGACGGCAAGACGGGCGACCCGACAAGGAACATCGGGGAGGGCGTGCACACGGGCAGCATCTTCGCCGTGAGCTGGGCCAGGGACTCCAAGAGGTTCGTCACGGCGAGCGCAGACCAGACCGTGAGGGTGTGGGATGCGGACTCGGGCGAGAACACGCAGACGTGGAAGCTGGGCCAGGAGGGCGCGGTCAGCGTCGGCGACCAGCAGGTCGGTGTGGCCTGGGCCCGCGACGGGCTGATCATCAGCCTGAGCCTGGACGGCGACCTGAGCTACCTCGAGGTGGGCGGCGGCGCAGCCCCGGCGAGGACAGTGCAGGGCCACAACAAGAGCATCACGGCGATAGGGGCAGGGTCGGACGGCCAGGGCAGGGACGTATACACGGGCAGCTTCGACGGCCGCATCTGCCACTGGGATGTCGAGAAGGGCCTCGCCACTGTGGTGGACGGGCAGACACACACCAACCAGGTCACCCAGTTCGCATCCGTCTCTGGACAGGCCTACAGTGTCGGCTGGGACGATACCCTGCGGATCGTCGACGAGTCAGCAAAGACGTTCACAGGCTCCTCGACCAAACTACAGGCACAGCCAAAGGGCGTGGGCGCGTCAGAAGGCCGCGTCGTTGTCGCGACCGCTGCAGGCATCGCCGTCTACGCCAGGGACCAGCTCGTCGGCGAGCTCAGCACAGGCTACACGCCGACCTCCCTCGCGTCGTCCGGCCCCACGGTCGCCGTCGGCGACGGCAACGACGTGCGCATCTACACCCTCGACGCGTCCCACAAGCTGTCAGAGGTCACCATCCTCAAGAAGTCCACGGCGCCCATCTCGGCCCTCGCCTTCTCGAGGGACGGCGCGCTCCTCGCCGCCGGCAACTCACAGGGCAAGATCTTCGCCTTCAGGTCGGCCGACTGGAGCGTCGCCGCAGACCGGTGGTCAGCGCACACCGCGCGGGTCATGAGCATCGCGTGGAACGACGCCGGTACCCACGCCGCCAGCGGCGCCCTCGACACCCACGTCTACGTCTGGAGCCTCGAGAAGCCCGCCAGCCGCGTCAAGGCGCTCAACGCACACAAGGATGGCGTCAACGGCGTCGCTTGGGTGGCCGGGTCGACCAAGATCGCGAGCACGGGCGGGGATGCCTCGGTCAAGATCTGGACCGTGTCAGGACTGCAGTAAACAACGACAGTGTGTGTGTGTGCGCGTGTGTGCTGCTAGCTGGATGATAAGAGAGATTTCTAGACTGGATGCGCATATCTGAACTCAGACCCTGAAATCGAAAGACATCGAAAAGCTTCTGTGTCGCCTATCTTGTTCAGCGATATATATTAATGTCTCCCTCAAGGAGGATTTTTATTTTATTCTTTTCCCTCAGAGTGATGGACGGCCATGATACATTTTAAGGGATAGATAGGCTCTCAAGACCTAGCAAACTCCCCCAAAAAAAAATAAACAACTCCAGCCCGCTCACGATGGTGTGCTCTATACGTAGAATCTCGGATCAACTGACAACTTCTAAGACGCAACATCTTAGAGAAAAAAAAAAGAAGAAAGGATAGAGAGAGAGACGTGCACAATTCCTGAAGCTAGGCTCCTGTCCTTGCCTATCTGCTCCAGATACACACACACCGTGGGAGACAATCTATTTACTGGTACACATACACTTTAGCAATCAGTAATCAGTATGCTCTACCAAGCTGTGTAAAGATTATCTATCTACATGATTGTCATACCCAGCGCCGTGCTTAAGCCATTTAACTTGGGAAAGTCTGCTAATTGATACAAATGTAGCCGAGCCTCACGAGTCCCCCCCAAGGCTCGAGAGGCTCAAGGCAATGCCAGCGACAGCTTCTTATGTATAGTCCCCACCAAATCAGACGCTTAGTCCTTAGCGAGTCTCAGTAATACCATACTGTACATGTGTGACCTTTTCCTAACACCTGCATGCGTTCAAGATACATCGAATCGGAAAACAGAGAAGAGAACAAAAGCCTGCGACACCACAGGCAAAAACGCTCGTAGATAGGCAGACCGTCGTGGATCCCCAGTCTATGTACAGTATGACGAGGATATGGATTTCTGAATGCAAGCTGCGTAGCGATCGGACGAGGCTGAGGATAAAAAGACCCATGGATAAAGAATTCAAAGAACGGTCTCCTATCGTGGAAGGTTTTGGTCGAAGGGAAGGTCGTGACAAAATGTCGTAAAACTCGTCGTCATAAAATTAGGTTGATGATGTCGCATATGCTTGCGCGTTCTGTATTCCGCAATTTGCGAATTCCTTCTTCCTGGTTCCGCGCAGTCGACTGCCCCTTCGGGCCTTGGGAGAACAAAGGGTATCAAGCCAGAACGCCCGTGTTAAGAGGGGAAAAACAGAAAGTTCAAAGAGACCCAACCGTCGCTGTCAGATCGTGCCTCACTCTGGGAGGAAAGCCCCTTATCCAGATAGGTCGATCATAATGCTACCCACCCAACAGGTGGATTGTTTTCCAGATGGCAGAAGCATCTCACACCGGGATGAAATGCTTCAGGCATCCGCCATCTCTGTGTCAATCTCCCCATCATCCTGAGGGCCCCAGTTGCCCTCGAACACCGTAGCACCCGCACGTCGGTGAGTAGTGACCCAGCGCAAAGAGTCGACCTCGAGCAACTGCTGAATGGTTGGGCGATCAGCAGGGTTTGGCGCCAGCATCCATGTGACGACCTCGTCCAGCGAGCCTTCATGACCGGCTTGAACCATAAAGGCAGGTGGGTGCCGGAGCTCGCTGCGCTTTGGAACACCAAACAGATTGCTGGCGTCGTGGGTCGGCGAGTGCATGAAGTTGCAGGGAAATTCGGGCTGGTCATCGTCTGGAATAGAGCTTGCCCCGTCGTCGTCATCTTCATCAAGGGGGTTATGTCCGTGGCCAGTTCCGTGTCCCTCGCGATAGGCATCCCCGTCACGTCTCGTACGATGGCATCGGCCTCGCTGCCCGTAAGAGGTCCCGTGGGGACACCTCCAAAGTTGCCCTCACGCAGCGCAAGCCAGTGAGGCCCATTGTCCGGAAGCCAGACATTGCTGGCAATCTCGAACATGATGAGACCAAGCGAGAACACATCCGCAGGCTTATCGTATTTGCCCTGAAGGATCTCTGGGGCAATATATCGGCGATCGCCCTCTCCTTCGATGCCTCGAGCGGCAGGCCACGGCGTAGCCATACCAAAGTCGCCGATTTTCAGCTGGCCTTCGTAGGTGATGAGAACATTGGCAGGCTTGAGGTCAAGATGGATCAATCCAGCTTCGTGGATGCTCTGCAAGCCCTGTAATCGCTGTTAGTACTCTGATACATTATAGTCACAAGAAACTGCGCAAATTGGCTTACCATGCTTGTCTCGACCAAGATCTTCCAGATCCTGAAGTCGTCCAGACGACCTGCTGCGCCAACTGTACCTAGGAAACTCGAGAGACTGCCTTCTTCGCAGTACTCGGTCTGGATGTAGAGGTGGTATTGTTTCTCCCAGCTGTCCACAAACTGCAGCACGTGGGGACGTCCACGAAGCATCTGGAGTACTCTGACTTCCCGCATCTTGGACTCACGGTCCCTGGCACCGAAGAAGGGGATACGGGTCTTCTTCACAGCAAACACCTGTGTCTGTGATGGAGTCGGAGGTGTTCCGGGTGTACCGTTCTGTGTGACTGCGGTCGACGATGGCATCTTTGCGACCCTATAGACTTGAGAAAACTCGCCCTTTCCAACGACTTCGACCTGATCGAAGCGCGACTTGAGGTCCATATCCATGTCGCCAAGACCTTGACCGTTGACAGGAGTAATGCTCATGCGTCGGTCGGCGAACCCCCAGAGGAGGTCCCTGCCTCGCCGTTGGTGTCTCGGGCGGGAAAGAACCAAATGTCGCGCCATTCGAGGCCTCGTTGTTAGGGATGGACAGCGAGCTGAGATCGGGAGGCACCAGGGCATTGGTGTCGCGCGGGGTCTTGGGAGAGTTGGCAGCAAATTTCTCGAATGGTCCCAAGGGACTTGCTGCAATCGCGACGGCTGTCTTAGCAAACTTGACTCTCTTCTGGGTGGAGAGGAGAGGAGCGGTCAGATCAAGCCTGAGCGGCGCGGGTGCCGCACGAGGAACCTGCCGCGCTCGAGACTTGGTGTGGAAGGAGAAAGGCCCTGACGTGCGTGGGGGCAGTTCACCTCGAGAAACGGCTTCAGTCTGAGCGGTCTCAAGGTGTGTCTGCTTGGCAGCGCCAGCGCCGATTGGGCGTTGTTGACTGGAAGATGACTTACAGAGTGGGTCAGGAATGTGCCGCCGAATGTCGCGAAAGCTCACTGCAGAGATAGTCGCGGGTACAGATGCAGCCGTCTTCACAAATGGCGATTCGGGGACTGTTTTGGAATTACCAATGCTCCTGAAGAAGACCGACTTGGTCGGGGTGGGCGGGAACTCGACACTGTCAGCCAGATTCTGGGTGTCGAGATCGCAGTCGGGGTTGAATATGCTGCCTCTGCGAGCCTGTGAGGGCTGGAAAGGTTTGAACAAGCTGGAGGCTTTCTCGGGTTCGCCGAGCACAAAGCTGTCCTTGTGGCCAGGCGAGAAAGGACTCGGAGGCGAGCCAAAGGGGTGGTGCCGTCCCTTGCCGCCGCCGCCAGACGAGGGAGGATACGTATTGGACGGGTAGATTGGTTTCTTGCAGGGTGTGTCAGGCATGACTGCCTTGGACTCTCCAAAGGTGGACTGTCCCAGCTCTGGGTTGCGATTCACCTTGGAGATGAGTCCAGTAGATTTGAAGGCGTCCTGCAGCGGCCTCGCGTTCTTGTAGGCCGGCGTCGCGGCATTCTTGGTGGCGTTCTCAAAGAGAGGCCTCGCGCCTAGCGGCAGGGACTTGGCGAATGGATGAGCAGCCCTGGGCCGCTCGAACTGCACGGGAATGTGTGTAGGGAGTCGTCGGGAAGACTCGAGTTCGAGGAAGACGTCGTCACCGAGCGCGAGAGCGGATGAGGCTGGCTAGGCGCGTTCGAGCGATCCAGCAAGTGCAGCGAAGGGTTGGGCAGGGGCGGTTGTGTAGAAAACGGGCTGTCTCGAGGCAGCGCGGGCTGCACAAATTGATCTAGCGACACGCGGGGCCTACCCTTCGTGAAGGGCGTCGCAGCTTCCGCACCCATCTGAGCCAGGTGCTTCTCACCCTGACGGCGTCCCCATGACGACTTATCACCCGGGCGCTGCTGTAGGGTAGACCTCCGCAACGGGTCGGATCGCCGCGGCATGGCTGCTGGAGTCGGAGAAACTGGGGGTTCGGCGGGGAAGGAGACTTGGGTATCGAGCTCGTCGTCGTCATCGTCGTCGTCGTCGTCGTCCTTATTTCTGTCCTCGTGGATCGCAAAATTTCGGGGCGCGGGAGAGGTCAGGCCAAAAATGTTGGGATCGCTGATCGACGTGCTCGTAACACCATGCAAGCTGCGTCGCTTCGGCACAGGGCTGCCGAGCTTGCCCTCGATGGGACTCATGAAGGCGTCGCTGCGCTTCAGGGGGCTGACTGAAGTCGTAGGAATCGGGTCGGCTGCGGATTCGAAAAGACGGGGGAAGATATTCTTCGAGGCACCACCAGACACATCCAGATGCATGGAATGACGCGACTGATGCCTGTCGTAGCTTTTGCGCGAAGTCGGACTCAGGGTCAGCGGGGGATATACGAGGATGTCGTTCTCTTGTCCCGGCAACGAATCTGACGATGGTGGCGAAGGTGAAGCAAGCGGGTTTCCAGAATCCGTGTTGTTGTTCAAGACGCGCTTGACGGGACTTTTGGGCGAGACACGAGTGGCGCGGCCGAGCGGTTTCGCAGATGCTGCTTTGGCTCTGCCAGAGCGTAAGGAAAGTTTGACCCCAGGTCGGAAAGGTGTGGAGAGATTTGCCTGTGAAAGCTGGTGGGATAGCTGTGGTGCAGAGGCAGGTGGCATGGGTCGCTGTATGATTCGACAGGGAGATGGGGAGCCTGGTGTAGAGATGGTCCCTTCAGAGCTTTGCGAGTAAGACCTCGCGATGTTGAGCTTGGATGGAGATCTGGACAAGGAGCGCCTGAGGGATCGAACAGCAGCTGTCACGTCCACATGATGGACAGTATTGGGTGATGGGAGGGTCAAGGTGCCCCCGCTGTTGTTCCCATAAGACATGGCCACACAAATGGCCTTGTTCTTGGGTTTGTATTGATTATGACTGCTTCCAAGAGCAAAGTGAGCCCTGCCTCCCAGTCTGTCAGTCTTGGGTGGTGACAGAATAGGGGGAGATGATTGCATACAATCTGGCTTCTTCAGTGCACACTGGAATGAAGGTCTGAGTGAAGTTGTAGTGCTTTACCGATCAAGGGCTTTTGGTCCTTGAAAAGACTGGATCCAAAGCAGCAACAACACAAACTCAGGAGAAGGCAGGAGGGGGGAACAGCAGGCTCTGGTGAGCAGGTTGGAGGTAAGGAGGTGAAGCAGGCGAGAGGAGAACAACAATCCCTCTTCTTCAAACCATATCGGTGGTAGCAGGCACAATGTCTATTGTCTTTGTTCTGGTTTCTGCACTTGGTACTCGTAGGGTAAATAGAGGATCTAGGGTTCGAGGAGAAGGCGGCTGCGTCACGGGTTGATGCAGGGTCCGAAATGAGTACAACGCCTAATGATGTCGAGGGTAAATTCGGGATCCGATGTGCCTGGTAGTCTTGCGATCCAGTATTCAACCCTGGCTGGAATCGTGCAGTGTGGTGGTGTTTGAAGGCGCAAAGGTTGCGACGGTACTCGAGACAGCAGGTGAAGGGGGCGGGCGCACGTGTGGCAGAGACGGGAGTGCGGTGAATCGAGATGGCAGACGCAGACGAACCAAAGAGCACAAGAGGATCAGGAAGGTGAAATCGGGAAAAGACTGGTCGAGGATTCTACCATCCGATCTGTAATTACCACACCACAGGAAGGAAAAAAGGGTGGCGGCTTCTTTGCAGGGAAGGGCTGAGGAGTGGTGTTATGGTGTGTAGAGTGACGGAGTGTTGAGCCCGAGGCGGGTTGGCGGCTGCCCTCTCTGCCTACGACGCGTGAACGCTGAAGTGTAGTCGCCTCGTTGTTTACCCCTTTCCTAAAGAGGAATGAATCGTCGCGTGTCACAGCCCAAGAAGTCGCGTTTTAGTGGGGCCACTTCATTCCAGGGGTTGGGCAACCGCGCCCCTCTCCCCTGTTCCCTCTCCTGCCCTGCTGCCCAAGACTCCAGGCCCCAGGTCTTCTCTCTCCTTCCACCACCGTCCATTGTCCATACCCAATATCATGTCCACGCTGCTGATTTCTCTCTCTTTTTTGCCACACGCCACACAACCTCTGTTTGTTTCTGTGTGGCGGCTTTGTTTATGGTCATCATGTCATGTTTGTTCTATAAACAGTCTCGCAGCCATCAGGCAATGGTTTCAAGAGCAGGTCTCGGCTGGATATGTCAGAGCTTGAGACCGCCCTCCCGGCCACAACCCATCATCCACCCAATCCTTCTGTGCCCTCTCCTATTCCACTCCGTTTAGCACTAACAGCAGCCAATGGACAACAGTAGGAGAAAGATAGCTCCCCACGGCTCCTGGGACCGCCCCATCCTGAGGCACCGTTACCTTCTGATCCAATCGCACAACTGCCCCAACATCTTCACGATGCAAACAGGGGAGGGGGCAGTGGGCTTGCATGTTGGACAGGTGGATGCGCTGCTGGAGAGTCGCACGGGGACCCCGACATCTCGTCTTGACCGTGCTGGTGTGTCTGGCGGCCTGTGACTCGAACCCCTTGTGCGACCCAGAGGGCTGTGGCGCGTGCGTGGGAACAACGCCTGACTTACTCCCACGCAGCCATAGTCATGCAGGCTCGTCCATAATCACAAGCCAGGTCCTCGTGCCAGCTTCTTGCGGGCACATGATGCGCTACGAAGAAAGAGCTTAAATCCAAGGCTTCTCCAGAGCTTCACCGGGCTCCTGAGTGCCTGAGAATGCGTGCCGCGTATGACGTCTGCAGGACCCTTATGTCAATAAAAACTACATCATCGCGTCCCTGATCGACGCCTATTGACAGCGCTAGTATTTTGCTACTAAATGGCATGCATTACTTATATACAATAGTATACGTACACAGTACTACAAGCAGAGCAGGAGATCAAACTTCAACAACTAATCAGTATCAACAAGGGCACGTCGACGCGCCGTGCAACTCAAATCATTCATCCCAGGGCATTCTGGCCCCGTAAGCCAGTCGGTCTCAGTCGTCAGCAGCCTTTAGAAGACAGGAAGATGTCAACGTGGCGGAAAAGCCAGACAGCCGCACACCCTTTTGCCTGATCGGCCATCGAGACTGCCGATCAAAACAAACAATACATCATCTCCTCTTTTGGTACTCCTCTTTTTAGTAGTCTGCCCTATATCAATTTCTCGCAGTTTATGCATCGGCGAGGTGAGCCTTGTGAGCTATCTCGCTTCGGTCCTAAACGTCTCACCCTTCACACCTTCTTGTTCGCCAGAGTACGTCCCACGCAAGATAGTATTACTGCTAGTGTTATTATTGTTTACTTTGACCTCTCCTCTCCGGGACCGAGTTTATTGCTAGTACTGTCTTATGTTCTCCCGATGAACTATGGACTTCAGCAAAAGCAGCGGCCCGTCTCACGTCCTGGGCCTTTGATCACACACTGCCAGAACAGTCATACTGTGTCAGATACAAAGCGGGAGTTCAATACCACTCTGACTGCATAGTCTTATGATAGAGATGCGATGAGACTGAGATGAAGGAAGATTGCCGTCTTTTTGCAGTCACCTAGGCAACAATTCAATATCCTGCCCGAAAAAGCCAAGTAACACAACATTGCGTTGTGATCTACCGGCCAAAGCTCGGCATTCCACAGCTTATGCCCGTCGCAGCAGTATTCACACAACAGACGTTGCGCACACAAAACACTGCTGTGTAGGATCAGAGGGCACTGCCGAGGCCTCGCACCCCTGTGCCGGGGCAAGCCAAGCTACTTACTTAGTAGAGACCCTCCCGATCACTCTACCGCGTCCAGAGGCGCCTGCCAGGTCTGAACAGACCATCGACGTTCGCTTGGAGCCTGCGTCTTCTTGTTCATATCGACTTGTACGTGCTGTATGTGAACGCTTGTTCCGCAAGGATTTGTTTTCGCTGCCAAGTGCAGAATGCAGCCTGTTGCCGCCAAACACCAGGGTATCATGTAACTCAGTAGACCAGAACGCCGCCACCTTCTTCCGCTTTTCTGTCCTAGAGTGCTCTCAAGGGTCCGCTACGTCGGATCCAATACTCTGCCTCATCGCATCAAGCCAAGTTGTGGATGCAAAACCAGCTCGCTGTCATTTACCCATGTTCGCTTTGACCCCATCGTCTTCCACCCTTTTTGGGATGCCACGACAGAACCACTGGTCCTCGCAGTCCCCAGGCTCCTCGCTACTCGGGACCAACATTGATGCGAATCCATTCACACCAAGTGTCAATATTCTCAAAGAACATCAGCATGCGGGCCAGCCTCTCCTTGGTGTGCGCCGGGTTCGGCGTCGAGCCTGCGAGAGGGTTACCATCCCCATCAAGCACCTGTCCCTGATCATCCACAACGTTCGTAGAATCGACCGTGACCACGCCGTTCACTCCAATGTCGACAGTGACATCTGCAGGTCTGCCCCGGAAGGGAAACATGATCTGTAGTTTCGGGTTCGGCTGCGGGTGCGCGTTCAGCGTCACGTCAATCTTGACCGAGCCGCTGTCAGGACGGTCCATGTCTGCGGTTGCGTTATTCATGAAGGTTTCGTATTCATCGGTTTTGGCAGTCATGGTCAATGTGTTGTTGTTCTTTGTGGTTTCCGAACCGGCCGCGGCGGACTTCTCGGCCTGGCTGCCAAAAGACTTGTCGAGCAGGTTCCACAGGAATGCGTACTGCCTTAGGATGGGGAGCATGTGGACCAGCTGTTGGGGGTGAGAGAACGGCAGCTCGGTCAGGGTCTGGCCGTACACAGGCTTGTGTATGAACAGGCCATTCTCGTGCGCCACCCGCTTGGACGTGCCATCTCTCTGCTTTGTGTTGACGGATTTTCTCGTCCTGACCGTGCGAGGCTCGGTGGGGTTGTAGTGGCCAACAACAGGCAGGATGAGATAATCAAAGGTCTGCATGAATGCAGGGTGGGCCACAGGCATCCCGGTGAACTGGTGAATGTCTCCCCACACGGTAATGGGGAGGGTGACCGGCGGGTCGAGGACGGCCATGAACATGACTTCTGGCAGCCTTGGGCTCGTCAGCAGCAGCTCGTCGCCGGGCTTCTCGGGCAGCACGACGTCAGGCGGCTGCTGCCAGTTCAGACCCGGCAGCAGGCCCTCGGGCGCGGAGATTTCCACTTCATCTCCAATCCATTTATCAGAGAGCCTGACGGCGCCCTGATAGACCAGGGGGTCCCTCCGCGCACAGCTCACCAAGATGGCCCAGTGCTTTGAGTCCTTGTACCAGCGCTCAGCTCTTGCTGCCGGCGGAACGAAGTATCGCTGATTGCGCCAATACTCCAGCCTCAGGCCCACAAACCCTTTCTCGTGCATGAGAGGGCGACCGGTCCGCTCGCACATGGCAATGATGTGGAGGTGCTCGTCGGGCTTCCCGACGTATCTCGGCTCCTTGCGCAGCTGCTGGACATCCCACTCGTGCACCTTCTGCAGGCTCTCGAAGAGCCCTGCGATCGCGTCATATGTCACCAGGATCGCGCCCTTCTTCTCGTCGATGATGCTGAGCTTATCGAGAGCTGCGAGGGCCTCGAGGTTGTTTGCGAAATCGTCGAGCTGCTTGGTCCAGGCAATCTGGCCTGGTGCCAGCTTCAGGTTCCTCAGCAGGATGGCCTCCGCCTTGGCCGTGTGCTTTGTGACGTCTGCGCCCGAGTAGGCATACTGAAGCTCGACTGTCTGCACCGCGTGGTCTTTGATTCCGATCTCCAAGGCAATTGTAGCCCCTGCTATGAGCAGCACCTTGTAAGGTTTTCGGTCTTCCCAGATCGCGTCCAGGGCATTATTCTTCACGAGCCTCTCGAGGCCCTCTTCACTGACAACACCCTTCCTTTGCTGTACAAATGGTCGCTGTCAGCCCATCCGTCGAGAACACTCAAGAGACACGGCAGGACTGCCCCTACCTTCAGGATATGTGTGATCTCCTCCAGCTTCTTCTGCCTCTCCTCGTCTCCACTAGGCCGTGGTATCGATATGCCACCCACACCCATACCCATATTATCGAGTGATGCATCGAAGGTGCCCATGCCCAGCATGCTGTTAAACGCGGCGGCAGAGGGGCTGTCGAAGTTCATGGGCGCCGAGGTTCCATTGCTAGACTGGCCGTTCATGCTGTTGTTCACTGCCATCATGACGCCGGTCGCAGGCGACTTCTTGACCTGCTGCGGGGACGACTTAGGACCGTGGGGCGAGAAGGCTGCGTGAAGGTTCGAGTAGGGCGTCGAGGCGGATGCGCCCGGTGTTGCGGCGGCATACTGCGGCGTCTTGCCCTGCTGCGAGGGCGCATGCTTCATGGGCTGGGGAGTGGCCATCTTGGTCTCCCTGGCTGCGACGTTCTAGATCGGGTTCGGAGTCGAGCGCGTGCGATACTGATTGATGGAGTCGGGCGAGGCTGACGATGGCTCGAGTGCGGCTCAAGCTCGAAGCTCAACCCCGCCTGGGATTCTTTATCTCTCTTCACAGGCTCGCTGCATGTAACATGAACAGTGTAAAAATGTAGCAAGCAGATGGACCTGATAAAAAAAAATGTTGAGAAGAACCAGATGCGCATTGGTGTAGGAACTTCTGTGGTATGGTAGCTTCCAGCTGTCAAGGCGGTTAAGCAGTAAGGACAAAGCCGTCTGGGCAGGCACAGTACTGAGTAGGCCCTAGTGTCCACATGCCAGTGGGGCAGCCTGCAGTAGCTTCCACTAAACATGTGGGGCAGTGCTGCCAACTGCTGCCCCAGTGGATCTGCTGCAACCTGGAGTGGAAGGCCTGGGTTTAATCTCAACTTCCAGACCCTTTGCACTGCTTCCAGCAGATCTACATACTTATACCATGGGAGTTTTATGCTAATTTTATGCTAATGAGTTATCAGACATTTTGGTTGTCAGGAATAAGTAAAGGCTCACTTATCAAAGATGCTACTCAAGAAGCCCATTTCCTCATCCTCTCTTAGGTGAGAATGACTAAACATCATTCCTCCAAAAGGCCTTGCTGACCCAAAGCATCAGTCAACATTCTTATTCCATTATTATAGCTAATTAAGCTGAGACGACTCGGGGCTACTTGAGAATCAACAAGGATTGCTTTACCGGGGTTCTCATCCAATAGGACTAACAAGGTATTGCCAGAGAGAAGGTACCTGTACATCTCTGCCATAATTATACTCCCTCTCTGGTTTCAGGACAAGGCAACTATGCTTTCTACCACAGTAGGTCCATCCATTGAGTATTGAGAACTATCAAGGTATTATTGCCTAGCATAGCAGGCTGTCCTATTCTTGGAAGGTTGCGAAATGAAAAAGCCGATGCCAAGCCGGTCAAAGATATAATGCTGAGACTCTGCACTGTTCGCGAAAGCCTATCCAAGGCCTGGTTGTGCCCGTCTCACCTTGCCATGTTTGGACTCATCATTCGGTCCTCTTCATCTCGATGACAAAACTTTATTCCGAGCCAAAGGCTGACCCCAGGCAATGAACACTAGGGCCAAACACAAAAAGATGTGAGTGCGGAACACTGCTGGTCAACCACGAAAGCCACGACCAGCCATCCCACTATCACTCTTGAACAAGCATGGAGGACAAGTATAACCCCATTGCTGCCCAACCAAACCCGGTAAAACACAATACTATTAGCATCCATCGCTCTATCTCGGCAGGGGTTAGGTGCCACCGGCCTCCTGATCACAGACCACTAAGTGTTACAGTACCAGAGCTTGTGACCATGAACCTTGATACTACGGTAATAGTGTGGTTCTGGAAGGGGGAACGGTGCACGCGGGGAAGTTCGAGAGGACATTCCTGATCCTGTCCCGCATGAGATGACAGTCACGAGGACACCAGTGGACCTAGAAGCTTTTGACAAGCCTCAGCCCCGCCCCCGAAGGCTGATAGTCTCCAGTGTCAAGCGGTTGCTGCCTGGGAATCTGATATTAAGACCAGGGTCCACGTTAGTCCGGAGCTGTAAAGCAAGAGCTTTATGCGCATGCCGGTGAAGATCCCTTCTACGGTGCTATTGCATTGGACAATGGCGGGGTGTTGCCAAGCGCTATTCCTGAAGTTTCGATAACCCGGTAGTAATTATCGAGTACCCGGGTCAAACGGGGCATGCATTTTTGTTTTCCCCCTTCCCACTGTCGGCCTGCCAGTCTTGTGCTATGGTAATGCTGCAAATGGCATTTACTACAGTAGATAAGATGCTTGTGTATGAACGTGGAGGTAAGGTGTGCAAAAGTTACGGAAGGTGATATGACAAAAGTGTACGTTCTTCAAGCTCACCCCAGGATGGCATTTTCAGGTGTGTAAAGGGCCAGTGACATATTCTAGACAGTATCGCTTCCAGGGCAGATTCCCAGCGACGTCAGAACATAGCGGGCAGTTTGTTGCTAGATTTCGCTATGAGAGCCAGAAAGGTCGCAACTCAACTAAATACGGTAATAGTTCAAAAATACGAGCTTTACGGTGTCGTACGCCCATTTTAACAAACGCGACATTGCAAACTGGCAACATGGGAAGTTAAGTACTTGAGGGGCTGGCGTTGCCTTCGAGGCTCGAAATCTTGGGAGTACGTTACATAGACAAACCCCCATATGGAGCTCTCGTTCTAACCGGTCTGTAGAAGCATTATAGGAATTGTACGCAGCTTGCTTCCTAATACTACGGATAACTACTTCCAAGACCAGCCAAACTTTACGACCAGTATGTTATGCGCATATTAGTACTACCGTAGACTTATTAATGACTCCGGCATTCTTTTCAAGATGCTTTACCTACCCTCTCCTATGCACACCTATCCCTAGACTGACCCCCAAGAGCGGCATACTCGTTCTGGATTCCCGATTTCTGCTCACATTGCTGTGCTCGAAACCAGGGGTGCACATGGCGGGCGTCATCTTGCGGACGAATAGTTTTGTTGTTCGAGAAGTATTGCAAGACGCGGGGGATCAGGTGGCTGGTCAGCTTCGATAGTAGTAATTAGGTGATATGCCTGTGGCGTCAAAAAGGGATATCGATACCCAAGATCCCGCAGGTGACTCTGCGCAGGGTGTGAAGCTTTGTTACTGGGACCCACCCCTATTCACCTCCAACCCCTAGGACTCAACTTGCAGTTATAGATGCACTCAGTTGAGAGGTTCAGTAACAATCTCACTGACAGTGCGTTTGGCAGAGTGGTACAAGGCGAGACATGTCATATTTGTTCATGCTTGACAAGCGACCACTTGCTGAACGGTCTCTCAGGGCCTACAGTTCGATTCCCTGACAGGGCAGGGGTCCTTGGCCATCTTTATTCCTTTTTTTTTTTTTCTCAAAGGGCAAGTGGATGTTGATATCAGGCAGCCACAACTTGTTGTCTTATACTTTTTTTTTATTTTAAAAATGAAGATGATTTGTGAAAAAGAAATAGAGATCAGGCACCGATGGAATAACTCATTCGCAATTGTCAGGCAACGAGTACACATTCTCAGCCACCTCTCAAATCATCTCTACACAGGTTCTGGCTCTCCTTTCATAGTTGTTGGCTCCATTGAGTCCTTGTTGCTGCAGTACACGGCGCCGGGCCAGTGGGTAATACAGCATTAGGACCCCGGTAGCCCGGCGAGTCGCCGAGCCCGCTCCACCATCTCCACCACGCCCACGTGAGCCACAGTTCTGAAGACAAAATGAAATATAGGCAGCATGAAAAAGGGCTCGTTCAACAAGCCACGGGCGCATGGTTTAGTGGTATAATACTCCCTTAGCAAGCCTGCAATTTGGGAGTGGTCCTGGGTTCGATTCCCAGTGTGTCCAAGTCTAGAGGTTCAAGTCCTCGATCACATTTTTGGCATTTTTGCCTCGAGCGGTTCTCAATCGTTCGAATGATCCCGGCGTAGCTTTGCGTGGCATACAAGGCAACTAACCATTTGGTGAGTCTACCAGGAGTGTTGTGCATGCATGTCTTGTGGAACCAATTGCAGCCTCAAGTCTCGCGGCGATATTTTTCTTTTAATCCGTCGAATAATCACACCGTGCAGCTCTGTACACCCAGAAGCGTGAGACTACAAAACTGCATCAGCTTCGCTTCCAAGTGCTCGAAACCTATCAGGAATCCTCGCCAGGCTTCGGAGTATCGAGCAACTCAGCTAGACTTGTTGGCAACTGGGCAAAGGCTGGCACTTGACTGTGCTCTCTGCCCACCCAGGCCTTGGGATATGAACAAGCTTTCAGCTGTTCCCACGCTGCTACTAATCATATCAAGCCAAAGGGCGGCTTGGGAGCAGCAAGAGTCGACCACATCCAGAACCTGTTGCCAGTTCCTCAATTCTTTCGGCAGTCCTGCTGTAAAAATTGGTTGGAGGCGTCGACCGTCTGGCAAGACAGCATAGCCTGAGGGAAGAAATACTGTGACAGTTCCGTACCCCAACATCCGTCCTCCGTCACCGTGTTTCGTGCTCCGTACATGATCTCTAATTCTCATTCTGACCTTTCTTGATAATATATATAAGGCTCAAGATAATAATTGGCCTGTAGCAGCGGTCCCGGGTTTGAGTCCGAGACGCAGCATCCAAATCACAGTCATAAAGCCAAGATTTCTTTGCAGCACTGTAGCTTTGGCTGTGCACCTTGTGAGATTAGGCTCAGATGCGGGCAGCAAATCTCGGGAGAGACCATCCATCCCGTCCATCCACCCAGATCTCTAGAACCGGAACCCACCAGAAACCCCGAGGGGTCCACGCCTTGACAGATTCCCATCCTGGATCCCAACAAATTTGACGAAAAGCCTTTGAGCGTGTGATCAACCCCTTGTCTTTTTTCCTTTCCCCAGATCGACGAGGGCAACGCCCAGATCGATCCCGGCGATGACGTTCCGTGTCGTCAGTGCCTTGGCTAGCATTTGTGGAGAGTGGAGTGGAATGCTACAGCTTGCCCCTGGCATCGTGGCTGGAGCTCCCGTCCCCGCCTTGCGCCACACAAGATCGACATCGCCTCACACCTCAGGAAAACCTGCAAGGTGAGACCCAGCTCTATTCTCATTGTGACGACAGCTCAGTCATCTCTCTGCTTGCTCCTTTCTTTTCGTATTCTCGGTTGGCAGATGATCCTTCTTGTCCCTTACAAGGTAATATCCCTTGCTTGAGGGAACTTCCGACCCCCGTTTCCAGTCCACCAATCAATCGTGAAGGGGACACGGGAATTGTCGAACATGGCAGCATGCGGTTTAGTGATTAACATGGGTGGCGGCAGGAAGTGCTTTAATCTCAAGCCTTTTCTGGGGTCACCAACGTCGTCATCCTACGCCGCCTTGTATCTGTAGGAAGAGAAAGATGAGACAATTTTCTGTATTTTTCTGTTGCTTACTATGCACACTATGCACAGCTGTGTCCAAAGAACAAAAAAAGTTGGCATTAGCTCTGCTTCTAGACAGCTCTGCACAACAGTTTGGACCCATGGGGCATCGCGTTGTTGAGCTGGGGAGCTCCTCCTTCAGTGATCATCCCGGTACTGGCATTGGCGAGGCTGCGTCAGAGCGCCACCTGCTGAGACAAGACCAATCAGCTCTGTTCAGCTCCCCCAGGTGTTCCTCCTTTTCCCTTGATGCACAGTACAAGAGGCTAGACTGCGTGTGTGTTGTGCTAAGGAGTGAAGTGAGTTTGTTTCCGGAAATTTCACAGCCCTTTCTGGATGACGGGACATCCCGACTTCTGATCAGCTGCTCCCCCTTCCCAATGTGACCCTAGAAGCTTGAGCTGCCCTGGAGCTTGGTCCTTGTGCACGCGAAAATGACAAAACAATGATGACGATGAGGTTACCCAAAAGAGGCCCTTGTCTCCATGATCCTGCTTGGGAGGGAGCCAGCCAGGCCTACTTGGCATGATGGAAGTTTTGTTCTGGCTCTGTGTTGCTCAAAGGTGGATTGTACATCATGATGATGCAATACCTGCCCAGGAAATCGGCCTCTGAGTGCGACCACAGATGATCATATAAGGCCAGTGGTTCTTCCCCCTTTGCTTCAGACTTGTTCCCTCCTTTTCATCTTCATCACAACAACAATACAAAACATCTTTGATACCCCAGCTCTTCTTGAGACCAACTATTTACACACACACACACACACACACACACACACACACACACACACACACACAAACACTACCAATCACACAACACTTCCATCAACCACCAAGCCAACCTACCCAATATGTCTGGACTCGTCAACAAGGTCAAGGAGGCTCTCCACTCCGACAAGCACGCCGAGACTGGCACCCACAACAACTACAACGAGCCCGAGGGTGGTCACGGACCCCATGGTTCCCGCATGGCCAACGCTGCCGACCCCCGCGTCGACTCAGACCGTGACCACCGCGCCGCTCCTCAACACCACCACGAGGCCGGTGTTGCCGGCGGCCACTACCAGCCCGGCGGCCACCACCAAGAAGGTGCCCACGGCCCCCACAATTCGCGCATGGCCAACGCCGCCGACCCACGCATTGATTCGGACCGTGACCACCGCGCCGCCCCTCCTCACCACGCCGGCGCCGGCGAGATCCCCGGCGGCCGCGGCGGCGTGACAGGGTACAACGACCCCGCCGGCACCCACGGCCCCCACGGCTCCCGCATGGCCAATGCTGCCGACCCGCGCTTTGACTCAGACCGTGACCACCGCGGCGCCCCTGGCGGCGCTGGCACCGCTCACTACGGCAGCGGTCCTGGCCCTGCGCCCAACACTGCTGGCCCCCACAGCAGCGACATGATGAACAAGGCGGATCCCAGGGTCGACAGCGATCTGGACGGAAGTAAGACATTTGGTGGCAACAGGACGACGCAGTAAGTGAGTGCGGAGAGCGCAGTCCCGCACGGGGTGAGAAAGAAGAGGAGGGGAATTTAATTAGGGGCTAATATATTGGTGATCTCCAGAGACCATGGTGCTGGTGGTGCCCACAGAGACCCTCGGGATGCAGCTCAGGTGCCTCCATCTGTGCTGAGGCAGCATGTTGGCGAGCCTGCTATTGAGCATGGTGATCATGGTCACGGCCGGTCTGAGAGGCACCAGTCCATGTCTCACCAGGACGCGCACCGGGGAATCTAAGGGCGAGCTTCTTTTTGGTCGATGCTGGGAATGTAATGTCACGATTAGCATGTACTTGTAACTGGTAACTCAAACAGAGCATAATTTTTTTTTTTCTCGAAAATCGAGTTTTCAATGACGCAAAGTTCTGAGATTGTGCTCCGTGTAGATTGGCTTGCGCTCGTATTGCGCTATCAAAAGTGTTGAGAAACGCACATGAAGTTTTTTCATGTCCAGGTGACCTGAGTTCCCATCAAGCTCCTGAAAGCACCATCGAGAGCCTTTCTTTTGCTGGCCTGCTCCTGCTGAGACTCCTCCGAAACATCCATAGCATCTTCGCCGTCGTTTCCCGGCAGCCGTGGCAGCCACGCGTGTATCTGCCCATCGGTCCGACCGCTGTAGACACCGCCGGCCGCGTTTGTGCCTCCAGGCACGATGCCGAGGGAACTGCTGCCTTCGTACGCCCCAGCACCACGCCAGACGAGACTGGTGATGCGGTTCCTGACGGAGCGCTCACCCGCGCGGCCGGTCCTGACACCAGCGATCTGGGAGCCGGGGGCCCGCAGGCGGGTAACGATGGTGCCCTCGTGCAGCTCCATGACCAGGATCTCTGTCTCGTTGGGCCAGAACAGCAGCTCCTTCCTGGCCGGCGTCAGGCCCACGGGCGTGACGAACATGTGCACGCTGGCCAGCTGTCCGTTGCGGATGCTCGGGCCGAAGCTTGCAAGCGTGTTGGCGCTCGTCGCGGCGTCCCAGACGCGGATCCGCCTGTCGTGGCCGGCAGACACAATGTAAGCGCCGTCGTCTGTCCAGGTGAGACCGTTGACGGGGCCCGAATGCGCCTTGGCAGAGATGCGGAAGCCGCGGCCCCAGGGATTGTTGCTGTTGTTGTTGTTGTTGTTGTTGCTGCTGCCGCCGCCGCTGCTGCTGCTGTGAACACCACTACCGCCACCGCCACCATCACCGCGCGAGAAGATGCCGAGGCTGTCTTCCTGGTCGAGGAGGCCGAGCAGGGCGCTGGCGCGGCGGACGTCCCAGATGCGCACCGCGCCGTCGAGCGTGCCGCTGGCGAGGACGTGCTCGTGACGCGGCGACCACGCCAGCGACAGGACCGCCCCGCCGCCCGAGATCTGGCCCGGCGGGACGAGGGTCTGCACCGCCGCGTTCGAGCGCAGGTCCACGAGGCGCACGGCCGGGTGCGCGGTGCCGCACGCGACCAGCAGGTGCTGGGCGACGGGCGAGATGGCGTGCGTGTAGATCTTTGAGCCCATGTCCCACGTCCCCGACATCAGCACGGCGCTGGTGTCCCATATCTTGAGCGTCTGGTCGTAGGAGCTCGAGAGGAAGGCGCCTGGGTCGCTCGGGAAGATCGAGAGGTGGGTGATGCCGAACCTGTGCGCCTTGGCCGTCGAGTCGGGGGGAGCGATGGACCGTCGCGATGGGTTTGTACGTGTGGGCGCTGTGCGGGTTGCCGCACTGCTCGAGGTCCCATAGCTTGATGGTCGCATCAGAGCCACCTGATATCAGTCTGTGAGGGTTTGCAGAACGGAGGTTGTCAGTTTCAGTACTTTGCAATACCAAAAAAAGAAGAAGAAGAAAAGGATGTGGTGGTAGTGCTGTTGTACATTCTTCCATCGAATCGTTCGAGGGCAAGTGCATTCACCCCAGCCTGGTGTGCCCACAGATCTTGGCCACCCTGCTCACGACCTGCCGGTGCATGACTCCCTGGTGCAGACCTCGAGGTCTCCTGGGCAGTGCTGTGTGTTGCAGAACCTTTGTGTCCCCCGTCAAATCGAAAGTGAGGTGCTGGTCGGAAGGATCGGAGGAGTCTGGTGGTTTCTAGCCTGGCAAAGACATTTGGACCAAGGACACCAGTGGCCCTTTCAAAGAGAGATTGATCCATAGGCTCTGATCATTGTGCTGCCTGCCTTCCATATTCCAGTGGAGGGAGGAGGGGCCCGAATACTTTGGTGGAATAAGGGCTGTGGTTGACAGAGAAGGAAGGCTGATGATGTGAGATGCTTGAGATGCTCTGGAGTTGGTGGTTGCGACGAGACCCCCAAGCTGTTGTTCTAGGCAGACCATGAGGGGGTTTCTGGGGGTCTTGGCGCATTTGCAGGGCTTCACTGAAGACCCCAACCAGCCCTGCTGCTGCTTTCTCCAGCTACAACTCTCAACAAGCACCCTTGGGCTCTTACCTCTAAGCAATTCTAAAGCTTCGACACCCCTTTTCTTCTTCTTCTTCTTATTTCTCCCCCATGCAAGACATCCCACAGCCAGATGACTTCCTTGAATCGTCAAAATGGAACCTACACCTATGGTGGAGAGGACAGCACTGATGCATTCACTTCTGATCATCAAACAACGAGACAGAGGCATGCTACAGTATTTGATGCAGTTGCAGGTAAATTATTCTAACCCTTGGATATTTCTTTCTTCTCAGCCTGAAATACCGTCGAAGCTCACTTCACCCTCCTCGCCACCAACAACAATAGGCCGCGTCTCCCTCAAGTTCGCCAAAGACGCCGCCCTGAGTGGCAGCCGGAAGACGTCAACAGGTCATCACCAGCTTGCCGACCCCGTCCTGGCGCCAGAGGAGGTACTGTTCGCCCGCAAGTACGCACCCCAGCGATATGCAGAAAAGGATCTCTATCTCGCGCACCAAGATCTCGTCGACGGCGGCCGCGACGTTCTCCCGGACAGCGATATGCTCAAGGCCGTGCATGCATACGCAGGCCATTTCTATGAAGCCATGGCACAGCGCCATGAGAGAAGAGGCCGTGGGCATATCCGACGTGTGGATGAGCGCAGCTTAGATGAGACTGCTCTCCTGGCATTCGGCATACTGCTAGAAGAGGCCGCGAGGGACAGCCTGGGAAAGGATGGGGATCTTGTGTTCACCGAGGGCGTGGAGAGTACCAATGATGAGCAGCAACAACGACAACAACAAAAGGGCGGCGCGGAGGAGGAGGAGGAGGAGGAGGATGGCCAGGGAGGACAACAACAAGCAGCAGAGACTCGTCCACTACGTCGCTCACAAACACCTATAAACTTCAAAGGTGAAAAAGGTTTCTGGAAGCGCAAGTACTCGAAACGACGCAAGGTCAAGGATGAGGATGTTTAAAGAGGATTGATCGATCACAACAAGAACTATGCTGCCAGTGTGATGGAGAGATCGAGCCTTGCCAGGGCATGATGATGCGTCGCATTTGGTACCGCTTGATGCCATGAGGACAATGTCGGAACGGACGGGGTCGACAGCCTGGAAGAAGCAATGACGGATCAAACTTTTCTACTTCCTGCTTCCTGGGACAACATACAACGCTACTAGGTTCGTGGGAAGCTGTTGGATTCTTTTCTTTTCGTTCTTTCCCATCTCCACCTGTCCTCTCTTTTTGTGTTCCTTTTTTGAGGGTGTTGCTGACCTGCACCCGAATGGATGCTAGCAAGATCGGTTACCATGCACGGCAATAGCCGACTGCAACTCTCAAATATCACCCTCATGCCGTAATATTTTCCACAAGTCGCAGCTGGCTGTCTAGATGGGTGTGCCATTGAGATCGGACAATTTGCAAGGGTTGCGTTCTGGCCCAGCCACATGGTGGGCAAGGATGCAGAGAGACCTTGCTAGCTGCAGCAGACAAGGCCCCAAGGCCCCCATCCCCCACGTCGTCTTCTCTGTAAAAACCAACAAACGAAAATACCAGATCGGCGGGGGGGACTAGCACAGCAGCCGATCTGAGATACCTGCTCCTGCATGATGCAGGCGTTGCTGGTACGAAGCATTTTTCGTGGTCGTCCGCCATTTGTCATGCAGCCAGGCTGGCTGACGACAGCGACGTGATGGTTGCCATAACGACGCCAAGGGTTTTCAGGGCTGAGGTTGGCACCGTGGGCTGAGCTCGTTGAGATATAACCAGGAAACTACGGGCGCATCAGATCGTAGACTTGACATGCCGGGCGCATGCAGTGGCTTACGGGGGCTCAAACTACAAGATCACGCTCACGAAAAGAAGGACCGAAACATCACCGACAGCCAGTGTTGTGCGCAGCTATTGACAAATACTACACCTTACATGGGTCCCACAAAGACGCCTCGAGATATACGCACGTAAGACCCTCCGAGTTCGCGGCCGCCTGGTCGCGTCCGTTGCACTTCTACCGCTGAGGGACGGACTCCCTCTGAGCGACGTGTCACCAACCGCAGTACGATCATGCAGGGGGGGCGCCAGATGAAATGCAACCGCCCCGCCCATTTCAAATCTTCATCTGCATTGGCTCGATGCCCAGACCTGCACACAGGACGCCATATGACGGGGGAAAAAGAAAGACGAGAGCACTGCCACTGCTCTTCTGGCTGCCGGCAGTGTCATTACCTGATTTGGTATCACTGCGGCGTGTGTTGTTTCCAGGCCACAGCGGTTGCTACAACAGCACGCAGCAAAGCGTCGAAATGTGACTGCCAGGGCGTTGGAGCATATGACATTGCCGTGCTGATCAACGTCAGGATATGCTGTTGCAAAAGAACAAGGAAAAGGGAAACACGCCCGAGGAGGCAAATATCACAAAGGATACTAAATGCCGACGCCCACAGATTGGCCGCATCCAGCTCTTTTTTCGCGCAGAACAAAGCTCACCGCAGGTACTCGACATCGAGATTTGGCTCACCTGCTGCCTCTTTGTGGCGTTTAGCTCTAGAGCAATCCTCTCTGCCTGGTCTCATGCCTGGATTCTCAAAGAGAGCTTGTCTGTTTCCTTCCCTTCTTTCTTCTTTTCCTTCTCTTTTTTTGGGGGTGGGGGCGCGCGGCCACCAGACGAGCATTTCCCGGGGTGCTGTGTCACCACACGGCACCCTGATGAGAATCGGTCCGGGCCCACGAGGTAAAAGTGACAGCTCACAATTCCCAAGGCACGCCAGTCCGCAGACACCATCCACATCGAGAGAGCTTTGCCGCCCGGGTCTCGCCCTGCTTTTTTTCCTTTTTCTTTTTTCTTTTTCTTCTTCTTTTTCCTTTTTTTTCTTGGGCGGCCGGCATCGACGCCGTCATGGAGGGAGAAAAGCTAATGATCATCATAGTTCTGGCTTCGGCCTCCCTTGCGACGAAGCGCGCCACTTGGCGTGCCGCAAGGCTTGCCGTGTCCTTGCCGTCCCTTTGCCGTCTTTGTGTGTGTTGCGCATCTGAGACCTTTCAAAAGCCGGGGCGGTCTGGAAAGATCTGAAGGGTAAAAATGAATTAAGAGTTGAGAGGTGCGCCACAAAAGCAAAAAAGACGACGACTGGTATGCTTTGCAGGCCCCGCCTGAAACATCCCATCGACCCCGCTACTGCCTTTCATGTGACCACCCAGTTTTGCGACGTGTCAATTTTGGGAAAAGAAAAGCCGGCATGTGGTGAGGCAGTCCGAACAGTGTGATTGAGCTGCTGCAACTGAGATCTTGGCAGGCTCCAGCTGACGATTGCCGAAAGATGCTAGGTGCGTATGCAACTAACGAGGTCTACGAAACAACGTGCAAACTTTATCTTTTGCTGTCTCACACCATGGCTCCGGCTTCCCCATGCTTGCCATGCTAGATGCTAGGCCAAAACTTAGAACGGGCATGGCTGGTTGATGGTGGTGGAGGAGGGGGAGGTGGTGGTGGTGGTGGTGGTGGGTGTGTGGTCTTGGCTTTCCAGTGCACTGGACAACAGCTCCCCCCCCCCCTCCCCTCCTCCTCCAAAAACAAAAACACTTTACAAGTTTTGGGGAAATAGACAGGTTTACGTGTATCATTCGCCGCCCCCTTATCCAACCAAACGACTCACAATCCCTACTTTCAGCTCAACTTGGATGACGAATCAAGATGATGTCTTCACCCCTTCACTGATTCGCGGCTACCAAGGCAGTGAAAAGATGTGCGTATCAGCCCGAGGGAGGGGAGGGAGGGGGAGAGGAAAAAAAGACTCAGATCTCTGGGGTGGTTGCCACGCGCCCTCGGGAAGAGAACCATCTTCAGCTCCGTTCCCAGCCCCTTGGGTACCTATCAACTGCCTCAGTACATACCAGATACAAAACTTGGGGGCATGCTGCGGCAACTGATTATCCCCCCTCCCTCCCCCTTGAAGATGAAAAACTCTAATTCTTCCTCCTCCCCCCCCCTCTCTCTCCCCCCAATCCCCCTCCTTGCATGCCAACTTCGGATGGAACGTTCCAGCTTCGGGGTCCTGATCGGATCGATCTTCTGCACAAAGGAAAAGATAATAAAATTGTGTCCTCGACATGGGTAAGGTCCAAAGTACCTGTACTTGCGTCGGCCATCTTGGGGGGAGGGAGGGAGGGATATTCAGGGTCCTCGCCTAGGCAGGAAGCCCACCATTGCAACAATCTGGTGTACCATGTATTCTGTGAAGGAGGAATTGTAACCAGCATGTGCTGGTGTCGTTGGGCACGAAGATCGGCAAAGACAGGGCCAGCCGGGGACAAAGACGAGCACGGCGCAGAAACTCAAAAATAGACGTGGGCATTGATTCCCCAAAACCCACCAGCGCAACCCCTCCCTCCCTTTTTTCCTTCTCCTCTTGTTTGTGTTATCCTCGAGAGATCCCAGTTTTGAGTCCGTGGTCCCCCTTGGTCCCCCTTGGGATGGATGGATGGATGCAGAGAAAACAGGGTACCCCTCAGATAAGATCTCACAGCACTCGCACTTGGTTTTCGTCACGTGCGTGGAGAACTTGAGCTCGCGGATGTACAGACTGTACACTGCACACTGCTGCCATGCGTGTGTGTGCGTGCGCATTGGGCGAATAGGATAGATGGAGAGAGAGAGAGAGAGAGAGAGGGAGAGAGAGATAGGCAGTGGTGGGTAATGAGCTCACGCCAGACTGCAACGCATACGCATGCATACGACCCCCAAGACAGCAGCGGTGTGCAAAAATAATGCTACGGCATATACCACCACTAATGTGTATGTACTTGTGTGTATTTGTGGTTTCGGTGCTTTTCCCAACTAACCCCGGCCCTGTGAAATATGTCTCGCGCAATGGCATTTTTCATGTTCATTTTGGCAAGAGCAACAAGAATCAGAATGTTTGCGATATTGGTCGGGTAGAACCAAAAAAAAGGGGGTTAAAAAAAGTGGTGTGTTGTGTGGTGGTGTCGCCGCCTTTCGTCCTCAACTCTGCTTCTTAGAGGGCCCCAGGAAGCAAAACACCCTTATTCTTTTTTTTTTTTTATCGTCCCTCTGTTTGTTAGACCACGTGGGAAAGTAAGGGCCTTCCTTGTCCTACTCCATCATCGGGGGTTTATGCAAATGCGAGACCCCTCCCGAGGCGGCGGTCAGAGTCATTTCGGTCAATATAGCTTCGCGGAGCCGCAGTATCCGACGTACTATAGTAAAGGTTGGAGTTTTTAGGAACCAATTGCGCAAATTTTTTATTTATTTTGCCTCTTCTTCAGGTAGACGCGTATCTTTTCACAGAGAGAGAGCGAGAGAGAGTGGCGGTCTGAGCCTTGTCCATGATTTTTTTTTGGCCCTTGGCCCTTGGCACCCCTTCTCTCTTCAAAGCCCACCAACCTAATATTAGAGGGCGGTGATCATGGCCTGGCAGACCGCGTCATGCGGGCTACGGACTCGGCGTGGACGACGACTCAACAAGCGCCCAGGCCAAAGAAGAAGAAGAAGGAAAAAAAAAGGACGACCCGCATGGTGTGGGCATAGCGCCGCCAATGATGACGATGGAGAAGAAGGAGTGGGGGGGAGGGGAGAGCACACAAGACAAGCCACGAAGCCAAGCGGCGGGATCATCCACCAGCCACCCGAGTTTTATGAGAGTGATAATGATGATGCTAATACTAAGTAATGATGGGAAGCACGACAGTAGTTTCTCGCTCCCTTGTGTGTGTGTGTGTGTGTGTGTGTGTGTGACCCGGATATGACCGTAGGACCGCGGATCCGAGGTAAGTAACTGTACTTTCCCCCGGTTGGCGGCTCGACATTCTTGTGTACATATGTGTAAGTGTGTGTGTGTGGACTTTTGGCCTTGCTGCCACTGTGATGGATGGTGGTTGGGCGATTTTCGCTTACTTGCCCAGCTTCCGTCCTCTTTTGGAGAAGGCAGGATGCAATCATGACCTTTTGTCTCGCCCCCTCCTTTTCCGACTTAAGTAACTACTATGTAACTGCAGCGGCGCTCAAGTGCCGCACAAGCAGCGCGCAACAAAGTGTTGAGTCAGCCGGGACAAGCCCTGCTCTGGATGCGTGTTGCCGGCGCGCCGTGGTCGATCAGGCGCCTATGGGTGGGGGATCCGGGGGGGTCAGACACAGAGGGTTATCCTATCCTGCTAAAGTGGCAATTTTCCCTGGAAAGGATTTCTTCGTCTACTACTATGTATGTACATACTACATACAGGACGAAGAGCAGCACAGGAGTTGGGAAAGGGACCGTGTCACTGTTCTGTCTCATGGATTTCCTCATCGAGGTTGATACGAAAGGGCTCGGGACTGACGGGCAATGGGCCAAAGTTGAGTTGCGAGTGCGAGTGCGCCGTGGACCTACCGTATCTCCATTCGCGGTCATATGGCATTTTTGCCGCCCTGCAGGACCATGCACGTATATGTAAATTCTTTTATGCTCCCGGTATTGCTTCGAATGTTATTATGTACGTATGGACATATACTAGGCTAATTTTGTGTTGTATGTACTATGTAGCACGAAGTGCTCGGGACACGCACTGGATCGCGGAAGGGTGTGCGTGTGTGTGTGTGTGTGTGTGTGTGTGTGTGTGTGTGTGTGTGTGTGTGTGTGTACGTGTGTGTGGTGCTGTCAGATCTCAACAGCGGATCCTGAAGGAGGAACAAGAAGAAGAGGGGAAAGGGGACAAAAAAAAAAAAAAAAAGGGTTCAATATCCACTTGCAAGCCGCCCCCAGGTTTCTCGGGTATCCTATTACTGCCTCGAGTCCAGAGACATGTTCCATCCTGCGCCACCTTTGACGAACGACATTGATGCCCAACGGCACCAGGGGGAACCCAAACTTGGTGAAGAGGTGGGGGGAGGGAGGGGGAAGAGAGGGGTGGTTTTCAGGTACCGGACGGGAAGCAGATCACCGCTGCAGAAACGAGCTGCTGCTCCCAGGACCCTTGGAAATGAAAAGGGACCCTGGATGGCCAGGAATATAGCTCAGGTCCGATTGTGATGGACGGCAGGGAAGAGCTCATCGGGCCAAGCTGGCAACTTGAATCGAACAACGTGCCGCCACAGATAGAGCCATAATTAGATCCGGAATTTCATTCTCTTGTGGGTTTCGAGAAGGCAGAAAAGAGGGAGCCAAAGGCGCCCGGGGGGGAGAGAGGGGGGAGGTCATGTGGTGGAGATGATGATAATGGATGGATGGATGGTACGCTTCTGATTCGGCTGTCAAGGTCGGATCCGATACCTTCTCCCCTCTCCCTCGGTCTCCTTCCTCCCCCCCCCCCCCCTCTCTCTCTCTCTCTCTCTCTCTCTCTCTTGGCGCTGGCGACGAGCTTCTTCACCTGAGGGAGGGTGGAAAAAATTACAAGGACACCGAGTCAAAGGAGCTCTCTTCCCACGGGAGCGGGCTGCAAGGGCCGCGCCGTAGCTCCTCTGCCCGTCGACGCGGCCTTTTGCGGCCCCGCGCTTGTTTTGGATGGCAGCGCTAACTCGGTTTTCCCGACGGAGGAGAAGGTTGCTCCAGGTCACCCCCCCAAAAAAGGAAAAAGAAAAACGAGGTTGTGTTACAACGTGGTCCAACCTCGGTCTAGGGGCAACAAGCTAGTGGAGGTAAAGACTGCCGACCTCAAAGGTTGGAACTCTGCTTTGCCATCAGAAGAGGAGGACGAGGACGAGGAGGACGAATGGGTGGTCGTGCTGAAAAGCAAGCTCGACTCTTGATTCCAGATTCGGGGAGATGATCATGTCCGGTGCATCTTCGTAAAGTAAATCGAGAATGGCTCTACGCGATGAATACAGCGGCGCAAATTCTAAGATTTGGCTAGTGACATATCCTAGCAAACCGTGCTTTTCTTTTCTTTTCTTTTTTTTTTTTTCCTTTTCCTCTCTTTCTCTTCTCCTTCCCTAGTATAAGAATACTCTGTGACAAGACAAGGGGGAGGGGAGGGAAGGAGGCACCTCTCCAATGGCTCAGCTCGAAATGGTTTACCGGTGGGTGACTTTTTGGTAGTCCAGCTGATCGGCTTTGGCCGCACACGCGCATACTGTGTGTGTGTACACGGCCTCCGTACATTGTCATAGCTACACTATGTTGTCCGATATACTTCTTTGTACCAGGCCTTTTTTTCCCTTCCCTGACAGGTGATCACCGGACAAGGGGCACCACAATTCCCTTCAGCCAGGAGACAGACGGACGAACGGATCTCCAAGCAAGTCCCACTTGAAACAGTCGAAGAGAAAAAAAAAAAAAGGAGGGAAAAAAGGTGACGAATAACCACATGTTGTGGCTGTTCGGTTGACAGATTGTGTGGTCCATCGCCACCACCACATGGCTGAAAAGTGAAAAGAATGTGAGCATCTCAGCTCGGTGAGCCCGGAGGAATGGGCACGAGGAACGGACCCATCATTATTAGCCCCAGACCGGTCAAGGGCCCTCTTCACGAGGCTCGTGGTTTATTTCGATAGACAGACTGATTCGCATTGGGTTGCGTACGGCGAACAGCCGAGTCGTCGCGATCTCTCTCTCTCTCTCTTAGTAGCAGCACAGAAGAAAGGAAAAAAAAACTTGCTGAACCACTATTGTTCGTGGCAAGGAAGCACGGACCCGAGCCTCAGGTATGTGGGCGGACCCAGTGTGTGTGGACACTCATAGTCATGAGTACATAGTAAACTCAAGACAAGGGGTCCACTAGAGTTCTACAGGCTACGAGGACGGAGCCTTTGATGTGACGTCTTTTACTTCTCTTCCTTCTCTCGTCTTGTCTCTTCCTCTTCTTGTTGGCGGTGCCAGTCCCAGAAGAAGTGGTCATGAAGAGTAGCAAGGAAAAGAGAAAGAGAAAGAGAAAGAGAGAAAGAGAGAAAGAGAGAGAGAAAGAGAAAGAGAGAGAGTATGTGTGTGATAGGGGAGAGAGAGAGAGAGAGAGTATATGTGTGTGATAGAGAGAGAGTGTGTGTGTGATATCGAGAGAGAGTGTGTGTGTGATAGCGAGAGTGTGTGTGTGTGTGTGTGATAGAGAGAGAGACTCTGCGTGTGTCACACCAACACCACCTCTACTAAGTATTTCCTCTTGTGTTGACAGCGTTAGCCTGATGTTGGCATGTCCGCCGGTAGAGGAGTGATGACCTTGCCGAAGGAACCGCACGCAGCACGCACTGCTTGCCCCCAAGAAGGTTTCGCGTTGCTTCGAGAAGACAACCTGAGCCTTCGAAATTGTGGAGAAAAATACACCTAGTTACTTATGTACAATGGCAAAACCAAAGCGATATCCATCATGCCACCCAAGGAAAAAGTGGCTAGGGGGACTAAGAGGTACTGTACCTGGGAGGGTCAAGCCTCGGCCATGCTGCACCGCATCGAGGTCGTTCCCGAGCACACTCCTCTCCAGTCGTCCCCTCCTCACCCCCTTCGCCTTCCCAGCCCTGCCGCCTAAGCGCATTTCGATATCGAACTCGCAAGAAAAATGTGCTTTTGAACCTTTTTGACTTTTGCTTCTTTTTTAATTGCTGGGCCGCATTTTCTGGCCTCGCTACGTACAGGCCCACGCAAACAACCAGGTTCACCCAACCACCTCGCCTTGACGATTGGTCGTCGTCACCTCGCCAGCCTAATTGCTGCCGAGGCTTTTGGCGGTCTGTGCATCGCAGGTTTTTTCTTTTCTTTGTTTTCACTTGAATCCTTTTTCCCCCTTCCCGACTGACGATGATGGCATGACCAGCCCCGAGTTTCATCCGCAGCTATTTTTGCTCCGGATGAGAGCAGAAGGCGGGCCTTGCACTGGGGAGGGGAGGGGACTAGAGGGGAGCCACAAGGCTAAGGCGAAGGGGACGAAGGGTCCCCCCCCCTCTCTCTCTCTCCTCTCTCTCTTTATCCCCTACCCCTCGACCTGTCACTCTCCGTCTCCCGCCGAAGAATGCTTTATGCGGCTTTTCTCGGTGTGTCCGGTACAATCAATCATATTGTTTTGTTCTATGATAATCACACACTCTCTTCCCTCCCCCTCCCCCCTCTTCTTCCTCCACCCCTCCCCTTAAGCGACAAGAAAATTAACTGGAGGGAACGTGGACCGCCCAGTGATTGCGATCGCTAAAATTTGTAACGGGCACTCGTATCCATCCTGCTGTGGGTCCTCGGCCGGACCCTTCTGAGCCAGGCCAGCCATTCCTTGGCCACGCCCAAACATCAATTTTCATCATCGTTCAATCGTCACCCTCCACACCACACCCCCCCCAAAAAAAACACACACACACAAAAAAACAAGGACTACATAATACTTTGTTCCCGGGAACTCGGTAAATGGCGGTAAGGGCTGGTGGTTGACCAGCAGTTCCTGGCGGTCACGGGTTTCAGAGCCTTTTCATATGTAATGAAATTCGCTGTGGCGTCTAAAACTTGGCCAGATCAAGGAGAGCTGGCCGAGAGGGAGGCGTTCTGGCGCTGGCAGAGTGGGTGGATGGACTACATAGTATGCAGTAGTAATTATGAGATGAGGTAGCCCAGGTGTGGTGACGTCTAAACACACACCGACGTGATGACACGGACGGGGAAGGGGGCGTGGATCGCCCTGCGCGCTGAGGGGAGGTCCTTTTTCTTTCTCTCCTACTCTCACTTCCTTCTCTCACACTCTTAAAAATAACTACTGGTGGTGACTGGGTGTTATGCTTTCCGTATCAGAATCAAGTCACGAGGATGGCAAGCCGACAGCCCGTGTCGAAACAGTGGTCAACTTGGCGGTCTAGAACCAAAGGGCCCCCGGCACCGAGTCTATTGGCTGGCTGACTCGCCACCAGGTGTGCGCCGTAAAGTGGAGCTGCAGCAGGCCTGGCAGCAGGCCCTCTCTGCTTATCAGTGTATCAATCTGATCGGATATGCACGCCGCAAGTTTGCAGCTCTCCATGGGCGGGCGCGCGAGAGAGAGAGAGAGAGAGTGAATTTGACAAAGGAGAGGGACAGTCCGGCGCCGGGCTGAGTGCTACGTCTCGGCCGAATGATAAGGACAAATCTTGCGAGAGCGAGAGAGCGAGAGACACGAGAGCGAGACACCTGCGCCTCACAGGATGGACGGTCGTCCGGTTTCACCTGCCTCTCTCAACGGTCAAGACAGCCGAAGGAGATCGACAACCTCGTCAAGTTTCCCAAGGGTGCTGATCCTCTTCTGGCCTGATGAGGTCAGGATCGGACCAGAAAGATGCTCCACACAGCGATATGACGGCAAGGCACCGACAAAGCACGCGCGCCCGCAAGGAAAACAACAACAAGAACAAGGGGCAAGAAAAAGAAGCCCATCCTTGGATAACTTGGAAAGAGAACATGTCGAGCATTGCGTCGGTTGGTACTGTAGGAGGTTCTGTCTGTAGATCGTGATCCTGGGGTAGGGGACCACTGTCGAGCTGTCATGAGTGGGATCGCTGTGCTCATCGTCATCGGGCCCCGTAAGTAATGGCATGGGCGCTTCTGACACTCGGACCAGGCCATGTACATAGTAGGTTGCCTCGATGCCATAGTCAGTCAGTCCGCCAAGACAAGGAGTGGTTTTGGGGACAGGGTCCTAATAGTAACGTGTGTACTACCACTGCTATAATACCAAGGACGTAATGTTCTGGTCTGTGGTTTTTCCACCGTGACGCATCATGTGGTTGCGCTGCGGCGGCTACGTTGTAATATTATAGCACAACCGCGCCAATCTTACTTGCTTTTTTTAAATTAATCACCCGGTGGATAGAGGAAAGAAGGGGAAAGAGGGAGAGGAAGCGAGAGCCTATTCCCTTGTCCAGGGATTCTTATGTCGAGCTCTCTCAGCCGCATCCGAGTGCGAGAAGCTCCGATGTGCCTTAGTAATCGTGCCAGCGCCTGCAAAGAAGACCAAAGAAGAAGAAGGGGGGGGGGAAAAAAAAAAAAGAGGAAAAAAAAAAGGAAAAACCATACACACAAACACAGAGAGTGAAGGGGAGAGATGTGACCCGAACGTACCCGGCGGATTGGGAAGTAGGTACAGACGGACAATAGTAGATGATTGTTCAATTTCCCGTGGCTGGGCCTAAACAGGCTCCAGGATCTTGGCACGGTACCTGAATGCGTTTCAAGCTTTGCTTTCTATATGGCCTCTTTGCCCAATCACGGGGGTGGGGAGCACCGCATATGGAAATATGATGCAATTAAAGGGGCCGTCGTAAATTTGATGCACATCGACCCTGCAAGCCTCAGGTACATTACATTGCATGCTGCAGCAGGCATGCCTGGGGCCTGCATGCCTGCAGATCAACTGACAAGCACCTTCTGCGCCCATCAGTTCCCATTTTGTGACTCCCGACGAGAAAAAGAAACGCGAAAAAAAGAAATAAAGCCCTTGCAAGATGTGACCGCACCTTTCTACCTACAGTAGTAGGCTGTAGCGTCCCCTCTCACCCCTCCACTCCCTTCGAGCCTGTTAGGCCTTGACCCTTTCACCGCCCTCTCTTATCTTTTGTGTGTGTGTACCATAGTAAGGTGTGTGTGTGTGCCTCTGTATGTCTCACGGTCGACCCCGCACCTCAGTTGGAGGTCGGTCAACTTTGCCTGCCACTTCGTAAGCCTGCAGTAACGTGCGTACACACACACACACACACACTATACAATAGTACATAGTAATATGAGTACATAAACACTATGATTATTTATTGCACTTCAGTCCACTAAGAGACATGACACAAGAGAACGAGAATGAGTTGGAGAGAGAGACAGAGAGGGAGAGAGGGGAAGAGAAGGAGAGAGAAGAAAGGAAAAGAACTTCGTCGGCTCAGGATCCCCCCCACCATTTTAGCAGAGTACCCATAGCACCATAGTACCATAGCACCGAGAACCCTGGCTGATAGTGTCATTTCTGCTAACTGATTAAATGAAAAAGTGGACGCTCTGGCTGGGCTGCAGAACCATAAGTACATACTATAGTACATTAATAAGTACTAAGTAGTAGCAGTAGCGGGTAGAGCTGGTCTCTGTCATTGAGGTGGAGACTGCTGTCCTAGCTCGTCACCGTTTTCCATCTGCATCTGGGATGATCCCTACCTGGGCCTCTCACGTTCCTGCCTGGAGTGGACCGTTCCTCGTCCGTCTCTTGTCACACACGCGCCTCCTGCTGGCTGGGGAATTGGGGGGAGAAGAGCGATAGTACGCAGTAGGGTAGTTTTCTCTTGGTTGGTGAAGGTTTTTTTTTTTTTTTTTTTTTTTTTTACATAGTATATTTTTGCTTTTGCTCATTCTCACTTCTCCTCTTGTCAATCCCCGTTTCAAGCCCGGCCCTCCCCCTTCTTTAGTGTGTCCATGTACCATTGTACCTGCCTGCAGTGCCTGCCTACTTAGCATAGTAATAGTACTGAGTACTGTATGTACTGTCGCTTAATACCGTACCCCCTTCTCTCTCGCGCTCGCTCGCTCTCTCCTCCTGCCTGCACCCTGGCCAGAAGCGAGACGGACCTCTTGTACTTAGTAGCCAGGCTAAGGGAACCCACCACCCACTCATCCATAGTACACCCCCCTTCCCCACCCCCCGTCGCTCAAACCACGACGCCGCATCCGCCTCCGCCTCCGCCTTACCTTGCTTGCCCTGCGCCCAGACACGCCTCACGACACATACACGAAGGGGGAAACCTTTTCCAGCTTCGCCATCTCTTGGGACCTGATTCTTGTCCTCCCACCTTCATTTGTCCCAGCCAGCCTGTGGCTTTTTTTATTACGCGGTGTTCCGACTAGATCCACCCTCCTCTCTCTGCCCCTGCCCCCTCGGCTCTTGACTTCCGGCTTCTTGTTCCCTCCAGCAGCAGCACCACTTGTCGGGTGTGTCACGTTACCTGGACGGTATCACAGCCCAGGGATTCGTCCAAACAAGCACTCGCCAGCATCCGTACCCAGTACCAGTACCAGTACCAGTACCGAAACCAATACGCAAGACGCACCTTCGCACAGCAAAGCACAGCACAGCACGTCAGTACCTGGCTCGGGCCTCCTGTCTGCCCTTCGACCCTATTGCAGCTAGACTCTGGCATCTCTCTCGTTCTCTCTCGCCTCTTTTCGGTCCTGATAGCTGCCCAACTGTCGATCCCCTCCTCGCGCCTCCAACGAAGTCTTTTGCCCCGGCGCCAGCGGATCAGGCACTATTGCTGCTGCTTTTCCTGCTCCTCCCCCTTCTCCCGAGGCGACGACATCCACGCCACCGCGCAGCCTATCGAAAGCTGTACTGCTGCCACGAGGAAAGGGTGCGTGTGAGCCTCCTCGCCTGCCTGCCTCGCTGGGCCCTGAATTGTCCCGGGGCAACTGAAGTAGGCTCAAGCCTAACCTGCCGCTGCGCCAAACCTAAACTGTCGTCGACACCTTGTGGCGCAGCTGTCGGGCTAAAGAGACCCGCGTGCGTCGACTCTGTGTGCGTGTGCGTGTGCGTGCCTCCATCACTCTTCTCTGCTCGGCGCGGTGTGAGAGAGAGGGTCGAGAGCCTTTTTCCCCCTCCCCTCCTATTTTTCTCTCCTCCACCTTGTCTCCCTCATCTCTAAGAGGGGAAATTGTGTGTGTTGTGTGTGTGTATGTGTGTGTGTGGTACTGTGTGGTCTCTAAACGTTAGACGTGCTACTGCGTCTGGTGTTGGCCCTGGCTTTCCGACCTTGCTGCCGCGCGCAAGCTGGCCCGTTTCTACCCAGCCTTCCCGCGGTATCACACATCACATCCCGTTTATCTCGGCACCTGGCAACCATCTCCAGAACAGATCCTTGTCCCCCTCAGTCCCAAGCAGGACTGGAAGCTCCACGGCCCTCTCACACGCATCCCGGGCTGGATTCGATCAGTCACCCTGCTGCGCCTTGGTCACTAAGGGGTCCCTGGGGACGCGCCCACGCTCTTCTCTCTCTCTCTGACGCCCCCTTCTTGAGGCTTCCCAGCTTCTTGCCCCTCGCGGTCTGATCACATTGCCCTGCTGCTGTGTGTACACCCTACCTCCTCGCCCAGGTCCACCGCGCCAGAGGGATACGTACCTCCCCATCGCGCCCACAGTACCTGACTGCAGGGCAGGATCTGGCCTTTTTTTTTTTTTTTTTTTTTTTTTTGTCTTTCCTCGGAGAGCACCAACACCCCTGGCCCTGTTTCCTGACCCTGGTCTTTTTCCTAGGCAAGGCTCAGGCGCACGTACAGCTTCCCTACTACCTACTACATCACACACCTCCCGGTCCCGGTCAACGCGCCCAGGTCTCAAGTCTCAGGTTGTCAGATCGAGAAGTTCTTCCCTTGTCGTCGTCAGCCTTGTCCTCCCAAGACCTCTTCCTTCCTCTGCCCTCGCCCCCTCGCTTGCTCTTCCTGCTGCGAGCGAGCATCTCTGAAGCTCTGTAGAGTGGCAGGAGGCGCTTTTTTCTTCTTTCTTTTTTTTTCCCCACCCCCCGAAGGAGAAGGGGAAGAGAGAGAGAAGGGGAGGCCTATAGAGACACACACGAAGACACAAGAGACAGGGAGAAGGAGTAGGAGGACAGAGAAAGAGAGAGAGAGAGAGAGAGGGAGGGAGAGAGTATTGGCCTGTCATTTGTCACTTGAATACCCCCATGGACCCCGCGGCTGCGCTTGCTGCCTGACCAACTCGTCGTTTCCTCTCGTGCTGATCTGGCACTGGCCCTGTTGCTGCCGTTCAACCCCGGACGACGCACGCGCACCCAACTTTTTTTTTTTTTTTTTTTAATTTTTTTATCCCCTCTCACATTTATTCTCACCCGGGGTCCTGGGTAGTCACAAAGTACTGTACTTTGCCTCACATACATAAGTATACCTGCTCTCCTGGAAGCATGGAACAAGGGCATACAGGGAAGCGGCCTCGCCTTTCGACTGGATGGCCAGCGGGCCCCTCTCATCATGCTCTCTCACTTCCTCCGCCGCCTTTAACTACTCCTGCTCACCATCCACAACCTCTTCCTCCTCCTACATCTTCTCAGTACTCCCCCTCGCCGCACTCTTTCCCTTCACCTCACTCCTTCCCCTCGCCCCATTCCTTCCCAAGGCCTCAGGATTATCCTCAACCTCAACATCATCATCATCATCAACAACAACAACAGCAGCAGCAGCAGCAACAACAACAACAAGCACCGCCACCTCATCCTCCTCCTGGTCCTCCTCAGCCGCCACCACCCCAGCCGTCGCCGTCGTCGTCGCAGCAGCCTCAACATCAGCACCAGCATCAGCAGCACCAGCACTTTGATGATCGTCGGCAGCATGAGCCAGAGAGATACCAGCCGCCCACTCAGGATCACCGTCACCACCCCCACCCCCTCACCAGTGCACCAACCTTATGCGCCGCAGGCCTACCACCCCCGGTCCACAACTCCATGGTGAAGAGGGAAAGCGAAGACATCAAACTACCTCAGATCGTCAGGGCCAACTCTAATGGTTCCGACCCGTCCCAGACTCACCTGCCCCCGCCGCCACAACCACCACCATCAGGTGCTGCTCCTCCCCTCCCGTGCATGGCCATCCGCCGCCTATCGGCCACATGGAGGAGAGGAGGCACATGAGCTACGACAGCGGCCCCGGGCCGCAGCTGTACCGTCAGCCTTCCTATCCTCCTCCTCCACACACCCCGCTGTCTCATCCTGGTCCTCCCACAACCCCGTATGAGCAGACCCAGATGTATCCCCCGCCGCCCATGGGACCAGATGGTTCCTACCCACCCATTGCCTATGCAGCCACGGGTGGTGGTGCTGGCAAGCGGAAATCTCAAAGAGCCTCACAGGTATGTCTGTCGATATTTAACATGCGATTCCCTTCCCCAGCCAGAAGAGAGAAGAAGAAAAGACGAGACATACTGAGTCTGGTCTCAAGGCTTGCGATAGCTGTCGGCAGCTCAAGGCGAAATGCGACGAAAACAAGCCCTGCAAGAACTGCCAGGAGAAGAATATCGTCTGCAACTACCGTGATCCAGCTCCAAAACAGTGAGTACACACCGCATCTCAACAGGGAGAAGAACAAAGAGAAGAAGAAAAACAAGTTCTGGGCGTCATTCCAGCTCTGACGATGAACCTTCACACAGGCAGGACAAGGCCACCCAGGATATCCTGGAGGCGGTGCAGAAGCTGCTCCTGGCGGACAGACGAGAGATTCTGGACGAGCTCGTGGCAATGAGGGCCGAAATCCGAGAGCTCAAAGCTGGCGGCGGGCGAGCGGCCTCGGCGCCCAACCTCCATGGTCATGCGCCGCCCGAAATCAAAGACATACCTCGTGTGGGCGACGCTTTTCGTGCAGCAGGCGCGCCTCGTCCAGTGTCTCCACCGCCCCAGGTGCACGAGGTCGAAGAGACGGTCTTGTCCTCCCCGGGGGAAGCACCACCACCAAACGGCAACATTCCAGATCCCGAGACCGCTACCAGGAGGGTGCGAAAGCTGGAGAACGAAGACGAAGATAATGAAGAGCCACCGGGCCGACCAGTCCGGCCGATGGAGGCGCCATTTCCCCACGATCACACCACCCCGGCGGGTCGTCTACTCGCGTGGCCCTCAATCCGACGACTGGTGGGGCCCATGCTGGACGGGGAGGGCGTCAAGTATATCGACAACTACCCACAGCGCCGGGAGGAGAGCCGCGGCCAGCTGCCCCTGTTCGGGCGCGGTGATGGCTCCACGAAAGTGGCGACTGAGCCGGTCCCGACTTATGAGTACGTGGAACTTGCGGACGACAGCTCTCAGGCCGGTGACCACCCGTCTCCCTCGACCGGGACAGACTGGGGCCCCATAGGAGGGCCATCGCCGCCAGGGAGCCTGCCGAGTGACCTGCACGCAAAAGTGGCCCGGCAGGATAGCCCCTTGGACTTCGACGAGGGAAAAGTGTGGCGGTATGTCAATCAATACAAGATTCACATGCAGAATATGCATCCCTTGATCCCCCGCAGGATCTTGATGCTATGGTGGTCTCTTTCCTCGACGACGTCGGTGCCAGGAAGTCCAAGGCCCAGGCCAAATTCGTCGGCGGGGCAGAGGGGGCAACGCAGCTGGCGACCTCGGAGCTCGACAGGAAGCGGAAACGATCACCTGCGCCGAATGGTGCCGAGCCGGGCCCGTCCTCGAAGAAAATCAAACCCCAGCGCTCTTCCAAACACGCCTTGGTGCTTCTGGTGCTGGCCCTGGGCAAGATCTGCTCGTGGAGGGAGAGGAAGCTCCCTGAAGCGGTCGACAAGGACTCCGCCCCGAGCCACGGCTCACCAGTCGTCCGGAACGGTCACGTCACATCGCCCAACCAGAGCTCCCCTCCGGCCAGCGCAGTCTCACAGTCGCCAGGACAGGCTGGGCTGCCGTCTCCCAAGGACCACGACCGGTCAATCGCGAGCAGGCGGTCATCTGTACAGGCCTCGGGCACGTCGGGTCCTACTAGCGCGGCGTCGCCCGCACCGCTCAAGAGGAACTACGAGGTCATCCCGGGCCTCGAATACTTCGCCTACGCGACAGACATACTCGGCAACCACTTCGGAAGCTACGAGCTGAGCCAGATCCAAGCACACATCCTCGCGTGTCTGTACTACGGGCAGCTTGGACGTGTCATTGCAAGCTTCCGCCACATCAGGTTTGCCTGCCAGATGATTGTGGACAAACTTCAGCCGCAAGTACAACCTCGGGATTATTGTTCTTATTGGGATCCTTGGGCACTGATTGCTGACAATAAAGTTTCTAGTGCCATGGAGCGACTAAGCCGGTTCCTGAGCTTCGACTCTGGGAGGGTCCTCTCTATCAGGGATAACAGGTACCTGATTACATTCTGGACTTGTTGCCAGCTGGAGAGGTGAGGAAGCGCAGCAATCCAGTTCCCCCTCCTCTCTCCTATTCACACCAAGAAAGATAATATATGATTGCTAACAAGCCGCAGCGACATCCTCGCCGAACTGAACCTGCTGCCGTCGGGAATTCTCCAATACGAAGGCATACTGCCGTACCCCGACATGACAGTCCTTCATGACGAGCTGGGCTTCTCGGAAGAGGTGGTCAACAGCTACATGGCGCAGCTCTACCTGCGCAAGCGGATGAACGAGATCTCCGGCCAGCTCTACAATCCCAAGCACAGGCCTGTGTATGAGGAACAGATGACGATCACTGCCAGCATCGAGACGATGCTGGCATCCAAGGACGTGTGGGCTATGAAATTTGCTTTCGATGTGAAAGATGATCCCCCAGACGACATCCTCCACGCCCGATTCCGCGCCAAGTTCTGGGGGCTAATGTCATCACCTACCGTCCGTACATGGAGAACGTCATGCTGTGGTGTTATGGCCGATGTTACCCGCAAGAGAAGGATGACCTCCCGGAATGCACGTTGCTGGACATGAACGAAACAGACCCAAAAAGCTTCCTGGAAAGATCATTGACTATGCAGTCAAGGGAATCTCGGCGCTGATGTACAGCACACAGGCCTTCCACGGCTTGAGCGACAAGCGGTTCATCATCACCAATATCTTTGGGACAGCACATGCGTAAGGCCATTTTCCATGTTATCTTGTTTTTCTTTAATATGAGTCGGATGAATTCGTTACTGACCAGAACCACCACAGGCAATGGGGCAACCTCATCACGCTCCGTGCTGCGTATGAGGATCCGCTCCTCTCGGAGCACGTCGACGCCGGTCGCCTGCGACACCTGTTCAGGAAGACGATTGAATTTTTCGAGATTGTTGCCCAGGAATCGAGCAGCCTGTCTGTTGACCTGAGGATCCTCAAAGGACTGCTGGAGTCGATGCCGGACAAGAACACAATCCCGACCGGAGTGGCCGCATTCCCGGACTCCCCAACTTACCGGGGGCGCAGGATCGTGCCGCCATCCTCCGTGCTTAACGGGCCACCGACTTCGCAACCAATGGTCGGACCCAGCCCGCACACCGGCACCAATACTCCGACCTACATGACCCAGCCGACGCCAATGGACTGCTCCTGAGACACGCATCATCATCTACCTCTCATCTAAGCGATCGAGGCAAACGCGACTAATGTGCCACGTAATGAGGATATGCTATGTCCGCCGAAGAGGAGGCTCACTACCATTGCTCTGTTGCATATCACGACGGTCACCAAACTTGTGCCGCATGGTTTCGACGCTGTCTTCACAGCGACAAAAAAAGAAGAAGAATGAAAAATAACACAAGTGCAGTTGGGAACGAATGTTTTGAGGGGGGAGAAAAATTCTCACCAGAAAAAGAGGGTTCATGGGACGAGAAAAAAAAAAAAGAAGAAAAAAAAAAACAAGGCGAAAAGGATGAAATGACTGGCATCAGCCGGGAGGGGGCTACAGAGCGATGGAACAAAGGGCCTCATCGGGCAATGGGTTCGCGCCCAATGAAGTGGATCACCAGTCTGCTTTTTATTTCATTTTGTTCAATTTTTGCCTGCACATACACACACCTCTCCCTCTTCTCAACACTAATATTCCACGGAAAAGGTCGGATGGAAGGAGGAATACGCATGGGCTTGATGGGGTCATGTGCCGGTTTTTCTACAATGTTATCAATCGAGGGACGGGGGGACGGGGGCACGGAGGCGCCTAGCATGGGCAGGCTGGGGGTCTGGCTACACATCTATATATCCACATCAACATCTGGAACAAGGAGGACAAAGTCTGGTCGGTTGCATAGCGAGCCTAACTGGAGGGTGCCATGGCGGGCGCGGTGGACCCTATTTCTCATCATGTTTGTTCTTGTTTTACTTGTTTGGATTTCATCTTTCTTGGTCGTCATCGCATCAAACGCAAGTAACGGGCGGGTTGCATCCCTGGGAGGAGATACCACTTTTACACATCTAGGTCGCTTGGTTTTATGTGGTCTCATTATTGGTTTACTTGTTGTTTTATTTTTGGTTTCATTTTTTCTCTTTGGGTGCATTTTTCTCTTCTCCTATGATGAAGATACCTCTTGGTGGGCGGGGTGTGGATCAACCTGTACATCTACCCAAGGTCTTCCATCTTTTATGGTGTTCTTTTTTTTTTTTTTTTTTTTTTTTTTTTTTTTTTTGGCATGTGTGTGTGTGTCGATATTATTGTGTGGAATGGAAGATGTACGCCTCGGGATTTACACAGGCAGCCTGGGAAAGCAATGGCAACTCTCAAGATTGTTCAGCCGAAATGAAAAAGCTCTGCTCGAAACACACCTCCCCTTTTCAATTTCTGGCACACGGGATATGATAGGCAAGAAGAAAGAGAAAGAAGAAAAAAAAAAAAAAGGCTGCCCTGTGTATCCTATGCTGCATGCAAAGTCGCAATCCATGCCTTTCCAATATATATATCTATATAAGCTCGATGAAAGCCTGCATCGACTTTCACATATGGCCCCCTCATCCCGTCCCATTCCCGCTCCAATCCGATTCCTGTCATCATTCATCACAGAAGCACGACGATCAGGCAGAGCCAGCCGTCCGGATATGCCGCCTCGCGCATCAGCTCCTCCAGCGGGGCCGTGAACGGCACGGGAGCCCCGTGAAGCACGACGTTGGCCAGCACCGGGTCCCTGCTGCTCGGAAACAGCGAGGGGAGAAGACCGCGCAGGGCGGGACCGAGGGTTTGGGGGGTTGTGCCTGTGGAAGGGGGGGCGAGAAAGCACAGGTAAGGGTCTGGTTAGCGATGTAGACAAAGACAAATACCAATAAAAGAAAGGGGTACCAAGAGAGAGCCGGGGAATGAGGTAGAGGCGGGGGGAATAGTCTCGTCGGGTCGCCTATCGGGAGGTTAAACAGTCGTTGCGTAAACGAACGATCTTCCTCGCTTGCTCATACTATACGCAGTCGCAATATCCGAAGGATCAGGGTCGTGTATCATGGATACTGGCCTTTTTAGAGAGGGGCGGGAGGGGAGGGATGTGGTCAGGGTGGGGCGCGGCGTGGCCAAGGTGTCAAAGCTCCATCTCTCACAGGGCGAAGAAAATGGGAAGGGATGTCGGCTCACGATTTGGTAAGCGAGGCTCCACGAGGGACTGCATCACCTTGAAGCTTCCCGGCGCAGACCCGCTGGCGTCACCGCGCGGCGGTGAGGAGGGGATGTAGATACGGATGGGAACGTGTTTGAGCGGTGTCGGAGGGTTGAGAAGCTGGGCGTTGACCTTGGCGAATGAGGCGTAGTCATCTAGAAGGTGGTTTTTGGACAAGGTGTCAGTCTCACATCTCGGGCCGTTCCCCCCTCTTTTGCCTCCTTCCTCCTCCCTCTTCTTTCTTTCCTTCCTAGTCTTGACCATAGTTGCCCCCTTCGGAACCAGCTTGTCATTGAAGCGACGGGAGTGGAGAACATGTCAACGGCAAACAAGGTCCAGAAGGGCAGGAGGAAGAGGGGGGGAGGGGAGTTTTCTATGCCCTGACAGCTTGACGTGCAGGATATGGGTAGATCTCGAGGATTTGATGAGGGAAGTGTGGCACGAGTGGGGATCATCAGGAAGAACGGCAGATGTTCGGAGCGAGGCTATTTTGGTTCATGGAGCAGAGTCTGAGCGCTGGAGTTGATGAACGCAATGCGACAAGGCCCCGGATTCGAGATTGTGGGGAAGAGGCCGATAGATAGCAATTGGAACCTGGATGGAAATGATCAAGTTGGGACTAGACTTACTGTCCTGCACCGCATTCCACAGGGCGGTCGTGTGTTCTTTAGAGAGGCTCATGATTTGTTTTGCGTTGCCGTTGCGGACAAAGTCGGCCTGGTCAATGTGCCCAGAAGTCAGCGTTCAGCCCAAGAGAGGGCCTCCCTCTCCCTCTTTCAGACCGCGGAGGAAGCTTGGAGAGCAGCTTGGTCTGTCCTTGCTATACTAAGGGACCGAAGGAAAAGGGGGAAAACCAAAAAAAAAAAAAAAAAGAGACCAACTCACTTCCTTGACCCCGTTGAGAAAAGTATCTCCTATGTCCCACTCGTCGCCGTCCCCTACCTCCAGCCTCCAGGGCAGCTGGGGTTGGTACAGATCCACAAGCAGGCCCACGGTCAGGTTGCGGAGCTGTATCTCCTCGTGGTGGAAGCTGCTGCACGGGACGCCGAAGAAGGAGGTGAGCCTCGGCAGCAGCTGGGCCAGGTAGCTGAACCGCGGGACGATGGTGATGAAAGGGCTGGAGGGCTGGAGGCCCTTGTGGGTGATGAAGAGCGGCACCCTCTGGCTCCATAGCGTCTGGGGGATGCTGCTGCTGCTCCTGAGCTCCTGAGGGGGGCCGCAGAGGTCGGTGAGGATGGCGGTAGCGTCGGCGAGGCCATCACGACACCGGGGTTCTTTCTCGGAGCGTGGCGTGGCAGATCGACTTGATCAGGATGCCCCCTGGTTGGCAGCCTCGACCCTTCTGCGTTGTCTGGACGGTCAACATCGATCACGATCTGACAAGGGACTCGTGTTTCTTGGGGAGGAAGGACCCTCAGTGGTGGAGATGACTGCGCATGGTTGAAGCTCCTGAGAGCGTGGTTGTGCAAATTCGCCCGTCAAAAAAGCAAGACAGATATGTGGTGATGGCCTCACACGAGGTCGGAAGAGAGTGTGTGTTCGGACATAGATAAGTGATAAGCGATACACGATAAGAGATGAGCGTGGCAGATGTACGCCAAGCCGGGTTGAGCCTAGCCGCTAACGGCCCCACCCGATATCCGGCTGCCCGGTAGTGTCAGCAGCCTCGTCCTGTCTGGGACTTCACTTTGCTCCAACGCCTCGTCAAAAAAGTCACGAGGCGGGCGGTGCAACCCCCTACCACCACCTCCCCCTCGATCTCCAGGACGCTGCATGGTTCCTCGCAATCGTTCTCTTAATTGCATATAAGATCTAGGCATCTATCAGCAAACCACTTGGCGTCTTGCTGCGTCTCTCGGCATTCTCGACCCTCTCGCCTGCGCAACTCCTTCCCAATCCGTCGTTGGAAACGTTACTTTTTCTTTCTTTTCCTTTTTCTTAGTCCTCTCTTCCTTCTTCCCTCCTTGTCACCGACACGAGCCGAATTATCCCCGCGGGGACACGAGGATCGGCAGCACGTGTTATTGTCTACGAAGGTACATTCTCTCCTGGCTCTGTCCCTTGCACACACCCTCTCTCTCTCTTCATGATAAGCAGATGGGATGACAGGATGAACACATGCTTGGGCTCCGAGACACCAGGGCCAGGCTTCTCTGTTGGTGCTGTACATGTCTGTCTTCTCAATCCACTGGATGGATTTCGATGGCGGGGAGGGTGCTGGCTAGTGGGCAGGCCGCCATCTCCCACCCTCCCTCCTCTCGATACCCAATCGCCGGCCCAGCAGGCCCGCCCACCCACGACTGGCTCTCGCTGCAGGTAAGGCGCAGACACACACACACACCAGAGCTCCCCTGCCCCCTCCTAGGCTCGAGAAGCGGCACGTCAGGCGCAAACCCCATCACGTTATACTCCGTATATCGCAATGGCGTGACATGGCGCGACCGATCCCCTGGCGGGAAAGGCTAGAGAAAGAAAAAATTAAAGAGAAAAGAAAAGAAAAGAAACAGACAGCGGCCTCCCGATCAAGAACAAGTCTCCTTCAATTAGACTCCGCCGACGCCCGACGCCCACAACGCCTCTCGCCCCGGGAACAGGCCGCTTCCTGCATGTGAAGGATGCTGGCATGTCTCCATTCGTTCTAGCACGCGCAGCTTCTGCTCGCCCCAGTCAGAGCTCAATTCAGACTACCGATTCCCAGTGAGCTGGGACTTGAGTTAGCTCTTACACGGAGCGGCATGCCTGCTGCATCGGGTGCCAGGTCACTCTCCTTACTCTCCTCTATCCGCCGCCCCTGTTTTCGCCATTCTGTGAACAAAGTACACACACGTCGAGTCAACGTTTCTCGACCGTTTTGCTATTCCCTTACCCCCTTGTGCACACCAACTGACCCCCTGCTGGTGTCCTTGCTGACAAGAGTACCGAGTACAATCAGTGTCTGTCTGTGTGTGTGCTACATAATGACCCCCGTATTCCAAATTTGCTATAGAATGCAACCATTGTATGCATGTGCCGTGATGAACTTCCTCTGTCCTCACTGCTCACACATAACCTTTGGTACATGTACCTCCATCATCAATACCGGGGAGAAGGAGGAGAAAGGAAAGAGAGAGAGAGAGCGACAGAATCCGTGTGGCTGGGGGCAGGATCTGCAGCACCTGGTAGGAAACCTTTGGAATTTGTAACAGCACCTGTACAACTGTGCCTGCTTTTTTTTTTTTTTTTTTTTTTTTCTCTCTCTTCCAATACGTCTACTGTGGGGGTGTCGCCAACGGTCACTTGCTTTTGCCCTCCTGACCAAAAGAAATACTTACATGCTTACCTTATACTATGTAAGCAAGCGATATGCTATCAGCCAGTCAAGTACCCTGGGGCAGAAGCAATGCGAGGCGAAAGAAGGGGGTGGGGAAGACGGGCGAGCGGGGTGAGTGGTCATGAGCACAACGGCCGGAGTAGTTTCCCTGACCAGGGGGGCCGTCTCAGGGGAGAGGGGCCAATAAAGAGGTGCGTCCGATGATCAGCACCTCTTTTTTTATTAAAGGAAAAAAAAAAAAAAAAGTAACACTGTCCTTATCCTGTGCTACAGACACAGGCAGGGAGGGTGCTGAATTGGGTAACCACAGCGAAGAGGCAGGTCACATCTCATTTTTGACATGTCCTGTGTCGCGTCTCTTCTCTCTAACCGAGGTGCCAAAAGCAAATCCAGGATATTATGGAGACTTTGGAAAAAGAAAAAGGAAGAAGTAGGTGGGGAAGGGAAAGTAGAAGGAAGGACAGGGGGGCTGTGGGTTCACCGGCGTCATCTGTAGGTTACGCGTTTGATCACTATAGTAGTGATCAACTATATTGATCCGACCCTCAGGCGGATAAAGACGGGAAACACCCCAATGAACCCATGTGTGCTAGCTAAGCCTAGAAAAGAACCTACTTGGTAGTTAGGCTCCCATGCATGTGCTAGTTCAAGGTTACACATGTAAGTGCTCACATAGGGGAAGAAGAGGATGTGCCATTTTCCCTAAGTATACTATCGCAAACACCAAGCAAACAAGGCTGAGATGTGAGCGGCCTCGTCTATCCCAAGGCAGTAGCACAAAGTTCAGCTGTGTGGATAAAAAATATTTAGAGAGGGATGAGGAGTGGAAGTATGGTATTGCTATTATGTTTGGATACTATAGTTATGAAGTTGGGTGAGGCCTGCCAGTGTGCCGAGGTGGTCAATGCTGCAGGTTTGGATGACCTCAGGCCTGCTGAAGAGCAATGTAATATACCCGCTGCTCTCTCCCTCAACGGTGTGTTATTCTTTCATGACCTTGGAGTAGTAGATAGTCTGCAAATGTCTACTCAGTATGTCGGCCAGAGATACCTTTGAACGCATCCACTCCACCAGCCAAGAGCCTCGGTCTATAGTGATGCAATCTTGATCCATCTTAATCTGTGCGAGGGTCCCATGCTGTATGAAGTGCGCAGTATGTTGAGGAGACGGTGAGTGAGGCATTGCAGCTCCCACAGTGGCTGCTTTACTCACTCAGTGCACAGCAGGCAGCGAACTGGGGGAAAGAGAGGGAGGGGGAAGGGGGATTTGGGGGGGATTTGGGGGGGATTGGTACAGTGGTGGGGAGACAGGAAGCCTCCTCGGACTTTGACGAAATGCCGGCCACAGAGCAAGTGGAAGATGATGCAAGGAGTTGACCAAATGGATCATATGCTCAAAGCATGTTTTGTAACCACCCAGACCGTTCAGACCAAGATAAAGAGAAACTACAATACATACCAAGATAGAAAGGAAGAAGGGAGAAAAAAAAAACAAAGGAAACACCACACTTTCTTCTTCTTCCTACCCTTATCTGTTCATAAAAACTCATCAGTGTCATCAGTCATAGGCAGGGCCGCTTGCCTCCAATCCGGAACTGGCCCATCTGTCGCGTGAAGCTCGCGGCTTCCGTGAAACGTCCTCCTCCAATCCCCTCAAGACTCAACCGATGCTGGACCATCCAGGTCAGGCCACGATCTTGCCGTTGAGGTATACAGCCTTATAGAACCTCACACCCCACTCCTTCAGGAACTCGTCGCTCTCCAGGGCTGTCACCTCGTAGAGGAACAGCTCCGGGTCAACCTCCCCACTCATGACATAGTACCCGTACGCGCTCACGCTGGAGAAGATGGTGGCGTCATACAAAGGGGGATGTGACCTCTGCTCATGAAGAATTCCTTGTCGGACAGGGGGATGGTAGGTACCGCAGTGGTTACAGGTCCTGGCGGGATCCCAGGTGAGCTCTCGCATCGTCATGACCTTGGCACAGGCCTCAAGGGGAAGCTTCTCGGTAAGCCGGAAGGCAGGCTGGCACCAGGGGCCGTCTTCGCAGTCACACATCTCCTGGAAGGCGCCTGTCTCGAGGATCTGCCTGGGCGTGGAGCCTATGATGAAGATGTCCTTCTTGACGTCGATATAGATGCCGCCCTAGAGGGTATGATGGGTTTTCCTTTAGTCAGTCCATGTGCTTGTAATGGCCCGGCTTGACACATATGCTCGAGAATTGAGGGATGATATGTATGTATGGAGAGAGAGAGAGAGAGGTGTAAGAATCACCTTGAGTTTGCCCTTGTCAGCCTCTCGGTCAATCTGCTGGGCGATGGCGGGCTTATACAACAGGCAACCGTCCCTGTCGTACCAGTCGGTTTCGTTACCATACTGTCCAGCATCGGGGTAGCCCAGGTCCAGGACGGACAGCCTGAGGTAGACCTGGAGGGCAGCTTCGCGAAACTCCATGTTGACGAAGAGGAGGGGCGATGGGTTGTCCCCCAGGTCCACGGTCGGGGAGATGCGCCGCGCGGTGGGGTCGAGCAGCACTACTCGGGCTGTACGGTGCTGTCGCTCCTCGTCGAGCGCCGCCCCGATGATGAGCAGGCGGAGCTCGGCCGATAGTTCTGCGAATCTGTGGAACACGCGAGATTTCTTCTTGGCGACGGCCTTGCTGCACGCCTGGCTCTTGCACTGGGACTTATTCATCTTGGGTGGGGGTTGGGAGGCACTGGCTGCTGGTGATGCTGCTGCTGCTGCTGCTGCTGCTGCTGTCGATTGATGTGTGTGGTTCGAGGATGGCGATGTGTGTGTGTGTGTGTCGGTTGATGTGTTGTCGAAATGTGAGGCCGGTTTCTGCAGGTGCAGTGGTGGTGGTGGTGGTGGTGCAAACAGGTGCGGGGTGGGCAATTGAACACCTGCAAATCAGGTTCAAGGCCGACTCCGAACACACATACGGCGTGGTGTGGTCCCCCAGCTTTCGTTTGATTCGTTGGTGAGGGTGGAGAGACGGTGGTTGAAGAAGGGGGAGAGAGGGAAGGGGGAGCGGGTTTGAGGGAGAAAGAAGCGCAGAGCAGAGTAGGCGTTTGTTGAAAAGTGGAAAAGTCGATGATCGAAAAAGAGGGGAGCAAAATGTTGTGTTGGCTGGTTGCGGTTGTTGTGCTGAGGTAATGAGGCACGCAGGCGCCTTCCCAGCGAAGAAAAAACAAACACTGGCGTCTCGATCAAGAAGCAGCAGGAAGGTGTGCGCCCAGCAAAAGATGACGCAGCTCTCATCAAGGGCACCTCGATTTCCGCTCTGCAACTTGAAACATGTTTGAATTATTTTCGGTTAAGAGAGGACGAAAAAAAAGAAAAAGAAAAAGCCGTATGTAGGCTTGAGTCGTAGCAGATTGCTGCGAGGGCCTGGAGGACGGGGAGGAAGCACGTGCGAAGGGGCAAGAAAGGAAGAAACAACTCGTGCTAGGAATGAGAGACATTGCTAAGACATACGCGAGAAGAAGTGGCACTCATGTTACAGTACGTCCAATTGATGTCGTGTCTGCTGGATTCATTGAATTGCTGCGGCGAGACTCCGCTCGGTAGTCAGACAGGGTCTCTAAAAGTCTCAACCGCACTAATTGACCTGAACATCAGATCCTGTCCATGGACGGCACCGTCACCTTTCCAACACAATCCAATCACGAACCTCTGCTTTGCCTTCACCTAAAACCGCGCCCGCGATTCCGCTTGCTAAAGCTACTGAACCCGCCACGACCCCGGTTGTTACCTCCTCCACCGCCACGAGAGCCGCCTTGCTGCGAAGAACCTCCCGTAGCTGCTGGTGGTGACCGAGGCTCGCCCTGGCCCGCCTTGGGGACCTTTCTTCCATTCCGCAGAGGGTAGTCCTTACCTCCCTGCCGCAGAGGAGGAGGGATAGGACGAGAGTCGTCAGGCCAGGGGTTCCGGTTGCGTCGTGGATAGCGGTTGTTCGTGTTCTGCTGTGGCTGCTGCCGCTTCTTGGGGTTCGGCGGAGGAGGAGCTGCTGCGGATGCTGCTGGAGGGAGGCCCCCAAAGCTGATGTTGGACGCAATCTGGATCTTGCCCAGGGGCTTCTGGGCGGGCCTGGACGTGCTGCCTCCTCGTACGAGAGCATCCGTCTGATCATCGTCGTCGCTCTCTTCGTAGACAACATGTGACTGGGGCTTAATGCTGCGGCCGGGGATGACGGGCGCCGAGGTGGTTGGTGGGGGGAAGGGGGCTCCTGTACGCCAGTGCTTCCTCGCTGCTTGTGGGGTCGATGTAAAGGGAGGCGACCGACCAGGTCCAGATCTTGGTGGGAGGGACGCTGAGGTCCGCAAGACCACAGTCTCCACCATAATGGCCCTGTTCGCCGCAGCAGTAGCAGAAGATGGGCAGCGACTTGACCTTCTTGATGTTGCCTGGCTGGGGCCGGTAGACCTGCCAGAGGCTAGTGCAGTTCTGCTCCGAATGGTCATGGCCCTCGCAGACGGCGCACTCCGTCGCGACCTCACCTGGGGCTGCCGCAAGCTTCTCTGCGCATTTCGCCTTGGTATGCCCGAGCTTTCTGCATTTGCTACACCGCTGGCGCGTTGGACACTCGTAGTTGAAGTGTGGACCCCGACAGAACTTGCAGACTGCCTCGGAGCAGCTTGTTGTGGGGTGGCCGGGCTGGGCGCAGGCGAGGCAGAAGACCGCGCTGTCTGGAAGTTCGGGGTAGTAGTGGTGTCGCTGATCGAGCTCGGCTGGAGGGACCGATGTCTCCTCTGGGCCAGTTGTGGCGCGGTCCATCTCTTCGTCGCTGGCTTCGCCTTCGTCTTCGTCGACCTCGCCGTCCTCCTTCTCGAGCGCCGTGTGCTGCGTCTGCTGGGCAGCGGCGTGATCGCTTGGATTCACTTCAGAACCATTACTAGCGGCGGTGCCAGGTTTGGAATCTGAAGCTGAGGCCGACGGAGGGGTGGCAGCAGACGTGGGCTGTTGTTGCCGTTTATTTTCTTTGGCTTTAGCTTGCTTGGCCTGCTTTTTGGCTATCTTTTTGGGATCGGGCTTGAAGTCACCAGCAAAGTCCCGCAGACGGCTGGAATCGGGGTCCTTCAGGTGCTTCTTTGCAGTGGCGTGGATCAGCTGAGGCATGTCAGGTGTGACATCGCTGTCCAGCCGCCTCGTAAATGCCTTCTTCAGGAGACTAGGCGCGAGGCCGACCTTTTCGATGTTGTCCTGGTTCTGGGCTACAAATGCCTCACACCACCTGTCCAGAATGGATTCAAAAATCTCCAGCCAGGTAGTGCCCACGACATATTCGGACTTGATAGGGTTGACGGTCCACAGCAGGTCTCGTTTGTTGATGGGCGTCACGGCCCTTGCCTCACCGGCTTGGATGGCCTGCACAAGCCCTGTGCGCTCCCGTGGCGTTAAGGGATTGTACACCAGCAAGTCGGGATTGCCGCTCGGCTGGGTTGAGCCTTGGGCGCCTGCGCCGAAAGAAGTGCGCAGCCCGGGCACCCCAGAGGCTGGCTGGGCTGGTTGTGAGTGTGCGCCGGGAGATCTGGAGCCTTGTCCATCGCTTGAGTTCGAGACTGATCTCTTCTTGGTCCCTGGTGAGCTGATCTCTCCCTCGTCGATGCTCGTCGGCGTACTGCCGTCCGCAGTGCTGGCCGAGGAGCCATTCCTGGCCTTCTTGCGGGGAGGCAGAAGGTCCTCTTCAGCCTGCTCTGGCCCCTGGTCCTGCACTGCGTCGGCTATTGGGCGCTTGCCCGTCGCTGCCGGCGAGGTCTCGCCCGCCGCGGGAGGCTGTCCAGCCTCTCCAGCCTCAGCAGCCTCTGGCAGTGTCTGATCGGCCGGTGTTGACAGATCATTGGCGGCCGTCATCTCCGCCGCTGCGTCGACTGTCACCTCTGCGTCGGCCATCATCATCAACGAGGGCGGGGCGTCGTCTCTGCCGGATCTCTATCCCTTGAACGAGGCCTTGTCTGTGTGGCCTTTCTCACACCGGCTCCGCTGGTTTCGTGGCCCCTCCCCTCTGAAGCTTTTCCCGTCTCGGCCCCACCGGTTGTAATTAGATTGGGGGCCCCTATCTTTGGCAATACGAGTCTTGACAGGCTGCAGATATGCCCCTCAATATTCCATGGCCCTAGGGTAGGTTGAGATGAGATGTTGACACACTGGTGTGTGGTAGCTGGTAGACACTGATGATGTTGGCCGAAAGTGAGAGGACTGTGGCCTGAGGTGGGACGAGACCTGGGGAAAATTCACCAGAGTGGCTAGTCGGGTTGTGCCGACTTGGGCCTAGAGAAAAGGTAGAGAATTCTTGGACAGGAGGCTATGCCACTTGATCAACCGCGCAGCTGGTCCTCTAAATTACAATGAAAATTTGGAGACCAGAGGGGGCGAGGCAGCTGGAGGTGATTGTTTTGGAATGGAGAGATGTCCTCTTGATGAAGAAGCGCGTCTTGTCCCCCCTCCAAAAAAAAAAAAAAAGGTTGTTACCATCCATCCATTTTGGAGGTGGACCCTGGGACGGCTTGATGGCCCTGGTCTGTGCACCCTAGAGGGACTTAGGAGCTGGTGATAGCACCAGGGTTTGGGGCTACCTGTCCTCTCCATACAGATTACATGGGCAGGCTAGGTAGCAGTGGAGATGTGACATAACAGGTGAGCTGCTGTGTACAGAGGAGTCCGTGGACCAAAGAGGGCACAGGGATATGGATTAGTGGTGGTTCAGCACAGAGGTGCTGCACTATGTAAGGCGCAGCAGGCAAGTGGTTGCATCGGCACAGGCGAACGGCCCCAAGGTTCGGAGGGTCTAGACACGCCTTGGACAAACAGGGCCCTTGTCTTTCTTTCAACACATCCAAACATCATATCTCCACGTCACTGTTTTGAAGACAGCCACGAGGTCTCCTTCAACTGGTCAGCTCTGGCTCTGATCTACTTGCTGGCCTGGCTTGACTCTGTACAGCCGACACCATCTTTCTTTCCCTTCTTCGTCCATCGCTACTGTGTGAGTTGTTTTGAGCTTCTTCTTTCCTCCGACAATGGGGATGACATGAATAGGACAGCCAAACCCCCGGCCCCCCCTTCTTCCTCTGCAGCTCATGGCCAGTCGGGTTGTGTCTTGACCTCCTCCCCTGGCCTGACCAGCACAGCATGCCCACATTGGGGCCTAGGGCCTGTGTGGTTCACAAAGATCTGGTGATGTGCAGCACAGGCTGAATCTGGTCTGGGGCGAGGACCCAACAGTCCAAGGCATATCTGGATCCTGTCCCCCTCAACGACCAAGACAAACACACACAAACACACACACATATCCTCTCTTGCTCTAAGACAAAGACACTTCCCCCACATCTGATCCATTCAGCTCACCTGGTTATGTCAGAGGGTGTCTGTCGGCTGACCTGAACTGCTTGCTCCTAGCTATATTTTTTGAATCGATACCGTTTTATTTCTTTCGCCCACCCGGACTATCCCCTCCACGGCCACACCAGGGCAACAGCTCGACGGGACAATTCCAGATCTCGACCGCACCAAGCTCAACTCCAGAAAAGCCTGCCCGAGGTCTCAACATCCCGATCGACTACTGCTACACCACATTCCCCCTCCCCAATCATCCGAACCTCCCGCGCGTCCGATACGCCGGACGACCAACAGACCTTTCCAGCAGCTCCCAACAATACCGGCAAGCTGTCTTCCCCAATCCTCCTCCAGCGTACCGTCTCCTACGACGCGGGCACCAACCATCCGCGTCGAGGAAGTGTGTACAAAATGGCGGAAGAACAGAACTCGGCCCGTAGGAGAAGGTCTAGTTCGATCCTCCAGGTGTACCACGAGCCTCTCGAGCCTGTCGAGCAGCTGAGCGACCGCGCCGCCTTGCCCAACGGCAATGCAAACTGGGTGAACGCGAAAGGTGAGGGAAGACCTTTGATATGGGAGAGAAAAAACCCTCCGGCACCCAATTTTGGGAAGGGGAAGGGGGGAGGAGGGTTTGGTGGATCTCGCTTGGGGCCAGCCGAATGCAATTTGCCACCACGACGAGATACCATCTACTTGACTATGGAGGCTAATTGTCAAAAATCATTTCTAGGGGCGTGGACAATTCACTTCATCCTGATCATGTGCCTCAAGATCTTCTACGATATCATCCCCGGCGTGTCACAGGAGACCTCCTGGACCCTGACGAATATCTCGTACATGGCCGGATCCTATCTCATGTTCCACTACGTCCGAGGCATACCGTTTGAGTTCAACGCAGGGGCCTATGACAACCTGAACATGTGGGAGCAGATCGACGATGGTGCGCAGTACACCCCGGCCAAGAAGTTTCTGCTGAGCGTACCGATCGTACTTTTCCTCCTCAGCACGCACTACACGCACTACGACCTGGCCTACTTTACCATTAACTTCTTGGCGGTGCTGGCAGTTGTGATTCCCAAACTACCTTTCGTAAGTTTTATCTCATAACCGCAAACAAAAGGCGAGGTTGCGAGATGGATGGAATTCCTGGAGACTGACAGCGCATACTACAGAGTCACAGAATGCGATTTGGGATCTTCTCTGGCCTACCGGACGAGGAATAAGATTTGGTTCCTGTGGTCAAGATCGGGCGTTTGGCTTTGCGATTTCTTTGGAGATTGGAGTTGGCTCGGGAGTCGTGTTAAGAGGGCAAGCCGCTGGACACGATGGGTCTCTATACCGGCTTCGGAATCGAGACTGGGGAGAAGGTCTTCTGTCTAGTCCTGGACACGGTCGTCTGCGACACGAATCCATTTCCAGGCGGAGGGGTCATGCCGTAGGAGCACTCTTGATGCCTGGAGATCATCCATCCCCTGTCTCTCATCATATGCAGCTTGTTGCCGACCTGGGACAGCTCGTGTGTGCCGAAGGGTTCAAGCTACACGGGTACACCGAGCTGGTGAAAAGTGGTTTCTTGCTTGGGGTGGTGGGTGGTGGGGGAGATTCAATCTGATGGAATGCGGTGGGCGAGGCGTCGGATCACAAAACTGACACGGATAAGGCAGGTTCAACTTGAGAGTCATGGAATACAAGATGCAATATTTCTACCTTATGTCCTGCGACTCACTATCACCCCCTTATACACGCACTGATCACGGTACACGACAAGATCGATCGATCTCTCCATCTACGAGAACTGTAACTCGGCCACGGTGTGGAAGGCGACAAACACCCTTGCATGATGATGACCCTTTACTCGGAAAACTCGGAGTCTGCTGCAAGATGACTGCCGTTGCTGACTCCAAAGGACTCACTTGGTCTCGGGCTTAACAGCGTATTGGTTCGGACGTAGTCGCTCTTATGAAGCCAAGAATTAAAGGCCTGCTGAACTGGTACTGGACGACCATGGTCCACGGGCGGCAGGCTCTTAGTTTTCGGCCAAAGCCGCGTTCGCCGAGCTCAGATTCATCTACCTACCACAGTCCCATGTCGGGTCTGCTTTCTGCCTACATGCACGGACGTATTGGTGCAGTTCCTCGTATTTGCGGCCGTAGCTCCTCCGTAGTAGACAAAAAACTGCCCAGCCCTGCCCTCCGAGCCAAGAACAGGAGGTTGTGACGGGATGGCCCCCCATCGGAGAACCGTCGGAGGGGAAGCACCATACCCGACGTCATCCCCTTGCTTGCCTGAGCTTATAGCCGGCCTCGGTGGTTGAGAGAGGGGTCGATTGGGAGGGGCCTGGGTTGGTGAGTCGTCACAAGGAAAAGCCGTGATCCCTCTTGTCTCTCTCTCTCTCTCTCTCTCTCTGAGTGTGTTTGTGTGTGTGTGTGTAGATCTGAACGGCAACAGGTGGCTCTTTCCCGTTGAGAGTCACTTCTCTCTGTATTCGAGTTTTTCGTTGATCCCTCAGAGGTCCGCGATCGCTGCGAGAGATATTATATTCGGCGACGACGAGCTCATCTAGGCCTGGGCTGGCATTTAACATCATCAGTACTCTGGGACGGCCAGAAAGCTTCTCTTCTTCCTTGTTCTTCCTCCTCCTCCTATATTAACTGCTCAAGCACTCGCCGGTCCCCTTCCCCCCCTCTCCTTTTTCTTTTCTCTGCCCATTGTCTCACCCGCCAATATCCTGCTAGCAACAACAACAACACCAACACCCAACAGAGAATCTTCAGCCTCGACACCAGCCAGCCAAGATGCAGGAGAACGGGCCCAAGCTGTACCCCAACCCAGAGATGGGAGCCAAGGTGGCAGACTACGCGGTTGCGCACTCGACGCCGCTGCCAGAGTGGCTTGCGAGATACCACCAGTGGGGGTGTGAGAAGACCGAGGCCCCTGATTTTTTTATCTCGACTTATCAGGCGCAGATGCTGGTCTTTCTGGCGAGGATGTCGGGTGCCAAGAATGGTAAGATATACACACACACACACACACACACACACACACACATATATATATATATATATATATATATATATTCACCTCTTTCCTTTCCCTTCTCGCATGGATGATGGATGATGTGGCTGACACAGTGGGCCAAAAAACAAAAAAAAAAACCCCCAAAAACCACAGTCCTTGAGATTGGTGTCTACATCGGCTTCTCCGGCATGGTCTGGGCACACGCGGTAGGCAAGCAGGGCACCGTGGTAGGCCTCGAGCTTAGCGAGGAGTTCGCGGCGCTCGCGCGCAAGGGCTGCGCGGACAACGGCATCGACAACATGGAGGTCAAGACAGGCGACGCCGTGGCCTCTCTCTCGGCCCTCTCGCCCGCTGAGCCCTTCGACCTGATCTTTGTCGACGCCAACAAGGAAGCCTACCCGCGGTACCTGGAGATCATCCTGTCCAGGTCGCAGCCGGGCCAGCATCAGGGGCGCCTGCTCGAGCCGGGGGTCTGATCGTGGCGGACAATGTGCTGCGGCGGGGGACCGTGGCGGACGCGAGCAGTACGAACCCGCATTATGCGGAGGACGTGGAGAGGAACGGGGAGGCGTACAGCAGGACTTTTATAGAGGCGCTGCATCAGTTCAACGACAAGCTGGTTGCGGATCCCAGGCTGGAGACGTTCCTGTTGCCTCTCTTTGACGGGCTTGGAATGGCGAGGCTGAAGGACTAAAGGGGCGATACTCTAAAGAAGCGAGAGGCTTGTGTTTGTGCTGCAGAGATGAAAGATGCTGAAGTGCCAATCTACTATACTACTTTGTCAGTCCCTGATGTCTCTGTCGCTGGTCATACACACAAACTGGTTCCTTTTCATATAGGTTCTGTGCTCTCCTCGCCAGACGCCTTTCTCCTGCTGCCTTCTTCCTCAAGTTGCTACTCCAGTTCCCGGATGGAATCCTGCAGGGACCGTCCGCAAACGACCTGGCAGCCATGCTCCTCTTCTTCTTCGCAGTGTTCTCCTGCGCCTTCCTCCCTCGCTGCCTTTCCGACTCCCACCAGCGGCAGCCACCCGAGTTTGATACTCGAGCCCTCACTGCTCCAAGTAGCAGTCACGTCGTCGTCATCGTTGTTGCTGCTGTTCGTGAGGGAACGGTAGGGCAGGTCGACCTCGAGCCTGACACGCGCCCTCTGCTTACAGGGGCTGCGGAGCACAGGCAAGCTGTGCACGTGCCAGCGAGGTGGTGCTGCTGCTGCTGCTACTGGTGGTGTCGTCATCATCATTGAGGGCCACGGCGACGCGGGACCCTGCTGTGACGATGTGGTGACGCACGTGGTCGGGGGCGGGGTGGGCGCCTCTGGAGGGAGGCGGTTCGCAGTGGGAGAGGCATTGTCGAGGCAGCGGCACAACGCGTCGTCGTCGTCAGGTCTCTTGCTTTGCTCCACAACCGCGTCGAGGCTCAAGGCGAGAGAGCCGGGCGAAAACGGCTCCTGCACGGCGGCGGAGGAGGATGCTTCTGAGGTGGTGGCACTGGAGCTGTCCTGGTTGGGCGTGGGGATCTGGGGACGACTCTGCTGGTGGGTCGGTTGGCTGTCAGGATGGCTGCCGCTATGCTTTATCGTCTTGTGGTATTCTGGCTGTTCTGAGGTCTTGTGGAGGATGATGATGCGTTCTCCAGGCCTGTGTGCTGCCGGCGTGGCTCGGGCGATTTCGACTGCGAGGACAAGGATCTGTTGGAGGAGGTCTTCTAGGCGGGTGTATCTGTCTTCTGGTGGGCATGCTTCGTCGTCCATGCCATTATCAGAATCATGTTGAAAGTTTGGGAATGGCAAGTTGGCCATTGTGGAGGAGGGAGCAACAAGCAATTTTGCGTTGTGTGAGTGTTTTAGGTAATGGTTCCGAATAGGATGAGTAGTATTATTGCAAACAAAGTGTCGAGTATGGACAATCCAAAGATCTTGACAAGTTCACACTATCATCTTCAGCGCACAGGAAGGAAGGAGCAAGTAATGAATTCTTGAGAACATGGCTGCACGGCGCAGTGCCAATTGGGCAGGCCAAGAAATCATCATGAACAGACACACTGTTGCCAAATGTACCATCATACCGTATCGGGAGAGCTCTGGTGCTGGCATGATTCTCTGGAAGCGATAGTGATAGTATGTTCATCATGCCGTCCAGGCCAGAGGACAGATCTAGTGCTGTTCGATCCGAGAACACAGACAAGTAGGAGTCGAGTTTTTCTCGACATGCTCCGCTTGAATCCCAGGCCAGCAGATAGACGACCCGCGCCCACGACGCGACTTCGCAGTTCGTCTCTTGCACCGGAGACGCCTTGGCCAAGGGCTATTGTTACCTCAGTCAGTCCGCAGCCTCCCAGTCGCAAGCTACAGCAAACCGGCCGAGGTCGCTGAGGTTGATGTCCCACATCGGCTGGTACATGAACACCGTGCCGCCTGTTCGTATGACATTTCTTCTGCCCAGCTCAGAGATGCGCCCGTCACCGGCTAGTATCACCTTGGCAGGGTTCGCATCGTCCCGTTTAGATGACTCATGGACCTCGTGAGCCCCGACAATCCACATGTCACTGCCGTCCCTCGCCTCGTCAACCCTCATCCGGACGCTTGCGCCAGCTGGCCTATCATACTCGGACGCTCCTTTGACCTGCACGAGCCAGTTGCGGACCTCCGCCGCCAGGCCACCAGGGACGTATTTTGCACCTCGCCGCTGGGGAGAGAATGCGTCTGGCAGGGGAGGACGGTCTGCTGTGGCTCCCGCGGCAGCGTCTGCAGCTTTGAACCGCGGCGCAGCCTGGAACATGGGCGGGCGACGGGCTGCAGACTCGCTCAGCGAAGCTGGGTCCGAGCCTGTCAAGGGGTGTTCCGGATCTGGTGGGGGCTGGGATGGGCTCTTCTCGCCCTCGTCTGCAGATGGCGTGTCGGTCACCTCTATTATAAGCCCGTCGTCCACAACTATAGGCTCATCTGCGGCGACGACACTGCTGGTAGGGCTGGAGTCCAGGTCGGGTGAGATGGACACCCGTCGGCGCTTTGGTGGCCGCTCTGCGTCCTCACCTGACGGTGGCGATCTTGATGGTTCCGAGGGCGAGTCAATCTCGATGGACTCACTGGGCGGTTGCTGTCTCGGTGCTTCGTCTCCGTCTTGCAGAAACCCCGATGAGATAGGCGATGTGTCGATGGCGTCACTCTCGAACTGGGTTGCTCTGAGCCTTGCTGTTGCAGGCGCGGGAGTCGAAAAGCGTGGCGGCTTCTGCTGCTGCTGCTGCTGCTGCTGCTGCTGCTGAGCCTTCTGCCGGGGCGTTTCTGAGACATTGAACCGAGGGGTCGAGTGAAACTGGAGAGAGCCGCTCTGGAGCGATGTCGAGGCCTGTTTCTGTGATGGTGGTACGGTTGCTGCTGCTGCCTGGCGCTCGGGGGAGCACAGAGGGCGGCTGCCCCGGGGTCTTTGGAGGACGAGACGAGGACTTAGCATGACTGGGCTGGTATGACACCGAGTTTTCCATGACATCTTACCGATGGAGGAGGCACCATTTTTGGGTGTCCCTCAAGTTCTGTAGGCTTCACAGCAGGATGCCAGCATGAGACGAGGTTCCGGCACTGGCTGAGCTTATTCGCTCACTTTCTAAGCAGCATCCTTGAGACGGCGAACATGTATCTCTTGATCGGCTCCAGTCTCGAGGTCATCACACATGCTGGCGCAGAGCTGGTGGCAAGACCAAGAAGGTCAGAGATCTTGATCCTCAGAGGCAGGAAGGTGTTGAATGGGCAAGTCACGACGTGAGGTCCGGATTGCGTAGTTATGCTTAGTCATCCTTTCACACACAAGGCAACCCAGCCCAGCAGTTCTCGCCATGTTTATGCCACCGTTGCACTGTCTTTCTCTTTCTCCCTTCCTTGTCCTTCTCCCCGCAAAGCGCAGTCCTCAATCCTGCTTGGTGTGTTTGAGCAAAGTGCCGCAGACAAGCCACGCAGACGATGATGGCGCTGAGCTCCCTCGCCCTTGATTCGGCTCATCAGGACCTGGGACAACTTTTTGTCGCCTCTACGATCGATAACGTCTCATCGATGACCAGCCTGAACAGGAAACCCTCGATTAAGAACTATTCACCATTTGACCCGTCACAGCAGTCTCGCTGCCTGTCCTCCCTTAGACAACAAGACCCCCACTGACCATGATGTATCATCCTACGGCCACCGCCTTGCAGGGTCCACTTGGACGCGCTCACCTGTCCACGGCTCTTTTTCCGGACTAACGCGCTCAACTCTATTGCAGCATGTCTACCTATCAGATATCAACTCCTCCTGGTGCAGGACGTGCTGGTGAAACCTCAGAAGGGGATGGGCGGTGAGGATCAGCCGTCCCAATAGACACATCACATCGAGGACGTGTTTGGATACTAGTTTGCTGACGATTAACCGTGATTCCGACGGAAAACGAGGAGGCGCAGATCCAACACCCTCGGTATGCTCCTGAGAACGGATCTCGATCAACGATATTACTATGTCACTGAAACCCACCTGGCCAGGAGGGCGTGGGTATGCGGCCGAGATGTCGAGCCTCCTACTCGTCTGACTCAACAGGAGGACTCTGGTCGAAATGGCATGACACGACACCAAAGCTCAACGTTTTGCTCCGCGGAGCGAGAGCCGTTCAGCATGGGCGCAGAGGAAAGTCCTCGCAAGCATAGTATGCCCACCGGAAGCTGCGGAGCTTTGTGGAGTTTGGGGGCTGAGATCTACCCGCCCTTGGTTGCCCGCGTTTTGGCCGAGGGGGGAAACGTCAAAGTCACTTCACCCTTTGATGATCTCTGTGATTTCCGCCTGGCAGAGAGGAACTTAATCGGGAAGGTCATGGACGAAAAAGAGATTGTGCTGGACCGTGAGACGGACCGAGTCTGACCATGCGAGATATGACATTTCTCCAGATCTTTTCCTTGGGCTGCATCCTACGCCGACGACTCGTCTCGTGCTCAGACCACCTCTTGTCTGCGAGGGCGTTATCATTGAGAGGAGGAAAGCGTGAAATGAGAGTGTGATCAATCGACTCGCTAAGGGTTGCTCGTATCGGTCGGGTCGCATCACCACCATCCTTGGATGTCAGTCTTTGGATGTAAGACGTGGCGAAGCCTCTGCGTGCCGCCCTCACAGGAGCGACCCTTTTTTTTTTTTTCTTCTCCCTCTCCTCACTATTCCGCTATTCTTGTACAGCAGAATGTCTCGTCCCCCTTTTCGTCTCTGCGGCAACATTAGGCGAGGGGGATCACCTTGAGAAGGGGGTGTCCAGAACCCTTGATGGTGGTCGCATCTCGGATCTGGGCGACAAACGTGACAGGTGCCCCATCGACAAACCCGACCAGTTTCTGAACATACACCGGTCAGTGTGTCTCAATGGTATGCAAGGTGATAAATAGAGGAGGGAGGGGGGCCTGACCTGTCATCATCAAGACCCTGTCATTATTACCAACCAACCCCCTTCCCTAACACCCCTGGTGGGTGTCCTGGGCGGCGACCACCAAGAAAGCGACGTTGACGTGTCCCATCACATGTGATCTCACTTACCGATATTCCCTCCGCCCCAGCATGTCTCATTGCTGCCCTGGCTCACAGGAGGGACCCATGTTTTGGTCAGCGGATCACAGTACATACATGGCATGCGGTGTCAAGGACTGGCGGACTGGCGGAGTCCTTGGACGATCACCCATCCCGCCTTTATGTGAGCTGTCCGCGGTCTTGGCTCATTCAAACACGGCGCTCCCCTTCCAGCGATAACAACCTTGACATCATCATTCGCCGTCTCACCGCGTCATAAAATTGCTCGTCTTGTGTGATTTATGACAGACGATACGGGTGAGCGGTAGAAGCAAGCAGCAGGTTTAGATCGACTCCATCCGACACGAGATCACATCTGGCCCTTGCATCTCGAGCATCTCGATAGAGAGAATTAAAAAGCCAGCGACTGGGTCTCCCGGGTGGTCGCAACGTGGATCGGACGGAGCCTATCAGTCACGCTGTCAGGTTGCATGTACTGTGATATGCGTGTATCACAAAACTCAAAGTGAGGTGGAGAAAGGAGGGAGGAAATGGGTGGTTGCATGGTCCAAAGGCAAAGATGGACCAGGGAACGAGACCTCGACTCCGGGTGAATTCCACTTGGTACTTTACATACGACATTGGGCACGTCGAGGAACCGTGGGGCGGAGGACGGCCAGGAGCAACTTATCCAGTGTCAGCGCTACGCAGCGGTCACAAACTTTTTTTTTTTTTTTTTTTTTTCGTTGAGAAGGGGGTGGGGCCATGCATTGTGAAAATTTTACCAAAGCCTGTTCTCGTGGTGACATGTGATATATCACAAAACGGGTCGAGGGGGTGAGAGGGTGAGAGTGCGCAAGCCCGGCCGTTTTCGGCTTTGCTTCCGAATGATGGGGTTTGGGGCCAAATATGATCTGATCGAGGCAACTACACCAAGAAAGAGGAGGGGGTCCCCTCTCTGTCCTGTCAGATCGAACGAAGCCGATCTTTGCTGCATGGAGAACAACAATGTGGTGGTGTGTAGCGACCGGGCGAGTTGCCTCTTCCTAGAAGTCATTGGCGAGCTAAGTCTGTCTCTTTTTACGCCCAACAAGTTCGGCGTTTGAATTGAGCCCGCCCCTGGTTCGCTGCGGCCATCGTTCACCTGCAGCACACAAAATAGATAACTACGCCGTCCTCGTCTCACCGGTCGACGGGTTCGTCTGGGCACTGTGTGTGTGTGCACCTCACCTCCTCCTCGGCGAAATCTCTCCGAACTGCATTTTCTTTTTTCCCTCCTCACTGCACCACACAGCTTCTTAGGGAAAAGGGGAGTGGAGGGTGCCACCATATTGTGTGCGAGCCCCCTCCCCCTTCCCTCCTCTATGGGGGCAAAGCAAATGCCGGCGGAAATTGTTCCGCAGCAAGAAGCTGGTGCGGCTGGATGGAAGGGAAGGTTCGCTTCTCGGGACTGACAATCCTGCCACCACATCACACAAAGCTAGGTTGTCATCCTGGAGACACCTCGGGATGTCGAAGGCTGGGAGGGGGAAGGGAAGAGGGAGAAGGAGGGAGAGAGAGAAAGAGAGAGAGAGAGAGAGAGAGAGAGAGGAGGAACGGCAGGGCGGGAGAACGACCGGCTAGGGACCATGTGACGGCCGCCCGCCTCACAGGACAGGGAGGTGTAACGAGAGAAAACGGGCGGCCTGACCTGTCAACCCATCGGAAGGGCCAGATGCCAGTGCGAGATGCATGATGCCATCCACCACATACGACCTGACATCAATCCTCCTCTCCCCTCAAGGCCCAATCAGATGGGTCAGGACTGATGGTGTCTCCCGGAGATATTCCACACAAAATCAGCCACTACTTACATCTGCGAGGTGTGAAACGATTTGTTCGTGGATCGCATTCTGTAACCCACAACAGGTGTGTACCAATTTTAGGTGTCGGATTATTTGGGCCAGCGTCAGATTCCCCCGCCCTCCTCCCTTCAGCCCCTCCGCCCAAAGAAAATCCGCGCACCTGATGATGCGCCTCAGTGAATGACGACGCCTGACACTGCGCATTGGTAGATGGGAACACGCCATCGAGGGGCCGCACACATAGGACATGTTACGTGTGTCTCCTCCCGGCGACAAGTCATTGACTACTGTATGGTGCAGGCAACCGTCCCAAGGAACCCCGAGGTATGTGCTGGACTAGACAAGGCTCTGACTGGCGGCAAAACCACACAGACCAAGACTCTCTGTGTCACCCAATATGTGATGATGCTATCACTCAGCCTGCTTCTCATTTTATTTGATTTGTAATTGCCTGGCAGGGGTGGGCAAGCCTTACATTCCACAAAGAGAGTGAGAGTGTGTGTATGAGGGTGAGATAGAGAGAAGGCTCCGCCACAGAGGGGAAAAAAAAAAAAAAAAAAAAAAAAAAAAGGGCCTCGACTCCCTGCAGCGAACCACATGTCCTTCTCGTGCCGAGCGGGAGCCTGCTTCACAAGCGATATTACCGCCCTGTGAGGGGGACCCACAAATCAGGCCACATACCATACGCGAGGTCATAGACGCCGATGACAGGTCATAAAGATCGTCACTTGTCCGGCAAGGGGGCCTGTTGTCCCTCGACAGCCAGGCCCCCCGGCCCCCCCCCCCCCCCCCCTTGTTGGTTTGTTCTGACAGCTCCCACGGATCACCTCGCGCCTCCTAAGTCGGCAGTGATCACAGAGACGGAGTGTGTGTGTGTGTGCGTGCGTGAGTGAGTGCGAGAGGTAAAGGCCGAGTGAGAGCCTCTACTACTTATCATGTATCTTTCAGGTACAGCAGGGGTTGAGCTCCCTCAGAGAGGACAAGGACAGCCAACAAGAAAGAATGGGTATCAAAGGAACCGTCTCGGCCCCGAGATCACTCCCTGGCAGCAGAGGGAGCTTTGAATGGTGTCGTACCGGTTTGGCGAGGCCGGTGTTCTGGTGTGAGTGTGAATGTGTGTGTGTGTGTGTGTGTGTGCATGCATGCATGCATGCATGCGAGGGATGTACCAAATGATGTGATGCTTGATCAGCATGATCTGCCTTACCACAGCACAGCGCCTTGGTCCCTCTTGTTGCACCATGCTGTAGTGGCATCAATAGTCTGCAAAAATCCCTTACAGAAGGAGGGAAGAGGGGGGAAACGTACTTTTATAAGCAGGCAAGCAGAGCCGAGTGAGGTGATGCGAGGAGACCACCTTCTTCTGTCCACACACACACACACACACACATATACATGGCAACCCTCCTTCCCCTTCTTCCCACCCCTAGCACAGCCGTTGCAGCCGAGCTGGCGTGTCCGGCAACAAGCATTTGGGGTCGTCATGTGCCCTGCTGCCCTGGAAGGGGGCTGGCAGTGAACTCCTCAGTCCCGCCAGTCTGGGAGGGGATCTAGATACGTCCCGATGAGACGGTCGTGGGAAGCAGTCATGGGTGGAAGGAGGAGGGGGTTCCATACAGATCCCTGAGGCTGGGGGCTGTTCAGTATTGGGGGCATGTTGGTGGGTGACTGGTGTTGCGCGCGCAGAGAGCAGCAAGCAGCAACAGCCTTTTAGAGCGGGTACACCAGGCACATTCCGTGCGACAGCTGGCCTCTCGTCCCACCCTCTTCTGCCTGGCACAAGAGGAGGAGGAGGGGGGAGGAACAGACGCAGCAGCATCGAGTAAACTGGGTAGGTCTGCCCTCGAAGGGAACTTTCCACGGCATGAGCCCTACGCGAGTCCATCCTGCAGTCGCTTGCTCCTCCTCCTCCTCCTCCTCCTCCAACCCGAGTGGTGGTTTTGCGGGCTCGTTCCATGTAGAATGAATGACAGTTGCCGCCTTCTTGGGCCTTGATGCGCGGGAACAGCAGCAGGCCCCCCTTGTGTCCCGACGCGAGAAGAAGGGGGGCAAGGTTTAAACAACAGGGTGACGGGACTTGCATCACGCAGAATAGTCAGATGCTGCGTCCCGTCGACCACCCGTCTTTGATTCTAAGCGGGACTGTTCTGAGAGGCTCGTGTACGAGATGTGTGCTGCCTGGCGAGCCTCAGCCGCTCTGCAAGGACGGGAAGGAAGGCTATGTGTGTGTGTGTGTGTGTGTGGTCGCATCGAGGCAGGAGAATGTACTGTAGTGCAAGTTTGTGCCTTTTCTTTTTTTTTTTTTTTTTTTTTTTTTCCCTCCTCTCTTCTTTTTTCCTCGTCTTTCTCGCTGCTTAAGGTTGTCTGCACGGTGGCTGGCGTACACACATACACACACACACACACACACACACACCTTGTCCCCTGGATACTCTTCGTCACGTCATCCGAACCCTCCCCCTTTTTTTTTTTCTCTCGAGCTACATAGTACTGCTGTTGTAGAATGTTTCTTCTTTCCTTTTTCTTCTTCTTTTCTTCTTGGTTCCACCCATATATTCGTGCTCGTGCACCTCGGAGAATTATTTTCCAGCTGGGCCACATTGACCTCCTACCATTGCACAAGCACACAAGGTTTAGTGGCCCAGCAGGCGGGGGGGAGAGACAACCAACTACATCATCCATCGACCTTAACCGCCCAGCCAGACGCGGTATCCTCGGGAGTAACAGTGTGTGTTGTGGTGGTGGCCCAAGGTCTCGCAGCGTGAGTTCCGAGCGAGTAGAATATGATGGGGGAGGGAAAAAAAAAAGAAATGAACGAAGGAAGGACACCATACAGACCGGTCTGGAAGAGAGGGCTTTCCTCATCCCAGAGAGAAGGTATTGCCGCGGCATGCGATCATGATGACGCTGCAAGAACAAGGGGGGGCAGGGGGAGGGCCTCACGGTGTGATGATGACCGACCTTGGCTGGTGGGCAGGATGCTTGACGAGGAGGGAGCTTACTTTACAGGGCCTGACAGGCCCCAAGCAAGGTTTATCTACAGGGGATGGAGGAGGGATCTCCTCCAGCCCTGGCCCCATCGAACATGACGAGACGAATGGGTTGTTTCCTTTATTTTCTTTTCTTTTCGGGATGTGGGATGGCTCCTGTCTAACCGAGAGGATGAAGATCCTTTCTTTTTTCTTGCTTCTTCCTTGAACCCCCTCCCCAATCAACTACCATAGTACAAGCCCAACCAACTCCCTAGGAAGCAAGCGAGCAAGCAAGGTGGGAGATGGCATACGGCCTATACTCGTGGCCGCTTCACGTCACGCCACATGGCAATAGTGTTTCAGAGCGGTTGGTGTCCTTCAATCCGCCGAACCGTTGTGCAAGAAGAAGAAGAATAAATCCAAAGAGAGAAGCAAACAACCGGGGCGGGTTGTTCCAAAAAAAAAAAAAAAAAGGGGGGTCAAGGGCAATGGAGACTGGTAACAGTAAGGCCTCTTCTGAGGACATCAGGAGCAGCATCAGGAACCGAGAACTCGTCTGATGGGTTCCCTCAGTAGTAAAAGTAAAGTGACTGCAACTGCAGCCCAAGGGCCACGCGTCCGCTGCGGTGCGTCACACACGCACACACACATGGACATACACCTTTTTGTTGCTTCTGCCAGCAGCCATGCAAGGGGAACCCCCTACTGGGGGCCATTTTTGCTTTCTTACATACAGCATATATGCTCGGGCGGCCGGCTTGCCGCCATACCTCAAACCATGTAGGTTTGACGGGTGACAGCTTAAACCCTGGCTGGGACTTCTCAAGTACTCGATAAGATGCAAGCTTGCAATGCAGAATCTAGATGAACACACACACAAAGACAAAGAAGAGGACACACAAGATGCCAAAAAAAAAAAAAAAGGTCCTCCTCTGGCCTCTGCGCGACCAGTGACAATAACTGCGCTGTGACCGCATCAGTGTAGCAAAAAGAAGAGAAGAAAGAAAAGAGAGAGAGAGAGAGAAAAAAAAGGAGCCCATTAAAGTTCATCCTACTTCACTTGCTTGGCAAGAAATAAGCTGGGCTGTGTGGAGAGGGATGATAATGCACTCCCCATCATGCACCACACCAATCTCGGCCTCGGCAATGCCAAACACGAACAACAAGAGAAAGAAAGAAGAAAAACACACAACAACACAAGTGATGGGCTACTGGGAAATCTGCAAAAGGTGGGAACGCGGTTATCTTACAAATAGGGACCCAGCCTACTATGTACGTACGATGCAGATCAGCCCAGCTTTCAAGATCGGGTGCCGTGATTTGACAAGCCGCATGGAGATATTTCCCAGATCCGGATCTTGTCCCCGGGCCGAGCCCATGTGGTCAATTACCCACCTCCCTTTTCTTTCCCCGGGGACCCTGTCCTGTTATTCCAGTACATATATTATACTTGTGTACCAAACGAAGCTTTACATAGTACATGGTTCAAAGTACAGCTACATAGTAGAGTCAAATGGGTTTTCCTACGATGCTGTGGGTAAGTATCTTTTGGAACAGGAAAATTGGGGGCCATGCGCCGTCGGGATCTGATCGAAAGAAGAGAGAAGAGAGATGGGCAAGGGGGTTTTTCAGGTGGGTAATGAGAATTTGTACCCCACTCCACATCAACCGGACTTGCTCCGCAAGATCGAACGATTTGAAGATCACAAGGGGGCCTCCTCTGGGTCACCGGGCGGCCGGAGCGGGCTGTGTGTGTGTGACTGTATGTGTGGTAGCTATGTATAAGTACCTTGGCATGTGTGTCAAGTAGTAGTGGTGGTGGTGGTGGTCGTCCTCTATGGTGGTTCTATCCACTGCCAGCGTTTGCGTCAGGGGCGGTCAGAAAAATGGATGGGCTGCGACGCAATCCACACACGCCCCCATCCCTCTCTTGGAACCTTGATTTGAGAGACCCTCCTCTTCTGTTATTCCTCCTCCTATCGACCTGAGTTTTCCGCCAAGGAGAGACGGGGGAGGGGGCGATCGAATTCTGGAACCACCCGCCACCGGTCTCTTCTCTCCTCAGCGGAGGTTGTGATCAGCAGGCAAGTACCTGGGAAAAGAAGAGAAAACCAAAAGAAAGCAAGAAAACTCCGAGGCGAGGCAAGATTGAGGGCGTTTCCCCCTAAAACAAAGGTAAAAAGTACCGTGGCAAGGTAACAGAACAGAGCAGATCCCCATGCAACCATAGGCTGTGAGAGCTTCCGACAGCGTGGGTAAGAAGAGGTCAGCTGACCATACCTCTCGGTGAACGGCGTCGTTGTACTTTGTTTGTAGATTCCCTATGCGAGAGAAGACAGGGTCCTGTTTTTCCTCTCTCTCGCTCCACTACAGAAACAAGTAGTGACTGCCGCCGTGATGCCATCAGTAGTCCCCCCTCCTTCCTCTTCGCTGTCCCGTTCTCCGATAGCCTTTTCACCAACCGAACACGATCGTAGAGGGGTGGTCCCACACAGTCCAAGTTCCATACGTGGGGCGCGAATCGTTCTTTACTTGTTCTCGAAGCTTCAGAAAAGGTTCTGGGTGGTGGGTCGATTCCAATCGAAGGGGCCCCCACCAAGGTGAGAGAGGGGGCCCTCCTTCTCCTCTTTCCCTCGGTCCAGGGATAGTCCAGGTGGAAAGCTGTCTCTTGTGTGTCAATCTGTACTGCTGTACGTCCGTACTATGTACATCGCCCCAGTAGGGTGGAGTTTTTTTTTTTTTTATCCCCTCTCCCTCTTCGCCTAGGCCGCCCTGTCATTAGTATTTTGTACATTTTGACACATTACTTAGTACGCGCAAAACGAACAGCTGTCAGACCAGGTTCAGCAGACCAAAATCCACACACAGCGCCTACGTCGCCACGGACGGACGGTCGAAGCGGTGACAACCGCCCGTGACAGGTTGCGCGTGGGGTTTGTGTATTCTTTCTCTCTCTCTCTCTCTCTGTCTCTCTCTCTTTCTTTTCTTTTTTCTTGGGCCTGGTGACGAGATGGAGAAAAGAAGTTCCCCGCCATGCTGGGTTGTTGAAGAATACCAAGTAATGGCCCTTCTTTTTTTCTTTCTCTCTTTCTCTTTTGTGGCTTTCTCGTTTGTTCCTTCTCTTTTTCGTATCGACCAGGACCAGAATCGGAAAGGCTGCCGCTTCCGCTAGGGGATCTCTGGCTGGCCCTCCACCCCTGCCCCCTTCCCCTCCAATGGCTCCTCCCGAATCCTCTTCTGCTGACCGCAGCGTGGGGCCCCTTTCCTCATCTCTACCATGTACCCTCTCCTTCCCCAGTGTTGTGGGCTGGAAGGGGAACCTTTAAGAGTGAAGTGGCCTGATTTCTATCTCGAGGTGGAGCACACGCTTCGCAGCACCAAACTTTTCCCAAAGAGGCCCCGAAACAAGCCTTGGCTTTGCTTTCCCCCCCCTCCTCCTCCCCTCCCTCCTACTATGGTACGCCTTCAATCGTCATCCCTTTCCTTGCTCCTCCTCCTCCTCCTCCTGCTGCTCCTCCTCGTCTTTTCCCGAGACGAGAGAGGCTAAATCGAAATTCCTGATCTGTCCGATCGAGATCGTATTCAAGATCCCGACCAGATTGTGACGGGATGCCGGGGGAGCGAGGGGAAGGGGGGCGCGCGACAAGCCAACAAGGTTTTGGTTTTTTTTTGGGGGGTTAAACCTTCTAAAGGAGCTGAGGCCGTTGGGATTTGGAGGAGGGGGGAGATCTAGTGATTCCCCAACCAGTAATATCCGAGATGAATGACCTGAAGGCAAAATGCTATCTTGTTCCGCTGCGCCCATCTGCCTAAGAGGAGGAAGATAGGCTTTCTCCCTCCACCCTTCCCCCTTCCCCTCCTCGATTCTTGATACCACGTTCCAGCGATTGGGTGGGCTGGCGGCATGGTTGGATGGGACAGGGCTGACTCGCACACACAAGCATGAACAAACGAACCCCATGAGAATGGATAGATGCATGACAAAGAGCTGAGGTAATTTTATCATCCCCAAGATCTCGAGGGATGTGCCGTCCGTCCGTCTCCCATTCCTTGAACCCTACTTACCGAATTGTGTTGGGCCCCGACATACCCTGAATGCAAGCCGCTGTGCAAGTACCAAAAATATTCTAGGGGCTAAGGCGAAGTCCGAGAATGTACATATGTGTACTATGTAGTGACTTGAACTGATCTCGTGCTCCTGTAAGTATCCTCTCCGCTGTGCCGTACATGCTTGTACTGTACCCACCTGTGCCATGACATATAGGGTTTTTTTCTCTCTCTTTGTCTTGTTTTTTTGGTCTGGTTCGAGTGAAAGGTCGCTCAAGGCCTCGTGCTCCCTCCAGGCTCTTCCAGGCTCTTCACCGAGGCCGCCAAAAACAAAAATTCACCGGGGCAGCAACCAACAACAACATGCGACTCGCCCCTAAGAAAATGTTTCCGTACCAATAAGAGGCGCAACAAACCCTCCCCCAATCCTTCAGAGTATCGGATAGGGAAGTATGCCCGAGAATACGGGTTGAGCTGGGAAAGGGGGAGGTAAATGAAGCGAGGCTGGCTGGCTGGCTTTCATCTGGATTATAAGCACACACACCCACTTGGGGCCGTTGAGTGAGAGTGCTGACCCGTCGCAGAATAGCAAGATTGGATGATGACATGCCGAGAACCCTTCCCCCCAAAAAAGGAAACCCCTCTCATACGTCAGGAGGGGGATGGAAATTGTGTGCCCGACGTTGCCGTGTTTCGAAGATCGCACAAGCTGCATATCGCGGGTCGTTAAATCTCCGTTCATATGCCAGATTCTACCTGTCAGGTGGTTTAGCGAGATACGTGGGGAGGAACAACAACAAAAAAAAAAAAAAAAAGAGGCCCCACATGTGCCAGTGGCGGCATGGAGGAGGTTTCTTGCTCGACTATGTACAGTTGTGTGTGGGCCAGCAGCAGGATCCGAGGTCTCTTTTTATTATTTTTATTATTTATTTATTTGTTCATCTGCATTAGGTTCTTCTTTTTCTACCACATCGTCATCTCGTCGACACACACACACGCACACACACACACACAGAACGTAGAAATGGTGGTACCGAGATCATGAAATAAGAATCCGAGTGATCCGGTCCAGGCAAAAACCTGGAAAAGTGGCTCGCGTGTGCCAGACGCGGGCGTCTGCCATGCTAACGACTGACTCGACAAAAGAGACGGCACAATGGTTTGATGATGGATGGATGGAGGTGGGGGAAGAGGAAGAGGAAGTGGACGAGGGGTAATTAGGCAGGGCAGTGCAGGGCAAGGGCAATGGCAATGGCGGGGCAAAAAGTCAGGCAGGGCTCCAGCAGAACCCAAAAAGCATACTTGGGTAGGTGAAACTCTAAGAGACGTCAGTCAGCTCCGCCCTATGAAAGGCGCACGGACAGCAAGCGTCATGTCAGGTCAGGAAGTACATACAGTAGTATGGATGGGACGGATGGGACGGGCTGTACATACTATGTAGTAGACCACTGAGTCCCCAGTACTAATGTACTGTACATAGTAGTTTGGTAGGAAATAGTAGAGCCGAGCCGCCTATCACGACAAGGTCAACGGTCATCTTTTGGCCAGGGACTGGGGGTGACATATCGTATTGTCCTAGAGAGGGGGGGAGAGAGAGAGAGAGCTCCTTGTTGTAATAGTAATAGTAATAGGAATTTTAGAGGGAAATGGTCTTCGACTGGGGTGGTGGTGGGACGCTTGCTGCCGCCCGCCGGGTCATCACTAATGGCTGCATAGCTCTTCTCTGTTGTGTGTGTGTGTGTGTGTGTGTGTGTGTGTGTGTGTGTGTGTGTGTGTGTGTGTGTGTGTGTAAAAAGTGTGAGAGAGAGAAGAGAAAAAGTCAATGAGAGAGAGAGAGTGTGTGGGTCGTTATTGTCTGAGAAAACAGGTACACAGATCGAAGATTACGGGGCACGAACCATTCTCGTCCCGCAAGACCGAGATCCGCGACTATAAGTCGTACGATATAGCCCCAAGGATGCGAGGAATTGTGGTGAAGGGGCCGAAGATTTGGAGTGTCGAAACAAACGTTTAGCTCTTCCCCAATAGCGAGACGACAAAAAGCCACCGAGCCGGACATGAGGATCTGCACTGCCCTGGGGTCTTTGGTCATCATCACACACACACGCACACATAACCGAGCCGTGCCAGCTTCTTTGAAGGTACATAGTACAATGTAAAAGAAAGAGGGCGATCGATTGTTTTGACAGATCTCCCCAGCTTGGCCACAATGTTGCCTCGCCTCAGGACCACCACCGCGGAGGAGCAGCTCGTCTACCACCACCACTACTACCATGACCCATAGTACCATCACAGATTAGAAGGTATCTTTTTCATTAGTAGTACTTCTACCGCATACAACATGTAGTCTACAAAGCACACTACAGTCATAGTATGTACTTTAAGTATTGTACATAGAACATAGTCTCTCTCAGGTGACAGGCGCATAATGTGGTAGGGTCTATCCTTGCTTAGTGCAGCATCGAATACTGCCAGTAAAACTGCACACACCAGGTCCGATAGATCTGCTTATGATACCTCTTCATGTTTGATCAATGAATCTTGAATAACGAGAAAGGACGAAACAAATAAAGCAAAAGAAAGGGTTTCGAGTAACTTCCAAATGCTGGGTGTGTGGGTGGCTGGCAGTTTTGGTTGGTCCATTTCCTTCTTACCGAGACAGGTGCATAGAGTGAGTGAGAGTGGCTTGTAATCGACAGAGAAGGTCGGGCATCACAAAAACATGCTGAACCGGCGGCTGACATGTGCCCCCCAGCCCGATCAGTAAGAAGTGACAAGACTTGGCAACAAATCCGTGATTGCGCGACGAATGGTGTGTGGATACTCTACTAAAGATGACATGGCAACTTCGTCTTTTTTTTTTTTTTTTTCCCCCTCTTCTTCTCTCTTCTATAGCCCCCCTCCCCCGCCCCTAAGGATCTCGTAATGCCACCCATGGCGGCGACATGCAAGAGAGAACTTTACTATGGTAGTACTACATAGTACTACATAGTACTACTACTACTACTACTACTGTAGTATAGTATACTTACTTGTAGTAGTGCTGCTTTGATCGGTCGGGACCAGATCTCATGCTTCCCCGCCTGGCCGATGTCAGGATGTTGAGAGCTGACCCATCTCCGGGCATGCCCAAATTCTAGGGCGACCAATCGCAGCGCGGGGTGAGGGCAGCAGAAAAAGGAAATTCAAAAAAAAAAAAAAAAAAAAAAAAAAAAGTCCATATCGCATAGTTCGGAGAATGGCCCGATCTCGCCACGACTCAGGAACTCCTTGATGGGTCCGATCAGACAGAGATACACTTCAGGGTTCACCATCAAGTTTCATTCGCAGGTCATATCAGTGGGCAGGGCAGGGGGTTCTGTTGTCAGTGCGATGTCACCTTGAGCTGAGAGCGACGCCAACAAGGTAGGTTTTCAATGAGACAGCCGTTTCATTTCATTTGCCTTGTTTGTATTTTGTACTTTTGAAGTACGTAACTATACCAGGCAGAGCAGTGATTATCTGAGGGGGAAAAAAAATAAAATGAAAAATAACGAGAAGTGAAATATGCCGTCACCGGAAGGGGAAAAAAAAACCCCCAAAAAAACCATGGTGCCCTTCTCTTGTGCCTCTGAACAGGTAACCTCTCCCCCTCCCCATGGCTTGGCATAAGGATACGGGCGAGAAGCGCCAAAAAGGTTCTGCCGTCATAGGGCGGAATTACAGACTTCACTTGGTGGTACAGGTGCGGAAGGTTCTGGATGTTCAATCCGACATCGACGAAAAGACGCATTACCTTCTCACAGCGCCGGACCGCCCGCCCCCTCCCGGTTGGTACCCGACGCAAGAGAAGACTCAGATCGCGCGCCACGGGAGGATGAATGGTCAGCTGCACAAACCATGAGTCTTCCTTCCCCCCTCTTTCCTTTTTTTCTCACACCCTCCCCTTCCCTCCTCCTCCCCGCCCCTCGACCCTTGGCTCGACATTCAAACACTGGCGTCATAGGGATCATCAGGGCGGGCGAGGGGACATCTGGACCACAGCCACTCGACTGCGTACCTATCCTCATCGGAGGATACTCAGCTCCCACCAGGCCGAGCTGAAGATTGCCCTTGTCATGCCGTGCTCTCCCCACGTCACACAGGAGCAGAGGGGCTTTGGACGAAAAGTAGCACAGGCTCCCTCCCTACCTCCCTCTCCCCCCTCTCCTCCGACAGGGAGTAAATGGAGGTTTCATATCTCAAATGGTCGACGAGTTTTGGAATGTCGTTTAGGGATCTGGGAGGTTTGTGAGACGGCTGAAATGTTGAGATGTGAGTTGCTGACGTATACAGGCCTATAGATGTGGAAACATGCAAGCTGATCTGTGATGTGTAAGAAAAACACTATGTAATAAAATAGTGATGGTCTGCATATTTTTTAATTTTTTTTAAATTCTTTTTCTTTCCTTTTCCCCTGGCCAGATACAAAGTTTAAACTGCATTCAGTTAGGTGTTTGAATTCTTAAATCCTTCTTTAGGTTTAGCCTCCAAATATCCACAGTCTCTAGTGTAAATTCTGCGGCAGCCCAATTGTTTGTTGGATGCAACTCTTCGTGCAGCAGCAGTCCACGTTGGCATCACTACATAGTACTTGTAACCCAACCTTCTTCAGTGGTGGGCTTGAACTACTGCGCTGTCTCACCTGCAGCAAAATATTGCATCTTGCCTTGCAGTTGGGCAGTTTTTGACGAGACTAACCTAGGGGGATGGGGCTCAGGCCAAAATGAGGCATGCATGGCTGCTGGCTGCTGGCTGCTGATGCAAACAGCCCAACCCGGGGGAAGTCTCCAACACACACACCACACACCGTCATCATGATCATCATCATCATTGGCAGAGAAGCAGCAAGGCTTCAATTTCTCAACTTTGGTCCATTTGTCACGCCACACACAGACAGGCACTGCTGCATTGAGGCCCAGCTTACCCATCGGCCTTGTAAGCGCTCCCTGTCCAACGAGGGGGATGATGGTTCCATTCAACATCCTCACCTGCCACATAACCCTCGAGACCGAACCGCTTTTTTTTTTTTTTTTTAGTTCGGGATGGGGACAGATCAACCACTCCTACCTATGGAGACCCCCTTCCCCCCTGCGATGCAATCGAGATGTGAGGTCGTCAATACAGTGCAACAACCCCACCAGTAATGTAATGTCGCATCTGTGTCGCATCGAGAGGGGGGAGAAGAAAAAAGAAAAAGAAAGAATAAGGGAAAAAAGGAAAAGAAAAAAGCAACGGCAATAAAAGCCTGGCTGAGCTGAGAAAACCCTCCTTGCTTGCACGGATTTGCGCTTCTTGTTTCCCGAAACGTCGATCCAGCCCACGAAGAAGAAATATGCATCGAAGACCATATGCGTGCGGCTGGTCCCGATCCTTCAGCCAGGGGGCTGTCAACTCATTGCCGTGTACGGAACATGCGGTACGGGATGGTGTTGTACAGGTGACTAGGTGCGGAGAACTATCTCATCCCGCAGCAGATGGGCCAAGGCAAAAGGCCTTTTTCGTTTTTTTTTTTTTTTTTCCCTCTCTTTTTCTCTTTCTTACCCTTTATCTCGTGTGGTCCCGGGGGCTTGACGCTGACGCTGGCTTTACGGCGCGGCACACAAGCCTTGCCTTCTGTGTTGTGTGTGTGTGTTGCGCAGAGCCTATCACGATTGGGAGGCACGAGCCCAACACTGCGCGGCAACCCAAAACAAGATTCCACCCGTACCATACTCTGGTATAGTAAAGTGCACTCATTTGTTGCGGACAAGACCTGACCTGGCCCGGCGCCATCTCCAGCCTGACGCCATGCTGTTTCTCTGCCCTCTCTCTCCTTTCTCCTGTATGGGACAGTCCGAGCACATCACACACACTCACACACACATCCACCCACCCACCTACCCCCTTCCTGTCTGCCTGGGAGCCTTCCTCTTGTTTCCATACAGCCCCGTCACTGCTTCTCTGTCAGCGTGGCGTTCGGCGGACCGTTGGCTCCTCCTCCTCCTCAGACGGAGGACACGTCAAGAAGGACCATTCCTCCCTCACCAGTAGCTCACTCATAAGCCAGCACACCTGAATCAGGGTCCTCTTGCCCCCTCACCCTCCCCTTTTTTTTTTTTTCCCTCTCTCTCTCACCATCGTCAGAGAGAAAGAGAGAGAGAAAAGAGGCAGGAGGATAGAGACTATTCTACATGTTGCTGAACCCCTGGGACCACTTTCAAAGTCTCAGGTTCCGCAAGAAGGAGGATGGATGGATGGACGAAGGGCCACGCGCCAACCTTGTCTTGCTCGTCATGCCCACTGACCAGCCTGGCAAACAGGTTCGCAAAATCCACACCTGAGTACCATGTACATACGACAGTATTGCTTGTGCTTCGATGCCAGGTGGACCGTGAATGGATCATCCAGCCAGTTGTAGTGGTACCCAAAAGGGCTGGCTGGCAACAGCAACCAACCCATTCTTGTTTCTTTCCTTGCCCTCTCTCTCTCTCTCTCTCTCTCTCTCTCTCTCTCTCTCTCTCTCCTCGCTCCTTTCTCTCAAAAACAACCATCACCACCTCTTTTGCCAACTAACCCTCCCCCACCTCACCGGCTCACCCCCTGCCAATCTGTCCTCGTCACCGTGTGCCTAGCGTGGTTGCAGGGTTCTTGGGTTTTCCTGCGTTTTCCAGATCGCCCCCGGTTTTTTCATGCTACAGCACATCGACATATTTGCATGGACTGGCAGGGGGCAGGGATCTTTTCAATATCGCGGTGAGGCGCCTTGGTGGTCTCCCCTGCTGTGGTCCGCGACCCACCGGTACAAGGTAGCAGGTACCTGGCACACCCCAGCACCCGTGCCTGCTGCAGGGAAGCTTTCCGCCTCTCTCTCTCTCGCGGTCTTGCCTTGGGCGCTCATCACCCTACCAGACATGGTTAAAAGGTACTAAGTAAAGGTACATCGGTACCAAGTGACTGCTGCGGTTGCCCTGCGTGCCTTGTGCCTGCGCCTGTGCCTGGCCTGTGCCGGGGGAGGTTACCTTTGGTACATCTCATGTACCTCTGCCTAGTGGTACTTTGTCTTTTTTTTTTCTTTTTTTTTTTTTTTCTACTTCCCTCCTGCCCCCCCACACCTCCCACTCCCCCCAGACCCAAGATAACCCGCGGATCTGCCACTGGGACTGGGGACACACACACACACACACACACACACACACACCTCTCTCTCTTCTCTTGCTGAAGGCCTTGCGCTATGCGCTATTCAATGCCCTGGCGCCCAAAGTTCAGGCAGATCGCACACCTTCTTTCGAGTCTATCAAGCTCTGCCCTTGTCTTTTTGTTTTAAATCTTGCCCGTGTACCCTACCGTCGGCAAACTTTATCTCATACATACCCTTCCCACCCCCCTCCTCCTTCTCCTCCCGCCAGCCCAGCTTAGATGGTAGTCTCTTTATTAGTACTTGACGTCTTCCCTGATTCTCACCTGTGACAGAGCCCGGGCTCTTTTTTTTTTTTTTTTTTTTCCTTTTTTTTTTTTCCTTTTCGTTTTTTCTCATCTCTTCTCCTCTTTCAGCCCTATACTACTACTATTCCTACCTACTACCTCTACCGACCTACCTTACCTTCCGTCCCTCTTACCGAGCAGACCCAACAATAACAACCCCCACGTGGACTTGTCAAACCCTTTGGTAGGGAAAAAGAAAAAGAAGAACAAGGACAAGAGGAGCTGCGCTTGTCGCTCTGGTTGAGGAGGGCACCGCGAACGAGGCTCAAGCGCTCTGTTTGTGGGTGTGTGTGTGTGTGTTGTGATACGTACGCTTCACTTGACGCACCGGAAGACGACTGCGGACCGAGAACCATTTAGTCCACGACAGTTCAGCTCTGTGGTCTCTCCCCCCAAAAAAGGCGAATACGTTTGTTGTGGCCGCGGCCTGCACTGCCGAGACGAGACCTCCAGGAATATCGCGACGCGCACATCCGCATCCGATCCCCATCCAAACCACCCACGACACAATTCTGCGAACTTTCTCTTCGACAGCGATTATTCTCATCACCACACCCCACAGCAACAAAGTGGTGCTCTTGCTGAGACTGGTTCAGCAACAAAAATTCCGAGGTCTCTCTCTGTGTGTGTGAGAAAAGAGACAAAGTCCCGACGCTTCCCAAGTGGACTTTGTGCACTCGAGTTCTGTCAGGTAGGCACTAGATTTCCTTCGCCTTCCTTGACATCACACACTCCCTCGAACCCTTTTTTTTTTTTTCTTCTGTTGTGTGTGCAAGCTGGGGATACGAGGGATTCCGGCGCGCACAACAAATACACACCACCCATACACACAGGCCGGCCTTTGCGAAGACGTCTTGGTTGAGTTCAACTACCGAATCTCCGAGTCGCTGCGGATCGACCTCTTGGCATGTCCCTTCCAGCACCTTAGCACTTCGTTCCATCACCACCCGAGTACCTCTCTCCCAAAGACACAGAAAAGAAGAAGAAAAAAAACTCCAACTCTGGGATCAGGCAATTTTGACGCTCTCAGACCAGCAGCTCCCTTTTCTTGACCACGACTCCTTGAAGTACAATTTTTCTGGTGGCAGCGACTTCCAAATAAGTCATTGCAAGCTTTCGAGAGACCTGCAAGAAAAAAAAAGAAGAAAAAAACAAAGACGGTGCGCCATCAGATGAATTAAGCTGAGCACTCTCGCCTGCGCGCTTAGGGGTCTTGACTCAAGTGACTTGATCCTGTGCCGTTATGGAAGTGGGCAACTCCGCTGCCAGGCAAAGGTGTGTGTGTTTATAAATTTACAGCAGATACGATGACACAAAGTCTGCTCGGTCTCTCTCTTGTCGACTCTGCAGGGCCATACTGACCTGTGCAAAATCCACAACTCTCGCAAAAAGAGATCCTAGGTATACATCCCACGTAGAGGGACCGAACATGGCGACAGCGGCATTAATGAACCCTGTACCTCACTATCAACCTCACCACAATCCCTACTCTGCCAACTATTCTCACTCGCCAGTGGGTTCCAGCGGCATGTCACCCGTCGAGCCCAGGAGGATGGAAGAACACGAGCCTCCACGACAGTCGCTCCCATCAATACAGGAGGTCATGGGCGTAAAGCCACCAACGCCAGCAGGCTATCCTTCCTCGGTTTCCACATCAGTCTCGGGGGCGCCGAGCCTCCCATCTCCCTTTGCAGCAGGAGCAGCAGCAGCCGCCGCCGCCTCGGGTCGTCCCTACGCAGCGGAGCTCTCCTCGCCTCAGGACAGACACCCTTCGCCGAGGTCGTTGCACAACCCGACGTCGTTCCCCCAGAGGGGCCCCGAGCCCATGCCGCCCTTTGCTGACCCCAGCCGACCTCCTCCACTGCACGCGCGCCCGCCGCCGCCGCCGCCGCCGGTCAACACATACCACCTCGGAGCAAGGCCCTCGCCGCCGCCCCTGAGGACGGACGCGCAACACATGGCAGAGCGTCACGCCGGCTATCCTCACTCTGCCGTCTCGGACCCAGCAGGCATGCCCTACCCGCCACAGCCATCACAGATGCCACCAGGGCAGCTGCCCCTCTCGGCACACCCGATGTCGCCGCGGTATTCCGCTGGCCCCTCGCTGCCCTCGCCCTACGACCAATCGCGAGCCTCGATGCAGGAGGAGGAGATGGCCTACGGCAGAAGGTCGACCAAGGACTATGAGCAGACGCTCAACAGGCATTTCGAGGCGTGGCAATATTCAGAAGCACTAGCCAAGGTACGTTTCCTACCTATGTGCTTTTCTTTTGAAGGGGATACTGTCTTTTCTCTGTCTCTTTTTTTTTTTTTTTTTTTTTTTGGCATTACCAGGCAGAACTGACAAAAGAGCAGATTGCTTCTGGCTCGCGAACTGTCTTCAATTTTGCAGATGCCTACGGCCGATGCGCTGCTGAGGAGCAAGGACCAGCGTCTCACATACCCACGCGTATACCGTCAGAGCGGGAAGTTACCGACATGATCAACATGGCCGAGTGGATGAGAGGGATGCTGGAACAGCTGCGGACTATGGTCCAGCACAGCACCATCATCAACGACCGAGCCCGAGAAGCCAGCCGCAGCAAGGCACCTTACGAGGACGAGGATGTCATGATGTACGGAAGTGATGGGGTAAAATCCCCCTACGAGATGTCCAGTGTGAAGAAGCGACGAGGTGTAAGTGTGGGCACCCCCTTCCCATTTTCTGGAGCTAGTCAATGTCTGCGGGAAGACGGAAAAGGAAGAGAGAGAAAAAAAAAGCCCTTCAATACTGACTTTGGTGAACCAGCGCGCGGCTCCTCCTGGCCGGTGCCACAGCTGCAACAGAATCGACACGCCCGAGTGGCGGCGTGGTCCCGACGGGGCACGCACGCTCTGCAATGCCTGCGGCCTACACTATGCCAAGCTCGAGAGGAAGAAGCAGATCGATGCCAAGAACGTCCGGGGTGGCAGGCCCTCGATGGAGAGGTAAACAAAAGTCGCCAGGGCGCACAAAGTGCGTCACTCGATATCACGAAGAACCAGATTGTCCTTTTACGCGCCATCACCAAGATGATTAAGAACAACAGCAACCATACTCCCTCATCTTTGAGACAGTGGGAAGTCGATCAAAAAAACACACGATGATTTTTTCTATTTTAACGACCGAGTCTTTTTTTTTTTTTTTTTTGGAATCATGTTTCATTGCTGAATATTTCCTTCTATACCCATGTCTGTCAGGTCGGGTCTTTTTTCTTTCTTTTCTTGTTTTTATTTCTTTAATTTTATTCTTATTTTGTTTTTCTTGATGGGAGGATCTTGCAATGTCAGAAGCGAATACATTTCACAACCTCGAGGACCCTGTATATACATAACAACATCATTCGTCATCATCACCGGCTCTCGGCGAGGTGGGGGAAGGAGTTGAAAGCATTATATTGTCATGCCTGGTGGGGACGGACGGGACGATGTGGTGGACAGCTGGAATTTCTTACTCTTTCTCTTTCTCTCTCTCTCTCTACTGGCATCATGCTGGGCGTCGGTGTCCTGCTTCATATCATATCCTGCTCTTCTTTTTCTTTCTCCCTTGGGAGGAGAAAATGGGCGGAAATGAGCTTGCTCATTATTTTCTCTCAAGTCCATCTATTGTTCATCACAACCATCATCCTCATCATTTTCCCCCTCTTTCTTTTTTTTTTTATAGAAGCGATATATATAGCAGCCCAAGGCGACTTGAATTTTTAATCCCCTGGCGGAAAGCGACCGAAAAGAGAACACAAAACCGAAAAAAAAAAAAAAAAAAAAAAAAAAGGAAAGAAAGAGAAAGAGAGGGGCCTGTGGTTATCGTCATCATCATCAATCATCCATCCATCAAAAGAAGCGATCTATTATATTAAATCTTTTTATTATAATCCGCTAACCTTGTGTTTCGGTACCTCAGTTGATGTCTCTTGTCCTTAACTATGACTAAGATACTTGATTCCTATCCTAGACTTTGTTTTACGGCGCCGACGTTTCTTGTGCAAGCCATTCCCGACTGGCTCGGAAACGAGAGGGAGATTGCGTCAGTGATAGAAAGGGGGGGACAAGGAAGACGAGCCTCCTCGAGGGGGCGATAAAAAAAAAAACATAAGCCAAAAAACCTCACAGAAACCAAGAAGAGAGAAGAAACACACACCACCACCATGAGCAGCTGACGTCGTTCCCGTTCGGCGCCGATACGAAAGAAGGGGGAAGCCACCAGGAAGGACGGAGAACACCTTTTAGCCCCCGGGGCTAAGGAACTTCGTCTAGGCTTGTCAACCTAGGGCCCAACAACGGTCGAAGGGGGGGGGAACCGATGCCTTGCTAGGGCAGCCCAGGCTGGAACAGGGGCAAACCCAGGTGAGCCAGGCGTGCCATGCGTGCCAGGCATTCAGGGCTGCTAGCCACTAAGTACGTAGTACTTTACTATGTACTAGGGTCCCAAGCTCCCGGCGGAAGCCGGCTTTTCTAACCATGAGAACAAGCCAGCTTTTTGTGAGAAGGGGGGGGGGGGATACAGTAAAAAAAAAAAATTTCAGATAGAAATCCATGAAAGAAACAAAAAAAAAGAAATAGAACATAACTAAAACTAGGACTTTTTTCTGGAAGGGAGATGGACGGACGGACGATCTCTGTGGGTTGCAGATCTTCGGAAACATAAACTCAGCCCCAAGAACAAGAAAAAGAAAGAAAGAAAAGGCCCGCTGAGTAAGTTTCGGTCTACCCTCGGACATCTATCAGTCTCCATACTTGATCAAGTAAAGTGTATCGTACTATTTATCACAATGGATGATCTACGAGAATGGGGCATATTGAGTAGGTACACAGTAGGTAGCATGGAATCGACGGAAGGGGAGATCATTGATGAATACCCAACTTGTACATCATATTATGACAAGACGAGAAAGAATATTTTGTTTATTCTACATTTTTGGGAGTCTAGAAGAGAGAGAGAGGGGGGGAGGGGGACGGAGGCACACACATAGAAAAAACAATCTCCACTCCCCCTTCAGGTTCCGTTCGTGTTCATGTGATCGTCTCTGAAAGCACCATGACACGCAACTACTACGACGGCGCGATTCCATGCATGACGTGGACCCTGACTCTTTCGTTAGCCGCCTCCAGCCGCTCCCTCGTGTAGAAAAGGGAAAAGGCAAAGGGAAAAAAAAATACATAGTAACGTCAGGGGGGCTTGTCTCCCCCCCTCTGTCTTCTTCTCTCTCGTTCTCCCCCTTTCAACAACGCCTTGCGCCTGTTCCCCCACCCACCAAGAAAACACACTTCGCTCCCGTGCCCCCCTCCCTCCAAAAAAGACAGATCACAAATGACCAGAGAGGGGGAAAAAAAGCCCTCAACGGCTTTCTGCTGTCTAGCAAAAAGCAGCCGAGATGCCAAAGCCAGGCACTTTGGTGGCATGACAGGTGGAGCAACAAAAGGAAGAGAAAAAAAAAAAAACTTCCCGTCCCGATCCATGCATCTACAAATTAAAGAGGACAAACAACCTCCCCGCCCTCCTCAGGTGCTGTTGACAGTCCGGGGTGGCGCACAAACATAATCCATCATCTGTGCACACGCACCACACTCTATCTTTCTCGTCCACGTCCACGTCTTCCTTCCTTGGTCCCACTAGCGAAAAGAAAAAATGACTTGAACAGAAACGACGGGGGTTAACCTCTTTTCTTTTCGTGCCCTCCTAGTAAACCATGTGCCATGTACTCCGTACTGTACGCCGAGGGGAGGGGGTCGGGGCGGGACTTACATAGTAGATCTGTTTGCCCAATGGTGCTGAGGATCCCACCCCACACCCCTTGATCGAGGGCTTAGCGGCACGCGATGTTCAGGATAGAGTTCGCGTAGGCTTGCCGCATAGTCCTGGTAGTGGAAGAGGAAGAGGGGGATGGGGTGGGCGGTGGGCAGAGGGAGAAAGAGCCGTGACGGTGGCGGGAATTGGGCTGCTGTTGTGTGTTACTTTATGGCCGTACTCTAAAGCAAGTAGGATCCTTCGCTGGCTCTGAGCCATAATCATGAATAAGGCAAAAATCGGACCCAACAAAGGTACATGATGGAGTACATGCCAAGTACTTTCCACCAACGAAAGAAGGTTCAATGATCAGAGCCCAGGGGTCCACGGCATTGATGCCCAGTCAACGAACTATACACACAAATAGGATTATACTACTAAGTACGGACGTACATACATAGTACACGATGCCAGAGCAAGGGAAAAAAAAAAAAAAAAAAAAAAAGAGTAGGTTAATTCTCGGCAGCTCATGCCGTGAGTCATGAGACAATCGAATCGGGGCAGAAGAAGAAAAAGAAACAAGGCTTTTGCCATGTGCAATGCATGGTACGGACGTACTTAGTAAATCGGTCAATAATGTTATCGTCCGATCTTGAGTGGAGGAAGGGGGGGGAGGACCCTTGCCTCCTTTTTCGTATCCACATGACCGATCTAATCTCGTCTTTCGCCGGGGGGAAGAAAGAAGAAGACAAGGGGGGCTCATCTTGTGGGGAGGGGAGGACAGCACACCGGAAAGTCTATCTTGCAGTATGGTAGTATTTGATCACACGCTCTGGCATGGGGGCGAGTCATTCATTGCTCTCGTCCCTCTTCTTTGGGCCTGGGAAAAGGTCTGCCTAATGCTATGACATACTCCTTTTTTAATAAAAAAAAATAATTCTTTTTTTCCCTCCTCGTTTATCCTAGGACATGTGTGATTCTTGCTTGATCTATGGTGGTGGAATAGTACTATATACATTGGGCTCAAGTCGACCAGTAACTACGATTTGACGTTGCTCGGCAGCAGTTTGAATAGGACACAATATCTCTCTCTCTCTCGCGCTGGCGCTGCATCTACACACTGACGACCAGACCAGCACCCTCTGGACAGTTTGCTATATGGAGTACAGCACAGGACACAAGACAAATAAAGCATCACTCATGAATAAGTCTCTCAAGGCATCTCTGTGTGTTTTCATTTTGCTCATTCTTGAATCCTGAGCTGACATTTGTACTTCAAAAGAACTCCTCCGCTGGAAGAATTACTGTTTGTCTCGAGTTGCCAGAGATGATGTCAGCTGTTGCCCCTCAGACTTGGTGGCAACATGTGTTATGTGTGTGCTCGACGGGACCGGGTGAGATGGTTTTGTCCATACATCGCTCAAGGCCTCAGTCACCCTGCACCACAGCCGAGGCCGTCATGCTAATCCTACCACATGACATTACATGGCGGATGTGATAGAAGGAAGCAAGGACCAAGGCAATGGAAGAAAAGAAGGGCATCCGAAAAAAAAAAAAAAGGTGGCGGAGCGAATTCCGCCCCCGCTCTCGATCTCAACAGCGGTTTGTTACACTTGGCTGCTGCAGGCTGCCTTCCGGGATCTGGAACCGCCATCAGCAGCTTTCCCCGGCTGTCCTACCAAGGCATCTCGTGTCTTGTGTGTTTTCTCGCTGTATGTCTGAGAGCGAGAAGAGAGGGAGGGTCTGACGGGCATTGTGCCCGACGAGACCGGAACTGGAGAGAGTCTAGGAAAGGCTTGTGTTTTCTTCATCTTTCTTCACGTTCACCAGAGGTGATTCTGTTGATACCACTTCTTTCCAATTCTGGCAAGGCAAGTGTCTTTTGGGAGGTTGCCCGCTTTCCCCTCGTCCGCGAAAAAAAAAAAAAAAAAAAAAACACTGCCGCGCGGTGTCTCTGCCTCTTACAAGCCACGTCTAGCTGGCGCCACGCCCCAAAAAAACAGGAAACGACATTGAAGACCATAGGACTGGCTAAACAGTGAGCCCTTTTGTAACAGGAGCCACGCAATGAGCTATGATGTCTCCTCCCCTGCCTTCTAAAGGTCGAACCAACTCACCCCGGTATCTCATTCAGTTCGCCGAGGATCCCGATGGGATCTTGCCCAAGGAGAGTTCTTACGTATGCCCGGCTGCTGCGGCTGAGGGAGCAGGATCTCTAGGCTGGGGTAAGGAGTGATCTTCCCTACAAGTCTTACTTTGAACAATCACTTGCGACATGTCACTGTGAGGTTTTGGTGGGTTTTTGGGGGGGGGGGGGCGGGGCGTTCTCCCTCTACCTTCACAGCAAGGACGTGATGAATTGCAAAGCAAGGAGGAGGAGGGGCCAGAACAGGAAGAACGGAGCCTGTGCACCTCTAAATATATATATATATATATATGTATATGACGACCATGTACAAGACGGCACAAAATGGCTTGGGCCCAGCCAGCAAGCCAGAGCTTCAGAGTCGATCACCCCAGGCAGGATCCCCCTTGCTTGTGACTGGAGACTGCCGAGAAACAACCCCCTTAAGAATGTGGGTAGAACCATGGGTCTTGGATCGGTGGGCTGCTAGGATTGGCCTGAGTTGTTTGATAAAAGATTCAGAGAGAACGGTTTCACACAGTGACACTCTTTTCTTTTCTTTCCCCTCATTAGAATGCAAAACGATTCAACGGCAAGTGATCTGACGTGTTTTGCTAGCGGTACAGAGGGGAAGCGCAAGTCAAACCCAAGGCGAGAGAGCTGGCAGGACGGGCCCAATTTGCACAGCGGCGTGCGTCGTCAAAGTTTTGGTCACCTGCAAGACCAGAAACAGGATGCGCGCTGAAACTAGAGCCTTTTTGGGGGGGCCTTGTCGTAGATCTACGACAATGTCCGAGCGGCCGGGTTGTGCCGTATCATCCGCTAGGGAAAGGTAAGGCGAAGAGAGAGAGACTGAAAAGACGGGGCGAGTTAATGCATGGCCCCAGAGCTGAAGCTTCCCTCCCATTGCTCCTCTTGGTCTCGACCACAAGAAGAGGCGGGGGGCAAGATGAGGGCAATTTGTTCCTGGCGCATCTCCTCATGCTTCTATGTCGAGCAGGCGAGGGAACACGGAGGGGGGGGGGTGCAAACCAGAAAGAAGAAGAAAAGGAAAACGAAAAAAAAATCAAAAAATCAAAGCCAGCCCCCAACGAGATTGGGCGGGATCTAACAAAGGTCGATGCGAACCCTTTTTCTTGCCGATCGCACGATGATGGCTTATGAGAGATATGATTGCTGTACGACCCGAGAAGGGGGTGTGGAACAGAACAGCATGAGCGCATAGTACAGAGTAAATGATTTACATACGTGACGAAGCTGGCGGGCGCACATCATCACACAGCACACAGAAGAGTGGGTTCAGACAATCATGAGACCTTGGAAGATGCAGCTAGGCGTTGTCTTGCACAGCAAATGAGATCTCGTTACATAGTACGCACCGAATGGATCAGGATTTCGTTCCTCTTGGTGGTGGCGGTGTCCGACAGGTATGATTCAGAATCATTTACAGAGGGAAGTTCTTTTCTGACAAAGACTGAGACAGTCAGTATCTCACAAGATGCAGCGAGGGAGGAAAAAGAAAAAGAATAGAGACTCCGGTCAGAATATTGCCCAAATACCGTGCTTCTCAATATGCTGCTACATTGAATCAGGCTTTTTTTCTTTCTTCCTCTCTTGGACGATAGAAGAGTACATCTCTCTCTCTCTCTCTCTCTCATCTGTTCTTCATGGTGTGTGGTTGACCAGGGGTTATGGTCCCTTTCTGCCGGCCATGTACCGCATGGGGCCCTCGCTAAGAACTGCCCCTTGGCCCACCCCCAGTAAGCAGACCCTCCGATGGGAAACCCCCCAAAAATGACAAATCACCTACATACGTAGTAACTCGGGATTTGCTTCGGGCTGTCGACTCTAGCTGTAACGGCTGCCGCATCCTCTCCCTAAACCCGAAGCAAGAAAGTGTGCTGTTTCTTGTCTTCCAGGGAGGAGGGACAAGGCGGAGGAGGAGCAGGGTTCTCTCCGCCTCTTCCCCTCCTTCTGTTTTTTAATTCTTGCTTTTTTGTGTCGAACCATGTCCTGCATCCATCGCCGTGTGCAGAGGTCGTCAGCTCATCAAGATCTGGTTTGGGTCAGACAAGGCCCATTTCGTAAGAGGACCAATAGCATGACGAAGCGAGAGGGGGAAGGGGGAAGGGCTTCTTCCCAATAGGCGGCCCGTCTGGTGCTTCATTTTTTTATTTAATTTTCTTTTTAATTTATTTTCTTTAGTTTCCGATTCTCGTCTCGTCCCCCTTCCCCGACCCCCTCTCTAGGCATGTACGTCGGCACTGTCGGGTGTGCCTCGTCCACATGGCCCCCGCTGTGTCAGAGCTTACCAAGGCAATTTTGTCTCAAAAGCCCTGGTATGGGTTAATGTCTCACCGCTCAGGCGGTGCCGCGCCTCCCCCCCTCTTTCTTCGGGGGGAGAAGGAAGAGGAGGACCAGGAAGGAGGGAAAGTTGACGTCAGTACTTTGAGAGTTCCATGTTCGAACCGGAAAAAAGAGTCGTCAAGGCGCTTAAGAATCGGCGAACAGAGCAATGATACATGTGACTGATGAAGTATAGGGCATTTGTTTATTCACTATAGTTATGATTACTATGATGTTTCTTTTCTTTCCTGCCCCTGGTCTCAAATTCTCCATATTCTACCCTGCTGAACCTCCCAGGACATCAAAGTAGTAAGTACACAGTACCTACTCAAGTAGTATTAGGCGGGCAGGGAGAAACGCGCAGAGCATGTGAGATCTGTACGAGGCAGCGTCACTAAAAAGTCAAAAGTCCGAGGTGGTGATGCGAGGAGGAAAGCGGCACTCCTAGGCTTGTCATTATCACCCTCGCCCTGCAAGTTCTACTGCACCATACGACAAGAGCTCGTGTGTATGGGAGAGAACATCACGGTACCTGCGACTTGTCCGAGGAGAGAGGAGCGAGTTGGTCCCAAATTACCCGCACAGGGGATCCCAGAGTTGAGCTGTGCAGAAGTAAAGCGGTACTTATACATAGCACTTACTTTTAGTACGTACAGAAGTACCCCTACCATATACAGAGATCAACAACCCTAACCCTACCCGCGGCAAGAGAGAGAAAAGATCCCGACAGCGCGGGACTGAAACCCCTGTAGGCCTCCTGCAGACTAGACCAGATAAGGCCTGGTGGGAAGTTCCCCTCTCACGCCCTTCCCCACAAAATCTTGTTGCGATCTCAGATCAGCATCGTCTTTTCTCCGTCAGGCAGTGGGGCCGGCAAGATGGAATGGAACCCACAGAAGAGAGCCTGTTACTCTATTCTCTCTCTCTCTTCTCATTCTATAGGTTCAGCTCAGGTCGAGTGCGGCCCTCTTGTTCATATGGTCATGATGATGACTCGTCATCGAGGGGATTAACCGCCCTTCATACGTACACACCGGTTGAAATCCTTGGCCTCCCCCCACTCCCTCCTTGAGATCTCGCACCCTTTCCCCCCAACCTCTCTACATAGTACTTTGACCAAAAATCTACTATCTGCTTAAGTATCTACCATGAACTGATTTATTGACAAAAGTGGTACGATTCTGCAGCCTCACCGATTCTTCCAGACGACCGCCATCTTATTCCTCCCCTTGCCCCCCTCTTCCTTCCTTCTAGCCTCCTCCTCCTCCTACTACTACTACCTCCACCGCTCCTTTTGTCTTTGTCTTGTCGCCCTTTTCAGCTTGAGAAGTACCGGGGGAAGGCTGGCGCAGTGGCTTGCAGATTCCGCTCCATACGACAGACCGCCCCTCAGGACAGAGCCACATGGCTTTTGACAAGGGAAGAAGTAATAAAAAAGAAGATTCACCACCAAAAGCAAAAGACTTTAGAGCTGTCTTACCTTTGAAGAAGGCGGGAAGGGGGGTGACGTGTAGCATAATTAAAGAAAAAACAAAGGCAAAATAAACGGGCATCCGTCAACTACAGCCCGCCTTCGCGCCCCCCGAGGTCCGCAACCCGGTTTGTACTCAGCACACACGTAGCAAACACGAATGAAAAGAAGAAGAAAAGAAACACCTGGGCGCTTAGCCAAAGCAGCCTCCCCCTCCTCTATCCCCTTTTCCCCCTTCTGGAGGAGAGACAGATAGAGGAGAGTCAAGATCTGGACCCAGGCTCGGCTGGGTATGGTCCTGGACGTCACCACGTGCCAGCCCAGCCTTTCTTAGGGCGGCACCACGGGTCCGTCGAGCACCCCGCCGCCCATCCACACCAAGACCTCCTGAGCGCCACGGGGGGGAAACGAAAAAAAAAAAAGGTGTGTTTGTCTTGCCATCATCTCGGGCACACACACACACACGAGACATGATGTGTTGGCAGCGACAGGGCAGGGATGATGATGGTCCACCTTTTTTCCCCCTCTTGGATCGAGAATCTCGGGACGGCACGGCCAGGATCAGGATCATGACGAGAGAACAAGAGCCCAGCTGATTTTACAGCACAGATGAGATGAGATGAGATTAGGAGGGAGATAGGAAGGAAAGATCTTGACCGTTCCTTAACTCCGAAATCAAGCAGGCTGTGTGCGTGTGTGATCGATCGTTCTCCACCTCGCCGTCATCATGCTCAAGAGTGCTTGCATATCTAACGGCAATTTCCGGATTTCTCAGAATTCAGGGTCTGTATCTGTACATAGTATGTGAGTACCTTTGTTTTCAGCCTACGGCGCCTGCGTTAGGAGAGAGAAGAAGAGAGAGAGAGAGAGCACGAGGAGGAGGAGGAGGGAGGGAGGGGCCGGGGGCCTGGAACAACGGGGGCACGCGTTGAATGCTATTGTCTTGGTCCTAACTACTTGTAACTAGGCTTACAGGGCAGTTCCTAGTCGAGTAGCGGTACTTGTGTGTGCTGGAGTCACCTCAAGTCACCGCCTGAAAAAGATACATCTGCATGACCTGCCAGCGCGTGGGGAATTTTTTTTTTTTTAAAAAAAGAGAAGACAGAAGGAAAAAAAAAAAAAAAAAGAAGAAACAGAGACCAGCGCCATGCAGCGGAGGTGACTACCACACGTGGAAAACCCGCGCCGGTCTTGTTTTAAAACGCGAGGTTATTTCTTTTTTTGTCCCTTCTACCTTTTTGGGTTTCCCCTGCTCTTTGACGAGATAGGGATGAGAGAGGGCCGTGAAGGGAGGCGGTGGTGTTGTGTGATTACAGGCTGGCCATGCCACCCGGCACTCGTGCGGCACCCGCTCTTGCATACAACATGGGATCCCCTTCTTGAATCTGGGTGATGATGGTGTCGAGCCAGTCTTGTTTATGGTTATAATTATTATTGTTACAATCCGAATACTTCTCTCGTTGTGTACCTGTGCGGAAATCTTTGGCGTGCTGTGCTGAGAGGCTCACACGCTACAATACTTTACTTACCTTGGTAATATACAACATGGCAGACCATCAAGGCAGGAGCAAATCCGGGTCTGCTTCCACCTACCCAAGCCCCGAACGGCTATTGGAAACGGCAAAGAAAAAAAAAAAAAGAGTAGGAGAAAAAGAAAGGGAAGAAAAAGGGCGTGGCTGACCTGGCCCAAGGGAGGCATTGTCAGCAGGTAAACGCCCCACACCACAGAGACACACACTCTCCCTCCTCTCTCTCTCTCTCTCTCTCTTTAGGGCTCTCCTCAGAAACCTTTACAGTGGATCAGGGAATCGAGGCATTCTAGAAGGCCTGCCGAGACGGGCTGACGTCCAGGGACACTGCTGTTTAGAGCACAAGAGAGGGGAGGGAGGTGGAGAGAGAGAAAGGGGGTCTTCCTGAATCCCAGCTCTGTTCTCCTCTCCTCGAGCTCAATATCTTAGCGCCCCATCTTCCTGCCCTTTTTTTTTTTTTTAAATTTTTTTTTTTTTACACTAGTATCCTTTCCTCATTACCAGTTAAGTAGTAGCCTGCGGTCTAAAAAGCTCGCATTCGCTTCAAGAAACAACGGCGTATTAGGTTCTGAATAATACTGGCCACAGCTGAGAAATAACACGACAAGATAATGATAGAGAGAAAGAGAGGAAGAAAGAGATAGACAGAGAGATCTACAATGCTAATGCACAGTTGCTTTACAGCTTGGCCCGCCCTCGCGTCAGGTTGCCCTGCCTGGTAAGCAGATCGCCTTCGGACCCGCGGAATGTGACCCTGTTCCATCTTCACTTTTCCTGTACTTGAAACTGCGTGTGGTATACTTTTTTTTCTTTTTTCTCTTGCTCTCCCATCTTCTCTCCCCCTCTGGAGTGAACCCCACTCTGCCACTGCAAGGCCAGCGCTCACCGGTGTGGGAATACCCTCAAGGTCGGTGCTGACTGGGATTGATTGACGTGTGTGTCTGAGGTGTGTGTGTGTGTGTGCCCGGGCTCAGCCTGTCGAGCGCCGCACTGCATACCAGAAAGGGGCAAGAGTCGTTAAGGCGAGTCATTGCTTCTTTTTTTTTTTTTTCTTTTTCGCCTTTTTTTGGTGGTGTGTACATCGTTCATTCTGCCATGAGAGATCTCCCCCTCCATCTGGTACTCATGTATCGAATACGACAAAAGGGGGTCGCTAAGGGAGAAGGGTGTGTGTGTGTGTGTGTGTGTGTGTGTGTGTGTGCGCGCGCGCTTGAAGGAGGAGCAAGACAGCCAGAGAGATACATCGTAGTGCTTGACGAGGCGACCCGCCCACACTTGGATTTTTGAGTGCCCTGAGTACTTACACAGTACTGTGTACACCCGAGCACCGCGTCTTGGGCCCAATCATTTTCGGCTTCTCTTGACTACATTGCTAAACTAGCCACCGCACCGCTTGGCTGGTGTCGTTCCCAGCAGGTAAAAAGGTGGGCACGCTAGGCTCATGCATGCCTGATCTGATCTCACCTCATCTCCATCCAAATCTCGATAGATCTCAGATATTTTTTGTGGGTGGGGAGGGGGTGTGTGTTGTGGAAAAGAAGGGGCAAAAACAAAAGATACCAATGATTCTTGTGTGTGAAGCCGAGTCATGGAAAAAGACACTCCCCCACTTTCAAGAAAGAAGGAGAGGGAGAAGAAAAAGAAAAGAAAAGAAAGGAAAAAAGGAACAGTCACTAATTCTGGCTCAATGCAACACTCTCACACACACGCATGTGGTTATAACCGTTGTCTGCCAAGAGGACACTCTGGGACGGAAGAGGAAAAAAGAGAAAAAGAAATAATGAACCATTACCACCCTTCCGACCGGAGTATGATGTCTCTTTTGGGGGAAGGGGGAGAGAACAGATGACTCCAGTACAGAACCGCAAGACCATAATCACAGAGACACTGCGACATATCTTTGGTGTCAACAAAATACCTGTCATCATTATTATATGATTGTGTCTAGTTCTATTGTCCAGTTATGACAGCATTTCAGCGGTCTGCGCTCGGGCAAACCCTTGAATTTAGGGCCTGGGCTTGCTTCAGTGGCTTGATGGAGGAAGGGAGGGAGGCTGGTTACGGCACGGGGCCAGCTCACAAGGCTTAGATGACGACGATGTCCGAGGATTCATTTTCTTTTGTGCTGGGTGAAAGGATTCGGAGCCTGTTCTGTCGTGTGTGTCTGTGTGCGCGCAACTTCAACAGACCATGGGGAAGGGAGGCAGAAGGGTCAAATTCCGCACACTCCTCTTGCCCTAATTTATTTGTGTTCCTTCTAGAACCGTCCCCCCAAAAAAAGGTCTCATGGAGACGAGATTTCGAGTCTCCTGAAAAGAGATTTCGGGACCGACAGAGATGATGATGGGGATGAGGGGCACACAAGAGAGAGGTTCACAAGGTGACACGGAATCTGGATCAGGAGGACAGCAGCAGCCTTGAACTCAGACCGAGGGACCCGAGTGGGATCTGCCAGCATGTGTCCAGCCATCCCCCCCTTCTTTTTCCTTCTCTCTCTTTCTTGTCAGGCTACTCAAAGCAGAACGGCGTCGTTCATGGTGTGGCCCCCTTCCTCGTCCTCCCCCTTCTCCTCCTTCTACCTCTTGGCCTTCGCCTCTCTTTCCCTCCCTGTCTCTCTCTCTCTCTCCCCTCTTAGTCAGGCGTGCGTACAAGGGACGGCGGTAGGAGTGGCTGAAGAAAAAGGCTGAAGGTGGGTGGGAGAAGAAAAAAAAGGGGAGGGCGGGGGGGACACGAAGCGGTGTCGCAGAGAAGTTGGTGTTGATCAACCCTCAGGGAGGACCAAGGGCGGGGGCCAGAACAGAGTCGGTCAGACTGGGAGAGAACGCCTCCTTCTCCAGGCCCTGCTGGGGTTGCAGTCGTACACGATCACGGATCTTGCATAATCCCTCGGCGCGATCATCCCGCCGAGAGTGAGAGACATGCTTGCGGGGCACGTGTTCGACTCGAGAGAGGCAACTAAGCAATCAAGTCTTCGGTGTGTGGGTACAGAAAAGAGGGGGGGGGGGAAGGCGCAAGCAGTGTGCATCTGACGGAGAGGCACGGAGCAGCTGGGGGGAGGACAGGTGGTGGGAGGTTGTTGTCATTTCTTTTGTGTTGGCTCTTCTCTCCCTCTCCCTCTCCTCTCTTCTATCTCTCTTCTCTCTTTCTTGTGATGACTAGAGAAAGGGCGTGGTGAGACAAGTCGAGTGAAGACGCTGTGTATCCCAGTCTATGCTCCGCGTGCATGATCATGGTGGTGATGATGATTAGTAGTGCTGCTTCTGCTGTAGAGAGAGAGAGAGCTCGAGCTCGAGCTCTCCGCACCTCTGAATACATTTTGCATCTGGCCACAAGACCCCATCTCCAGGTTCGTGGTTTGATTTTTGGGTTTTAGCTTCTCCGTCGGGCAACGCATCTGTGTCTTGTATGACCGAGCCATCGTGCGCGCCCGGGACCAAGGCAGAGCCCGTGTTTCTCTCTTTCTTCAGAACCTCATCAGCTGATTTCACTTACTACTGGACATGTTTCCTCCTCCTCCTCCTCCTCCTGCTCTGCTCCTCCGGCGTGCAGAAGCCAAGACGAGGGGGCAGGTAACACAGAAAGATCGAGATCCGTCTCGCGTCAGCCCATATTTCTTCCCAAGGCGACGACGGTCCAACGTGGCGGGTCTGAGAAGAGCTCTTCTGCCCCTCCGAACCCCTCGTGATCCGCCTCAATTGACGCCCTCACCGCGCACAAGGGGGAAACAGAACCCCACCGAGACTATATTTCCCCCGTGTCCCCTCTTCCACATACATGCACCGCAGTACTTGAGAGACTGGGTGGGGAGGCAGGGGGGGGGGAGAGAGGAAAGGCCGCGTGTCCCTTTCCTCCCCACCGTCACAAGGTCCACCCTGAGCGTACCGACAAGGTCTCTGCCATGTAACTGTACTGTGCCCTTTTCTCCTTCTGTCTCACCACACCACTGGGAGACCTAAGACTCGTGGATCCTTGTTAGGATAGTTTGGGGGAGGATGGTGATGTCTCCTGGAGCTGTCTGTGGATGTTTGATTAGTGCTTTCGGGAGGGTCGGCGTATGCCACGGGGAAGGGGGTTTGCGTTTGTTGTGGTAGCTTCTCGTAATCTCGCGCCTTTCCCCTCTACTTGATGTGTGTCTAGGGTAGGGTAGAGATTACCCGAGAGCAAGCCTAGGGGCTGTTGTTGGTCCACGAGCCCAAGGCATGTCGAACCGGGGATCGTGCAACACGAGAGGCGGTGCGCCCTACGGGGCGATCTGGTGTTCTAGCACCGCAGTAGTGTGAGAAAAGGGCTTTTGAAGCTGGTCTTTTGGATAGGAAGGATCGTCTCTGTCCAAACCTGTGCCACAAGACAGAAGAAGAAGAGAGAGAGAGAGAGAGAGAGAGAGAGAGAGAGAGAGAGAGAGAGAGAGAGAGAGAGAGACGTAGTCTCTCTAGCTGGCCATCCATTTCTGTATAGTGACAGATATGTATGTTTGGCCTGGCCTGATAGGGGGAGAAACAAAAGATAACGGCTGGAAGCATGACCGACCATATCCATACATCATCCTTGTCCTGTAACATCGTTAATCCAGAATGACTTGACATGACAGAAGTGTATCATGGGGGAGAGATACAAGACTCAAGAGGAAGTCAGGTTTAGGAAAAAAAAAAAAAAAAGCCATAGCACATTGAAGTGAACCTCATCAGACCGTGTTGTGCTTTCCGTCCTGGATCTTTTCGTTGACAGGGGACAGGTCGAGAAGGGAGCGTCGTTCTGAGGCAGGGACAGGAAGACCTGACGCGGTGGACCATCCAAGCAGAACCTGCCCTCCCTCTCCCTCTCTCTCTGCCACACTCTGCCATGCTCTGCTTCTCCTTCTTTTGCTTCTTCGTGTTTCTCTTTCCCACATCACCATCCACATTTCCATTAACATCCATCACCTTAGCAAGGGGTGGAGACTCCAGTTACAGCCCTTCGCCAGCACGGCTGCCAACTTCTCCAGCCAGGCCTGATCCTCCTCATCAAACCCGCACTCCACCGCACAGTCAATGTCAATAATCCCCACCACCGTTTTCATCGGCTGGCGGCCACCACCCCCGCCGAGCCCCAGACTCGCGGCGCAAACCGGCGGACTAGTGTACACCAAGATGGGCACCACGATCTCGCTCCTGCTAGCTCCGTCGCAGGCAATGTGGCCCGGGAACTCGTTGACATCGGGGACGATCTGGGTCTGCTGGGTGGCGGCGGCGGTACCGCAGACGCCGCGGCCAAAGGCGATGGTCTGGCAGGCTACTTTTCCCTGGAAGGGGCCGAGGATGAGGGACGGCTGGTTGCGGTTCGCTCCCTTGTCGAGAACGTAGAAACCTGTTTGTGGAGAAAAGAGGGAGGTGAGGGAAACCACAAATGGCCCGTAGTCAGAGAAATGGTATATAGATATATAAATTGATAGGACAAGGACGAAGAGAAAAAAAAAAAGTTGCACATACCAGCCCAGTTCACATCTTTACCTGGCGACGGCATGCTCTTGTAAGCGTGCCATAGCAGGGACGACACGTTGGCCAGGTTGCTGTATGGCGAGGGGTGAAATCCAGTGTCAATCACCTCTTGTGCCTGTTATTGGGATGGGACCTTTCCACCTCATCATATATCCCAGCCTGCTGCTTGGCAGTAAACGGGAGCAGATATGTGATGGTGATGGTGCCCGGCTCTCTGAACATGAACAAGGGAGCTTCCACGCCCACTTACGTGACCTGTCATGTGCTCATCAGTATCTTACCATCGTCGTCGTCATCGTCATAATCCGCATTCATCACCCTCTCATCTTCTCGTCGAGCCCCCATCTCGCAACATCCAGGCCTCCTTCTCTCTTCGGCCGATCGAGAAAAGACAACCCAGAAACCACACAGACCACCAAGGCGTGTATATAGACCAGATAGACAGGAGCCCCGACTAAGAAACATGAGACCCAAAAAGAAGAAAGAAGAATGAAAAGAGAAGGGGGAAAAAAACATACCCAGTTGTCCTGCCCCTGCATCAAACCCTTCGCCTGCTCGAGAACCTGCTGTAGCGCTTCCTCCTTGCTCAGACCCTCGTCGAACGTGGACGCATCGGCATGGACCTGTAAGAAAAAGGGGGCAGGGCCGGCAATCAGGTCCTCACAATGTCAGCTAGCCGTCCACACAGCTCAAGTTTCTCTCTCTCTCTCTCTCTCTCTCCGCTCCACTCCATTAGGCGCCAGCTGAACCCCGTCATTCCCCTCCCTCCCTTCTCTTAGGGCTGAAGTCTAAGGTGCAACAAACACATGCATGACCACTTGTGTAGTAATAGTAGGATGTGTATATGTACGCACCATTTTGTCTTCTCTGTGTCGTCTTCCCTGTTTAGGTGCTTTTTGCAAGATTTGTCGGTTCTGCCCAATCGTAGGCGTCTAGCAAGCGAAGATTACGAGTATCGTCGTCGTCGTCGTCGTCGTCGTCGTTGTTGTTAGGGATGGGTCGTCCGTTCTTCTTGGAAGCCAGGTAGCTTACGGCGATGTAGGAGAGAAAGTGTGGGCAGTGAGCTTGGAGCTCCAGTGGGGTTTTTTTTTTGGATGGCTAGAGTTGTGGGGCCGCCGATGCAGGGGCGGCAGGGCGGGATAAAAATGGACCGTATCCGCTCTGCTGCTGGCTGCACTTAGTTCTGTGGGCCACTGGCCGGCGTCAGTCGGCCCTGCATGTTGTGACATTTTCTCGCAGGACAGGTGATTTCTTGGCCACACACACACACACACACACAGTATCAGTGAGGATAAGAGGAAAAGGGCTGTCCGCCTGTTCTGTCAAAGCCAACTTTCATAGCGAGCGGAGGCTGCTGGGACTGCTCGGGACGGTGTACACGCCCGTCTTGTCTCAACAACACACCTATAGTAGAAGAACACAGCAGGGGATGACACCACAAGAAACCGTCATGAGAAGGATTCCTATTCCGTACAGCCAACTATGAACAAATCGATTTGTCCCCCGAGTGCCCCAGGCCTTTCCATACTGTTGTTATTGTTGTTATTGTTGTGAGCATGCCTACTCAAGTGGCATGATGACCATCTTCATCTTCCCTATCCTTCCTTGATTTTGCCAATCTGCTGCTGTAGATGGATCCAACAAACACCCTTGACCTCCTTCAACCTTCCATCAGCCCCTCCATCCACGTGCAAAATCCCTGCCAAAATGTAGATCCATTCACTCCCCAGAAAACACTGCCACATCTCTCTAGGCCAGGCTTGAAAGTGAAACAGAACAACATAAGTGATTCCTCTAGACTTCCACCAGGCAGGAGGAAGAATGGCCTTCATCCAGCCTCTCCGAATAAAGGCCGGAAAAAGAAAAAGAATAATCTCCAGGGGAATGAAAAACAGGCTCCTCCTGTTGCTCAATTGGTATCAAAGGTGTAAAAAAAAAAAAAAAAGAAGAAGAAGAAAGTAATACAATCATGCGTGAGAAAGCTGGACCAAGCCGGCCAACAATAAATGAGGTAGACAGGACAAGATAGTGGTGGGGCAACAGCCCCCTCATCTCTGCTGCCTCAGAAAGAAATATGTACAGGCCCGTCATTGTCCTTTGTGGATGTTTGCTGGTGTGAACATCAGGCTTGTGTCGTGGATAGGTTGGTTGTGGGGGGGGAGAGAATGAGGCCACGTGTTGCTGTGGCCAAGATGATCCTTGGTTAATATCAATATTGTAGACTGCCATTGGTCTGATGGGCTCGGCACAGTCCCTTTTGTGTGTGTGTGTGTGTGTGTGGACCGAATTGAGTGGATGACACCACTAGATCCCTACACCCTTAAGCAAAGCCAGTTGACTTCTTGCGTCGTCCAAAGAACTTGTTGGATGAGCTCCCCTCATCCTGGGCCATGTTCCAAGTTGTGGTTGGCCCTGAGAGGGGGGTGGTGGCTCAGACATGAGGAAGTCAGCCAGGTCGGACGTTCCTCGAGATGGCACCGAGACGGCGTCGCGGGGCTCAAACTTCTTCATGGGCACCCGGCCGCTGGGGCGCTGCTGCTGCTGCTGCTGCTGGGCGTACTGCGCCGGGATGTTGGGCACGGCCGGTGCCGTATTTGGATACGAGGGGAACAGGTCACCGCCAGTCGGGATGTTGACCTGGATGGGAATGTAACCCTTGTTCGCAGGAGGCCCTGCAGGCGGGGGAGGATGACCTGCGCGGCTGCTCAGCGAGCGAGAGCTTGTCGTGGTCCTGGACCCACGCGAGGCAACAGCGGCGCTGTTCTGGCGGAATCGTGCCATGAGGCTCGGGGCGCTCGCCTTCTTCTTGGGCGCCGGTGCTGCCTGGGCGGGCATGGATTGTGTACGCGGCAGATTGAACGGGACGGGTTGGGATGGAGGCGGAGGCGGTGCGCTGTTCAAAAAGTCCATCAGGCTCTCCTCCTTGGGTGGCGCCTTTCGCTTGGGCTGTGGCTGGTAGTCCAAGTCGTCCTCGTCTTCCTCCTCCTCCTCCTCCTCCCCCTCCTCTTCGTCGCTCAGGTCGATCGCGTACGGATCCCTCACACGGCGCTGCTTGCGGACAGGCATCATTTCTGGCTCGTCGAACGGGCTGCCCATCTGCGCAGGCAGTGGCTTGCGCCCCAAGAGTGCGCTCTGCGAGTTGACCGACGACTGGACCGAAGGCGCCGACATCTCGGTCACATTGGTGGAGGTCTGACTGGCGCGCATGTCGTGGGCGTCGGGCAGAGATGTGTCTACGGCGCGGCCGCCGATAGCTGTCACCATCTGGTCAGAATCCATCGTGGTCCGGAAAGGTGCGACTGTCCTCGGGATGCGGTGGTTCCCAGCGCTGGGCGGGCCGCGGCGGATGAAATCAATCAGGTCAGAGTTGTCGTTGCTGTTGTCGACTGTGGCATCCCTGGCCTGCAGCCGAGCCCCTGCCGATGCTGCTCGTCATGGAAGGACGAGGCTGGTCGGCGGCGCCGTTGTTCTTGTGGCTGGCCGGAGAAGCCCCGTCGCGCTTCAGGCTCTGGTTCCTCCGGAGGCCCATGTTGGGCTGCACAGGCGTTGCCGCCTCTGCTCCAGGAGGGCCGGTGGCACGGATGAACTCGGCAAACTCGAGGATCGAATCGCGGCCGAGCCTTGCGTCGCGTGCCTGAGGTCCTGCCCCACGAGCCTTGTTGGCCATCGAGACGGGCGGGCGGGCCTTCTCTGCTGCCGCCTCCGCCGCGGTCAGCTCGACAGGGTGTGAGCGCAGTCCTGTCGCGCGGGTCACCGAGGTCGACCTCCTCAGCTCGATCGGCTTCACCGACGAAGAACCAGCGCGGTCCCTGTTGGCCTGACGGGCGTCCTCGCTCCTCCGAGCCTTGCCCTGCGTGGCGGCGGACTGTAGACTTCTTGGCGATCCCTGAACCCCAAGTTAGCAATCCCGTTGTTCTTTCCTAGATTGATAGAAGAAAATACCTCTAGTTCTCGTACATTCTCTGGTGTAAGGGTATATTGGATGGTCTCGTTGCCTCGGATAAGCTCCTCGAAGTTTCGGGCGACGGCCTCGGGCTGAGTAGCCGTGCTATCCTGGGAGGCTGCCCGTGCCATGCGAATCTTGTGCGAGGATGTGGACGATGCTGGGGTGTGGCTTTTGCGTACTTGAACCTGTTCCGGAGAGGAGCGCGTGGCCTCGCCGTTCTCCTTGCCTGCTGGTGCCGCGCGGTCCACCGACAGGATGCCGATGGTGCCTGCTTGGGCCCCAGTGCTGTGCGAGGAGGAGGCGTGTTGTTGGTACCTGCTGGCGCTTTTCTCGGGCACAGCCGGACCAACGGGGCTGACACCTGTGCTGTACTGTCGGGGTCTTGTGTATTTAGGCGGGAGTGGGCCGACCGCGTCTTCCACGAACGTGGCCGAGTCAGGCGCAATGTTGGAGGTCGTGACGATTGCCTGGGCCGACCGCTGCGGCTCATGTTGACGCTGGTCAAACTCGCCAGTCGGAGAGCGCTGTGGCGAGGGTGGGCTCGGTCGCTTGATAGAGGCAACAATGGCTTGGTTCTGCTGTCGATACGGCGGCGGCTGCGATTGCTGCTGCTGCTGCTGCTGCTGCTGCTGCTGCTGCTCGGACTTGTCCGTTTCGCTCACTGTCCGGATCGGTCCCAGCTCCCTGCGCGGGAAGATGGTGGCGGACATGGGGCTCGGCTCCCCAATCTCCTCGGCCTCAGAGATGGACGGCGCGATGCTGTTTCGTGCCTTGTTCACCGAGCTGACGCCAGACACGACCCTGGAGCCTCGGGCGTCTTCGGCCTCGCGTGACTCTTCCATGTGGACGCTGCTGGTCCTCGATACAGACCGCGAGTAGGAGGAAGAGTTGTTGGGCTCCTGGAGGAGAGAGCTCCTCTGGGACCTAGACGACGGCGTGCGGGGACTGGCGACGTCGACCACCCTCAAGGACCCTGACCGGACGGGGAGGTGGATGGACAAGGGCGGGCGGCTGCCCCTGTCGGAGCTTGCTGGAGAATCGCTCCTGCCAGAGATGCTACCGCCGATGGAGATCCTGGATGAGGTCATGATCTGGGCCTCTTCGATCTCCTCGAGGTCTGTGTCACCCTCGTCTTCCTCCTCGTTATGACCCTCGCCGAGCTTCTTGGATGCAGCAAGCACGGGCGCGGCCACGGCACTGGAGACGGCCGCCGCCGCAGCGGCGATCACACTGGTCGCCTGCGCGAGCCCGTTGGGCTTGTCCTCGGTAGCTTGTGTCTCGTCGGCCTCGGCCTCGTCCTCGTCCTTGTTTCCCTCATCCACCACACCGCGGCCCGAGGCGGCCCCATCTGTGGTCGGTTCTGCGACTGCTGCCTTCTCGTCCGCGTCTTGACGGGCGCCGCCGTCTTCTGCTGCCGCCGCCGCCGCCGCCGCTCCATCTGTACCCTGCGAGGTCTCAGTCTCAGGAGCGTCGTTCTGGGCCGTGCTCTTCTTGCGCTTCTCTCGTAGGGAGGCTGGGGGTGGCGGAAGCGAGCTTGCCCGTCTCCTCGGCGCCGCAGGAGGAGCCGTCGCAATCGCGGTGGGAGGGTGAGTGCTCTTCTTGGAGAAGGCAAAGTCCATCATGCTCTTGGGTCGCGCTGAGGTGTCGACCTCCTGGTCGGGCTCGTATTCCGATTCATCGTCGTCACTGTAGTGGACGATGCCGGGAACTTCGATCTCGTCGACATCCTTCTCGGTCATGGGGAGAGGGATGGCGGCAGCGACATCGTCCTCGTTCTTCGGGCTTGTAGGGGGCCAGCGTCTTCCTGCTTGGCACCTTCGCCTCCGGCCTCCTCGACCTCGTTCGTGGACTCGTGGACTGCGGGAGGGACGGCGCCGTCTGCAGAAGCCAGGCTCCCAAGGCGCTGACGGTACATCTTCTCCCGTGAGACGGGCTGCTGCGAGAGGTCGACGCTGCCGTTGCCAGACCGGACGCGCTTCTTCCAGGCCCTCCACAGCCTGCCCAGGGTTCTGTCTAGAGCGACCCGTTCCATATCAAACTCCTCGACGACGATCCTCTCGATGACGTCGGAGCGGTTCTTGGGGTTCAGCTTGGTCTCCTTCTCGTACTTGATGCGCATCCGGTTCCAGGCGGCCTGGCCGGCAGACACCAGAGCTTGTTCGCCCAGGTACTCGAGGATCGAGGTGAGGAAGATGGCCACGGCCGGGGAGACACTGCCGCCAACGGCATCGTCGTCCTGTCCCAGGAGGCCCTCCCTCCATGTGGTGGTCCTCGTCCTCCTCTTCCATGTCCCCGAGCGAGGAGTAGACCATGCACCTCAGGCGCGTCCGCTTCCAGACGAGCTCGAGGTCCCAGTCCCTCGGCGATGCGAAGTAGGCGGTGGGGCTCTCGAGGAACTCGTCGTCGTCGCCGCCGCCCAGGTACTCGCGCAGCTCCTCGTCGGCATTGTTGATGGCGTCTTTGGCCAGCTTCGGCTTGAGGACCTCGGAGACGGCGGGGCGCAGGTTCGACAGGGACGTCGAGCCGGAGCGGGCGAGGAAGTTGAAGAGGAGGTGGTCGAGGAAGTTGTTCAGGTGGTGCAGGGCGGCGTTGGACACGACCACGCTCTCGCCGGACGGCTGGAAGCCGTGCTGGTCGTACCAGGTGTCGGCGTGGTTGTCATGGTCGTTGGTCACGATCTGGGACGCCGAGGGCGCAGCTATGAAGGCGGCTTCTGGCGAGACGGAGAGCGGCGGCGACATGACGCTCTGGGTCACGGTGGAAGGCCTGTCGCTCGATATGCTCTGTGTCCTCGACCTGGTTCCCCCGAGCCTTGGGGAGAAAGCAGACATATCCGGGGAGAATTGAGACACGCTGGTCTCGGAGGCGGACGTCATGCTGGGCTTTTATTGCGCTCGAGGCCGCAGAAAAAGCATGTTAGGGGAGGAGCGGACGCGGGTTAGAACTGTCGGCAACCATTCACCATCCCATGTGGGCTGCCACAAGGGTTAGACAACAACCCGGCCGGCTGCGGACCGTATCGTCAGAGGGGGACAAAAAGTAAGTGTGGATCTATCGAGTTGTGTCGACCACTAGAGCGGGATAAACATAATCGGGCGGCAGAGGTGGCGGCGGTCTAGAGGGTCGAGGGCGTCGGACGGGAGGCAGCAGGTCGAAGTATGGGCCGCCAGGTGAATTAATTGGGAGACGGGACAGGCTGCGTAGATGCGAGGACCCGTTGGGTTACCAAAAGTAACGGCAAGCTGCTTCGAATTAGTGCCAAGAACCGAGGATATTTGTTGAGAGCGCGCAAAAGGAGGCGGCGGCGCACTGAAACAAGAGGGAGCAGCAGGGAGGAGCCGGCTTGGATAATGTGAGGTTCACGTATGATCTGCGAGGCTTGCAGAGAAAAAGGAAGAAAGAAGAAGAAAAAGAAAAAGGAGGACGAGCACAAGAGCATGAGATGGAGCGCAACTGGCGCTGACACTCGTCTTCCTGCCAAAGCTGCTTACAGACCGTCGTCACCGCTGCGCAAAAAGAAGCACGGATTTGAGATCTAGCCTGAGAGGGATGCGCGCGCACTGCGGCAGGGGTTGGGTTTGTGAGAGCTGCCGCTTATGAGGATCTCTGGGGTCGCACGCACGCACACACAGCTCCTGGCAGTGCCAAAATTAAACACAGGAAGGGTTGTGTAGGTGCATATGCTAGCGCCAGGCAAGGGCAAGATGCTGACAGGAAGGGTAGTAGTGTGTACGTGAGGTGGTAGCGGAGGATTGAGCAGGATCCAGGGTTGCCCCAGTGTGGGCTGCTTTCGCAGGACAGAGGGGGAGCTTGCAGCTTTGCAGCTCTGCGCCAAGATGCGATTGCACACACACACAAGACATGGGAGCCTTTTCACAGTAAGCCGCGCCACCAGCGACGACAGAACGAGTCGCACATGGCGAGCTGTGTGCAGTGTAGTGTGTGATATGTGTGGGAGAGCCAACCAGGACCCTCGTCAACCCTCCATCACATATTTCTTCTTCTTCTTCTTTCCCCCAAGAAATAGACGCAGCGCAAAGGACACAGAGAGCCCTGCCTGGTGTCTGACGTCTGTTGGCGCATGGTAGGGTGTGGTGTGGTGTGGTGTGGTGTGGTGGGATGTTCGGTGCCCGGGCGACCATCAGTTGACTAGACTTGACTGCCGGCTCAGGATGCAGCTCACTCCCCGAAGCCCGTCCGGCGCGCCGGTTACGAACCACCAGGCATGCGCTGACCAGCCATCTCATTGGCCTTGCTCTCGCCTCTCTGTCTCTCTCGAGCAACACCGAGGGTAAGGGGGAGGGGGCTTCGAGGTGACACGACATGATGTATCGGAGGTGGGCTGGGGGACGGGATTGGCACGAGAAACAGGGCCTTGTTCTTTTTTTTTTTCCTTCTTTCTTGTGTAGCAGTCGCTGAAGCGTAGTGTATATGGTGTCGAGAGTCTTTGTACAACAATCCATAAACGTACCTTGCCGATAAAGGAGGAAATATGCCGGACCGGTTCACCCAGCCTAGGGTGAGAAATGTGCAGAAGGATACTTGTGTGGCTTGGTGAAGAAAGAATATCGTTTTCGCAGGGTGTAGGTTTGTTAGTGAGTGGGCGGGTGAGTAGATGATGCTGGTGGTAAGACGAGGACAGGTGAGAAAAAGGCGGCGACGAGACGGCGGGCGTTGAACGACTGAACGCGACGGATCGGGAAGGTCGGTACTTTGGGCTGAGGGGAGGTCGGAGGTTTGGATCTTGATCGCCGTTATCGCGGGCGCGGGCGGTGGTGGTGGTGGTTGCCCTTGGGTCGGGGGAGAAAGAGGGCTGCTGCAGGAGGTGGGTGGTGATGCAAGAAAGGGGGTCTCGTGGGCCCTTCTGTGTTCCTCCGGCCTTCTGAGGTAGGAAGGTTGTCTGGGGGGACACGACAGGTTTCGTGATGTCAAGAGGCAAAACAGAAGAGGAAGGTTCGTTTGTTCGTTCGCTCGTCTGTTCACCAGTCAGGTTTTGGCACAGATCCAGCTGGTGGAATACAGAAAAAAAATAAAAAATAAAAAAGGTAAGAGATTGCCCTCGACAAAGGACGAGGACGGGGGAGACGAGAGTTGGGTTACAGAAGCCAGTGTTGCCAGGCCCAGCCTTGATGGCAATTGATGGCAAGGCCCCGATTGCCCGTCAGACACACTCGGTATTTCCTCACTAAAAAGATTGGTGGCCTGGGCATAATACGGACATACAAACCTGGGAACCCAGGACCCTGCAAGCCTGCCCCAGTTTACTGCGTATCGTACTTAGTAAGTGCTCCTCTCCTGCTATCGCTACAGCACCTCTAGGGCACAGGGCAGCCTGGGAATATTCTATGGAGGCCTGCGCGCTCGCCTCGGTGGTGGGCCCCAGATATTCCAGCGGGGTTCACGTTTACCAGGAGCATCCAGGATCGAGGGTGTTTCAAAGATGTCCAAGGCCTTCCTCTCTGATCTTATCTCGCCTAACAGCTCCCTCGCCCTCTCCCTCTCCCTCTCTCTCGGCTGGGCAGATCCCAGATGTCATGCATCGTCCATCCCCTCTTCCAAGGTTGTGTGGCTTGAGGTTTGAGGCTGGAGATTTTTGAGACTCGATAATCTCTCGTCCTGAACCTATCTTATTTTTTTCTTCTTCTCTTTTCCATCCTGCCTTTTTGCCTCTGTCCATCTTTTTTCCTTGGCCCTTTCCACCCCTGGATCCAGAATGGATCCTTCTGCATCCCCTTTCTCCTCTCTCAATCATAATCCTTCCCGAAGTCTCCGCCCCCAGCCAAGTACCCTGGGCCATGTCCCCCATGTGTCTCCTCTACTACTGTATGTACGGAGTACGCTGCTCTCTCTCTCTCTCTCTCTCTAGAATGCCTCCTGATTGATCGTGATCGATTCTCTATATATAATAATAGGTCCTGTTCCGGGTTCATCACTCCGTCCTCCGCCCCAAATTGAACTGTAATGGTATCCACAGCCGATCACTTGCAGCCCTTTCGAGGCCCAGTCCAGAGTGTCCCAGTAGCCCCATAGCAAAATACTACCACCACCACCACCACCACCACCACCACCACCACATATGGTAATACTACATAATAATAATACTACTACTACATAGTACTCCTAAATACTACTATAGTGTCAGTAGTACATGGTAGTGCTGCGTTCAGGACGGGCGGACATTGCGGCTGCATTGTTGTCCCACGAGGATGCCACGAGGGGAAAGAGGGGCCACCAGCACCACTCAGTAGCCCTCAACACTAGGATGGTGCTCAGGTACCCCAAAAATCAAGCTCGGACTGCGCAGCTCAGCTGTCATGGCCTGTCCGTCCCAAGCCCACTTCACGAACTGGCCTCTAAACGACTCGAGCCCATACTAATATGATATGCCGCAATACCATGGCACTGTGTACTACAATTGTAGAACATATAGTAGGACCCAATGGTGCCACAGTGGTGCGCAAGCACCCACCAGCCGAGAGAAGGAGAGGGAAAAAAAATTAAAAATAAATAGGGGCTCATGAAGCACTACATTCTGAAGTTGGCCCGTCGTTCCCCACTCGGTGGGACCACATTCCTTAAGACAAAAGTCGACGCTTACCTGCAACGGGCATGGCAAGTCTCTGCAGGTCCCTCCAGTCCTTCCTACTGGAACCATGGTAATCTACGACTTTGAGTATTTGTTTGAGTGTGCCATGTAACTGTAGGGGAGGGGAAGCTGTTCCCTGGAGGCACGTGCAGGACGAGAGATGAGGCCTGCTCTCGCTACCGTTGATGTGGGCCTGCACTGATCCGAACACACGACTCAGGTCCCCCGCGAGGACTGCTGCTGCTGCTGCTGCTGCTGCTGCTGCTGCTGCTGCTGCTGCTGCTGCTGCTACTGCTGTCATAGGACTACTACCACATTACTATGGTACATCATGGCGGGAGGTTGCCAAGTACTATGGTAGATAGCAGTAGTGGGCTGCTGGCATTCTTGGTACGCTTCGCAGTCACCACCACGATAGTCCGTCCTAGCTCAAGTAAGTACTTAACTATGTCCTGGAGCTACCATCCATGAACAAGCAAGCAGGTACTGTAGTCAGTAATTTGGTCGCTGATCTGCAAGGTACTAGCCCTTTTCCCACTACCACAACGTGCATGGTACAGGGCGCCCATGTGCTCTCTACGCCACCATCACCACTACCACCAAACAGCAACAAGCGCCAATCCCCGCCCCCCTTCCCTCCCCTCTGCCAGTCTCTCTGTCTCTCTATCCCTCTCTCTCTCTCTCTCTCTCTCTCTATTTGTGTGTCTTCGTTCTCTGTCTGTTTCTCAGCATCCACCGCGCCACGACTTGCCACTATCATAACCATGGCGCTAGAATCTCGGCGGCGCTATGGCGTACCATCTCTCCAAGACCACCGGTCTGTCGGCCGTTCGATCTCGGGAGAAGGTCCGGGCGCCCGCGTTGGTAGGCTGCTCCAAGCCAGATTGGTTCGGTGGTGCTCATCATCTCTACCATCCCTTCCCTTCGACTGTCTGTCTCCGCCGCCCTAAAATAGACAGAGAGAGGGAGGGGGAGAGAGAATGAGGCTTTCTTTTAGTTCCTTACCATAACATCGCACACCGCACAGACGCTGTGCGTTATCAGGGCCCTTCTCCTGCCAGGCAAAAACTTTCCCTCTGCTCGGGTTCCTTGCGATGCTGCTAACAAGTGACAGACCCCGCCCGTCCTTCCAAAGAGGTCTGATCGCAGCCCACTGACCTGACGGGCGTGCCACCGCCCGCGCACGTCCCAGGGACGTTCCTTATCGGGGTCTCTATCCTCGATGGCGACAAGAGGTCAGAGCTTCCTCGGCACCGCAGCGTGCGCAGGCTTGGGCGGCGAGAGAAACAGACATCGGATCACCAAAACAACCCTGGATAAGGGTAGTGCACGTCCATTCGACAAAAGACAAGAAGCTGTCACGCCGTCACGGAGTCAGCAATGCGCTACCAGACAGTAGCACACACGCCGCCGACTCGTCTTCAGTTACTTCCAAGTGTCTACCAGCACAGCTCGGCTCATTGTACGCTGCGGTGCCGGGGTAGATGGGGCACACCTCGTCAGCCATCCGCTCGCCGTCCTTGAGCTGGCCGACACGACAGGTTTTGATGAGGACAAGGCGAGAAGATACGACGAGTCCCCCAGCTACCGTCCTGATCTTCCTGCACGCATGACGCCGTAGCCGCCGAGACAGGGTATTACTATTACTACTACTATGATATAGTACTTTGGCAGCAGTCTCCAGTGGCCTCCGATCAGAGAGGACCAGACCAGATGAGGTTTGTCTTTCGAGACTGGGTCATCCTTTTTTTCTTTTCTTTTTTTGTTGCTAGCTACCTCGGTAGCGTCCTCTTCTACTCCCTGTGGGGATGATTCAAGCATTTACGAAATCGATGCTTGCGAGGGAGAACCCCCTGTGCGCCCCATCGCCGCCCTGCTACTTATTATAACGAATACTATTGTAGTGCGTACTTATATAGCAGTGATCATAGTAGAATCACGGAAAGACGGAATCGGGGTCTAGCCGTGAAACTTGGGATGACTACCACATGAGGTTCCAGACGAAGAAGTGGATTCGGATGGGGGAAGATCCGCAGAGACTACATAGTACCATAGTTACTGTGCCAATGTGGATATATCACCTCGTCTTCTTCCCTACATAATACGAAGATTTTGGCTCGAGTTAAAAAAAAAAAAAAAAAAAAAATGGTGTGCACCCTTGCGCAAAGAGGGCTTAGTTTTGCAGAGCCCCGGGGGATTTTGGGGGTGGGGGGCAAATGGCCGCAGACTGAAACCGCGTAAGGCTATCACCGGCATCCTTCCTCCTCTCCTCCACAGAGCGAAAAGATCTCAGACCAAGGCAACAAATGAACAGTTGACATCTGCATGTCTGTCCATAGTATGCTTAGTGGCATACAACAAAGTATTTCCCGCCCCAAACTTTATTGCCACACTGATCAATTGTCAAGCCACACACGTCTGGAAAGGGAGGAGGAGCAGGGGGAAAGAAACGTCCGGGCCAGGCAGCTCTCAACAGTCGCGCGACACCAGCTAGGATCATCCTGTAAGTAGACGCCAACATGTTATAGACTGCAGGGCAGAGACGAGGCCTTCTGCTGCTGGACTGGCCATCCACGTTCGTCCCATCTGAAGAGGGAAGAAGAAGAAGAAAAAAACCGGGAGAGAGGATCTTACCTCACAGACACCGGTTCTATCACCAGCCATTGACGTTCTAGCGTCCTTAGTCGTCTGTAGGGCGTATCTCACAACCAACGACCAATGCCCAGAAGGGGGACAAAAGACACAAGCTGTTGGGAGGAACAGACAGACCAGACTAGGGCAGTCCTAGGCGTTGTCCCGGTCATCTTTTTTTCTCACGCAACCGTAACCGATCTTGTCTCAGCAGGACGACGGATTCAATGCGTCTCTCAAACCCCGTCAACGGTACATTAAGTATGCAGGAGGTCAGTTGTGGAGGGGTTCTCAGCCATACAATTCATTAGTCACTCAATACATACAGCTCCTCCCAATGCGTACTTATTTGTCTTGCAGGGTCTGTCCTGCGAACAGGTGAATCAGGAGGATCCCTACTGGTAGTTCAATATTAGAGGAGGCTTGCCTCTTAAGAAAAAAAGAAAGGAAAAAGGTTCGATACAGTTACTACTATGTGCTTACTATACAGTACCTACTTATTGGCCGGATTCAGGGCCCGCGTAGGGTGACATTCGGCAGTTCTGGGCCTGGCCGTTTCGGACCTTTTGTGTTGCTTACTGCCGGCATGGGGGAGATTCACTCGAGCCTCGTCACAGCCCATTTGCCTCGTGAGTCCAGATTGGCATGATAACATCTCTCTCTCAAGGCCGCACAGCGGACGTTAAGCTACAGTAGCCTCGCCACGATGCAAGCCACGCGCGCGCGTGTGTAAGTAATGCAACTCTTGGGAGTCAGCGGCGGTCAGTAGTAGCGGCGGCAGGAGGAGGCTCCAGCCAGTCAAACCAAGTCAGCTCATCTCGGCGAGTAGCCCTTTAGTTCCAGAAGAAAAGGACCTGTAACGTAGGTCCCTTCAAGCCCTCCGCCGCCCTGGCTGGATTCAGCCCTGCCGATCCGAGAAGCTAAGAGAAGAGAGGGCGGAGTTGTGCCCCCCCTCCCGGGCCCCCCTCTCTTTATTTTTTATTTGTTGGTTTTTCTCCCTTTGTTATTTGTTTCTTGTTTTTCTCTCCCCCTTTCCTTCACCGCGCTTTCTTGAAGCAAAAAGGCAGGCAGGCACCCGTCAGTCCCGACAGCCCTGGCTGATCCTGTCATAGGTGACGGTAGTTAGCTCAGTTCTCGAGACACCGCGCTGTAACCCCCTCCCTCTGCCTGATGCAGGTAGCCTTGCCACATGTTTTGCCCCTTGCACCCTTGACGTCGATGGCCCTCATTGCTGTTTCCCTCTCTCTCTCTCTCTCCACGAGGGCGACGAAACTTGCATGGTCCAGCCAAGGGACGAGGCATGTCTTCCCAGGACACTGACAGACAGACCGACCTACGCCGCTGCTGCCCAACAACCCATGATGGCCTCATGTGTGTGCGCGTGGCAGCTGAAGGAGAGAGAGAGAGAGAAAGCTCGGAACAGCCTCATCGGAGTCCCTTTGGCCCCAGCATCTGGCTTATTTTTTTTTTTTTTTTTGGGTCACTCCCTGCACCTTGAGAGCTATTGCAAGCAGTAATTACTGCATACTCAACCCAGCAGCCAACCAGTCTCGACGAATTTGTCATCTTGGAAAAATTGGCCCCTTCCTTTTCTCCAAAGGGCCAAGAGCTATAATCCTACGGCAAGAACTGTAATTGTTGCTCCCATCGACCCTGATGACAGAAACACAAAAGTCCCCTTTGCCGAGAACACCGACACCTAGCAGAAGGGGGGAGAAAGAGGGAGCACCTCGACTAAATCAAAGCAAGTGGCTGAGACACAACGCAACCCAAGAGACGGACGTCTTCTGCTTTTTCCTTTGTAGTTGGTCACTCAGCTGAGGTTGAAGGCATAAAGGAAAAAGAACAGACACTGGTCTGCGGCGCTTACGGTAGGACGCTCGAGGCCTGCAGCAGCGGGAGAGGCTTGCTTACAGCTGGAGGTTGCCATCAAGGCAGCTCAATAGCTGTTTCCCCCGGCTGTCGCACTGCAGTCTCACATACATGCTGAGAGACTGAGTGATATGACTTAGACAGCGTATATTGAATGGCTAAAAGAAAAGGCAAATAAAGTAAACAGTCAGCCACTTTAGGTCTCGGGTGAACAAAATGTAGGCGAATAAGACTCCAAGGACTACGTGGGAATCAACGTACCATGTGTCAGTCTTTCATTTCATGGTCTCTTGTTATTCCAACGGTGGTGTGAGTTGAGAGTCTGTCTGTCTGTCTTTGAGGTATCTTTCTTGGTATTATTACCAAGACCAATATTTCCGAGGTCTTTTCTTCGCCCGCCCTCCACTTATTGATATAATCATAATAATGAATGAAGCTACCGGCCGCCTCTGTGGTCTCAGCCTACTCATCCTCCCCTCTGAGACCCGTAATGTCGGCCTCTTCCCCACCCACAACACCCTCGATCGCAAAAATGACCTGATCCAGAACCCCAAGCACAAGCTCTTCCGCAGCATCTGCCTCGATATTGATCAGGCCCACCGCGGCCTTCTCCATCTGGGCAGCAGGCGCTGAGTCGTTTCTACTCGCATCCACCGAGCTGTCCTCGATCAGAGAAGTCGCCTGGGACGCAAGGCCGTGGATGACGGCGTCCACCAGCGCCTCGACGAGGGCCAGCCGCTCTGTGATGGTGAGATCGGTGAGCAAAAACTCTTGTTCTTCTTCTCCTTGAGCTTCGGTCACAGCAGGCGTCCTGGTCGGTGGGGTTCCCTCGACGTGCTCCGCCGTCACGGGCGTCGCCGCTGGAATCATCTTTGTGCTCTGCTGCCCCTTGCCATCCTGTGGCGTTTCGGACACGAGGTTTGATGGGGTAGACTCTGCGAGGATAGAGGGAGGAGGGTTTGTCTGCGGAACAACAGTAGCGGCTCCGACCGTAGCGGGAGTAATTGACGTCCTTGTCGTCACTGTCACCGGTGGAGGCTCAGGCCCTGAAGCCACGTCGCGTCGACCGGGACAAGGCTTGTGGAAGGATTGAAGGTGAGATGGCGAGTCACCGAGCCCGCAATGCCAATGCGTACTACCCGCATCCTTGGATTTAGAGGGCGTCTCGGTCGGCAGGGCGAGGACCAAGCTGAGCACTCCCAGGAGGAATGATGCGGTATGTGTGGAGCGCATGTTGTTGATGTTCAAGAAAGGGAGAAAGAGACAGCAGATAATTGGAGATGGGCCGTAGAAAGATAAAAGAAAAGCAACCTTCAAGTATGGCCTGATGTGATGCTGGAAGCTAATGGTTGAATGCTGATGTGCTTGTTGTGAAAGCCCTGTGTTGATGGAAGGCATTGTCCTGGTGTGGGATGGAATAAGACTAGCCCACGATTCCCAGACTGTAAACAAAGAACGCTTCCAAAACTCCATCCTGGAAAGAAGGGACGAGTTGAGAGGATGTCGACAGGCGCCGAACCGGCAAGCACGACGCACTACCGCAGGAAATCACATGTAGAAATTACAATGAAGGCGGGTTCGAGGACTCATGATTCTTCGGGTATATCATTTGCTGTTGGTTGCGTAGGTCTATCGTGTCTAATCATTGCAGTCAACCACTGTCCTCAGAAATGTCTTTTTATCAGACAGCAGAGCCATTCCCGCCGCTCTCGCGACACCCTCTGCGGCGAAACTTGCCCAACAGGTTCTCGAAACCAGGAATGTGATCCAGCCCCTCGAAGCCCTTACCGCCGCACTCCCTCTCCCCGACCTCGATCACGGCGCCGACGAGATCCTTGTTGATGTCCTCTGGCACGACGCTGTCGAACTTGTAGCTGGAGTGGCCTGCCACATACTCCCGAATCCACCTGGCGGCGGTCCAGAGCTCACCGCTCGCGCGCTTCCGGATGAGGTCGAGGTACGCTGCCAGCTCGCACCGGGTCACGACGTCCATGTTGACGCTGTCCATGTAGCTCTCGACGAGGGGTATGAGGCCCGGGAAGCCCTCGTCGTCGCCATCGTCGCCGCCGCTGGTTGCCGCTGTCCCGTTGATGATCTCGTTGACGGTCATCAGCCGGTACTCGTCCTCGACCGGGCCCAGGGGCGTGGGTGGTCTGCTGATCCCGCCAGCAGCGGCGTTGAGGGGGTTCGGCGTCGACGTCCCGCTGGCGCGTGGGGTCCGGGCCGTGAAGGGCGTCTTTCGGAAGTAGAACTTCTCGTTCAGGACAGCGTCTCTGCGGTGTGCCGTCTCCATGTTCTCATCCACCTTGACGATTGGGATGTAGAAGTTCAGATCGAACGACAGGATGGCTCGCGTGATGAGAACGATAAAGACGGCAAACGCCGCGTTCTCAAAGTCTGTGACCTGGATCTCCATGGGCCGGAACTCGACCCGCCACCCAATGTCGCTGCCAGCAGGTGGTGGCTTGAAGCGCATGTGTTGCCAGTTGGTCGACTGGATGTTCTCAAAGTGGTCCGCCTTAGTCATGTCCAGGTGCTCGAGGTCTTCCTCGAAGATGACGATGGGATCCCGGATGAACAGGTGAGCAAAGTGCGTGGCGAGCCGGTCGTCCATCCCTCCTTCCATCAGCTTCGCCTTGATCGATTCATCAATCACCAGGTCGGGGTCCAGATATTCAGGCCGCAGCCGGTAGTCGGTGGAGATGTACGTCGAGTTCGAGGCATAGCGAGACTTTGGGATGCGCCAGCGGTCATTTTGAAGCGGCTTCCTTGGGGTGTCAGCTCATTGCTGGAGATGGCAGGGAGAAGGATGTGCAAAGGGGGTTGGGGAGGGGCGGGCTTCAATCTCCCTCCCTCTCTCTCTCTCTCTCTATCTTCTTACCTTCTCTCCCATTTCCTCCAGGGTTCGGTCATCCACGGCGCGGCTGATCTGGTTCCACCGCACATCCGTGTCCGCCAGGAAGCCCTTGTAGATGGGTGTCGCCGCCGTCAGTGCCAGGAGAATCGGCCCGAGAGGGCTCAGCTGATCGTACATCTTCCTGCCCTCTGTAATATTCTTGGCCTGGAATGTGATCTGCAGACAGCAGCTTCCCATGCCGAAGGCCATCGCGTCCATGTGGATGAAGTTGTCCGGAGCAGCACCGTTCCTCACGTCGTCGTCCTCGGGCCAGCTGTGCAGATCATAGTTGACAGTCGGGTCCTTCCACGGCCACGGCGTATTCTTGTCCTTGAGGACGGGCACGTTCACCTGGACCTTCCTGCCCCTCCGCCACCGGATGTTGGCAGCCAGGGTGGGAAACCGGATGTGGGGGTTCGCGATCTCATCAGGCACAAACTGCGAGCGCAGCTTAGGCCCCGACACTGGGTAGTACGGGTCTGTGAAGACCCCGGGGCGGCCGATCATGGGAAACGTCGTCAGGGTGATGGGGTACTCGTCCGAGCGCATGTGATCCTTCGCGATGACCCGCCTCAGGATCATGTTGGGCTCGACGTTGAGAAGTTCCCTAAACTCAATACCCCAGGGCTTGCCTGGTGTCGCCTCCAGCATGAACCTGCCGAACTCGGGATGGAATACCGGAAGCGGCTCATTCGAACTAGAGGTACGGTCAGCTATGATCAACAGCGGATGACGACGACTTCTTCCCCAAATCTTGTTCTTACCTCATCCCAGGGACATCCTGGAGAGCAGGGACACAGCCGCCCTGAGCGGTGAGGTTCTTGTCGGTGGCCAAGGCCTCGAGGATATCTGCCTGCCTCAGGGACAATAGGACTTCGTCCTTGTCTTTTGAGTGCACCACCACCAGATACTCGACCTGAGCACCATCAGGGATCAGCCACAGGCGAAACGTTAGGGCAAATGGGAATAGTGGAGGGATCAATCAAACCTCATCACCCCACAGCATGGCATCTGCCTCTTTGCCCTTGGCCTTGTTCCATATCTCCAGCAGTTGCTAGTGAAGATACTGTCAGTCAATCTACCGCCCCGCGACGTGCTCATCCCGATCTGCGTTCGGCCTTGCATACCTTGATGCCCCACTCGCGGACCTGGTCGGCGTTTTTCTTGGCATCTGGCCAGTCCAGTGCCGTCCCAAGAGCCCTTTATGATATATGAACGTGAGTAGTTGAACTTCTCCGAACGAGTTGGGAGCTTAGCGACAGAGAACATACAAGAGACCCATCGTGCGAAGAGTGAGTGAGAGGGAGAGAGAGAGAGAGAGAGAGAAGGAAAAAGGGGCAGTTGATTGTCGCTGACAGTGCCTGCTTCCTCAGCGTCTTGGACCAGATAGTCCTGGATACCGATGATATCCGAAGTTAAACCGAGCCTCCTAGAAAAATAACCTCACAGCATCCTCACTAGACCTGCATGAGAGGGACCTAGGATGCCGACAGCGGAGAAGGGTCAGTATCTGATGTTTCGAGATCAGAAAAAGCTCATGTCCATCGACGGAGGTCCCCATGAAGGACAGAGAAGGGGGTGGGAGGCAGACCTAGTATATATATATATATAGATATATATATAGATATATATGTATGAATATTTATGTACACGAGACAGCGCACCAAGGATTGTTGTACCTCGTTGGGAACATCAGATGCCGGCTCGGCACGCTTCCCCACGGTTGGTATCAAGGTTCTCGTCGAATCAAGAAGGACGCCCTAGCCAGGCTTGCCAGGGTCAGAAGGATGACAGGTGATCGCGCAATATCTCTGGACGGCGACTGGACGGATCTGACGCTGGCGAAGGTGGGTGTTCAAGTGGACAAGGAGTGTGACATGCCCAAGGTTTGGTTTGGATTTTTCTTTTTCTTTTGATAATGAGAAAATGTTTTGACCTCTGTAATCGCCGGGAGCTAAAAAAGATAAATGGGTGGTGCTACTGAGTAAGTACTTGCTTAACTTTTTAGTACTAAATCATGGACAAGTTCCTTTGAGGGGGGAAAAAAAAAAAAAAAAAAAAAGGCGCTCGCTGGATTAGTGGGACCCGTGAAGATGCGACGACGAAACGAGGGAACCCCGCCCCTGGTCGGCAGAGACTGTTCTCATGGCTTCTGCTTAGAAATCGATGTCCTCCTATTACCGGAATCCTCGGCTGCACGACGGCGTCTCTCCCCTAGAGGTCAGACCTTTGATATGGTCTCGTGGGGTGGTTATGTTTTCTCGCTTCTTTTTTGACATCCTGTCTGCTCCTTCCAGTTCTTCTGCAAGGCACGGCAGAATTACTCAGTAGCCGCAATATGCGCTTGCAGAGGGAAAGAACGGTTGAGGAACCAAATCCCTGAACAACCCCAACCCTCGACTTTTGTCTTTTTTTCCTTTTCTTTGTTCCCTTCGAAACTCACTCACTCACCACCAACTTTGCCCGGCAAGTTGGGGCAGTCTTTCATAGCATTCTGTGCATCTATGCTACTGCTATATAAACCCTTCAGCTTTACATGCTTATCAATTCCAATGAGCATCCCTTCGTGGAGATAAAGATCTGCCAAGCCTTCACCTCCATTGCCCTAGCAAATTACTGAAGGCTTGAAAAACCTTTGAGCACCATGTCTGTCGAAGGGCGCGCAACTCCATCACACACCGACCAGAAATCACAATGCACCCATCCCATCATCAGATTTTCTCAAGAGCCGGAAAGGTCACTCATAACCCCTCATCATCGAAGTTATGCCCAATTTCACCTGGTAATTCCCTCACTGTCGCCCTCGGACCAGCCATCTATGTATTCAATCTCGAGAGCCCCTGTTCTCTGTCTGGCCAGCAGAGGGGTTCCTCACCAGTGCCTTGTCATGGCTTGACATGACCATCGAAGGCTCTGGTGCCACCCCCACCCCCCTTCCCCCAAAGAGGGCTGTTAGGACGGTTGGTTCTCCTGTGGCACAGGCATCTCTGGCATGAGAATTGCTCTTGCTGCTGTGCCCTAACGCATTAGCAGCATCTGCACCAGAGCTTTCCACACCACCACCAGCAAAGAAGACATGACACACCACACCAAGCTCGGCAGTGTCATGGTCCTTGATGTCTGCCTCAGCATCGATGTCTGTAGCTGGAGGCTTGGTGGATGTGCCGAGGAATCGGGTCACACATCGCTGACAAAGGTGGACCAAGCAGTATCCGGACTCAAAGGCCATCCCTTTCTTGATCAATGCACAAGCCAGAGTGCAGACAGTTCCACAGGCACTTGTCCTTGGTGGCAGAACAGGCATGTCTCCAGCGCGGCTCCTGTGCAACCAGTTCTTCTGAACTGCCATGCCCTGTCAGCAGAGACTGCATTCCTTGCAGTGTACTTGTCAGACTTTGTTGGCTTCATGAGCCAGTCATCTTCCTCTTCTCACTTCTCCTCACAGGTGTGTTCGAGCAGTATTTATGCGTCTTTTGTCATAATACCTCTTAATCAGCTATTTCTGTAAACTATCTGCAATCACATATCCCTCCCTCACTCACCACAGCTCCAACCCCTATACCCTCCAAAGACTAACAAGTGAAGGCCGAAAATGGGTCATCTGGAATATGTTGTCTAGGAGTCCCGAGGTCCCCAAAGAGCTCTTGGAGGCGTCATTAGCACTGTGATGTGGGGACGAACAGGAAAAAAAAAAAAAAACACTGGGCTGATGCATACAGTCATCATATTGATCATGTCAAATACGGTCAGAAGAGAACCTGATAGGCTTGCTGCAGGTGCTGAAAAGTGACAGCTGCCTACCCCCCCTCTCTCTCTCTCTCTCTCTCTCTCTCTCCATGGTTGTGATCTAGGCGTTAGATCCGCGCAAGGTGGTTGTATGCAGAGGTGGTCTGTTCTAGGAAGGTAGAGGGTTCAATCTCGAGCTCCTGGTAGTAATTCATTGTTGGTCTGGTAGACATCCTAGAGGACCAAGCTACGCTTAATATTGGATGGTGTACAGAGAGAGGAGTAGATGGCAACTGGATGAGGTGGTGTGCAGACCAAACCCCTCCCCCAGGAGCATCCTCAGGGCTGTCCTGGCTGTGTGATCGAGGTCGAAGTTCGCAATTCTTCAGAGTAATGCAGAATGGAAGCAAAGGCAAGCCAAACACTATCCCGTCCCATCGTACCACTACAATTTTATATGCCTTCCAGTGCACACACTGCTTCCCCCTGAAACGTTCTATAACGCATCACTCTCAACTTGGGAAATGCTTGGGTGGTGCTGGTTGTTAAGCCTTGGTAGGAATGAGTAGATGCAGTTACAAGGATGAATTACAGAGCTTTGGCGGAATGTTTGCAACAGCAAGGTTGTATGAGGAAGACATCTTATGCAGGTGCATAAACATGTACTTCAGCACAAGAACCTTGGAAGTGGATTACTGATACCCACAGCAAGATTTGTCTATAACACAGAATAATTAGGGTGGACTGCAGCAGATAACAGTGTAGCTCTTCCCGAAAATCCACAATGTTCTCCTGTAAGAGGTAGAAGTTATTAAGTATGGAGTGAACCATGCTTCTAATTTCTTCATGGACCTTGGATATTCATAGTACTGATTGTAGTAAGGCAAGCATTGCCAAATGGACCCAGTCAAGCACAGGACAGGCACAGATGTGCTTAGCCAAGCTGTGAATACTTCCAAGTAATGAACACTCAAACTTGGGTGACATGCTATCAGCCCCTTCAGGGTTCATTAGGAATTTTACTGGTTGTACTGGGTTTACTCTTTTTTTTTTTTTTTTTTTTAAAAAAAAAAAAAACAAGGGTGAATAATGTGTCAAGTTTAGAACCATGCACTCTGATGTAAGCCAAACATGCATTGATAGATCCACCTGGGAGTTGCGTCGGCATCCTCAAGTTTGAGCTATACACAGCCTTGTCCGGACAGAATAATCCGAGGTGTTGGGATTTGTAGAGAAAACTTACAGAGTTTCGCAAGTCTTTCCGCCCACACAGTCATCCTGAGCTATCAGTGGCTGTGTTGGTTGTGAGGCTCAGAGGCTAAAGTTGCGTACCTAAAGTACGTAAGGTACGTACGCCTTTATCCGATGGCAGGGATTGTGATGCTGCCAACTTGGAAGTGCACCAAGAGAAAGGAGAGTGCGATGGGCTTAGCAAGCTATTGTTTGTGGCGCCACCTTATACGTTTGTTCAGCAGCGTAAGAGCCATGGCTGTGGCCTCGCTGGTGTGGTCGGGGCGGAAATAAGATTGGTGAGTAGCCGAATCACAGGCATCCTCGGCCGGTTCCCAGAGGTAGCCAGTGATGATCACCCCCTTACTGCTTGCGAGAAGAATAGCATTGACATTTGCTTGTCGGAATCTGTCCGGCATTCTCAACGACGATGGAATACCTGGGGCAGAAAGGAAGAGAGAGCGGCAATAAGAGGCAGCCTTGGCTGAGGCTGTGTAAGGATCTGTGGGGCACCAAGAACGGGAGGGTTTTTTTCTTTTTGGGCGGCGTTGACATGTAGTCGTCCCGTTGTCCATAGTAGTTCTGCGGCTCGGGCTACACCACCGCCGCCGCCTTTGTGCGTGGTGCATTGACGCTGGCAGAGACGTGTTTCTATTTTGGACCTGACTCTCCCTTGCATTCCCACACTTGTTACGGCACTAGCGAACTTGCTATGTGCCGCGCTGTGGTTGGGGCACACGGGGATCATCAGGTTCGATGGCAAACTCCTCTGCGCATCCTTGCCCTTCACAAAACTCGAAGATAGATAGCATTGCTGCCGCGCAAGGACTGTGTGTCGCCGCTCCGTTTTGTGGCACTGATTGATTGCCGTATTTCGAGAGGCGTGAGTGGCGTGCAAGTCATCTGGACGAGTGGGTCCATGCGCCACATTCCGCCCCCTCCCTCCAGATATTCATTCTTTTGTTTTCAAGGTTGTACTGGGGCCCACCCGACGGCCTCTGTTCGGTGTAGAACAGAACGGTAGGATTTGATTGTCATCAACCACGGACGTGTCTTGCCTGCGGGGCACGAGAGCGGTCGAGAGACCAATGAGACCTGGTGCTAATATTGCAGATGCAACCTCGATCAGGTGGACACGGCAAGCACAAAGCACAGCCAGACACGGCTCATGATGCGCATGTTCAGGGTTGTGATAGGGCGTACCAGAGAACTGTGGACCACCTGTAATACTTATATCACAGCAGGTGTGAGGTAAGAATAGAGTTGTCCTGTCGTCAATCGAGAAATGCATGTGGGAATCGAGGGGGGAAAAGCCCGGAGGGCGAAACCCCTGGTTGTTGGGCTTCAGGCACAGGCTGCTTCCTCTGGGAGGGCACTGGGGGGTGGCCGGGCGGGCGACTAGGGGACGACGTCACTGGGGCAGGTGGCTCCTCTCCCCTATGGATGTGGTAGTTGCTGCGCCCCCTGAGCATCTGAAACGGAAATCCTTCGCCCAGCACATATTTTTTAGCCCCTTCATCCCGCGGTACCCTGGCCATTGTCGCTCGAGGCCTAACCCGTCCTTGTCGTCAAGTCATTTGACTGAAACCTTTTGGTTCTCCTGGACCAGACCCTTTCCACCACCCCTCTCGGGCCAGAAATTGTTCAGGTTCAGGTTCAGGTTCAGGCACGGATACATTGCCTCTGGTGAAGCCACGGCCAGTCAAGCACCGACCAAGTTGTGAACCTCACCCACACCCACACTACCACCACGCCCACGATCTCACCTCGCATAGCTGTCCGACGTGGTCCGTCCTGTTGGCCGCAACTGCTCAGCAACACGCGCATAGCTGCCTAGGCGGTGTTATACAGAGATCAGAGAAGCACACTGCGCACGTTCGGTGGTCGAAAGGGGGCTCAGACCGTCAAGCCCTCCCGCAGCACCCTTTTCGAAACAGGCCGGCGCGCGCCGTGGGGGAAAGCATCTCTCTCAGCCTTTTTCCCCTCGGGGCACTTTTCGAGACCCTTCAACTCCACCCTCCCTTCTCTTTACCCTCCACTCGACTGTCACCTTGGCATTCATACCTTGGGAGCGCACAGTCGTCTAAAACCTGAGCTCTTGTTTGCATTCCATAAAGGGGCCAGTGTGGTGGCTCACTACCATCTCTGACGCAACCAACCACCATCGAGAAGTCCTGCGAATTGGTACAATCCCGTCCAGGTTTCGTCCCCCTGCCTCCCTTGCCCAGGAAGAAGGAACACAAGCAGCAACCATGTCGAGGTATGATCGATTAGGTACGTCCTCGAATGTTCCCCCCCATCATCCATGACTACATTTTTCTTTCCGCATCTCTGCTCGAGTCGGAGATTCCCTTGATCTAGGGAACCAACCCTCCACCCCCGATCCCAACTCCCATATCCCATACCCACTTCTTCCTCTCAGGCCTCCATCTACACATCGCAAGCTTCTTCCTCTTCCTCTTTCCCCTCCTCCACTGTCCGCATATAGCACACAGGAGGAAGCTTTGTGCCTTCCTTGTTCCCAGGTCAAAGCATAGGGTGCGGCGCATCCTACTCACCTGCCAGCCTCGAAGCCCTCTTCAACCAACATTCAAGACTGTCTCACATCCAGTCCGAGTCTGGACCGTCTTTCGCAGAGCCGGGGAGCTAACACGACAACAACGACTACAGACGAGGGTGCCTACCACCAGGAGCATTTCGGCGCCAGCATGAATCCCAATGCCCACCGTACGCCCTCGCCGGGCCACCCTCTCCAGTATGGCTACCAGCTCGATGACAACCCATACCAGCATTCCGATATGCCAATGGGTCATGATGGCAGGTACACTCCTGCCGACTCCATAGAGATGCACCAAGCCGTGAGTACAGCCCAGAGGGGAGGGCCCTGCCCGCCCAGCGCAACCTTGTTGACATTTTGGAACAGCACTCGATAGAGAATATGGGCAGCCACTACGACCAGAACGCGCCCTACCAGGACTATTCTGTCAACCCCGAAGCCCACCACGATGGCTACTACAATCAGCCTTACGACCCTCAGCTCATCAACCAGGGCCAAGACTTCGACGACAGACGACCTATGCTGAACCACCAGCAGTCCGACATGAGCTCACAGTACCAAGACTCGATGGCTCAACAACAACAGCAGGAGCAGCAGCAAGCGGCAGGTGGAGGCCTCAAGCGCTGGAAGACGGTGAAGGAGGTTCTCCTGTACAAGGGCAATTTGGTTCTCGACTGCCCGGTACCACCGAGGCTGCTGAGCCAGGTTCCCCATGGCGAGCGCGACGAGTTCACACACATGCGCTACACGGCTGCCACGTGCGACCCCAACTTTTTCTACGAGGAAAACTTCACCCTGCGGCAGAAGCTCTTCAGCAAGCCTCGGCACACGGAGCTCTTCATCGTCGTCACCATGTACAACGAGGACGAGATCCTGTTCGCCCGGACCATGATCGGTGTCCTGAAGAACGTCGAATACATGTGCAAGCGCAACGAGAGCAAGACCTGGGGCAAGGACGCGTGGAAGAAGATCGTGGTGTGCATTGTCAGCGACGGTCGTGCCAAGATCAACCCCCGCACGCGTGCCCTGCTCGCCGGTATGGGCGTGTACCAGGAGGGTATTGCCAAGCAGCAGGTCAACCGCAAGGACGTGACGGCCCATATCTACGAGTACACCTCGCAGGTCGGCATGCAGATCAAGAATGATGTTGTCCAGCTGATCCCGAAGCAGCAGCCGGTGCAGCTCCTGTTCTGCCTCAAGGAGAAGAACCAGAAGAAGATCAACTCCCACAGGTGGTTCTTCTCCGCCTTCGGACGCGTGCTGGACCCCAACATCTGCGTCCTGATCGACGCCGGCACGAAGCCCGGCGGTAACTCCATCTATCACCTGTGGAAGGCCTTCGACCTCGAGCCCATGTGCGCCGGCGCCTGTGGTGAGATCAAGGCCATGTTGGGGACTGGAGGCAAGAACCTCATCAACCCTCTTGTCGCGGCGCAGAACTTTGAGTACAAGATGAGCAACATCCTCGACAAGCCGCTCGAGTCCGCATTCGGCTTCATCTCCGTGCTGCCAGGTGCTTTCTCGGCCTATCGATACGTTGCTCTTCAGAACGACAAGAACGGTCAGGGCCCCCTGGAGAAGTACTTTGCTGGTGAGAAGCTCCACGGTGCTGGTGCTGGAATCTTCACCGCCAACATGTACCTCGCCGAAGATCGTATCCTCTGCTTCGAGCTCGTCACAAAGCGCAACTGCCACTGGCTGCTGCAGTACGTCAAGTCTGCCAATGGCGAGACGGACGTGCCGGATACCATCACCGAGCTTATTCTCCAGCGTCGTCGGTGGCTGAACGGTTCCTTCTTCGCCGCCATCTACGCCATTGCTCACTTTTACCAGTTCTTCCGATCTGACCATTCTCTATTCCGGAAAATCGCCTTCTTCCTCGAGTTCACGTTCAACACCATCAACATGATCTTCGCCTGGTTTGCTATCGGCAACTTCTTCTTGGTCTTCAAGATCCTGACGTCAAGCTTGGGAGACGACGATCTCCTGGGCAACGTCGGCACTATTCTCGGTGTGGTATTCGAGTGGCTATACGGAATCTCGCTCATGACCTGTTTCGTTCTCTCTATGGGTAACCGACCTGCTGGTTCCGGGCCATACTATATGGCAATGGTGATCTTCTGGGCCATTATATTCATGTAAGTCAAAAAACAATCACACACAAACACACACCCCCTCCCTCTCTCTCACGCGTACACCCGAATACGTTGCTAACTCTGGGTGTGTTTGTAGCTACCTCATGTTTGCAGCCGTGTTCATCTCAGTCAAGGCCATTCAGACCGACCTGGAGGACAACAGCTTCAGCATCAGCGAGCTTTTCAAGAACGAGGTCTTCTACACCTTGATCGTCTCAGTCATGTCGACCTACGGCATCTGGCTGATCGCATCGCTTCTCATGTTCGACCCTTGGCACATGATCACCTCGCTGGTGCAGTACATGATGCTGACGCCCACCTTCACCAACGTCCTCAACGTCTACGCCTTCTGCAACACACACGATGTCTCGTGGGGTACCAAGGGAGACGACAAGCCCGACAAGCTCCCCTCCATCTCCACCAAGGATGGCCAGGGCAAGACAGACCTGCCCGACGAGGGCGACCTCAACGCCCAGTACGACCGCGAGGTGCAGGTGTTCAGCCGGAAGCTCGTGAAGGAGGTCTCGACCCCAACTCCCGCACAGCTGGACGAGAAGCAGCAGGATTACTACCGTGGTGTGCGCACGGTGGTCGTGTTGATGTGGATGATTACAAATTTTGCGCTGATCGCCGTCGTCTTATCTGCCGCTGGCCTTGAGAAGATCGGCACGACAACAAACTCGGATACCGACGAGTCCGAGACCACACGCACTACCATCTACATGGCAGTCGTGCTGTACTCGGTCGCTGCGCTGTCTGGGTTCAAGTTCTTGGGCGCGATGTGGTTCCTGGTGGTGAGGATGTTTAGGGGTGTATAAAGAACTTGTTCATCTCCCTTCTGGGTTCATGTTTTTTCCTTCTCTTTATTACTTACAGTTTCTCTTATTTCTTCCCGCGTTTTCCCCACGGCTAGATGCCGGCACTTGGAGAACGGGAGAAAGAAGGGAGAATATCCCTTCTCGTTTTGTGCGCTGGCGGCGATGGGTTTTCTTCCTTTGACTTCTACATACCCCATTTCTTGTTTGAGTGAGAGACGTTACGACGGATTGATTGATATATTTTATCTGCTTCTTCGGCATGGCGAAATGAAATGGAATATTAGAACCAACATATTGTGCGTTGTATCCACGAGTGCGAAAGACATAAAATGTCCCTGATGCTCTCTGCTCTTGCGTGTGTAAATTGTCTTGCTTTTATGCGAGGAAGCTCATATACCCTTTTTGTGCTAATTGTATCAATATTAGTTTCTTGAATGGGTACATACAATAGAAGTATAAGCAATTTGAATCGCATCTTTTTGTTACAGCGCAAAGTTATTAGATGATGATAAAAGAGAGAGGAAGAAAATAACGACCCAGTGCCACACCATATACTCTTTTTTTCTCGATGCACATATTGCCAACGAAATGCAGATAACTCAGCGAAGGCCATTGCCGATGATTTTCTCTATTTTCGCTTGCCTTCTCCCCCCCTCCTCTCCCACTGTTGCTTTGTTGTTGGTTCACTTCGAGGGATGGCTCTCCTCTCACCTTAACCCAGCCAGGCCCGACCCAACAAAGCATCTAATTCGAGGTACCACCCTCATTCTGCAGCCTCTTCTACTGCACTTCCTTCCCGAGCCTCTCAAGCTCTTCTTTGATGAAGTCCCCTGCGTTGATGAGCTCCGTACTTCCGTACACAATCCTTCTCCTGGTCCGGTCTCCACTGCCCGCGGTGCGTTTCACCCACTCCTGCAGGTTGCCGAACTCATCCATGCTGCCACCACCGACCGTGAAGACCACAGCCTCTGAGAAACCTTGTCGCCGTTGGCCGAACGAGGCGCCGGGCCCGCTGCCTGCACCACCAACACCACCAGGCATGGATCCCGGCGCAGACCCGCCGCCGGCCCGTAGTGTTGATGGCGGAGGCATGTTCCCTCGTGCGCGGTCGCTCCTGGGGTCGAAGTAGAGGTAGTTCTCCGTCTTTGCGATGGCGGAGGAGGAAGCACCGGACGGGTCCATGATGGACTCGACGATCTTGGTGATGGTGAGGTCACGGTTGGCAGGGAGAAAGTTCTTGATGCCACCGATCAGGGAGTCGAAGTTGGCCGACAGGGCGCCGGTGGGCACACCAGACTCCTTGAGGCGGTCTGTCAGGCGGGATGAGATATTCGAGAAGCGGTTGAAGAGGTCGGAACCGGATTGTTGCTGTTGAGACGCAGAGGAATCCATCGTTGTGAGTTGTGTCATCTTGGTGGTCGCACGTACTCTGCAGAGTCTAGTTAGCGCGCGCGCTCAGCGTTCGTGCAACGAAAAAGTGTATCCTCACTGTCTTATGTACGGCAGGCATGTCCCATCCACTCCAGCTGCCGCAAGGGCTTCCTCAAACTGCTGCCATTCTGCCCTGCTGATGTCTGTTTCTGTGCTGAGGAACCAGACGACAAAGAGACGCAGCTTGTCTACCGGAGTGTCGCCCTTCTCCTTGTCTTTGATGAGTTCTAGTATCTGCGCCTTTGTTTGTTTCATGACATTCGATTCTATCGAATAGTATTCCTGGGAGTCATCACATTAGCCGCATTGCTCGGTCAGCCCTTGCCGCCAATCTCAAAACTCACATTCAGTGACCGCTTCTGGATCGCGCTCAGAATGGCCGCCAAGATGTTCATGTGCATATCAAGGGTCACTTTTCGTTCTCTGAGCTCTGGGAGCACTGTCAAGGCAGCCTTGAGATGTTGAGCACTGGCGCTGTTGTCCATCTGAAGGTCTTCCAGGTCCGTCACCCCCGTCTTCTTCGTGAGCGCAGCTGACTCTTCCTTATACCGGTTCAACTCGGCATCGATATCCTCTGCGACTTCCTGGAATGCTAGGCCTGCGTTTCTGGACCAGAAGAAGTCGTTCGCAGTCAAGTCGTAGCCTTTCCGCGTGACGCCTTTGGCAGGAGTCGACTCGTCAACGGGCGTTTCGATGGTTATTCGGTTCAGTTTCATGTTGAGAACGTCGTGTACTAAGTGTTGGTAGGTCCAACCGTGGGAGAGCATAGGGGTGAGCTGTCTCGGAGTATCAGCAACAAGGCCATAACCAGGCAGGGCAGACGAACGAGACATACGTCGACATTCCTGTCCAACAACACAAGGACGGGGCGTGATGTAGGTGTGCCCGCTGAAGAACTCGGTCGATTCGAAAACAGACCATCCTTTGAGCCTGAGTTCAGGATATGATCGCGAAGTTTTCCTGATAATCGTTTATACATCAGCCTTTGAACAACATCCTGGCAATTTAGGATCTTTTTTTAGTCCCCAAGTCTAGAGTCCCGCAGGGGCAAACGCTCAAGTCGAGTAATGATTGGTGGGAGGGACTGACGTACTGTCAAGCCTATGAGAATGTAAAGTTAGCAAACTTTGACGAGACCGAACGCACATAGACAGAGCACATCTGGGCCATGATCGTGACAGGATTCATAATCATAGAACACAGTTCCCACCCAGCCAGTCAGTCAGACGAGTTTTTCAACGTACTTTTGTGCTATCATCTCGGCAGCTGCACCACGGCTGGCCCTGATGATTGGTATGACACCCATTGTCACAACAACCGAGAACAGTCCACTGACGATCTTGTCCACCACATGATCCAGCTCTTCGTCCTGTGTCTTCGCGCTGTTCAGTGCCCAGTAGACATGGTCCTTCTCCATGCCCAGCGAGAATAGGTCTGGCTCGGCAACTATGAAGTTCAAGTACTGGTCATAGACGTTTGCGATCTGCTCTGAGGTTCCAGCCGTCGCCGTCATAGTCGCAAAGTCCTCGAGCAGTGGTCGGGGTATCGAGGAGAGGAAGTTGATGTATGCGGGAGAGTAGAGGCCTTTCTGGAGGTCATTCGTGATGCTCTGCAGGTTCTGTGCGCTTGGCTCGAGGAGATAGACAGCGGGTACGTCGGGAATGGGCGCGCGGGATGACGAGATGTGCCTGTGCCCAACAAGTCATGATCAGCATCCAGCTTCTTCTGCTTGCGACAGGAGGGGCGCAGGGTAGCTCACATGTGTATTGTTACTCCGAGGCTTCGCAGGTCGCTGACCCGCAGGACAGAGCTGATGACACTATAACCCGCCCATGATCAGTAAGTCATATCTCTGCAGGCTGTTTGGGACTGACGAGCATACTCCCGACCCAGGTCGTCAAAGACGAGCACCTTCCAGACGATCTGCGAGTCTGGCAGACCGTTGGCTTGGACATCTTCGCTTTCGCTGGTTTCCACCTCACCGTTTAGGTTCAGGATCTTCTTGAGTGAGGCAATCTGTTTGTCGCGCAGCGACGAGCTACGGGCCGCCATGATTGCTCGGGGGACAAAAGCTTCGGGCTGCTTCTGTGATGCTAAAGTAGTGCCTGCTTGTCGATGTGTGCCAGCGCAGTATGCACAGACACAGCCGCCAGACGAGGACCAGGTCGAGCGCGAAATTGACAATGGGAGGTTTTAGGACGGCAGAGAGACGTCTAGCTGGTGACTGGCAGAGTTTTTCGTATTATGGACGTGGCGTGTATGGTTTGCGACAGCTGTCCTTCTCGTCGTCTACGCTGTCATTCTCGGGCCCTGTGGTGTATGGGCTTCAACTTACACGGTACACCAAGACAATACTGCAAGTGTCCCGTACGTAGCTCTCCTGCTGACGTAACGAATGCTGGCAGCTCAATCTCACTCTCCCTTGGGGACACCTGGGGTGGCACCTGCAGTGGCTAGCCTGGCCTGCAGAGGTGACAGGTGCTACCATGGTAGGTGCGCTAAGCCGGTTCGGTTGCTTAGTACTAGAATACCTACTAAGAAGTACTATCCCTAGCTGTCCTTTTTTCTCTTGGAGCAGGAGTGGAGGAGGGCTGCTCTTGCTTGGTTCTGGCTGTGGCCGCTGATGAAACTGCCTTGGGGTGGGAATGTCCACCCCCAAGCTGTCCCGCCCCCTTTCGCTTTTCTCTTCGTCTCTCCTTTCATTCCTGACAACACCACACAATCATCACGACCGCACAACAGTCACCCACACGGCCCTCAGCAACGTAGTCACCGCAGAACTGTCACTCTGCAGAAGAATTAATTCTTTTTCGATAGATCTGGTTCAGTGGTTGTGGGCTTGACTCGTTTTTTCTCTTCTTCTTCGCCTCATTCGCATTCTTCGATTAATTCATTCCCGAGCTCCTTCCATCATTTTCAATCCATTTGAGCTCAGCTCAGCTGAAGTTCCTGCTGCTTTCTCTCTTTCTCTCTCCCTCCACTGCAGCGCCAGCCTCCTCAGGTAGACATAAAACCGGTTTCAGACGCCTCTCACGCATGCAGATCAGAGAGCCATGCTGTGACTGGCCTTGATCTCGTGTGTGCCTGATGGAGGTTTGGGGCATCAAGGCGCAATCAATCGGCGTAGGAACTTGAGGAGGATTCTCTCGAAGTCTCTGGGCTGAGTCCGGGCTGGCAGAGCTGAGAAGAGGGCGCAGCCGGAGTCCAAAACTGCAGGGTATGCATGAAAGCCTTTACCACCCCCTTAACAATTTCCAACCCTCCTCCCCGTCCCCCTTTACCGCCCTACACTACACTACACATACACACACACTGCACTGCATCGATCGTCGTATGGCTTGGACTATGTCCATCTTAATCAATGTACATCACTGGCATATCCATACAAGACTCCAATTGTCGCGCGGCTTAATTGCGCAGACCGGAAACCGTGGGACTGGGGCTTGCATGAGACTGGCCAGCCAGGAACGACTTGCACTTTGTGACAGCAGCAACCGCGGCATCTCACCGAGCAGCAACGCCCACTCCCGAAGCCCTCTCATCGGCACGCCTTGGAGAAGAGAAAAGAAAAGGAGAGAAGATAAGGAAAGAAGAAGAAGAAAAAAAAGAAAAAAAAAGTTGCCCCGCCTGTCCATGGATTTTTCAACGGTTTACACAACTCGTGCGTTTGTGAAAACGCTGTCGGCGGTCAAAAGCAAGCCCTTTACAAACTACTCCCTTTTCTTGAAATATGGATGAACCCGCCCTAAAAGCTTGGTGCACTCACTGCTTGAGTGCTTGGGCTGGCGCACGTTCTTCCGTCGGTCACAGACCCTGTGGCCCTGAACTTCCCCTGCAGTCCCGGCTGCCGGCTACCGGCTCGCCGAGGAGGGGAGAGCACGATACATCAGACATTCTGCATTGGGACCCCAAGCTGAAGAAAGTCTGGTGACTCGTCAAGAAAAAAAAAGGGCAGCACCTCGACTAGGTTGTTGGTGGTAGAAGATGGGAAAAGGACGGTCTTGGCTTGACTGGACTGGCTCTTGTCTGCTTACTATCTCTCTTCACACTCTGTTTGAATGCTTCTCTCTCCACCAGACTGGTCACGGCTCGGGGAGAACAAGTGGCCAGTGGAATAAGACAGGGCAGAGGGGGCAGAAGAAGCCTATGAATGCTACTGCTGGTCGCAACCCGATCAAAGCAAAGCAACGAGAGAGATCATGCAACCAAGCCGCACCAAGGCCGGCGCTCCAGTCTACGGGTCTGTTCAGCTTTCCGCAGCGCAGCGGACTTCCGGAGCCAAGATACCACATGACCAGACTCGATGCAGCGATCCGAGCGACTTGAGAAAGTACCTGGCCCAGTTCACCGTGGTTCCTCAGCCAGGCGGGTGGATCTTCACCTGGCCGGAGGAACCGCGAAACCCAAGTCTGGTGAAAGCCCGGAGAAACTCATCATTGACCGGATGCCTTCAAAGCGCTCGCAGAGACCAAGCGAGTCGTCGACACCTACTCTCTGCCCCCTGTCGAGCTGTGCTGCTGCTGTTCCGGCGGTCGAGGACGATATGCCAACTCGCCCTTTCGTCCTTTCTCTTCAAGGCTGCGGATCCACCTACTGTGGCTATGCCCAATCACCCCTATTCTGTCAAAGCCATTCGATCATCGCTCACCTCATACCACACACACATACACATCGCTTGTTCATATTGGAAATGATGGACCATTTCTTTCTGCCTTTTGTCTCTGCGGCTAACTCATATTTGGATTTAGGCTCTGCCCCGCTTTCTCTCTTTCGGACTAGTGCGGAATCTCTTTTCTGCAATCACAAAGCCCCACATTTTAACGGGGCATTCACGCCCCGCCAACTGCAAATTTGCAGCTGCCACCAAAATTCGCTTTTCACATAACCCCGATACCTCAATATCTCTTCACACGTGACCACCCTGTCCTTCACCACACCACCACTGGTCTTCTTCAAGCCTACACAAGGGGGAAATCATGGCAAGTGGAAATAATAACCAGCAATGGGCTTATTCCAACTTTCAGCCTGGCCAGGATGCAGGTCAGGCTGGAAACTTTGTGAACCAGGGCTTTGGTCATGGTGATGGCAACAATGGCTTTGCCATTGCTCAGCAGTGGCCAGGTCAAGACAACCAGTTCATTCCTGACAATACCTTTCAAAACTACCAACAGCAGAGCCCAGAGTACGCGATGCAGCACTATCAAGGAGGCAATCCCCACGTACAGGCCCACCAGCACCCATCCTCCTATCCGACGCAGCTCGCGATAGACGGCTCCTCGGACATGCCCTGGGACTACGATTTCCATTACGGTACCAACCCTCTGGGTGGTGGCATGGGAGACGGTGCTATCTCGTACGGCAATGGTGTGCCACAAGCGACCAACAATGATGGTGTGCCGCCCCAGCCGTCCTTCTCGCACGACATGGCCAACGACGTACCAAGCCAGCCGCAGCAGTTCCCGCCTCGGCAATCGCCAGGCAACATGTATTCACCCACCCAAGCGGTGGCCTACGGAAGGAACACACAGCAGTCTCCATCGCAGACAATACCCCAGCCAATGCCAACCCAAAGGCAGGTAATGGGATACCAGCAAACTGCTATGCAACAGCACCAGCACCAGCACCAGGTCCAGGCTCAGGCGCAGCCTACTGTGCCTCAGCACAAGCAGTCCCCGATGGCCCAGCAGCCTCACCATGCTGTGTCCCAGCACCAGCGGTCCTCAATGGCTCAGTCGCCTCAGCCTGCTGTGTCTCAGCACCAGCGGCCCTCAATGGCCCAGCAGCAGCAGCAGCCTACTGTTTCTCATCATCAACAGTCCTCGATGGCTCTGCAGCAACAGCCTGCTGTTCCTCAGCATCAGCAGCCTCCAATGGCTCAACACCAGCAGTCTCCAATGGTTCAGCAGCAAATGATCCACCAGCAACAGCAGCCCAATCCGCTCCAGGCTGGTGGTCAGCAGCCAAATCAGCTTCAAAACATCAGTCAACTTCAACAGACACCCGGAATCGGTACACCCCAATCGGCAACCCCTACCGCGCAACAATCCCGTCAGTCTCCCTTCAATGGCAGCAGTGTGGCTCCATTGTCCATGCCACAACAAGCACAGGACGCCCGAGGCAGCCCATCAATACCGTTCTCGGCTTCGAGGCAGCCCAAGGTGCAAGCAGGTCTTCCCAACGCATCGCCAGGTCCCTCGACTGCTGCACAGACACAGGGCCGATTCGTCCCTCAGGAATTAGTGCCTGTGCAGCAGCGGCCACCACAAGGCCCAGTGCCCGTCACAGGCAACGTGGCGATGCCGGACGCCTTGCCAAAGACTCAGCTGTCGAATAAGAAAGCGAGCACTGGCGGCGGCCCTCAACAAAAGTCCCAGCCTAATCTTCAGCCGAAGACAAGCGGTTCAGTGTCCTCTGTGGCTGCTGCCAACCGTCCTGGCGCTACTGGTCTTGCGCCTCCGCGATTGATCAGGCGAGACGACAACGCGGTGCCCCATTATGGTAGTCGGCATATCGGCTTCAGTGCGGCACTGCCACTGCAGGCTGGAGATGACGAACGTGCCAAAGCTACACTTGGCGAGATCTATGACCCCGACGACGTCCCAGAGGCCTCATTGACCTATGGAATGCCCCCTGGCAATAAGATGAGAGTCAATGCGAATTCCATCCTGTGGCAATGGACGAAGGCGCTCCAAGAGGGGGATGTTGCCAGACAAAATGAGCTGGAGCAACAATTGACACGACACCTTGGTAAGTCGAGGGCATACACCCGTTGTTTATGACCGAATGCAAGCTAATCGCCCATATCTCGCCACCCAGGAGGCATCTTGCCAAACGTGTATGTCGCCAGGATGCAAGAGGCCAGAGCTGCCAAGAAGAAAGCGTCTGCCGAAAAGGGGCCTGTAAGTCGGACTGCTCGCCGTCGTCGGGACTGAGACCGCGGACCCATGGATCGCCAACTAACTCACCGGCCAACAGGAACGTAGCAAGACCCGGCCCACTGATGAGGCTGACGCAGCTGAATGGGATGCGCTTGGTATAATATATCTGACCAGCCCTCAGCCAACCAGTGCCGACATCGGCACGGCCGTCGCGGCGTTTGGTAAACTCATCCGAGGACACGTCGCCGAGTTCCAGAAGTTGAAACAGAAACAAAAGAGCGCCAAGGAGGCGGACAGCGCAGCCTTGCAGGACCAGATCACGCGGAAACTGGAGATCATCGACCGAGCAGTCGCCGCAGCTAATCAGTGGGGCGATCCTCAGGTCGTGGCTAACCTGGGAGGCAACCAAAAGCTGATCAGCGACTTCGTGTCGTGCCTGATCCACGCCAACAACTCTGGCGACCACAATAGCAAGGTCCCTAAAGATGTGCTCCGGCTGATGTCGGCAGTGACCACGATTGAGAAGAATTTCCTCATGACCAGTCTCCAATTTGCCAAGATCAGCAAAAAGTTCGAGACCAAGGGCGACGATGAGGTCAAGGAGTATGTCAAGAGGATCAAGGACAACGCAGAGAGCAGGAAAGAGACTCTGAAGGTAGCCGGGGAACAACAGGAACGGACCTCGACCCCAGATTCTAATGCATCTGCGAAGGGCCCGTCAGCCTCTGGCTCTTCAGATGCCAAGGCCGCTGGTCCCGCCGAGACAACCAAAAGAAGGCTGTGAGCGCAGCGACAGCACGTGCGTCGGCGGCGCCCTCAGCAACCTCGTCAGCGGCCAAGCGCCCTCGAGAGGAGGAGGGCGATGAAAAGTCCGTTAAGAGGGTCGCGACAGAGCCAGGCACCTCTCAGGGCGGCCAGAAGGCAGCTCCGGCCAAGGTGGTTGTGCCAGCACCGACCCCTGCTCCTGCGCAGTCCAAGCTTTTCGGCAGCGGGATGTTGGGTGTGAAGAAGCCTCCCGCAAAGCCTGCTGCTGCCAGGCCATTGCCAGCAAAGGCTGACGGTGCCAAGGCTGAGCCGAAGCCAGACGTCAAGAAGGACCTCCTCAAGAAGGCCGAGGCGGCCAAGGTGAGGAAGACGGAGCCTGTCAAGCCAGAGGCGCCCTCTGCTTCGAAGCTGGGTGGTATCGGTGCCTTGTTGGACTCGATCTCGAACTCGAAGCCAAAGGCGGGCGGGCGGTCAACGCCTGACAAGGATGCCAAGAGCGACAAGGACGAAACGCCAGAGGAGAAGGCCCGCCGCCTTCGTAAGGAACAGCGGCGTCATCTCAGAGTCACCTGGCGGGAGGGCGACGAGCTGACATCGGTTCGCGTCTTCCACAAGGATGCCGAGGAGGACGAAGGGAGGGCCAGCAATATGATCCGCGATGCTCACGACGACCGTTCCGAGGGTATGATGCTCAAGCAAGCACTGATAAGCGGAGTGCAGGCCGACGAAGAAGACGAAGAAGAAGACGACGAGCTGCCTTACCGACCATGGTTCCAGGCTTCAGGCGTCGACTTCTCGGTCATTCCCCAGGAGGTGCGGGCGAAAAACTTTGTCAGCCGTGGTGGCCTAGGCAGCATCGAAACGCAGCAGCAGAAAGTCATGGCCGAGCGCGAGAGCAAGGAGCTAATTGCTGTCTATACTGACCCATCTGATATCCCACCCACGCCAAAGTCGCCCCACCTCGAAGCTGCTGGAGACACCGACAAGCAACCAGGCGTCATCTACGAACTCGACCGAGACGATCCCAGACTGGCCGAGGTTTTTCTCCGCTGGGCAGAGACTATTTCTCGAGGTGCATCCTGGGCACGATTCAGCGCGCTGCGCAGGATACAGAGAGCACCACACTCGAGGCCCTCAGACACGGCAAACATGAACGCCCCCAACACCCCCAACGCGAACTCGGGCCCGAACCCGGCCGCCAACGGCAACGTGGCTGCTCCTCAAGCTGTCCCGTACGAGGAAATGACTGCCGACCAACAGGTCCGCTTCCTCCTCAATCCAGAGCGCCTCAAGAACTACAAGGATCCCGATCCTGTCGATCCAGCCAACCCCAAGACCCAACGCCGCTACGATTATGGCGACCCCGACGTCCAGCGCGCAATCGACAAGTGCGAGGAGGTTGCCGAGCTGCTGAAGGGCAAACCAGCCCCTCCTACCGAGCCGCCCGAGTGGATGAAGCACGACAAGGCCAGGGTCGAGGAGTGGTGGTACGGCTACAACAAGGACAAGCAGCGCGCCGAGCAAGATGCCCAGCGCCAGACGGCGATGCAGATGACGCCTCAGACAGCATCCACCCAGGCTCAGGCTGCAGCACCTCAGGCTGCCCAGACTGCGGCAGACCAGCAGAACGCGGCTGCTTGGGCGGCTTACTACGCCCAACTCCAGCAACAGCAACAGCAGCAGGCCCAAACTCAGGCCGCGACCGATCCCACTGCTGCTTGGGCTGCTTATTACGCTCAGCAGCAGCAGCAGCAGCAGCCGGCTCCTGCACAGCCGGCTGGTGATCAGAACGCGCAGCTACAGGCTGTATTGGCCGCCTTGAGCGGCAATACTGCCCAGTCCACCACCCAGTCCCAACAGCAGCAGCCTGCTGCTGCCCAGACCGCCGCCGCCGATCCCCAGATCCAGGCACTGCTCGCGACCCTAGGTGCCACTACGAACGCCCAGCAGCAGCCTGCACAGGCCTATCAGCCGCAGCCGCAACCACAAGCTCAGTCGGCTCAGGCCCCAACCCCCAACGCTCAGGATCCCAACTACTTGGCCTACATCCTGTCGCTGGCCGCCGATCAGACTACGGCTCAAGGTCAGCAGCGCGATGACAGCCACGACCGGGCTCGTGATCGGGACCGCGAGCTCGAGGGCCTGCATCCTTCCCGCCGTGCACAGGGCCGTGGCGGCAAGAACAACCGGGATAACGGCACTCCTCACCAGCGCGGTATCAATCGTGACAAGATTGGTACAAAGCCCTGCGTGTTCTGGGCCAAGGGCATGTGCCAGAAGGGCGATCAGTGCACCTTCCGGCACGACTAGGGCAGCCACGATGGTGGGACAAGTCGCAAGCACGGAAACTCGGTGCCATGTGCGCTGGAGGAGCTTGTGTGTGGTGGGGGAAGCATCATCACCACACATCTAGACTCGGCTCTGTGGCACTCCATTGAGCATTGTTTGTGGCCTTCTGCGGATACCTCAACACATGACAAATGCAGCCATTCTCTATCTGACTGGAAGAACGTCGTGATGGGTATGCCTCGGACTGTGACGCATGGTTCTTTGTACATTAATTTTTATTTTTTTTTCCGGGACCTGGAGAAGGGGACATAAAGATTTTCGAGCCCGACATCTTCTGGTCTCATTGTTTTTCGCACCGCATCAGAAACGGAGGGTGCATATGGAAAAAGGGGGAGAAAGGGATTTGCATATTGAGGTGGCGGGGCAAAAAAAACAACAACCAAAAACCGAAAGAATGGGAGAAGAGTCTCCACTATCATCACTTGGGACGTTCTGTCTTCTCTTGCTGAGGGTGTTTTCACGGGGCATCGCAAAGAACAAGCAACAAGCATGGAAGGAAAGAGAGGGCGAGAGAGAGGGATGGAGGCATGAGTCTCTCAAAGAACGGAACATCAATTGATGACGAGAGCAAAGAGAGCCACCGGGGCCAAATGGGATACCCGGGGTAGTGTGCAGTGTACAATCCAATGAAAGCCTTTTACTCATGAGCCAGCTCTGCCTCCTTGATGGAGGGTATGTATGATGTGTGATGTGAATGTGTATGTCATTATGCTGCTGCTGCTGTCATCGTGGGCCCTCGTCGCCGCTAGATACTAATCCCAACCTTGCCTCGATGATCCTGACCACCTCTGTCCACTCCTTCATGGCACCGTCCCCGACATCGCCACAGGCGAGCGACTTCTCCTGCGGTCTGAGCACCTCGAACCAGCCGGACTCGATCGTTCCGTCCTCTGCCTCCTTGACGCCCCAGTCCTCGCTGAGCACACGGATCTGTTTGGCCGTTATGGGATGAAGCCACATGGCCGTCTGCCCATTTTTGTTAGTTTTTTTCTCCCTCTTCTTAGTGATTTTCTTTTTCATCCATAAAAGTGGAAATTGAGGTTCTGTGGAAGACTCACATTCATAGCAGGCGCCACAAGGATCCTCTTGCGGCGCCCGTCGATGCGGCCGTCTGCATCCCAGGCCCTGACCACGCTCGTGAGCAGGTTGTCGCACAGGCCGCCGACCAGCTTGGCCAGCGTGTTGGCAGACAGGGGGACGACGGCGAGCAGGTGTGCCCAGCGGCGCAGCTCGATGTGCAGCACGCCGGCGCCGCGGGTCCAGACGCCCTCTGGGCCGATGGTGTCGCCGCGGCCCCACTCGTCTTGGTCGGTGTAGATGGCATCCAGGCCGGGGAGGGCGAGCAGGGAGGCCAGGGGGGCTGCTCGGGGGACTGGCCTGCGAGGAAGTTGCGGGCGGAGGCGGTGAGGATGAGGCGGATGGAGAGGCGGGCAGGCGGGTGCGCGGCCAGGAGGGTGTGGACGATGTTGGGGATCTTGATGGTGGCTACGGAGCCGGAGGCGGCGAGGGAGGAGGTGCACTCTGCCGTCTTGGTGGGAGGCGGCGAGTTCCTGGAGGCCGGTGGCGGGTGTGGCCATTTTCGGACGCGTGAGTGAGGCTGTTTCTGAGTCCTGGTCGGAGGCGTGACATGCGATTTCTCTGGCTGTTGGAAATGTAGTCTCAAGGCCAGAGTTGGTTTTCTGAAGTCTGGCTTAATAAGTACTATGATTGAGGATGATGAAGGCAAAGTCTGGACCAGCCGGGGACTGCTGACAAAATGGCAATGGTAACAGCTGCCCATTAATATACAGTTTCATAGATATTCATTTTTAGACAATCCCATTTGTGAGATAGTCTCTGTATTATATGACAGGACATTCGATTCTGTATGTGAGGCAGGTCTCGAGCATACAGTAAGTACTAAGTAAGTACTACTGTAAGTACTTAGGAGAGTGTAGAGAGAGGTTGAGGGCCTGGGCGGAGATCAAGCTACAGTGGTGCTGTGGTAGCTACCAGGGGTGCAGGGGCAGGCCACTCACTGTAGTGCACTACTGCACTGTAGTAAGCACTGCAGTGCCACGCCCTTCCTGTCCCTTACTTACATCATCGACCCCCGAAACCCGGAGGGAACCCGACCTCTGATAGCAGCTGCATTTGTCAAACTTTCAGAGCTGCTGGCGTCGCCGCGGAAATCCCCACCACCAGCAACACTTCCCAAGTTGCTGCTGCACCTGCCACAGAGACCACCAGCCATCATGTTCTCAAGATCAATACTCTCATCAGTAAGCTGATCCCCTGATTAACTCGACTCCTATGTATACCCTCCATGATCCACTACTAAGTAATATACTAATCACCCTCTACAAAATGTAGCAGCTGCTTCGGCAGGCTGCACGACCAGCAGCAGCAGCAGCCTCGAGGCCTGCCTTCCTCAACATCAAGTCACCCATGCTGAGCCTCGTCCAACAACACCGACTCCTCTCCGACGCCACTAGACAAGCCATCGACAAGGCAGTTGCCTCTGCACCAGTGGTCCTCTTCATGAAGGGAACACCCGAGATGCCCCAGTGCGGCTTCTCGAGGGCAAGCATCCAGATCCTGGGCCTGCAGGGCGTGGACCCCAACAAGTTTGCCGCGTTCAACGTGCTGGAGGACGCAGAACTGCGATCAGGTGGGTTTTGGACACACACACACACACACACGGCAGAAGAAGAAGAAGAATTAGCAGCTGACGGGTCGACGACATCCTGGACAGGCATCAAGGAGTACTCGGACTGGCCTACGATCCCTCAGCTGTACGTCGACAAGGAGTTCATCGGCGGCTGCGATATCCTCGTCTCGATGCACCAGAACGGAGAGCTGGCCAAGATGCTGGAGGAGAAAAAGGTCTTGGCCCCTGCCGAGGAGGCCGAGCCTGAGCAGAAATAAAAGGAAAATACCCACAGACGAAATGGATTTCTGGCTGTACGGGGAGGAGGAAATTTAATTTGGCTGGCATAGGTCTGGACTGATCACGCCGCAGGTTTAGAAGACGCCCTGGAGCAAGATTGCACATATACACAGGTCTTTACACATACACCTTAGGTCTCTGTTCTTCTGAACATCTACAATGGATAGGCAGCACCGTCGCCCCTCTGATCACTCCCAGCCGACCACACGCCGGTCCCCTCGACCGGGTCCACTGTCCACCTGATGATCTGGCCCCTGCCGAACAGTGCCCTGCCCATGCCCCTGACGACCTCAACCTTGTGTCCCAGCCTCCTGAGCCCCTCGATGGTCTCCTCGGGCATGCCCTCCTCGACGCTCACGAGCATGTCCACGGTCTCGCTGCTGGCACCGATGCAGATCCTGGGCGCGTCCAGGGCCTGCTGGGGACTGAGGCCCGCGACGACCTGGCCCAGCAGGGTCTGGAGGTGGCCCTGGGGCTGCATGAAGCCGCCCATGACGCCGAACACGGAGTGCAGGCTGCCGTCGCCCAGGTTGGTCACCAGGCCCGGGATGATGGTGTGGTAGGGCCTCTTGCGCGGGGCGTAGATGTTGGGGTGGTCCGCCGGGCCGAGGGCGAAGTTGGCGCCGCGGTTCTGCAGGGTGAAGCCGCAGCCCTTGGGGATGATGCAGGTGCCGAACCCGCCGTAGTTGGAGTTGATGAAGCTGATGGCGTTGCCCTGCGCGTCGGAGCAGGCAAAGTACACGGTGTCGCTGCTGTTCAGGGCCGGGCTGCCGTGGCCAAACCCGGCGCCCGAGGCGCGCGCAGGGTCGAAGAGGCGCGCCCGCTCCGCCAGGTACGCGGGCGAGAGCAGCTCCGCGGTGGGCACGCGCACGACGTCCGGGTCTGTGACGAACCAGCTCGCGTCCGCAAAGGCGATGCGCAGGGACTCGATGACGGCGTGCAGGTACGCGGCCGAGTTGTGCTCGGCCGCCGAGAAGGTCGGGATCCTGCCCTGCCTCTCGAGCTCCTGCATGATGCCCAGCGCCATCAGCGCCACGATGCCCTGCCCGTTGGGCGGGTGCTCCCAGAGCTCGAGACCGCCGCCGCCGTTGGCCTCGAGCCCTTGCCCGCGGAACTGGAGCGAGATGGGCTCGACGGCGTCGGCGCCGCTGTTGCTGGCCTCGAGGTGGTGCGCGAGGTCGTCGAGCTCCAGGTGCCCGCCCAGGTCCTGCACCACCCTCACCAGCTCCTCGGCCACGCGCCCTGCGTAGAACCCCTCCTTGCCTTCCTCGCCCAGCGTGCGGAACGTCTTGGCCAGCGCAGGGTTTTTCATGATCTCGCCCGCCCGCGGCGCACGGCACCCATCACCACCGCTGCTGGGGTCCGCCTTGAGCATCTCGGCAAAGTTGGGGCTGGCATCGCGGATGGACTGCTCCGCCCGGCCCCAGTAGTGCGCCACAAGCTCGCTGACGGGGAACCCTTCCTCGCCCAGGCGCACGGCGGGGGCGAGGACCTGCGCCAGGGTGAGGCGGCCGGACCCGAAGCGGGCGATGGTGTCGGCCCAGCCCGCCGCGGCGCCGGGGACAGTGACGGCGTGCACGCTGGACATGGGGATCTTGTGGTTGTGCGCCGTGGTGGTGGTGGTGGTGGTGGTGGCGGCGGCGGCATTGGCATCCTCCTCTCCAGAGAGGCCCAGGTCGGAGCGGAGCTGGGATAGGGTGCACCTGCCTCCTGAGCGGCCGGAGCCGTTGAGGGCGTGGACGGTGGAGGTGGTGGCGTTGTAGTAGAGGCAGAACATGTCGCCTCCTATGCCGGTGGAGCAGGGCTCTGTCATGTTCATGCCGGCGGCTGGTTAAGAAATTAAATAGTATCATGACTTGTCAGCAAGGTGTTGTCTTTATGGGGGGGGAGAGAGAGAGAGAGAGAGAGAGAATTAATGAATCTAGTCACATACCAACAGCGACGGCGGCATCCTTTCACGATATCCCTGGTCAGCTCTTCTTCTTTGGGAGGAACAAGAACAGGAAGGAAAGGAAACAAAGAGAAGAGAACAGCATGAAAAGACTCACAGCCGCATTACCACCAGCGCTGAGAATGTCAATACCGCATTTTGCCGCCAACGGCTGTGTGCACGCAACGATACCCTTGGTGCTGTGAACCACGCTCCTCCTGCTGTTGAACTTGGCGAAGTCGATAGACCCGGGCGGGAACAGCGAGGGCGTCGAGAGAGGCATCTTGAGAAAAGGAAGAAGGAAAGGAAGGAAGGAGATATAAAGAAAAACAGAATAAGGAACTAAAATGGTTTGGATAGGGAGACGAAGATGCCCAAACTAGAGATAGGGAGAGGACGAGATCAATGATGATGATGGTGGTGAGGATGACGAGGGGGGCGATCCGGCTAAGTATCTGCCGGTTATGTAAGTTTCAGGAAAAAGACACAATCGCAATGCTCAGAAAAAAGATGGCCTGTGTGTGTGTGTGTGTGTGTGTGTGTGTGTGTGTGTGTGTGTGTGTGTGTGCATGTCTATGAAACAGAGTGTAACAAGATCATGAATGCTGTCGCCGTCTAGAAAATAAGAATACAAGGTTTCGCTAATCATGGATCATCCCCCTCTCCTAGTAGGAAGTAAACGTCTTTTTCCGTCGTCGACGTCAACGAACAACCCCTCCTGATAAAACACTCACTCCCGAGTCTGGAGAATGCTGCTGTTTTTCCTTGCCGGGGCCCCTCCCCGATCCGCGGAGATCTCTTTGCACACGTCAAACGTTTGAGTGCTGTAGTAAACTGCAGCGATGAATGTACTTGAGTACTTGGTAGTAGTAGTAACGGGCACAATAGCTTATCGTGCACATGATAGCCGGCGCTACAGTACAGTACTCATGGGTTTGGTGGGTCCAAGGCCTTTTATTGCTGCTACTGTACGGACGTACTACTGTACGTTGCTAACCGCTGTGTTGTGTGCTGTGGTACAAGATCGAAAACCACCGAGTACCGGCAAGGTTTTCCCCAGATGGACGGACCGGCAAGATGATGCGATTGGTTCGTCTATGTTTATACAAGTACAGCATACTCGAGGCGGGTTGTCATGATCTCGACAATTATTGGTGGATTTTTATCTTTTTTTTTTTTTTTCCCTCTCACCTTTTTCCAGACTCCTCCTGTTGAGATATCGTATGAAAACAACCTCTTGCAACTTTATCCTATGCTTTGAGAAACGCATCTGGTCATCCGATTGTGAACTCGAGAACATGCTCTCGTTACGATACCAGCTCTGCCGGGCCGCTATAGAAGTTCTCTTCCCAGTAGAACAGACCAAAGACGGGGGGTGGTGTATATACGCGGAAGCTGTATACTATGTACGGCCAAGCCTTCCTTGTGTCGGCATCTATAGATTTTTATAGCAGCATCCTGCCTTTATTCCCTCTTTTTTTTTTCTTTCTCTCTTTTTCTTTCTTGGAACGCCATGCTGTCGCCCTTGCGTGCGGACAACTAAACTCCCCCTCAAGACGACGCAACCTTGGCCGCCTCCTTCTCAGCGGCCTTGGCGGCCTTCTTGGCGGCGATCTGCTTCTCCTTCTCGATCTTCTTGAGCTGGCTCTTGGACATCTTGCCGTCGCCCGCCTGCCCATCGCCCGCTGCACCCTCCCCTGCGGCACCACCAGCCGGGGCCTTGGACCGAATAGGCAGGGTGAGCGGTGCCTTGGGGTTGCCCGTGCAGTTGTTGAGGGGCCGCACCGCCCAGAACTCGTCCACCGTAGCCTCCGTGACCTTGGCGCGGTTGTCCTGGAACTCCTTGACGTACTCCTGCAGGTACTTGATGCAGATGGCCTTGAGCTCTCCTGTCAGCATCTCGCCCTTCTTGTACGCCTCGTATATCCTCTGCAGCTCGTCGTCGTCCTCCATGAAATATCTCTGCATTGGCAGGTCAGCCGTCGATGCTCCAAGACACAAAAAAAGCTTCTTCAAACCCTTGGCCGGGGGGTTCACTCACCAGGTACTGGAAGCTGACGTCGACATCGGGGTCTCCGCCCTTCTCTCGGTGCTCTTCCACAGTCTCCTTGCCGCCACTGAAGGCATACTTGTTGATTTTCTGGGAATCGGGTTTCAGCATACATACTTAGCTAACCACAGACTCTGGTGCCGTTATTGACTTACGTTCTTGATCTGGTTTGGCGTATCCTTCATAAAGATGGCTGAAGAATCAACAGACGCAGACATCTTGGACCCAGGGCCCTGCAGGGCATCCAGGAAGCGGGCGTGGATCAGAGACGGCTTGGCGATGTGAAGGCGCGCAGCAACATCTCTGGTCATACGGAAGTAAGGGTCTTGGTCGATGGCACAAGGGATACTAAATCCTTCCTCGTCAGCAATTTCGTATGATGAGAGAGTCGAAACAAGAAGCTGCCGTTGGGAGAGAAAAAAAGAAAAAGGAGAAAAATAACGAGACATGGGGGAAAGACACCGTACAGGCATGGAATCTGGTCAGTGATGCTTCTGTCCTCGCCGAATATGTGAGGGAACGTAGAGGCGAACGCAGTCGATCCCTGGATGGCGCCGAAATGGATCCTGCCGACGTTTGTGCTCCCGTCCGAGCCAAAGATGGCCCGGGACTGGTTGTATGTGATGAGCTTGGCGACGCGCAGGACGTTCTTGTAGAAGGCGCCGCCCATGTACTCGAGGTCGCTGAAGATGAAGGTCTTTTTGACATCAAAGCCGCACGAGACGATGTCCTTTGTGTTCTCGCGGGAGAATCGGTAGACATCGTCGATGGTCAGCTTCTCGTTGAAGAGGAACTTCTCGTCGTCGGTCAACATGATGACCAGGGGCACGTTCAGCACGTCCGAGAGCCACTTGGTGAAGGAGAAGGGGATGGTGTGGCCGATGTGCATGCTGTCGGAGCTGGGGCCGCGGCCCGTGTACAGGAAGAAGGGCTCCCCCTTCTCGTACCGGTCGAGGATGACCTCGAGGTCGCGGTGGCTGAAGACAATCCCGCGGCGCATGAAGCGGTGGGGGCGCTGGCCCGTGACCCGCTCGAAGCGGTCGAGGAGCTCCTGGTCGATCCGCCTGGTGCCGAACTCGACAATGAGCTTGTCATAGTCAATGGCCTTGACGTTGCCGTGCTCGTCGACCTCTCCCTGCACATTGTACGGATCGACAGTCTGTCTGCCCGTGCTCGTCTCCGCGGGCACGGGAGACTCCTTGAGGGCCTCGGCCGTGACACTGCTCATTGTGTCTTGGTGTGACAACCTTGTTCCTTCTGTCGAGTTTGGAGAGGATGGAATCCCAGTGACAGAGAGAAGGGGAGAGAGGGGGGATCCTGTGTGGGAGAGGCTGAGATGGGGGTGTGAGGGAGTGAGTGAGTGAGTGGGTTGTCGATCGAGAAGTGTGATATGTGAGGCACAGCGATGACTGTGACTATTTCACAGGAGGAGGTTTGGTCTGGCGGGGTCAAAAAGTTGGAGGGGCACAAAAGGGTGGGGCGAGTCCCTCACTACTGTAGGGACGGTGGTTCTTACAGTACCCGCAGCGCTGTACGCTGTACGGACGTACTCTAGACTAGATACTTGAGTACCGTGTACACGGTATCTCGCATTCAGGCACCGATTCGGCAGCCCAACAATGAGTCAATTTATGCCACTCAGCCACATGCTCTCTGGATCTGAACCAAGAAGCCACCTGTGGCCAATCACTGGATTCCTCCTCATTTGTTGTTCTGCCAATACTCACCAATCAACATGGTGGACCAACCCAGGTACAACCACAGCAGGTACGGATTACAGTACCTACCCCTGCAGACGAGCACGGCAGGGTCTGCGCCCAAGAACTGAGGATGGAGAAGAGAAACTGATGGTTTCGCAATTGCTCATATAGAGACAGAGTGATCGAATTCGAAATCACTCCATTACAATCCTCATCTCGAGGTATTACAAGGAATTAACAGTTGAGGGTTTGCCTATGGTGGGTGACTACTTCTCGAATGCGCGCGTACGCCTTTCAGTACCACTGATACCCACTAACAAGCGGTCTTTCCCGGCAGGCAATACTTTCTGGGGGCATCTGCAGGAGAATTTAATGCGAACTTGTCAGGAGAGTAGAGGTGAATCTTTCCAAGCTTCACGCCACCCAATAATGCCTGACCATGTTGGCGGGACCATGGGTGTGTGGGCGCTGTCTGAGGAGGTCATTGCCCTCGACACCTCTTCAACTCATCAGGAGAGCTACAACCGGTAAGTATGCCAATCCCAATCCAATCCACACGTTGATCGTGCTGCTCAGAGAGCAATTTTCCTGACATCGATCCCGTCGTCTGCGCGCAGAAACCCGCCCTGTTCTCCCCAAGTCCTGCTTGAGCGCGCCCGCAAGCTCGCAGCCGAGCACGATCAGCTCAGCTCGAAGCTGGCCAGCAACTTCGACTCCAAGACTGCCAGGCGCGCGGGCGAGATTGCCGGCGTCGCGTCTGCGCTCCGAGAGTATGAGACGGCGCAGTCCTCGCTCTCGGAGCTGAGGGCGCTGCTCCGGTCCAAGGACGAGGAGATGCGGCAGCTCGCGCAGGAGGAGCTCCAGACGACGCACGACCAGATCGGCAGGCTGGGCCACAAGCTCTCGGCCAGCCTGACGCCCGCCGACCCGTACGCCGACCTGCCCTGCATCCTCGAGTTCCGGCCCGGGCCCGGCGGCATCGAGGGCCGCTTCTTCACAGACTCGCTCTTCAAGATGTACCAGCTCTACTGCCAGCGCAGGGGCTACCGGACAAAGGTGGTCAAGTACGAGACGGCGGACGGCGCGGGCGACGTCAAGGGCTCGGACGGTGAGCTGCCCCTGCAGGAGGCCGTGCTGGAGGTGCAGGTGCCCGGCGCCTTCGACCTGTTCCGCAACGAGGCGGGCATACACCGCGTCCAGAGGGTGCCGGTCACGGAGAGCAAGGGGCGGACGCACACCAGCGCCGTGGCGGTGTGGGTGCTGCCCTCGTTCCCCGAGAGCGGCGGGTCCGGCGCAAACGACTTCAACAACCCCGAGAGCGACTTCTACATCGACCCGACCGAGGTCAGGGTGGAGACCATGAGGGCGAGGGGCGCAGGCGGCCAGCACGTCAACAAGACCGAGTCGGCCATCCGCCTGACGCACCTGCCCACGGGCACCCAGGTCAGCATGCAGGACCAGCGGTCCCAGCAGGCCAACAGGGATGCCGCGTGGAAGATCCTGCGTTCGAGGATCGCCGTCGCCCGCCGCGAGGCCCGCGAGGAAGAGGCCAAGAACCTCAGGGACAGCGTCCTGTCCAAGGACAAGATCACCCGCGGCGACAAGATCAGGACCTACAACTACAGCCAGGACCGCTGCTCGGACCACCGGAGCGGCGTTGACACCCACAACCTCCCCAACGTCCTCCAGGGGGCGAGACCCTCGACAAGATTATCGACAGCGTCAAGGAGTGGCGTCTTGCCAGGGACATCGAGATTGTCCTTGCCGAGGAAGAGGCTGCTGCTGCTGCGGCGGCGATAAAGCAGGGCAAGGGTAAGAAATAAAAAGTCCAGCCGAGAGACTCTGACGGAAAATCCAATCTTCGCTACATATATCCACACAATGATACCATTTCTCATGAGAGCTTCCATCGCGCAAGGCTGTCCAACACCGCAGCAAGAGGCTCTGAAGGTTATCTCTCACTCTATGCCTGCAGTACAAACCAACAAACACGCTCCTCCGTGCCTACAGATTGCTCAACTTCTGGACCCCCCAAAAAAAAAGGAGCCACAGGATTCTTCCGTCTGATTGTAATACGAGTCTTCTAGAAGTGTTCTTTTTATCAACAGCTAGCCGGCAAGGGACAGGTACATCCCAGCCTTACATCCCAGCCTCGCCTGACAGCGCTCCTGAGCCACCTCCCTAATTGGGCCAAGCTCGCTCCCAGCTCCACAACCAATGCACCATCGACCGGCAGTACTACTACATAGTATAGTGCATACTTTAAGTACCGCAGCCGTCATTGGCGACTGTCCAGTTCAATTCACTCTATCCTACGCCCATGAGTCTAAGACCTACATATTTGTAATATGTAATGTCGTACAATGTTCTTATGTACTTACTGTATACAACTGGTCTACTGAGAGTTTGCCCAACGCCCCGTCGTAAAGATGACTTCATCATACCTGGGCAGCCCTGCAGGATCTGGCAAGAGTTTCGAGCTCCGCCTGCTCGCTTTGAGGGGTCGTAACGGAGCAACGTTGCCGTCTTCGTGTTGGTCCCCCAAGTCCCCCCTCTCTTATCTGTCCGTCTGGGCGCGGTGTGATTATTGAGTGGTAATATCTCGTGAAATAAAAAAAAAGCACCGCATACCAAGGAGGGGCAGGTCAGGGGGGAAGAGGCAAGTCACTGTTCACAGTGCTACCCACCTAACCAGCGGGGCTACCACCTCGGCGACTAGGATCGCTACCTCAATGCCATATGCGTGATGACAAGGTGATCATCGCTACTACGGTACTCTTCTCTAGTATGGCGCACGTCCAGTCCATATAGCGTCAAGCTCGGCCAATCTGGTTTGAGGAGAAGGGGGGAGGAGGAGGGAGGCCTGCTCTTCTTGGGTACTTTCTTTCTTTCTCTGTCTCTCTTCTTCTTGTCTCCCCTCCCCCACCCCTCTTCTCTCGGAACGGCCACAATCCCCAGTACCCTCCTCGGCCTCTTGTGACGACAAATTGTGAGATGCGTTGGTCACAGCTGCTCTGCCCTCTGGCCCTGGCGGGTGCCGCCTGCGCCACGCGATCGACGCGTCATGTCGGTGCCTTTGACAAGAGGCGTGCCGAAGCCGGCAGAAGCGTCGGCCCTGAGGTAAACGTGCCTAAGAAGCGCCAGGAGCATCACGGATACAAGAGGGACAATACTACTCGGTATCAGTTCCTGACAAATACCACAGCAAGTGAGTTATATATATATATATATATATATATATTTAAAAGAAAAAATCCCCCCTCCTCCCACAATAGAAAATACCAAAAGATACACCATATGTTGAGCGTCGAACCCCTCCTCCTCCTCCTGGTGGCCAATAAAGAGCACAACAAGAGCTGACCTTGGCTTTCTTCTACGTCCTGCTCTGACCAGAGTTTCTCGTGGATGGTACTGCGATACCCGATGTGGACTTTGACGTCGGCGAGTCCTATGCTGGTTCGATCCCAGTGACTACAGAAGCAGATGGCAACTACCTGTTCTACTGGTTCTTCCCCTCGACGAACGCGGCGGCTGAGAAGGAGATTCTGATCTGGCTCAACGGAGGTGTAAGGTTGCTTCCCTTTCTCCTCCCTTTACTTCCCTTCTCTGCTTCGAGACGGAATTTCCAGCCGCGGACCCAAAGCATAGCTCACACACTTCATGTGTCTCCCTAGCCCGGCTGCTCGTCCCTTGAGGGTTTCCTGCAGGAGAACGGCCCTTTCCTGTGGCAGTATGGCACCTTCAAGCCCGTCGAGAACCCCTGGAGCTGGCACCATCTCACCCACGTCGTCTGGGTCGAACAGCCCATCGGCACGGGCTTCTCGCAGGGGACCGTCACGGCCACGAGCGAGGAGGACCTGGCAGCGCAGTTCATGAGCTGGTTCAAGAACTTTGTCGACACCTTTGGCATGCAGGGGTACAAGGTGTACATCGCGGGCGAGTCGTACGCGGGCATGTTTGTCCCCTACATCGCCAGCGCCATGCTGGACACCAACGACACGACGTACTACGGTGTCGACGGCATCATGATCTACGACCCGTCCATCGCCTACTCTGACCTCCAGGCCGAGTACGTCACGCTGCCGTTCGTCGAGGCCTGGAGCGGCCTCTTCATGCTCAACGACACCTTCATGGCCGACATCCGCGCCCGCGACGAGAGCTGTGGCTACGCCGCCTTCCGCGACGAGTACCTCGCCTTCCCGCCCGCCGCCCCCTCCCCGCCTACGAGGACCTGCCCAGCATCAACAACTACAGCTGCGTCAACATCTACTACGACATCTTCGACGCCGTCCTGCTGACCAACCCGTGCTTCGACATCTACCAGGTCGCCACCACCTGCCCCCTGCTGTGGGACGTGCTCGGCTTTCCCGGCAGCCTCGAGTACGAGCCCGAGGGCGCCTTTATCTACTTCAACCGCACCGACGTGCAGGACGCCATCCACGCCCCGCGCATCGAGTGGGAGGAGTGCGCCAGCGAGAACGTCTTTGTCGGCGGCCAAGACACCTCCCTGCCCTCGGCCCTGACCGTCCTCCCCGGCGTCATCGACCGCACCCAGAACGTCATCATCGGCCACGGCGGCCTCGACATGATCCTCATCGCCAACGGCACCCTGCTGCAGCTGCAGAACATGACCTGGGGCGGCAAGCAGGGCTTCTCCTCCTACCCCGCCGACCCCTTCTACGTCCCCTACAACGACTACACAGACCTGTCCACCCTCGCCGGCGCGGGCGTCTTCGGCTCCGTCGTCTCCGAGCGCGGCCTGACCTTTGTCGGCGTCGACCTGTCCGGCCACATGGTCCCGCAGTACGCGCCGTCTGCCGCCTTTAGGCAGCTCGAGGTCCTCCTGGGCCGCGTGGCTAATCTGAGCTCCACCGAGGCCTTCACGACGGATTCCGGGGTCCCGCAGCCAAGTCTGGCGGGCGAGACTGGGAACTTTCCTTGAGGATGTCAGACTAGAGGCAAATTTCACGTGGTGGTGATGTTTGCTTTTTGTCATTTTTTTTTGGTGTATATAGTATAGCAAATATTAGAGGTGAATCAGACATATATGAGAAATGGTAGCCTAAAGTCTACAGTAGCAACATCATAACATACAGCAGCGCAACGTGAAGCATAAGAAAAAGTAGATGTTTTGAAGAGGATATATTCCATTTTGGCCTTCCCAGGCAGGCCCGGGAGGCACTCGTAGCTCAATTCTGGTAGTCATGATATACATATACAACAGAGAGCGGGGGAGGGAGGGGGGAATCATCATCACCGATGAAATGCGCCCAAAGTGTCCGATCCTTGACCAACCACAAATAGATATGAGAGAAAGAGAGAGGGAGAGAGCCTTTCCGTCCTTGTTTCAGCCAATTTCGACTTGCCCGAGTGTCGAGTGTGTGATCCTGCCGATAACCCAAAAAAAGAAGAAACAAAAGAAAAACGCAACGCCTTGCTCGGAAAAAAAAATAAGACTGATTGTACAGCATTATGATGCGACGAGATCTTGTCCCAAGAGAATGCCGCGCTCATATAGGTTTTGTGGAGGCGGTAGGGATCAACCAGAGCAGGGCCGTGACATGTGAACGGCCCCGTCTGGTCTGGTTGATCCCCAAGGGTGTCTCTCTCTGTCGCTGCTGCAGAGATGCTTTTATGATTTTCCTTCCTTTTTCCCCCAACGTGAAGAGTCATTATTCGCGTGTGTATGTTTGGCCGCGTGAGGGCTCGAATGGCCCTTCTTGCTGCTGCTGCTGCTGCTGCTGCTGCTGCTGCTCACAGCGCACCTCCCTCCGCGAGGGAAGCCTCCCTCGTTCTGCGGGTCAACTCTAGGATGCCCTTGACACCGGTGTTCCTCAGCCTCTCCAGGACAACGCGCATACCCTCGCGGCTCTTGCCGAGCTGGTCCTGTGTCTTGCGTGACGCGATCGACTCGATGCTGCGCTGGATGATGGACTTGGCCAGCCACCCGCCCTGGGCGCTGCTGTCCTGCTGTGAGGAGGCCTGCTGGCCCATGCGCTCCCTGATCTTCTCGCCGACCCTCGACCGGAAGATGGTCGTGGTGGCCACGTCGGTGCTGGTGGTGTTGGCGGCCGGCAGCTGTGGGGCGGTGTAGGTCTGCCGCTCGATGACGGAGAGGACGCCGACAAAGTCAAGGTTGCGGCTCTCGGTGCGCATCCATCCCTCGCTGATGTCCACGATGCTGGTCTCGAGGATGTACGACTTCTTGTCGCCGCCGCCGCCGGTGAGCGACGTGGGCAGGAGCTTGACGACGGCAGAAGGAATACGGGACTTCTTCAGGTGGATGCGGGTGGTGTGTAGCCTCCCGGTGGCGGGGTCGACATGGGTCGAGATGGTGTCGGTGCTGAGCACGTGTGCAGCGAACGGATTGACCTGCGGGGAGCAGTACCGCAGGAAGTAGGCAAGGGTGACGGTCGGGAAGGGATGCGAGTATGTGTGGTTCTGGGTGTGGGTGAGGACCATTTTGGCGGCGGTATCAACGACAAGCTGAGCGCGTAGGATTAGGGATTGGTCGATCTGTATACAGATTCGAGAAGGCAAAGAGATCGTTAGGAGAGAGAGATGTGATGTCGTGAGGCGTGGCGGGTGATACACGTGGAGGGGGAGGGAGGCGTTGAAGCTGAGGTGCGGGTGATCCGGGCGACCGTTCTTTTTTTTTTCTTTCCTGCGGGTGAATTCTTTTGGCGAATGTCCCGAGAAACAGCTCAGCCCGATCGCTCCATGAGGAGCTCGAGGATCTTGGGAGGGTAAAAATTGACTTGTTACGACAGATGATGTGAGGATGAAACAGGGACAGGTGGTAGGTAAGGCTGGAGGCGGGGGATGGGACGGAGGTAGGTCGAATGGTGATGTCGTCAAGTCAGTCGAGGGGAGGAGGCGAATAAGGTGGAGGTGGCGCGGACTGGCGCCTAGGCTCGAAAGGCATCGAACGATGCATGGGCTGAACTCCAAAATCTCAAGGCCGGGCCCGAATCTGGCTGACAATCTGGGGTAGCGCAGGGGAGCTTGGACCAAAAGACCCTAGCTGTAGCCTTCAATCAGAAGGAGCTGAATGGTCACACATGGTCACGCGAGTTGATCCATGCCCTTCACGGACTGTTAAGCCACCATCCTTGCTACACATAACTTTGGTATGTTTCCTGCTCAGGATCTAACAGGAGTGCTCTCTAGCCACATAGTTGAACCAGTGACCTCCCAGCAGTAGACCTACCGAGTTGAAACAATCTCTTTCTTTTCTTTTTTTTTTGACTCCCTTTTTTCAAATATGTAAATGACTAGTCCCCAGCACCATTGACTGCCCTGACTAAAAATCTTGCTGGAACCTTCAGTGCATCAGTGGCCAGCTGGCTGGCTGACTGGCTCCATGACTACAAGTCCGGAGTACTCCTTACATGGCTTGCGCCTTGCTTGGGAGGTGACTAATGCTCCCTGGTGCTTGACTAGCTGACATAAGCAGGTCAAGACTTAGTGGCTGGTTGCCAGCAGGCCCCCAAGTCAGAGGTGCAGCCCCTTCCTTCATTGACTGCTCTCTGCTTTTCTTTCTTTCGCCAACCTTTGTCCTTGGCCTCCCTCAACCACAGCCAACCCCACGACATTCTTTCATCACCAACTCGGCGGCAACCATCCAAAACGACCGCAGGTGTTGCGCGACAGGCATCTTTTTTTCTTTTTGACAAGGGGATTTTCTTTGATCTACATTACGACCCCTTCCCCCCTCGTATCAATTGTCGCCGCCCTCGTCTCTCCTCTCAAGTCGTCCTCCCGCTTTTCTCAAGTGCCTTGCTCATCTGCCTCTCAGATCCATTCCAGATTGGTGAACAGGACGAAGCGCTTGGCTCGTAGCCTTGCCGTTATACACACATTCTTCTTTTACTGCTCGAGAATTCGCCTGGAGGATCCTGGCAAGAGAAGGGGTTACAGCTGCAGCCTCTGGGGTTGGTACATTTTGGGTGCGCATTGTTGAAGAATGGGTTTTGCTATTCGGTCGCTTTGATCTTCGCCGTCTAGGTGAAACTCGAACTGCGCATGAATAGGCAGCCTGCTGGCGGACCTGTAATTGTTCACATCATCTGATCTTTTTTTCCTTTTCTTTTTTTTTTCTTCTTGGGGTTCCCAAATCAACTCCACTATTGTCCTCTCGAGTACAATCAGAATTGATACTTCTGCCCCCCGTCTCGCACAAGGTGAAGCAAGAATCAGAGAGGAAGAGAAAGAAGCAGAAGAAGAAGAAAGAAGAAAAAAACGAAGGAATCCAGATTGCAGAGACGTCCATCTTGTTTGCAAACAAGATCAGAAAAGAACAAACAAATCGCGTATCGCATCTTTCCCACTCTTTCCCCCTTCTTGTGCGGCCCCCATCTACAGGCGCATCACTTACGACCTGCGACGCGCAACCTAACCTTCAGTGATCTTCTCCTGGTAAAGGTACTACTGCGTGCACCCACAACTGTTTGGGATCATCACTTGTATCGCAAGTCATCCCCTCTTACAGACATCTTCTCTGGAAACCTCTTTCAATTCAAAACAACACACAAACACCCACGCGCAACGTAACCACAGCCCAAGATGTCGGCCTGCGTCTTTGTCAAGTTTATGTCGCAAAAGGAGCCCCGCCGGATAGAATTCGACGGCACCGGCATATCCGTCTTTGAACTGAAGCGCGACATCATCATCAAGAATGGCCTCGACAGGAGTGGAACAGACTTCGACCTTGCCCTCTATAACGAAGACGGCAGTGAAGGTGAATTATCTCTCTTTTCTTCCTTGTGCAGACCCCCTCGAACCACTGCATCACCACCCAGCTTACTGACACAAAAAAAACCGTTGCTAGAGTACGACGATGATACCTCTGTCATTACCCGCTCGACTACGGTCCTCGCCCGGCGTCTCCCTGCCATGCGGCCTGGCGCGGGTCGGGCTGCCCGCTACGTCTCGGGCAAGATGCCGGTCACCGCCAAGAACCACTCCCGACGAGAGCAGGCAACCAAGGCAGCTGCCTCGGCCAAGTCGCAGTCGGATCTCGCCGCCAAGATGGCCAGCGCGCAGACCGAGGAGGAGAAGATGATGGCCATGTTTGCCGTGCAGGGCGAGCAGTGGAAGTCACAGCAGGAGGAGATGTCGCACCAGACGCCCGTCTTCAGGCCAGGCCAGAAGAAGGCCGCCAACGTCCCCGACCACGAGCCACCCAACGGCTACATCTGCCACCGCTGCGGCGAGAAGGGTCACTGGATCCAGCAGTGCCCCACCAACGACAACCCCGAGTACAACGACCGACCCCGCATCAAGCGCACTACTGGTATCCCCAAGTCGTTCCTCAAGACCGTCGACAAGGCTACCGTCCTCGCGCAGGGCAACGACGAAGACGGCAACAAACCGTCCGGGGTCATGGTGACCGCAGACGGCGAGTTCGTGGTCGCCGAGCCCGACAAGAAGACATGGGACAAGTACAAGGCCAAGGCCCAGGGCTCAGAGGAGGCCAAGAAGCTCGCGGCCCAGGACGAGAAGGAGCTGCAGGACAGGGACATCGAGTGCGAGCTCGACAAGAAGATGTTCATAGACCCAATGAAGACACCCTGTTGTGCGAAGACGTACTGCAACGACTGCATTACTAATGCACTGATCGAGGGCGACCTGGTCTGTCCCTCGTGCCAGACCGAGGGCGTGCTCATCGACGACCTCAAGCCCGACGACAAGGCTGCGCAGAGGATCGATGAGTACATGAGGGAGAAGGAGACCGCCAGAAAGGAGCGGTCCAAGACCCCAGAGGATGTCAAGTCGCCCGCTGCTGCTGCTTCTGCTGTGGCGACCAAGGAGCAACAGCCTGCTGATACCAACAACAACAAGATTGATGGTGCCACCGTCGCCAAGACCGAGAGGCCCAAGTCACCCACACCCCCAGCGTCGACTAAGTCGCCCTCTGCCGACCGCTCACAAAAGACGGCTCCCGTCAAGAACGAACCGTCAACTGCTTCCACTACCAACGGCGAGCAGCCCACCAACATCAACCCCAAGAAGCGCCCTGCCGAAGGGGACGCCGAGAATCCCGTGGCCAAGGCTCCCAAGGCACCTAAGGCGATGCAGAGGGCTCAAGAGGCCGCCTCCCAGCAGCAGCAACACCAGCAACAACAGCAGCAGCAGCAGCCGATGGGCATGATGCCCGATTTCATGGGCATGAACGGTATGAACGGCATGGCGGGCATGAACGGCTTCAACCCGATGGGTATGCCCATGCCGATGAATATGGGTATGGGTATGATGAACCCCATGATGAACATGAACCCCAGCATGATGAACGGTTTTGGTGGCATGAACGGCTTCAACCCCATGGGCATGAACCCCATGATGAATCCAATGATGATGAACGGTGGCTTCCCCAACAACAACAACAATAATATGAATGGTGGTGGCTTCCAGAATGGCCCCATGAACGGCAGCGGCTTTGGCGGTGGTCGCCAGATGAACGGCGGCGGTATGAACGGCCACAATCACAACCACAACAACAACTTCAACCGCGGCCCGCCCACCGGTCCACGGAATGGTGGCAACAACTTCGTGCCCAACCCAAACATGAACAACAACAAGAACGGAGGAGGTGGTGGAGGCGGCGCTGGTCTCGAGGAAGACGCCTACTTCCGCAAGCCCGTCAACCCGTATCGGCACCAGAACAAGCAGCGCCGTGTCCGGCCCAGCGACTATCGCGAGCTCTAGGGAGGCGAGCAGTACGTCAGCACACCCCCGTTCCGGAATGCCCCTCCTCGGGGTTAGTTTTCTCAGGCCTGTATAATAGCGGTGCGCGGGGCCAAACAAGCTCTGCTTCGGCTTGTACATTACGTTTCCTACCTCTCTCCCCACTCGATTTTTTTCCTCTTTTTTCTTCTTTCCACCCTTTCAACTCAGCATCTGGGGGCGGCGGTCTATTGCACGCAGCTCTGCACAGTTGGCGTTCTAGGAAGGATGATGGCGGGCGGGCAGGCGGAGGTGGCGGTGGCACCACCTCACATCATATCATCATCATCGTCGTCATCATCATGGTTCATTGAAGTCATATTCGATCATCCCATTCGACTTATATGACATCTTTGCACACGAAATTCTTCACGGCAGGCACGGTCATACACATACAGGAAAAACAATCTGCATGATTTCAGGGCGTTAAGGGGGAAGGAACGGGGTGTGTGTATGGGCTCAGGCTTTACTTTGATTTCTTTTCCTTTTCTTTACTTCGAGCCTGAGCAAGCACCGCAGAATGTGTGCATTTTATTCATCACAGGAGAAAGATGAAGAATTCGGATACGAAGTGGATGGGACGATGGCCTCCTTTTCTTCTGTGTCGCCTTTCCCCGCCTTTTTTTTCTTATAAAATTATTTCGGACTCGGACTGCCTCAGTCTCATCTTTCGACCAAAAAACAGCAGCGTATTGATTGATTACGGAGGAAGAGAGGGGAGAGGGTGGTATATAGGCGAACGCGCACCATTCAATATGGGCGCCAGGCGCTCTACGTGCGACCAAACCAATATGATCGATTATTTCAAAAACAAAAGTGACTTTGTATTGCTCATGTGACTTATGTAATATTTTGTCTATGCTTGTATATGCTTCGCAGTGAACCTTTTTCTTCTTACTCACACGCACTCACATATACTCTGGACATGGGGCGAAACTGGCGCACCTGTCATGGATCCGGCAGTGTATTGCCTTCTCAGCTTCATACATGGGCTCTGCCCACAGCAGAGTGCTATATTCCTGAAAAGGGGGAGAGTCCTCATCTCTCTCTCTCTCTCTCTCTCTCACACACACACACACACACACGCACACACCACGCCCCATTGGTATTACAAGACCAACCGCCCAGGCCGAGGAATTGACCCCCCTTCTCCACCTACCCCCTCTATGAAGGTGGCACGTAGGGCTTGACCAGCATCTCGCTGAATCTCTCGAGCTTCTCCTTGCCCCTGACCTCCTCGACCAGCAGGGGCATCTTGACGACGTTGAACTCGTCGTAGAGCTCCTCGATCTGGTCGAGGTACTTCTTCTGCATCTTGCGGCGGGCGTTGCACTGGTCGCACTCGCTGCCGGCCTTGGGGAAGAGCAGCTGGTTGACAACGATGCTGTGGGTGTCGATGCCGTAGCTGGCGAGCTCCTGAATCATGCGCTCCGTCTCGTACAGGCTCAGGAACTCGGGGATGCAGACGCAGACGAAGGTGGTCAGGGCCTCGTCCTTGAACTGGGTGTTGACCTCGCCGATGGTGGCGCGCAGCGACTCGAGCTTCTCCATCATCTCGCCGAGGTTCTGGCCGCTGGGCAGGCCGCCGCCCTGGCCGCCGAGGAAGCCGTTGAGGAGGGGGCCGTACTGGTTGGAGAGCTGCGAGATCTTGGCGAGGGCCTTCTCGAGCACCGAGGGGAACTGCAGGAACCGGAGGGTGTGGCCCGTCGGCGCCGTGTCGAAGATGATGGTCTCGTAGGAGAGGGACTTGACCTGCTTCAGCACCTCTGCAAACGACATGGCCTCGTCGATGCCTGGTATCTAGAGATTAGAGCAGCCGGACCCGTTAGCCTAGGATATTTCCTTTTTTTTTTTCTTTTTTTTTTGTTTCTTTCTCCGATAACCCCCGTTGGTGTTGTTTGTCCTGGCTTACCGCGAAGGCCAGGTCCTGCATCATACTGCCCATCCCACCCATCGCGTCTGCACCACCAGCAGCGGCGGCGTCCTCACCCTGGCCGGCCAGCAGGTCCTGTATGCTCCCGTTGGGGTCGATCTCCATGGCGCTCAGGTTGTCGAAGCCGTCGATGAGGCGGGCCTCCTTGCCAAACTTCTGGCTGAAGGCATCACTCAGGTTGTGGGCGGGATCGGTGGAGATGAGGAGCACGCTACGGCGCACCTTGGCGAGCTGGATGGCGAGGGAGCACGAGGTTGTCGTCTTTCCGACGCCACCCTTGCCGCCGACAAAGATCCAGCGCAGGGTGCGCTGGTCCAAGATGGACTGCAGGGTCGGCTCGAGGGCGTCTGGGTCGTCGGCGTTGATCAGGGCTGACGACATCTTTTTTTTTTCTCTCTCTCCCTATCCTTCTGTCAACTGTGAGGGCTTGGTCTGTACCGTCTTGTCTTTTTTCGAGATGCGCACAAGGATTCGACACGAAGTGAGTAGTCTGTTCTTGGGGAGAACGGAGTGGTGCGGCTGGTAGCAGGTCAAGTCGACGTGTGGAAAGGAGTTTGTGTGGTGGTGGCGGCGGTGGTCATGAAGATGGTGGTCTTGAAGATGGTGGTCGGTGGTGGAACCTGACAGAATCGCGAAACACTCGACAGGGTGCGTGTCAAGCTGTCAGGGCCCCAAGCAGACACCGCCCGCCGCCGCCACCCACTCAAGCTCGCTGGCAGCGTCACTGCTCCGCTACGGCCGTGGTGGGATGGCGGGGCAAGGGTTCTGTCGCCGTTGTCGGTACCGAGGCCCTGGGTCAGTGGTGATTACTACATAAAGTAGTATGTACGGAGTACGTCCGTACATTTAATCCTGCTCCCCTGATCGAGACCTTGTCTTGTTTACTCTCATCCTGGAATTACATTACCCTAGACATTTGACACTCGATTCCTCCTACCTCCTATCTGTGGTCCACATAGGCACTGCTTGTTTAAAAAGGCAGCCTGCCTAAAACCTGAATCCGGCGAGTCCCTTCGAGGTCCCCCCTGACTCGGCGCCCACCTGCGCTGTGACGGCGGGGTTCTCCAGAACGGACGGCAGTGCCCGCCAACCGCTCCAGACCCCGCGACAGGACATCTTTTTCAATAAGAAGCAGGCCACCAGCCGTCGTCTCTCACACACACACTCTCTCTCTCTTCCCCACCTTCTTCAGCCCTCTCTCTCGACCAGCCGGCAATACAAGCACATAGAGATCATCCCATCACCTTCAGCTTCAGTTCTCCGGCCGAGGCCAGAAACTCTTGGACCCAACAACAGAACTCTTCTTGTGTAAACAATCTTTCCTTGCACATCCACAAAACACACCCAAGATGGCCGCCAAGGACCCCATCACCTGCCACATCCTCGACACCACCCTCGGCCAGCCCGCCCGCAACGTCCGCGTCCGCCTGGAACACACCACTCTCCCCCAACTTCCACCACCACCACCGCTCCAGCAGCCACCTCCGGCCCCGGTACTAACGCGACGACAACCCCCACCGCCGCCCACCCGACCTCCCTCCCCATAGTCTTCGAGTCCAGCACCGACGAGGACGGCCGCGTCCGCACCTGGCTCCCTTACTCGTCCCCCCAGAGCCCGGGCGAGGTCCCCGTCTACACCCTCGAGGACGTGCTGGGCGACATCCGCGGCAGCAGCAGGTGGACGCTGCGGTTCGACACGGGGCCCTACTTCGCCGCGGGCGGCCGGGAGACTTTCTTCCCAGAGGTGGTTGTTGTCTTTGAGGTTGCCGAGGGACAGCATTATCATGTACCGCTGCTTCTCTCGCCGTTTGGGTATTCGACGTACCGGGGGAGCTGAGTGAGAGAGAGAGAGAAAGGAGAAGGGGGGGTAAAAGATGAGATTGACAGCAGGGTATAGATTTCGGTACGCAAGCATTGACGGTACACCTCGTAGTAGATACTCCGCGGCGTGTTCGAGGGCATATTACATTAAACTCACACACATACCAGAGAACGAGGGAGTTTTCGAGCCAGTAGCTATTTAAATATTTTTTTATTCTTCTTCGTATCTGTGCTGTTAGAGGAATATTGACTGCGCAGGGTAGCGAGTGTGATGGATGCGTGTAGGTGACGCAAATATAGACATAGGTAAGTGTGTATGAGTGAGAAAAAAAAAAAAAAAGGTGTCTAAAGGTCCTCTGCTTCTCGGGACGACCCCGTCTTGTTCCAGCAGACAGGATCTTTTCTTTCTGCCTTGCCAGTAGTGATCTCTGGAGGTGTGTTTTTGTGTTTTTCTTTTTCTTGTGTGCCGAATAAACAAAAGGGATTTTATATCATCATCAACCCAAACCGGCCCAGTTTCCCAAACAAGAAGAAAATCAGATCCAACTCCACGCTTTCGAATTGTTGAAGAAAAAGAAACAAGAAAAGTTTTGGCTCGCCCAACGGTAGAGTTCCTCCACGCCGTCGACATGTTTGAGTTGTGTGTGTGTGTATGTGTGTGGTGATGTCCGCCCATTGACAGGAAAAGATGTAATCAACCAGTGCAGAGGAATCTGAGGTTGTGTAGGGTCGAGGCCGTGAAAAGCAACCAGTCATCTCATTTGAAGGCTCTTCTCAGGCCAGGTATCACAGAAGACACCAAGTGGCCCTAGTCCCGGTGCTTGTGGATGCCCAGCTTTCCCAGGAAGCTCCTCCTCCTGCCGGACTTTGTGCGCGACGAGGCGGTGGTGTCGGCCGATAATCTCATGCGGGAGTGGCGGTGGTGTCGGTCTGGCTGCGGTGCGGCGTCTTCGTGGTCGCCCGTCGAGTTTGAGGTGAAGCTATCGCTGCCGCCCGAAGTTGGCCTGGTGATGGCGATCTGCTGGCCCACGGCTGAGGTCCCGGGGATGGTCGGCAGTCTGCCGTCCACCGGCGTGGATTCCGAGTCAGAGATGACGGCGACCTCGCTGTACATCTGCTCCATCTCGGGTGTGATGTATCCGTGCGAGATGGTGCGCTTGTTCTTGTTGAGGAACGACCGCCGCTGGCGGGGAGAGGGCACGCGACACAGAGATGTCCTCCTGGGTGATGCAGGCGTTGCCAGATGTGTCTGCATCTGGGTGCGGGAGGCTGGTGTTGCGATCTTCACAGGATGTCAGTTATGCGGAAGAAACGAAGAAGGAGAGAGAGAGAGAAAAGGGAGCCGGGGAAGGGGCGCCGGGGGGGTTTGGTATAAAACTCACTTCCACAAAAGGACTCTGGAAAACCCGTGTACCGGTGACGGTTCCCGGAGGATGTCGATCTCTCGCTGCTGGCGATAGACATTGTGTCGATGCTGCTTGTGCCAAGGAAACTCCAACTTTCTGGACGGCGAGTCCGGCGTGTTCTGCGGATAGAGAACATGACTGTTTAGTTTTTCTGTCCAGGAGACGACTCTGGCCTTTAAAAAAAAAAATCTCAAGATGTCGATAATATGAGAGAGAGTCCCGCTCCTCGCTCCTTTCCGAGAGAACAAAAAAAAAAAACACGAGATGACCTTCTCAATAGAGGGCTCCCCGAGGAGCACTAGGCTCTGCGGCAAAACGGTGATCGTTACCGAAATTGCGAAAAGAAATTCTAAAAAAAAAACCCCCGCCTGTCTGGAGGGTAGGAGAGGGTGGAAATAAAAATAAAACACTAGAAAGACGAGGCCGAATGAATGAAGATTAGGGGAGCCGTGCACATTTTAGACCTCGCTGACGTGTGTTGGGCAAGCGGCAGCGATGAGATGTAGAGGGCCAGGAGTTCTTTCAAAGGAGGCAAACAGAGTTCACGACACACTTAATGTGCCAAGGCCGTATGGAATATTGGGAGTTGCCAGGCAAGATGAAGACGTGTTGTCAGAGAGTGGAACGAGGCCCATTTTGAGTTCGGGTCGCAGTTGAGGCTTCGCCGTAAGCCGAGATGCGTTTCCCAGAGGACCCATGTCGGGCAATTTGCAGTCATTCAAGGGTTATTACTTGGGTTGGGTTGGGAATTCACAAACACACACACAAACATACAAGAGCCAGCTTGGCCTTGTTCCCCCCACAAAGAAACCCAACAGACAACGCGGCCTGCAGGAAGGGACTGCGTGGGGCCCAACTGAGAAACAGAAACGACACAGGAGAGGGCAGCTGGATGCGATGAGGCTGTGCTCTGTCGTCCACAGCCCAGCCGTACCTGTGGCGCCGGGTGCACACGCTTGCATGCGTCTCAGAGGGCTACGCCGCAGCGAAACGACTGGTCAAGAGAAAAGGGCATTGCTCTGCTCACCTTGTACGATACGTGGAAGCGAGAGTAGTGGAGCCGCTGGGATTTCGATGTTGGGTGGATAGCCCCGGCGGTTGCGAGGCCGAGAGATGGGGCCTCGGAGGTGGGGTTGGAATGCGGTATTGGCGGAGAGGACACGGCGGCTTGGGTTGTCAAGATGTAACCGGCTCAGTCTCGCTGACCAGGTCTTGACCCTGGCGTTGGTTTCTGACCTGACGCCTGGACTAATTCGAGTTGCTGTCAAGGCCTTTTAAAGTTGTGCAAGGCTCGCCGACGTACGATGACAGTACTGTACAGAAGTGGGGGAGAGGAGCGGTACGGTCACAGGACGTGGATGAGAGGGCGTGGGTCCAGCTGCCAGCAAACAGCCTTGTCAAGGTTCCAGACAATGAATAGTTGGGCAGCCAAGTCAGGCGATGGGGACGGAGAGAAAAGAGGGAGAGGGAGAGGGAGGGGAAGAAAGAGGAGCTGGTGACGAGGACGGTTCGTCGCCTCTGGTCTGGCGGTCAGGTCTGTTCTTGTATGCGTCTTATGAGAGCGGGGAGACCGGGCGCCGACACCTAGGGTGGTCCTGAGGTAGGGTGAGAACGGCTGGTGAGTCGCTGCAGTGGTGAGAGATGGGCTTTGGAATAAGGAGACTATCATAGGTCAGATCGGCAGGAATGCATGCAGAAACTAGTAGGCACTGCTGCTGCAGGACATTGTTGAAGGAAGGTGGTCTGGATCGGGCGTCTCCCAGAGGAGGAAAAAGCAGGTGACAGACACGACCGGGTGGCTCTTCACTTCTTTTAATTAAAAGAGACTTAAGAACTCTCTTTATTTCCTCTTCCAAAAGAGGAACTCTGGCCCAGTCAGCACCGGGTTGAGACCTTGGGGGAATGACTCTGTGCTGCAACTATGTCCTATGCAATGTGGTATTGCTAAAGTGTCAGACGTGGTACTTGTGACGAAAAGCTTCGCACAGCCAGTCAGCCTGATTCGAGCAGCTAGACCAGGCTACTGCGAGGTTCTGGGTGGTGTGAGCCCGGTTTTTTGTGTGGCAAAGGCGAGCAGAGACCCCGAGAGAAAGCACAGAACGCCATAGAATTGTCGGGCGCTGAGACATGCAGCTGGCCACACCTCAATCGGGCACTACGGTTGTGACCACACATGCATAAAACTGTTCTGTCCCATCCCAATATGCAGCGCTGTCTCGCACACGTGTCTCTTTCTCTCATGCAGCAGACCAGGGCTCGTCCTGAGCTTTCTCTTTCTCTCGCTCTCTGAAGTTGTATTTGGTGCCCTGGTGGGTGCACGAGGAAACCCCACAGAGGATCGCATGACGCAAGGTTTGTTGTCTAGACGCCTCCCCTCTCCCTCTCCCCTGCCTGGCCCCTGGTCTGCCCTGATGTGCAGGTGTGTATGCGCTGTGCGTTGCCTAGGTGGTACCTTTTGTTTTTTCTCACCTTATACCGGGTGCCGCTGTTCCGGTTGGAGCGAAAATGAACCAAAGGTGAGCACCAAGGCCAGGGACAAGCGATGATTCCCAACAGAGCGGGCCGGGCGTAAGCAGACCTGCATCCAGGTTCGACCCGAGGGATGAGGGAGGCCGCTCAACAAAATTGGCGATGCTGTGAATTCTCGGACCTTCGAGATTCCCCCTCTCACTCACTCGCCAGCTCCTAAAATAACCATAATGCTATCTGATGGGCAAGATGCGGAACTTGGACAATCTCATCTCCTAGCGGTCGAATCCTCGCTGTGGCGTCTTGATCCCTCGGAAAATACAGGTTTCATCTGTTGTGACACGGCCCCGTCTATGTAAAGCTATGAGGCAGAGAGCGTCCCTTTTAAAGACCTCTTCAATCAGGAGCTGTCAGACTGTGTGTGTGAGACGCACTCTGCTCGGCTGTCACCAACAGGCCAAGCTAGGCGGTGAAAAGTGTCTTGGAGGATTTTTGCTGTACTGTACTCAGCAGAAGAGGGGACACAGCCTCCGTCATTGTGCATGCCTTGCAATCTCTGGTAGCCGTCAGTCCACCCTTTCTCGCGGTCGCAAGATGGCCAAGTGCCGAGGCCCAGGATATTTTCTCCGGTGCAAAGTTCAGTTCCCTCGCCCCAATGCTGTGAAGCCAGCAGAGTCTCATGATTTGCACAAAGCCTGCATCGCGGCGGTCAGGTCGAGACAACAGAACAGGAGCTGAAATTGAAACTGTGAAACTGGGAGGGAATTACACAGTACGCAACATAGTTACAGGACTACAAGTATTTACGCTGAGAGAAGAGGAGAGGAGGGGAAGGAGGGCCCCACATTCCAACCCCAGCTTCAGACTGCATGCTCATCCCCTGTAGCCTTTTGGCCATCACCACCGGCGTCAGAGAGCCGCGGTCTGTGCACTACTATAGTACACACGGCACTACGGCAACACAAGACCTGCCAATCACACAGCTCCGATCCGTGCTCCCTACGCATCTCATACCCCATCCGAGCTACTTGGTAGGGGTTCGAAATTCAGACGGACGAGGGCATGACCGGAGGCGGCAGGCCCTCAGCAGCACCATGGAGCTCCTCGAGAGCTCTGGAACCCGACACCACATGCTTTTCTGGTCCTCAATAAGCTCCCTCGAGATCTTGCAGGAATCGAGACCCTTACAAACCATTGAGAGCAACACACGACGTCAGGTCGGACAACAGACACAACAATGGCATCCACAGCAGTAGCAGAGGACACTGCGCTCAGCAAGCAGTATGACACGCCGCTCGGTCTCGCCCACGACACCATGCAGGCCCTCAAGGACAGGATCAAGACCCACTACGATCTTGCCAGCGAATACTATCTCTCCCTGTGGTAGGTCACGGCCGTACCCGGCGAGCCCATCCAGAAGTGATGCCCTCCCTACCACGCATCACACCACCGTCAGGCTCCTTTGTCTCTCGGGGATCCCCGCCTCTCGTCCATCAATCACCCTATCAGTGCCTCTCTCTCTCTCTCTCTCTCTCTCTCTCTCTCTCTCTTTCTCTCTGCATACAACCCAACACTGACGCTGCTGTTGATGTGCGTCTGGAAGGGGGAACGCATATCCACCATGGCTACTGGCCTACTCCCGAGTCCAGGGCCAACGAGACCAAGGAGCAGGCCCAGGTCAACCTTATCCACCTCCTCCTGGACACCTCGCAAATCACCGAGGGCGCTGAGGTCCTCGATGTAGGATGCGGCATCGGCGGTACATCAAGGTACCTGGCCTCGGTACTAGGCTGCACGGTAACTGGCATCACCATATCCACCAAGCAGGTCGAGATGGCCACCCGTCTCACCAAGAGCGAGGCCGCCAGAGACGACAAGAGCCTGACCGACCAGGGACCAGACGCCGACGGCTTTCTCCACATCGGCAAGGGCAAGGTCAAGTTCCTGGAGCTAGACGCGGAGAAGATGGGGGACGTCTTCGCCTCCCAGTCCGAGTCCTTCGACGCCGTCTGGATCTGCGAGGCACTGAGCCACTTCCCAAACAAGTCCCTATTCTTCCAGAACGCCCAGAAAGTTCTCAAGAAGGGAGGAAGGCTCGCGCTGGCGGATTGGTTCAGAGCAGAGGGGCTGGACGAGAAGCAATTCGTGGACGACATCAAGCCTATTGAAGGTGGGTGGGCCCCAGTGTTTGCGGCTGTGCCTTCGCGGGGCATCTCTGGTGTGGCGGGTCCGGCTTTCGTCCGAGCCGGGGGTGCCCAATGTGTGCCGGTTCACCCGGGGAGGAGGAGGGGAAGGGAAAAGGGGGGCAAACGTGGTATCGTTCAGAGCTGACAAGAATAATTGCGATACAGACGGCATGCTTCTACCGCCTCTCTGCACCCAAGTCGACTACGTCAGCTCAGCCAAGGAGGCTGGCCTGAGTGTCCTGGGAGGACCCAAGGACATATCTGCTGATGTGAAGGCGACATGGTGAGATCTCCATGATTCCAGGGGTCACTGTCATTGGATAGAGCCGCTGACGAATGAGCCACTCACAGGGACATCTCGTGGTCGCTGGTGCAGAACCCATCCCTCTGGGCCTTTGCCTTCAGCCAAGGTCGAGATGGCGTCGCTTTCCTGCAGGCCTTCCGAGCCATGAGAAGGGGCTACGCCAATGGCAGCTTTCGATACGCCGTCATGGCATTCCAGAAGTGACGGGCTGGGCCTGCCACCTGCGTCAGTGGAGATGGGGGACCGTATTTTAGTTTGATGTTCAAGGTCACCTGGGCAGACAATCTCGGGGTATATTCCCTCCGTCGGGTTTATCAATGCTGACTTCTCGCCGAGCCGAGCCCTGACCTGTTCAAAGCCGAAGAGGGGGAGGGAGGCTTTGATGCCGAGTCTCGTCCGGTGAATATCAAGTGTGTCTGGGGTCAGGAGAACCAATAAAATCTTGCTTCACACCCCATTTCAACTTCGCTTAGTCGGTCGGTCGTTTCGTATCCCTTCGTCTTGATGGGGGCACATGGATCATGCTGTTCTCTTTCTCCTTTGACACTTGAGTACAGCAAGTATTCATAGCTCATAAACCCGCGAAATGATATTATTATTACACAGTCCCTTGTTGGACATCTCCTCCGTCGTGTGCCACTCCATAAAGCTCAACCACCGGGCCGAATCATTCGTTGGGTGAAACTGCCTGGTCCTGAAGAAACTATTATATACTCGCTACTCCTCACCCACCCTCCAAGAGTCTCTCTTGAAGGAGGCTTGGGTCATTTGATTTTAGCTTCTAATGTCGTACCATGCCGCCTGCACCTGTCGACTTTCGACTATCACGATGTTTCAAGATCTGCAGGGCCTCGTTACACTCCCTATACTACCTGTAGATCCGAAATGTTTGCTCTCTTCCTTCAGTTGCACCGAGAACCCGTCATGTACATACCAGTCCGCATTTGCGCGTCGGTTGAAGGGACGCATATTGTAGGGCGGCTCACCCAAGACTGTCGGTGCTGCTGGGACGATGTGTCATGTAACAAAAGTCAACATGGCGCGTCGCATCACTCTCTAGGCGCAGGTAGGTTTGAGCCCATAAGGCTTTCATTGTTTGGGGAAAATATCACTGTCACAGGCTCAGAGGAGAACACCAGGATCAGGCCGTCGCGAGACAAGAGAAGGGCCTGTTATTCCCTTGAGAAGCTCTCTGATCCCCAGGAGAGTCTTCCTGCGGTCAGTATTAACAGTATGTTGTTTTAGAAACTTGTCTCAAGGACGAAGGTGGGCGGCAGGTCTCTCCTGAAGGCTGGACAGTCTGTTTTGGTGCTGCTGTGCTCGACGATTCACTGGCCACCCCAGGCTCATTATTGCTGCAAAGATTTGCAGGATCTTCCCATGTGGTTTTTACCCCTTGGCTACTCTACCATGATGTGAGAAAATCTTTGGTTCCAACAGGTGCAAGGCCTCTCTGGTCTGCTACCTGTGGGTTCTTGCAGCCTGACAGGCCCTCCCCTCTACCAAGGTCTTTTCGGCCGCGACCAAATTGCCTTTCTCGACTAATCGACCAATTGCAGGTGAACACAGAATCACATTCAACAAGAGTTTATTCGGCCAAGAAACAAGTCACCCTCGTCCGCGCAAAGCTTCTAAAATTCCATCGCCTACTGGCACGCAGCTCTCATCGCCCGACTACAAAGTACCAAGAGACCACCCTCCCCCTCTAAAACAACATGGATACGCCACTCATTCATATGTCCTGTGCTGCTGCGGTCTTCGCTATCTGCGTGCTCTTCTTCTACCACTCCCCACTGTACTCGCGGCTTGTGGACGGATACACGAAGCATGAGGGGCAAATCGAGTCGGCGGATCCGTCCCCAGGAAAAGGGCGCGCGCCGAGGCCGAGGGTTGCGTCGCAGGGCATGCTGATGGAGGTGCACGGGCTCGATCATGTCCAGGAGGGACGAACCTGATTCTAAGAAAGACCACGGGACGTGGCAGCGCGAAGCTGGTCGAAGCAGCTACGTTATAGGTCCTGGCGGCTTGCTGCGCTGGATGAATGGCAGACAGTCAGGTTGAGACGAGGAGAGACGGAGAATTCATCTGAGTGTATTGACCTCAGGCACGTCAAGGCAAAGTGCTGTGGGCAGGGAGTCATCTTCTAGTGTGGTTGCTGTTGAGGGGAAGGGGTAATTAGCACCTGCCCTATCCTCTACTACAAGAACACCGGGCAACGCACCTTCCCTCAACGTAACTACCTCAACAAACCAAGTTCAGCTCTTTTCCGACCTTGATTCGTCTCTTCTCATACGAGATTCATTCACATCCTCACCTTTGTCTCCATCTTCGTTGTCGTGTCTAGCACAAAATGTACAAGAGACCAGCATATGAGGAACCTGGGGCCCGTCCAGTACACCGGCAAAATGGCCCCATTGACTTTCGTGCCCGCATCAAAGCCTACTCGACAGACGAGGAGGGCGAGTGCAAGCGTTCCCCAGATCACACCAAGTATCTGAGCCCTACGGAGGCATTCTTTGCCAAACCTACTCGCCTCGCAAGCCAGGCGCAGACCCGTCAACCACCTGTCGCTCGCGCTCAGAAACACCGACTGCCTCAGCGAGAGCCAGTGAGACAACAGAAGCGGTTGCGGCTGAAAATGCAGCAGCGCTCACTGGAAGACATGCGGGATACGGAGTCGCCCCTTGGCCGGGAGCTGATCAGTAGGTTGAACCTGCTTGTCTTGAGAGAGATGTAGCGCATCTGACACCAAGTTACAGATCATGTTGTCGCAAACAGCAACACCCTCTGCAACGACGCCGTGGAAAGCCTCGCAGATCTGCACACCGAGCTGCAGCAGGTGCTCGCGAGAACCGTCGCTGAAGACGAGCGCGTCCTGTCGCTTCTTGATAAGAAGCATAAGAAGATCGTCAAGCCGCTGTCCGAGACGCGCATCAACGACCCGGAAGCGGACGACGAGGTTCGGGTCGGCGACCGTGTTGCCTCCTTCTTGGATTATATCGGTACTGTGGAGGCGGAGTTGACATCGCTCTGGGCCCAGCGGGACGCGGCGCAGAAAGAAGTTGACGGCATCTTGGCTGAGCTGGCCAATACCCAAGGTACCTCTAAGTGGGAGCAGGCACGCACGGTCATGGCGGTGAAGAGGTCTTTCGCAGAGGAGATGAGTAGGTTGTCGGATGAGCTGAGTAGCACCCTGGAAGATGCTCACCAGGAGGCCCGTATGTCTGAGAAGGTATGTGATGAGCAACCGAGAACCTGTTTTTGAAGCAAGAGCTGACTTTTCCATTTAATGTCAAGAATGTCAGCAAAAAGATCAAAGGGGTCATGTCCGGCTTGCTTCAGCAATACTTATTGGAGGACTGACGTATTTGTGCCACCTGATCATATGGTCGGGATCAATCAAAGCAGAGGGTGTTGGTAGTCAAGGGCTGATTCCTCGATCTACTGGCTATCTGGTCTATTTTTGCTGAAGTTGTCGTTTGGGCTTGAGGGGGTACGTAATTGTCTCTGTTTATCATATCACAGGAAATTTACTCATAGCCAACGACTCTAGAATCGCCGAAATACACAAACATTCTACTCAAAGTAATACAACGTATGAGTGGCGTGTAGCACAGAATGCCGGACCTTATGCTTTTGAATCGAGGTCGTTTCCTTCGATTTTCTCTCACTCAATCCTCCTCCGTGATGACCACCCCCCACGGGTGATCCTCGCCTCCATACATGATGTCGTGCATCCACTGCTTCAGCATCAGTGTGTACTTGCCACCCTTGCCTTCGCCCACATCCACGGAGATGTCCTTTCCCCTGTGGTGGACAACAGAAACGGGAGTGACGAAGAACTAAGAAGAAGAAAAAGAAACAAGAATCACATCAAGTCAGCATGATGTTGATTTCACGGTGTCCCAAGACGAAAAAGGACGACTTACCACTGTGCCCGCCGCAAAGGACTCAATCAGCCTTCCCTCACGGTCCGCCTCCACCACCTCGTCGATGGAATATCTTCTCTCCACGACTTCGACCTCGTCGCCGAGCCTCTCCCGGGCGAGCTGCAGCAAGCTCCTCCTCGTGACGCCGTCCAGGATGAGCCCGTCGTCCAGCGGGGCGGTGACGATCTGCGTCCTGCCTGTCTCCTTGTCCTTCCACACGACAAAGAAGTTGGACGTGCCGGCCTCGGTGCAGTACCCTTCGGGTCCGTACAGCCACAGGATCTGCGTGTACCCCCTCCTGCGCACCTCCTGGGTGGCCAGCAGGCTGGGCCCGTAGTTGGCGCCGAGCTTGGCGTGCCCGAATCCGCCGACCCAGGCGCGGATCGTGTCCTCGGGGGCTCGTGTGTAGCCGGATGCCGCCGGGCCGGGCGTCGATGCGGGTCATGAAGCTCGCGGTGATGAACAACAGGGCCTCGGCGGGTCTTCCCATGCCCAGCTGGGGCTGGGTGCCGATGAGGGCCGGGCGCAGGTAGAGGAAGGAGCCCGGGCGGTCGGCGGGCAGCCACTTGGGCCCGTCCCTGGCGACGAGGGCAGCGATGAGCTTCTCGACCTCGGCGGGTGCGAAGGCCGGCAGGGCGACGCGCGTGGCGGACGCCAGGAAGCGCCGGGCGTTGCAGTCCACGCGGAACAGCCGCAGCTTGCCGTCGAAGCCGCGGTAGCACTTCAGGCCCTCAAAGCACTCGGTCGCGTAGTGCAGGACGGAGGCGGTGGGCATGAGGGAGATGGGCCCGTAGGGCTTCAGCTCGGGCGCCGCCCAGCCCGTGGTGCTGTTCCAGGCGCAGGAGATCATGTGGTCGGTGCAGAAGGTGTTGGAGCCGGCGCAGGCTGCGGCCTCGTCTGGGACGGCGCCGGGGTTCTCCGTGCGGGTGAAGATAAGCTTGGAGGCGTCCAGCTCAGCGAGCGCGGGGGCGCCATTGCTGCCGCCGCCGTTGATCTCCCCGAACTCGTGCTCCAGGGCCGTGGAGGTGAGATCAGCGTCTGAGGCGGACGCCTCGTGGGTGGCCAGCAGGGTACCAGGAGGCATGATGTAGTTATATGTGGCAGGGGGAAACCTCCCAGGTAGATTGTTATATACTGGTGTTGGCGGTTAATACTACACTGGTGTGAGATTGTCAAAGTTAAAACCTGACTCGTCCTCGATGGGTGTGAGAGGTGATTATGAGAGGGATTTGATATGGGAATCGAATCCAACGACTTTACAAAACAAGTGCAACGAGGGGCAAAGGCGTTTTTCTTTAAAAAAAAAAAAAAAAAAAAAAAGAACGGATCTATCTATGCTGTATCAAAGGTGTGGGCCTCTCTGGCTCATCCTTCGGACACAGGTGGAGGTTTAGGAAGGCAATTGACTCATGAGGGTCCATTCTCTCTCCCTCCCCCCTCTCTCTGTCTGTGGTTTGGACGGCTTAGCTAGATACCATGCAATTTTGCAAGCAGAGACTTTTTTTTCTTTCTTTCTTTTTCCTCAACCAGAGAATGACTAACCTCTCTCTCCCTCCCTGTACATGGCAGTACATAGTCTGTCCTGGAGGCAAGGGATGGATGGTTTGGTTGCGCATTGGCGCAGTGCGTGTTCTCCTACTTCGGAGCCTGCGCATCGTGTAAGTCGCAGGGGTTGTTGGTTCACCTACAAAGGTACTATGTAAGCAATATTATGTACCATAGTATGGACTCCGTACTTTGAATCAAACCGTCTTTCCCCACTTGGTGATATATTATGAATACTTTTGATCTCAACAGCTGCGCGGACATGTCGTCTCACGTGGGGTTTTTAGAGGGTCTCTTGTGTCTCTTGCATGCATGCAGCAGCTCAAGAAGTCACGTTCGATGTGTGTCCGAACCGTTGGCAGATCATTGGTCAGGCTGTCCACCCATCTCTTGGGACGGAGAGAAGAGGAGGGGCTCTGTAAGTCCGAGATCCTGCACCGGGCATCACCTTGCCTTATCGGCCACATTCTTAATGTTCTTGTTTCGTCTTCCTCTCCAGGCATCTGCTATGAATATGTGGTCAAAAACTAGCCCTTCTCGCCTTCAGGGTGGGTGTGCGGGTAACCGAGTCCCACCGTTCGACCTGCGAACACGGCACGGCACTGCACGGCACACGCCTCCGAGCTACTGTAGATATCGGTCGCATGTCGGCACCAGGGAAGGGTGTGGATATTGTCGGGCCGGTACGGGCATATGCGTAGATAAAGATCTTTTCTTCCCCACGGCGGTGGGCCTCTGACCGATAAAAATTGCTGACAACGTTACGAAGAAAAAGGAAGAAGAAGAAAAAAAGTTGAACCGTTCCAAGAGAGTCAAGCCAAGGCGGGCGCGTGGGTGGTAAGTATAACTGTAGAGGCCGCTTGTAGCCGCCAATTGCCGCTGCCGCTCAGGGCTCGCATCGCTTCAGGGAAGGAACAGTCATCTCCTCTCTGCCACCCATCACTCCTCGTCCGCACCTTTTTGTTCGTGTGGCTTTGTTCGTGTGGCAACAGCGACATCGGTCTCAGGGGATATGGTCGTCTCTTCATTGCCCGTTCCAGCCTGGACATGCTATGCCATACCACAGCATCATTATTTGCCTCTGCAGCACCTTCAGTGGATTTGGGAACATTGGCGCAAACTGAAGACGGACTTTCTCCGTCTGCGGACCATGCTCGTTCTGTCTGCTTGTGGTGTTTCTCTGGCCATCTCTGTCTCGTTTTCGTTGAAGCCCAAGCAGCACTGCTCAGGGTGGCATGCCGACTCGCTCGTTGCCAAGTGGCAGAGCTTGAACCTCACCTGCGGATGTTGCTTACATAAGCATCGCGACGTCGTTCCCAGGTGTAGGTTGAGCTCACCGGCCATGTTGTGAAACGAAGACTCGCAGAGTGTCTGGTCAGTGGGCGGCACTGTGGTCTGGTCGAAAGGCCTCGTCGAGAGATCTCCTGCTAGGTCAGGAGTATCGTGGGAAAAGGATACAACCCAATGGGCAATGGTGCCTCAGTGTTGCCTGGCTACGATGTTGTGGTTGGGTGCGTGTGTTTTTGTCGGTGTGTTGTCAAGACCATTTGTTGATGGTGAAAGAGAGTATCTCGTGGCCATGAGGAGGGAGAGCATTTCGTGCTCTGTTACATGTCCTTTGGGGAATGGCCAGTCGAATCAACTGAGAAGGCGGTTTCTGCATCTGCTTGAAATAAGGGAGGGTGCGCGAGCCGGTTGTCTTGGCATCACGATGTTGGAATGTCGTCAAACGCTCTTGTTGTTCGTATCGAGGGCTCCGAGCGTGGTTGAGAATCAAGAGATGTTGGCCTGGGTTGGCAAGGGGGTGGCTGGCTGGCTGTGGTGGTGGTGGACGGTTGCTGGGCTGCCAATACCTGGAGCTGGCTGCCAATACCTGGAGCTGGCTGCCAATACCTGGAGCTGGCTGCCAGCCCCCGGCCTGTCTGCTGCAGCTGCTGGCAGGCGGTGCAGTCACATGCAAGTTTTTCGTCCCAACTTTACACCACACATATAGGCGCGATCAAATTACGCTCTAGCACAATTGGTCAGGATCTGGTGGTTGGCTGGTGTAGTGGTCAAGCGCGTAACGCCTTTAATATTGAAGACATCTCAAACCACGCTATCCGAAAATAAAGCAATCCCACCAGATGATCCCGTGAGACCCAGACACAGTGACAACCTACCGCCCGCCGCTGCGACGGCCATGGTTGAGCCAGCACTGCAAAGAAATACCCTGGAGCGAAAGGAGGGGCGCGCTGTAGCAAGCTGGGAAGCAAGAGTACCAGCTTGGCAGGGCGTGGAGGACCAGATCCTCTTCTTTTTGTCCCTTTTTTTCTTTTTCTTTTTGTTTCGTGATGTCCTCATTCATGTTCACCCACCTGCCCTCGCATCTTCACCCACCACCACATGTTTTGCAGATGGCTGCAAGTTCAAGTCGGGCAAAAGTCCTTTTTTCCCCTTCCCCGTCTTCTTTTTTGTTTCTTGCTTTCTGTATCTACGGGTAACTCGTCAATGTTCAAGCTACAGATGGGACCATGATACCTGAGTGCCGTTGTTACCAGGTGTTCGCTTGTTCGAATCAGCACACCAGCCTTTTTTTTTTTTTTTTTTTCTTTTTCGAGTTTTTGCTGCACCCAACATGTGACGGAGATATCTATATAGTCATTCACAGGAAAATAATTTCGTCAGGCTCAGTAGCTGAGATCGTCTTTACTGAGCAAAAGATTGCTCCACCACATGAGAAAGAGAAGAAAAAAAGACACAACCCCGTACCGCCCCCGCCAACAACCACCAACCACAAGAGCCGGGCCGGGAGCTCCTGCACATAACAAATCGAGCTCATGAACCACATGAACCACATGAACCTCTCCAACCCCCTCTTCAGATCGCATAGCCCACCGACTCGTCCGACGTCTTGATCCTCCACGGTACCTCCTCCTCTCCAGCTGACTCGTCAGGAGGAGCTGGAAGCTACCATGCAGAGGGCTCGAGATGACGGTCGCCGTCGCCTGCTGCTTCGATGAGAGGGAGGAGGACGAGGACGAGGACGGTGGCCACTTGCCGCCGCTCGCACCATCAACACCACCATCACCACCGCCGCCGTCACCGCCGCCGCCAACAACAACAGCAGCACCACCACCACCACCACCACCAGAATTCCGCGCGCTCAGGACAAGCGATGAGTCGCCCGTGCGCGTCCGAGACCGTGACCACGTCGACGACAGCTTGCTGAAGCCCGTCTTGAGCACAGGCCAGATCTTCTTGCCCACCAGCTGGCGGATGGCGGGGAGGCAGGCGATGGCGAAGCACGAGGTCAGCTCGGCATAGTAGGCATAGTAGTTGGCCCAGATCAGGCTCTGGTAGGTGTAATCGGAGAGATCTTTTGTGTGTGTGTGTGTGTGTTGTACGAACGCGCTGTCAGTCTTTGTGACACATAAGGGGACACGGGGGCAAAAGAAGGAGAAGCATATTACGTACCTGGGTGCTGGACGCGGTACAGCACGAAGCGCATCACGGCGACCAGACACGTGAGCACCCCGGTCGCGAACACAGCAACGACGCTGGCCTTCCTCCCCGTGCGCATCTGCAGCCTCCACACGACAACAGCGGGGATGACGACCAGCCACACGTCCAGCGCCGCGTTGACGGCCGAGAACGCCCCGCTGCCGTCCCAGACATCGCCGTAGGTGCAGTAGCCAGGCTGGTCCAGCACAAAGTTGCACCAGAAGGGCTGCGCGACCAAGAAGGCCGAGATAAAGTACGAGAGCGCCAGGAGCGCGTTGAACACCTGCGTGGCGAGGAGGACCCACCGCAGCCTGGGCCCCTCGAAGATGCGCTGGTACAGGCAGACGATGGAGGCCTTGCACACGCCCAGGCAGATGGCGTAGAGCACCGCGCGGGCAAAGTCGATGCGCCAGAAGGGCGGGAGGTTGGCAAAGTCTAGGGTCCAGTAGTTGTTGTAGTCGCCGTAGTGGCCTAACAGCATACACATGATGAACTGTGCCACCAAGATGGCCTGTATGTTATCAAGTTTTCCCCAGTATTGTTAGCGCCCAACATTTTTTCATAACAGGGGTCATAACAACAAAGTTGACATACGTAGGCCAAGATACACGTCCAGTCGTCCCAGCCCCATTTCCCCAGCCCGATGGTTCTCGCCGTGATGCGGAGCGCAAAGAAGGCCGTCTGTATGATGAAGACGATAATGGCCGCCGTCCAATAGTCTGGGTCGACGCTCCAGACGGGCTGGGGCAAGTCGCAGTCATAGTAGAGTTTGCGAGAGCTTACTGCATAGAGGCGCGCGTGCGTGCGTGTGTCAGTAAGTATTACTGCTAAGAATCACTCAAGGCACGGAGTGAGTCAGTGAGACCCCTCCCTGGGGGAAGAGAGGAAAACAACGAACTGTAATAATCCGAGGCGGTGCCGCATGCATCACCGAGACACTCGGTGATGTTAATGAAGCCTGTGTCGGAACAGGCACAGCCTAGGTTTGTGGTGGAGTTACATGCTGCTTCGTAGCATTTGACCTAGGTGAGAGGGGAAAAAAAATCAAAAAATACAAAATCAGTAACCTGCACGTAGCCACTCTCTACATACACACGTGAACAGACACAATATGTTATATCTGGAGAAAGGACCCGATGTGCGAAAAGAAAAGGGGCTTGACTCACACCACACTCGTTCAGAGAAATCTCACTGATATTTCGAGCACCGACCGCCGCAGCCAAGAAAAGAAGCAGCGTCAAGAAAGCGCAGAACCGAAAGATGGAGTCCGACATAGTCAGTAGTGAACATTACTCGTCCGTCTGTTGAGAGGAGATGGGAGAAGGAGAAAAACAAGAAAGCAAAACCCAGCAGTGTTGTTATTGTTATTTCCCTCACCACCAGAGGAAAATTGCCGATGATAGCAGCTCATATCTTGGAAAACGGGGGAGCAGAGTTCAAAAAAAGGACCACTAGACATATACAAAGAGAGAGGACATCTTCATTCTCACGGCCCACACGGAACTGACTGTGAACAAACGAAAATACTGGCACCCCCGGTCCCACCATGTTGAGAGTATTGATTGGGGGCTGCCACAAACCAAAGCCCAGACAGCCCTTTCGCAAAGCTTTTTCGCCTTGAAAGAAGAGGAAACCAAAATTTCCTTATGATGATTACCCTGAACAAGTTTTTCGGGGGTTTTGGATACGAAAAGATTAGAAATAAATCCTGCTAGCTCATCGAGGCGGGGCACAGGTTGAAAGATGTGGGCTACCTACTTAGGCTTAGGTGGACAACCTCGACAAAGTCTGGCCTACCTCTGCCGTGACTGATGCCATATCACAATAGTCGGGCACTTATCCCTCCGAATAATTGATTGATTGGTCGTGAAGACTGTCTGCTGAAGCAATTACATCGCAATGGCGACCATCTAACAGCTAACTGAGTCCTTCCAAGGTTCAGAATCCGTATCATTACTGAGATCACACAACCTTCCTAGGATGACTTTGTGTCATTAAAAATTCGTTCATTGAATAGGTTCTTGCTTTCTCACCCAAAAAGTCAAAAACGTGGCGCTGGTTTCTCATTGATGTCTACGTGCCATGCCTCTTTGGGGGTGTCAAAGGAACCTTGGAACTGGTTGTGGCCGGCGCAGTTTGTCAAAGAAGCGGTATTACATTTTACTCGACCTTGTCCACCTACTCAAATTAGCACAAAGCTACAGTAAAAGGCCAAGACCTTCCACAAATCCCATCTTATAATCATATATTTTATTTTTTTCCCCCTCCCTGTTTGTCTTTCCAATGCTCCGAATCCTGCCATAGCGTCGTTTATTTTGGTCAACGAGTAAGGTCTCGGGAAATGTTGGACAGTTCCCCACATTGCACCCTCGATGCTGTTGAGGACTACTGATTATATAATTCCATTCTAAGTCCTGACTCACTTCACTTGTGTTTGATGCAGAGAGGATATGGTCCTTGTTCGAGGTAGATTGATTTATATTTAGTTTAAGGGGGAGCCAAGAGCGTTATGGCCCTCAAGCTGGCATCCTGCTCATTGATAGACCCCCTTGACCACGGCCTCTCCCATCCACCAGTAGATACAAGTCCATGGCTTATGTACAATGTATACATGGGGCGAGTTTGATGGAGCAGGGGGAGACGTGGGTGGGCGCGCCTCTCGTGAGTCTTTCCCGGCTGCGTCTCACCGCAGCTCGTCTCGCTTTTCATTGTGGTTGTGTCCTGCGATCATAGCTCCGCCCGTCCCTCCTCTCTCCTCTCCAGAACCGTGTATCCTTCGGTTCCCCCTTTGATAAATTTCTCTTTCTCTTTCTCCCTTTTTTTTTTTTTTTTTTTTTCATCACTCCTCATAAAAGCTGGCGTTCGATACCGTCCAGCACCACTTTCGATATTATCTGTTTATATATATAACCGCGCTTGGTATGCACGTGAAGCACTCTGTGGTCGGAATCCGACCGTATATCCTGGACGATCGGCCTCTCCAACATGTGGGCCCATTATCCTGGAACAGCAAGCCGACACCATTCGAACGCCGTGAAAATGTGTGGTATGATGGACAAAACCAAGTAACAACAAAAGAAATGCAAAACTCCGCCGATTTGTGTGGAAAAGTCGATGGGGCGGTGAGAACTCAGATCTTGCAAATGCTGGTGTAGAGAGAGAGAGAGAGAGAGAGAGAAGGCTGATGGATAGAGGATCGTGTGCGCAAAAATATATACAAGTTTTGTTGGTGGTGTATGTAGGAGCAGCTGCAAGATTCGCTGTGTGCAGATAATCTTTTGGTTGGAAATCCATAATTTGAATAAACGGGAAGTTCGTCGGCTGGAAGAATTGGAAATGGTCGTAGAAGGCCGGACACACGCTCGTCCCGGTCGGTGATGGGTGCGCGCCTTCTTGTCGTGGATCGTACGTATCTCCAGAGAGCACTTTACATCATGCCCAGTCGGGTCCTCCGCTTCTCCATCTTGGGCATCGGCGGGGTCAGTCCCATACCGGGACCTCCAGGCCCTCCTCTAGGTAATGGCTGACCCATCCTGCCGTTACCAGGACCCATTGGCCTCGACGGGAGACCGGCACCGGGGGAGGTCTCATCCCTGGGCGTCCCGGGGGCGCGAGGGGCGAGCTGCCGTAGCTCCGCTGGGAGCTCATTGAGCTCATCGAAGGGGTCCGCCGCGCGGCCTGCAGCCGCCGCCACGCGTCCCTCTCGCAGTACGCCCTGCCCCCGACCTCGAAGTATCCGTCGCTCAGGACCCTCTGGCAGTCGCCGCAGCGGAAGCAGCTCACGTGGTACTTTGTGTAGCCCTCGTCCTCCAGGTACTGCCCTTCGATGCCGTCGGCGCAGGTCCCGCAGAGGCTGCCGTTCTCCCTGTGGTAGTGAGGCTTGCAGAAGGGCCTGTCGCCGTGCACGTAGAACTCGGCCGTCTGAAAGGGTTCACTGCATGTGGTGCAGACGAAGCAGGCCTTGTGGTAGCGGCCCGTCAGCCTCCCGTCAGCACTCGACACGGACTTCCCGGTGATGGCCAGGCCGCACGCCTTGCAGTTCCCTCGTGACTTGTGCGCAGTGGTGGTGTCGCGACGGGCGTGTGACTCTGCCGGCGACGGAGGGAGCGCTTTCGAAGAAGGTGCGCTGCGCGAGCCCCCTGGACAGCTGGATCCTGGCGTTCGGTCCGGTCCCATTTCGACTGGGGTGGAGATGGTGGGCGGCCGCCCTGGATGGCCGGGTCATATCGGTTGATCGAGATGGGTGACGACCGCGCCTCGGGGGCTCGTTGGTGCTCGCAGCTCCAGCGGGGGCGGGAGCTCCTTTGGTGCCAGCTCGTCCATGGAGGACTGGACATCACTGATCAGGGTGTCGAAGGACGACCCGCCCTGGGAGGGCTTCCGCGGTGATGTTGCAGACCGGGGCGGGCTCGTGCTCGAGCTGGGGTGGCTGGCGTGACTTGAGCCGTGGGACATGGACGACGCGATCGATGCGGATGGTGAGTGGTATGGGTTGTTCGTCCCGAACTCTGCCTCTAGGTTGATGCTGGGATTCTTGATGGGTGACCGCACTAGGCTTGTCCGCGGCGGTGGTGGTCGCGACGTGTCACGGAGCCTGTCTGGCCTGGGGCCCGGGGCCGAAGGGGCGCGCAGCGGCTGCTCCAGCCTCTCCAGCCTCTCCGCCGGTCTGTTGGGGAATGTCTCTGAGCGGTTGAGGGCGGCAAATGAATCCGGCTGATCGTCCCTCCTGGTCGTTGGCGGCGGCGGCCCAAACCCGCCATAGCCGTTGTTTCTCGGCATTCTTGGTGGCGCCATTCCGCTGCCTGGCGCAGATGTGCCGTAGCCATCGCTGTCAGGCTGCTGCTGCTGCCGCAAATAAGGGGGCCTCTCATGCCGGACATGGGTGGTGGGGAGGAGTCGTCCATGTCCTGTGCGTAAGGCCCTGCGGAGATGCCTTCTATCCGTGTTAGTAGGTCGAGGCCCTGCTTCTTGGAGCTCGTCACCGGGTAAGCGGGCTCAGGTTCCGGGTCGCCGAAGCCGCCATACCCCCAGGTCGCGACTGTGGCATGCTGGGCTCATCGTTGACGGCGATGGTGGGCGCAAAGTAGTCGTCGGCCCTGCCTATACTGGGCCGTGCGCCCGGTGTCCTTGGCGACACGCTCCTGGAGCCGCTCGAGAGGCTCATGGGCGTCCGTGGTTGGCGCGAATAACTCCGGTCTGTCCAACAAAGGGGGTCAGCAGGGTGCGCAGACCCGGTAAGCAAGCAGCGCTCCCGGGGGCTCGACTCACTCGCAATGGCAGTGTCGACAGGTGGTATAGCACCAATCTTGTCGTGCACGCTCCCGCCCATGGGCATGAAAGTGTCCATGGAGGGATTCCCACTTCCGCCGACGGCAGCAGCACCAGCAGCAGCGCTACTTGCACCTCCAGGCCCGGCGCAGATGTGCTCGCCCATCATGGAGATCTCGATCTCCTGACCACATGATGAACATTTGATCGAGGGCATGAAACTCGACTCTCGAGGCGGCGCTGCCATCTTGTTGTCCCTCTCTGGCCGGAAGAATGGTTATGAAAAAACAGATAAATCGTGGAGCCCCCAAGCCCCCTACTATGGATCTATCGGTGTCGAATGCCCGCTGGGCGACATGTGGAAGCGCTGTTGGCCTTCGCTGGAGGTCGCCGAGCGGGATCAAGACCCGGATGGTATTGTCGAGGTGCGGTAGGGTTAACAATGACGTTTCTTTTTTTTTTTTTTTTTTGTTCTTCGCTGTTGCCCTGCAGAACAGATATCCAATGGCGAGGCAACGTTGCCGAAGTATAGTTTGCTGGTGTTCGATAATGAAACCGTAAATTTTGCAAAAAGCTGAGAGAGGAGAGAGAGAGAGAGGGGAGAGACGAGACAGGACGGAACAGTCACGAAAGATAGTTGCGGGATCGCCGAGATCTCAGATTGGCGGCTGGGTGCCTAGACGCAGAGGCAATCCGAAACGTCGTGAGCAGTCTGACAGGTTTTCTCTGATGTTCCGGGTCCATGCGAACGCGGTCACGGGTTTTTCTGAAACTGGGTAAAGAAGGAGGGTTGGCTGCGGTGGTCGGCGGCGGCGGTGGTGGTGGGATCGGCCCTGGGGAAGCTCAGCAACAACGGGGCCCCCAGTTACCAAAAACCAAGCAGAAAGATCGATCGATGGAGAGAAAGAGAGAGCCAGCGTGTTTCGAGGGACAGTCGGGAAACAGAAAAAAAAAAAAAAAAAAAAAAGGGAGAGATGCGACCAAGGAGGGACAGCAGCCAATTGGGGCGAGACAATGTCGAGTTGTGTGTGGAGGGCAGCGTTGCGGAAGTGTCTCGAGTTGTTGGACGGTGTGGACGGGGCAGGGCGCGTCTCTGCCTTAGAGTTGGGGTGGGCCGAGAGAGAGGAAAGTACGAGGTACAAGTCTGCACACTCTGAGAGTGAGAGAGAGAGAGAGAGAGAAACAAGCAGGTGCACAGGGCATTGGGCATAGGGCACAGTGGGCGAGGAACAAACCAGCTAGGGCCCCCCTGTCGTCGTCGTTTCCTCGAGGACCCTCCCTCCCCCAAACGGGAAGGATCGGGTAGGCTGTCGGCCCCAGGATTGGCTTAGGCGACCCCTGCCTGCATAAGCACCCCTGGCCCCATGTCGCTGGTCTCTGCGGCAGGTCCTCTCAGCACCCATCACACGCGGCGACAGAACCCAGGTACCAGCCATAGTGTACGTACTACTTAGTATGTACATGCTAAGTTACCCACCATCGCAGTAGTTGTGTAACCGCTCTTTGGGGCCTTAGGTCTACTGTAGTACTGTACTATGGGAGGGAGTACTTGGCACTGACGGCTAGTGGGTTGCCTTCAGTGATAGACGTCACAAAAAAACAAAGCCCTGCAGCCGAGGATAATAAGAACGGCACGACCACCCCATGACCACTGCACTGTTCATTGCCAAAAAAGAAAGAAGACAACAGCCGAGCTCGAGCTGAGTCTGGGGGGCGTCTGTGGAGGAGCGCGTGTCCTGCAAATTGACTGATCACGAGAAGATGTATTTCGGAAAGGATGGTGGTGGCCATGGATGGATGGACAACCACATTTTGCACCCCACCCGGAGGACCCCCTCCAGATTGCTATAGCACGCCAGGCCAGAAAGGGGAATGAGAAGGGGGTGGGGTGGTCCCTTGAGGGAGAAGAGGCTTTCGAAATTGGCAGACGACGAAGAGGGTGGTTGTTTTTTTTTGGTTGACACCGTGAGGCCACGCCCGTTGTGTACCTTGGTGTAAATTACATACAAGAGAGAGATGGGCCCTCGAGGTTCCACAGGTCCAACGGGGCAATGGACACTGTCGATCATGGAGATAGCACCCTCTTTTCTTTTTCTCTGATCAGCACCCTGATCCCTCTTTTTGTGTTTTCTGGTCGCGCACTTGGCCTACTATGACCATAGTATCGTACTATGTAACCTGTCTAATTGACTTGTGTGGTCACAGGACATTGGACTGCACATATGGATCTTCAGGGTAGCAGCGCTGCTACTAAGGGGACTACAGTATGAGGCAATAGATTATCACTCGATTCTCGGCGGGCATTGGTCGATGGGCTGGGATTGAATCACACAAATCTCAGCCCGCCCTTTTTTTTTTTTTTTTTCTCATGACAAAACTGCGTAATAATACTGCGCAATCACTGTCCTGTATAGGTACATAGTATTCCACAGCGCATACATAGTATTATGGTATATACCAAGTATGTTGTGGTCTCCATAGAAAAAGCGAAAAAAAAAAAAAGACCAGGGGACACGTGTGTGTTTCTTTTTCTGGCGCATCCTCGTCTTCGGGGTTTTGAGACACGGCCATTGTAACCTGCCCTACGTACTATGTACCGCTACCTATTGGTATTATGTACGGCGTACTCATTATTAGGATAAGTATAAACTTGGCAGGGTAGAGTACAGTCAGGGGGCTTCTCCCGTGAACTCCCCACCACAGCACCGACTGCGACGGGACCGGGGACAGCCCAGTTCTAGGTCGCGGTGCCGAGCAACCTGGGTAGGAGAAAAAGGAGGACCATCGAATTTCGTGAACGTGGAGACTACTGGTCTGGAGTGTGGTGTGTGGTGTGGTGGCACTGGTGTGTGGGCTTGCCCCGACAAATTGCGCTCCGGGTACCTGAATGACAAGTGAGTTAATGTAGTTAGTCCCCCTCCTGCAAGGGACGCGACTACTACTTTACTGCGATGGTGCTATGAGCTATGGTACACAGTAGTGTGGTTGTTGCAGGCTCTCTTGCCCCTAAATGTTGGTGAGTTGACATAGTAGTGCCGTGCATCTACCACAGTTTTAGCATCGTGTTGCTGCTCCAGCCCTGAAACTAACACTTAGTGAGCCCGAGTCTTCTCTAACCCAAAACACACACGCACACGCACACGCACACGCACACGCACACAAGGTCAACCCTGACGACATATGCGCCTCCTTCGTCCAATAAGTGTCTTCTGGCCCCTTCCCTCCTTCTTCTAGAAGCTTTCTTCACCATACAGGTCCGTACATAGCAGCAGCATCTCGTGATGATCAAGATGTGAGGTTATATTATGCTTCCCCACCACATCAACCCTCTCTTGACTACTACCATGTCCTACTACCTCGTCCAGTGACCTTCGAGTCAGGTTACGGCCACGACACTCGGCCATCTCGATGATCAGCAGCATCGGCCCGGGAGGGTGTCGTCCTGATGGTGTGCAGTGGATATGCAAGGCACTTAATTTTCCCCCTTCCTTCCAATGAACGAGGCGCATACCCGAGCACCTTTCTAGCAGTCACTAATCCAAAGCAGTAGTATTAGTATGTACTACAGCATAGAAGCTACAAACAAAATTGCCCCCCCTCCTCTCCCTCCCAAAGGGCAAAAAGAATAAGAAGAAGGAAAAGCCAAGATCGCACGATCCCCTCTTCAGGCTCAGGATCGCGCCCAGCCAATCTCACTCCCACACCGCTTTGGGAAAGGCCCATGTCGCATCCACGCTGATCCAAAATCTGCTTATCTCTGTCTGCAGGTTCTGTTGCCCCTCCCCTTCCCCCTGCATCCTGCTCTTCTCCCGCTTTTTTCTCTCTTGCTTGCTGCAGCGCTGGGTACTGTACTTCATGGCACATGATCGCCCTGGCCCGCCACAGATCCTATTTTCTGGAGGGACTGCTTGGTCTGCGTCAAGGAACGAACCACCTGGTGGTCACTGCTCTTCTCTTCTGGACCCCCGACGACTCTGGGGAAGGACATTGTTTCTTCTTAGTAATCTTCGTTTCGTCCTCGCGCCTTGTCGACTTTCCTTTTCTCTCTTTTTTTCTTCTTTTTTTTTTTCTTTCTGGCCTAATGGAATCAAGTGCAACGCGTCTTTGGAGCAAGACACTACTACTACCCGCCTCGATCGTGAGTGTCCTACTACGACTCGGCTCGGGGCCATGGCGCTACGGGTTGTGTACTTCCCGGGACCGCGGAAATGACAATATTCGTCGACACAACTAGCGGGATTTCTTTTCTCTCTCCCCTCTCTCTATCTGCCTCTTTCTCTCTCTCTCTCTCTCTCTCTCTCTCTCTCTCTCTCTCTCGTGCGCGGCCCCTCCTTTGGTGTTGGCAAGAGATGATGAGCCCCGGCGGTCATGTGCAGGTGCATGCAGGCAGGCTAGTAGATCTATCTTGCCGTCACGACGACAAAGGGAGATGAGCACAGCAGGGGGACCAAGCCTCGAAGCCATAGGGGGCCACAAGCTCGAATAACGCTCGTGTATCACGCCGCCCAAGTTACCCAGAAGACAGGCCAAGCCGGCGTCCCAAAATCACGACCCGCATCGTCGTCCCGCTATTGCGTGTGGCGTATTTAAGATCTGACTCTGGATCGCCCTGTGTGACGACACTAGGTGGTTTTTCCTGAAGAGGAGGCAGTGGTCAGCACGGTGCTGTTTCCGATGAGCTGCCCGAGGTCTTTCTTTGACAAATCATTTCATCTGCCTGGGGTGCTCTGGTATCCCGCTCCGGACCGGCGACGGTGAAAGCGGCACCCCTTACGGATTGTTTCACGTGACGGTGAAGAGGGCCTGCCAGTGACGCCTATCATTGCTGCCGGTGCTACTTGTGTCGTCTTCCAAATCCTCTGGAACCTTGCTTGGGGGTTTTGAAGACTCGGGTGTTCCGATATGACACGCGCTCTCCAACAATTGAAACAGACCTTGCCAGAGAGCCCAGGAGTCAAAAGATGACGAGACAAGCACGCGGACGGTAAGCATCGTCTCGGAGTTGCTGGTACTATGTAGGAGGGGGGAAAGAAGAAGAGGGAGAACGAGAGTTTGGACGCTCTTTGAGCATGGTGACCACCACCTGGCGGATCTGATAATGATGATGATGATCCCCCCTCCTCCTCTGGTGACGATGTCGGAGCCCCAATTAATTGTGGCCGATCTGTGGAGCACGAACCCGCATTCGATGTCGCCCGTGCCTGCTACGTAGCACCTGCAAGTGAATGCCATCTATCCAAAAAAGCATACTAAGTAACCCAGTGCATGTATGTCCCATGGACTGCTCTTAGAGAAGAGTCCGCCTCCCCTCCTCCACCTCCTTAGGCTGGACGGCCTTAATTGCCGCAGTCACATACACACCGTCTTGACGAACCTACTGGTAACTTGGGCTACTAGGGGCTAGGCAAGGTCAGATATTGGAGACGCGCAAATGTAGTGAGTGAGTGCCTCTAGCCAAGAATTTCAGGACATCACCACGGGAACCCAGCAAATGAAGGCTTGCAGTTGATATTCTGCGCACGTATGTGAAAATATCACGCCACTCCTCTGGGACTACTTACTGCCCTCGACAGGACACAGCTTCACCACAGAAGCTGGTGTTCTCGGCTTTCATCTATAGGAGTGAGACTGGCAAGTGAAGATCGTCTCAGGCGGGGCCTCCGATACCTTGTGTGTGTGTGTGTGTGCCTGTGTGTGTGTGTGTGAGGGAGAGAGGGAGAGAGAGAGAGAGAGTAGGAGCATATACACGAAAGGACCATTGATCGCTTCAGCGGTAAAGACTGTGGGTGTATTTTCTTCTGTATGAGCTAATATAAAAAGTAACGCAGGTGCTCGTCGAGGTATGCGTGACAGGGCAAGCGTGCATGGAGAAGTAAAGGACATCTCTTGGAACATCAGCCATCGCCGGCCGTCAGGAAAAAGAAGATCCTTTTTTGGAGGGATCATCGTCAAGGACACATGAGCAGCAGCAGCAGCGCATCCCAAAGAAAGAAACATAGGATCAGTTGAGCGCGGCAGAAGAGGGCACAAAAAAAACAAAAACAAAAGGGCCAACTCTGGGGCTAACAACCTCCTCAGGCGGTCAAGATGTTTGGTACACATCCTTGTCGTCGTATCTTAAAACAGCTTGTGCTCGAGGGTCATGTCGGACTCAGGCTCGAGGCCGACACAGGCACGGAAGATGTTGGTCAGGGCGGCGCGCTGCTTGGCCAGGGCGTTGACGACGGGGGTGCCGGGAGGGGTGACGGGGGCCTTGAGCATGTAGCTGAGGACGGACAGGACGCTGTGGAAGCTCTTGTACTGGGAGTCGGGCTCGCCCTCGCGCTTCCACTGGACGCGGGTCATCACCTCGGCGATGAGGACGAGGTCGATGATGAGGGGGAGGCGAGCAGGGAGTCCTCGCAGACGTTGAAGATGGAGATGGTCTGGTGGCCACCCATGAAGATCTCGGCGTAGTACTCGTCCAGGGCGCGCTTGTTGTCGCCGACGGCGGGCATGTACTTGATGACGACGGTGTGGTCCGGGTGCTCGCCCTCCATGTACAGCACGTTGTTGGCCTGGACCATGTCGTCGACCACGTTGGACTTTGAGATCTCCTTGCTGCGGAACTGGGCGTGGGAGCTGAGGTTGCGTCCGTCGTTGTTGCCGAGGTGGTTGTAGCTGGCGATACTGGTCAGGCGGATGCCGGCGCTAATGAGGAAGTCGACCAGGGCCGACTTCATCTTGGTCTGGCCGGACTTGAAGTCGTCCCCGCCCACAAAGGCACCGTGGCGCGACGCCAGCTCGATCGCGCCCGGGACAAATGTGTTCTGCGGGCTGCCGTTGATGAAAGGGGCGCCCTCGAGGATGGACGCCACCGCGAAGACGGTCGAGGGCGACACCTCGGCGTGCCCCCCTGCTCGATGGCCGCCAGCAGGTTGTCGGCCGTATCGTTGACGCCCTCGACCACGTCGGCGTACCGCTCCGTGTTGGCCGTCCACAGCACCACGACGCGGTCGACGCCGTGTGCTTCCTTGAAGCTGCGGATGTCAGCCCGGATCTGCTCCACGTGCGCCGTGCACGCCCTGGAGCCGGGCAGCACGTTGTCGGCGCGGTCGGCCTGGTTGGCGGCGATGAAGTCGGGGTAGTAGATGCTCGGCAGCGGGCGCATGGCAGCCATCTCCTTGCGGACGAGGGCCTTGAGCGTGGGCTCGAGCACGGCGGCGCGGTCCATGGAGGCGGCCAGGTCGGCGGCGCTAATGTCCCAGCCGCCGACGGCGAGGTCGTCCGGGTGGGCCATGGGGAGCACGTCGCGGAAGGGCACGTTGACGTCCTGGCCCGTGGCGGCGTCGGTGCCCAGCTTCACCGTCGAGGCCATGACCAGGCTGCCGTAGTAGTTGGCGGCGCGGGGCCCCTCGCGTGTGTCCCAGGTCAGCTTATGGCGGTTGGCCAGGATGCCCGCCGTCACCGTGGTGCCGTTGTTGCCGCCCCAACCGACGAGCATCATGCCTACCTTGGGCACGCGGCGGTCCGTCTTGAAGTTGTACACCGTCTCGCGCGGGGTCGCCACGAAGGAGGAGCTGCTGCTGCCGGTGCCATTGCGCGTGACGCTCGTCGTGCGGTAGGTATATTTGGACAGGATCGACGTGTCCGTGTACTGCACGTTGGGCGAGTCGACGGTGAAGAGGGCCTCCTTCTGGTGGCTGCCACCACCACCATCATACGCGGCAGAGCCAGCGCCGGCCTTTTCCTCGGCGTGCGGCGCCATTGCTTGACCTTACTCCCCTGCTGACCCTTTTGGTAGGATGCCTGATTGACGAGACAAGAACCTCTACACTTAGCGCGTAAAGGCCGAGTCCGCTGCCGCTCCGCTGGCGGAACAGCGGGCTCCTGCGAAGGGGTGGTGAACCCTTTACGAGGGGAGGGTGAAGGAGAGGAGAGTCAGCTTGGTGTTCTTGATCCCCATCGCGTATGAGGGCCATGGCTCTTCCGACAGAGAGAGAGAGAGAGAGAGAGAGAGAGAGAGAGAAAGGGGCGAGAGAGTGAGAAAGAGAGGCCTACGATTTGAGGAGATTGGAAAACGTCGTGACGGTTTCCGGTGACCGCAGCCCTGGGGTTGCGATCGTCTTTGCTTGGATGGTGCAGTAGTAGTGTATTGAGAGTGCTTCAAGCGGTGAGGAAAAGAGAAGTGTCCTTGATCTCAAGTTACGACAAGAAAAGAAAAACCCAGATGGTGGTGTTTTCTTCTGCAGCACGAAAAGAATACAAATCACAACAGGAGAAGAGGAGGAGGGGGGGAAGACGGAAACTACTCCAAGGACGTCTTCTCGTGTACTAAGTACTGAAGTATCTTCCCCCGCCGTAATCGCAGTGGCGCAGCACACTACACAGGTACTAACTACTTCTAACTGAAATAAGTACAAAGTCCAGCGGTGTGGGAGGAAATTAATAAAACAAAAGAGGAGGGACAGCGCCTCCCGAAGTTACCGGTGGTGCTCTTCTTCTAAAGGAGCTAAGCTTCCTTCCCCCGCCCAGCCACACAGGGGGGATACGAGCGCGGAAAGGGAAGGAACGGGCGGGGGAACTAAGACATGTGAGGAGTTGTCTGAGAGCAGCTGAGACACGAGACAGGGAAAGTACTATGTACATGTACAGACCTCACTAAAGCTCTTCCCTCGCTCTTTCTCTCTGTCTGCCCCTTGTTTGCATCAGGGCTGGCGGGGGGAAGGAATATTGCTGGGAACAGACGTGTGGGTGGCGGTGGCAGTTCCGTTTCTTCACATGCTTTTCTTGAGAAGAAGTGACAAATAATATGAGTATCGTGTGCTGGCAGAGGAGGGTCTGCCTGGATCCCCTTCCCTCGATCTTCGCTTGTCTGCCACGTATCTACTACTACTTATGTACACCGGGGAAGAATATACGAGGTGGAGCGCATCTATTGACAAGCCATTCAGCGGAGAGTAAACAACCGATGGTCATCTTCATTTGTCCTCGTTCCTCCCCTTCTTAGCCTTTTTTCTGCCCTCGGGGGAGAGAAAAGAAAAAAAGAAACACAGGAACAGCTACACAGTAATAAGCCGCTCTCTTGACAGAGGGGCCAAAGGAAACAAGAAAAGATGCGCTGCGTTCTTTGGTTCTTCAATCATTCCTTGTCCGGAATCACTAGAAAAAACTCCCCCACGCACACTTACATACACACACACAACTGTGAAATAATGAACACGAAAAGGAAGAAAGAAAGAAAAAAAAAAAAAAGGCATGCGTATGCTTATGCAAATTCCCCCAAACGCCATCGCCTGCCCATCGTGTACCTTTTGATTTTGATATGCCCTTGTCCTTGAATGTTGCCCGTGTAGTTTTCTCTTATTCGCCCCAAGAGCCCGTTTACTCCAGGTGTGTCACACCACCCACCCGCCACCAGCTCAAGTATGTCCCTGATGGTATCTTCTCATAATGTTGTTGTTGTTGTTGCCGCCCATTATAAAGCCATAGAAAATTAATATGTTTTCCAAAAAAAAAAAAAAAAGGTCCAGTCTTGGGTGAAATATTTCCGGACGCCTGGACAAGAAGGTAGAAATGTCATGTTTGATCGTGCTGAGGAGTAAATATCTCGGAGTGGATATCTTGGTTGATGAAATTCCAGCGTCTTGGTATCAGATCGAATCGTCTCTCGGGTTAAGTTGAGTTTCTTTGATCTTTTTTCCCCGTCCCCTTGAAAGAACGAGTAACACGCTCTGTCGGGTGGGAGGGTTCATGACTCTCCCGGCGAGGCTAGCCCGTTAGGATAGGGCTTTCCTGTCATCGTGGGCGGAAGCTCCGTCGCCGAGACCACAGGGCCCTGATCCTTCCTCTCGCTCCCGGTCGTCGACGGCGGCTTGTCCGGCGTTGTCTTCCTCGTCATGACGCTCGCCGTCTCGGGCTCCTCGGGGATGGTGGCAAACTTCTGCAGCACCTGCTTGAGGGCCGGCCTGCGGATGGGCTTGGCCAGGAACTCGTTCATGCCCGAGTCCATGCAGTCCTTGACGTTGCTCGCGTCCGAGAAGGCCGTGAGCGCCACGATGGGCGCCTTGTAGCCCATCTGGCGGATCAGCCGCGTGCTCTGCAGGCCGTCCAGGTTGGGCATCTGTATGTCCATAAAGATGACGTCGAACCGCTCGTTGCGCTCAAAGTTGGCCTTGACCAGCTCAAAGGCCTCCTGGCCGTCCTTGGCGATGGTCACGTCCACCACGGACTCGAGCTTGAGCATCCTGCTGACCACCTCGATGTTGGTGTTGTTGTCGTCCGCCACCAGCACGCGGAGCTTGCCCTCCCCGCCCTTCTTCTCCATGGCCTTCTCGATGACCGCCATCTTCTCCGCCTCGGTCTGGGGCCTCGTGTTGTTTTTGGTCGCCGCGAAGAACGGCTGGCTGAGCCCGACCAGCCGCGGCTGCTTGTCCAGAGTGGTCCCCGCCGACGCGGGACTGGCAGCCTCAGCGTGAGCCGGAGATTCTACTAACGATTCTCTTCGGGAGTCGATTAATACATCCGAGGTGACGCTAGGCGGCCTGGACCCCCTCAGACTGCTCGAGGCTGTGCTGGAAGGTCTGCAGAGGAGGGAGGGAGGATTGTTGTTAGCCAGCGCTCAGGATTTGAGAAGAGAGTGGAAATTTTGTCAAACTCACTTGTCCTTGGTATACTTCAGCGGTATCTGCACGAGAAAGGTCGTGCCCACGCCGAGGGTGCTCCTCAGGGACACGTTTCCCCATAAGGGTGGCCAGCTGCGAGCAGATGCTGAGGCCCAGCCCTGTGCCGCCGAACTTCCTGCTCAGGCCGAGGTCGCCCTGCACAAAGGGCTCAAAGACCCTGTGGTGCATGTGCTCTGGTATGCCCGGGCCGGTGTCCTCCACCTCAAACTCGAACATATATGTCTTGGCGTTGGCCGGCGGCGGCGTGACCGGCCTCTCGATGCTCGAGGTGTGGGCGATGCTCCTGACCTCGGCCGGGTTGATGACCAGTGCCGTGCCCCTCTGGACCTGGTGCTGCACAGCCGACGACGTGGCCCCCTGGAGCTCGTTGAGTGCTGTGAGCCCGATCCCAGGCGGTGGCGGCTGCGGCCGGGGCGGCTCGAGGTCCTGGAGAAGGAAGATGCCCTGCTCTCGTCGCTCGTCTCCACCTCCCCACACAACGTATCCGCACCATCACCTTGCCCCCCGCCGGCGTGAACTTCAAGCTGTTGCTGACGAGATTGATCATGACCTGCAGGATCCGGTGCTGGTCTCCCCAGAGGCACATGTCCTTCAGGCGGCCCACACCCTGGGGCCCAACCGCAGGAAGCTTCCTCTCCAGGGACAGCCGCTCAGGGCTGCCGGACAGCTCACCGATGTCGGGCCCGACAAAGTCGGCAGTAAGCGTGATCCGGCCCTCTCTGACCTGCTTGTCGAAGATGGACAGTATCTGAGAGCGTATGTCACCAAGCCTGAACTCGCGCTCCTCCAGGCTGATCTGTTGACCGATCTGGTTCTTGGAGAAGCTGAGGAGATCCTCCAGCAGGTGGAGCAGAAGATCGCCTGATAATTGTGGGGAAAAACACACACACACACACACACAAAGTTAGCCATAAGAGAGAGAGAGAGAGAAAGGAGAAGAAAAAAACCAGGAATAGAAACGCACCAGACTTGTACAGGGTCTTAAGAGACTGCTTGATCCTGACGACATCATCCTCCTCCATGCACACGGCACACATTCCCATGATGCCGTTGAGGGGCGTCTTGAGCTCGTGGGAGATGTTGGCGATGAACAGGGTCTTGCTCTCGTTGGCGGCCTCGGCGGCCTTCTTGCTGATCTCGAGCTCTCGGGTCCGCTCCTGCACCCTGCTGTCGAGGGACTTGTACTGCCTGAGGAGCTCGTCGCTCATCTCGTTGAAGACCTCGGTCAGCTCCGTCAGCTCGTCCGTGACGAAGTGCTCGTGGGTCTCGACCTTGCCGGGGATCTTGAAGACGCGCCGGCTCGGGTCCGTGTCCACGTGCGACGCCGCGAACCTCCTCCGCCGCCGCCGGATCTCGCGCGAGATCCAGGCGATGAAGCCCTTGACGGACCGCTTGGACGTGCTCCCCGAGTAGTTGCCGTTGGCGTCGTACCCCTCGAAGAGGTCGAGCTCGTCGTGGTAGCCCGGCGGGGCGATGGACTTCTCGGTGGCGGTCTTGAGCCGGCGGATGGGCAGGACGCTCCAGTGGGCACAGGGGACGACCAGCAGCAGGACCAGCCCCGCGGTGCCGAAGGTGCACCCCAGCAGGATCTTGCGCAGCGTGTTGATGGGGGCGGTGGCCTCCCCAGCGGGCCTGCTCCACGACCACTGTCCAGTTGACAAGCTCGTTCTGCGCCCGGGCATACCCGACAGACACGGCGGCGCCCTCCTCGTTGTGCGTCCACAGGGCGGCGCTGGCGTTGTTGACCGTGGCGATCTGCCTCGAGAACCCCCACAGCGCGGCCGGGTAGTCCTCGAGGGCAAAGGACCCGCTGTAGTCACCCGACTCGGACGCCACCGTCTCGTGTCTGTTGTTGCCGCCTGAGGCCGGCTGCGGCGGGAGGACGAAGTGTGCCGAGATGTTCCCAAAGGAGGTCAGGTCGGGCGGGACGTAGGTCGCGTTGCTCGCCGGCTCGGACGCGTTGAACCTGTTGGACGAGGACGTGGGGCCGATGATCAGCAGCACGCCGGACTCGCCCAAGCCCTCCCGCGACGAGGCCACCTCGACCATGGTGGACGCCGAGGCCACGACCGTCATGTACCCCAGGATGAAGGTGCCGCCGTCGTTGGACCGGATGGGGATGGTGAGCGACATGATGGCAAACGTGTCGTTGATGACCAGCGGCCCCAGCAGCAGGCCGGCGTTCTCGCTGAGGCGGACGTCTGAAAAGGCATAGGCCGCGTAGACGTTGGTGTCCGGGTTCGTCGGGCTGGCGGAGCCCGTGTCCACGTACGTGATGTTGGGATACAGCGAGGGGGAAGCCGCCGTCCTCGTCGCCCAGGTAGATGGCAGAGCCGTCCTCGTTGTCGTAGGGCAGCAGGATCTGCGGGGTGGTGAGCCCGGTCACGTTGAAGAGGCCGGCCGAGGAGCCGGTGGTGTTCCTGGAGTAGATCTTGGCCTGGTATAGGTTGCCGCTTCCGGACCCTAGCGCGCTCTGCATGTCCTCCTCGGTGTTGGCCCAGTTGGACTCGCTCGTGTTGCCCTGATAGAAGGTCTCGATCGACTGCTGGATCAGGATCCTCGTGGATATGGCCTCGATGATGGTCTGGACGAGGGTGATCTCAGAGGCAATGCGGGTGGCCTTGAGCGAGGCCGCCAGCGAGAGGCTGTCCGACTCGACGTCGGTGACAAAGCTGTTGACGTAGATCCATGTCGGCACGGCGAGAACGGCGAGGCCGAGGAGGACGGCGAAGGTGACCAGGATCGCGAGCTGCTCCCGGATGGCGATCCTCACCCTATACCTCATGGTGGGCGGTTGTGTGACAAGACTTATGACAAGTCTGGATGGAGCTCTGGCAGGGCCGGCATCCTCTGGCCATGGAGCTCGAGCCTGTCCTTGTGCCTTCAAACCTTTCCCGGGGGGAGAGGGTGTGCGTGGTGTGTGAGAGAGACACAGGGTGAGTTGAGAATATCACGATTCACCAGAGCACGCCTTGCCGCGCGCGTGGTGTGTCAAGGGGGAGAGACCCGTCAGTGAGACGATACCCGGGGGATGATAACACTGAGACTCGGGCAGTGTTGTCGTCCCAATATCTCTCACGTCGCTGTGGTGTCGTGCCTCTCGAGAGGGGATGTAGACACTGATGGCCTTTCGCACGTCGGGATTGATGGGATGGGTGTGGGGTCCAAGGACTGGGAGCCCGTCGTAGGCCCCGAAGGGTCTCGGTGATGCGCTGGCAGCAGCAGCAGCAGTGGTGGTAGTGATTATGGTGATGCTAGAGAGAGGAGGGAGAGGGAGGAATGTAGTGTGTATATATCATTAAGATATAAATAGAAAGGGAGAAATAAAGAGAAGTAGAGAGAGAGAGAGAGAGAGAGAGAGAGAGTGTGTGTGTGTGTGTGTGTGAAAGAGGAATAGGGTTATTAGAGAGAGAGAGAGGAGAGAGAGAATCTGGACCCAGAAATGAGACGGAAGCGCGTCTGTGCCTGTGCCTGTCCTGTGTCTTCCGTCCCGGCCGCGGTGTCGATCACGGGCTGAGAGGTCTCCAGTATTACTAGGTCGGGGCGATGATCGGCAAGTCTCTTTATTTATTTTTCTTCCTTTCCTTTTTTCCCACTTCTTTCCGCCTTATCCTTCTCTTCTCTTCTCTCGACAGGTCTGGAAACCTGACAGGGCAGTCAGTCGATCACCTGCAAATAAATCGATGCGCCTGGGCCCAGGACCCCCTTCCCCAATTGATCATGAGCTTGTGTGCTGCTTCTTGCTCAGGTGGCCACGGGATGGATCATGGAGGGGGCGGGGGGAATGTGGACGATGGGTGAAATCGACGGGGAGAAGGGATGTCGATTGTCGATCGAGGGTTCTTGGTCTCTGGTTTGGGAGCAGAGGGCAGAGAAGAGTCCGTCACGAGCCAAGCATAAGAGAGATGCACAGGAACGAGGAAAAAGTGCAGAGCAATGCGAGGTACCGCACCGGCCGGGGGGGGGAGTGCTGGGTGTAGCGGGTCCCACGCGCCTGGGAATACCCTGGCACCTTGCAGGGCCTACCAAGTCATCCCTGGAGCCCCAGACCAGGACCGACGAGGTGGGGGAAGGGGTGGTTTGACGAGGTCGACGACTATGGGATTGTTGGTGCTGTGGTGCTACTATGTATGTGCAAACCCAATCCCGCATCAGCCTGTCAGGAGAAAGGGATGGGATTGTGTGTGTCGAGATGTTACTTGGTATGGTACTGGGTGTCGCCACCTGACTGACTTGTTGGAACCTACAACAACCTCCCTCCCTCCCTCTCCCTCTCCCAGAGGCAATTTCACCACACACTCACAGACACACACACACATCCTACCAGAGTACTATAATAACAGTCATGATAATAAGGCCAGCCTACCACCAGGACCATAGTAGCAAGTGAGGAAAACGGTCATCTCGGGCTGAAGTACTCAGGTGGGCCTAGCCTTTGCGTGCCTACCAGAGGCCTCACAGCCTGGGCAAGCCTCTATTGCCCCCTCTCTGCTCTCTCCTTCCTGTCACCCATGCGGACAAGAAGGAAGAGAGAGAGAGGGAAAAAAGAAAGGAAAAGAAAAAAACAGGGGCGAGAGGCCAAGATCGAGGATTGCTGAGGGAGATCGAGTCCTGGCGCATAGACGCCCCCCGTCCACGTTCTGTACATAGTACTTAGTTCTGGTCTAGACCTCCCCGCAGGTATCCTCTGCTAACCACAACCGGATGCCCTAGGGACATACTAAGGCACGTACCACTACTGTACCGTAGTTTGTGTGCGGTGCTAAGGCACAAACCTCGTAAGCCTGCCTACGTACCTGCCTCACGAGAGACGGAAAGAGAAAAAAAAAAGAAGAAAAAAGGGAAAGAATAAATAAGAAGAAGAAAAAGTGAGTTTTCATTTCCAATCTTTTGAATTCATCATTTGGTGTCGCACAGATCTCATCGTGTCCTCCGTGAGACCCTTTTCTTCCATCTTTGTCAGCCGTGTGTGTCCTTTTGGCTAAGCAGCCCTACTCACTACAACCTTGGAATAAACCAACCCATCTCCTCGGCACCGCCGGGTACGTGGCAGACAACCAAATTTCTACTCCGGCCCCCAGAAGGCGAAGCAGCAGCTGGCTCAGGGCTGAAACATACACACCATAGTAGTAGTATCAGTAGTAAAGAAAAGAAAAGAAGAAATAAAAAATCCTCCCGGTGCAATCTCCTCGGCATCCCGTCTCGTAATGCGTGATGCTCCTTGCCCCCCTCCCCTGCCCCCTCCCACCCCCAGAGATGGATGGATTTCTCTTTCTCTCTCTCTCTCCCTCTTGTGTGTGTGTGTACATATTTGAGATCTCATCATAATTCTACTCCCGCATGATCGTGAGGCATGTGACAAGAGAGAGGACCGATTCTGTAACCCACCAACAACTTTCAATCCACCGACCCCATCAGGAAACCTCCCTTGTCCTGCCTCCTCTTACGATCGATCCGGTCAGGCGCTTGTTTGGTAAGACGGGGAAGCTGGCAGATGGAATAGGACCGATTTTTGTTTTTTCTTTCTTGTTTTGGTCAACAAAATAGGCCAGAGCCTGTCTTTGTAAACAGTCTGTTCCTTGCAAAGCAACCGAGCTAGTGGTGTTGCAGCCCTCGCCAATAATGCCCTACTGGCTTGTAAACCATTGCCGAGGGGAGAGAGAGAGAGAGGAGAAGAAGAAGAAGCATAATCGAGGAATGAAGAAGAACTGGGAAGGGGGGGGGAAAGAAAAAAAGAAAAGAAAAGAAAAGAAAAAAAAGAAGAAGAGTTCACTTCCCAAAGACCGAGTATGTTTTTTCTGCATATATTAGAAGAGAAGGAAAAGGGAAATTCCGAATCAAAGTATAAGTGGAGAGGGAGGGGGCCATGGAAACAAACGGCTATGATCTCAACTTTTCCGTTGTCCCCTCCTCCCTTTCTCTTTCACTTCTACCCCTCAAAAAGAAAGCAAAAGAGAAAAGAAGAAGGAAAACGTTCATTGCCACCCCATTCATAGTTATACCAACACCGTCACCCAACTAACTGCCTTCTCGCCCGGGAGGAGCCGAGAGGCCGTTACTTACAGTACAGGACCAGCACTAAGGCTTTGAAAGCATAGGGTTTCTCTTAGGTATTTTTTTCTTTTTTCTTTTTCAATGTGCATATTATTTTTCATGACTACCTAAGCAAGCAAGCACGCCGCTGCTACTGTAAAGGAGTATCGATATCATTAAGAGCAAGAGAGACTCGGAGATAGAGAGAAAGAGAGAGATAAAAGAAACGAGATCCATATATACATTGAAAGGTCGTTCAGGTAAAAAAAAAAAAAAAAAAACATTTCATAACATCATTGATCTGACCCAAGGCTCTGCGGCTGGCACGCAACCAGAAAGAAAGAGAAGAAAGAAAAGCCCCGGCCAACAATCATCAAAAACAGCATTGCACGTCTTCCTTTCGTTCTTCATCAGACATTAGACCTCCGCCGCCAAACATTCCCCTCCCCCGTTCTTCGTCTCCTCTTCATGCCCTTTGCTCCTCCTCTCTCTCTCTCTCTCCTCCACAAAAGATTTCCCAGCCTGAAAAATTTCCCGTTACCTGTGTCCGTCGAACCCGTGTGATGATTTCATGCAACCAACCAACCAACCCTGTGCGGCCTCAGCACTTGAGCACCTCCAGATGACCATTTAAAAAAACCCCGCCGTCCTGTGATCTCCGATATGATGTAGGTGTGTATGTGGGTGTGTGAATGTGTGGGTGCGTGAATGCATATGCGCCAGTGCGTGAACCTGGGCAGCATAGCGTAATGCGTACTGTTGTTGTGCAAACCGACCGACCGACCGACCAACCTTAACCGACCAACCAACAGCCTCAAGCCAAAAACGAGCCAGAAACGCAACGATACCAAGACCTCGACCTTCTCCCTTCTCCCTTCTCGCTTCTCTTTCATCTTCTTTCTCTGTTCTTACTATAATTTCTCCTTCTGAAGCATCATCATCATCATCATCTCTCGTTTCAGCCTCGGGTGGGGCTGAACACCAGAGGCACCAGCACCGTATTACTCTCCTCCACGTTCATGTACAAGCCTTCGGCGTGGCCCTTCTCCCCACCACCGCCGCCGACATTGTGCCGCACCGCCCCAAACAGCTCCCTAAGCCGTCCGCTCCCGCCGCTGCCGCCGCGCGGCCGGGGCCCATACTCGTCCTGCAGCGCCGGGTGCATGTCCAGCAGCTCCTCCTCGTCCCCCTTCCCGTCCTTGCCCTGCAGCCTGCCCAGCTTCTCGAGCACCGCCTCGCGGGCCTTCTTGAGGGCGCTTGTGCGGGCCTCGGCGTCCTCGGCGAACCGCCGCTGGATCTCCTCCTGCTCCAGGTTGCGCTGCACTGCCGACAGGCCATCGTTGACGTTGTGCCCCCCGCCGTTGCTGCTAAAGCTGTGCTGGTGCTGGTGGTGGTAACCGCCCTTGCTGGCCTGGGTGTTGGTGTTGCTGCTGTGTGTGCTGTGGATGCTCTCGGCCCCGCTGCCCCTCGAGCCCGGCAGGCTCGCCGCGATCGAGATGGGGATCGAGGTCGTGCTGGCCTGCGGGTTGTACACCATGGGCTGCAGCAGCACCGGGAGCGCCTCGGTCGAGATGATGGGCGCCGAGATGTTGAGCGGCGCCACCTTTCCGTCGTCTGCCGGCTCCTGCTCCTCGGGGATGGAGTGGACAGACTGCGACGACAGCGAGTGCGTCGACTGGGCAGCAGGCGCAGGCACGACGGAGAATGTGGATGATGAGAAGGAGGACGATGACGACAGCGGCGGGGGAGGAGGCGGTGCCGCGTAGGAGGGGGCGGAGGCGCAGGGTAGCTGGGCGGCGGGGGGACTGGGTGGCTCGCCGCGCGGGGCCTAGGCCACTGCGTCGCGCGGTGGTAGCTGGGCGGGGACTCGTCGTCGCTGGCGATCACCAGCGGCAGCTCGTACGTTGTCGCGTTCTCCTGGCTGCCTGCCATGTACGGCATGGGGTCGCTGCTCTGCCGTGAGCGGTTGGGGCCGTACACCGTCACAGGCGGCGGCGGCGGCTTCTGCAGCTTGTTGGGTCCCTGCTGCTGCTGCTGCTGCTGTTGCTGCTGGAGCTGGAGCGAGTACTGCTGCTGCGCCTGCGACGTCGAGTTGCTGCGCTTGTGGCCGAGGATGTTCTTGAGGGCGTACTTATTGTCCTTGTCCTTGTCCTTGTCGGCAAAGACGTCCTCCCGCGAGCGGTTGCTCTTGGTTGGGGCGAGGGCCCGCTGCTGCTGCTGCTGCTGCTGCTGCTGCTGGTCGTCGTCGTCTGTGCAGCCGTCTTCGCCGTCGCGCTTGGGGTGCCAGGGCTTTCTGCGGCGCTTGCGCACGCGCTTCTTGAGCTTGGTGCTGAAAGGCACCAGGGTGGCCTCGGAGGTGTTGGTGCTCGTCAGGTTGATGGCCGAGTCGATGTCGCGGTCCAACTCGACGATGATGGTCTCGGCCTCGTCGCCGTAGTACGAGTACGAGTCGGCGTCGTCGAACGAGCCCTCGCCGCAGCGGATGGTCTGGTCCGACGACGAGGTCTGGCTGAGGCGCAGGCCCAGCGACGCCTCGGGCTCCGACTCGATGTCGAGGAGCTCCTTGCCCGCCGCCTCGACTGCCGCGCTCGGGTGCCGGATCTCGACCTCGTCACGGTCCGCGATGCTGTGCCGCGACGTCCTGGGGCTGGGCACAAAGGCCTCCTCCGGCAGCGTCGGGCTGCTGCGCTCCGCCGCCGCCTCCATGTGTTCGTGCTGCTGCTGCTGCTGCGGCGGCGGCGGCGGCGCGTGCACGCTCTTGCCGTCGCCTGCTCCTGCTGCTGCTGCATCTGCTGCTGCTGCATCTGCTGCTGCGGCTGCGGCGGCGGCGGCGACCGAGTACCTCGCCCAGGTGTTGCGCTGGTCATCCTCCGAGGGCGACTTCGCATGAGCGGCTGCAGGGCGTCATCCCAGTTCCCGCCGTTGAGGAGGACGACGTTCTCAAAGTCAAACTCCTTAACGCTGTCCCTGTGGCTCTCGACCAGGCCCCTCAGCTGGGCGGCGTGCATGCTGGCGTTGCGCACCTGGAGGTACTTCAGCCTGCTGAAGCGGATGCGGCCCCTGACGCCGGGCCTGGGCGGGAGGGGGCTCATGGGGCTCGTGACCTCGTTGAAGAGCTTCTTGTTCTCCCGGGGGACGTCGAACAGCGGGTCCTCGGCCAGGGCCAGGGGGCATGGCCCCTTCTGGCCCACCCAGGTGAAGGACAGCTTCTCGAGGGTGCCCTGGAACTGGCGCAGGTAGTCGTCGATGATCTTGAGCTGGTCCAGCCCCGGCCCGCCGGGCCCGTAGAAGTCCCAGGCCTCGACGGCGATGTGCATCTTGCGGATCTGGCGCCACCTCTTGCCGGCGATAGGCGAGCAGCCGAAGCCGGGGCCGTCCTGGAACTTGAGGTAGAGGAAGGCGGCCGGGTGGACGCCGTGCAGCGACAGCTTGCTGAGCTTCTTGAGGTAGGGGGAGCGCTCGACGGCGATGCGCAGCGACATGAGGGCGTAGTCCACAATGTCCCTGCGGTACCTCTCGGCGGGGTCCTGGCCGGGCGTCTTGATGGTCAGGTGCCTCAGGTTGGGCACGTTCTTGACGGCGTGGATGAAGCTGGGCACGTTGGTGGCGGCGTGGAACAGGGGCGGGTACTGCTGGGTGAGGATGTCGCCCAGCTCCGAGTTGCCATACTTGGGCCTCGTCAGCGTCGAGGCCATGGACGTGTGAGGGGTGTAGAGGTACGAGATCTCGGCGCCGGTGGAGGGGTGTATTAGCGGCGGGAGGAAGGTGGCCTCGCTGTGTGGCAGGTAGAAGGTGAGGTGCTCGATGTGGTGGCCGATGCGGGCGAGGGCCTCCACGCGGTAGGGCCGGGTGAAGGAGTTGGCCGAGAAGGTGAGGTGTACCCTCTGGAAGAGGCGGCGGGTCACGAGGTTACAGCAAGCCGAGTTGGCCAGGCGCACTGCGCAGATGTCGGTCCTGCTGAGGTGGGCGAAGAGCCGCTCCCGGATGTCGCCTTGTGCCCACAGGCTGTAGAAGGGGTTGGTCTCTGAAGCCATTGTTTCGTTTCGGATTGGGGGAGGTTTGTTTCTTTCCCGCTGTTGCCCCCCAATGCGGTTCAATGGCTGTGATATTTTGTTTCAAACGCTGAATCTTTTGGTGCGCATTGAGGAGAGAGGGCGATGTGATGGTTTCTTCCCCTGTGTGTGTCTGTGTGTAGGTGTATGTGTGTGTAGAAAGAGAGAAAGAGAGAGAGAGGTGGAGAGAGAGGTAAGTGTGGAGGTGCGTGTCTGTTGTCTTCTCTCTGTATATTTTCCTCTCGGCTCTCTTCAGCCCCCTTCCCAGCGCGAGGACCGCCCTGAGATTGAATCTTTCCCAGCTTGGGAAAGTAAAATTGAATACGTATGAGGGCACTGCAGTCGAGCAGGCGATGGTGCACACGCGCACAAAAACTGGAAAGAAAGGAACGAAGACAAGAAGAGAATCGAGAGTCTCCGCGTGGCGGGAAGAGGGCGAGACAGCTGCAAGGCCGAGGAGCTATCCGCCTCCCGTGGCCATCAGCAAGGTGCTCGCAGTAGCTCTCCCGCGGAGTCAGGGTCCTGGGGTCTGTCTGTCTGTTGGCTCTCGTTCGTGTGTGTGTGTGTGAGTGCGTGCGTGTGTATGGATGATGGGATTGTGAGGATCGAGAGGGAAGATGGGAAATTCAGCAATGTCGATGGGTGATTCGTGGTCAGGTCGGAGGCTAGTGTTCTGTCATGTCATGTCAGGGAGAAGGAGTTCGCAAGAGAAGTGGCGATTCTGTCTGTAGATCGGGGCAGCGGTGTGTGTAAGTTGAGAGAGGGAAAGACAGGAACGGTGATGGAATAATGGAAATGGGTATAAACCTGGTTCCGGCCGCGGGCAGTCCTTGTGTGTCCAACGGGCAGATTGTGTAGTAGCTTCCTGGAGAAATGTGTTGTTAAACCCACTTTGGGTATTCGAAATCGCTCAATTGTTCTTCTTGATTCGCCCCTCTCGTATGCAGCAGCAAGGGCCATGGGTGGTTTCCCCATCTGGGCCTATTCTCGCTCGCGATTCCCACAAGCCTGTCTCTCTCCTGCTCCTCTCTCAGTACGGAGTAAGTCATTGGTGTTGTCCAGTCAAGGTACCATGCATCTGGGTATGCCTATCTGGCCCCTCTCACCACCCCCCTTCCCAAGCTCTGGAGTAACTCTGGGTCTGGGGGGGCCCTGTGCGTTGTGTGGGGCGCCCCATGCCCTGCTCCCGCGAGTGTCGCTCTTAACTCTCGTCCTAACGAATCGAGTGGATGGCGGTGACTGGTGACTCACCCAGTCACCCTCTTCGACACCCCGGCTTGCAGTAAGTCGCCCTGCAGTAGCCGCATGCGAGGGCCCGCTTTTTCCCTAATTGCTCGAGGGATGAGAGGTTTTTCTTGTGTTGTCCCTCCTGGAGCGGAATCAGGCGCGGAGCGGGGGGTTTACATTGCTTGGCCATGCTTAGTGGCTTGTGTTGTGTCCTGTCGTGTTGTGTATGCATGTTGTGTGTGTGTGGTTTGTGTTTTGAGTGGCTTCCCTTCCACCCACCCCCTCCCTCCCTCCTTTTCCAATCCACCATAAGCATGCTGCGATCACTTCATGCAAGCTCTTGACGTGGGCGGCGTCATGTATGCACTTTCGAGGTTTTCCCCTCCCCAGGTTTTGAGGCTGAGTCGAGGAGACGGGGGGGGATGGGAGATGGTGGTGTTCTTCGATAGGCCATGCCCACACCCGAGTGGCCGCTGAGCCTCATGGAGCCTGTCAATCGCTGCTGTAAACCGCACTATTATGCCATTGGCACCAATAGTACCAAGGTTGGTACCTTGTAGCATGATTATCCGGCTGTGCGAGCAGCGGCGGTCAGCCAAGCCCGCTTCCACAGAGAGAGAGAGAGAGAGAGAGAGAGCCCTGGGGTGAGGTGGCCCCATCCCACAACAAGGTTCCGGTCGTCGGGTGGTGAGCCGGTCTCATCGGACATGCGGTCTGGGCCAGTCATATGCCAGAGTTAGGACTGGGAAAGAGCCGAGGGCGTTGTGGGAAACGAGGCCGTCCACTGGCGACCCCCTCTCCACTATAGGCGCTATCGATATCGAGAAAAAGGCCGGACAGGAACAAGGGCTGCAGGATAAAAGGAGGTGCCAATCAGGACAGGGCTTTCCTAGAAAAAGGTCGCGAATCCGTCGCCAGTTGGACGCGCAGACGCGGTGCCTTCGGGCTTTTTCGAAGAGAAGGGGGGACCCAGCGTGGCTTTTTCAACGGTCAACAGTTCAACGGTCGAGACAGCTGCAGTGCGATGCAGCCGGAAGGGAGGGTGTGTGTGTGTGTGTATGCGTACTATTGTAATGTGTGTAGTACTTTGCAGTAGTACATACGACAACAGGCGCTCTCCCGCGGCCCTCCGCTGTCGTGGCTGCGATCTGCGACCACCGCTGCGAGCGAGCTCCGCAGGCCCTGAAGGAACCTGACTAGGAGCCTGACCAAGGAGGGGAGGAATCAACACCTGTCTTTGTCTCCTGACGGGGCGGTTCCAGGGCTCAGCTGGGCCCCTCTCTTCAGCCGGCCCCTTCTCCTGTAGGGGGTGGGTGGCTGGAAAATTGAGGCGCTGCCCTCTTTCTCCCTAAGGCGAATGTGCTAGTAGTTGATGATCTGTCACTGATCCTCCTCTGCTCCCCCAGCTGTGTGTGCGTGTTGCCCAACTGCCAACACAGTAGACAGTCTCGTGAAGGAAGGTGAACCTTAAGCTGTAAAGTGGGTGTGGTGTGTCTCTCTCTGCGTATGTGCGTGTGAGGCGAGGTGGCAAGACGCGAAAAGTGTTGGACCAGAGATGATGGGCCTCAAGAATTGTCGCCCTATTATTTTCACTTGGGCCCTACAGCCTGATCTGCCCACGGCACCTTCCCCATGACGGGCCCGAAATTCCCCAGACAAGAGCTGGGCAGCAGGGAAAGAACGCCACGTCATTTTTCTTGGATTTTTGTTGAATCTCGTGTTCTTTGTGGTCAGGTATCAATCAATCCGCCAGGAAGTCGACACACACCAAACGACCAGACGAGGAGGGCCACGCAAAAGAGCGAGGATCCTGCAGTGCTGTTGAGTCGGTGCCGCGAGGTGGTGGTGCCACGTCTCTCTCCTGCGTGTCTCTCGAGCCCCACGCGTCTGTACGACCGACTATCAATTAGCAAGCATCCAATAGCGACTACTTACTATGTACCCAGTAGTTGTACCACCACACCCAAAGCGCAGGCCTGCCCAATGGGACCACCACCACCCATACCCATGTCTGTTACTTGGTCACGAAAGTACCAAAGTACCTTTTTTTTTTCTCCTTCCCTCTCTCTCTCTCTCTTTTCCCTTTTTTCCTTTTTTTTTTTTTCTTTTTCTTCCCCCCCTTTTACCGAGCTTGTCCGTCCTCTTCCTGTTCCTGCCCTTGCTGCCTTGCTCGAGCCAAGGCCTCTCTCATCCCACAATGGGCCACCTCGAATAAACAATGTACCAAGTACGCCAAACAACAACACCAGGACCCAGGTTCAGAGCGAACTCGGCCTGCCTCGTCCCTCTCGGCCCTCTTCCTGCTCCTCTTCCCCTTATCTCTTCCCCTCTCCTTGTCTTGACCATTGTTTATGCCGTGTATTTTTGTTGTCCCCACAGGCCTGCTGCAGAGCGAACCCTTTTGAGGTGACACCGCATCCGCATCCGCATCCCACGATCCAGTCCACCACCCCTCCCTTGTCCGACTGGATCTCGTGTCTGCCGTGGGTGGTACTTTGATGTAGTAACCACTCTTCCTAATCACCTGAGTCTGTTTCTCTTGGGCTCTGATGGCACCCTAGGGCGGCTTCTCATTGGTCAGGCCGACGACTCATGGGTAAGGGAGGGAGGAGAGGGGGGAGGAGGGGAGGGCAAGGGGGGGAGGAAGGACTGTTTGTTCCTCTCTCTCTCCTCCTCTGTCTGGTGCGGGTCCAGTGGGTGGAGTCCCCTTCTTTCTCCTCCCACCCTTTTCTCCCTTTTCCCCCTCCTCATCGATCTGGCAAACGGGGATCCATCACGTCGATCTCTGTCTTTGTTTCGTTTCGAAACCCTTCCGCCCTGTCGGTCCGGGCCCTACACCGCCAGGCGCGGGCCCCATTGGAAAATCGAGAACTCGAGAGAACAAAAGGAACCCCAACCCCCTCCCCCTCTTTAGCCCGAGGTCGAATATTCCTGTCTTGTCCCTCGGTCAGTTCCCATATATTCATGGGTAGATTACGAATACCTGATGATAAACCACGCAAGAAGACCTCTCCCCTCTCTTGGTGTGTGTGTGTGTTCGTGTATGTGTGTGGATGACGGGGGCTTGGACTAACAAGCCTTTTTCAAGCTTCTTCAGTCGGGCGCTGACGATCACCGCCCAGCCCAATGCAGGGTTACTATGGTAAACTCTAAGCTTCAACCTTTTGGTGTGCCGCATTTGCAGGAACTGCTTGTGGCTGTACAGGCTCAACCTACCCCCTCCCCCCGTCCTCTTCCTTGGCTTCCTCCTCTTTTTGTCCGGCGCTTTCAAAACGGGTTGTTGCTGCTGACAGCATGAATCATGTGCGTTCGCCATGCTGTGAACGACAAGGACAGGCAAGCGACCCCTTTCTCTCTCTAGTTTCTCTTTTGATAACTCTACAGTTGTAAAATCTTACGGCGCTTATGTCGTGAAACAGTGAGTGGTGTGTGTCAGCCTGAGTGTGTGAGTCTGTCTGGATTTGCAACTGCAGCAGCACATCTACATAGTACCATACTGCCTCAATTATATCTACCAATGGCCCGCGTCTGCGGGGGACAAGTTCAAAGTCAAACAAAATACTCGACCGTTAGGCCTTTGAACCTCGTCAGTTTAAACCCCTCTCGGACGAACAGACATCTAGTCTCTCTCGTGATGGTACATGTCAAAGGTTACATCTTCTTTCTTGGCTCGTAGCAGCAGATCATTTGGCCGCACCGGCAACTACAATGGCACGATGTGTTATCTCACTTGGATCGCAAGACTCCTCTTTGTTGGCGCTCAGAGCCGGCTTTGTTTACTGTAGCATCTCATGAGGAGTCACTAGAGAGAGAGAAAGAAGGCATTCATCATCCCCACCAGCCTCTCCTCTCCTCCCCTCCCCCCACCACATCGATCGTACAGGAGAGCCCATCACGCATGTTCGATCCTTTTCTGGCCAAGGCGGAAAAAAAAAAGGTACCATCACAGGTTTTGATGTAAATAACGCTAAATATCCCCTCTTTCAAACTGGGGAGCTATCACCATCATCGTCATCGCATCATAGAAGCTCCAGAAAGATCTCATCACGGGTCACCACTTACCAACACTGGCCCCAGCCCCCTCTCTCTTCCTCTTGCTACCCCTCTCCCGGCGGAAATCGCGCCCAATTGTCTATTCAAGAAGAGAGGGGAAAAGCAAAGGTAAACAAACAACAAGAAAATTCCACCACCGGACCGGAGGAACAACCATCGCCCGCCCTCTATTTTAATCTTACTTGAACTTACCCCGCGGTGGAACCCCTACCTACTATGATAGTATCTACCCATGGAAGCTTTGCTTCTGTCGCTCGTCTCTTGTCATCTTCTGTCTCTGCCCTTGGATCCTTTTTTTGCTTTTGGGCTGGCGATGTAACCCTCATCACTGGTGATGCCATTTGCTGCCCACTTCTCCCCCTCACTTGCTTCGACAATTAGCTCGCTGAAACTTGCCCCATCAGGCACAAGAAGGACATTTATCTTTTTCCTTTTTTGTCTTCCTTTTTTTAAAAAAAAAAAATAGAAGAGGGGCTATCAGCAATGGCACCTTGATGGGGCTATGTCGGACATCAAGAGAGAGAGACACGTGAGAGAATAAAGAGAAGAAGATGGGAGGAAGGGGAGGGGGAGGGAGGGGCTGCCCTAGGCCGATCAACTCAAATCCACACAAGAAAAAAGTCCGAGGAGCGAACCACCCTCTCTCCTCTTTCGTGCTTTGATCCCTGGACCATTAGAAAGAAGAAAAGAAAAACAACGCACGGACAGAAAAGATAGACCGATCGAGCCCGATCCATCCATGAATACTCCTCAGTTCGTCCGTAAAAGTGACAGAAAAACTTACTAACTACAATACGGGAACGGAGTAGTCATCGCGGAAGCAGGGCATAGTAGTAGAGAACGTAAAGAAGAAAGAGAGGGAAAAAAAAAAAAAAGGGGGGCTTCAAGGGCCACAAGGCGGTCAGGGCCAAAACGTACCATAAAGAGTGCCCAGCCCAAAGTTCCCCAGTTGTCCACCTGCAGCCTGAAATGAGATGTGGACCACAACCGAACACTACTGAGTACTTGCACCTGCGAAGGACAAGGAAAGAGTTTCTTGTTCGGTCGAGAACTACGATATTTTTCTTTTCTTTTTGCAAGCACTTTTTTCCCTTCTTTCTTTTGGAAGTTTCGAGAATTTCCTTGCAAATGACCTTTTGTAAGGGGAGACACTACTGTGGTAGAATTGGAGCTAGCTTCATGAAGGTTGGGCTGGGTTAGTGCATTGAAGTGTCATGTCATGGGGCATCAGTTCTTAGGGAACAAGAAGTTTGGTCTCAATGCTTGGGCTGAGGGATGGGAAAAAAACAAAACAAATCATTTCATGTAGATACGTAACAATTTGAGAAGTTCAAGGGAACACACACAGCCTTGAGAAAAGCGTCCTCTGCTCGGAAGTGCCGCTGATCACGTACGTAGTATGCGAACTCGCCCCCTCGCTTATTCTCTTTCCCCCATGGATTTTTTCCCATACCTTCCTACTGTGGCGATAACCCAACCACCCAGATTTTTACCAGGTCCCCTCCCTCCCTCCGTACACGTACATTAGCCCTGTGTGGCTTTGTTTGGTATAGACCAAGGCTTCCCATGAGAAGAAATACAGTACAATGCAATCATCCCTGCCTGCAGTAGTGCGTATGTGTGTGTGTGTCTCTTTGTGGCACGGATTTTTGGTACGACTAACTAGTAAGTACTCTGTCTTCCTCGGCCATGAACCGCGCCGGACACACACGGGCGCGCGCCATATCGTGCCTTTCTGTTCGTCGGTGCGCGCCTCCGCGTCCACGTCCCCGCGTCCGTGGCTGACACACGGGAGCGCGTCCCAGTGATCCCGTCAAAAACCCGCCGCGACGGCGTAGTCTTGCCCACCACCACACCATCTTTTCCCGTGCCGATCACCTGCATGCAGCTCAGCCGCCCATTGCCCCCTCCCCCTCCATATCCTCTAACGCCGGCGCTTTTCCAATCAATCGACCAGCCTTGTTAGCGCTGGGTGAAACCCCAAACAGATTAAGACAGTAGCACATATATATGAAAATGAGAATATGAGTCACAACCAAGCAACCACCACCACCACCACCACCACCACCACCACCAATAACATCATCACCATCATCATCATAATCATCCCATGACCTCAGCCGGCTGTGTAATAACAACATATTGAGTGACCTCATTCCGCATCCGCAAGTTGCATGATGAGCCTCGCCGCCAGGTCCAGGAAGGGAAACGGGCTAGTAACCTGCTTCTCCTCCAGGATCTTGCCGTCGGGGGTCTCATACCCGTCGCACTTGAAGTCGACCAGGTACGACCCCGCCTCGGCCATCTCGTAGATCTGGATGTCCAGGCGCATCGCCACCACCTGGTACTCGTCGTCACCACTCTTGACCGTGTTGGGCGGCGGCTGGTTCGGGTGGTCCTCTGGCAGGTGGGCCCCCTTGCGCAGCTTTTCCGTCTCCCACCGGACCTGGATGTGCCACGGGTCTGCAGGGAGCTTGTAGATCTTGGTGGGATCATTCGCCCTGCTGCTGCTCGCCCCGCGCCGGTGCCCAGCCTGTTGTTGCTGCTGCTCGTCTTCTCCGCCGTGCTCCTTGTCGTAGTCCTCATCCGGAACCCAGCTGCAGCCGAGCTTGGACAGCGACCGGTAGATGACGCCCAGCGCCTCCCACGGCGCGTTCCGCGATCGGATGCCAAACTGCCACCGGGTCGCCCTTGGTTTCTTGGGAGGGTTGACTGGCGTGAGCCCTTGTGGTCTCTTGTTGGACTCGTCTAGCCGGACCGGGTTGCGCGTGTGCGGTTTCAGGCGGCGCATGCTCTCCTGCCGTTCGTCTTCTGAGCGTGGCTGCGACGAGGGCTCGGGCGCGACGGGCGGCCCGGGCGGCTCGTCGAACCCGTTCCTCTCGCGCTCCATAAAGTCCTTGTGGAATGCCGGCAGGCTGCTCGGCATGACGCTGACCTTGGACACATACGGGCGTGGTGATGCTGACGTGCTGGTGGAGGTGATGGAGCGGGCAGAGCTGGCAAGAGGGCTGGACCCGGTGTCGGGCCCCGCGTCCGCCTGCGGTTCTGTCTTGAGTGACTCCCTGGAGGAACGTCGTTAACAGTTGGTGGCGATGAGGGAAAGTAAGGATTATTTTCTCCAAGTAATGCTAGGAGGGGGAGGGCGCTGTCAGTCGCAAGGAGGACAAGGGGTTTGTAGTAGGCCCCGTATGTGGACAGTGAAGGAAGAGACAAAAAAAAAAAAAGAAAACAAAAGACTCGGGAAAACATGGTCTTGAAAACACATGCGCGCAGGGCGAAAATACATAGTAGTATATACAACACATGCTGGCTGGAAAAGGGGTGTTTTGATATAGATACTTACGGTTGACCTGCATCAGCTTGTTCTCGCGCACGATCATGTAGGCGTCCTTGATGGCGGAGGGCTCCTCGGCCTCGAGGGCCTCCTGGACGTCCTGCCTGCCGTAGCCCATGGTCTTGGAGATCTTCTCGGTGACCTCGTTGTGTAGCTTCTCCTGGACCCTGACCGGGGCGTTGGGGGCGATGTCGGAGGGCTTGATGGCCTTGTCCGGGTCGATGCCGGTGTTGTAGAAGGGCTCGATGGGCGGCTGCAGGTACTCGGGCAGGTTCTTCATGAACCAGGGGTCCTGGCGGATCTCGGGAATGGTGGCGCGCTGCACGGGGTTGACCTTGAGCATCTTCTCGATCAGGTGGGCGGCGCCGGGGCTCATCCACTTGGGCACCGCGTAGGTGCCGCGGGCGATCTTGGCAAATAGGCTCGGGATGTGCTCGTCATCAAAGGGCAGCCTGCCGACGAGCAGGACGTACAGGATGACGCCGCAGCTCCACACGTCGACCTCGGGCCCGGCGTACAGCTTGCCGCCGATAACCTCGGGGGCGGCGTAGTTGGGGCTGCCACAGCTCGTCTTGAGGAAGTTGCCGTCGGTCATGATGTTGCTCAGGCCGAAGTCGGCGATCTTGACATTAAGTTTCTCGTCAAGGAGCAGGTTCTCGGGCTTGAGGTCCCGGTGCACGATCTTGTGCCTGTGGCAGTACTCGACGGCGCAGAGCATCTGCTGGAAGAAGCGGCGGGCCTCATCCTCCTCCATGCGGCCGTGCTGGACGATGTAGTCGAAGAGCTCGCCACCGGCATACTCGAGGACCATGATGATCTCTGCCGGCGTCTTGATGACCGTGTACAGCTTGATGATGTGGGGGTGCCGCAGCAGCTGCAGGTACTCGATCTCGCGCTCCACCCGGCCCGCCATGTCGCGGCTGATGAGCTTCTTCCTCGAGATGATCTTGAGCGCGACCTGCTGCCCCGTGCTCCGATGCACGGCCAGCTTGACCTTGCCAAAGGACCCCTCGCCCAGGGTCTTGATGATGTTGTACTGGCCGATGCGCGAGTCCGTCTTCATCTTGTTATCAAGCTGTTGCCGGGGCGGGGCCGGTGGTTGTTGTGCGGCGCGCTCGCCGTCGACGAGGATCTCGGGGGCTTTGAGGGGCAGCGGAGGGGCTGTGGACGTTGACGCGTGACCTGCGCATCTGGGAGCTGCTGAGGGAGATGGAGAGCTCGCCCGTGTCGTCACCGTAGGCGGCTACCTGCCGGGGCGGAGCCATGATGCGTGTGTGTGTGTGTGTGTGTGTGTGTGTGTGTTGCGGCGATCTGGTTTTGGAGGAGAAACTATTCAACCGGCTGTTGTTGTATGTGTCAGCAACTAGATCATCTCGATGAATGGCGATGGAGGGAGGCTGGAAGATGAGGGGAGACGGGACGGCGTGGAGGTTAGGCCCTTTGGACCGAATCATGCACGTAATCCGGCTGGGCTGGAGCTGTTGGAGGGGAAAGTGATAAGGAGAGGCATCTCACGCACCTTGACCAGTATTCTGGGCCACGTCCTGCGCCTCTTGACGATGTATGACACCTCGAAAAAAAAAAAAAAGAAGAAGAAGAAGTAGTCGAATCTGTCGAGGTTGAACGAGGCACGTAGCACAGACACGCACACGCTGCTGCCGCTGCCGCTGGTGGTGGTGTTATGAGGGGGTTGGACGAGAGAGGGCGACTGAATCCGGTTTGCGGGTCGTCTTTTAGAGGGAAGGCCCCTGGTTGACTGACTACTGACGTCTTGGTCGCTGCCGCTCTTTCCTGAGGGGCTTGAGAGGGCCAATGACCGCGGCGGGAGGTTCCGCTGGTCCAACAGCCTAACGGGAATCTCCTGACCTACACAACCTGGACAACTAAAAAGTCCTTGTCAGAGAAAGGTTCCGAGGTAGTGATGGCCGAGATGAATTCAAAAGCTTGAGGTCGTCTTGAGAAAGTAGTAGTAGAGAGGAGGGAGTAAGATAGTTGGCCAGAGAAGAGCAAAAGTGGGTCGGTGCTACCTCTCTCTGGTCTTTTGCTTTTATTGTGTGGAAGGGAAGGAGCAAGGTTAGGATGATTTATGGCTGGCTTAAAGAAAAAGACCAACAGATGAATTGGTATCGACCCACGAGAGAAAAGAAGAAGAAAAGATGACAGACAGCTTTGAGATATATCTAATCTGTTTACAACTAAGCAGACGCAGAATCCTGTATACCAGAGAAGGCAAACAAACACGCAATGATTCTTTTTTGGGGAGGATTTCTTGTCTCGGACTCTAATCACGGCCGTCTCGCCGCACCCTCCGCCGCCTCGCAAGCATACCGCCAAATTGCATCATCCGAGGCTGAACACTGCCCCTCTAAGATCGATCGTTACCTGATGCCGCCAGTTGCACCACCGTCCAGGGACAATAACATCCTAGATTTTGACAGGGTTTGAAACCAGATCCAGCAGCCTGTACCTAATGTATGTATCTTCCTGTAGCAGCCCTTCAACCCAATCAAGTTTACCCCGTGTCAAATGATCAATTTGCTACAACAAAGCACCACCACCACCACCTCCACCTCCCCCGCAATCACGAGACCAATGCAAGCCATCTACCTGTATCATCTGCATGCATGAATGCAATGCATGATCTGGTATGGATGGGGAAAAATACTACTGTAGCAGTACGTATGCGACAGCAACCCCTAAACAAGAATAACCGAGACACGCGGGCTGGCGGGGTAAGAGAGGGCGCTTCCCCCTCCCGAGAGAGAGAAAACACACTCACCAATCATTGCCACTCCAATCAGAACCCAAGATCTTGATCTTTACGTGTACACACACACACACACACACACAGAAAGAAAGAGAGAAAAAAGCACGTCAATCTTACACCGTAAGCCATACACAGTTTAGGGCCCTCAGCATCAATCTCTCTCTCTTTCTCTTCCAGCAACTACTAAGGCAACAAACACAATACGCCATCCGCCATCCGGGCTCCAGTTCCTCTCCGTCCACCGACATGCCGACCTGTGGCCCCAATCTTACCTACACACAGTAACTCGGCCCGTTCCGACGCCCTCTGAGCCACACAAACAAAAAACCAACTTTACTGTGGTGCCCAGGCTGCCCAGGCCAGACCCAGGTGAGCACGCAAGCAGGACGGAGGCTCAAAGCCGGACTCTGCCCCCCGATCTGGAAACGGTCCGCAAAGGGCAAGGAAACCAAGGAAAAAGGACGTCACTCATTCTAAATTCAATCGTTTCATCCCGCCACTCACTTTTCAATGGGGAGTCGGCGTTTGGAGGCCCCGATGGCAACCAGCAAAACTTGGTCGGCCGTGCGCTCCGGGCGACGCGCGGTGTAGGCTGCCACCTTGGATGACAACATTCTTCTTGGTCCAGTCGTCACTCATTCACTTACTCTTGTGAGCTTTTCAAGGTTTTTGGTTGGCTCTTGATCTTGTCTTCCCTGGTTTCAGCTTTTTCTAACGTGCTTGTTGTGTTGCCTGACGAATCTCTCTCTGTCTCTTTCTCCCTCTCTAAACTAGCATTGCTTGCTACGACGTGACAAAGACGTTTTCTTGGATGATGCCGAGTATAGCCGTTGGTTGTTTGGTTCACTAATATGCGCCACAATCCCAAAAAGAAAAGAAAAACAAGAAAGAGAGAGAGAGAGAGAGAGAAGCAGAAAATACGGACCCAAAAAAGACAATAAGAATAAACCTCGCCTGATGCATGTAAATGTACTTCATGTCTGTTGTTTGAGCCGCGTATCTTTGGCCCGATCTGAAATTCCCTTTTTCCGATCTGGAGAACCGGAGATATAGGCAACCCATCTTCTTTGTCATTGTTTTTTTTTTCTTGCCTTTTTTTTTTTTTTTTTTTGGTGGTTCACCGGTTGAGACTAAGTAGGCCCTCAATATACTTCCTCGTGTCGACACCGATGCCCTGCGCCAGCCTGCTCGCCCCATCTGTCCACCCTGTCCCGCTCGCGGCCGCAGCCAGACTGATGCTCCTGCCGTGACCGCCGCTGTGGTCGCTAGCCTTGCGGAGTAAGAAGATCTCCTTGCTGACCTCGTCTCCTGCGGCCTGCGCTGTCGACGACATCCTGGACGCCGTCGTCGAGGACAGCGAGACGTCACTGACGGCTCTGAGATGGCTCTTGCCCTCGGCACCGCCCTCGTCTGTCGAGGACGGTCGCCCGATTTCTGTAGAGGATGAGGATGGTGATGTGTCGTCTTTTGTTCGCTCCAGGATGCGGCTCCAGACGATCCACCACCCGCGGCTTGTCTTACATGTGCGCTCCAGCTCGGTGGCGCCGGCCCGGGTCGTCTTCCACAGGTTGAGGATCTGCATGTGCGTGTTGATGGCATCTACCCGGGACCAGGACGGCTGCTCGTGGATGTTGTACAGCTCTGTCGGGTCGGGGATGCTCGGTATGGTCGAGTGCACGGTGATGGCCTTGGGGTCCCAGACCAGGTCGTAGATCGCCGCCGCAGACCTACCCACATCAGGCCTGTCAGGTCGGTAGGCCGTCGAGGTGGCCAGCGATCTGCGCAGCGGCGCCAGCTGGTGGTGGAGAGAGCGGTAGAGTCCTCCGAAGGACAGAGACTCGGTCCGCAGCTCAAACAGAAAGGTGAACATGAACGGCCGGACCACGTAGACCACCACGCGTAGCCTCTGTACCTTGTTCCGGTCCTGGCTGTCAAAGGAGGCGCGGCGGCTCAAGCGCCTCCTGGCCGACAGGTCAGTGTCGTGGCTCCCCAGCACCCGCGAGAACATGACCTCGGGCTTGTCTGCTGTCGGGGTATCCAGCTCGACGGTCACGGTCCTGACCATGGTGCGCGCGTTGAGCTCCTCGTGTTCGACGACGAAGCACCTCTCCTCGGGGTCCTCGACCCAGCCCTCCTCGACCTCTCCCGTCAGCCCGATAAGGAAATGGCCCGCGATGTCATCACCCTTGGACGGGGTCCCCTCGAGCTCCGGGCGGTCAGATTGGGTATCATCGGTCTCGGCGGGCTCGGGCCCTCCGGATGCTGCGGCGTCGCGCCCGAGGCTCCAGTACTTGCCATACCCTAGCTTGAGGTAGTCTATATACTTCTCAAGCCCATGCTCCCCTCTCGTCACCACCACCCTCGGCCTCCGAGCCTCGGCTGTCTGCGGCAGGAGGAGGCGCACTCTGGCCGGGGGGAGGAGGTGGTGGTGGTGTGCTGTTGGCAGGTCTTGAGCCCCGGTTGGGGTCGAAGAGGCTGGGCGGGATTTGCATGGAGGCCGGAGCGTCCGTCCTCGTCGTCTCCGGCCTGGAGGTTCTGGGCGGGCGGCGGCGCATGGCCTTGGGGCTTTCCGAAACACCGTAGGCGTCCCCCCCCACCTGTACATGTCTTCCATCCAGTACGTGACGTCCCGTATGGATTTCCTGGACAGGGCGCCCACCCCCAGAAAGATGGCGCCGTCCTCGGCACCGGGCTCCCTGCCAGTGCCCAGCCACTGCGCATATGGGTGCGCCTTGGGTTGTTGCTGTTGCTGTTGCTGTTTCTTGTCCTCTCCAGGCTTGTTGTCCATGTCATCTGGGCCGACATCGCCGAATTTCGACACAACAAGGTCGACCAGGCCGTCTATCCTCCCCTTGAGGCTCTCGAGCACCTCGCGCTCGCCGCTGCCCCGGTCCTCCTCCCCGACGCCTACCCCGAGCTCACCACTGGCCGCCATCCTGACACCGCCAAAGACATCCCGGACTGGGTTCCCGTGCAGGAGGACGTTCCATGTGGACAGGTACAGGTCCCAGTATCGGCTCAGGGTGCAGGTGAACTTTGCCCGCCTGATCCTGACAAACAGTGCGCTCAGTGAAGAGTCGTGGTGGAGCAGGAAGGTGGAGTGTGCCCGCAACAGGTCCTGCAGGAGAAGGGCAGCCGGCTTGACCTCGCGAGAAGAGTACTCGAAGTTAGCCTCCGGGGTTCCCTCAGCATCGCCAGACTGGGGCTGGTGCTGCTGCTGCTGCTTCTTCGCAGTCGAAGGGACGGGCAGTCGCGTCAGGTCGATACACTGTGTGACGCCGCTTGAGGGTCAGTATATACGGTCACCAGGACCGGAGGAGCAGACGACGACGACGACGACAGGCGCTGGGGGGGCGGCACACATACAGCCAGGATCCACCAGCCAGGCTCCAGCTCGTGGAGCACGACCCTCGTCTTCTCGGTCTCGATGGTGTCGACGGCCTGGTCGCCCGAGAAGTTCCTGCCAAAGTTGACGATGCCCTGGGCGAGGCCAATCTGCCTCAGCCTCTCGTTGCGCTCTGCCTGGGACACATTCTCGGTGGGTCTCCCGGCCGGCCCTCGCTTGCTGGTGTGGCGGCGGCGCTTCTGGGTGGTCAGGTCGACGGACGAGTAGTAGACGATCTGGTCGTCGAGGGTCTCGTCCGTGTTGCCCAGGCTGGGGTTGAAGATGGCGAGGAAGCCAACCTGGGCAGGGACTATGGCGTCTGGGGATGAGGTCGCCGCCATACCATAATGAGAAGGGGGGGGAGGAGAGGGTCGCAGGAGGGAGAGAGAAATAAATAGGAAAAGAGGACTGGGGACGACGCCAGGAGCACTGCAGAGAGCGCCTTTGAGACAGCCTGCCAACAAGAGCTGCAGGTACCAGCCAGCCCGGAGTTCGCCTACCACTGGGACATGGTCAAGGAAAGGACAGGTTCAGTTTCACCACGACGCAATCCCCAGAATCGATCGGATCTATGGGTGAATGCTCATTAGTCGTGGGCCAGCCAATAACGTCATGCCCGCCCAGATTAGGTATTGGCGATCAACATCGGCGATCTGTACTATTGTAGTACACACTTTTTGTTTTTCATTCCCTTGCACAAGGGAGCTCTGGGGGACCAGGGGGTCTTAGCAGGGGGCGGGGGCCTAAAAGCCTAGAGCCGATGGGGGCTTCAGTTGTGGGGGCCCTAGCTTTTTACTGGATCCAGCTTCTTGCCAGCCATCCACTACAGCACCATCGTAGTAATTACCACCACTGTACGGAGTACAGACGTGCTTTTGTACATTCTAGGCTCATTGGCAAACTCAGCATTTGCTTGAGGAATCGGCATCGTCAAATCGGCTGTTGGCCATCATCGTCACCCTTCAACAACCCACTCCCGAGTCATGCGCATGCTCGAGCTACACGACGCTGGTGAGTACAAGTCTCGGGTCCAGAGAGAATCACAATCATTGATTGGTGTGTATCTGCCCCCTCTTCTATTCCAGGCCGCGGCCAACGACTAAGAGCAAGTGCTTGATGCCCTATGTAACATGAATGAGAGATGAGAAAGGAGAGAGAAGGACGCGGGAGAAAAGAGAAGGAAAAAATGCCCCAGCACCTCTTTCTTCCACAAGTCGTTTAATGGAACTGATCCTCGGTCACGCCCTTGCCCATGGCCGCCGTGCTGCTGATGCCGCCGGTGACCATCTTCTGCAGCTCGTCGACGTAGGTGGCCCCGCTCCACTTCTGGTGCTTGACCACGTCGACGCCGTGCTCCATCTCGGGCTCCTGCACCAGCTCGCCGTACGCGCGCATGCCGACCTGCCCGTACGCCTTGGCGAACTGGTCGCTGATCAGCGCCGTCGTGTGCAGGCCCGCCAGCGTGATGAACTGCCAGCAGTAGCCCAGCGACGCCAGCCGCCGGATGTACGTCTCCTGCTCTGTGCGGGGCATCGCCGTCTTCCAGTTGAAGGAGGGCGAGAGGTTGTAGGCCAGCCTGATGATTTTGGGGAGGGTTTCAATCTTGGATTAGTATATCTCCCTGGGCCAGCCGGGGGGACTCCGTGTCAAACGGAGGGAGGGAGGGAGGGGGGGAGAGAGACCGAGAAAAAACTCACTTCTGATCGGGCCAGACGGCATGCACGCCCTTGGCAAACTCCTCGGCCTGCTTGTAGTCAGGCAGCTTGCTCTCCATCCAGATGGCATCGCAATACGGGGGCATAGGCGATGGCCCGGTTGATGGCGCAGTCGCAGCCGCCCTTGAGACGGTAGTAACCCTCGCGGGTCCTGGGCGCGTCCCAGTCGAAGAAGACGTCGACGCCCAGCAGGCCCCTGGCGAGCGCCCGCGCCTCGGTGATCGACCTCCCCTTGGCCTGCTTCAGGTACTCGGCCGTCAGCCCCTTCTTGTCCACGTGCGTGCCCTTGTGGATGGCCTCCACCACGGCCTCGTCGAACTTCTTCAGGCTAGCCTGCGACAGCCACTGGTCCTCGATCGCCTGCAGCTGCTCGCCCGTCTTGCCGGCCGCCTCGGCGGCGATCATGAGGTCGTTGAGAGGCTGGAGGTTCGGGTTCGTGGTACCGAGGATGAAGGCGTGGTCGCGCGGGTCAATCGTGGTGCTGATGAGCGTGGCGGCCTCGGCGTCCGTACGGGCAATGGCGAGAAGGTTGGAGCCTAAGAGAGAGAGAGAGAGAGAGTATAAATCACCTGGTCCTCAATCATTTGAAAATCAAGACTGCTCAAGCTCACCCATGATATCGGCCTGTGCCCGGATGGCGACCAGCCGGTTGATGTGCTCGCTGATGGGGACCAGCACCTTGCCCGCCATGTGTCCGCACTTCTTGGTGCCGGGGGCCTGGTCCTCGATGTGGATGCCGGCGGGCGCCCTTTCGATGAACAGCTTTGTGAGCTTCATGACGGCCGTCAGGCCGCCGTGGCCCGTGTCCGCGTCCGCGATGATGGGCCGCAGGTAGTCGATGTTGGCCAGGCTGCCCCGCTGTGCCTTGGGCGTCGTCAGGCGCTCCTGGCGCTGCTTGCGGTCGTGGAAGAGCTGTGCCATGAAGAGGTGGGCTACCTTGTTGGGGACAGTGGTCTGTTGTTTTGCGCCAAGTGTGGGTTTATGTGTGAGCCATGCATGTCATACATTTGTTCTCTCTTCTCTTCTCTTTCTGTCTCCCCCCCCCCCTCCCCTCCCTCGCGCTTTTGGGAAGACACGACCACAAAAGAGTTGACGGCCTTCCGGGAAGGATAGATGTTTGATTGGCTCGCTAAGTTGACTCACATAGGGGTAGTCAGCCAGATCCGGGCCGGGCTCGTCTGAGGCTGAGGCTGTGGAGGAGGACTGCCATCCAGAGACGTAGACTGTGTCGAGGTATTTGGCCATCTGGGTGACCATGGTGGGCTCCAGGCAGCCGTAGGTGTAACTGGCATCTCGGCTCTGCCCGCACATAACAACAAAAAAGAAAATCATGGTCAGCCATCTTTGAACGGAATGGAGGGTAAAGGATGCGGCGCACCTTGAACCTCCCCTCGAGGATAGCCCACAGCTTCTTGGCCTGGGTGTTGCTCGGGTACTCGACCTTGAGGTTGCCCCTCTTGGAGACGATCTGCTCGGCGGTGAAGGGTCGCTTGGTGTGCCTCCATCTCGAGTCGCTCCACCACTTCTTGACCTCCTCGACCTCCCGGGCAAACACCTCGTCCTCGGTGTTGGGGTCCACCGCCGGGTTCCTCATGTTGTTGGCCGCCATGGTGGGTATATTGTTGTTGGTGTGTTCTGTCTCGCCTTGTCTTTCTGTCTGCTTCCTTGTCTGGGCTCGAGTGTGGTATGTAATTCCACTTCTAAGGTAGGTAGGTATGAGATAGTACTGCTACTACTGCTACAACTGTAGACACTGGGGTCTAGTGGTAAGAAAATATAAAGAGATGGTGACAGAACCAAGAAGAAGAAAAACAAAAAAACAAAGAGGACCGAGGAAAGTTTTCTGAGAAAACTCCTAATGACGAGCTAGAGAGTTAATAGAGGGACGGCAGTACACAAGACAGACCTCTCGGTCCGGGTCATCAGATGGAATTATATTCACAAAACTCCCACCGGCCATCGGGAGCGCTCGGCCAACCGGCTACAGCACAAACAAGGTAACTGTAGTAAGAAAAGTGTCCTAGCCCCCCTCCTGAAAGATAGAAGAACCCCCATCACACGATTTACTGGTTTCCAAAAAGTATCTTTGTACGAGAAAAGAGGAAAAAGGTACTTCTGATCTATAGGGCAGCGCGGCACGTCAGCCATGTACTGTGGTAGCTTTTTGCGGCTCCCAGGATCTCTCGTTTGCCCCTTTTCGGCTGAATGGGAGTGAATTGGCTTGTGATCATTGGCCGAGTTACCGAAGCAGGTTCTTGGTCGAGCCGTGTGGTGTCGGATGGGTGCAGGGTCCAGACTCCTCCCCACCACCCCTACTACTCTTGTCAAAGTGACTCCCCGCATTTCACTAGGTTATCATACTACTATTACTACGTACTATGATTTTATCTGGGGAATATAGATCTCCTGCTTGCGTCGGTTGGGTGATGATGATTTTTGGGGGGAAGAGAGGGAGAGAGATGTCTGGTTGAACCGATGATTTTGGGACCAATCTCATGAAGAAGCCATATGTTTTCTTCTCGAGACTCACCACGGAATAAAAGCAGATAGAAACCCCAACCGTTTTACATCGACAGCAAGAGTCATAACTCGACAAAGAAAGTATTAGCAAAGAGAGGACAGCAAAGTAGTAAAGTGACATGTGAAAACAAAATAGCGGCCTGGCGTCAATCCGCCGCAGCGGGGCCCTGGTCACAGCCAGCCCTTCTTCCTGGAACCAGCCCTCGTTCTCTCTTCTCCTGGAGCCTCGGCTCTGCTGCTGCTGCTGCGGCTCCGTTACAGGCACCCTGCATTTTGCACTACCTACACTTCTTTCTCCCGTTTCCGTATGTGTGAGACTCGACTGACTAAGGAAAGGGGAAAAAAAAAAAAGGAAACCCAAGTAATTGACTTTCACATGCGGGAAGTTTAGGAAGTAAGAGGAACGGCCACCGTCCGTGCCTCGCCCCTCTCGGTCAACTTCCGAAACTTCTCCAGGGTAGGGAAAGCCTTCATTATCGTCATCACCAGGGCCCTCCTCGCCCAGCAATTGCCTTCCGAGGTTATGCACAGGGATCGATTGTCTGTGGACTGTCGTCTACGGACTGTCATCACTCTCCAGCCTTTTTATCTTTTTTTCTTTTCCTTCCCTTTTCTTGGTCTTTTATGTGTTGGCTCATGAGATCTTTTATATCATTCTGGCGGCAAAACAGTGACTAACATATTCGTCTGTACGCTGCCTTTGGAGCAACGTAATATCATCCTTACGCGAGATCCAACACCATCATGCACCTCCGATGAACACTTCATAAGCGGCACCTATTCTTGGACCATCGCCTTGGACGACCGTGCGCAGCTGTGACCAACAACAAACTTGTATCATTCTCTCAAAAGTATATATGCCAGCGGCCATGATAATAGATGTACTTCCTCCAGGACCTCCCGCGCGCTCGTTGATCCAGGTTACTCACAGCTACACACCCAAGAGCAGGGTTTCGTGCTGTAAGCAGGCTCTCTCTCCCCCCCCTCTCTCTTCCTCATCACACATGAACGTGGCCCTGACATGTTGATGAAGCCCGAGTTCTCCTCTTGGATCTGTCTAATTTCTGGTCTGTAGCTGCATAGTCTAGGATGAATGCTCTTCCTCTCCCGCCCATACTGTCTCTTCCTCTTGCGCTCTGAACCGTGATTTGCGTTGTCTTCGGAGATGAAAGAAGCAAAGAAAGAAAAAAGAAACCCGACAAACAAACAAAACGCACAAACAAACAAGAGAAACACACAACACTTTCAAGACATCTAGTCCATCTCGGAGAGTGCTTTGGCGCGGTTCTCCTCGAGGGCCTTGACAAAGGTGTCGTACGGCGTCAGGGTGCCCAGGGCGCGGCGCATGTGGGCGTTGACGATCTGCAGGCCGTAGACGTAGCTGGCATTGACCCAGCCAAAACTGTTCACGACGACGGTTGTGTCAGCACAAGCAAACTTTTATCATCAGGCCCGGCACACATCTGGGTTTCCCAACTTACCCTTCCTTGGCGACGCCCTTGAAGTTCAGGCCCTGGTTGCCATATTCGGCATCGACTCTGTGGGGATCGATGGGCCTGGTCACGTCGTACTTCTCGACGACCACGCCGTTGAAGTCGACAAACGCCTTGGTCATCATGTACAGCCACTTGTACGCGAGCCGCTCGGCCTCCTCAGTGAAGCTATAGCGGTACAGGCCCGTCCACGCCAGGATCTGCTGTGGTGCCCACCCGTATGGGTAGTCCCACTGCCGGTTAGGCCGCTCCAGGCTGATCTCCCCGCGGCTCTTCAGCGTGCCGGCCAGCAGGCCGCCGTACGCCTCAAACTTGGGCAGGGCCTTGGTGACCATGGCCGCTGCCTGCCTGGGCGCGGCGACGCCCGCCCAGAGGGCCCAGAAGGTGGTGCAGGATTCGTAGTTGGACTGCTCGCGCGTGACGGTGTTGTAGTCAAAGTACATGCCCTCCTGCTCGTTCCAGAGGAACTTGTCGATCGCCAGCTTGCGCCTCTTGGACCGCCGGTCCCAGATGGCAGACGTCTCGACCTGGTCCGGCTTGAGCGGCCCGACGCAGAACTCGGCGGGGATCGCCAGCTTGTCGCCAAAGATGCCGCGGATGGTGCGCGCGATATCCGTCTCGTACTTGTACAGCAGCGAGTTGAGATCAATGGTGGCCATGTTGCCGCAATTCCTCTCCAGGCGGTAGGACGTGTCGTGCCCGGACTCGCGCACGGCCCGGTCGTGCATGAAGTACTCATCCAGCTCGGGCTCGTCGACCTCGCGGTGGTTATACGCTCGGACAAAGTCCTTGAACTCCATGTTGTACTTCTTGCAGTATGGCTCGAGGACATGAACAAAGTGGGTGGCCTCCGTCTCGGGCGGCACGCCCATACCGATGGGGCGGTACCGAGACAGGCCCGTCACGGGGGTCAAGCCGGGGCTCAGACACCCAGACGCTGTGGTACTCCTTGATGGCTGCCAGGATGGCTGTCCGCAGGAAGTCGAGGGCGCCGGGCTCGTGCTTGATCTTCTCGTAGACGCGAAGGGCCATGTCTGTGAGGAAGGGCGGCTGTGACCGGCCCAGGTAGTACGATCTCGTCGCGTTGAGGATCTTGCCGTAGTGCTTGATGCAGAAGCAGAAGTTCAGGACCATGGACTTGGCCAGGTGGACCTTGTTGTCGACCAGGAGGCCCAGGGACTCCATGTAGCTGTCCCAGCCGTAGAACTCGTTGAAGCGGCCGCCGGGCACGACAAAGGGCAGACCGCGCAGGGTCTCCTCGCCCGTCTTGGGGTCGATGATCTTCTCCATCTCGATGGCCAAGAGGCCAGGGGCGTCGTTCATATCCCGGATGAGCTCAGGGGTGATCTTGTCAGACTCGGGCAGCCGGCAGACATCCAGCCTGAGGTCTGGCCGCTCCTTGGCGATCTTGGTGTAGAAGTCAAACTGCTCGGGCTCGCCCCAGGGGACATAGATGCGCGGCCGCGGGTCGTCTGTCCAGTCCTTGGGGTCCTTGGCACAGATCTCGATGGTCGAGGCGTCGATCCGGCGGGTCAGACCATCCCAGAAGTGGTCGCGGATCAGGCGGGACAGCCTGTTGACGGGGTTCTCGTTGAGGCGGGCCTCGTCGAGGATGATCTGCTTGCGGCCGTACTCCTTGGCCAGGGAGAGCTCCTGCAGCAGGTTGGACAGCATGTAGGTCCCGCGGATGTCGAACCTGTGGTGGCCGTCGGACGCGGCCGTCCGCAGGGACAGCACCTGTAGCAGGCACAGGTCAGCTCGAGCTACCTCGGCAGCCACACGGCGGCCCCTTCTCTGTCTGGGGGATAGTTTCGAGCTTTTACCTTTGGCCCGTTGTCCTCAATGGTGATCTGCATGTTGCCATCTGTATCCTCCTGCGACTGAAGGCTTTCGAGGGTTGGGTCGACCTGGATCAGGAACCGTCGGCTCGTCTGGAGGGTACTCTCGTCTGTGCAGGTGGGGAAAAGGACAGCAGGTTAGCAAAGGACCTATCCTCTCTCTCTCCGTCTTCTGAGACACGACATACCGTGGCTACCTCGCCGGAAAGGCTCCTTCAGGCCCAGTCTCTCCATCTGCTGCAGGAGACTATTCTGTGCGACCCGTCATGTAAGCATTGATTCATCTACCTGGCCCCGAGCCCGAGCATCCCGAGACAGCCCGTGTGTGCGCGTATGTGTCCCTACCTGGGAGAAGGTGCGAGTCCGGGCAGTGGCCCTGTTGATCTTGTGTCGCGAGTCGCTGTAGTATGTTTTGGCATCGTCGAAGACATTAAACTCGTCGATGGAGTCACTTCTGGCGGGAGCATCGCCACCGGCGCCCCTGTGGGCGTCCGTCGCAGAGTCCGCCATGGGGAGTGAAGTGCTCGTCTAAAGGAGACGGTGTAAGACTCAGGAGACAGGATTCGGCGGTCAAGGATGATGATATGGAGGAGGTCGACAAGGTCGCAGAGGAGATCGAGAAGCGAGTGGGGGGCCGGTATTTGAGGCGATCGAGACGAGGACAGATGTAGGACCAGGGCGGTCGGAGCAAACAGGCAGGCCGGGCAGAGAAGAGGGCGGTGTCGATCGATCTCAAGGTTGCGTGGCCTGAAGAAAGAAGTAGTATCGATGCAGGTGCAGGTGTTAGTTGTACTGGTCGCCTTGTTCAGCTTAGCGGCGGCCAGCGATCAGGATACAGGAACGGCGATTGATCAATGGTCAATGATCACTGGAGCAGACGACAGAGATTTTGGAGCTGGTGTTGCAGCCCGGGGGCAAACAAGCAAGCAAGGTGGGATGGAGATGCTGTTGTGAGACAAGAAGGAGCAAACAAAGAAGCCCTGCTGGAGAACGGACAGCAGCCACCGGTGTAATGAGAAGAGACGAGCTTCGGACGAAGAGAAGAGGTGTGTGTGCTCCTGGTGCGATCTGATCTTTCAAGGGTCCAACCAGACTAACCTACCTCTGATGCTAAGTAAGGGTTGCGATCGATGCAGGTGTACACACCCACCTTTTTCTTGGTTTTTTGGGGGTCAACCAATGTTGTTGAGTGCGGACAAAGATCGAGGCAGAACAATGTCCAGGTTGACACCACCGGGTCTGACGATAGCTCACTCCCTCCTGTGCTATATTCGAGTGTATTGAGATGGTATTTTTCTTTTCTTCTTCTTTCTTTCTCAACAAACAACGGAGCGGTGGTGTAACGGTGCCGGTGAGGTGACGGCAGACTCTGAGTCTGACGCAACCGGAGCCAACTGGCACAGCTGAGTCGTACTGTACAGTCTGCACCAGAGTATGTGACGTTGAGGCTCCACCCACTACCACGCTCTGTCCATCACCGCCTGTCACTGACAATTGAGGGGGCCAACCATGGAGCCATACTTAGTAGTTAGGGTATAGTGAGGTTGAGTCTCTCCCCCCCCCACCATTAAGGTTCTGTGTCCCCCCGCATTCCTGTCTCAGAACAAAACCACAGCGATTCAATTTAACGTCCAACGCTTGGAAGATATAGGTCTTTTAAAGTCTAGAACCTGGGCAGTCTAGATAAGAAAACAAGACATCATTATTGGCACGATGCATGTTGGAACACTATTGACTCGAGATATTACGAGGGTGTCGGAAGAAGAGACCATCAGAGACCTGGATGTCGTGCTTGAACGGCATGTACGATTCAGATGACCCTGGAGTATATTTCAGACAGCATGTTATGGCCCTCGATTTCGTTTGCCCGCTTCTTCTCTCGAGAAAAAGAAGCGACTCGAGCCAGAGCACTGCTTCTGGGAGACGGTGCTGCATGGTCTTATTCATGCTTAAGTATGGTGTCGCGTGTCAAGATAGGGCGGTGATAACCACGTGTGGCCAGCCGGGCCCTCGTCTGGAGGGACTTCACTTCACGTTGGTGATGCGCCGTCTCTGGCGTTGAGCTCCCAGTTGCATCCTTCAGCTCATCATGGGCCAACGCCGTCCTGAGAAGAAAGGAAAAAACGGTGGCAGCATTTTGTCGCACCTGGGCCACTGCTGCAGGACCAAAAAAGAGGCAAGTCTGCATCCACACTCTCAGAGGGAACGGGGTCCGCTGGGTGGCTCGTCGTGGCCGGAGCTGTCTCCGGTGTCAATCTGATTAAAAAGATTGCAGAGTTATGGGGATGGCCGGTGTTCGCTGGCCTTCTCCAGCACTAGTGGCCGGGTGTACGGAGTACATATACTACTTGGAGTGCTCTATAAGGTGCTAAACTGCTATACTAAGCAGTACTGTTACCCTGTAGGAAGACGCGGGCGCAGGGTAGACGTGCCAGGGAGATGGAAAGCCATCCACTACTTGGACGGCCAACTGGCCCCGATGGCTCTGAGGTTCATGGGTCCTCGACACTCTGTTTAGATGGTCGAAGGTTAATGTGGATTGTCTTTTCAGCGGTGTCGGAGGACTGTCTGTAGCAGCAAAGACGTGGACGAGGCTGTCCGAAGTCTTCTCCCCTCCATTCCTTCTCCGCCTTTTTCAACCTGGACGCACATTTTACCTAATAGCCATGCCGCTTCGAGATCGGGATTGCAACATGAGGCGCAGCTTAAAGAAACAATGGAGCTAGCCGATCGTGAAGATTCTGGCTGTTCTGATCCCCGACACGATGCCCCATAGAGACCACTCACGATCCTGTGTGTCCATCACAGACAACCAGAGTGTACGGAGTACTTTCTATATGGTGGTACTACTTTAAGTTGCGTGAGACACAGCATTTGCGGCATGCTGTCTCACTTGTGTGTGACCTGTCAAGAAATGAGACCCAAGATCATCAAATACTGATACTCGAAGACGAAGAGAATAGGGGATTCAACAGGGGAGAGATGATGTTTTTTTTTTTTTTTTTTTGCGGGTTTCCGTTTCCAGCAGCTGCAGCCGCATCCGCAGGGCCCGTTACTAGTACTACTAAGTAGGGTCTCAGCGTGGGGTCCAATCGGTCTACGGGCGGCATTGCCCCTCTGCCCCACCCTACTACTATGTAAGTACCTACAGTACAGTTATTGTGCGTACTATGCGAGAGTGTACAGACGTACCGCTACAGAATGGCAGGTCACTATACAAAGATCTCCCCGAGATCTACTAGAATAAACTCGGGAGCACTGTACCACAAGTACAGGTGCACGCATCCAACCCTGGACTCGACCTGCTGTTGATCGTCTTCACCTCCTTGTTCGCTTTCCATCTTTTATATACTCTTTCCTCTCCGCCCCTGCGCATCTCCTTCCTGCGTCCCTTTCCCCTTTGTTTCCCTGTGTGCTCTTCCTCCCATCTTCTCTCTCTCCTGCCCCTCTTATCGTCATTATCATCTTCTTCACACGAGCACCATGGCGGTGTTTGTAGACCTCGACGACGATGACGTCGACCTTCCTCAGCAGGGCCTGAACGGGATCAAGCCCGTATGGAACGGCACACTGCCCCCAGAACCCTCGACAAGAAGCCCTCTGAAGGACGATGGGCACCACACCGAAGGCCTGGACCCCTCAGACGGTACCCATCGCGACGCGGCCGCTCACGAGCGCGCTGTCCCAGAGATACCAAACTCCATGACAGTGGCCCTGGGATGCTATCCGTAGGCGAGCACCAGCACCTTTGTTTGGACCACACCTTTGGTCTTTTTGCTGTCTCTTCAACCCCGAATCCTCCTCCTGCTGGGTTGTGTGAGACAGCCCAGAGGGGAGGCACACTGACTGGAGAACCAGTATCGTCATAGCCATCGCCTCGCAGCTTGACCTCAACGACCTCGACAGTCTCTCGCACGTCTGCCGCGGCGTTCACCACAGCCTGCTCCAGAACTGGTCTATCCTCGTCAGGTCGAGCCTCCGCTGCTCCAATGACGACGTGCCGGTCGACCCCGACTCCACGCTGCGCTACCGAGCGAGAGCGGGCAACTGGTTCTACATGGAAGACACAACGCGTGGTGGACAGTACAGCGGCAAGGCCGGGAGCTGTGCGCGAGACCTGGTCTCCGAGTGTCGCAGGTGCGGTACGGTGGTGTGCAGGGTGAGTCTGCGACTTCCAGCTGTGTCATTGTTCAACAAGAAGACACCCCTCCTCGAGCAAATAGTATCATCATTGTTAACATGCGTCTCTGCTCCTCCCTTCCCATCAGAACTGTGCGATTAAACCACCAGCCCCCGCCGTCCTCCGCGACAGACACCGCCGGCTCTGTCTCCCCTGCCAGAAAATCCCCGTCGACCGCCTCATGAAGCCAGCCGTCCAGGGCAGAGACATGGCCTTGGCCTCCCACACCGTGCAGCAGGCGGTATGCACGTGCGCGACCAACGCCGGCGTCTGGCTCTGCCAGCCCTGCGGCCGCGGCATTAGGGGTTCAGATCAGACCTACCACGGGTATGTTTCTCCACCTGTCCTGCTAGAACAACCCCATACTCCCAAGGAAGAATCACATCCATGTTTGAGACGGTTATAGCGCCCCCACCACTACAAAACTGATCATCTCTTTTTTTTTCTTCTTTTCTTTCTCTCCACACAGGATCTGGAAATGGCGGACCCAGTACGGTGAGGTCCTCGGCGGCCTGGGCACCGGTATCGGCGATGCTGATCGCGGTGTCGAGTGCGCCAGGGCCAAAGACTGCATCAGCGGGAAGTTCATCGAGCACGAGACAGACTGCGACGCCGATGACGCGCGCGAGGCCGAAGATCTCGCTGCGGGATATTCGTCTGGTGGGACGCCGCCGGTGAGCCTGTACAACGGGTCGCACTCGTGGTCGAGCAGCCACAGCAGCCTGCACAGCAGCTCCCCGACGCCTGCCAGTCTTTTAGACCCCAGCCTGGCACTAGGCACCACCACCTCGAGGACGCCGTCACCAGCCGTCGGTCCGGGGTATGCCAGGCACGAGGTGGAGGGCATAGGGAACAAGATCAAGACGGTCAAGGTGTCCATGGTCCGGGTGGGAGGTGGTGTGCCCGAGTGGAAGGACGAGAAGGCCTCTGGCCAGACCCTACGCCGAGAGGTCTCGGGCGAGGTCAGGAGCTGGTGCGGCTGGTGCAGCAGGGTGATTCCGGGGAGCAAGGACTACGAGGCTGAAAAAGCCTGCTAGATTGATACATTATCGGCTTACAGACGCGTCTTGAACGAGGCGTAGGATACACACACACACGGAGAAGGCGTACAGGCAGTGAGCTCACCTAGGTTACGAGTCTGGCTCGCAGGATATGACGAGAAGTCCTCATGGGGGAAAATCCATATCGATGGATCCAATGATGCTGCTAGTCAGCGGAAATTTATGAATTTTCTCTCTCTCTCTCTCTCTCTCAGAATCCTTAACGACGATGTCTTTTTTGAGATTGATGATGGAGTCCATGTCTTCTTCCAAATGTACATGAGAACAGATGATGGCTTTCAAAGAACGTGGCGATCGAGCTATGCCGCCCATTTGACGCCTGCCAGTCTACTCTGGCATATGCTTTCTAATATACAGGCTCCTGAAGGCAGCCACGCCGTTCGGTATGATTGAGGTCGGAGTGCAGCAGAGCTCCCTCAATCTCCAGAGCCAGGAAGTGCAAGAGCTTGCTTATCGATGAGCAGGTTCTCGTAGAGTTCCCGGCGAGGGTAAATCCTGTTTTTACTATCTCCCACTCCCCCACCCCCGACTCCCTCTCTCTTTTCATATTTGTCCGCGCAGCAGCATCTGGTTCCTCCTGTACCTATCCTCCATGGCCTTCCTCTTGGAGGGTCCCCACCGCTGCTGCAACAGCTCATACTTGCGCCTCTCAAAGTCGATCTTCTCCCTGGGCGCCTGGCAGCACGCGACCACAAAGCCGCCCGGGATCTCGTACTTCTCGCTCAGGGCCTTGACGGACCACTTGTAGGGGTCCGTGGACCGCAGCATCCGCATCTCCTCGACTTCCTCCTTGGTGATGGGGCCGCGGGTGAAGATGACCCTGGGGCCGCCCACCTCGGGAAGCTCGTCGATGTTGTGGTTGTCGTGTGGTGACGAGAAGGACGATGAAGAGGTGCTGGTGGTGGGGGTGGTGGAGGAGGAGCCAAAGTGCGATTCGAACAGCGATGCCAGGTTCGCCCGCCGCCGAGGGTCGTTCTTGGGCAGGAACTTGAAGGGGGTGTGGTAGACCGAGGGCGCGGCCGAGGGCGGGTTGAAGACGATGGTGTCCTGCTCGAGGCCTGCTGCGTCCGAGGCGGCGAGGAAGGACGGGTGAGGGGGATGTTGAGGGCGCGCTTCGTGCGGGAGGCTGTCGCCTTTGTGCGGACCTGGGGCTTGAGGGGGAGGTTGAGGCAGCGCCGGGCTGCTGGGCGCAGGAGGGATGTGGCTGTGGCCTCCATCCTCTGGTGTGTGTGTGGGGGGTGTGTGGTTTGGATGGAGGAAAAGATGGTGACGGTTCGTGTGTGGTTGACCTCTTTGGTGAGGAGGTCTTTTCGTCGTGGTCGTGGGGGTTCACGCGATGGAAAGGAAGAGATATGTTGTGGATTGGATTGATTGGGAGTGTTCAATGTCTCCTTTCGCGTGTTTCAATGGTGGTTTGTCGCCTGTGTTGAGCTCGTTGGTATCTGAGTGGTGGTGAAGAAGCTCTGGCGAGGATGGCTGCAGAAAAAAAGTTCGCGACGGGGGAGAAGCCGACAGCCGTTTTGGAGCTTTGACCAATCAGCGGGCATCGGGGCAAAATGTTAATACGCATTTATTCATTTAACTACTTAGCACGTCCACGCTTAGGCCTACGCCCCTACGGCTTCGCCCGCTCAGCCCAAGGGTCCCTCTCAGTCTCTCTTTCCCTCGGGATATATCGACCAAACAAACACTGGAATTTATGTCTTTTATCAAATACTTGTTCTTTTAAGATCATCTCTTCTTCTATATACTGGGATAACTGTATCAATCACATTTCATTACCTCCCAACAAGCACTGGATATGATGCCGGCATGGTTGGCTCATCGACTGACTATAAAAAGTCATCATCTATCAGGCCTTGTTGGTGATTTGGATGCCCTCTGGTCTTTCGGTGCCTCTCTCTTCACCATTCTTCCATCCCTTCATCCCAAACTCCATTGAAACTTCACCCTGGCACGTCTAGTCTAGATCTTGGATCCGAGCGGCTCCCGGTCTCCGACCTCTTCCTTGGCTCTGTCTCTGAGGATCTTGCGCAGGATCTTTCCTGACTGTTGGCCGTGGGCAGAGGGAGGACCTGGTTAGCAGTCTGACAAGACACAACTTTGTCTGGATATCTGGATGGGCATCGACGATCTTACCGGATTCTTGGGGATGGCGTCAACAAATACAACGCCTCCCTGCAGCCGCTTGTACCTCGTCACCTTGTCCTCCATCCAGGACGCAATCTCCTTCTCCTTCACCTTGGCCCCAGGACTGACCTGGACATAGGCTCTCGGGTACTCTTCCCCCTTGATGGTGACGCCCACTACTGCGGCGTCGGCAATGTCAGGATGGTCCAGGAGGATGCCTTCCAGCTCGGCCGGGGCGACCTGGTTGCCTTTCACCTTGATGAGCTCCTTTATCCTGTCGACGATGTGCCAGATGCTCCCGGCCTTGTACTCCTCGACGTACGCGATGTCTCCGGTCCTTAGCCACCGTGTGCCGTCCCTGTCGGTCACGACCGTGCTGCTGGTGGCCTCCGGCTTGTTCCAGTAGGCCTTGAGCAGGTTGGGCCCGGTGACCCAGAGCTCGCCCCCTCTGGTTGGCCTCCCGGATCTCCGTCTCGCCGTCGAGGTCCATGAGCTTGGCGGCGCAGTTGGGCATTAGCTCGCCCACCCCGCCGCTGGGCCGCAGCCTGGTGCTATCCCAGGCCATACAGGTGCACGTCACCTCGGTCATGCCCCAGCCCTGGCTGAGGATGACCCTGTCTTTGAACAGGGTTTCGCACTCCCTCGCAGTCTCCGCCGCCAGGGGTGCCGCCCCCGAGCCGATGACCTCTATGCTGCTCAGGTCGGCCTTGCGCGCGGCAGGGTGCTTGGCCAGGGCCAGGATGATGGGCGGCACACAGCCGAGCCACGTGATGCGGAACCTCTCGATGTGCTCGAGGAACTTGAGGAAGTCGAACTTGGGCATGATGTACACGGGGACGCGCTGGGCGGGATAGTTTGCGATAGAGTATGTCTGGCCGTAGGCGTGGTAGAACGGCAGGAAGGCCAGGGTGCGGGCCCGGGCCACCTTGGCCTCGTGATCCGGGTCGAGCTTGCCCAGGAAGACGACCTGTGCGCAGTTGGCCACATAGGCGCTGTGCGAGATCTCCACCCCCTTGGGGACGCCCGTCGTCCCGCTGCTGTAGTTCAGACAGCAGGTCGTGCTCTTGGGGTCGCCGGGCTCGACCCAGTCCCAGCCCGCCGCCTCGGCGATGTCCGCCTGGATCAGCTCCGTCCAGTGCTTCACCCCCGCTGCCGGCCTCTGGCGCCCGGACCCGGCTTGTTCGGGCGCGGGTCCCCCTCAGCGTCGAAGATGTACAGCCGGTCCCTGGACAGGCCGGCCTCCTCTACGGCCTGCAGGGCCACATCGAGGCTGTTCCCTGCGGCGATCAGGAAGGAGGCGCCGCTGTCGCGCAGCTGGTAGGCGAGCTCGCGGGCGACGAAGGAAGGGTTGGCGCCGGTGAAGATGCCGCCGGCCATGAGGACGCCGCAGAAGACGGAGGGGAAATAGACATTATTCCCAGAAAAGACCAGCACCCGGTCGCCGGGTCTCAGCCCCGCCCGCTGCAGGCCCAGGCCGATGCGCTTGGACAGCAGACGGTATTCCTCAAAGGTGAGGAAATGGGTGTCTGGGCGGTCGGCATCGATGAGGGCCTTTGCATCTCCAGCCTGGATAGGACCCTTGGACGAGCCAAAAATCCACTGGTGAATGGACACCTCCGGAATGGGGATCGACCACCGAGATCTGATGACCATCTTCGGGTTTTTTTCCCCTCTTTGTTGTCGAACTTTGTACTATGTAAGACGGACAAGAAATTGTCAAGGAAAGTAATTATAGGTAATGCCAAAAGTGAAACTATTGCGTATGTGTGTGTATGTATACAATATATATTCTTCAGCAACGAGGCCAAAAAAAAAAAAAAGACACCACAGGAAGGGAAAATGCAGTGTGTGTAGCAAGAAAATTCAGTGCCACATCAAGAGACGAGAAGTTCAGAATTTCCCTTGGTTTTCTCAAAAACGAACAAGATTTACAAAATGAACAAAGCAGCAGGATGCGTCAATGCCTACTATTAAATCCAGGACACAGTGACATACCGAGGCAAAAAAGAAAGATCGGCTACTATATACTTTACCAGCGCAGAGGCAGACTTACCACCCCGGCCTGCATATCCTCCAGACGACGTTCCTCCAACCGCGCGTAGCATTGCGGGCAGGTGACGAAAAAGCCCCCCCGTCTCCTCTCCCCAAAACCACCCTTGATGCCGCATTAATATGTGTATCTCTCGGTTGCTTGAAGATGCGCCTTGTGTGCTCCACAATCGAAGAATTCAGACGAGGGCCTTACATATTTGCCATAGTACAGTATATACATTTTTCTTCAAGGGGCCTGCAGCACTGGACCTCAGCTCAACATTACGCATTCCCAGAACGAAGGATTTCAGCAGGACGACAAGCGGCCGCTCACTGAGAGACTTTCCTCCTAAAAGCAATGCCGAGGCGAGGTTGTCAAAACCATGCTGCTGCTATACTACCTACTAACCTTCTTCCTCCTCCTCCCTTTGCGTCCTCCCCCCTTTCTTTCACCCCGCATTTGGAATATAGTGCGTGGAGGAAAGGATTGGCCCGAGGGATAGTGGATTGCATCTTCCCCGCGGTCCCAGAACCAGCGCGAGCCAAGTTCAATGACAGCAGAAATGACAGCAGGGCTGGGGGCCCCTGTGTTTCTCTCCCTCCTCTTGGAACAACAGCCGAGGTTCTGGAGCCACACACACACACACACAGACACGCACAGACACACACACACACACACACACACACACACACACACACACACACACACACACACGCCTCAGGCGTTGAATGTTATGTTCCCCCATTGTTCTCGATGGTTCGCCAACAAACGGTCTCTCTTGTCCTTCTCTGTGTCACTGTTGCTGAACATGTTACGAGCGAAACAGCGAACGACTCAGGCTTGTCTTGCCTTATGAGGATGGACAAGCGAAACAGGGGATGAGAAGGGATGTGGAAGGAGGAGGAGGAGGGAATGATGGGGCCCTGGAGAGGAGGCTGGCTGTTGCTATAGGTGGTCAATGGCTCACCAATAAAAGGCCGATGCAAAGCAGGGCAGCAACTCTAATCTTCTTCTGTGCTTTCCATGTGTCAGCCAGACGAAAAAAGAAGGAAATGACACCGCTTCTACGTAGTGATCCGAGAACTTGGGCTGCGCTTTCTTTCTTTCTCTCCCTCTTTTCTCTCGGTCCGGAAAGAACAACCATTGATATCGCGCTAGGCTTCAAGGACGCACGCGGCTCGGGGTGACGCCACACAAAAGTAATATCGCTCGGAGAAAAAAAAAAAACAAAAAAAAAAATAAGAACAACAAGAAAGAAGAAGAAAAAAAAATAAGCTACGTGGTACCAGAAATCTCAGTCCTGTCCTGGACGTCTTTGTCTCTCGGTTCCGGCACAAGCGAGGAGGTCGGTCAGTCTGTTCTCCCTATTGACAGAATGTCGGGTCACCTGCGAGACCTTTCGGAATGCCCATTCCCAACAAATTTTTGGGCGGACCTCCGAGTGAAAACCGAACCGAATTGATTCCTCTTCAGTAGTAAGCGGTCTAAGATGATCTATTTTCAATCCCTGTTTTACTCCCGAGGTGTGCCTCTCTCTTCACTCTGCGGCTATCCCCGCGCGCCGTACCCTCGGAGCTATTATAAGAGAGAGAGAGAGAATCCAAGGTCCGTCTCGTCCGGCCGAAGGGTATCCCTGGGTCCGGATCCAGCTGGCTGGGAGCACTGGTACCGACACGCTGGGACCGAGGACGGCCATTGTTCTGGTGGATCCTGAATGGGTGGACTTGTGTGTGTTGTTGAAGAAATTGTTGGAGAGAAGAAAGAAGACAGGATATGCAGCCTTCACCCAGGAATCCCCCAGGTCCTCCTCAGGTGAGACAGAAGAAACATCATCAGGTTGGGCTGATAAGTAGGTCCATAAAGTTCTCTAGGGACACTCCTCACGTTATCGGGTTCTTGGGGTCCGACATACTGATACAAGTAAACAAACTCTGAGGCATCTTGTACCGAGACAGCCGTCGCTGTGGGAGGCGTCTCTCGGCGGCCTTCCTCTGCTTGCTTACTTCCTCGCTGTTGACGCTGACCAGAGCTCGCGTCCTACTGTATAGCAGCGCTGACTTTAGGGTCCCGGCCGGTTTCTAAGGGGGCCCAGAACGACGGGAGAACCCCCGGCTTTAAGAGCTACTATGTACACGGAGCGTATTTCTCCCCAGTTAGGCAATTTCCTGCGCCGTCCCGTCCGCCACGCCGGAGTTACCGCAGAGGCGTCTCTTTCTTCCAGAGGCCCACCGAGATGTACCTTTGGTCACGAAGTCAGAATTGTCCTTCTTTATGGAGATTTTGTGCTTTTCGAGGTCCGAATCTCACGAGCCGTGCTTCGTAAATCCGAGCAAAGCCCTAGTGTTTGGATTTATGGCACTCCTTCTTGACTGTGGATCAGTTTCCTAGTTTGGAAAAAAACAAGAGCACACACGTGTGAGCAGTGGTGGGCGAGCGGGGATAACGAGTGAGCCGTGTCACCAGGAGTTGCTGCGGAATTTGGCAACAAGTGGATATCCTTCTGCTCGATTGGAAATTGTCGTGACGAGTTGACCAATGTAATAAGTGCTGTGATGGCCTATAAGCGGTCTATAAAGATGGGCAGTTGCCCGCGTCTTTGGGATGACGATGCACACACAGACACACACACAGCATCGGCCATCACAGCCCTTCCCCTCTTCTTGAGAATAAATCTTCATTCCTCTCTTTGGGTGACCAAAGACAAAGACGACAACAGATATCCTACCATGGGCTCCCCAAGTACGCCAAAGACCAGCCAGCCGGCTTCGTCAACCGCATCGAGAAGGTTGCCATTGTGGGCGTACGTATTGATCAGTGATCACCTATCACCGCCCATCATCACCACTTCTCTCGGCTAACACAGTCGCCAGGCCGGCGGCAGGATCGGCACATACTTGACCAACCACCTGCTGGCCACCGGCAAACACACAGTGGCCGCCCTCACCCGCGCCGGCAGCAAGAGCACCCTGCCTCAGGGCGTCCGCCGCGTAGAGATCGACTATGCCGACGAGTCCAGCCTCGTTGAAGCCCTCCGCGGCCAGGACTTCCTCGTCATCACCCTCGCCTCGGCCGCCTGGCAGGACCCCTCGGGCCCGTCCTCCAAGCTCATCACCGCCGCAGCCCAGGCGGGCGTCCCCTACGTGATGCCCAACGCCTACGGCCCGGACGCGCTCAACGAGGGCATGGCGGCCGACGCGCACATCGACAGGCCCTTTGCCGCGGACAAGGCACTGGTCGAGAAGCTCGGGGTGAGCAGGTGGGTCGTGCTGGCGACGGGGTTCTGGTACGAGTGGTCGCTGGTCAGCGACGGGCAGGACCGGTTCGGGTGCGACGTCAGGAACAGGCGCATGACGTTCTTCGACAAGGGGGAGGAGAAGATCACCACGTGCACGTGGGAGCAGTGCGGCCGGGCGCTGGCGGCGTACCTGAGCCTCAAGAGGCTGCCCCAGGACGAGGCCGACGCCGACGCCCCGACGGTCGAGAGGTGGGCGGGCAGGGCCCTGTACGTCGCGAGCTTCCGCGCCAGCCAGAAGGACATGTTTGAGAGCGTCAAGCGCGTGACGGGCACGACGGACGCAGACTGGAAGACTGACTATGTGGGCTCCGAGGCCAGGTGGAAGGAGAGCGTCGGGCAGATGATGCAGGGGGACGCCACGGCCTTCTCGCGGCAGCTGTACACGCGCATCTTCTTCCCCACGGGCGAGGCCGACCACTCGCGGCACGGGCTGGCCAACGAGGCGCTGGGGCTGCCCGTGGAGGACATGGATGAGTATACCAGGGAAGGGTTCCGTCTGCTGGACACGGGAGTGCTGTCCTTTTGAGATGTGTTGAAGGGAGAGAGAGAGTTGGACGGAAGGAGAGTGAGGGTGAGAAAGGTTAGCTAGCTGCGTAGGAACTTAATAGCTGGGGGCGCAGGTCCCTGGCCGGCACGGTGGCACCGCATAGACCAGTGGTATCTCATGCCCGTAATGATATCCCCCCTCAGATCACTGATCTACAATATCAACTCACCAAGTTTTGGAAGCCTGAGTGCTATGCTAATGGAGAACCCACCCAGTGATGACATGGCACAGGCCTGGAGACACGGAGAGGCAGGCCCCTGTCAAAAGGGTCTGCATGCAGTACAGCAAGTAGTGCTGTACCTTACTTAGGTCCTCAGCCCCCTGTAAATTTGACTGGGTCACAACCTACGAATATCAAAACTGACCACAAAACAACAAACCACCCGTCTCAATCTCATCAAGGACAAACCTTCTCAGATACAGCAGCAAAGCAACAGGATAAACAAGACCCCAACATCAGACATCTCGCAGTTAATAACAATCTCACAATGGCACCACCACTGGCCCCCAACCCCGACCATTCTAACCCTGAAGCAAGACTTCCTCACTGCTCAGACCCGCCTTCTCTCCCAGCCCCTCCAGCCCAGCCGGGCCTGGCGACGCGTCAACAGCGGTGCTGCTGCTGCAGGCGATGACGACAACAACAAAAACAACGACCAGAACGAGAGACTTCCAGAGAGGGCCGTAGACGACGCGCTGCAGAGGCTCAACCACACCCTCCAGCAGCACGCGCGCCGCGTCTACCCGACCCAGGCGACGCGGCACGTCGCCGAGCAGATCGACGGCCTGTATCTGGTGGCCGGGGGAAGCTCGCCTCCGCGCTGAGGGTGGTGATGATGAGGAGGGCGAGGTTGGGCATGGTGATGAGGATGCGTGGAGGATGCAGGGTGCTGATTATGGTTGGTCTCTCTTTTTCTCATTCTCTCTCACACACACTCACACACCACGGTCTTATGTTCACTTCATTTCTCACTTGAATCTTGGCTTCACATAAACCTCACTCACATATCCTTCTACTAATACGCACGCACGCACGCACGCACACACACAAAACCGAAAAGCAAACACCGAGATAATATCCTCTCTCCCACCAACCTGGGACCCACCTCAGCAAGCAACCACCGTCTCACCACCACCACTAACCCCCGAGGCCCGCCGCTACGCCAACCTCGTAACCCGCCTACAGGACCTCTCTACCCGCCGCGCCGAAGCCGAGGCCCGCGTCCAGCGACTGCGCAAGATCAGGGCGCTCCTCCGGCCTTTTGACGCCGCCTCAGAGGCAGAGAGGGAGGAGGGGGGAAGAAGGGGAAACGAAGGGCGGCGGCAGCATCCAGGACAACCTGGTCACGCGGGGCGGCGAGGTCGAGAGGGAGCTGGAGCGCATGCGGATGCTGCTCGCCCGTGTGGGCGACAAGGTGGCCAGGTTGAAGGGGCGGCCGGGGGAGGACGAAGATGATGACCTCTTTGGCGATGGGGATGCCATGGTTGTGGATGATGTGGAGGTGGTGGAGAGGAGGAAGGTGGAGGGTCTGCTGCATGGATTGGCCTGAGAGTAGTTCTTATCCCCCCTCCCGAGCTGCGACGTTGAGTCGTGCGTGCATGGTTTGAAAGATATAAGGACTATTTAAGGGTGAAATGCGTCTTCGATTCCATGTGCGTCCTGTTATAAATATGATACCCTAGTAACCCAGCTTATGATTGATTACCTCAAGAAGCATTCTGAGCCGTTGAATCTTATCCCTTTCACCCCCTTTCTTTCCATCTGCCTCACCTGGCTGCTCCTAAGCGTCCTTCTCGACAGCCGTGAGTTTCTCCTTGTCCTACTTCTCCTCAACAATCTTCATGTCCACGTATTTAGACCCCTGACCCTTGTTGCCTATGCCCTCGCTCCCCCTCCTCCTCGCCAGCCTTATCTTCCTCCTTCCCTGCGCCCTCCTCATTAGGCCTCGGAGTCGGAGTTTGCTCCCCAACCGCATCTTTGGCGCTGTCATCGACATCCAGCACCTTTTGCTCTTCTTTGTTGTTATTGTTGTTGCTATTGTTGTTGTTGTTGTTGTTGTTGTTATCTCCCTTCCCCTCGTCCTCCTTCTCGTCGTCCGCCTCGTCGTCGCTGCTCTCGTCCCACACGTACGGCTTCGGCCTCTCCACCCTCAGCCTCACGCCTTCCTGTTCCCCCTTCTTCACCTTCCGTGGCGCCAGCGCCGCCCGCGCCGCCCCCTCGGGGACCTTGTAGTACACCCGCAGGCCAAACACCCCCACCGCGTTCCAGGGGTCCTTCTCGAACTCGTCCATGGGCTCCTCATCCGCGCTGCTGTTGGACTGCCCCGCCGGCGGCTTGGCCCCGGCCGCCGCCTTGGACGCGACCGCCGCCCGCGCGTTGGCCATGCAGACGTCGATGTCGTGCTCGCTCACTTCGGAGACGTCGTCCGCGTCGGACTCGAAGTCGGACTCAGAGGAGCCGCTCGAGGATCCAGTGTAGCACTGTGCCGAGTAGGAGCCTAGCGCAGGCCCTTCTGGGCCGTAATTCCCGTGCATACGTGATGGCGGCGGGTGGCCGTAGCCGCGAGGAGGACCGTGTGGGGGTCCATAATGTCCTCCTCCTGGTGGTGGTGGTGGCGGAGGCAGCCTAGATGAGTACATGTCGTGAGGGTGACCTGGTGGAGGTTGTTGTGGTGGCCCACGACGCATGTGAGGGGGGGGGAGGAGGAGGAGGAGGAGGTGGTGGTGGTGGTGATGATGGCTGCGGAGGAGGGGGGCAGGGTAGGCCTGGGCCGGTCTGAACGCCCACGGACTTATTTTCGGGTATTCTCGCCGCAGGACAGGTTTTGGGTGTGGGCGGATCACCTTTGGCGGAAGAGGAGGGCGTCTTGTCCTCAGAGTCTGTCTCGGCGGCTGTGACGTAGTCTTCCTCCTCCTCCTCCTCAGGCTCGGGGAGCTCATCGCCCTCGACTGGTAGATCACCAGAGACGTCACTCGAGCCAGGTGTGTTCTCGCCAGCCTCTGTGCTGGCATCCGAGCCTTGGTCGCGATCTTCAGCGCTCGGTAGGATCTCGATCGTGATCTGCTTCTCCTCCATAGGGCTCTGCGTTGCTGCGTCTCCAGTCTGTGACCCCTCTTCCGAGGAGGAGTTGTGCTTAATCGCGGCAGAAGTGCTCTGCGCTTCCTCGGGCTTGCCCTCTTGCTTGTTCGCCGAGGCATTCGTAGACTGATGGTTCTTTTTGTCGGTGTCGTCGACGACAGCGTATTTATTGCCCTTGGCGTCTTCACCCTGGCAGATCTTGTCATCGTCGGAAGACGTCTGACTGCCGCTGTCGTCCCCAGTCTCGGCCGCTGCTGACTTGTCAGCTGTGGCCTTGTCAGCCGCAGCAGCAGCCTTTTCCTTCTTGGCCTTCTTGGCCTTCTCCTTCTCTGCCCGCTCCTCAGCCTCGGCCTTGCGCCTCGCCTCCCTCCTCGCCGCCCTCCTCTCGGCCCCTCGCCTGTGCCTTGGCCTCCATCTTGTCCCTGGCCTTCTTCCCCTTCATCTTCTCCCTCAGGGCCAGCCTCTTCTTGTTCTTCTTGTCCTCCAGCAGCAGCTTGGCCCACTGCCTCCTCTCCCTGTCCCTCTTCCTCTGCTCGAACGCCTCGCGCGCCTCCTTCTCCTCGGGCGTCTCGATGATCTTGCCCTTGGAGTGCGCGACGTCGTAGGCCTGGCCGATGCGGCGGAGCTTCTCCCGCCGGTCCTTGGCGTACGCGCGCACCACCTCCTCGACGGGCATGACATGCTCCCTGCGCTGGGCGTCGATCTTGACCACGACCACGTACTCGCCCGCCTCGAGCTCGAGCTCGACGTTGACGCTGCGGTTCATGCGGTACGCGTTCTGGCTGCGCACCACGTAGTCCTCCTCGCCGGCCTTGTGCACCCTGAACCCAAGCTCGAACCGGTACTGGCCCTGCAGGCCCCTGAAGTACCGCTCGTCGAGCTGCGAAAACACGATCACCACCGGCCCGGACCGGGCAAGTGAGAAGGCGAACTTGGTGTCGTGGTAGTCGATTGTCCACGGGACGTCCAGCGTCGTCCAGATCGAGGCGACCTTCCACTCGCCGGGCCTGAACAGCCGCGTCCTGTCAAAGGCCTGGTACTTCTTGAGCAGGTCTGAGTAGCTGATCCAGAAGGAGCCGTCGTCGCCAAACTTATGGTCGAGCTTTTGAAGCCACTCAGCTGTCCATTCCTCTGTGCATCCCAGACGTCAGCAATCTTGAAAACACAGGAGAGAGAGAGGGACGTACTGGATCCGTCGGACCAAGGCCCCTTCCACTCGTGTTTGCCCCACGGGTTCTTGAGCAGAACCAGCCGCACGCCATCAATCTCACAGGCCTTGAGGACTGAGTAGGCATGGAGCTCGACGATCCCCTTGCGCTCACCCCACCCAAGCCCCCAGACGCCGGTGGAGCATCCGAAGAGGAAGTCCTGGTTGACCTTCATGAGCTCCTCGTTCCAGAAGTACTCCTTGTCGAGGATGTCGCTCGTGTAGACCTCTGAGGTGACTCCGCCTGTGAGATCCTCAATACCCTCGCCGCCGAAGCCTCCCTCGATGGCAGAGTAATCACCGTGGGCTTTGGCGTAGGCCTTCTCGAGGAGAGGCAGCCAGGTCTCGTTGGGGTTGACGCATTGCGCAAAGTACTGATTATTCCCCGGAGTGTCAGCTTGGGTTGTATGGCGTCTTCTCGTCAGGGGGATCGTCGGATCCTTTAAGGATGGGGAACTTACCAAGGCACCACTGTTCGACTGGTAAGCCTTGCGGTAGGACTCCTCGGAGTTTACACGCTCACGGTCCTCCCAGAGGATGCGTTCATAGTGAGCCTCATCATAGTCCGGTTTGGTGAGGTACAGCTGCGAAAAGCCATCTGTCAGCCTCCCTCCTCACAGGTCTGATCAGGATGGATAATGATGCTCACCTTGTCGTCAATGATCTCGCTGAACCACTCGCCATCCCGATGGAAGACAAAGCCGTACACACCCACGTCTTGATCGTGGGCGACACAGCACCGCTCGATCAGCCCAGGCTTGTTGCTGAGTGTACAGAGGGCGGCCATAAGCCAGCAGTCTCCATCGCGTCCCTGGCGGACATCATTCGCCGTTGGGCCGTCGATGAAAAACTGAGGGTTGTCAAATATTTCGACAACCCTCTTGACTGATTTGGGCCGGAACAACTGATTCGTATCGCCGTCCGGCTGAACGACCTCTTGCTCGATTGCGGCGTTCAAAAGGCTGAGCACGCTTGTGGATCCGGGTCCAGTTGTGGTGGTGGTTTTGGAGGCCGCCTTGGAAGAAGGGGCCGCCTGTGGTGCCGTCTTGGACTCATCCTGGTCACTGAGAGGAGGCAGCACTCGCCCGCGAGACCTGGGCGACCGATAGTAGACCCGGTGGCTGTCACGCATGTTGTCTAGGGAGTCGAGGCAGTCACGGCGGTTGAGCACCTGGTCCAGCTCCAGGTCGAAGTGCGGATCGCGGTACTTCTGGTTGACACGGCGGCACTCCTTTACGATCTGGGCGACCTTTCGTCTGCACTTTTCCACGGCCGCCTCGTAGGACTGCTCCGTCGTCTTGGGGGCCGCCTTGAACTTGGCGGAGGCACGGCGGGCGGCGCGCTCAGCGAATTCATGCTGAGGGATAATACTTGTTGCTGGAGCACGTTGTAAGCACGTGTGTGTGTGTGTGTGTGTGTGTGTGTGTGTGTGTGTGTGTGTGTGGAGAAAGGGGGTTGAACTCACCTTTCCCAGGTGCCTTGGACTTGTATTTATCCCAAAATTCATCGATCCTCTGCTGTGGTGTCAAAGGAGGATCCTTCTTCCTAGTGCTGCGTGGTCTCGAGCGCCGCACGGGCGATACGCTCCTGGAAGAAGTTATGGTGCTAGACATGATGAGGTTGTTCAACCAAGCCCAGAGAGATCCTGCTCAGGAAGAAGCCTCTCGGCACGTATCATGAGAGAATCTCTTCTTGGAGAGAGAGCCCACAGCAGCGTTGATACCTCAAAAGCGTCTGAACAACGGGGGGAAGAGGGGGCCGGGGGCGTTCTTTTTTATGACTCGAAACGAGTGATCAACAGAGAGACATAAAGCCCAGAAGGAGCAGAGAGGGGTGGTGGTGGCCGTAACATCAAGGCAGCCAACCTCGACGGCGAAAAAGACAGTCTGAGTCAACAGAAACGTATAACGAGCGAGGCCAGGCGTCTACAACTAGGTTGCGTATACCAGGAGAGCAGCACAGTGCAACCCAGCTATGTCAGTCCCCCCAGCCCTGCCTGGACCGATTGGGGACCGGTTGACTCAAAAATCAGGCTCACAAGGCTTCTCTCACGGGCCTGGTATGGTTGGGGGAAGTACGAAGGTGGTCTAATGGACGGACGAAAGCAGAGGGCCAATGAGGATGGAATATATATGAGGAAGAGAGAGAGAGAGAGAGTTTGGGGGACGGGAGCGTGGAAAGAGATGGGAGGGAAAAATGATGAGTGAGGAGAGTCCAGAGAGTCGAGAAGAAAAAGAGGAAGAAAAAGAAAGACTAGGTAAGACCAGAGAAAAGTCGGGGGCCAGAATCATCAGGTCAGCCCGCAGGTTGCATCGACAAGGCTGCAGCTCAGAGTGGCGGCGTCCTCTCCGAACGCCGTCATACCTGTGCTTTCTGAGCGTCCCCGTTTCGGAACTGTGCAGGATGACGGAGCCTCAAGTCGTGCGGCGACGGCCAACGGAGCTTCTAGTTCTGCTGAGCTACATGCGCAACCCGGATGTTAGGACGCACGACAGCGTGTGATGAGAACCAGTGGTGGTCGACGAGGCTGGAACGGGTGGACAGGAAGCACAGCACTGGACGAACAACGAGTATTGCAAATGTCTAGACAGACACGCATGAGATCGATCAATGTCACTGCAACCCACACTCCGGTGCAGCCCATTTGGTGGAGGCGCGAGGAAAATGGGTGTCAGAGCAGGGGAAGGGAGAGAAGAAATAAATAAAAGAAAGTGAAGATGGAGAGAAGAGGCTTCAGCCATGCCCACAAGCGGAATAGGACGGACAGGACGCCGACCGAGCGGTGGGCAGGCCAAAGAATGAGGAGATGGGCATGTATCATCAGCCCAAGCCATGCAGTCGATACAGCTGCAGCAGCAAGGCACTTGCCAGCCAAACCCTCTTCTCTTTCTCCGCTCGCCCTCCCCTCCATTCAGCGCCAGGAGGCGCGGGGGGAAGACACCGCATCAGACGCCACATCAAATAGCCCCCTCCCTCCCCTGCCCTCCTTGGACTCTGTCTGCCCACCGCCGGAACCGATAGCGCGGTCCCAGCGTGCTCGTGAGAGGTGATGTTGTCCCTCCGGCAAGTCACCAGAAAAAAAAAAAAGAAAAAGAAAAAGGTGCTTGGGTGTGACAGAGCGTGCAGACGCAGTGCCTGGATCAGAGAGGTAGGATATGGGATGGGCTGTGGTGGTGCAGATACCACGTTGTAGCAGGCAGCGAGGCAAGGCGAAGCGAACAACCGGAGCGATCGCCACGGAGCCAGACCAGGCAAACCACGGCACAGGAGGACAAACGAGACAAGACAAGACAGAAAGCCAGGCCAGTCAGCCAGCAGTTGAGACCTCCCAAACTCCCTCTTCTCTCGCCTTCTTCTCTTTTCCCTCCCTCCATCCCTCCTCCTCCCTTTTACCCCCCACACACACACACACAATATGGCCCCGTCGACAAATCGCATTGCGAAGCGGCGGAATACATGTAAAATGCAGAAAAATAAGGCTGAGGGTGGGATTGACTGATCGACTGGTGCTGGACCCCGGATTCTGCGCTGCGGCCTGGACACGGGAAGCGACGTGGGGGCCACAAAACGCTGGGTCTCTGTCCAATGCTGGCATGGACACCACCACCCTTGTTTGCTGGTGCCTATCTCTGTCTCTGGTGTGTGGGGGGATAAAGTCAGGTGGGATGATGATATGATGATGGCACTGCAGGTGGTAAGAGTGAGGAGAGGAGGCGGTAGAAGAGAAGGGGGGGGGAAGAAGAAAAAAGAGGTGGAGGACAAGAAGCTGTCGTGGTTCAGTGGACGGAAGGTACAACTCACGGCAGTGCTGGGGACCGGCTTGGTTGGTTGGAACTTGGATACGAAAGTCTACAGTGAGGACCTACTGTAGTTAGTGCCACGAACACAGCGCTGGGGCGGGTTTACCGTACAACAGCCCACTGGCTGCACTGCACTGACTACACTACAGCGACTGCTCGCCCCCTCCCCAGGGCCTGGCCCAACCAGTAACCCTGCCCACAGGGCACTACAGTACTAATGACATATTATGGTGGCACCCCATCACAAGCTGTATCAACACTACTATCTCGGCTGTGCTGCCTAGAAATCACCACACAGGAAAAGAAAGACACGCAGAGAAAAAATTTACAAGTCACACGTAAACATAAGCATAGCCCATGCATGTACTATTACCTCTTGTGGCAAAACCTGGCCCATGGGGTACTAACACGTACATACAAAGACAGGTGTGTAAGACGGGAGGGGAGAGCGAAGCACACGCCGCAAAACTAGGACCACGACCGGAAAAGAAGGTTCCAGACCTAGAAGATACACACACAAACACACAAGAAAGACAAAAGAGAGAAAGAGAGAGAGAGAGGAAGGAAAAACCGGCCTAACAGCTGACGCGCATAAGAAAGCAAGCTTGTCGCTGCGGTATTACAGGGTTCCGTTTGCGCGATGGGCAAATGCAGTCATCTATCGGTGAAGGTGCCGTCCTACCCACCACCTTTCCCACAGCCTGTCACATTGCAGGGCAAAGAGCCGCCGCAAGCTCTGGGGGAGGGAGAGGAGGGGAAAAAAGACTCATCAGGATAATCCGGAGGAAAATAGAGAAGGACACGGGAGAGAGAGAGAAAAGGGGTGGAGACAAGAAGCAGGAAGTAGGCAAATAAGATCGAGAGACACACGAAAATTCCTGTTTCTGTCTAAATGATATTCAATGCGTGATCAATCTTGGGGGCGGCTCGATCTTGATCTGCTTTTCTCTGCTGATGCCGCAGAGCCGCAGCACATAATCAATGAATGAATACACTACACACACACACACAAACACACACACACCCACCCACCCACACCAGGCTGCCTCTTGCCACCCCCCTCCATTTCCTTCTCTCCCTAGCCTCTCTACACACAAAAGTATGGTACAAAGTAAGAAGAAAGAAAAAGTCAATAATGATGACTGCTACTGTACGGTACTTAGTCAGCCTATCACGCAACGGCGACACTTCCCTTCCCCTTCCCCCGGCTCAAGTGTCGCATTTTCTAGCACATCCCATCCACCCAAAACTCCAGTCGTTACGGGGCCAATGTACGGACTACATGGTAGCACCCACACCCATCACCACCCACCCCGTCGATCAGTTAGTAGGGCTGTCTGGCTGGCTGGCTGGCGCTCTCTCAAAAAGCCTCCATCTCGTAATCCTGTCATCCCAGCCTTGTGGTTGGCTTGGGAGTACCGCACCTCCGTCCGTTCCCTTGCTGGTGAAATGAATGCACCATGGTTACAGTCACAAGTTACGACTCTGCACGAAATTGAAAACACAAGTACACACCGACAAAAAGGGTGTACGTACACACACACACACACACACACATGGCTCGGGGGTCACCAGGGCCCCTTCACCTGGCACGGCAGAGCCTCATTGGACCCCACCCTGACGTTCAAACTTTGCAGGCATGGTGCTGATGCATGATGGCACTTGTTCACTCACTGCACAGTCTGTTCTTGGGAACGCCACCAACATGAGATCTGCTCCTCTCGGGGAAGAGAGCCTTGTCATTACACGGAATATGCAGCAGGCACGCTCATTGCCTGCCCATGTTCTCAAAATATCGTACACACGAAAAAGATTGGCCCCCACCCTTCCTCACCATTACACCTCCTCGTCCTCCTTCCTTTTGCTCATCAGCCATTGCTCCGACGGTGACGAGGTGCAGCGTCTATTAAAAAATGGCCAGGCGCTATGCAAATGACGACCGCATCGGTTTTCTTTGATGCTTTCTCCCCTCCTGCCTGTAAGGCTATATGCTCCTTTCTATGCCGTCCCCCCCTCCACTATGCATTCCTCCTCCATATCACCGCAGAGATCTCGCGCTGAGGCTGGCAAACGCGTCCGGGCTGTGCCGCCCGTTCGACCACTCCATCCCCAGTGCCATCATACTGTCCCGGCTTCTGTTTCCCACCATTCCGTCCATATTGACCACCTGAGCCGCAGCCGCCTGTGGAGAGCCCCCGCCGTTCAAAAGGGGTTTTTATTGCCGGGAATCGATGCCATGGGCCCGGGGGCAGCAACCTGCGCCTCCATGGTTGCTGGGGCACTAGGAGGAGCCTGCAACACCTGATTGATGGTTGCCGGGCCTTGTGGCTGCTCGGGCTGCTGCATCGGCTGCTGCGGTTGCTCCGGGTTCGGACTTTGCTGTGGCTGGGGAGCAAGCTGTGGATAGTTGTACAGAGCTAAGATGGAGGCCTTGTCGGGCCTCTGTGGTGCCTGCTGGGGCATGGGCTGTCCGTACGGGTTGTACTGTGGTTGTGGTGCCATGTACGAGCCCGGGGCTGCCTGCTGTGTGAAGAACGGGTTGTTTGCCTGGGGCGCCTGTTGTTGTGGTTGTTGATACTGTTGCTGCTGTTGCTGCTGCTGTGGCTGTTGCTGTTGCACCGGTGCGCTGTAGAAATTCTGCTGTGTCTGCTCCGGAATCTGCCCGAGGGGTGTGGGTGATGCCACTCGCGTCGGTGACCGGGCAAAAGGGTTATTAGCATACGCGCCTGCATTCAGAGCCGACGCTTGCGAATATTGTTGGGCTAGTTGTGGCTGTTGCTGTTGCTGTTGCTGTTGCTGGGCGGCTGGTGGGCTGCTGAAGAATGGGTTGTAGCCAGTATGCGCCGGCTGAAGGGGCTGTGCGGGCTGGAGGGCGAGCTGCTGGTGTGCCTGCTGGGGATATGCCTGATTACTACTAAACGCCGCGGCTGCATAGCTCTGCGGCATCGTGGGCACGGGCGGGGCCATTGCATGCTGCTGATACACCACCTGCTGCTGGGCCTGCTGATTAGGCAGGCCGCCGGTGTGGTGGGGAAAAAGCTGCTGCGAGGAAGGGCCGCTCAGCGACATGTTGTTGAAGGCCTGGTTCAGCGCATCGTTGGACTGTGTGGCCGTCAGGCCAAAAGGGTTGTTGGTACTGGCGGCGGCGGCGGCGGCGGTGTTGTTGAAAAAGGGGTTTCGGTTCGCCAGGTTACCTGTCGACTGGCTGGATATTGGCTGGACGGGCGATATGTCGAAGGGATTTGTTGATGCTGACATAGGCCGTGCTATCTCAGCCCGGGCGACAGTCAGCCCTATCTGGCCGCTGCTGGACCTGGACGGCCTGCTCACTGAGGGGAACTCGTCGCCGGGGCTTGCCGCGGGCGAGCGGCCCTCGATCCGCACCAGGGCCTCGATGGTCCTCTCCAGGTTGCCATTGACACCCTTGAGGATCGCCTCGTTCTTGCGGTCGTTGGTGAAGCCGAGCTCCCGCAGCTTCAGCAGCTTCTTCTGCGTGTCCTCCTCGCTGTCGTAGCCCAAGCTTGCACCAAACACCTTGGAGGCCTTAGGCCGGTGGCCTGACGCCGAGTCGGGGCTGTCAGGCGGCAGGCGAGGGCTTGACTGCGCGGACCGGGAGCTGTGGTCTTTCTTTCTCGAGAACAGCGGGAAGGTCGACGAGCTGGACCGGAAGCTGAACTTGCCCGTGTTCTTGGGAGGCAGGGGTGGTGGCGTCTCGTCCGATCCTGTGCTGCCCGTGTGGTTTCTGGGCACGGTCGACAGCCCCTGGTTCATGTATTTTGATCGTATAAAGCGTTCCATCGCTGAGTCAACCTCGTCGGCGTCGATCGGCATCGAGGGCTTCTTGTTCTGTGGGTTGTAGAGCTTGTTGGACGTGATGTTGCCCACCTTCTTCATGTTCTGTGTGTTTCCCCGTCAGCACCATGTCCGGCGCGTCCCCTCCTTGTATCAGATGCTGTTCCTTACCTCGACCTGCTCGTTTGACCATCCGTCCATGGTGAGCGACTTGACTTTGGATATGTGGGTGCCGAGCTTTCGGTGGATCGAGGCGCACCTCATGCAGAGAAAGATGCCCAGCTGCTCTTTAGATTAGCATCTCGCGACCGACGATAGTGTTGGGTAACGGGGATCTCGATCGCATCGAAGACGGGATTCGAATTCGTGAGGTGCAGGAAGGGGGTTGGACATACGCTCCATGAAGCCCAGCCTGTTCAAAAGAAGAAGAAAGAAGTTGTCAGCAGGGCGGGATCGCTAGACGCACGAGACCATGAGGCGGGCGCTCGTTGTTCGAGGGGTGTTTGGGCTCACCTGGGTTGCGGGCCTGGCAGTCAGCGCACATGTTGTTGCCGGCAACATTGTGAACGAGGTCCTGGAGGATCTTCTCATTGCGCGCCTGCTGGCGCTTGTTCAGGGGACCGTTCATGGCTGTTGCGCGAGGGGCCCGAGGATGGTAAAGGCAAGTCGAGGCAAGGCAAGGCGACGCAGAACAACGCAACGCAACACAACACCGTCCAATTGTTCGCTAGGGGGCGAGCTCCTGTTGCGGCTGGTTGCAGGTCTGGCGAACGCTGCTGAGGCTGTCGAGCCTCCCTGGAGCGGTCAGAGTTCCCAAGGCCCTTGGAGAGGATTATTTCGATCTGCGGAGGATGGAAAAAAAAAAAAGTCGGAACCAAAGGCGAGATCTCTTCTTTGGCAAGGAAGTCTTGTCGTCTAGACTGGAGTCTAGTCTCTGAAGCTTGGAAGTTGTGAGGGAGGGTTGTCTGGCCGTGCCGCGCCGCGGGATTTGCTTAGGCGGCTCGCGACTGGGGGAGGGTTGTGTTGGGTTGGGATGGTTGGTCATTCAGTAGTGGTCACTCGCTGGCCTGCCGGGCCTGGACCCAGACTTTAGGGCCTAGGCCTGGGCCTGGGGTACTAATGGTACTCCGGACACACACCCACGAGCCTCGGTGCCTCCCTCCCTCCAAGGGTATCTGCCCTCTTCACGCCTCTCTGGCTGTGCCTCTTTGCCTCTCTCTGGCTCTGCTTAAAAGGGATGAATCCGAACGTGGGCGCACGGGCACTGGGGCACGGCGAGAGGGGAGGCTCCAGTGCTAAAATGACGCCAATCCAGTTCGGCCCCAGATGCGAATCGCCAACGGGAATTAGGTGCCGGTATCAGGGACTACGGGCAACAAGGACGAGGAGGACCACAGGAAGGGGAACAAGAATAAACAGTACGCACGATATTCGAAGAAGAGAAAGGGAATGGAGTTTTAGGCAAGGGAGGGCACTACAAAGTACTGCGCGACGAGACACACACACGCACACACACAGAGAGAGGGAAGCGGAGCAAGAGAGAAAAAAAAAAAAAAAAGGAATTAATTTGCATGCGAGTGTGGTGTACAGCTGCAGACGGGAAATGAGCACGACAGAATCAGGTAAGAAGGCCTGGAGGATGAGGGAAGGAGTGCCGGGCGCGAGCCTGATGCCCTGAAGAGGAGGTGCTTTGGTATTACTAACATACTGCAGTACATACTTCAGTGGGTAGCAGTACAGTGGGAGCAGCACCCCCAACCCTACTGGAACACGCGGACAGGTCCCCACTGGAGCTCGCTAGAGGAACCCCTGACCTCGTTCCCCCACTAAAGTATCTTACACGCCTTGTTGAGGGCTACAAAAAGGGGCTTTTGCTAACTCGCACGCCTTCCAGCTTCCGTCTCATTAATATCGACGGCATGATTACTTTACATCTTGTCTCGCCTATACTACTTCTACAATGATTATTGAGGGAACGACAATCGAGATACGAGCAACATGGGAGTGCACCTCAGCCCGTCCTTATCTCTCTCTCTCTCCCTCCCTCCCTCCCTCCTTTTGTGTAGAAGGAAGAGCAAGGTATAATTATTATACTTTTAATATCCGAATTACGCGGGTGTGCAGCCCCGTATCGGCACCGTCGCCACCCAAATGCGGAATCTTGGGCAATTCTTAGCTGAGCCTGACAGCACACCACAAAAGGGGTATCGGGTATCTGAACGGGGTCAACACATCAATCAGTCAACTAGTTATTTTGTTGGAATACTAGTACACTCGTGGATATACGTAAGCCTAAAGTGCCTATTCTTGCCTACATGGAGATTGGCATTGTGTGGATGAAGGCCTTTGTGTGGGATCATAAGGCGAGACGTAACGCCCAAGGTCTCATTGCCCCCTCTGCACTGCAGATGAAGGTTGTCATAAACATCGTATCACATTATTATCTGAGCATCGGCCTTCTGGCATTCTTGGGTATTAAATGTACGAAAAAGAAGACTAATTCAGATAAAAATGCCAGACCGTCTAGGAAGGATTGTTGTTGGCATATCTCCTTCGAGACTACCAACTCTCGACTTGCTGAGAGACTGAAACCCGACACAAATACACATACTGAGCCCTTGTCTTTCTTCTTCTTCTCTTTCCTTACCTCGTAGTATATTCATCTGCGAATGCCCTTTAAAATTGGAGACTGCGTACATACAGTATTCATGTACAGCAGTCTGCCAGAATTGAAACCCAGTCACGGTCACCTTCTTCACTGCCGCCTCTCTCGAACCAAGATGAGAGACTACGCTCCTGCATGTAGCATGTTGACTACTATCATGCTTTATCGTACTCGTAATCAAAAGACTAGTAAGTATCCCAGGGAAAGAAAAAGTGCCAATCCAAAAAAATCAAAAAAATCAAGGCTCCTATAAGCTAGGAGTAAACAGTAGCGCAGCTTCAAGTGAGTGTTTTCTTGCTGAAGAGGCAATTGGGAACCAGATCTACTGTAGACATTTCATCAGCGTCTGACGAAGCCTATGTCTCCCTTTATACTAACTTCAAGGGTTCCGAAATCTCAATCAAGCATCTCAGATGGGATCTCCTTCCCTGCCACTGACCCCCTTGCAGATGTGCTTATCAAATTAACAGGCACTTCGGCAACAGATTACATGGTAAGAGCAATGTACTCTTCGACACCCAAATAAAAATTGTCTTGATAGCTGAAGTGTTTTTAGTATTTGAGAGTATATACTTCCTCAATAGCCAGACAGTTGAGTTTCTAAAGCCCCACCATATACACCGACCCTGGCGAGCTACTCAACCCCTCTAGCCGAGGACATGTTTGTTCAAAGTATAGAGGTGGATAATGTGTTATCCGTCACCCTTTTAGAGTGATGATGCTGTGCTGGACAGAGTTTATTGCCACATGTTACGAAGAGGAAATGGTTGATTCGAATTAATAATCACGTCTCACTCGAGGGGGCCCGCGCGGATGACACTACTATAGATAGCCAGCCTCGAGCTGTCGAACTGGGCTGACCTCGCACCAAGTGACCAGTCAAACTTCCACCTAACACCTGCTTCACACTTCTTCCATGGACAGAAATACCTGGTGGTTTTTGAAATCAGCACTCATACAACATAACCCAAAAGTTATTCCAAGTCAAGTAACGCTTTCGAGACTCGCAAGATGGCCGCCGCCGTAGAGATCAAGCCTTTCTTCGAAGTAGCGCCCGGCCCGGCAGTTCCCGAGCCAGACCGCGTCGCCGCCATCGTAGCCAGCCTCAACATGCTCCCCCACATCGAGGGAGGCTACTTTGTCGAGACAGACCGCGACCCCCTGCTGGTCCCGTCGCCTTTCCCCCTGGACGCAGCCTCGGAAAAGACCTTGTCGCTCGTGCCGCAGCGCCCGGGCTTCGACCCCAAGGTCCGGAACGCCAGCACCAGCATCTTCTACCTGCTGACGCCCAGCTCGCCGCAGGGCAACTTCCACCGCAACCGGGCCCGGACGGTCCACACCCTGCACAAGGGCCGAGGCCGGTACGTGCTCATCCACGAGGGGGCAGGATCGAGACGTTTGTGGTGGGACAGGATGTGGCCAAGGGCGAGCGGCTGCAGTGGATCGTGGAGGGCGGCATCTACAAGGCCAGCTTCCTGCTGCCGGATGAGGAGGGGGGGACAGGGGAGCGAGGAGGGCCTGTTGATCTCCGAGACGGTGGTGCCCGGGTTTGAGTACTGTGACCATGACTTTCTGACCAGGGCTGGGTTGACGGAGCTGTTGGGCCAGGACGCGGCCAAGACGCTGGAGTGGGCTGTCAGGAAGGACGTGTAGCTGTTGTAGCGATGATGTATACGTGCTTTGCAAGGACTTGGTCCCTACTTAAGTACTCACCAAGTTAGGAAGCCGTTGGAGCGAATGGATATTGCGTATCGATAGTTCTTATGTCTTTTTCTTCTGTGATGCTTCTCCCTTTGCCCACCAATTCTCTTTTTGTTAGTCTAGATAGTCCTCTTATCTTTTCTTTTCTTTTTCCTGGACTCCATGTCGAGCTTTGGACGCCAAGGGAATGTCTGAGTATACATACAGAAGCAGTGCACTGACATAGCTTCTCGATCCCAACAGGCCGTTTGCTGATCCTATAGAACCGATGGATTCGATCTTGCCGCATGCATTTCGAAGGTGTACTATATCAGCGCTAAAAGAAGCTTCAATCCAAGCTTTTTTTTTTTTGTCTGCCTCTGACAACTGAGGTGTCATCTGCAATTCTTTTCATCTTGATTTCATTCTTTCCCTTCTTCTCGATTTATGTTTCCCCTGGCTCTGGTACGTTGAGTGTGTATCGGTCGTTGTTGTGACCCGGCTTTCGACCCGTGACGACGTGAAGGCGCATATAAGTATGTGCATTTCTGTTCCTGAGTGCTGTCCTAACAGGAATCAACGACAACTAAGGGAGCCACATCAAAATATCATGGTCAGCAACAGAACCCACAAAAGCAGGACAAGGTGAAGGAAGGTAAGTAGAGAGAAAGGAACAAAGGGAAGAAGATGAGAGACGAGATTGGACTTAAGTACCTCGTGCTCTTCAACAGAGACTCCGTTCACCCGCGATTGGTATGCCCTGCTGATCCCCGAGACGTGGCTGGAGAGCATCTCCTCCATCCAGAAGCCGAGCTCCTTCTGGCTCCTCTCCTCGGGCCAGGCGCACGTCGGGACCTTGAAGACCCTCTCCTGGACATGCTCGAAGCCGGCCTCCTCGAACCAGCCCTTGAGCCGCCGCGCGTTGTCGACGGGCTTGCCCGCGATGCGGCTCAGGCGGTACAGCTCCTCCACCCACTGCTGGAGGGCGTGGCCCTCGGGCATGGTCCCGTCGTCGCAGTGCAGCTCCATGTCCGGCTCCTGGCACTCGAGCCAGCCGCCTGGGTTCAGCTTGTCAAAGGCCTGCCGGATGATCTGGCCAAAGATGTCCTCCCAGCACCCGTTGGTGCAGCGCGTGTGCACGTAGTCGAGGTCGGTGTCGAGCCACTCCTGCGAGGAGTCGTCGATGCAGAAGACGACATTGGGCGGCGTCTCTGGCGGCTGGATCTGCGACAGGTCGGTGCCGATGATGAGCTCGGTCTGCGGGAACTCCTCTGCGAAGTCGAAGCACCAGTCTCCCGTCCCGGTGCCCACGTCGAGGACCCGCCGCGGGTAGTTGGTCTGCGTCCAGGGGGCGTGGCCGTTCACGTCGCCCATGGCCCTCCTTATGATCTCGTGCATGATGCGCAGCCGCTCTATCTCTTCTGCGTCGTTGGGGAACCAGTATGCTGGATTACAGGTCAGTCAGCAAGAAGAAGAGCAAAAGAGAGAGGGAGAGGGAGAGAGAGTGTGTGTGTGTCTAGGTCTGGATGGGATGGTAAGACTGCGACGTTAAGAGACTGACCTCCTTCTCTGTAGGCATGATAGGTTCGTCCATTCTCTTCACGGGAGGCGAGAACGCTTTCTGTCAACGATTGTGTGTCTCTAAAGAAGAACCAAAAAGTTTCAGTCAACAAACAAGGAAATGCAAGTCATTGTATCGATACCCATCATGTCAACTCACGGCAGTGCCTCGCCCTAACCAGGAGAAAGAGAGAGATCAAAAGAGTCAGAGAAATAAAAATAAAGAATACGTGGGAAAAGTGCAACAACGAGGACGAGGCACAAGACAGGGCTGGCTCACAGGCTCGTTGCTTGTCAGGGTCTCGGTAAAGGTGAAGTCGAAGTTGGCCAGAGAGGCCTCGTCGATGTTGAAAACTCCAAGGCTGCGCCTGTTGGGATTGTTTGCCATGGCTGCTTCTGCTGCTGTTGCTTCTGCTCCGGTCGCCAGCCTTTGATCAAACCGCCTATTGTCCGGTTGGCGGTCCAGTTCTTGGAAGAGAGGAGGAAGAGGCGGTCTGCAGCTTGACCAACCCCCAAAACGATGAGGGAGAAGAGGCCGGAAGAAAGTCTATTATGGTTTCCGCATGATACAAGCAATTTCAGGTGCTAGGGCCCAGTGATCTTCGACAGAGGCCCAATAGGGCGGCCCTGGGAGAGGAGGTAGGTACCCAACCGTCAGAACTTCCTGACTCTCTACAAACGTACTATGACAAGGGGGACCCAAAGAGCTGGGTCAGGCGGAGCCTGCCGCTGTGGCCCACGTTTCCGCCGGGGGTGGCGCTCTCTCTTTCTCTCTCCGTCTCTCTCTTTCTAAGGTAGTATTTCGGCGGTATTGCGTGTGAGCTGCAGATCCAGATCGCAGTTCACAAGAGATCTGTCTTACCAACTACCATGAACGATCTCGATCTGCACAAGGAAAACAAAACATCCGCTTCCGTTGGCGAGCAGGACAACCAGACCTCGATTGTATCAACGAAGACAACGTGTTGAGTTTGTTAGTCCAGAAGGAAAAGGGAAAAAAAAAAGACCACGGTAGATCTTCACTCAGTCTTAGCTCTGAAGTGTCCAGCGAGACTCTGCGTTGGCACGGTTGGCTCCTTGATTGCAAGTAGGAGGGCCTAAGACGATAACAGGGAGTGAATAACCTCGGGACGATCTTATCTTGTGCTTACAAGGTACACCGTATGCAGCATGAGCGGTGAGGCACCCTTTCCATGATGTATCCTGCCTCCTTGCTCCCTGCAAGAGAATTATCATGAGCGAGTCGATATACTGCCGTCGACAACGAAGCTTTGCATGTTTCAGGTCACCTAGCACCAGAGAAATGAGCGATTGCCGAAGGTGCATGACCAGGGGCCTTGCTGGAGATCGAAAAGTGGTCCCCCTCCTTGACAGTCAGGCAGTGAGTGTCGGCCTTCTCGGCCATACTCAGACCACTCTGAAGGTCCAATCGCTATAACTCAAAAGATATTAATCTTTCCATGCTCAAACTATTCAATACTTCTCTTGTCTTGGGAGTGCGAAGTAGGATTCTTCGAAGAAGCAGTCCAAGTCAGCGTGCAGCGGTTCACTCGTCAAGAATACTGATAGCCAGATGGGGCCAGACGAGGTCTCCTCCCCCTCCCACCCCCAGCCAACCAAGTCTGTACCGGATTCTCGGGGCGGTCGTCAGCGACCCAGCTCTGCGGTTAGGTTTGTTTGTTGACAGCACGTAATCTCGGATATGCAAGGCGGACCCGACATTCTGGGTCCGACACGGCCCCTGGAGCCCTGGAGCCAACGGGCGTCGAATACAGTCGCGCTTGATTCATGATGGTGTGTGTGTGTGTGTCTTGGGTGAAGGAAGATCACCTGTTGGGTATTTGGCGAGCAGGGAACTTCGGCTTGTTGCCATCCTAGATTTGGATCATCGCTTTCCAAGAGGCGAGCAGGAGACGATCGAGCGGGCGATCGTGTTTCTTTCTCAAACTCTATTTCTCGTGATGTCTTCTTCGCTCGATTGAAGACTTGTGCGTGTACCCACCACGCAGTCTCCACACAGTCTTCTGGGAAGTCCTTTGACCCCGAACGATCTCATCCACTCGTCGGAGGCAGAGAACTGAAGGGCTCTCTTGCGACATGGCCTAGAAAAGAAGCGAAAATAAAGGGTCGACTGCTCCTGCTGATGTTTTACTGTCCGATGCGAGCGTGATCCCCTCCCCTTCCCCCCTCCTCTCACTTCACACGGTCCCTCCTAACTGGGCTCGTGTATCGTCCCCTTGGAGGATAGTTGTCCGTAATCACCCAGCCGCGCGTCCCAATGCCTGACGGAGATGTAGAAGAGCGTCCCCACGGAGATTGGGGAATCTGTGAGGGACAGTGATCCGACCTTCTCCCGCGTTCCTGATGTGTCTCAAAGAGTATGAGCTTAGTAGCCGAAGCTCTCGAATGCTCATTCGGCCGATCGATCATCCTAACGTGAAGGTCGAACCACTTGACGGTGTCCAGAACATCCCATATCAGATCCGGCCACCCGAGAAAAAAAGATCCTGCGATAGACCGCGGTGCGATTTGCAACCTTCAGCCAAACTTCCTCGTGCCGCCCTTGTGTTTCTCATCCTTCTTTCCCTTCTTTCCCTTGCCGATCAGCTCGAGGTGGCCGGCGCGCTCGCCTAACAGCTTTTCTGTCTGGGCGACCATCCCCGACGTGTACTTCTTCTGCAGCTTGTCGGCCTTGGTTGACTTTTGTTTCTTGACCTTGGAGCCCTTGTTCTGCTTGGCGCGCGCGGACGGCGCGGGCTTCGCTTTCTGTTTGATCGCGCCTTGGGCCATTCTTGTGAGGGGTTCGGCCTGGATAAGGTAGGGTAGAGCAGCTCGTCTTTGTAGCGTAAAGCGGCGATGTAGGGAGGGCTTGCGAGAGGAGGTTGAGGAGGTTTGTTTTGTTGACTGTTTGGAAAGTGCGGGCAACAGCACGAAAGAAAGGAAAAAAAAAAAAAAGTACGGCTGCCGCAAATCTGCACCGTAGCATTGGGCTGATAAGATAAGGTGGTTTAGTCAGCAGAATATGAGAACATCAACGACGTATTGGGCCAGGGCCGCCATCTCTTCTCCGCTTCCCGCCTTGGCTTTTTCCTCGATCCTCCTCAGAGTCCACTGCCATATTCATTGCGTGTTCTGCCCTGTCAGACGAGAAAGCGGCTGCTCTCGTAAAAGGAAAAAGATCCTACCCTCAACCAACGAGAGCGACTGGCGAGAAACAGGGTGTCAACCAGTTTAAGCGGATTGTGTGATATGCTTGTATGCATTCTGAGGCCCGGATACTGACAGGGATTCTTCAGTCAATCTTTGGCACGCATGTACAATGTGCAAAATGGAGCTGATCATTGCCATTTCCCCATGCATGCAGCCAGGCTGCAAGATCTACGATCTGGTACGGATACTCAAGACTATTGCAGCGACGTATAGTCAGCAGATATCCAGGCATTGAGCCCCAAAACTATCTTACCTTTATTGCAACACACATTATGCATGCGATGCGCCTTTTCCTTCTCTCCCTCTCTCCTTTTTGTGAGTTTGAGATATTTCATTAGCTTCCCGTTAGACTACCTGATTTAATGCACATCGTCCCTTCAGCTCTTGCATGAGAGTAGCGCCGTTATGCGAGCTGCCCAGGAATCACTCTGTCCGCCCGAAGCACTGCTCCTCAGAGACATATCCTGACTGCTCCTGTCTTGCAGGAATTTCGGCCAGGTGTTGGTAAGAACCAGATATTTGACGCTCTTCTCTGCCCGATCGAAGATGGTCCCATCAAACCCTTCCGGAATATCGCCCCACTTTGATAGAAAGAATCATAGTTAGTATTGTTTTGCTGATCACAAAAGTGACAAGCGCAGCAAGTCTTGGAGAAGAGATTGATGTAAAAAGAAGAGGGGCGGGACCAATTTTTGAGGCAAGCTTTCTCACCTCAACCTAACCTGGAGAGGAGGGCAAGATGGAGAGGGGCCTTTCGATGTGATGGGAATAAATGCTTACGTATGATATCCTGGCCAAGGACGACCGCAACTCGATCAGGCTCCCCTTGGACAGGATTCTTCTCTCCGAGTCCTGTGATTGCGGCGTAGGCACCTGCTTCAGCCAATTTGGGGTTTCTCCGAACTGTGGTATCGTGCTGAGGACCGGCTCTTCAGCGCCGTACAATATCCTGGTGGCCCCGCTGAAGACTGCTTCGATGTCCTTCATATCATGAAAAGACAGATTGACAGGAAACTCTGTCCGCGGGCTGATGAAGTCCGTGTAGATGTGTAGGGCCCTGGTGAATGCCTCCCTCCTCGCCTCCTCGTTTGGGTTTTCAGGGTAGTCTTTCTTCCACGCCGACACAGCTGCCAGGAAGGACACGTTCTCTCCCGAAAAGTCCTTCAGTGCAGAGAAGCATCGAAGGGGTTCCGGATTGTCATTTAATAGTTGTTCCAGCGCCGCCATAGTCAGCAGGCTCTGGCCCGAGTAGGAGTGCACATCAGACTTCCTCGATACCGCTGCGTTCTCCGGGGATGATATCGTGAGGAACCAGGGCTTCTTTGCTGATGACGACGCCGTGGCCCCTGACGAGCTCGTACTAGACGAGGGGTCTTCGGCAGCAGCGTACTTGGACTCCCAGGCTGAAATCATGTCGAGGGTTTCCTGTTGTAATGATTGGTGCTTGAAGACCTGCCAGCACGGGACGAAGACGGTGAAGATCTCGAGGAACATGATGGAGAGTGCGATCCTTGTTTTTCGGTTCTAGGTTAGTAGTCATTTCTTGGGAGAGGATGCTTCCCGCAAAACTCTAGGTAGAGCAATTTTGGCCCATGGAGTATATCATAGGAGGAATTTCTTTGGACTCACCATTGTGGAGGGAACCAGCGGCGGTCAGCGCTTGCCATTGACGGAACATATAGTGCAATAAGCCACATCGGCGTGGCAGGTAGACTGTCAACACCTTGATTAGCGGGAGCTTCTCATACCAACCCGAGGTACAGTCGGAGCTCATATTTCAACTTACCTCGCAAGGCAGCAAGCAATGGTCTGCGTCCTCCAGCCAAGGGTATCATGAATGTTTCTTGCTCTCCAGAGGATGACCGGCGCCACAATCCATGACCAGAAGAATTGCCAGACCAGCGACGGCCACCTGTTGTGTGTGAGCAAGATGTGGTTAGCTGAAAGGCAGTAATTGGAGCGGGGAGGGTGAAAACAAAAAACAAAAAACAAACAAAGGGCTCACCATTCCCAGCCTGTGGCTTGTTTCTGGTTGACTTCCCATGGATCTCCCGAGACTTCCGTGCCAGGAATACCAAAAGAAGGGTGAAACTTCCGGGACAGAAGCCACATTATGATTGTGAGCAGTGTCTAAAAAATCAACTTAGTTGTTTGGGTTATTGACTAAATTCCCAAGGTTAATTACATACCTGGACGCCTATACCGATCCCAACCACGCTCAGTAGCTTTGTCGTGTGGGTCATTTGAACATTGAAACAGCCCAGATTTAGTATCTTGGGAGAAGCATGACCGCCCCCAACATCTCCCCGGACGAACTTCTTTTGTTGTTTGGCCACGTGAAGGAAACGACTGTTGGAGGCGTGGAACAAGGCAATACCGATCGGTAAGTACAGCCCCATGATCCAGTATTGCGCCTGGGCGGGAAAGTTGGTCACAGTCGTGGCAATCTCGACTGCTATCCAGTATGTGTGAAGGAAGGCGATAGCGGCAAAGGACAGGCCCAAGCCCCGGACTCTGACCAGCGGCACATTGCGGCGCGTCCAGAGGAAGCCCATGCCGAGTGCCAGGATCACCGACCAGGAGCAGCAAAAGGCTATCCAGAAGGTGTTCACGCCAGAGACGTCGATGCTGGGCTTCAGTTCAGCCATGGTGAGCGCCCTTTTTCGAGATCAGGACGACCGTGGATGGTCCAGCATCGGAGAGAGCTTGGAGCAGCAGCAGCAGCAACAGCGGCAGCATCAACCAGGTCGAAAATAGACTAGGAAAGGAAAAAAAGTAGCGACCAAGGCGTTAAGAAGAGAGATTTTTACTTGTCAGGTATTATTAAGTTGATTCTTGAAGTGAACTACTACTAAGCGTGTCCATACCTAGTAGCTCAGGCATATAACTCTTCTTCCCTCCCCTGACCTTGCTGGAACGTCCTAGGGACCGGCCTGACAAGGAGCAATTACCGCATGTATCCCGTGTTGACATGCGCTGAGGAACCAAGGGCGACGCAGTTATGTCCAGCTAAGCACTTCCCTGGCTTTCCTCAAGTCCGTGCTCTGCCAAGGGACGCCAGCAAGGCCAGCTGGCTGCAGCAACCTTTTATTCTCAAAGTTAGGCGTGAAGGGGAAGGGGGGGAAGGCCGATGAGGTCTCATGGTTTGACACACTCCACAGCATGATGCGAAGAAGTTCGGGGAACCGCAGTCTGGTTCCACATGAGGAACTAAGAGTATAAAGGCTAATTTTGATCAGTGATCAACTATCCAATCGAAAGCATGGGGCGTCTATGAGTACTATATTCTCTGCTGCTAAATAGGATGGCCAACAAAGAGATCAAGCGAAGGATATTGAGGGTGATTTTCGTCCCCAGAGCTCATATTTTCTTGTATGGACTGCGAACCTCAACCACACAGTAGATTCACCGGATAAATTCTGCCAGCTTGTAAAACTACTGCACCAATAGGGGGCTTGGTGGGTTGACGCTCAGTAAGTAAACTACCCCTTCTGGTTGTTAGTTCTGCCCTGGGTGGAGCCTCAGTGGAGATGCCATCTGAAGTTTTTCTCCCACGGAACCTTGTGTTACAGATCCCCCTCTCTCCCATACGGATGACTAGGAGATATCGGAGATACTAGCACATAATCCAGAGCTGAAAAAATCAACATGGATATTGTTTCGGACCTGGGGGCATGCTGGTTGTTGTTGTACCTGTATTTGACATGTGGAAAGTTGATGCAGGCCTTCTGTGATCGGAGTCCTTGATACACTTTTAATCCATTGCCCGAGGAGACGTGGAAAGGGTTTTGGAGTTTGGTATGGTGCAAGGGTGTGTATTTAGTCGGAGGGGTAAATAGCGAACCCCCAATCAAGTACTCAGAGTGCGAATCCACCTATGCCCCACTTACTCTAGCTACTAATCCAATCAACAGCTAATATATTATACTGCTTTTCTCTCTTTTCTATTTTTTTTTTAAAAAAACTCTAAATTTAATAGAATTTTTTATTATAATTATAAAAAAAAAAAAAAATTTTTAGCTCTTATTTATTTTTATTTTTTTATAAAAAATATATTAGTTTTGTATTTTATTTCTTTTTAAAAAGATATGTGGAAAGAGAAGAGATATACCTGCAGAAAATAGCTATACCTGAATTAGTATAGTAGCATTTTGTGAGGGTTCCACAGATACCTGGCAGGGGGTTGTTATTTCGGCCTGGTACCAAGGGTGTGTACTGCTACTGTAGACTATCACGTTACCTGCCTACTTAGGCAGCTAAAATTAAATACCTGGCTGTGAATCCATGTCAACCTCGCATGCTTCTACACTTGAGCACGAGCATCCAGCCCCAGAGTAGTAATTCTTCAATAAAGGTTGAGAGCATGGTGACACCCAGGACACAGGGAGCCCGAGCAAGAACCTCTCTCTCTTCCCTCACCGCCTGCTCTGCGCGCGTATCTGTTATACCCAACAAACTTCATAGTTGTAAACCTTACCAAGTTGTATCCGTTCCACGAAGCTGACCGATACAACCTCGGCCATTCCATAGATAAACATCCTGGCTAGTCTCATTTTGAAGAAGTGAAGAAGAAGAGGAGAGAAGGAAAAGACGAGAAAGGGAAACAGAAAAATGAATAAACAAAAGAACAAGATAGTCCTGTGCGCTGACTGTTCTGGAAGGCCTGGAGGATGGCTGCCTTTCTGCGGAGACGATCGGAAATCAACCCGATCTACATCCTTCGTGGGTGGAAGAAGGCGACAGTTAGAAAACAATGGGAGGGGTTGCGAGGATCCAGGCCCGGCATTGAAATCTCCCGGCTTGCCTCGCGAGCAAAAAAGGCCTCCAATCCGTGTACACCATTGAAAATGGATATCCACGAGATATTCTAGCGATACTCCGGGGTGCACTAGCTTTATCTTTATTTCTCCCTTTCTCTTCTTTTAATAGTCCTTAGTACCAATGTGCAAATTCGGATCGACACGAATGATGTCAAGACATTTGTGTTGGCAGCTGTTTAGTCTGTAGTCTGTCTGACTTGAACGTGGCTGCGGCTATGACCTGATGCTGACGTCCCACATCGTGATGGATACTCGTGATGCTGTACCTGCTAATTACTTAGAGTAAATACTTCGTAGCTTGCAGCTCCACAAGTGTGATTTCACATCACGGCAACAGCGAAGGCTGACAGGCTTTCCAAAAGTTATGAAAAGAGATTTCGTTCGCATCTTGGACATGTGCACAGGTATAAATATTAGCAATCTTTTGTAGACATCTCAAGAACTCTCCAGCACAACCTCAAACCTTGTCGTCAACGACTCCGAAATGTTAAAGCTCAGAGCACCACTCGTCTCGTCCCAATGCGCGAGGCTATTCGTCCCTCTGACCCTGACGTTACTAGTCGGGCCAGCACCACCAGACGAGCCACCAAGATCATACCCGAGAATAGTGACCTTGGACAAAACGACCTCGGCTGCGTAGCCAAACGTCCCGTCAGCAACCAGTGTTCCGTTGGCATGGTAGTCAAACCGCACAAACGTGGTTCCATCTTGCTGCTGCAGACTGACTCCATCGTCGAGATACAGCTGCCCGCCTGCCGTACCGGTCTTGCCCAGGACGACGAGAAGCTCAAAGTTCTTTTCCCGCAGCTCTGTCGTCGTCATGGCCGACTCGACACGCAGCGGGACAATCACGCCGCCCCTGAGGTATAGCGGAATATCAGTCAGGCCCTGGTCCGCCGCCGTGATGTAGCCCGCCGCCGTCGCCCTCTGGACCCGTTTCAGCGTGTACCAGTCGTAGAAGACGTCGTCTGGCAGGTACACATCAACACTGGTAGAGTTCTCCTCGGCCACGGGCGCAACGAGCAGGGCATCGCCGTAGAAATACTGCATGTCCAGGCTGAAGGTGGCCTCGTCTTCCGGATAGAGGTAGAACATGGGGTTGATGAGCGGGGTGCCGTCGACGGACTGCTGGTACATGGCCGTGTAGATGTAGTCGAGCAGCCGGTAGCGGATGTCGATCGCCCTGCGCGCTGCCTCGGCCACCGTGTCCCACAGGTAGTACTCCTGGGAGACGACGGGCGGGTAGCTGTTGTGGTTGCGGTAGAAAGGGCTGAAGGCGCCGAGCATGGCCCACCGCGCACACAGCTGCTCTGTGGTGTCGCCGCCGTAGCCGCACACGTCGGACCCCACCATGGGCACCTGGTAGATGGACGCAAAGGCCATCATCATGGCCATCGACCTCTGGTAGTGCGGCCAGTCGCTCAGGTTGTCGCCCAGCCAGTGGCCCACCTTGGTCCCTGCGCCCGCAAATGTCGACCGCGTGATGATCAGCGGCCGCAGTGCAGGACGGCGGGCCAGCATGGCGTCGCGGGATGCGGCTGACATCATGGTCCCGTACAGGTTGTGCGTGTCGTACATGGCGAGGCCGTTTTGGTGGAGCACGTCCGTGTTCACTGTGTGGTTCGACAGGCCGCCCTCTGCTGCGTTCCAGCTCGGCAGATAGGCGGCGTAGTTATGAATGGCGTATTTCGGGTACAGGAGATTGCGTCCCGGGAGGCCGAGCTGTTGGCCTCCTGGTGGATGTTCCTGGAGTGATGCAGAAACAAAAGTACGGCCCAAGTTTAAGTTATAGAGGGGTTGTTTGGGCCTGGCGTCCACAGAGCTCTGACCTAGACCCCGGAGGCTGACGTCTGCTTTGTTCTCACTCGTAGTCGTCGTCGAATTAATATTTCCACAATCTGTTCCTGGCGGCTGAAAATCGCACGGCCAGCCAGGCAACGGGCGTGGCCAGGAACGAAGTGCAGGTGGATCCGGAGGAAAGCCCTCGGCCGCGGCCTGTTGAGCTGGATTGTCACAAGGGAAATCTGATGATATGGTTCGTTATTACTAACTCATCACATCTCGAGAGGAATCAGGATACATAATGACTACTCACCACAAGCAAAGTCCGAAGGCTCATTCATGTCAATCCAGAGAGCATCGATATCGACTCCAGATTCAGGATCAAAAAAGATGGCAAACTCGTTGTCCCAGTAGCTCGTGATGTTGGACGAGAACCAATCCGGGAACACAGTGACGCCTGGCCAGACAACGCCCTGCCAGAGGGAGCCGTTGGACCGGAGTAAGAAGATGTTATCCTCCACACCTCGTTCAAAAGGCGCATAGCTGTTGTAGGCCACTGCAGGATCGACTAAGGGCGTACCAAGTTTGACGCATTAGCCATTCGCCAGGAACATAGAATAAAGTGATAATAATAGAATACATACCCATCAGAATGTAATGTTGGTCATGGTTGTGAAGATGAGCGACAAGCTGCTGCATCATGTCGAGAGGGAACCTCTCGGGGTCCAGCGAGAACACCTTCCGCAGGTCCATGTAGTCAATATCAGTCCACATGGTCTCGAGCGGGATCCTGGCGTCCGAGTAGTTCTGTACCACCTCAGCAACATTGTACACGTCCTGGTATCCATAACGGCACTGATGAAAACCAAGACCCCAATAGGGCTGCATGGCAGGCAGGCCCACAAGATCGGCATACTGCCTGGCGACGTCCAGCGGTCCTGGTCCTGCGAGGAAGTAGAAATCAAGCACGCCCCCGAGGCTGTTGTACTCAAGGTACTGCTGCTGCCCCCCAGATGGGCCCTCCCCAATGCTGGTGCTGTTGATGAGGACGTCCATCCCGTTCGAGTTGAGGAGAAACACGCCATGTGTGCCATGGCTCCCCCGATGGTCAAAGTAGACGGGATGGTTCCCATACAAGTTCTCTCCGCTGGGCGTGCCGTACGCATCTCGGCTCCAGAGCGTGCGGGTGTAGTTGGTCGTATTCAGGCGGAAGGCATCCGAGTGCTCACCGAGTCCATAGATGTTGGGATTTTGGGGAAGCTTGGTCCGCAGTCGCAGGTACTGTGTTTCGAACACCAGGCTGGCTGCAGAGGTGTCAAAGATGACTTCTCCCGTGTCGCCGCGGTACACGGTGAAAGAGAAGGGCGACTCGGTGTAGTTGAAGTTCAACAGGGCGTTGGCTCCTCCTTGCGAGGTGCTGGCGGGTCGTGGGAACACAGATTCCGGGACCTGGTACACCGAGTTTGCCGTGTCTTGGATCTTGACGTGCAGGCGCGTTGCGGTCTCGTACGTCACTTGCAACGTCAGGTTCTGTAGGTCGGTTCCGTAGATATTGCACGGGATTCCAGCCAGTGACAGATCGGCTGAGAAGCTGGTGGAGGAGGAGTTGGTATGCACGCTGGACACCTCGTAGCCTGGACAGGCGGCCACAGGATCATCGTCGTAAGGATCTCTCACATTTGGAAGCTCTAGGGACGAGACTGTCACGAGATTAAATTTGGCCAGAAGAAGCCAGGTGAGAAAAGCTACGTTTGCCATTGCAGCACGCAGATGCGGTCAGTTCCAAAAATGCGTTGGTCAGGAATCATTTGACAATTTACTGACCCAATTTGCCGAGTTGGAGTACTGGGCGCAGAAGGGTACTTGAACACTGTGAGAGTCCTGCAACGTTACTGTAATTACGCTTTTGCCTGAATGTCACCCGAAACTATCTGCAGTTTCCCTCACCTCGGGGGAGCTGAGAATGAAGGGGTGATCCACATGAATTACCTCGCTGCAAGTTGAGAAAAACGAAGAAATGATATGGAAGTACAATTTGTGTACCGTGTACTGACTTTCATCACTCAAACTTATGTAATTAAGCCACCGCATACGCTTAAGGCGTTTGCACTGCCCTGAGAACGCAGCACAGCAGTCCTGAAATATGGCGTATGAAGACTAAGGCTTGGTGAGCCACAGCCTCAATCAGATTGTCACAACCCAACTACCCTCTGACACGTAGCATATGGTGATCACCGATGTCACACTTAGTCCATACAGGGCAAAGTGGCTCGTGAATACCAGCCGAGGGTAGTAAGCGCTAGCAACGCAATTCTGAAGCCTCACAAAGGACAAACCTCTACGTTGAGACAGAAACTGAGTGTAACAGAAAATGGTCAGCGTCCATAGTCGAAGTGCTTTGTGTCGGTCTTGGGTTGCCACCGGGTGCACGCCGAGTCGAAGCGCCGCCAGAGATATGTACAGTCGTACGAAATGATGAGAGCGAGAGGGGAAGCAAAATGTGTCTTCAACATGTGTGTGTTTGTCCAGACTCCTGCAGCGTATGCAGCCTGCATATTCATGCAGGAGATCGCCTCCAACTTGATGCATATCTTACTGCAGATGGTGGAGCCTAAATTGCAAAGCCACAATGACCCCTCCTCATCAGGTTGCATCAGATTCTGCTAGTGTAATTAAATCCATCATATAATGCTGTAATGCGCTCCTTATGAAGCCGATTTCTTCTTTCCCCATCAACATAAGCTCCCGACGAAGATCGTGCTTCAGTAACATATATACACCTATCTTTTGGCCCCTCCTCCTCACCCCCGACTTTGTTCATTCTTGAAGGCCTTTCAAGGCACAGCGTCAGATCCCAGAAAGCAATCGCCAGACTTCGACATGTCTAGTGGGGGACAGGGCTGGGTGTCCACAGCTACTACCCTCAAACAGAAAGACAAAATCTCGGACTCTGTTTCTACGGCAAATCATGATACAAGCACTCGGGATTCCGGTGAATCATCGTCGCGGACGCTAATGAGGGCAGGTCTGCCCAATGTTGACATTGCAGGATCAGACCAGGTCAAAACGACGCCTAGGTTCAGTCAAGATGCACTGAATAATGGCAACGGATTAGCATGTCCTTACTACAAGACGAACCCGTTGAAGCATCAGCAACATGCCTGTTGTCGTCCCGGAAAGGCAAAGCCTTGGGCAGTCAATCAGATCGAGTAAGTAATTGCAAGACTACCCCTCACAGGAATCTGGAATATCATAGGCAACTCTACTATATTTCTTGTATTGGCGGCGTCCTGTTGATTATCAAAGCACTGACTTGACTCGACCCTACTATAGACAGCATCTCCGGCGTTGTCACACGCCCCTGTACCACTGCCCCTACTGTTCTAAGCACTGGCCGACAGTCTCCCGCGATATAGTTGAGGCGGTGCGGGCAAACCATATCTCGGAGTGTCCTGGCAAGACGAAGTTTAACGGCAAGAGGCGGCCGCGGGGCGATGACGAAGTCGGAATTATGACCGAGGACCAGCAGGCAGCCTTGAATGCCGTCAAAAAGCTCGGAGGGGACAATGAAACACAGCTCGACATGATCTACGAGGCCTTGGGGCTCACAGGGAAGCTTCCTGACAGTTACCGTGGGTCCTGACTCGAGAACATCATGTGCGAGGCCATATATGCTGATGCACCGCTTAGATTGCCGTCCCTACCGCACAAACATCACCCCCGGCATTGACACTTTCTCCGCTTACTCGAAACCCGCCACGGATTTCCGGTATTGGAGTTCAGTGTCAAGAGATCGACATGACCACAAGAATTGGTCTGAATCCTCCATTATACTGGGAAACGAAGATATCGGATTGCGACTAGAGTCGCATGAGAGTTTACACAAGCAAGCTCAGGCAACAATGTACACTGCGCCTGACCGTACAGCTCTTAATCTTTATGGTCCCTGGATTACAGAGCTCATAGTTTCAGCACTGCACACTCACGGCGCACTCCCCAGCAAGCCACAAGCCCTGTTGTCAATCCTCCCCCATTACTCGAGGCCTTTGCTTCCAGGCTCGGACTCGGGGGCGCAGGTTTCCTTGATACGCAACTGATATTGTTTGCGAACTCCCACCGCCAGTAAGCTTCTCCTGTACAATATGCAGGTACCGCAGTTAACACGATTCAAGGCAAATAGTCCAGTCTGTTATAGAGAAGCTCGAGGATAAAACGCACCAGGGCTGGCTTTCTCCCAACGAGGTTGTGTTTCGTGACGAGTCTGCGAAAGGGAATTCACTCAAGGCAGCTTTCCAGCTCAACGAAGAGCTCAATGAATACCACCGTCTGCTCGTCAAATCTCCTGCCTACAAGTGGTTTATTTCCAAGCTGGAAGCCGAGTTGACTTTTGCAACCGTGGGCCAGGATGTTCGGATGGAAATATATCAACAGCTGCTGGACTTGTTGGGTGGTGGTGGAACGCGAATCATGAGTCGAAGTATACAGCCGCCCACAGCCGAGATGGTGTTCCACATTCCGTGGGACCTCATGAAATTCTTCGAGTCTCAGGGCTATGACGTTCCTGCGCACGAGGCTTTGCCTGACGTGATGGTCTTGATTGGTACCGGCAACAATGTCCAGTCTATTGCGTGTAAAGACTATGTGGCTCAGGTTTGGCCTTTCTATGGCCCAACACTCTTGGAGTTGATTCAATACCTTCTCAAAGGGGAAGACAAGGAGCGGGACTGTAAGTTTCCCTCTTTTTTTTCTTTTTTTTTTTTTTTTTTTTTTTTTTTTTTTTTTGGCTAGCTTAGTATGGTTGCAATAGCTGCTGCTTTACGCTTTCAAACACATTTGCTAATTTTTTGGATTGCAGGTTCTCTATCCGATCAAACGCGGATTCACGCGCTGTGGACCTCACAAGTTCCCGAGGATGGGGAATTTTCTCAAGTATTGCTCATGCGAGTCACTGGATCCGTTCATTCTGTTGCTGAGATTGGAGAGGTACTGGCATGGCTCCGTGCTTCTCTCACATCAGTCGACGGCAACATCGGCGTCTACACCAGTCACCCTTCCATCACAGAAAGACCCGTCGGAATAGGCGAGGCGTCCGATCCTAGGGTGAACATGAGAAAATCATGCACAATCTCGCCGAGCCTCAAACGCATTGAATCGGACTTCAACCAATCCGACCTCACTGCCATGGCTGACTGCTGGCTGAGCCTGCTGGGCAATGCTATCTGTGTTACAGGGTTTCCGACTGCAGTGAGACCAGAACAACAGACAGGACTCGAGGTCCCTCTCGACATGATGGTCGCTCTGGCAGAATGTCAACGATTGGAGAGTTTTGCGGGAAAATTCTTGATCAAGGGGTTTGACTTTGTCATATCGCCAACGAAGCGGGAGAACAACATCATCTACTGGCACCTACTGGCAAACAAAAAGGGTGAACACATGTCGTACACGGACAAGAGAGTCTCTGACCTTCTGAGGAGTTACCCTCCCAGTCTCACTGTCCAGGATCTCGAGTCTTGTCGTCACATTCTGGGCTGGTGTGCTAAGGTAGACAATCTCACCGGTAGGCTACTACTCGTGCTACCCTACCTGGGTACAAATTCACCCTGATGGCTGACTCCCATTCTAGGCACCTCCGAGGCTGCCTACAGTGCCATCGGCGGCTCAGGCCTGAAAACAGTGGGACCAAGCATTGTCCTTGACACGATCTCCATCTCTGGCGGCAAGTACGTGACTTTCAGCACGTCAGCAAGCCTGTGGAAGAGGGCCAAGGCAGTGCAAGCAAGAATCCGAGAACATTACACCGATAAATTACGGTGGGTCTCGGGAAAGTTTGTGATCCTTTACGACTCAAAGGACCGGAGAGCGTGGCTGGTGGACGGCGCCAGCGGACTGCTCCATCTCGTCCGGGCGAGCCTGGAGCGTGACAAACTGTCTAAGGTCTGGGGCCAATTTTTTCTTTGGGGCGGGCGAACACTCGCAGAACCCCCAAGGCATCGGAGCGTCTCATTGGTGGGACTGCAGCATTCTTCGTTCTAAATAGTGCCGACAATACCAACCTTCCGCTGTTGGCACAGCCGGCGCGAGACGAGGACTCGAGGACCACGACGACCGACGGAATGAGTACCACGACTCTCACGACATCCAAGAAGAACGAGACATTTTCTGATAGGGTGGAAGCCCTGTACAGCGTCTTGGAGAAGATTGTGGCTCACCAAAAAAGTGTCGAGTGTGAAGACGGTATCACGCTGTGGCCGACTGACCTAACTCACCGCCGGCTCGCAGGTTGCGATTTCATGGACATTGTCCAGGACTCGGATCCCTTTTTTTTTCCGCACAGTCAAACTCCAAGCTGCGGGCCCGGGATGGGTGGATATGACCAGAGCTCTGGGTGCAATCACCTTGTTTGGGACAGGATTTGGTGACCTCATTCGACCATCGTCCGATAGGGAACGCGGGTGTCCTTCATGTCTCCACAACCTTGAGGTCCCCAAACACCAAGACTACTTAGCAGTCTGCTCGACAGAGCTGAAAGCCATGTCGGCGCAACTCTCCACATGGAAAAACGGGTTATACTGGGGCGAGCGAGACGACACATTCCGGGACTGCCAATGTTCGCAAGATTCTGCTATCAAGAACGACCGCATCCAGGTTCTACTGCCCAACGGATCATCTTGGTCGACTAAGAACCTGAGGAAACCCGTAAATGTGCCGGAGAGGGGGGTATTTATTTGGTCATAGTAGGCATTGGGTTTCTACTTTGGGGAACCGTACAGAGCGGTCCAGGCCAAATACTGTGTTGGTTGTAAGGCACCATTGACAAGGCCCTGAAACGATGAGATCCACCGGGACAGTTTTGATAAGCACTTTCATGCAAGCCTCAAGGACTTTTCTCGGAGTTCATGATACATAAATGACAGCCTTTCTAGCTATCTGGATAGCTCAGATAGAAGATATCAAGCTTTATAATTAGTCACTTCTTATTCAACATGCTGCGATTCGTCTTGGGCATTCTGAACCGCCCTTGCAGGCTGAGACTTTCTTAATGGGTCGCCGAGATGCCTCGTTAGTAGGGTTAGAGAGTACTAGCATGATTGAGTTCTAGAGATTGGGGGCACTGTGATGTTACAGTGGCTGACATCGAGAGTTATTCATATTAGCGGCATATTCTAATATATGAAACCCAAAAGGGCAAACATTCCGGCTCTCAGAGCAAGGCTGAGTAGATATCAGGCGCCTCAACCCGTTTAGGCTATACGCCACTATTATAATGTACTTGTTGAATTATCATGTAGCAGCTGCGTAAGTTGTTCGTCTTGAAGGCTGAGGTTAGCTATTGAAACATTCTCATTATCCAGGATACCAATTATTTACGTGTTCAGTCATTGTACGGTGCAAATGTTACACCGTCCCACAGCTTGTAAAGAAATAAGTTCTTAAGATTATAATAATAATAATCTCCTTTCTCCTTAGATCTTGAGGTATTCTTTTGCGTCAATAATCTCATCATCCTTAGTACCAACGGCGGAAACTCAGTACATTATTTGCCGTTCATTAAACATAGCGACGCCCTCGAATGCTGCCTTTTTTGTTTTTTTTCCCCCAAAATTGCAACCGTCACTTACCACCAACTATCTGACACGGTCGTCAACAACTTCCAGGAAGCCGGGTTTCCCAACGCCACAGTCCTGCCCACAAACGCAAGAATTGTCATAACCGCCGGTCAAGCAGGCGTGGACAGGAAGATTGGACAGCTGGTGGAGACATCTGTGGCCGACTAGATCGAAGCGGCCTTTGACGGCACAGATGTGGCTTTGAAGGCCGCAGGGGGTGCAGCAGGGGCTGGCTGTCGCCCACAAGATATTGACGTTTCTCATCGACATGAGGTATGATGACACCATAATAAAAATCTGGAAACACAGGTACCCGAAACATGACCCAACCTGGACCTGTGTCGGGGTATCGGATCTCAGTATGAGGAGCATGCATGTCGGGATACAGGCCGAGGCAGCCGTGCCATGAGTACTCAAAATATATTTCATTGCATGTTCTTATGCCTTATCTGTAGTAGGACCACAGCGTCCACGTATGATCCAGAGGTGTCTATCTACGTACATACAAACCTTGATTCAGTATGAGCAGCAACGGCACCGGCCGTCCACGAACAACACAGAAAGAAAACCAGCCAGGGCCCAAAATGCAAGCGTCCTCTTTACGCTGTGACCGCTCCGATGCCCTCTCGTCGCATCCTGAGCCCATGTCACATATCAGTCTTTGACTCACTCAGGCCCTGTTTCTCGTCTCCGCCTCCTTCCACCAGTTTTGTGTGTGGAGTGCGAACAGTCCTGTTTTCCGCCACCACATGAGCATTTCCGAGCTAGGCCGAAACTACTTCAACAATCCACGCCTTTCTTTCTTTGTTGTGATGTTTTGGTATTCTGGAAAGGTGCTGACCAGCGACCGCTACTACGGAAGAGAAGAAGAAGAAAACAAAGAGGCAACCAGGTCTTATTTAAGTAGATTGGCGGGAGAATATCTATTTTTAATCAAGAACAAGAAAAGAAAAAAAGAAGAAGCACTTGCACTCGCACACTTATTTACTCTTGGAGAGCCGGGCAAGACGCGCAACTGCTGGCTCTCCAGTTCATCCAGTCGGGGTCCCAACACTTAATTCAACTTCGCCTTCCGCCCACATTCTATTTCTGACATGTCCAAAACTCATCACGCCTTTGAACCTGTTCACCGCAAGTCTCAGGCCCAGACACTTACCTACGTACCTGCTACGTTTCGGGCCGTGAGTGGCTGGCTGGGCCGTTTTGGGATGCAAACATGGAAATGTACGTACCGCTTTCTTTGTGTTGTGCGCTGCCTTTTGATTTTGCCAGCCAGCCACACAGGTTCTTTGTGTCCAATGCAGTGAATAATACCTGTAGACTCTTTCTGCTGAGACAGCCCCGCTGCCAAAGTAGCGGTCACCTCTGCTGCAATTTTGAGCCACAGAGCCGAGCAGAGAGAGAAAGAGAGTTGGACAGATAACTAGACGCATAATTAAGAGCGCGCCGGCCACGCTGGCTTTCTCTCTCTCTCTCTCTGTGAACTCCAGCTTCTCCTCAGCGCAGTCAAGTCATCTCATCTTGCCCTGGTACATAACATTCATACTACAAATTTCAGCAATCTTTGCCCTCCATCACTCTTCAAATCTAAGCAGCAACCCGCCAAGATGGAGACCACCAGACGACAGCACCAGCCTCCAGCCTCGAGGGCAGGACAGCAGAAACAGCTCACCGAACAGCCCAACATTCTCAGCTCTGGGAAGGGAAAGAAGAAGGGTGCTGGTGGTGGTGCAGAGAAGCCGGTGGCTGACGACAAGAGAGGGGTCCGGTTATGGTTCGTCCAGCTCGCCAGCGCCACCTCAGATAAGCTGACGAGGCCCTTGAGCACGGTCTTGTCATGGGTTATGCTCCTTATCGTGGCTCTGCTCGCCTTCCTCCTTCTTGGACCTACCCTCGGTCAGGTCCTCGTCAACCACACCTTGTGCCGCATGCCCCTGGTGCCCTCCCTGCTGGGTCGACACTGCGCCAGCAGCTACCCCCTCGGACAGGAGCATCCCGCCCTCGGGTCGTCCTGGAACCTGTCCGCCGTGGCGACGGCTGCCTGCCGCAGTGCCCCAGTCCGCCACCTCCACCTGTCGGTCTGCGCAGAGCCCCTCCTGTTCATGATGGTGCGGCCTTCGACCCGACCGTGACGCCCGAGGTCGAAGAGTCTCTGGCCACGATGTATCAGTTCTCTACCCAAGGGCTGGAACTGCTATCGTCCTTCTCCATATCGTTCGACCGCATGGGAACGGTGAGATACACGATCCCGTTGGTTGGCCTGCCCGAGACGGTCGTCTCAGACTTTCAAATCTCCCATGCCGCCCTGAGACTGCTCCAGCCCGCAATCGCAAAGGATAGCACCCTTGTCGTCACCGGCTCGAGCGTCCTCGTCAAGAACTTCAGGTTCTGGAGCAGCGGCTTTGTGGCACAGCTGGACACGGTCGAGCGCGATCTGAATGCCCCTCCTGCTTCTTGGTTCCAGACCCTGTGGCGGGGAGACCACCGTGGAGACAGCTACCTGAAGGCTTACCATACGTACGTTGGATTCCTGACGTACTACGAAAACGCCATCATCCGCATATTGACAGCGGCAGATCGACTGCTGGGGGATCTCGACGCGGCGAGGTTCCATCTTGATATAATGGGCCGCCTCGTCATCATGGCTGCCAACGAGAATCATCTCAAGATCGTCGAGAAAGAAGCAGCATTCCTGGGCCATCTGCGGTACGGAGAGGTCATCACCCGACTGAAGAGGGCCCACGAGTCGCTGGAAGATGCTGTGAGATACCGGAACGAGTTTGTCCAGACACTCCAGCAGATGGAGGTGGCTGCAGGCACCATCCGGGGCTTTCTGCACGAGCTACTAGACAACGCCGAGACGCTCGATATCAGATACAGCACCGTCGCGGACCGGCACGTCGCCGTGTTCAAACTACGACTCTTCGCCAAGTCGATCATGTCAAGTCTGGAGGGGATCCTGGAGCATGGTGAGAGTTCCACGAGACCACCACCGCCACGGGAGATCGAGGCAACACTTCGGTGACTTGCAGGAAGGTACTGAAGTGCAAGAGGGACAGCAGGACTCCGAGGGCTGGGAAGGCGAAGAGGGGGGGGGGAGGCGAGCTTAGGCTGGGCAGCAGTGAACATGGAAAAGAGGCCAGATTGGACAAGACCGCAACTTTTCTTTACTTTGTTTCTCCTTTTTCTTCTTCTCAATGGGAAAGAGGAGAGGAGAGGAGACATCTGGTTACTTCTGGAACTATGTGCAGCTGGGGGAACAGTGGCTAACACAGCCAAAGGAGCCACATTCATATCATCTCATCATCTCTCAATGTTCACCTGGTGAGAGCTTGGCCATGACAAGGGCACTCCAAGCCTCAACATGCAAATTCTCGAGACATGGCAAATAAATGTATGTATGTATGCAATCTCATTCCTACTTCAAACAAGACGACAACAACACACCAGTATCTTAGCAAATGAGCAACAAACACAGCACGGCCAGCTCAGCTCAGCTCAGAGGAACCATGATTCGGTCCACATCAGGCCCATAGGTCCCATCCGTCTGCGTAATGACCACGGTATTGCTGCTCCCCGCCGTCAGCGCACACGTGACAACGCTGCTCCCAGGGGTATTCCCGTCCGCGGTCGGCAGGAACGCAATGTTCTGCTCGACACCATTGCACGACACGTTGGCGAACCGCTGCGTGCTGTCACCGTTCTCGTACTTGATACGGATGGTCGTGTCGGTGGTGGCATCGCTCTCCACGCCGGAAAACGTCACGGTGCCGTCGTCGGGCCCTCCGATGTAGCCGGCGGCCTCGCTGCCGCTGCACCCGCTGCAGGCGACGATGGTGGCCCCGCCCGTCAGGGTAGCGTTCTCGCCCTCGGGCCAGGTCTCGCTGGGGCCCTCGGTCCAGGCGCCCCCGAGGCGACGTTGGGGACCCAGTTGACCTGGTCCGCCATGGTCACGGTGGTGCCGGAGAAGGTGAGCGGGAGCCACACGTAGGTCGAGGCCATGAGGTTGTCGCTGACCCAGCGGTCGCCCAGGTACATGGTCAGGTCGGACGAGACGGGCAGGACGTAGTTGGTCTGTGACGTGTACGTGTCGGTGCCCGCGGTGGCGAAGGTGGTCCAGGACGACCAGGGGCCCGCCAGGTCGGTCGCGTAGACGTACTCGTTGTCGTTGGGGCTCCAGCCCGACAGGTGCGAGGCGAACAGGTAGTAGTAGCCGTCGAGCTTGACCATGGCCGGTGCCTCGTAGTCGTCAAACAGGTACACGGCTGCTGAGACGTTGAGGTAGTCGGACGTGAGGCTGTCGATGCGCAGACCATTCTCGCGCTGTGTGTTTGTATCAAAATTAGATGGGGTTTAATATAATAAGACGGAAGGTAAAAAAAAAAAAAAAAATAAAAATAAAAAAATCACTCACATCCTCCGTCAACAGGTAGGCAGTCCCATTATCATCCTGAAACAGCCCGAGATCCCGGCTCTGGTAGCCCAGGGGCTGCCAGCTGCCCAGATAATCATACGTGCCACACACCGAGTCCCCCGTCGCGACGCCGACCTTGGCCTCGCCGTAGCTGCTGTCGTCGATGTGCATCCACATCACATACTTGCCCGTCGACGAGTTGTAGATGACCTTGGGCCTCTCGACGACGCGGCTCGGGCCCAGGTCGCCCGACGACGACGTCTGCGACAGGAGCGCGCCCACGTACGTCCACGAGACGAGGTCCGTCGACGAGTAGCAGTTGATGTTCTGGAACGCCGAGCCGTTTGTGTGGTCCTCGCCGATGAGGTAGTACACGCCGTCCTCGACGATCACGCCCGCGCCGTGGGCCTGGATGTGGGCGCCCGTGTTGGTCTGTGCCCCGAGATTAATATTTTGTGATTTGGTGAGTTTTACCGTGCTTGTGCCGACCTGAAAATGTCTGGTCTTGGGGAGCGAGAGGAAGGTTGGGGGGGGGGGGTTTCTCACTCCTGTCCATGTGGCTCCAGGGACAATCTGGAGAGACGCGTGCGCCACGCTTGCTGACAGCAGCAGCGGCAGCAGCAGCGAGGCTGGCTGGAAGAGGCTCAACATGGTGGCTTCCGTGGGCCAATTCTAATATCTGCTGGACGTTTGTGTGCTCTTCTCGTATGAAACGCCAAACACACAGGGCACAGACCAAGACAAAATCGTCGTCACTCGATGCTCTTTTTAAAAGAGGCATTCCAGTCCTGGGCAAGGACAGATCCCCCTCCTCCTTTTTGTAATTTCTCGACCACTCAGTTCCCAATATATGCATGGTTTTTATGAACCGCTCATTCTCCATCAAAAAGCAAAAAGGCGAGAAAAAAAATACGACCTCATGGCTCCGAGAGCCCCGAAGCAACAAGTGCAAGTGGAGCCCGAGGCGCCGAAAATGGTACTCAGCTGAAATAGCCCCACGGCCATGTGCTGGAGAAGGAAAGAAAGAAAGCCTCTGTCCCCTCTGTTCACCCAAGAAAAAAAAAGGTCGTGGCCGAGACTTGGGCCGTAGGCCTAATAATGCTCCAAGTGTGTAAAAGAAGCCTCCGTACTATTGTACAGGCAAGGGTTCGCGGGTGCTCGGTAACTTACAAACAAGGTTTCGTAAAAATAAATCCGGGGTAGGTCGACCACCACTCCAACCTCTTGCCCCCTCTTGCCCCTCTCTTTCTCTCTCTCCTCTTCTCTCTGGTGGAGATGCACCGTGTGTGGTTCATGGGTCGGTTGGTTGCTCGGCATAATGAGCTGCACGAGGCGGTCTATCCCGCCAATAATCTGGGGCTGCGACCCCTCAAGGTTGCATTCCAGCACGTCAACTGACAATCCTCTCTGGTCTGACTTCCCTGACATGGAACGACAAGGTCGGCTTGTGCTTTGGCTGCTTAAGAAGCGTGCCAGTAATATGGGCGCCTTTCTGGGGCCCTGCCAGCCTGCAATCGCAAGACGGTCACCCCATCTGGTGGAACTGCCCCGCCTCTTCTGCTTCTTTTTCTTACTTAGTACGTCGTGGTGGAAATTGAAAGTCGATCGGGTGGGCTATGGTGTAGAAAATTGATCGTATTTCTGGTCAACAGACCACACAGTATCATCAGCCTATGCTTCAAGGCTCAGCATTGCATTGCATGGGCCCCTTGAACCCCGAGCATCAATCAACCTCGGTGAAAGAAAGCAAAGACAACATGTCCCTCGCTATGCCGGCAAATTGAGACCTGGTACGCCGCGCGATGGCCCATCCGATGGTTTTGTTGCCCCCACCCCAACTCCAGCTACCAGCAAAAAAAAAGAGAAAAAGGAAAAACATCATAAAAAGGAATGGCCATCATAGCCACCAGACAAACACTGCTCACATCATCAAAAATAAGACGACCATTTACAATAAAAGACTATCACTTTTTGGTGTCGCAAAACTTCCTCATCCCACCACAGGCAAAAGAAGAAGAAAAAATAAAATAAAAATAAAAATAAAAACCATGACCGCTTCGTCAACTGAGAAAGGAGTCGTCACCTCTGGAAGTCCATTCAATCCATCACCTGGACTCTTCAAAGTTGGTTCTTCTTCATCATCAGGAGGGCACCACAGAGCCTGATTTACTCAGGGCAGAGACGGCCGGCCCACAGCAGCTGCCGTCGCAAAACGCCCACCTTGTTCAGGTAGTCAGTCGGTCTGCAGTCGTAGAAAGACACCCCCTCTCTCTCTCTTTCTGTGTGTGCGCGCGCACATGCGCTCGTCGAGCTCCCCTAGTCATCCGTATCCATGCGGTCGTGCGCCGTCGGTGTTGAGGTCGCGACCACGATGGAGTCAGGATCGTCGGCCTCGACCTCGGTCTTGGGCTTGATCTTGGGGCCGCGCTCGCTGCTGCTGTTCTCGTCCGCCTCGCTCCGGCTGTCATCGCCGCTGCTCTCCTCCGCCCCTCTCGGGGAAGACTTGGGCCTGTCCGAGACGAGCGAGTTGTTGGCCATGGAATCACGACGGATGTTGAAGGTATTGTTGTCTTCCTGCGAGGCAAACCTGTAGTCGCCGTTCTCGGTCTGCTCGATGATGCTCTCGCCGAGGGCCCACCTGGCCAGCAGGTTGTCCACGCCGATCTTGAGCCCATCACCCTTCTCCATGTGACGACCGACATGTTCGGTCCACTCGTCCCAGGCGGTGTAGCCCTCGAACTCTTTCAGGCAGTCCGCTTTAGGGCATGCCACGTGCTCAGGGGGCAGCCTCCGCGTGACCAGGCACGAGATCTGCATCTCTCGGACGTGGCTCTCCCACTCCGACTGCAGCTTGCTGTCGCCCTTGGTGAGGGCCTTCTTGATGGCGAAGGGGGCATGCATGCGCCGCAGGTGCTGTGTGAACAGGTCCTTGCGGTTGAACTCGTTGCCCTTGCCCTCGGCGGCGCTCGAGGGGCACTGCGAGCAGCGGTAGTACTGCAGACAGAGGTGCTGGGAAGAGATGTGGCGCTTCCACTCGTTCTTGGAGCCAAAGGTGCTCGTGCAGCCGGCAAAGGAGAATGCACACGGGAACGGCCGGGTGTGGGCGGCAGCGATGTGCTTCCGCAGCGACGACGAGTCCTTGAAGGGCGCGTGGGTGCACATGGTGCAGCGGGTATCGTACTTGGGCTGGGCTTTGGCCAGGGGCTTCCTCGCGGGCCCGCCCGTCCCGGCGGACCCGTCTGCGAGGTCGTTGGGGTCGTTGGACGAGGGCGAGCGACCCGAGCGGGCCTCCGACTGGCCGCCAGCGCTCACCGCCCCGTCGCTAGCCTGGCGGACGTGGCTCAGGGCCTTGAGCTGCTCGGCCGCCTCCTTCATCTCGGCGCTGTCCACGTCGTTTCTCGTCGCAGGGCCCATCTTGACCGCAGGAGGCGCGGGGGCCGAGTTGGGAAGCGGATTTCTGGCGCGCGCCAGCTGGCGGACCGTCTGCACGGGCAGAGCGTACATGGACGTGTGTATACCCATTGGGTTTGGGTTGGGGTTGTGACGACGCTTTCCGGGCTGTCCGCCGTTGCGGGCCTCTACGGGGACATGACCATCGTCCAGGGCCTTGTCGGGTACAGCAGGGGAGGGGCAGCAGCGGCGCCGGAGAGTGACTGCGGTGAGGGTGCAGACTGGACCAGTCCCTTGTACAGATCGGTCATGTTGTGGGAGTTGATGTAACCCAAGAAGCAGCACACCTTGTCATGCTGGACGACATTCCAGACGGCCATGGGCATCGACACAAGCAGCATGGTGGGCGGGCCGAGGAACATGCCTTCCATGGTGATCTTGGACGCGAGGGGAGGTGGGTGCTGGATCCACTGGTTGTAGAAGGCCATGTCCGGGCTGGCATCACCGACGAACGTCGTGCACACGAGCACTCTGGCCTCGTCAAAGGTCAGGTCTGGCACGGGCGCATTCGTCACGAACGGGAGACCCTGGCTCTGGTGGCCATTGGTGTGATGAGGATCCTGGGCAGCAGCAGAGCCTCCCTTCTGCATGAAAGGATACAGGGCAATGTTCTCGACCTTTCCTGGCGTCAGCGTGAACAGGACAGGGGTCTTCTCGGCAGGTGCCTGCGATCGGGCGCTGCCGCCGTTGACGGCCCTCGGGGGCACATCGCGCTGTCTCAGCCGAGTGATCTCGTCGTACAAGCGCTGCACCCTGTACGGCCTGCCAAAGCTGCTGAGGTTGTGCAGGGCTGTGGCCAGGTAGCTGGTGAAGGACTGGACGGGGTAGTCTGGGGAGAGCTGGCCTGGGCTGTAGGCAGCAATGGCCTGCTTTGTGCCGTGGCTGCCTGCATGTGGGGAGTCATGGACAGCACAGGTATCGAGGAGGAGGAGGATATCAGACTGGGCATCCTCAAAGAGGCATCGCACACCACCCCACTTCAGCCGACATGCATCCTCTCGAGTATTGTTGCTAGGGTATACATCCGTCAGCATCTCTTGTCCTTGTGGGTTGCTGCTGCATGTGTATATATATACCTTGCCCAGTACACCTGCTTGTCGGGGCCCACATAGCTGTGGCCGGCATAGTAGATGATCAAGAGGTGGTCGCTTCGGGCATGCTCTATGAAGGAGGCCATCTGGACGCTCAGCTTGATGCTGGGGTTGGGACAGGTGGGTATGGCCCACTTGTCGGTGTGGTAGTTGTATTTCTCGCGAAAGACCTTCTCCAGGCTGAGGACCTCTCGCTCCATGGCTGTGTCCTCCTCCCAGCGCAGCAGCAGCACCGAGGCATTCTTATACGGCGGCCGGCGCTGCATCTTGCCGTAGATGTACATTGCAGCATCTTGCAGGTGTCTGGCAAAGGACTCAAACTCGTGGCGTTCGGGTGGGGGAGGAGGTTCTTGGACTGCATAGCGACGCGACTGTGACTGCTGCGACTGTGGTTGTGGGCGCAAGGAGCAATGTTAGTCATGGTCAAGTCAAGTAAACAAGGCAGGTGCTAACCTGGGGAATACCACAAACCTGCTCAGTAGCAAATTGGGCCTGCTGGGGAGTCACCGTGGGGGGTGGGCATGGCTGAAGCAGCAGAGGCAGCAGCAGAAGCTGTTGGTGCTGGTGGTGCAGCCTGAGGGGCTGTGGCGGGAGGAGTGGTGGTGGTGGTAGTGCGAGGGCGGGGGAGGGGGTTCGGCTACCTTAGGCGCGAGCCTCCGTCGCTTATTAGGAGGGTCCATTGTGTGTGTGTGATGTATGTACAAGTCCAGGGAGGCAGCAGGAGGGAAAAGGCAGAAAAAAGAATCAATTGCCAGAGGGGAGAAGAGTTGTTGTTGTGTGTGTGTGTGTGAAGTTGGTGGTGGATTGTGTGGTCGGGAGAAAGGGTTGGTGGTGGTGGGAGGTTTGGGAAAGATGGAGAGAGAGGTTGGAAGAACAAGGCTGCCCGCCTCGAGGGAGGGCTGTGGCTGCCAGAAAAGACACAAGTGCTAGGGAAAACCAGCGGTGGAGCTAAGCTCTAGCTGATGTACCAGTGACCTGCTGGTTAGACCGGGGCCTGCAGCAGTGGGTGGGGTCAGTAACCCTTCCAGAGGAAAAGAAAAAAAAAAAAAAGGGCGCCTCCGCCTCGGCTCAATCATCTGGCTGGTTGGCTTCCTGCATAGATGATGCATGCAGCAGCAGCCCAAGGATTAGAGAGAATTGCAGCAGGAAGAAGAAATGGAAGAAAAAGAAAAGGCCCAGATAGGGCTGCTACATGGTAGATGGGATCTAATGTTGAGAGGTTTTTTTTTTTTCTTTCCCTGGCAGATCATTCATTCACACACATGTTTACTCCCTCCTATTGAAGCAAGGCTGATTGAGCACATCCTCACATCACACACAACCCACATCCAGCATCAGTGGGAGGCCAGGGGAAAAAACCACCTCTCTTCCTCACCTTGATGGTCAGTACCTAACATGTGTCCCTTGTTCCTGCTTCGAAAAGGCGATGGTCCATCCAAAACCAGCAAGAGCTCTCTGCTTATGAAAGACCAATTAAACTACTGTTTGGTCCTTCCCAAAATTGTTAAAATGTGCTTTCATTTTTTTTTTCCTCATTTTTTTTTCTTTCTGTTGAGCCTCGAATCGCAGCTCTAAGGCTTGTGCGCACACAGCCGTGTGTGAGTGTGCCCGGTCCGTCGGTCCCAAGTCAGACGCGGACAAGGCCACACACACACACGGACAACGGACGCTGGGGGAGAGAGTGAGAGTGAGAGAAACACTGACACACACACACACACACACACACACGTTTCCCCTCTCCAGACCCCTCGGCTGCGAGCCTCCCACCGGTAGGAAAAGGCTGCTCAGCGATAAAGTACCAGGTACATGAAGGGTCAGCCCAATCACAAGGCACAGTGAGAGCTCAGCCAGTCTCTGGGCGCCCTGCGGCCTCGCCCGATCCACACCACAGCAGCTTCTCCTCACCTCTCACCTGGCCTGGACCCTGTGCCCCGTGGCCCCTCCTCCCCGCGAGGTCCTTCCAATCAGGCCTCGTCAGATCTTTGCCCGGGGCTGCAGGCTGCAGTGCCAGTGCAGCAACAGCAACCTTGGATGGCCTCTGCTGCGTTAGCCTGGGCCCCTCGCCTACCTACCGTTTGCTTTGGTTTGGTCGTGCCATGCCACCACTCACTCATGCCATGCACCATCCTCGGCCACGTCAACCACACATGTAACGTCTTATCCCTAGCAAGGTCCTATTTTCTTCTCGGCAAAGGGCTCTTATGAATTGCCCGATTGCCTCTCCCCCTGCCCTCATTTTGATTTTTGGTTTCTCCTCCGCTCTTCCTTTTTTTCTTCTTTTTTTCTTCTTCTCTCCATTCTCTCGCTCACGCAATCTTCTTCTTTTTTCTCTTTTTTCTTTTCCCTGCCATAGCCCAATTTTTTTTTTTAGCGAGGCCTGTGAGACAATGTAGCGACCAAGTGTGAGATTGTCCAATACTGCTACTACTACTATTTACTACTACTAATACAATCCAGCCGATTATTTCTCTTACTCTCACAGCCGTCCCGCGCCACCTCTCCTACCTAGCAGCCTAGGTAGCTTTGGTAGGTGCTTACATGGTAGACGAGCAGCCCGCCTGGTGTGGATGATCAAAGCGGCAAGTGTCAGCCGTGGCTCCAAAACCAAAAGATCAGGCCTCTCTTCTTTTTTTTTTTCTCTCTTTTTATGTGGAGAAGAGGGGGCGGCACTTTTGACGACGTGGGCAGAAAAAGAAAAAAGGAGGGTTGCACCGCATAACGCAATCGTCCAATCAGCCAACTAACGAATCATTGATTCTCTCACCTCTAGGAATAATCAGACTATCCGCGAGTTCCCCCTCCTTCGCGCCACCCCCGCCCCGGCGAAGCTTCTCTCCCACCCCAGCCTACAAGATTTTAGACATTTTCCTTCTCTCCCTCTCTTCAGAGCCCAGCCCACACCTTGGCCTTCTCCTCTTCGTGTCTCGCTCTCTCTCGCTCTTGTCGTAGCCATCTGCACCCCATTCCCACGTGCATTATCTTGCCCTCATCGTCCACCTATCACAACCCCGCCTGCCCGCCCTCCTCACACCCCAACCACACACCGCCAACCGCCACCGGGGCTTGCATACGGCCAATGAGACATGGTGGTATTTGTGGGACCACGGTAACATCGTCTTGTGAGACATGGCTGCAGACAAAACTGCCGAATTTTATCGTATCATTGAACGGTGCACGCGCCTGGCCTGGCTTAGCCCTCTCCCGTAGACCGTGATCTGTCATTGTCGCTGCTGCTGTCGACAGAAACATGACGTATATGAGATTTCTAAGCAAGCCATCACCCAGACACACACACATTGATGACCGGTCCCAAGATTACAGGTGATGAGGGGGTGCGTAATGAATTTGGGATGTTTTAATTTTTTAAAAAAAAAAAAAATTTAATCAACCACCTTGGGAGATGATGCAAATCGCTGGCGCAGTGAGGTGCATAGAAGATGACAGCCTAGACTGAATCTGTAGTGCATGGATTTCCACACAGGTCTCTCTCAAGTCTGTCCCATCATGGACCAATACAGACTTCGGGAGCTCCAGGGTCTTCTTGAGGGGGCCAGATTGCTGCATCACTCAAGAGTCGATGGGTTGATTCCGCTGTGCATCTACTTTATTTTATTGCATTTTATTGTTTTTGTTTCCGATTTTTTTTCTCGGCCGACCCAGAGGACTCAGGGACAGTATCCCAGCCCTCCTATTCAAGATGACTGGCCGTCGTGTCACATCTGTTCAGAGCTATACACAGTCTCTCCTCACATCTTCGAGAAGACCTTCAGAAGCCATAGAAGGTTATGGTATCTCATTCGTCCTGACCAAGTGCATCCACCATAACCTTCTACGTTTTCTGAAGGTCTTCTCGGACCAGAATGCTGTCCACAGAGGATGCTTCGATTGCCCCTCTACCCCAAGTGCTTAAGTAGGCATTTGGGCGTCTCACCTCTGCGATCGAGCACGCATCGATGGGCAAGAGCCTGACTCTTGAACCAGGCTGCCCATAGCACAGTGTCCATGAGATACAGTGCACAGGATTTGACGACGGGCAGACCGGAACGTGATATTGCATACGGCCCCTAATGCCATGTTCCTGAGCCTGTAGTCGGAGAGTACTGCCCTACAAAACCCGGCGTGGGAGACATTCAGCTCCATCTTCTCTACTGTGGCTTACAATGTCGTCTTAAAACAACTTCAACCCCATCTCATCATCATCATCAGACCATTTGCTCTGCATCGACGACAAGCATTGAGGTGTATCACAAGGGAGGAAATGGTCTTGATAGATTGCGCTCAAGTCTTTGGCCCTATGTCCCACTCATGCTTTTGACACATATTGATTTTCATTGACACTACGATCGCCATGAACACTTGGTAAGCACAGACAAGCAAGACAGACCTTGCAATGGTACGAGAAGAAGCTAGGGTGCAATCACCGGAATAACCTCCAATACGCACCATCATCTGGAGGTGGTTGAGGAGCTCCTCAACTAGATTCTGCTCTGAGGCGTCACGGGGATGAACTTATCGTCGAGGACCCAGGACGACGCACCCACGCTGATTCAAAGTCTATAGGGACGTTCGAGAAGGGAGCTAAAGTGCATACCGCCACTCCTTCCGAGAACGTACAAGTTTGTGGAAAGGCTAAGGTCGCCAAACTTGATGATGGAACAAATCGTGCCCTATTAGGCGCCTCCAAACCCACTTCACTCTACACCAAACTCGACCCCTGACGCGATTAGGAGATAATAATGATATAATAGGCCCAGAGTGTGGTCTACGCGCGGCTGCGATAATCACAATCCCAGTGCGCCAACTGTGTTGGCACGTCACCGTCTCTATTGTTAAACCGAACCCAGTAGAGAGACCCATGAACTGCAGTCTGCTGAGGGCCAAAACACCTATTCTTTGGGTAGTCTACCAGTAAATCAGGCGAGGAAGACATGGAAAATCACAGTGGGCCCTCTATTGGCACAGGAGATATTCGTGCAGACGTATAACCAGCCTATCTAGTACGAGTGTTAGTCGTCATAATAGAGCCAAAGTTCTTCGCATCCAATTAGCAGCGCAAAACTGCACATACCTCCAAAATATTTGACAGCCGCTCGATGGTGACTTCTTCTAATAGAAGCTCATAATAGTACTTTGATGAATCGGTGCAGAGGTCAGTCTCTACACCGTACAGCCTCTGACACGTCACCGTGTCTACACAATACTTGAGACCAAGGATAGCTGAGTGGGTCAGACTGTAGTCAAGGAGCCATGTCGGCATTCGCTTCGAGTGAGTGAAGACGAAATCCATGGGCTCATACTCTAGATTGTCGTGTCCTTGATGAGAGCTCAGTCTATAAGGCATTTCACAACCACACGATCCAAGCTTGGCCTTCTCAGAACCGGACCAAGTCAACAATACCAAAGACTTTACCCTTTACACGGCCCATACTCTGCTTTTCATGTTCCATATAAGGTCGAACGATAATGGGACTACTGATTCTGCCAGCCGCCATGGGCAGTGACGTGCGAGCTCCAGACCCCGGTTTTGAGTCGAGTACGCGCGTACAATCTGAGCCCCATTGATGGCCCGGTATTTGGTGCAGTAGGCCATGTAATCAATAATTACCTTTCTTTATTTTCAAAAAAATTCCACGCATACAAGTCAAAGTCCCTTCACTCCCAGGCTTGACCTCAGTTCATAACTCTGCTGTCTTCACCACTGGAGGTTACAAGAGACTGTTAGATTGAGAAAAGATAGCGACCACTCAAGCCGTGACATCATCCTATGGTACGCCTCTGTATAATTGTTCCATATTCCATTTTATTCTCAAAGTTTGAGGCTTTGGAATGGATCTGGCACAAGGCCAGTTAGTGCAGAGGAGGGTTACCAAAGACCTCTGTGTTCTGGCGCCTTGCTCGGGCCGCAAAAGGGGGCAAAGCAGGCTGACCAATCATCTTATACGGATCGCCAGCGACCCACCTTTTTGTGCAGCTTGATTCAGAGCCTTGATCAACTTGTTTCCTGCACTTATGGTAGGACAGCTCATTATGGAGACTCATTTCTACATGGAAAGTATTCATCATAAGAACGAGTATCGATTCCAAACAAGTTCGCTGGAGAGGGCCTAACGCTGAAGCTTATGATCGGGCCAGTTCATACACGGACATAGTCCGTTGGACTTTGTCGTCAATTAATTATGGCCTTACTAAATAATACAGTATAACGATGAGATTCAACAATCGTCAAAAGTATTCTCGTTTGCCGTATTAGAGCTACAGGCTTGATGTTCTCTCTCATAGTATCTCTATATCAAGTACAAGTCTGAGTAATAATCATGTAGCCCCAGAGCACAACGCGGAGCAAGTAGAAGACCCGAAACCAGATCAACATAGTAATATCTATAACCCCTCAACAATGTGTACACACCTAAATGAAGATACGACGAGTAGCAAGCCATAATGCGAACTAAGATAATCGATCCAGTACGAGATGCTTGGGTTACTCACCAGCTTGTGTAGCTTAAAGAGATGTACGTTCCGTTTCGGGTAGTAATGCCTCTTTTTACCAACGCGTTTGGTGGATGTCAACTGCATCACAAATCCTTACGGTTTATAATAAATCACAACCATTGGCGATTGAAGTTCTTGTCCGATCTACTTTTTCAAACCCGTGCACTTGCTGTTACGTAGGCCGTTGTTCACTGATTACCACCAAATTCTCGCTCCTCGGAATCGAAAGACGGAGGGTTGGAGGGCAAAGGGAAAGGAAAGTATATTTCAATAGCACACGTAGACTCGACTCATGCATCATTGTAATAATGACACATGTGATTTGCTTTTTGCTAATTGATATGCCGAGGTCGAAAGCTGAAGTAGCGTGTGATCGTACGTTTTAGAAACAAACCAACTTGAAGTATAACTACTGGGTAATTAAAGCCAATCCCTTCCAGGGCCCTGGCGGCGTCATAGCTTGAGTCACGGCTTCCATAATACCGTGTGGTTTATGCACAAATGCCTGCCGACTTTTCACAAGCGGCAACGGCCACTGGGGCTTTCCGCGCCCCCGAGTTAAGAACTCTCAAGCCGTTGTGACGGTCCAATGCTGGAGCAGTTCAAGGACTCGGTTTGACGATGAATATCACAGCAAAAGTAGATTAGTCCAAGTACGAACAGGCTCAATGGTACAAGAATCTACGGCCTGCTTGCAATATTTGATTACACCCACCCACAATCCTAACATTCATCTCGAATATCAGCCAAAGTATGATGATATCCGTCGTTGGGGAAACGCTGGAGTCACCTGGTGGGCAAGACCGCCGCACAGCAGCTGTGATTCATGCAGGTGGTCCCCAACAGATTTTCGCCTTGGATAGAAGCCGTGGAACGTAGCCTTTCCGCAACACACACACACACACACACACACACACATTGGCACAAGTTGGGGCCAAGACCCGCTCAGGCTTGCCAGCTGCCAGCGTGCCAGGATTGTCGATTACGGGGTTCAGGCATGCTTCAAAGGCGATCCGTGCCAGCCTAGTGCTGAACTCCATTGTCTCCTCTCATGTGCCTCTCCAGTCTATAGACTCTCCCCGAGAAGAACGATGTTACGCCACAGGTCTCGTAGCTTTGGCCTCTTGTTTGAACTCCCTACGCAGGTAGCTTGACCGAGAACCCGGGACGTTCGGCTTCGAAACAAAAACTCCATATCTGGAGTCCATTCCGACATCCACCCTCTTCTTCAGGTTGCACTTAGTTTTATTGTCTGCATGACAACTTGTCTTGGTGCAGGTCTGCCTCTTCCAGAAAGTGGCACTCACACCATGGCAACCACAGGAGAAGATAAGGTAGGAAAGGGCCCAGAGGTCACTCTCGATGAGGAGAAGCAAGCACCCGTGACCTGGAACGCGGAGGCCGAGAAGAAGCTGAGGTGGAAGTGCGATCGTCATGTGCTGCCGTGTATCACGCTTCTGTTCTTCTTGGCATTTCTCGACAGGACAAACATTGGTGAGTCGTCCTTTTTTCTTCTTTCTTGTTCTGTTTCGGGGGCCGCTCAAGCTGACTTTGATATTATGTTGAATGACCTCAGGCAATGCGAAGATCCAGGGCATGGTAAAGGACCTTGACATGGCAGGTCATGACTACAATATCGCGCTCTTTGTATTTTTCATCCCGTATATCCTCTTCGAGGTCCCGAGCAACATCCTCATAAAAAGGATTGCTCCTTCGACATGGTTGAGCATCATCATGGTGCTTTGGGGTAAGGTGACATCGTGTCGAGTCTTTTTTTCTCCTGGTTGAGAAGTAGTAACTAACTGGGACTGTGACCCAATCTTTTTTTTCTTTCTTCAGGCATTGCGACTGTTGGTCAAGGACTGGTCAATACTGTCGGGGGCCTTATCGCCTGTCGGTTTCTTCTCGGCCTGTTTGAGGCTGGGTTATTTCCAGGTGTGTTTAGAAATCAGTTCGTGAATGAATTAGTTCCCTTCACTGGCAGCGGCACTCTCTGGAGATCTACACACCAAAAAAAGGGGGATTCGAGGTCCAGGTCATTTCGCTGAAAAGCCGTCCATCTAGGCGGTGTCTACCTGATCAGTATGTACTACACACGATTCGAAGTGCAGTGGCGGCTCTCTCTGTTCTTCTCTGCGGGAATCGTTGCCAGTGCCGTATCCGGACTCCTGGCGTATGCCATTGCGAACATGAAGGGTGTAGGCGGCTATAACGCCTGGAGATGGTAAGCATCCTCCCTTCTCTCTGAGTCGTCGTTCACTTTGAAGAACTTGGAAGAAGAACAAGTCACTTGATAATGACGAATTTGGGCTCTTAATTACCAGGATCTTCATCATCGAGGGATTGTTTACCGTGGTGGTGGGTGCCCTCTCGAAGCTCTTCATGGCAGACTGGCCAGAGACGGCCGGGTTTCTGAGCGACGAGGAGCGGGCGATCCTTGTGACCCGGCTCGCTAGGGATCACGGCGAGGCCAGGATGGACCACCTCGACAGACGAGCATGCAGGCGCGCGTTCAGCGACTGGAAGGTATACTGCGGGATACTGATGTATCTGGGCATCGTAAACACGGGCTACTCGGGATCGGTAAGCTCTGACGACGGCCCTGTACCCCTTTATTTCATGAAAAGACCCAAGAAAATAAAGGAAAAGGAAGGAAGGGCTCTCCCTTTCCCATGCTCATTCCCAGCTAATGTCTTTTTTTTTCTGGTCTTTTTTCAAGTTCTTTGTCCCCACGATCATCGAGGAGCTGGGCTACGAAGCCCAACAGGCGCAGGCACGAAGCATCCCGATCTTCATCGTGGCCACAGCCCTGTGCCTCCTGACGGCCTACCTCACGGACAGGCTCCGCCACAGATACGCATTCACGATGGCGGGCTGCCTCGTGGCCACGGCGGGCTACGTGCTCCTGCTCTGCCAGCAGCACATCTCGGTCGGGGTGCAGTACTTTGCCCTGTTCCTCGTGGTGGGCGGCGGCTACATGACGCAGCCCGTGACGCTGGTGTGGCTGTCCAACAACGTCAGTGGGCACTACAAGCGGGCCATCGCGTCGGCGATGCAGGTGGGGTTTGGCAACTGCGGCGGCATCGTGGCCAGCAATGTCTATGTGCAGGCGGAGCAGCCTCTGTACCGGACGGGTTACGGGACCAGCCTGGGGCTGGTGTGGCTGTGTGGGATTGCCTGCACGGGCATGTTTTTGGGGGTGCGGCGCGAGAACAGGAAGAGACGCCGTGGGGACAGAGATTGGAGGCTGGAGGGAGAGCCTGATGTTGACAACATGGGCGACGATCATCCGTCTTGGAGATTTTCGACTTGAAGAAGAGTATTTGTCTGCTGCATTCTGGAAGAAGAAATATAAAGTGTCTGTAAGTAAGGAGAATCATGAATGAATTATGCGACAACGATAGGAAGAGACATAAAAAAAGAAGGCGAGACAGAGTTGCCCAATGTGCATACGCACGATGGTCATCCATGCAAGCCATCTTTGGTCCGAAGAAAAAGAAAAAGAAAAAAAAAGAGGGTGTCCCGCACGGGATCGTAGATAATTCGGGCAGTATACTTGGTATGACAGCTGTAACACAGTACTTGCTTGTCTCAAGGAGAAATGTCGGGATCTGGATGATTGGCGTTGGCTCCATCAGCCTCGATTTGTTGGCAAGCTTATCTCTCGCCCGTGGGACGGGACGGCGCCGGTCTACTATCTCTCCCCCTCGTTTTTTTTCTTTTTCGTCCTACCGCTCTGACACGAGCCATTTCCTCCCCCAGCCCTCTGCTGCTTGGCTCTACTAGTACATAGTAAGTAACCCAAGCAATTAATTAGTAGCAAGTAGCAGCAGCGGCGGTGGCCTATCTCGGAGGAAGCCAGGCCCTCCCTCGTATGATTTGGCGACAACTTATCGTCAGGCGTGCGAGGCACGGTTTCTGGTGGCTACCTACAGTGCTAATTATGGCACCCCCGCCGATCATGGGTTGCAGATAGTCATTGCGATTACGGCCTTGCCCCAGGTAATACATAGTACATAAAAATGACGACGGCGCCTTTGATATCGCGGGTTCAGCATATAACTAGTACTCCTACTCCTACACAGCACACCTATTTTCTTGGCCCGGCACATATCTTTCTTGTGTGCTTGTTTTCTGGCTTCTCATTAGTAGTGTGGTCCTCCCCCTCCTCCCCCTCCTCCTCCTCCTCCTCCTCCTTCTCCTCCTTTCCTCCGCCTTCTCTTTCTCCATCTCCTGCTCTCTATCATCTCCTCCATATCAAAAGTATCCACTTGTCTCTGTGAGGCAAAGATGGCTGCTCTCACCTTCTCCAAGTCCACCCTCTACGCCCTCTTCTTGGTCGTCGCCGTCATCTCCCTGCTGGCCGCACGCCTCCTAAAGACGACGAGGAGATCTGCAGACAGCCAGCAAGGCGCCACAAAAACAAGCAACAACAAGACAGGAGGCCGCACCCCAGGACAATGGACCCCCAGCCCCTTCACCACTCCTAAACCTTTGCCCTACCAGGACTGGTCCATCGAGACCGCCAAGCCCCTGCCCTACAGGGCGTTCCGGCACGGCCCCAAGTACAACGTCACCATGGGCCTGCGCTCGGTGCAGTTCGAGGACTGGATCCAGCTGGACAGCCACTTCCCACGCTTCCACGCCGACAAGGCCCGGCGCATCCAAGAGCGCGGGGACAAGTGCTGCCGCACGGCGCCCGAGGCCTTCCCCGCGGCCGTGGAGCTGCTGGAGGAGCTGACAGAGTACCTCCCCGCGCGGTACCCATCCCTGTACCGGCGCACCGAGGTCGGCCTGGACAACCTGTGGTCGGGCGAGTCGTTCAACATGGTGGAGCGGCCGCTCAAGGAAGACCCCATCGTCATGTGCGCCAGGCTGGTGCAGGACGACCTGGCGCTCATGTTTGAGCGGCCCGACGGGCAGTACTACCTCCTGGCGGGGGCCATCCTGCTGGCCGGGTTCTGGCGGCTCGAGGACAAGGTCGGCATGCCGCTGTCCGAGATCCACACGTCGGGCGAGGTGCCGCAGTACAAGGAGAAGCTGGAGAGGGGCATGATGAGCTTCTTCAGGCGGCTCAAGTGCGAGGACCTGTACGCGCGCAACAACTACTTCATCCAGGTCGACGACGACCTGGCGTGGAGCTGGAGCATCGGGTCCGAGGACTCTGCCGAGATCAGCTGGAACACGGCCGAGAAGAACCGCGCCGTCGAGCACCACTTCTTCCGCTCCGAGAGGCAGACGCTGCGGAGGCTGCCCAAGACGGGCGCCGTCGTCTTTACCATCCGCACGTATTTCCACCCGGTCACGGAGATTGCGCAGGAGGATTATGTCCCCGGGAGACTGGCCAGCGCTGTGAGGAGCTGGGGGTCGGATGTGAGGAAGTACAAGGGGGCTGACAAGTATGGTGAGGTGTTGCTCGAGTACCTGGACCAGGAGCATCAGAAGCAGCTGGATCGTGGGCTGGATATGTCCAAGGAGGACGAGGCGAGACAGTATCCATGGTGAGGCAGGGCCAGAGAGAGGGCTTGACCTGCAGCGGCTGTATGGTCGCTTGCTTGAATGCATCCAGAGAGAAATTGAGAACCACAGACTGGAATTTAGAAAGAAAATTAAAGCGGCCTTTGTACCTAACTGAGTTGTTTATTTATATGCCAAGACTGGCTTATTATGTATCGAAACGATGCTTTAGTATATTCTATAAAGACACACCTTGGCTTGATTCACTGTGCTTTATCCATATCCCCGTCCTAAAAGTAGTTCTCGGTTCAACTCGTCAGGTGCACCAGAACAGCAGAGCTCTGATACACCGTGATGCCCACAGACCCGTCCACAACATCCAGGGTCTGCGAATCATTCCGCACCCCCTTCACCTCCAACCCTGCGCTCTCATAGGTCCACTGGCTGCCGGCATACGTGATGCTGTCCGCACTCCCGCCCGCACCCAGAGGGCTGCTCAGCAGATCAACAGTCACGCTGGTGACCCCATCGGGCACGCTCACCGTGAGGTTCTGGCTGGCCCTCGCCGTCGTGGAGCTCGAGCTGTTCCAGTAGTTCAGGTTGACGAACGCGAGCCTCGCAGGCACGCCGTCCTCGTACGCAGCATACCCGGCCCAGTTCCCGGTGGACTCGTCCTCGATGTCGAGCTGCGACACCTGCGCAGCCCCGCTGCTGCCCACAAAGTCCGCCACAAACGGCTGCGCATAGTAGTTGGCATACACGTGGGGCTCGCTGGTCCCCGACGCCTGCGGCAGCCACAGGTCGAAGCCGCTGTGCATGATCTGCTGGAAGTTGAAGCGGACGACGCCGATGCTCAGGGCGTACAGCTGGAAGTCGACCTGCCACAGGGCCGAGCCCAGCACGGCCTGGTAGGCGTAGTCGTGCGTCGGGTTGAGCGAGTTGCCGATCTCGGACAGGATGTACGGGATGTCGGGCTTGTTGGCCTGCAGCCAGTCGATGGCGGGCCGGAACAGGTCGAGGTGCCCCGCGATGGCGCTGTGCGTCATGAGGCCTGCCGCCAGGGTCGAGGCGCTGCCGCCGTCGGTCTGGTAGTAGTGGTGGGCCACCGTCTTGACGATGTTGTCGTCGTCGATGCCCAGGCCGAAGCCCGTGGGGACGTCCAGCACCCAGGCGTCCGAGTCGTCAAAGTGCGCGCTCGTGTCGAAGGCCTGGAAGAAGGGCTCCTGGGAAGAGGTGAGGTTCAGGGCGTCTGCGATGGCGGCTGCGTACGCGGTGAAGTTGCCCACGTAGGTCTCGTTGGTCAGCGCCGCCTGGTACGTGGGCGGGCCCAGGTCCGTGGCCGGGTACAGGTCTGGCTCGTTTCCAGGCTCAAACGAGTGGATCATGTCGATGCCGATCGCATCCACCACCGTCGTCGCCCACAGGACCGTCTCGTCGACGTCGGTGATGGCCATGGGCGTCTGGATGATGTACTGGGCGTTGGAGAACATCTTGCACAGCTCCCAGTACGAGGGGCCGATCGTCGTGCCCCCGACGTCCTGGTAGTTGTAGACCTCTGCACGCGGCAGTGCTGGTTCGGTCTGGTTGGCGATGTAATACGCATAGTCGGCTCTTTTTGGGGAGAGGTCGGTCAGCATAAGAAGGATATTTGTCATAAGCTTCGAGAGGGAAGCAGTGGGACGAGAAAGAGGGAGGAGGGGGGGAGCAAGGAGGGGGAACTCACGAGGTACCGCCTAGCCTGATGAGTGGTTTCCCACCAGTGCGATCGGTGATGCCAGCAATGAGGTTGATGGAAAACTCATTCGCGTTGCCGTCAGCGTCGAGGGCATAGTTCCACAGAGAAGCCTGCTCAAAGGCAAACCCAGCAAAGTCCGGGTCGACCACGCCCGACGCGTTCGAGGGCACACTAGAGGGGACAGACACATAAGGTTGGGCAGCCGTACAGGCCGTCAGCCATGCAAGGACCTGCTGCAGGTATCGGGGGACCTTGTTGGTGTTGGACGCCATCGTCTCTACGGCTCTGTCTAGCACTGCCCGACCGAGATGAGAGCCACGACCAGCAGCAGCAGCAGCAGCAGCAGAAGAGGAGGAGGAGGACGAGTCCATGGCTGCTTCTCCCCACCGCCTTGGGCTGACTGCTTATATATATATATATATATAATATAATATAATATAATTATGGGGAACTCCGAGAGGTGAGCACTGTGCATCAGAAGTACCAGTAGCAGCAACAGAAGCAGCTAGGGGACCGGCAAAGCACGTCTTCTGTCGGACGCATGGCGACGTAGAGCTGCATGTGGCTTTGGTAGCGACCCCGCCACAGCGGCACTGGGTCCTGTCGAGACCTGGACCAGCTTGTCCCAAGCTGCCCTGGTGATTGGTCTACTGTGTAGAGACTGGTCCGGTGCGCTCTCACCCAGGCATCACGCGATTCAACCTGCAGCAGCCCCCTTGTCGCGGTCATATGGGCCCTTCAGCTTTCAATGCGGTGAGGAGGAGGAGGAGGAGGGTGAGGGGTTGTTGTTGGTATTTTTGAAGGGGAGGAGGAGGAGGGTGGGACAGGCCTGGCTGGCTGGTTGGGCCGTTCTCGTGATCGAAAAGTGATTAGCACTATAGTCTATAGTGTGTGTACGTTCGTACATCCAAGCCGAAGCGGGAAATCAGAAAAGGAGGGAGGTTGGGGAATCTCGACGCGTGTGTGAGAGGTGCAGGTGGGGAAGAAGGGCTCTGACGCCATTACTGTAAGTCACACACACGGTCCGTGTCCTTGGAGGCTCGCCTGCCCGTTCCCACCAGGAATGCTGCTTTTAGGGGACAAGAACGAGAGAGAACGCCAGGGAGGAGGATTTCCAGGCACCCGATACTACTTACAAGTATGACCTGGTACTTGAAGTCCATCCCTGGTCTTTGACCGGATGTCGGAATAAAGTCCCCGCATGTCGGTCTCACGTCTTGGACAGGGGCGTGGCACGTCATCAGACCCACGGCTTTCAAGTACTACTCATGGTAATTAAGTACTGCACAAGTTTTGATCATGTCCACAGACGACAGCATCTCGACAACATGAACAAAAAGGTGAAAAGGTCGAGGTTATGGTTTTGTTGGTTTAGGTACTGTTGCAATCACGGATCACCGGGCTCTCGGTTGTTTCATCCAAGCCTGGGCTGAACTGTTGCAGAATTTAAATATAAGCTCTCATCAGCCTGGCAGCGCGCTCAACGCAAAGGCCGGTTCTTTTGCTTGACATAAATCCTCTGGGCCCAGAATTTTACCTTGCTGTGATAACTTTTTTTTTTTTTTTTTTTTGGAGAATAAGTTAGTTCACACCGCCCTCGAGGTTACATCAGACAATATTTATCAAGTCAGCAAAAATAGGATGTACGTGGAGACCCGCGCGTTTACGTACCCCCAGCTGAGGACGTTGCCCTCAAACAACGGACAGGGTGAAAATGCTGTCCATAATCGTGGCCGGCTGTAAATTATCTTTCATGCCAGAAAATTGGACAATACTATGTGATTCTCTAGGTCCCCAAAAATAAATTCCTTTAATCAGATAGTAAACTTCCGCTTACAAGACCCTTTGAGTTTGACCACATGCACAAGAGATCCATATTAAATCAAAAGAACTCGTCCACAGCTCTTGAACAACTCATTCAGCATCTTGAATCTATACACAAGGCTTCAGGTGGGAAGCTGTAGGCCCTATAGATTTGTATTAAGCTATGGCAGAGGCAGGGGCTTAATCGAGATGACTGCTACCAGAGTTGCCTTGTTTGAGAAACACTCATTATGGAGCATGGGAAGCTCCTAAACTTTCAGCGGCCAAACTTCAGCAAGATCCATAACTGCCCAGGTGCATGAAATTCGCCTTATAGTTGCGCTGCACTGCCCGCTGTGCAGAGATGAGCTCTAGGGAAAGAAAGCAAGGCCCCTGGCAAGGAGAAGCTGGCTATAGATCTCTGCAACTATTGAAGCAAGGATGTTGAATGGGATGGTGTAGCTACCAAGTGCATTGGCCATTCCATTTCCCATCTCGCGAATGTACCATTACTGAATCAAAGTACTTGTTGGCCTTGCAGAGCTGTCAAATTTCAGCAGACAGAAGATGACCAACTAGATTCTTAACAAAATATATTCCTAACTACCTAGGTAGGCGTGCAGTTTAAATAAAATACTAGACAATCTATCAGAAGGCTTAACCTTAACCTTGTCTTCTTTTGCCCATTTCAGACAAGCAGGTCACATTTGTTTCATTATCGGAAGTGGAAGTATATTTTCAATCAGATAATCTCCCCAAGTACCATTGACAGATTATGGGTGGTACTTAGACTCACTTTGCTGGCTGATTCCGAGATGAAGGATATAACATCCCAGAATATATACCTGCAAAAGATGTATGCTGTTCTCAACATGCTGGCTCTCAAGCTCTGGAAGTCCACCAAGCATATAATCTCTCTTGTCTCCCTCCCGCCTCCTTCTGCCCGCCGTTCCTCGCCACACAAGGCTGCAGTGCGAACATCGCATGTCAGACCGCTTTGTAGTCCCCCTCACCTCCCCATTAAATAATCACCGAGTCCGTTCCCGACCAACGCATCTCAGTGTGTACCATGCGCTGCCCCCGATCAGCAGATACAGGGCAGGTGCAGCGTCTGATAGTTACTGCACGTCCCACTGGCCGGCGTGTCGCTGCCCGTCTGGAGGTAGACCTGCCAGTAGTCCGCATCCAGCTCGCAGGCGAGAAAGTTCAGCTCTGTTGTGCATACACACACGCAAGTCTTTTCGTCAGTCTCCCGTGTCCCCCTGCTTCCTTCTTCTCTCTAGTCGTTGACCGGAATAAAACCCCTCCAGAGGTGGCCCCCCGAGTTTTTGGAGGGGTCGGTTCGGGATTCGATTACTCACGTCTCCCATAGACACTCGTGGTTTCTGTCACGATTGTGTCCCCCTCCAGCGTCCACTCGCTCATCGTAGCGACCGCCCCAAAAGTAAGTGTCTTGTACGACGTCGTATCGTTGCCCACATTCAGGTACATGGACGAATTGGTTGACTGGATCGTGCCGTTGACAGTAAAGTACTCGGACGAGGCTTCCGGGCCCACCGTGGCAAGTGTGTCTGTTTGGTTTTTTCGGGGTGGTTAATTAGGTTGAATGAGATCACACTGATTGTCAGCCTTTCTTGAAAGGTTTTCTGCTGGCCGACGAGGTGATTTTCTCTGTGAATCATCTCTGTACTCTCTTTGCCCCAGTACTGGATGGCGGTGCCGGTGTCAAAGGAAGGCAGGAAGAGGAAGAGGAGGAGGAGGAGGAGGAGGAGGAGGAGCAGGAGAATGAAGAGAACGAAAAGACGTACTGTTTCCAGAGTAGGCCTGTAGGTAATAATGCAGAATAGGGTCCACCACCGAGCGAATCTGCTGCGGCTCCGCCAGCGCAGTGAGAGGAAGCGCCAGCGCGACGAGTAGTACGGTCAACATCTCTGAGGTTGGCTATGTGGGCACAGTGGGCGCAACAACAAGAAGACCGAGAAGAAAGAAAGAGAGGGAGTCGGTTGAAGGAAAGAGAAGGGAGAGAGAGTCCCCAGGGCTGCAACACCCAAGGACAAGGCGCGTTGCGAGCGACACCTCCTATTTATGGGACGGCGTCATTAGCAAAACAGCCGAAGACGACAGCCAGTACCTAATTGGGGTGCTGGTGCTGCTGCGCGGGTCGATATTACTTCTGTTGTGTTGTGTCGGATAAATTGGCTGATGGTCCCTGAACCGTCCAGCGCGGAACCAGGCATCCGAAGTAGCCTGGCTGTGGGTTGAGAATTGAATACTACCCAGGACATTCGCACATGCACACGCACAGAAGTCAGGCACACACACCCTTGGTGAGAATGCTATGAAACGGTGCTATCATTACGGAAGCTTTGTGGCCGGTAGTCCATATGAGAACAAGAGAGTGCCAATCTAGCGCCAGCCGTTGAAGATAAAAAGAGACAGAGAGACGGAGGGGCAAAAAAAAAACAAAAAGCAAAAATACAAGACGACATTCGGTATCGAAAAGGAGACACTGCTAGACCCGCCCAGAAAGCCAATGATAACTTGAAAGAAGAACCTAGTTCATAACGCTGTGTTCCCCATGACTAGGAGAAGTAACATGCCGTTCAGTGCAAAGACGGTAACAAAGGTGACGGAGACGACGACGCGGTTGGCCAGGCTCAGGCTGTCCCACCTCGTCATGGCCATGGCGAGCGCGGTACAGCCGCACCCGATGGAGACGACGGCGCCCAGGGTGGCGCCGGCGTCGACCTCGACCCGCAGCTTGTGCCTCCCCGTGAGGATGAGGACGGTGGCTATGCCCAGCAGCAGGAATGACATGGCAAACAGGCCGCTGGTGGCGAGAAACAGCACGCGGTCCTTGTAGACGTGCATGCGCTGGTCGTGGATGCTGGGCAGGTTGGCGTAGTGGGCCTGGTAGCCCGGCGGGAACTCCTCGGAGCTCGAGTAGCCCGGCCCAGGGTCTGCCTCGTCCTCGGCGTCCGTCTCGACAGCGGTGCTGGAGTCATTGCCTCGGCTGGGCGGCGAGCGGCCCGGCGGGCTGGTGAAATAGCTTTGTCCGTTGTTGGGGGAGGGCACGGAGCCTGTCGAGCCATAGGTCGAGTCGCTCCGCTGTCGGCCGAGCAGGGACCGGCGCTCCGGATCGCGGGATGTGACCCATGATCGGGCCTTGGAGAAGGGCCTGGCGAGTGACTGCAGCATGGTCTTGAGGTCTCCGCTGTCCGGCTCGTCCGGGTGGACGTATATTGCGTAGTCGTCCTCCACGTCGCCGTTCTCGCTGCCGTTGTCGTACTCGTTCCAGTAGCCAATATTCTCCTCTCTTGCGGGGTGGAAGGTGTACGTCCGCGGGGGCCCGGCTTTATCGTGACCCGCCGCAGAGACTGTCGTGGGCTGACGGACTCGGAGTCGGTGATGTTTTCGTTGTCAGGAGCTGGAGGCGAGAATGTACCTCGCACGGGGGTCGAGCTGCGGATCGTGGACAGGAGTTCCTCGTATGCCTGCTGCAGAGGCTGGATGTCCTTTCGGGTGAAGCTCTTGGGCTGGTTCAGGACGTTATCTCTGAACCGAGCGCCCAGTGTGCTGGAGCCGGTCCATTTCTGCCGAGACACGTCAGTCATATGTTTCTCCCCCCAAAACCTGCTATGCGCTCTCTCTCCTCCTATCTCCCCTCATCGTGTCGGAGCACGGACCTTATATTTCTTCAGGAGTTTGCGAAACGCGATGGTCTGCGCCCCGACAAATCGCCCTAGGTGTTGTATGTCATCACCGCAGGTCAGGACCTCGCGCTCGAGCCTCGCAAACCTGCGGCGTCGCTTCCTGGTAACGTTCTCTCGTTGTGTGTTGGCGCAGCGGAGGATGAGTCGGTGTGTCTCGTCCGAGAGGTGCTCTGTGTGTGTGATTCGACAGGTCAGTTCCGCCATGTCTCGTCAAGGGCCCAAGCGGCGGCCCATCAGGGCAGGGCTGTTGGGAACAGGAGGGGGCTGTGCATACGGAGCCGGCGATTTATCTCGTCTGCCTTGGCGGTGACGAAGAGACCGGCGCGAGCATGTTGATTGCAGAGTTCGTTGTAGAGCTCGTTCTCGACCCTAGCGAGGTGCGTGTCGGGTTGGCCGGGTATGGGGACCGCCTTGGCCTCGCCTTTTGTCGTGTGGACTTTGATGTAGTGCTTGAGGGAATTGTAGTCGATGTTATCTGTAGGGAGCAAACAAGAAAAAAACGGTGAAATGGGTTCGTCAGTAACACGTCCAAAAAGGAAAGTCCGTCCGGATCGCGCGGGTTGTTGGATCTGCTCTTGTGTGTGTGTGTGTGTGTGTGTGTGTAATGGGCTGCATGACGACATACGGAGGCTCCATTCTGGTACCGATTCTCTCTCGAACTTCTGTCCGTACTTCATCGCCTCGTCCTCGTCCGACCTCCTCGTGTGACCAATCCGAGCTGCCACCAAGGTACATACACGGGGTGCGTGGACGGGCGCCCGAGCCGAGAGTGGCGTCGGCAAAACAGGTAATTGGAGAAGGAGGAAATAAAGTAGTGAAGGAGGGTGGTATCAGTGTGAGACTGTAGCCGAGACGGCGGGTTAGAAGGAATTCAGGGGGTCAATTGATTGTGCAGAGGGCCCTGTGATTGATTGAGGCTGGACGACAGGACTAAAAAGAAGAAAAAAAAAGAAGAAGAAAAAAAAAAGAAGATGAGATGAAGAATTGAGGCCTCACACAAGACAATGTGTCAGTTGGGGGAAGGCAGAGACGACCGTTATCTACTTAACTAAGTATTTAACGTTAGGGGAAAAGAGAGGGGCGGGAACCATCACAAGCTCTGAGGCCGTCTTCCTAACGTCGTACCCGTCTTTGGACTTACTTGATGATGCAGAGTTTAAATGCATGGCAGGAATGTTCTTATCACGTATCGGAACAGTTGTCTGCAGGGAACAAGGGGTTGAGGCGAAAGACGGGGCCTTGGAAACCAACCTGCGAGCGTTTGTTGCCGAAGCGAGAAGAAGGTCTAGGCCTTTGGGGCTTTTCGTTACTTACTGTAGTACTACTAGAACGGCCCTGGGAATCGATCCCACCACCAAGTCCACCACCACCACCACCCACCACCACCCACCACTATTTTCGGTTTCGGACTGAGTGACTTCTAGGCCCCGTTCTTTTTTTCTTCTTTTTCTTTCTTTTCTTCTTCTTTTTGTTTTAAAAAAAAGTTTTTTTCTCCCTACTCTCTATATTACTTCCTCTACCTTTGGTTGGCTTTTTCTTTCTTTCCTCCTCCCACTTCAATTGTCCAGCGGAACATAGTACGTTGTCTGTTTCGGCCGTGCAGGTAGGGCATACTTGATGCTACCTTGTACTGGACCCGGGACCTGAATCCAAGGCAGGACACGCCCCGGTGGTGGTTCATCCGGGGCGGGTCCTGCGGCTCGTTTCCAGACTGGGGCCGCAGTTTACCCATCCTCCTCTACGGAGGTCAGCAGCATTGCTGGGTAAAAGTTCTCTTTTGCAATCGGGTGTGACAGACAATGTCTGTATGTATCCGTACTTACAATCTCGACCACGGGTTTTGGTGTGTACACCCACATGGGCCTTCCGTTCCGTCAAAGCCGGATGCTTTGCTGAGATCCAATAGCCTTCCGTGGCGTGCCTCACCGATGTCGCTATCCCCGAGCGCCATGGTGACAGTTGATATGATATGCATGAGTGTGTCTGACATGGAGCTCCGAATCACACGATATGTATGGATGGTCTCTCGTAATGAGAATCTGCTCGCGTGACCTCCTGCCGCATATAGAGAGGGAGGGAGGGAGAGACAACATTATCTATGACCGAAGCCTGCAGATGCAACACCACTTCTCTCGTCAAGCCCTCTCTGCGTGGGCCCGGCCTGGAGCTAGCAGATAGATCGTCCATACTGTCTGTGATACTGGAGGAGTGAGCCATTGATTAGTCTGGACTCGAGCAAGACTCAGACTCTGCCGCTTCGACCAAGAGCATACGCTATCTGGTGGTGTGTTAACCCAATCAGTTGCTTTGCTTCTGAGAGTGATTGATCACATTTGCAGGACCAGCCAATGCTCTCTGGAGTTGTGCGGAAGTCATGCGCGGAACCAAGTACGGAAGCAAGTTCGGGACCTCTCTCTCTCTCTCTCTCTCTCTCTCTCTCTCTATCTCTGTGCAGGACCTCTTCCTGCAGGATGAGTCCTGTGTGTGATGGATGTGAGGCCGTGGGGCCGCCTCTGTGTGGGACCTTTGTGCATGGGATTATTGATTTTTGATTGTACCAAGGATGGAGCGACTGCATCCTCACGCCTTGCGTATTACGTACTTGGTATTTACTGTGCACCTCTTGTGCTCTTCCGACAGCAGAGAGAACTTAATACGTACTGAGTTGCGAGGGGTTGCCCGGTAGTACTGCGGCACTACTTCCAGCATGTTCGTAGTTGTTGTGTGCTAGTATTCGTGCTATTCTGTACCACACTTTACTGTGTTAGTGAAGCAGTCCAGCACCACTACACGCGGGTGGGTACCCTAGCCTGCCCCTCCCCACCTGCTCAGCCTGCCAGCCAATCATCACCCATCCGCTCAGCGCTTGCCCCTACCAGAAATTTTTAAACTATGAATTTTTTTCGTTCAACCTCGTAGCAAGCAGCAGCAGCAGGGCTAGGTCGGCTGGGTCGCGCAGAGAATAGCACAGAGACACAGAGAGAGACGAGAAGTGATGTGTTTTTGAGTTCTCAAGCCGCACGCCAAGCCAAGCCAATCCAATTCAGACCAACAAACAACGAAACCTTTTTAATTTTCTTCTTCGACCGCTTACGAAACTGCTCCCCCGGCTTCCTCGACATGGCCGCAGCAGAGGGCAGCACCACCTCGTCCTCACTGGCATCAACCTCCTCCAACACGCTCACCCACGCCCACGACAACCCGGGCATCATGGCCGCCATGGCCACCTCCTCCCCCGCACGAGACGGCCTCGATGCTCGCCTTCCTCGACGCCCTCCGGGCCGACAACAGACACACCTTCCTCCAGCCGCCCGCGTCCGTGTCGACGGCCGGGCTGCACTGGGCCAAGCATGCGCTGGACGCGTTTGCGGGCCAGGTGGGCGACGAGCAGGCGGCGAGGAGGCTGAGGGAGAAGAAGAGGAAGAGGGAGGCCGGTGGCAGTAGTGGTGCGGAAGTGCTCAAGATCCGGCGGCTGCACGTGGAGGGCTTCGAGACGGGCCAGGTGTGGCAGCAGGCCAGACGAATCATCCAGTCTACGCTGCAGGCCTCCAGGAATATGCTGGCCGAGCTGGAGGAGGACGGCCAGCTGCTCAAGGAGGGTCAGGAAGACAAAGACGATGTAAACGGACACGCCAGGGAGGTGCGGTCTGATGAGGACGGGTCCGACGTCGGCTCGCTCGACGGAGGCGAGGAGGACGAGGCTGTCAGCAGCGGATCTGGCCCGGAGGACTGGGAAGATGCCGAGTCCCAACAAGACGATGATCTGTCCGCAGAGGAAGACATAGAGGACATCGAGGCCCTGGACGATGAGGAAGAGCTCGACGAAGATGGTCTGGAAGAAGAAGAGGACGATGAGGATGATTTCAACCAACCAGCCGGAACCTACGTCGAAGACCCGAACGGCCTCAACGATGGGTTCTTCTCGATAGACGACTTCAACAAGCAATCTCAGTGGTTTGAGGAACAGGATTACAAAGCCGACCCGCATACCGACCAGGCGAGCGATGATGATGAAGACATCAACTGGCATGGAGACCCGTTTTCGGAGCCTCAAGGCAAAGCAAAGGGAAAGAAGGCCAAGGACGACAACGATCAGGAGGGAGATGAGCTATCAGGCCTCGAAGACGAAGGCGATGAGGATGACGATGCTGGGCCGACCTTTGGCGACATGGACCTTGACGCTCCGGACGGCGCGAGCGACGACGAGGCGGGCAACCTGGCGGACGGACTCGAGGGAGACATGGGCATGGACCTCACCGCCAATGACATATTCTACAAGGACTTCTTCGCGCCGCCGCCAAAGAAAGCCAAGAAGGGCGACTACAAGCCAAGAAAATCTCAGCCCCCCAGCGCCAGGAAGCGCCAGATGACCAGGACATGGAGAGGGCAATGGGAGACGTACGGCGCGATCTCTTTGAGGACATGTCAGAACACTCTGACGAGGAGGACGCCCTGTCGGACGTGCCTGCAGGGGACCCCAAGTCCCGCAGGTCGGCCCACGAGAGGCGACAGGCCAAGCTGTCCGAAGAGATCCGCAGGATGGAGTCTGAGCTCGTGGCCAAGCGGGCATGGACGCTCTCGGGCGAGGCATCCGCCGCCAGCCGGCCGGTGAACTCCCTGCTGGAGGAGGACCTCGACTTTGAGCACGCGGGCAAGCCGATCACGGTCATCACCGAGGAGGTCAGCGAGGAGATCGAGGACCTCGTCAAGCGGCGCATCATCGCCAGCGAGTTCGACGAGGTCGTCAAGCGGCGGCCCAACGCCGACGTTCCCGCCGACGTGCGCCGCGGCCTGGTCGAGCTGGACGACTCCAAGGCGAAGCAGAGCCTCGCGGAGATCTACGAGGAGGAGCACGTCAAGAACGCCAACCCGGACTCGTACGTCAGCGCCAAGGACGAGAAGATGCGCCGGGAGGAGAAGGAGATCGAGAACATGTGGAAGGACGTCTCTTCCAAGCTCGACGCCCTCAGCAGCTGGCACTACAAGCCCAAGCCGGCAGCGCCGTCCCTGACCGTCGTGGCCGACGTGGCCACGGTCACCATGGAGGACGCACAGCCCACGACGGCCCAGGGCGTCGGCGGCGGCGAGAGCATGATCGCCCCGCAGGAGGTGTACGCACCCGGCAGGGACAACAGCGCGGACAAGGGCGAGGTGGTGGCCAAGAGCGGGCTGCCGGTCGCAAGGCAGGAGATGAGCCGCGAGGACAAGCTGCGCAGGCGGAGGCGGGAGAAGGAGAGGATCAGGAAGGCCGGCGGCGATACCACAAAGCTGTCCAAGAAGGCGCAGGAGAAGAAGGACACCATGGCGGACCTGAAGAAGGGCGGCGTCAAGGTCATCAACAAGAAGGGCGAGGTGCTGGACATGGAAGGCAACAAGGCACAGGACGCGAGGGCCGCCACTAGTAACAGCTTCAAGCTCTAGGTTTTGACGAACCGTAATGCCAGATTTAGCCCTTTCAGCTTTCTATCCAAAATTAAAAGTATCTTTTCAAACACACTATCTTGGTCGTCAATCCAACTCTGTATGCCATCTACATCTAGTATGACCGTTAATTGGTTCAACACTCACTGTATTTGTGTTGCGGCCGCTCTGAGGGTGAAGAAGCGCACGGGCCACTAATTGCGAAATTGTTAGTGGCCACTGATCAGTGTGACGTCCAAGACCCGATCGACCGCAGCTCCCACTGGGCCCGCCTTTCACCGACCACCCAATCAGAAGCGACGTTTTGGTGAGCCAGAGGCGACTTTTACCGCACAGCAGCAGAGCAGCACACCTTGTGCAGCAATCAACGACGCCGTCCGTACAATCGTCCACCACCACCACCACCACCCTTCACCCTTCACGGTGATCGCCACCCTCTCCACTCTCTCACTTTTCTTCTCTTTCTATCCCGACTACAGAAAAGAAGGTTTCCAGAATCAATCAGCCCCTCCACACGCAACAATGTCGAGCGCATTACGGACATCGGCCTCCATGGCCCTGCGAGGTGCGTCGGCGAGAGGCAGAGAAAGCTTGACCCGAGGGGGAGGCAGGGGGAGGAGGAGAAAGAAGGAAGGAAGAAACGGAAAGAGAGAGACAGAGATACACGAGTCTCAATCATTTGACAAATCACTGACTGGACAACAATCCGAACAACAAACAGCCAAGCCGACGACGTCCCTCATACCCTTCCGGGTCGCCGCCGCGTCCATCTCCTCCTCCTCCAAGAACAATGCCGCACAGATCCAACCCCACGCCGGCGCCTCGACGAGTCTCCAGCCGAAGCAGGTTCCCCTTGCGAGCCAGGAGGGCACCAAGGGGATTGTGCAATATGCCCTGTACGTTCATTTACACACACACACACACACACACAAGAACGCCTTCCCACCCCGAGGAAGAAGAAAAACAAGACACAAAAAGCTGAACCCTCCTCTTTTTTTTTTTTTTTTTTTTTAGCACCACCCTCGACCAGATCGTCAACTGGGGCCGGCAGTCCTCCCTCTGGCCCATGACCTTCGGCCTCGCCTGCTGCGCCGTCGAGATGATGCACCTCTCGACCCCGCGCTACGACCAGGACCGCATGGGCATCATCTTCCGCGCCAGCCCGCGCCAGTCCGACGTGATGATCGTCGCCGGCACCCTGACCAACAAGATGGCCCCCGCCCTGCGCCAGGTCTACGACCAGATGCCCGACCCGCGCTGGGTCATCTCCATGGGCTCGTGCGCCAACGGCGGCGGCTACTACCACTACAGCTACAGCGTCGTCCGGGGCTGTGACAGGATCGTTCCTGTCGACGTCTACGTGCCCGGCTGCCCTCCCACCAGCGAGGCCCTCATGTATGGCATCTTCCAGCTGCAGAGGAAGATGAGGATGACCAAGATCACGAGAATGTGGTACAGAAAGTAGGGAGAAAAAAGGGGGGGGGGGACACAAGGGAATGGGAGTGGTGGTGGATGCTCCAGGGATCGCCGCGGGTATGGCGAGAATCAAACGGAAGGGGGGAAGAGGTAGAGAGGCGGCTGGCAGACATCTTCTGATGATAGGTGTGCCTCGAGGAGAGGAGAGAAAGAGAGGGAGAGAGGATGAAAGCTATTAGACACACAGCTGCTGTTACCAGCTGCCCTGTCGTTTCTCTTTTGTTTCTTGAGACTTCCCTATTGTGTTTTTGTACATATCTAGAGACGACTCGGTTGGAGGTGGGAGGGGAAGGGAAGGAAACAATAGTGGGAAAACCCGACTGGTCAAACAGATGAAAAATGGAAAGCAAGCAAAAAAAAAAAAAAAAAAAAAAAAAAAAAAAAATACTGCAGCCAGCTCGAGATATACCACGCCATGTTCCTTAGCTTAATTAAGAAAGGAACTTTGCATAGACGTAAAATCCCTCTATCTGCTTGGGTCTTTTCTCCAGGAGTCAACGTCGGCAGTCACATCGGCATGAGCCACCAAGCAGGACCTTTTCAAGATTACACAATAAGATCGCGTTGGCAGCTCGGGACGTCTGAAACTACCACACAGGAACTACACATCTGTCTCTCTGTCTCTCTCTCTCTCTCTCTCTCTCACACACACACACACACATCGATACAGCTAGAATAGACAGCAAACAGTATGTGCATAATCGGACTAATCTCGAAATGTCGTCTCTGGGGTCCCTTTCCCATGACGGACTGCCCTCGATCGGGGTGTGTTTATAAGCGATAGTGTGTGTTCTTGTGTCCCTTCCCCTTCATCCCTTCCCCGCTTCCCACCTCCGTCTCATTCCTCGTTCCCCCTTGACCACATCTGTTTGTCATCATCAGAGAGACCTTCACCCATTCATCCAATTCCGTACCCGCACTGCAACCCAGCCTCCCCAATGCGGGGCGAGGTCAGGGATGAACTGATGAAGACCATGACCGCTTCCTCCCCATCCGCTCCCTTTCCTCCTTCAATCCCAGAGATCAAATTTGGACACATGCATATCGTCGGGCCCGTGTTGACGCCTGAACACCCTGACTCCGTGAAGATCAAAAGTTTCGCACGCGCTCGACACTCTTATTGCAGAAGTGATTGTGCCTCCTACGTCTCATGTTCTTTCTTTCTTTCTTTCTCTCTTGAACGCTGCAGCCTCAGCCTGCGCTCGCTCATATGTGCCAAATGTACAGCTCGTATGTATCTTGTATCTGCATGGTTATTCTTGACCGAAGCCCATGGTCTCCTCGACCGCAATGGTGAGCTTCTGCTGCAGCTGCTCGAGAGTCTTGTATGGCGGCAAGTCAAGACGGTTGAAGCTAAAGACAAATGTCAACACAATTTTTGAAAAACAGCACGTCATCAACTTATAATTCCCTTACCAGGTGTGCGCCTTGGGCAGATTTGTGATTTCCCCAGCCTTCTCGATAGTAAACCTCCTCGGCCCGTCGCTCCCCTGAAGGTCCTTGAACCCGTTGACGGGGATTCTGGACGTGCCCGTCGTGAACTGCAGGAGCCGGCTCTTCTGCTCGCCGTCCCAGCTGCGCACGGTCTGCCAGAAGTTCTGGATGACCTCGTCCGTCTCGGTGTAGCCGCGGTAGTCCGTGTGCTTCTTCCAGTCGTCCACGTCGATCTCGGCGATGCCGCCGATGAGGAGCTCCAGCTCGCGCTCGTCAAAGACGTTGATGAGCTCCTGCGGGATGAGCTCGTGGAAGCCCTCCTTGAACGCCTGGAACTGCTCGGCGATGCGCTTCTCGATGCGCCACTTGACCATCAGATCGACGTACTCCTTCTTGTTCTCGTTGGTGACGTCGATGTCGCGGCCTCCTGGGATCAGATCCTCGACGGTGATAACGCCGAACCGCTCGTCCTCGGTCGAGAAGGTCTGCTCGAGGATGCCGCCCGAGATGTCGTTGTCCAGCATCCACTGCAGCGACCTATGGAAGTCGGCGTCGACACCCTCCATGTCCGCCAGGACCACCGACTTGCCCAGGATCATCTTGTACAGGGCGCCGATGAAGAACGCATCGAGGAACCGCCGGTGGAAGATGGCCAGCCCGACCACGCGCCCGATGAACTTGAAGTAGTTCAGGTGCTCCGGGTTGATGCCCGAGTGCGGGTTGATCTGGAGCGTGTAGTTGTCGTGTGCCGAGTACTCGAACAGGCAGTAGAAGGGGTTGAACATCTCGTGCGAGAGGAGGAAGAAGAACTCTCGGGAGAGACCGCCGTAGTCCAGACCGTCTTCGCCGTCGAACTTAATCATCAGGCGCTTCTTAAGGTCTGTGGCCGACTGCCGGCTGATCTCGGCAAACGAGTCCTCGAAGATGTGGGACCGGCGGACCTTGATGTGGCACTGCCCCGAGAGGATGCGCATGGCGGGCTGCGACCGGAAGTAGATGAGCTTGCGGCGGAAGTCTCGCTTGTACTGCGGCACGTTCTGGTCGAGCGAGGACGGCAGGCGGGGGTCGTCCCAGGTGGTCGTCTTGGTGTTGTGGTCGACAAAGTAGACACGCGCGGTGTTGGTGAGCCGCATCTCCCATCCGCTCGGCAGGGGGCCCAACTGCGACACAGGCTGCTGCTGAATAGTACCATTGGTATTATTCTGGCCGCCGTACATCCTAATGTACTGCTGTCTTCTGGGGTCCACCCAGGTCGTGGTGCGGGTGTTGTGGTCCACAAAGTATGGTCGTCCCTCCGGGGTGAACCGCTGCTCCCAGCCGGGGGAGCTCGCCAGTGCCGGCGGTCGTGGCACCGGTGTGCATCATGGTCTGGGCGTTGGCGTTCTGTGCGGCCTGCTGGGCCTGCATCGTGGGCGAGCTGGTCCCGGTCCTGTCCTCGGGCAGGGTCCGGTTCTGGTGCCGCTGGCGCTCCACGTTTGTAGCCTCCTCTTGTCTCGCGGTGTTGACCGCACCGCTGGCCGTCGGCCTGTTCCAGCTCGTCGTACGAGTGTTGTGGTCGACGTAGTAGGTGCGGCCCAGGTTGTCCTCCCGGCGCTCCCAGCCAGGCGGGAGACGGCCCTGCGCATCTTCGAACGGGCTCAGGGTACTGTTCCCGCGGGTCAGCTGGGTGGTGGCGTTGGGCGGCTGCGATGAGGGCGCAGAGGTGATGCTGGCCGGCCGCTGGATCGAGGCTGCCCCGTTCCCGTTGACGCTTCCGTTGGGGGTGGCAGCCAGGGCAGACGTCGGACGCTGAGAAGGCTGCTCTGTTGCGAAGGACTGCTGGCCTGGACGGCTGCTGGGCCCGCCAGACTGGCCTCGAGGAGGGGCGGACAGGTTAGTCGAGAGGTTGACAATCAGCTTCCCGTGCACGACCAGGTTGTCTGTCGACTTCTTGAGGTCTCGGGTGAGCATATGATCTATGGTAGTGGCAAACCCCAGAGGGGGAAAAAGTCAGCCATGTTCAGGTTCCTTGCACACACACTCAAGCGACGGATCGTTAGTACCGTCGGCATCTGGAGCAAGCTCAATGACATCGCCGATCCGGACGTTGATGACGCCGAGGAAGCCCTGGTCCTTCTTCTTGAACTTCTTCTGGTCAAAGACCTGAACAGCCAATATGCTGTCCTCGTTTACGCGGCTGTTGAAGTGCGTCAGCGGGATGCAAGCCCTCAGGCATTCAGCTCGGGGGGATGTGTCTGGGGTCGGGCGTACAAGTCAAAGCTCTCATTCCAGTACGGGCACAGAGTCCGCTTAGAGACCTGGGTGGTCTGCGTCTGCTCGCCATTGATCGTAGCAACGGCGAAAGGATCCGGGAAGCCTGTGACAATTGGATATCAGCACCGCAGTTCAACGGCCATGCCGCAAAAAAAGAGGATGGATTTGGGGGGCGTACGGAAAACATCGCGCTTGTAGAGACCATCGGCGGCGATGACTGTAAGATCGAGGGTCAGTGAGAAGTCGGCGGGGGAGGAGGAGGAGGATTGCGATCGGGCAGAGAGGCTTATTTACTCGTCACACGGAGGTTGGGCTGACTATAGAGATACAGAGAAGATGATCTCATCAGTAAAGATGTTCGACACGGCTTTGATCGCAAGGCTTGAGCGACTCCAGAAGAAAAGACCAACAAGAAAAGAACGAAACAACGAGAATCCGGGGATCGTCGGGAAACTCACGCTGTAGGCCCGGCATCACTGCGACGGCTCATTTTGAATGCCGAGGCGGCGCGTCCCGCTGTCGTGCTTGCTTTTTCTTTTCCTATCGCACGACTTTTCTTGGTAACTCGAGCGGTCGTCGAGAAGAAGGGAAAGAAAAGACAGGGTGGAGCGGTGCGCGATGGGCCGGCTCGATCAGAAGGAAACCTGGTCGGGAGACCAGCTTGCGGCGAAGGGTCGTGCGGGTTTTGGGAGAGGGCGAAAAAGGGAGGGGGGGGGGGGAGGAGGAGGAGGAGGAATGAGAGAAAGTCGAGATAGATGCGCTAAGGAGAAAGCTGACAATGACGACCAAGGCTTGGGCGATGCAGGCGTGCTGAGGCTGTGCAGATGCTCACCCCGACCCCCGCGCTTCTGCTCCTCTCGCTGTCTCTCTCTCTCTCTCTCTCTCTCTCTCTCCTATTACTTGAGCAGGTACCTGGACCAATCCCGGCTGTAACCCTCGCGCCTGAGGGATCGATCTGACACGACACACGGGCGGGCCAGTCCAAACCCAGAAGGACAACAAGAACGGATCGGGGTTGCGTTGTGATATTGGGTGCTGGTGGTGGTGACAGTGACACTGGGCGTCCAAGGTGATGATGTCGACTAGAGAGAGAGGCAAGGCTGCTTGATGGGGGCGAGGGCGGTGTCGTTTGCTTGCGGGTGATACAATTTGCCTTGCCTTGCCTCGATAAACCAAGTCTTGGTGGCACGAACGTTCTGAACGCAGCAGCACGTACAGTAGGCAGGTGGCACGGTGGGCTGGGGGGGCAACTGGGGGGCACTGGGTTTGGCTAAAGTCTTGTCACACAGGCGCCGACAAGGTACCCAAACTGTGGGCAGCCGGGCCAAGACAGAGGGGGGAGGGGGCTCTGGACTCTCTTTCAGGGCCTCCAAGTAGCTCCTTGTCCTTCATAGGGCGTTCGTCAGTGGGCATTGGGGTGGGGATGGCCCCTGGTGGAGGGCGCCAATGGCAACGCAGGGCCTCTTCTGTAGGGATGCGGCAGGGAGGGGCCCAGGAGCTGCACTGTGTTTCGCACTGGAGAGTCTAGACCAGAACGGAGACGGAACGGCACAGTGGGAACCTAATCTTGTCCCAAAACACTTACATGCGACACACGCACACACATCACTTACCACCCTCGCTGCCTACTCACCTCTCTCTCTACCCTGATCTGCCCCAAAGGGCAGCAAAGATTTCCCATACGAACAATTCTAAATATATCCTTCGTTGATGACCAGACCACCGATGAACAGAGAGAGGAGAGAGACTACTCAAGTACGTATGAAGACTGCGAACGAGGCCCTAAAGCTCATCACCACCGTCGCTCAACTCTGGCAGCAGATGATGGTGTGTGATGGAGACGTGCCCTGAGCACTTTGTTGTCTCACAGTCTCGGGTCTGTCATCCGGGCTTTCGGGTGCTCGGATACGTAGCAGCTTTGCCCCCAAGCTTGACCACCACAATGGTGCTGTTGGCCAGGTGAAAAAAAACAAAACCGTTTTTTTCTTCTTGTCCTGCTCAGCCTCAGCTCACGTCACCCCCCCAGACAACCTTATCTTCCTTAGCTACAGTAGTCCTATCTATGTAAATCATATGTAAACTGAGAGGGGGACAACTTGAACGGAGCCGGCCTCATTCTTGTCACCTACGGGTCGTTGGGCCTCTTCCTGTTCAATCTAGTTTACATAGTAAGTATATGGTATGCAGACGATCTGAGATATTGATTGACCTATGACGTAGATCACTTTATATCTTGACAGTATGTACTGTACATCGTATGTACTATAGAATAATGCTGTCTCGGAGCACCACATATTCCCCAATTTTTTTTTTTGGGTCGCGAGGCTGAGGCTGGCAGCGCGGGTATATTGTAGGCGGTGGTTGTTTTTCGGTTTGTCAGTGGATTCACTATCTACGTACTCAAGTAGGTAGTCAGTTAACTGATGTGAGGAGAAAAATCCCATGGCCCTTTTCCTGATCCTGTTACGCCGAAGCCAGCAATCTTCGACACCCTGGTCCTGGTCTTGTTCACACTCAGGCCCGTGGAGTCCCAGATTTATCATACATCTTTGCTCTCCCTTTCCCCTTCGCCTTCCCCCTCTTCCCCGTTCCCCGGCGTCTGGAGGAGGTCGTTTAGACGCCTTCGGGCTTCACGCTCAGTAAGGAGTGAAACCGCGACCACGTCCACGGCCGCCACCGCGGTAGCCACCACGAGGAAAGCCGAAACCACGAGGGGCAAAGCCACCACGGCCGCCCCGATAGCCACCTCGCCCCCGACCACGGGTCATGCCGGGCACGTTCGTACGCTTGGGAGTCACCTTGATGCTACGGCCCTTGAACATGCTCTCGTTAAGGACCAGGGCATGGGCCACCAGGTTGGGCTCAGTGAACTCGACGTAGGCATACCTGTAGATCGATGCGGCGGTCAGCAGTGCGCACGCGGGTCCAGCTTCTTGGTCGCCTGTCGTCCTCGGCCAGGAACCAGACACAGCAGCAACAGCTTACTTACCCCTTGGGTTGGCCGGTGAACTTGTCCAGCAGGATGGTGACGCGGTTGATAGAGCCGCAGCTCTGGAAGTGGGCTTGGATCTCCTCGGGAGAGGCCGAGTAGTCGACGTTACCGACAAAGATACTGCGGCTGTCCACGTCCGACTTGGACTCCTGGACCGCCTCCGTCTGGTTGTCGAGGCTGGCCTGCATCTCGCGCAGCTTGGCAGCCTCCTCTTCCATCTCGGCGACCCGCCTCTTCATGGCCGAGATCTCCTCCTATTTGTGCCAGCTCTTGTCAGATGTCTTTCTGTGTCTTGGGTGTTTCCCTTGTACACGTGTTTTTTGTTTTGTAACGCGTTGCGATGGTGCCCACCTCTTCATTGCCCTCTTCCTCAGCAGGGCGGTTCTCCTGGACCGTGTCCTCTGGTTTGACGTCGGCCATAGTTTTCGGCTAGGGTTAGTACAGTGCTCTGTGTGTGTGGGTAAATGGCGAGTTGATGATGGGGGATGGAAGTGGTGTTCCTAGAATGGATTATCGAGATGGTCAGCGCCAGCCTTGCACCAAGGGTTTTGTCCTCGAGGCTTTGGGACAAAGGGGGCAGGGCAGCTGAGCTCCCAGGCCCTGCTTCAGCCTGCAGCGAGCAGCTCCCTCACCCAACAGGAGCACAGGGAGGGCATTCACAGGTCCTCTATATGGAGAGAGAAAGAGAGACAGTGAACCTACCACAGGAAAAGGTTGAGGGGGTTCGGTTCTGTTGTTGGGAACAGGAAGTGCAGGGCTGGTGACGTGAGGGCAGTGTCAGGTAGACGACAGTTCTTTGAGGCATGTCAACTGCTGCTTGTGAAATCCAGGCAGGCAGGTATCTTATCAGTAGAAAAGCGGGTCTGACAAGGATGCTCTGGTACTTTCACTGACCAGTGCTCAACCAGCCTAAACCTGCCAACTACTACTGTACTACTGTAGCTTGCTTGCCTACCAGGCCTGCTTCCCCAAGTCAAAGTCAAGGTTCTGTGAACCTGATTAACATTTTGGAACACTGAAATTCGAGAATCTGGCAGGTTTCCTTTTCTTGATCTCTCTCTTTTTCTGTCAAGTCCTGTGGTAGGTTTCATCCTAGAGCTACTGACTACAGGGTGCCTGGAGCTCCCAAGAGCTTCGATCCCAGCACTATGGACAACATCGACCTCTTTCTTTTCCATACTGAATACACCCCAACACAACACAGATACCTTTGAACTCCTGAGTTGCAAGAGACGGTACCTATTCAGGTTCTAAGAAGCAGGCTCTTCTTTCTAAAAACAGCTCTTGATTTGAGGTAAAGTGATCAGCGGATAGCTTCACCATCTCTGCCCTAGTGAAGTCACAAGTGGGGGCCTCCTGCAGCTTTCTCATGCACAGCAAGCAGCCAAGCACATGCCTTGCCCTTAGTTGTTCCCTCCCTGAATTGCCTGACAAGTGGGGAACAGGTGCTTCTTCGCTGTTTTTCCCTTACTACTAACCCCCCATCTCATTCCGTCTGTCTTCTCTTTCCCTCCGTTTCAACAATTTCCCTTGCGCTGTCCAGCAGACAACATGTCGCTCGCAGCTCCTGTTGAGAAGGACGGCTTCTCGTATGCCGGGGACTCGCTCTACCGCGAGGCCAGCTCCCTGAGCCGTCACCGTCGGGCCACCATTCCCGAGCTCAAGGCTCACTTCACCGGCAAGGACACAGAAAATCGCCCTGCCCACTGGTATGAGGCGCAGCTCCTACACTATGGCCTGCCTCCGTCCAAGGTCAAGGGTACCGCCCACAAGCGTCTCTTTGATGCCGTCATGCAGGGGGTCTCTCTGTTCCAGCTCACATCCAGAAGATCGAGGCGGACCTGAAGAAGGAATGGACCAAGAGGGAGCGAGAGGCGAAGAAGGTTATGAAGGAGTCGGCCGCCGGGAAGGCAACGGCCAAGGGCAGCACAAAGCGCAAGATCGACCAGGTGTCGACCAACGTCAGCGTCAATGTCTCTGTCCAGGTCTCCAGGACTGGTTCAGTCAAGGTACAACAACAGGGTGCGCAGCCTGCGGCGAAGAAGACAAAAACAGCCAAGGCAGCAGCTCCGGTGGCCAAGGCAGCTCCGCAGAAGAAGGCGCCGGCTATGAAGCCCCCGGCTGCGGAGACCCCAAGGACACCCGCCCAACCTCCTGCAAGGCCAAGGGATAACTCGAGATCCGACGCCAGGCGATCCGGCCCCTCAAGCTCCGGTAGGGCTGGTCCGTCTGGCTTTACCCCCGGTTATGATGATGATGATGATGATGAGCCGCCTCCCTACAGCGAGTACAACCACAGGTACGACCAAGGCCACTCACGCTTCGAGCAGGCAGGCCCAAGCCCGGACGCAGGACGATTCAGCTCACCACGGGCTCAGCAGCCCAGACTTGGTCTGCTCAACGGCCGCTACCGAGTTGAGTGCGGTCACATCGAGGACAACTGGCCTGAGTATCGGGACGACCTGGGCCTCATTGCGACCCTGGATGGCAACACTCTGTGGCTTTCCTTCGACTTCGGCGCGGCTATTGGGATGATGAAGGTGGACCGACCGTACGAACCGGACCCCGAGGTCGGTACTATGTTGTTCTGGCGCGGCCACGCCATCTACGACCACGACGGCCGAGAGCCCTTCGCAGTGGACACGGTCGGCCGGGCTGGCCCTTTCAACAAGCTCTGGTTCGACGGCGACGGCCACATCCACGGGCAAATGTGTTATGGCCGAATTCATGATGCGGTCCAATTCTCATTCGATGCCTACCGACTGCCCCACCAATCCATGACTTCCGAGATCAGTCCTACCAGAGCACGACAGGATTGGGCGGGATTGGGAGAGGAGACAGAGGCGGAAAGGTACCGCTGAGGGACGGTCGTGCAGCTCGCTGCGAGCTTCCTGGAGGTCTTGATGCGACGAATTCTTGCTCTTCTTCTTGTGTCTGAATTAGAAGGGAAGGGAAGTTATTGTTATAAAAAGAAAGGGAGGGAGGAAAAAAAAAGCAGGAGAAGAAAAAGGAATGTGTGCCAGAGGCTCTCGGCAGCGTTTGTTCTGCCATTTGTCTAACGGAGAATTTGTTGGACGCGAAGTATCAATCAAACTGCTTCCTAGAGTAATGGACTGATCCAGTGTGACACGCTACCTTGAGTGAGCAGGGACAGCTGTAGAATCAACAAAGCACACCCGAGAGAGGACAAAATGAATGATAATTATCAAAAATGATAAATCTGACATGCAACAAATTCATACTGTACCTAAGTACTTACTTCGCAGCAAGGGACCTTCTGTGGGCAGTAAATCAAGTGGAAAGTGGGCTAATGCCACAGCAGCCGCAGACGTGCCCCAGCGTAAGCCAACCCCGCCACACGTCACTGGTCCAGCAGCAGTCCGTTGGTTGGAGGGGCTCAATTGGCTCGTCACCGCGGAGGTGTAGATGGAATCATGAATTTTGAGTTTTGAAACAAAAGGCCCCCTGGACCTCCGTACGTCACCTCTCTCAGCCACTGATACAACAGCGCACCTCAGCAGTGAGCCACTTACAAACATCTCCCCTCTCTCACTACATCATTTCCAGATCTCCCGTCAAACACCTCGCCTCCCTCGCCCCTCTCCTCTTACTCCTACCATCGTCAACGACTACTGTTCCTGAGTAAGACCAAGATAAAACATGGCGCCCCAACACCCTCAGCCCAGGAACAAACTCCAAGGATGGTTTGCCAACACCAAGCTGCCTGTGATCATGTCGGCGCCGATGCTGGGCGTTTCCAACGGCACACTGGCTGCACAGGTGTCTAAGGCTGGTGGTTTTGGTGAGTGAGGCTCCTTCATTTTAACAAGCACCCTTTATTTATTTACCTATTTTTTTTAAAAAAAAAGACGAAGAGAAAAGAAAAGAAACTAACACCATAGCTTGTCATCACCAGGGTTCGTGCCGGGCTGCCACTTGTTCGAGCCCGGCTCCTCAGAGCTGGCCGTCCTCGACACGGAGCTCCAGGCCGCCCGATCCGTCCTGGGCCTCACCGAGATGACCTTGACGCCCATGCCTGTTGGTGTCGGGTTCCTCACGCTGCATCCGTCCGTCAAGCACTTCCGGGAGACTGCACTGCCTCTCCTGGAGAAGCACAGTCCGTCGAAGAATTCTTCTTTTCCTCTCTCTTGGTTGGCCCGCCAATCTCCCCCGATTTACCAGACCACAGAATCTGACTGCTCTTTCTTTTGTTTACTAAACAAACAACAGTGCCCCAGGCAGTCTGGCTCTTCGCCCCCGACCCGACCGCCTCGCCCCGCGCCCACCCAGACATCATCGCCGCCTGCCACGACCACGGCCTCAAGGTCTTTGTGCAGGTCGGCACCGTAGCCGCGGCCCGCGAGGCCGCGCGAGACGGCGCCGACGCTATCGTCGCGCAGGGTGTCGACGCCGGCGGGCATCAGTGGGCCGACGGCGCAGGCGTCATCAGCCTGGTGCCCGAGGTGCGGATGATGCTGCGGGAGGAGTTTGGTGGGAGGGACATCGCGCTGCTGGCTTCGGGGGCATTGCCCATGAGAGTTCGGTGGTGGCTGCTGTTGCGCTGGGTGAGTTTGCGCTTGTGTGCTTTCTTGACTTTGTAGTTTTGTGCTGACGAGGGAAACCGGATGCTTTAGGTGCTGATGGCGTGGCCATGGGGACAAAGGTGAGTAGTGGACTACGTGTGATGGATGTTTCTTTCTTCTGCATGTCGAGAGACGGGTCTGAGAGTCTTGGCTTGGTTGCTGACCCCATCCATATGGCAGTTTCTACTTGCCAAAGAGTCCAACCTCTCTGAGGCCAAGAAGGAAGCAGTCCTGGAGACACGAGACGGTGGCGCATCAACTGTCAAGTAAGCAGAAGCATTTCTCCTGTATAAGATGAGAGCCACTCCGTCGTCGAGGAGGAAAAGGGATTGACAACCACCCGGCGCGGGGCAGATCGAAATTCCACGACGACGTCCAAGGCTTGACAATCTGGCCAGCCCTCTACGACGGGCGTGCCATCGTCACAGACTCGTACAGAGACCATAATTCCGGCCTGGCTCTCGAGGAGAACATGGACAAGCTGCGTGCTGCGAACGAGGCCGGCGATGCCTCGAGACAGATTACATGGTCGTGAGTTAGATCCTACTCTACTTTACCCCCTCACTATGAGCCAAATGTTGGGAGGGAAAGGAACACTAAATGTTGGTGTAGAGGAACTGGTGTTGGCCTTGTCAAGGATGTAGTGCCTGCTGCAGATATCGTGAGGAACATGAGAGACGGGGCCAAGAAGCGCCTGGAGGAGATGAGGTTTGCCTTTGACGATGAAGGAGAAGAGGGAAAGGACAGGCCGTGGCTCAAGCAACTAGGCCATACGCTGTACAAGCACAAGTAATCCTCTCTCGGTAGTGTGCACAAGGAAGGATTGGTATAAATGTTATTCTTTTTCTACACCTCTGACCATCCATCATGCATCCCTCGAAAAGACTCGCCTGCCACCCACCCAGGTCTCCTTGACCTTCAGCGCCCGCAGTTCCTCAATGTCCATCTGCTCCAGCGGCCCGTCCAGCACCACCCAATCCGCCCACGCACCAGGCTGAACGACGCCCGCCCGCCCTTCTAGAAACGCCCCATATGCCGGACCCTCCGAGAAGCCCGTCAGCGCCTCCCCAAGGCTCAGGGCCTCTTCTGGGTACCAGCTCTCCCTGGTCTTCCCGTCCGCACCCAGCCCTGTGTGCGGGTCCCGCCTCGCCACGGCCGCATAGATGCCTCCAAAGGGGTTCGGTGGCTCGACAGGGAAATCGCTCCCCAGCACCAACCCGACCTCGCGCAGGGAGTGCATCCTGTAGGCCTCGGACGCGAGCCGCTCCCTGCCCAGGCGGAGCTCTGCATACTTCATGTCGCTCGTGGCGTGTGTCGGCTGCACCGAGGGGAGGATGCCGAGCTTCTTCATGCGCTGCTGGTCGGCGGGGTGGATCGTCTGCGCGTGTTCGATGCGGAAGCGATGCTGGGCTTGGCAGGCCGAGAGGGCCCCGCTCGAGGAGGAAGAGGAGGGACAGAGGTCTTGGAGGGCGGCCTCGAGTGCGTCGATGGCCAGACGGTTGGCGAGGTCGCCGATCGCGTGGATGTTGACCTGGTAGCCCTCGGAAGACCAGGACTTGGCGAGTGATGTGAGGGTGGAGGCGTTTACGAGGAGGGAGCCCGTCGTGTCTGGGCGGTCCGAGTAGGGCTCGATCATTGCGCTGCCCCAGCTACCTAGCGCTCCATCTGTGAGTATCTGTCAGCTAGTGGGAAATGATAGCACAGTTGATGTTTGGCAGGTAGAAGACACGTAGAAGGATGGATGGGTTGAACGTGCCAGCAAAAAGCTTCACGCTCTTGACGCTGAAGAGCCCAGCCGCATCATTATATACCGACACGTCCTCTGGGCAGAAGGTGTTGCGCTCCCTGCACTCGATCATTGCGTATACCCGCAGCGTCCAGTCATCGGTGTCGGACAATTCCCTGTACAGGCGCAGCTCCTCAGGGTTCACGCCAGCGTCGTGCATCCCTACCAGACCAAACGAGTGCAGGCTCTCCATGGCAGACTTGAGAAATGCCGTCCTCTTGCTGTTATCCGGCCTCGGCCAGAGCCTCATTACCACATCCATCGCGTTGTCGCAGAAGACGCCCCTCCCCGGGTCCCGAACAATCTCTCCTCCAGGAATGTCGGGCAGGTCCGTGGGAAGAAGGTCGAGAACAGCCTGAGAGACCCAGACGCAGTGGACATCCATACGGTCCAGCATGATATAAAGACCTCTGAAGCGGCCATCGCTCTCCAGCATTGCCTTTCAATGGTACACGAGCGTCAGCGTGTTGTAACAATCCAGTATGTATAATTATGACGACTTATGGCGAGAGAGGCATGGCAATGGGCACGCACCGCAGTCGGCATCTCACCAAGAGCCATCTGATCCCATCCTATACCTCTGATCCAATCTCCCCTGCCGCCCACCCCCTCGTGTGCAGACAGGTATGCGGCCAGCCTGGTATGCACATCACCCAGAGATGAGGCGCCGAACAAGTCGACAGAGTGCAGGAATTCTCCATATGCCGCGAGATGACCATGCTGCATCATCAATGTCAGCCTATTTTTCTTTCTTTCTTTTCTTCCCCCGAGAACAACTCCTTCTGGAACAGAGTTTGTCTCCAGCTTACCCCGTCCCATAGACCTGGTATCACATGGCCATGCCGAGCTTCGACAGGCAGCTCCGACTTCGGCGTGAAGACGTCGACAAATACACCGTCCGTTACTGTGAAACAGGTGGCTGCTGGACCCTGGGCAGAAAATCTGGCTGTGACGCCTCCAGAGTAGCAGTACGTCTGACCTGGCGAGTCCTGTAGAAACATGTCTTGAAGAGGCTGCTGGAATTGAAGGTAGACAGCGACCGCCGCAGCAAGCAGGGATGACCAGAGGCCAACCCTGAGGGGCAGAGAAGACATTGAAGGCATTCCGTCTCTCGGTGGGAAAACACTCTAGGTGGAAGCATCGATGAAGAAGAGCATGAGCAGCTTGTGAGGCACAAACTCAAGACGCCAGAGAAGTGGCCAAGGTCGAAAGCTCCAGGGTTTGGCGCATGTTGTCTCGTTGGCCCTGGACTTTGATATCAGGCCTAAGATAAGCTTAGCGAGCACCCTGGGCAATGATTCCTTCCCTTGATCCAATGCTGATCAGTTAACGCCCGCGTTCATTTGAAGGGGAATTTAGTGAAACGGTAGGGAAGATAGATCTCAGAGGGAAAAGAATATCAAAAAAAAAAAATAGAAAGAAAAAGAACAAGAAAAGAGAAACAATATCCCGAGCAATCATGAAGAAGGCCAATCCTCATTGCTCCTTTTCCGCCAAAGACTGCCGAGTTTGGACCCTAACCCTCTTGCGTTGCCCCTTGGTTGCAATTATAGCTGTGGCTCATTGGTCGAGTGCATTCTTCAACCTCAGCCCTGCGCCTGCCTCTTGTACAAGCGCCTGCGACCTCTTCTCTCTCTCTCTCTCTCTCTTTATCTCTTCTTTTTCTTCTCTTCCTTCCCTTCCTACCCACCTTCTTGAGATCTCCCTCCGAGATTTCTTGAATATGTTTCCTTTCTCCTAGAGCAGCTGGTCACTTGACTTTTGCAGAATACATTGCCTTTGCTCATCCGTTGTGTTGCACACCAAACAATTCGTGATAATCAACATTTTTTCTCATTGAGCCATCGTCCATGAGCACCTTCGACCGTCCCATGTAATACCGTGGCAAGATTCAGAGGTACGCTCCAAAACACATAGGCGCATGCTTATCAACCGCAACGAGCGGCGGCGATCCAGCTAAGGGACCACAAAGCCATGGCGAACGTCATCAGCTTCTCCCGGTAAAACACATCTTTCGCAGTTATTGTGGTCATCTTGCACAGCTGAAGGTATTTGCAGCTCCATCTGTCAGTCTCATGAAGAGGTTTTGCACGTTGACCGACCTGCAAGTGGATATGGAAGGAGGTTCGAAACGAGGAGCCTTCATAAGAAAGTTGGTGAGATGGACACAACTCCAACCCTCAACAGCCGGGGTTCTCCTTCCGACCACCAGTCAATATGAAGCTCTGGCTCCTGTAGCTGAAGACACAAACATATCCAGAGGTGAGACAGCTCTTCATCTATACGGGTCACTAGCAATCAGACCTTCCGGTGCAAACATACCTCGCCCTTCCTTGCTGACATCAGCCGCATCTCAAAGGCTTAGGCAATCTTGTAATTTTCCGATTAGGGAGTCTCACAAGCTAATTTGCTCCCCAGTCTATGACAGAGCAGGTGATGATCAGCCTTGGAAGATGGTCCCATGGGAGATATCGTCTCATGGAGATTGAGGAGAGCGGTGGTCATGCAGTCAGACCAGTGTTTTGACAACCTCGAGGTGGTTGCAAATCCTGTTCTGGCCCGCGTTTAGAACGAAAGTCCCGCTCGCTATCTTATACTATCTTGTACCGGGGGACTGACGGTTCTCAGGCTCGGACGTGCTGTACCGGAGCCAACTGGGAAAGGCAATCGTCAGGTTCGAAGCTTTGGGTCAGCCTAGGAGAAGGGACAGAGCCCCAGCCTCCCTCGGAAAACATAAGTCCGAAGCCAGAGTCACAATGTTCGGTGCACCGAAGGGGGCCACAAGACGATCTGGTCAAAGTGATGCTGTTTCGCCTAGTCCTGGAACAATGGCATACTTGGTGAGCCTGAGAGTTGCCGGCCTGGCCCTTCATCTAACTGTCACAGAGCTTGACTTGTGTCTGCTCTGGATAACTCCAAACAACAGGTGCAAGTGCAGGCCGCCGAGGTACTCGAGAGGGGGAACATTGTCTTGTGTGTACTGCCCCCCTTTTCTCTTTTTTTCCGCGTCATCCTTGTATCTTTCGTCACAGCCTCCCGGGAGTTTCGATGCTGGCCATATACGATTGCCTTTAGGCAAAACTTGTGTGTCTGATGATCAGTGCGCCGTATGATACGAGGGCCGGTTATGCGTTGTCACTTCGGAGCGGGTCTCCGGTACAACGCGATATTACGTTGACGAGTCTCTTGAGCTCTGGCAGGGCACACATATGATGCGGGAAGAGCTTGCCATAACTCAGCAATCTACCAACCACATTTAGCCGGGCGTGCATAAATACCTACACTAGATATGCTGCGGCAGTATGCATGCTGTCATTCGCCGGTTTCTGTTGTGATAAGATGGCTCGGGTCCAGGCTGGATGATTGCAAAATGAAGAGAGAAAGAAGAGAGAGAAAAAAAGAAAGGAAAGGAAAAAGAAATGGCAGCCAAGGAAAATCGAGGTGTGGTAACCTCGCGGATGCCTTGTCCGCCTTCGGCTGGTTCACCCACGGACAACCGATACAAAACATATCTCGGCTGCTTATCCGACTCGACAGCCCTACAAGCCACGGAGCGCCTCGTGACCAGGCCAGTTGGATGCTTGGCAGTGCGGATCATAGGCGGAAAAACATGTCTGGTGCAGAGACGAGGAGGTCGCGCCTCTGCTCGTGCGGCCTCTGCTTGTGTTTTGTCGAGGATCTCATGATATTGCGTGCCAGTCGATACGATCATCTCATGAACATGATGCACAAATTTCCGCACATCGGTCCAGAGGGGCCTCAGACCTGTCCAGAGAGTCCAGAGTAGTGCTCCACTGCAGCCATGGGCAACACTGGAGCCCCGAACGAGGTCCGCAGGGACTCAGACTCTGTGTAGTACTGAGCCCATCCTTTTGTTGCAGTTCCAGATCGACAACGGCGCCGAGGTGGTCGGCCCCCTGCTAGTCACGCCAAGCGGTCCCGGCGTACTATGTGCAGAGCAAAGGCAGCAAACCATAATGGACGTGGGAGGAAAAAGAAATGTATGGACTATAGTTGGTCATGTGTTTCCGAACAGGCAAGTATCAGATTTCACGGGATCCTCTTTTGCGGCTACGGGACCCCTTGCAGGCCGGCCGCCGTGTTTGTGAGCCGGGGGCGCGCATTTTCGATCAATGTAAGACACGCACGATTTTCCTCTCGGGGCCCTCCGATATTAAATTTTTCTGTGCTGCTCGTCGATCAGAGCCTTGCTGGGGTGGGTGTATCACACCAGGCTCAATGGTGTTTCTGTTGCTATTCAGCCTTTCACAGAAGTTAGGTTAGCAGAGGACGGAGGAAGCCGCACACAAGCAGCGTCTCATGAAGGGTGTCATAAGGCCCATACCTCATGCATTTGAGCGCAACAAGGGGGATCTATGCTTCTTGTACCACCACCACCTTGGTGCAGAAATAATACTAATGACCAGAAGCTGGTTCGCTTCTACCACGTACGGACTACAAGGAAAGCCATTATCTGGCCGGGCCTGGTCGGGCCACTGTCGTCGCCGAGGGATCGGCCGAAGTCATCCAGCTGGTCATGATTGGCGGAAGATCTCGGGTCAAGAGGGCCCAGAAATAGGGGACACGACGGCAAAAATCTAGGTCCAGGTTCCGTGGTCCCTAGGCTGCCCCCTGGGCCCACGTTTTTCTTCCCCAAACTCCTGGGTGTGCATTTGTCTCAGCTGGGGAAACAAGTTTGGGGGACGGGGGGCGTTGCTACCCCGCGATGGGTGCGCCGCGGGTTGAGTGTTCATACATTTTCGGAACGCTCCAGGAGGTCAGTTGACCGACGACGCGATTGAATCTGCGGATAAAACCTTTAAAAAAAAATCATGACGAGGAGGGAGGCGACCAAAATTGCATCTCCACGTCCGACTCGAGGGAGTCATCAGGTGTTTTGTTTTTATTTTCTGGTTGTCCTTGCCCGAAGGACTGCGGTCAACAGACAAAGACACTGGCCACTCGAGATGGGTCCTGCACTGTGGGGTCAGCGGATCAGCACAATGCATATAGTATTCCTCATGGCAAGATCTCAGGGCGGGTACTTGGGTGATGTTGTTGCAGTGCGACCTCTCACGTTGGTTCTCTGTTGTTGTTGTTCTTCTTCTTCCCTGCTTTAACTCTTTTCCACATCTGCAGCAGCAACGAGGGGGAGGCTGAAGCTTAGGGGCACGGGTGCCGCAGCGGGCGATCCAGTAGCGCCGAGATCAGTGCAGTAGATCTGCCGGGCTATATGTGGTGGAACAATTGAGCGCCCGCACAGGCTGGGAGCCTGCAATATCACCATCTCTCTGCTCTGGGATGTTTGCCAACCAAGGGAGAGGAGGGGAGGGCATGTTTCCAACCACAACTGCCTCCACGAATCACCGAGGCCTGCCGTCGTGCGATAGGAACCACATTGGAAGCGATCCTCCTGTGAGCCCTGCTCACGTTGTTGAAAGAGGGGGAGGAGAGAGAAAGAGAGAGGAGAGGAGACGGGGGCTAAAGGGGGCCCCTTCACAGTTCCTGGCCCACTCTTCTCGAGACGGAATATTTTGGCTAGCTGCTGCTTGGCGCTGTCAATCCTCGGGTCTAGTTGGCTCTCTCCACATGTGGGAAGCCGACTACTTCAACTCACCTCGACATCTTCTGTCCCTTCCAGGACAAAAACATCATCCCATCCGAGTCCGTTTGCCGTCACGTTCTTTTCTCTTTTCTTGAAAAGGCGAGTGATGACTCAAGTACTCTGGTACTGCAGATTTTAAATTCGAAAGAAGAGGGAAAAAAAAAAAGACGGGAACTTTTCGGCCTTTCCAATCTTCAACGACAACAACACGGACACACAGACACACGCAGCACCCATCCACACACACACACACACTCTCTCTCTCTCTCTCTCTCTCTCTCTCTCTCTCTCTCCAAAAAAAAGTCGAGACCTGCTTCCAAGGTTGGGACCATCGTCGGACAACAAGGAGGATCACTGGCTCCACGGCTTCTCTGAGGGCGAATGTAATTTTTTTCCCCTGTCACAAACAACACCCAGCAACAGGACTTGGACCAGAAACAATTGACAAGCCAAGAAGACTATACCTCCTGAGATATTTATCCAGCCCCTATCTGTCCCGTGCCCTGTGCCCCGGACCCGCAGCTGGAAACAACCACGAGCGACACCCCCCGGGTCTTCCCTCCTACCAACGGTTCCGAAGAGACGGCGCGAGACGCCAACAACCAGCAGAAGCAACCGCGGGCAGTTACCGTGTGCTACTACTTACTACTTGTACTTGCCCGCCTCTCGTCTCTCGTCCTCCCAAGAGCGACACAGGATTCCCCATAAGCCTTAGTCAACATCCAGCCTGGTGCGTGTGTGCCCTAGTTCGCCTGAGGGAGAGACGGTCCAGGCCAACTTCCCGGTTCTCACCCCGACCTTAACCCCCCTCTTCTCAAAAAAGAAAGAAACTGTTACTTGGCGAGCCATCCAGCCGAGCACTTTCTGTTCGTGGTGGGTTTGCGAAGTTGTGGGTTTCTTTTTGGTCTCTTTTCTTTTTTTATTTATTTATTTTTCTTCTCCTTCAATAGCCGCGCGCCCGCCTCGATAAGAGAGAACTTGGTCCCTTGTTCCTTCCCTCCCAAGGCTTGATCCAACAACGCCATCCAACGCCAACAACTCCTTCCTTCCTTGTTACGGGACAAGCAGCATCTACAAACTATCTCGCCCCGCCCGAGCCGCCGCCCATCACACCTCACCTTCTTTGGCACTTCAGGCTATTCTGGCCATGCGCACGCGAGCCCTGGGATTTGTTATCATTCACCCACACTGGCCTGTCGACGAATAGTAACACCAAAGGAAATCCTGGTTTCCTGTTGTTGGTCCGTCGTCCAGAAAAAGAATTAGCCGAAACAAGTTGGGGTTGCGACAACAACACTCGGCACGACGATCGCTCGCTGCTACTGCTCCTGCTGTCACTCCCTCTTTCTTCCCTCTGGAGTGAAAGAAGAAAGAAAGAAAGAAAGAAAAGACCAAATCAAATCTATTCCAAACACCCCCCTTCTTCCTCATATTAGGGACACAAGATCGCGAGCCACCTAGAGGAGTTTTGAGTGCGCCGGCGGAACTCCCCCTCCGAGGGCCGGAAAAGATGGCGGCGGTCCAGCAGCTTGAGCCCTCGCCGACACCAACGAGGCCCAGAAGTATGGGACCCGACACTGATGTCGAGATGGGCATGGATGGTGGTGGTGGCGGTGGTGGCAATGGTCGGTCGCTGAGTGCGCGGTCGCTGCCGACCATGACGACGACCTCATTCGGCAGCGGGCCTCAGCGGGGAGACACGAGGATCGTGGTGATCGTGTACGGGCCCGGGCAGGACAAGATCGTGTCGGTGTTCGCCGAGGTCCTGGGCAAATCGCACCGGATGATCGACGCGTTCCAGGACATCAACGAGGTGGACAGGGACCTCGTGGTCGGGGTGCAGGCGGACAAGGCCAAGGCGGACGTGGCAGACCGAGACCGGGAGCTCGTGGTGGCCATCAACGCGCACTGCGTGGACCTGGGGATGCCGCCAGACGTCGACCTGTCGGCGCAGTGCGACTACGAGTTCCTCTACACCGAGACGCCCTTCTTCCGGCGCGACCTGTGCCGCTTCATCTCCTTCACCCTGGGCCAGCTGAACCACCACGAGACGCTCATGGCCAAGCCCAGGACCTACTTCATCTCCACCACCTTCCCGGACGTGCGCGCGGCCCTGCCCAATATAGACATCCTCACCGTGGGCGCCGACGCCGTCGAGATCCGCGTCGACCTCCTCAAGGAGCCCCTGGGCGGCGGGGCCTTCTCCTCCGTGCCGAGCCTGAGCTACGTGGGCGAGCAGGTCATGCTGCTGCGGCAGAGGACCGAGCTGCCCATCATATTCACGACGAGGTGTACGAGGGAGAACGGCCGGTTTCCCATGGATGACCCGGAGCTGTACCTGGCGTACCTGTACCGCGCGGTCCAGTGGGGCGTCGAGTACATCGACGTCGAGCTGTGGCTGCCAGAAGCCATCAGGAAGACGCTGTGGGAGCGCAGGGGCAGCAGCCGCATCATGTCTGCCTTCCACGACTTCTCGGGCGCCTTCAAGTGGCCGTCGCGCCACGCCGAGGAGGTCTTTGTCGAGTCGCAGAGGTACGCCGACATCATCAAGATGATCGCCATCATCAACGACCCCAACGAGAACTTCGAGCTCGAGTACTTCCGCTCCAAGATGAGGGCCGACTACCCGGACTCGCCGCCCTTCTCGGCCGTCAACATGGGCGAGACGGGCCAGTTCTCGAGGACGCTGAACAAGGTCTTCACCCCCATCACACACCCCCTGCTGCCCATCATCGCCGCGCCCGGCCAGATGAGCGCCTCCGAGATCAACCAGGCCCTGGCGCTGCTGGGCCAGCTGCCCAGAAAGAGCTTCTACGGCATCAGCAGCCCCGCCAGCCGCAGCGCCACGCCCCAGGCTCCATTCTACGAGAAGTGCTTCAACGAGCTCGGCCTGCCCCACCACTTCGCCGTCGTCCAGAGGCTGCCCAAGGGCAACGGCTGCTTCGAGGCCTGGTGCAATCAGAAGAACTTTGGCGGCGCCTACCTCAACCCGCCCGTCTCCTTCCAGACCCTCATCGGCAACAGCTCCTTCTTTGCCTCGGTCAACGGCGGCGCCGGCCCCATCCTGAGCGAGGCCGCCAGGGTTATCGGCGTCATCGACACCATCGTGGTGAGGCCGGGCGCCTCGTCCCCCTCGTCGGCGCCGGCCTCGATCCCGTCCAGCCCTCGCAACGGTCACTCCCGCATAGATTCGTTTGGTCACGTCGCCGGCAGCGGCGGCGACTCGGGCCTGCCGCCCAACACGACGCTCATCCTCGACAACGCCACGTGGCGTGGCATCCTCAGCGCCCTGACGCGCGACCTGGCGCCGTCTGCCTACTTTGGCCGCGCCGCCGTGGTCCTGGCTTCCTCGTCCGACGACGCCGCCAGCGTCATCTTTGCCCTCAGGGCCCTCCGCGTCGGCAAGATCTACACCGTCGGCTTCAAGACCCCGCCCGCCCTCGCCTACGGCCTCAAGATCGAGCCTTTCAACTCGCTCGAGTCTCTGCAGCGCGCCCGCATGGTCGGCGCCACCGACGACGCCGCCAGCCCTTTTGTCGTCGTCAGCGCCCTCGGCCCGGAGAAGAACAAGATCGTCGCCTGGGTCGTCCGCGCCTTTGGCGGCTCCTCCTCTTCTTCCTCCCCCTCTTCTTCTGCTACTGCTGCTCCGATAAACGGTCTAGGGGCCTCTAGTAGCAGTAGCAGCACCAAGAAGGTGTTTCTTGACCTTGCCGATGGGGGCGCCGCCGTCGCCGCTAGCGTCGTCCGCAAGGGAGACCCGAGCACCGTGGCCGAGCAGAGCGGGTTTGCCGCCTACGGGGTTGCAGATACTGCTGCGTTCGCCACAGTCGAGACGCTGCGCTTACTAGTGGGGCAGAACGTGCCGTACAGTTTTGTCAGGCTGGCTAGTGGGAGAGGTATATATTGAGGGGGACAGAGGAAGAGAGAGGGCGGGCGGAGTTATTTTCACTTTATCCTCTGGGAAATCAACCTCCAGCAGACATGATATGCGACAGTTCGACAAGATTTATCATAGAAATTTGCTTATACACACAACACACACACACACACACACACACACACACACACACACACACACACACACACACACACACACACAGGCCTTTTCCCGAGACAGGATGCACTTTGGACTCTTTTTACTTGTTTTCTTACCTATTTATCGGTCACGCGAGCAGATAAAGGCGCTTCTCTGTTGCCTCATATGCGATCACAATAACAACATCATCATCAAGAAGAGGAAAATGAGGGGGGGACCACACTATACGATCCTCTTTTCGACTGGGTTGCCAGGCGTGCATTTGGAGGGTTGCTAGGTCGAGAGGCCGCCTAGTCCAGGATCTTGTTCCTGCGCCACAGCTTCTCTGCGCAGTCCTCCCTTTTTGGTCTGTTCTTCTTTTTTGGTGGTATTTTGCCACTGTGGGCGAGACTTATCTCACAAAATACCCTTCTGGTTGCTGTTTTTCGACCTATCTCTGTGCGCCTCTGGGAAGTCTAGGGCGAGCCTTCTTTTCTCTCTCTCTCGTCGGTGGATAGCCCGACACAGCATGCACGGTGGAAGCCGCTCCGAGGATTTCCCAAGGGGTGCAATAAGAGCTATACCGGAAGAAGGGGGGAGGGGATTGCCTGCAGTGAGCCACCATCGGGAGGAGGGAAGAGGGGGTTGGAGGGGGATCCACAGCAGGCTCACCTGATGAGCGCTGTGGGGAATACTTAGGAACCCCGTGGGGTAAATGGGGGGCGGGAAGGGGGAAAGGGAAAAGGTAGCGAGCGGTCAAAAGTCAACACGCAGAAGAAGAGCAAGAACATACAGAGAGAGAGAGAGAGGAGTTGGGGTAAGGAGGAATGTGTGGAGACTTTGTAAGTATGGACATTTTGGTGTTCGCATCTGTAAGGCGTTTCTGATTACAGGGTCGAGGCCTTGGTTGGGTTTTTGGGGGTTTTTTGGGGGGTCTTCTCTCTTTTTTTTTTTTTTTTGTTTCTCTTCCCCCTTCCTTTGGCCCGTCGCATCTTCAGAATTGTTTTTTTTTTTTTTTTTTTTTCTTGTTTTCTATTAGGCTTGTTTCTAGGAATTACCAGATATCAGGTGTATGTCAGCAGCAGATACATTATTCTGCGCCCATCGGGGTTTATATGACAGACAGAATTCTTGTTGTGGCCGGGTACACAACCCCAGCCCCCTGATTCGCTTGCTTTTTCGTCTCAAACCAGAGCGTATGAATACAGACGAACGGACAGACAGACGAGACGGGAGCCAATCAGTGTGTAAGCGAGTGAGTGACTCATGTCATGCATCTCCTCTCGACGACAAGACAGAACAGGCAACCGAATACAACTATGCAAATTCGGGACCCCGTATCTTAGCTTTTCTTCTTCTTCTTTCTAGTCTTTTTCCTCTACGACATCATAAAAGACACTTATGCATTCCGCCACCACAAAAAAAGGCCCGAGATGAACCTTTTTGTAAGTTAGAAGGGGGCAAAAAAAAAAAAAAGATACAGAATTTGACCACGTATATATCTAACGCGTACAGCATCGGGCCTGTAGCCTAGGTGAGCACGGCATGAAGTCGTTCAATATAGGGCTCCCTCTGTTCCTTTGTGATTATCATATGGTAATCACTAACTTCAACGCTGGTTGGGTTTGGGGTGCTGCTCCTCGAGGGTGCAAACGTCTGTACGTGTAGTTGAGTAACCGACCTTTCGTCGTTTGTCGTGCCTTAACTCCCCCTTCTTCTTTCCCTTTAAATCTTATTTTAGCCATTTACGTAAGGACTTGAATGGAAAAACAAATGACTGGACTGGTCCTTGCTTTGCCACCCCTTCTTCGGACGTCGGCGATCTTCGTCTTCGCTGGGGCTCGCCTACTCAGACATCTACAGAGAGTAAGGAGCGCTGGAATCCGCCGGTCTTGAATTTTTTTTCTATTCTCTTTTTGGCCCCCGCTCTTCTCTTCTGCACCAAAGAGGGAGGCTATGCCTTGGTTTACATAGAGTTTCTGGGGAACCACTACAGCAGGTTTGGCTTGACACAGCCTCACCGTGTGCCACCTCAGACCCCAGACCCCATCTCTCTCTCTCTCTCTCTTTTTTTTTTTTTAAAAAAAAAAAGAAGAAAAGGTTTATGTGGCTGGGAGTCATACGAGATGGCTCGGCATTCTATTGGGCTGGAAGAAAAGAAGGTGTAGCCGTTGAGAATCTGGAAAAATCTTTTAGATGGAAGGATGAAGCGAGAGAAAAAGAGAGGGTGAGAGCCAAGTGGATCAGATGCTGTGCAACAGTGACAAGCCTGAAGGGGGGGAGAAGTAGAAACGGGGGAAAAAGAAACATCCACCATTGACTGTGCTGGGCCATGGGTCTTTGTGAACTGTGGCGATGATGATGATGGTGGTGATGTTTATTTTTGGTGTAGGCCTGTGTCACCAACCCTCCTGTCGTCGTGCTGCTCAACGGTTCTGTTAGCGTCCTACAGTACCACCCACCCGGGGCGAAGTCTGTACGAGACAGGTTGCAAAAATTCCCGTCCGTTACCCTTCCCCTCTCTTCTCAAGTCGCGCTAGAGTATTCTGTATACATACACAGATACATCATCATGCAGAGAAGAGCGAAGCGAGGGGGCTAGCTGACATGCAGCACAGGTCCCTCAGGGCTGAATCCGAGACAATGATTCCCGTGTTCGACGCTCTGTACGCCGTCATACTGCAGTAAAGTACTACCACTACCCTCTTCCAAAGAATGCGGGAGCCTTCTTGGCACACACCATATTATGGTCTTGTTCACACACACACGATTGACTACATTGTCTTTGACACAGGATAAGCAAGCCAAGAAGAGGACTGCCACAAGTTCGCGCGGGAGAAACGGGGGAGGGGGTTGCGGCTCATTGTAGCACAGCATATACGCGGAAGACTACACGTTGCAATTTCCCGAGATACAACGTTTTTTTTTTTTTCTCTTCTTCGTCTTCAAACTAGCGCTTGGGGGCCCAACTAAATCTGGCAAACTTTCCGAGATTGATTGGAATGAGAAGACATGTCGAGTAAAGTAGAGAGCAGGAACAATCAAGAGTTCGAGTGGGGGTGAGGCCGAGGGAGAGACGATCTCTCACACACACACAGAGGTTGGGCACCCCCTTCCTGAGCAGACGCATAATCTTCCCCCCGTCTGCAATATTGGTGAGGCCCAAAAACACCGGCATCACGGGTTCACAGTTGAGAGGAATAAAGGAGGGGGGAAGGGAGGGAGGGAGGGAGGGGGAGGGGTACACAAAGAAATCAAAACGACATTCATGCTTTGAGCATTTCTGCTTTAAAGATGGGCACCTTGGCCAAGACAAGGCCGCGTGTGTTGCGGATCCTATGGTATGGTCAAGGGCAAACCGATGCGTCTGGAGAGAGCACACACCGTAGACACGTCATGAGGAAAAGGAGAACAAGAGAAGAAAGTAAATTAAAAGGAAGAACAAAAGAACAGGGGAGGAGAGCAGGCGAAAACCTTCTCTTTCTGGCATCCAGCGGTCAAAGTGAGGCAGGCAGTTTGGGATCCTTGACGCTGTCGGCCGTGCACCATGAATAATTTCTTGATGGAACTGGGACTCGTGGGCAGATACCACACACACACACACATACCACCACCACACCACCACCACCTCATCTGTTCGTCGCCCATCTTGAACCCAACCCCCTCGAGCCTTTTCTCCCCCGCAAAATAGCAAGTAGATCAGACAGAAACGGGACAGGTAAAACACTTTGGCTGCCCCATCTGAGAGCACAAAAGGGAAATCTGCATTGCAGCAAGGCTGACGGGGGGGAAGATGGGTGTAGGTGGGGACTGGGCCTGGGCCTGGGTGAACCGATCGTTTCGCCATGCGTTGATGCGAACATGAGACGAGGTTGGGACGATCCCATGTGCCACCTGTAATAAAATAACCCAACCCCCGTTTCCCTGCACGCGTGAGAGGCCTGCAGCTCGCAAACTTCCACTCCACGTAGCAGATAGACAAGAAATTCACAAGAACTGCATAAGGTGTGTGAAAAGCCTACTCAGGTCCCGAAACTGTTACTCTTTGACGTTTGGGAATGATTCAATTCGAAATGCAAGACCAGGGGATGTTTGGATCTGCCTTGAACAAGGCTGGCAAGACTGGACGCCGTCCCTCGCTAGGGATCAGACGGTATTGGTTCCCTGAATGTGAACCCTTGTCTTTCCACGGAACCCGTCATCGGATCCGGGAGGAGCTGTATTTTGTGGTGGTCCCGCGGCACAGTTCAGGGGGGATAATAAACAGACAGGCGAAAAGAAAAGTGTATCGTCTGAGGGGAAAGAAGCTGACATGCAGTCCGGATTGTCTGGTGTGGGTGTCGCAGGGTTTCCCAGCACGCTCAGATAGGCTTAAAAGTTTGTCAATGCAGATCTTGGAAGGGGAGACGGGAGGGTCTGGAAGGAAGAACAAACACAGATGAGGTTCTGATACGGATGGGCCTCTTTGTGTGTTTGCGTCTCTAAAGGTCCCAAGGTTGCGAGCATGTGCCGATCAACGGATCATCGTCGTATTGGTGCGCATCGTCCTCTCTGACCCCACCTAATTATGCATGCACCCCACAGAGGGGCGAACAGTCCCGCATCTTGGCTAGGTGCAGTTGGGAGGGATGGTGAGTATGGCAATCTCCGTGATGATGACGGCCCAGCGACTGGCGAGAGAGGGGGTGATCAACAGCGGTTCCAGCTTCGAACTGGACCTTGAGAGGACAAGGTGATCCAGGCTAGGAGCCCTTCGACCCCTACAAGATCGCCAAGCCTAAGCCATATATATCAGAAATGACATGCAGGATGGGCAGGTCTGATACTGCAGTCGCATCTGGGTCCCTTTGGGGCATGGTTGGAGCTGCCCAAAGAAGCTGCTCCCTAGGCGGTGGCCTTGACGATGTGATAGGTCTTTCTTGGATATGCAGAGCTTCCATGTTGAGGTCCTTTCCTTGTATGACCTTGGAGCATGGGGTTTCGGAAGAGGGATCACTGTCTCCCCTTCGGCTCTTCTCCGGAATCCCCCGGCCTGGGAAGCAAAGCGGAGGTCGTCGCCCTGTGTGACCTCTCATATTCTGCAGCATCATGCCCTTTAGCCCTGAAATTTGGTGGCTGCAGATTCCTGGATGAGTTCCCTGCATGTGGAGAACGAGTGCAGGCGTGAAAAAAAGATGTCTCGCCCCTAATCGACCTCTCCTGACCGCAGTTACTAAGAGCTGACAACGATCGGCCATATAGACGGACATACATAAGAGCTTGCATTAGGCGGCACAAAAAGAGCCACTCGCCTAAAGCGTCGCTGAGCATGTGTAGGGATCAATGTGATCTCTCTCTTTTCTTCTTCTTCTTCTTCTTTTTTTTTTTTTTTTTTTTTTTTTTTTTGCCTCTTCAGAGATAAATGGTCAGCCAGCCACGGGAGACGTCCAGATTAGGAAGAGAGAGCCCTGTCACTTTATGCATGCCTGTGTGTGCATGTGAGGAGGTGCATAGAATCAACCTTGCATGCAGGACGGAAGCGGGCCCCAGGAGGAGGGGGTTGCTTTTGATAGGATGTCACCACCTCAGTCGAGACGACCCTTGATGCTAGTGTGTGCCTGAGTACGCCACACCAGCAATGCCGCGAGGCAAGAATTCCGTGCTCTCACAAAGCCTGAGATTCACCAAAACTTGTTGATCTTAGGATGATTCGGGCCGGGATCGAAGTACCTTAGGCGAGGTGACTGATGATACTATCCATGAGTTGTGTGTGCGTGCGGGGTGTGCCGTAAGATTCGTGTTCGGGTTTTCCGACGACATCAGTCACTTCTCTGATTGCTGACCTGATCGCCTTCATACGTCTTGCCTGTATCACCCACACAAGGCTGTGTCGAGGGTCCGTACCCAGTACAACCCTCTCTGTTGATGATATCCTAGGCAGTGCCGGTGACTGTGAGTACCCGTGGCTTTACCTTGAGACAAACAGAAACAGCCCCGTCCACCGCCGCCTACCTGCAACTGATACCGTGCACGCTTTGAATCGGCAACCTGAAAAGAGGGGGGAGGGGCTGCATAGGTTGAGCACAGCACGGAAGGGGCCGCCGCGGTGTTTGTCAGAGTGAACCCCCACTGTTAAGTCAGGGAGAGGACGAGAGCCGAGATATCAACGCTGCTGCCGTGGTTTCGGTATCATTGTAACAATAGCTGCCATTGCGGAAGGTTACATTGAAGTTGTTCATCTGAAATGATAATGTTGACCTGAAATCCACACAGAGAGGTTGTACTGTAAAATACCTTCAGAAACCTCGGAGTGCTGCCATGGTCAATAGGAGCCCCCCCCGGGGTCCCCCACATCCACTCCTCGGCTCAGAATGGCTAAACGTCGGCAATGAGATCCACGTCGCTAAGTAGATCAGCAACTAAGAAGTGATCTGCTCATGGGAGGGGGAAAGGTGGAGGGTGGAAATGGACGCAGCAGGCCGATAAATGGTGGTGCATAAGGGATTTCGTATCTGGTGCTTTGGAAGGCCGATGAAGGGCCAGTCCCCTCTTTTCCCCCTTCCCATTCAATGAGGTTGCCTTGGTCGATTGCATGTCGCAACGTGTCCAGTGACGGACAACCTGAAGCAATTTAAGAATAGGGGCGAGAAGAATCCTTGGGCGCAGTGTGGAACGTCCCGGATACCACTTTGGGTCGAAGCGTGGTACGGCCCCTCCCACTCGGCTCGTTCCTTATTTTTACCTTGAAAATTCAGACGGACGGCCAGTGTGTACTGTAGGAGAGCCACAAGCAGCTCGTGAAGTGGACAAAGAAAAAAAGGAGATAAGAAGCGCGGTAAGCACCATCAAGATGGGTGCATGATGCAGAGGACCTTTGTCGGAAGGGACAGAACAGACGGGCTCGCTGACTTGCTGTTGGGCTTGGTTTGCTAATGCAGAGATGCCTGACGCTTGTTACGCGAGATTTCGAGCCTGTTTGACGAGGACCATAACACCATATTAGCACCAGAACAAGCAGAAATAAGGTGTCATCCCGGCCCCCAGCAGTTCCTTGCGGGCGGAACCCCACTGCTTCCAGAACGCATCAGTGACTCCTCTCATGACGATAGATACGGATAAGCGAAGGTCCCGCCGCTACACATCATTCCGTCCCTCGCCTGTGACCCCGTAGTCGATCATCTCGGGGACTGTCCAGGTCTGTCAGGGGGAGTGGGCAGGGAGGAGGGAGTGGAGGGGAGAAGATTTTCGACTGCAATCTGGCGGTGACAACCACTTGATTTTGACTTGTCACATTGCTTTTGGTTCGTGAGACCAGGCCACCGCGCCACGCCGCCTCTGATGATGACATGTCCACCTGCGCAGGCGGCAGGGTCGGCACAATGCTGGTGACCAAGACCAATCAACTCAACAGACCAGCAGGGCAGAGAAGTGGCTCGTATTGCTAGGGGGTCAGGGAGCGAAGGGGGCGAGGGAGAGGGCGATGCTCCTGATATCTGCCATGATACGCTGGGTAACGAATGGTTGCGCAGGCAGCCGGAGCTGCGAGCGGGAAAGTCGACCGGCGCGGCGGAGATGTTCTGCTGGGTGTGGCTTGCTCGAGGTAGATGAGACACTGACGTTTGTCACAAGGCTGACAAGCTTAGGTTGTTGACTCGATCGACCCAAGGGGTATTTGTGTGGTGGCACTGTCGCGAGTAAGTCCTTTCTCTCTCGGGCGCCGGCATCCCGCTCCCCTCCTGTAGACCAGGCCTTGAGGATGTTGACGCGTCTGGCGGTTGGAGGTTTTTCTTTGGTCCCCTGCACACTCTCTTTGCTTTTTCTTTCACCGGGCGTGGTTGGGCGCCAATCATGGCTCGAGGCACGAAATCAAATCTGCACCTATAACGGGCTTGTTAAGGCGAGGGTAGGGCTGCGAAACAAGGTGACATTTCTGACTGAAGTGTGATGCGGGATGCTGGCTCCCGCAGAACATCGGACGAGATCCCTTGTTGGGATGGGATGCAAAGTGTCGAATAGATTTTCTTCTTCTCATGTCGTCATGGCGTCACGAGGGGGCGGAAAGTGGGGGGTGTGGCGATTGCTCGTTTTCCTTTCCTGTTTCTTGATTTTTCTGTCTTTTTTCTTCTTTTGTCTCTTTGGTGTTTTCATGGGCAGAGTAGGGCCAAGGAGGGTGGGAATGATGATGAGGGCGATGATGGTAGTGATGGTGGTGATGGATCAGAGGTAGCAGGAACAAAGCGTGTACGGACTCGTAGTACTGTACATACAAGTAGTAGTGGAAGGGGCGACCCTTGGATGCACTAGAATAGGACAGATGCACTAATCACGTCAACCTCCTGACACTAAATCAGGGCCTACAGAACCCTAACCCCCTACTAAGTACACTAAGACGGCCGCTCTTTCCTGGTCCCGAGGTACATGCTGTCATCGAATCTGGGGTGCCCAAGTCAGAGCTCCCGCGGCTCCGCCTTCTGTGGTTTGATGGGCACAAGGGGTTTCAACTCTCTGGACCACATTCGAGAACACGTCCAGCCAAGAAGGGCATTCTTCACGACGAAAGGAGATCAATCATGACGTTTAAGGACACCAGACCCTCGCATCCACAGCACAGAAAGGAGAAAGAAAGAGAAGAGAACAACAACAAGGGGTGTGTCGTGCTCAATGCCAGACGATTTGGCGTTCCGGCCTGAGACCAAGGGAAAGAAAAAGAAAGAAGACAAAACCAGCAGTCCATGTAACGCCGCCGCCCGCGGTTGCATTGGATCCACGAGGCCCAACGAAAACAGCATTGCCACCCTCTTTCAAGCCAGGACAAGACTTGGCGGTACTGTGGTTTCAGGCGCGGATATTGGAGGGCGGACACTACGTGAACTACCCAGGAGCCTTTTAAGACGGCGCAGGAACGGGCCTGCAACCCTCTCCGATTGCATCACCACCTCTTCCAACGTGCAGACACATTTGCCAGGGCAGGAAGAAGAAGAAGAAGCAGCAGCAGCAGCAAAAGAAACTAGCAGGTTGCGGCAGAAAGGCTCTAGGTTGTGGCTGATCGAGAGAGCCCATCAGAGTCATGTCTCACTCTTGCATGCACGCGAGCACACGTGCATCGGGGGATCACGACTGGTTCTTCCTAGTCAGGGCCACACCCAGCGGGCCGGAGGCGAGGTGAAGATCGTCTACGTTTGGCGGATCCAATCGCGATCTTGTTCGCACCTTTCGAATCCCCCTCGTCCAGTCCGAACCAAGGATTCTCAACCATGGATTCCTACGACCGCGCTATGTCTACACGTGCCCTTCGGCCGTGGTACAAAACCCCACCACGCCTTGCCTGAGCCAAGTCCCTTTGCGAAATTGCAAGAGGTCAGATCAATCATTGCTGTTACTACGTAGCTGGGGGCCGGAGGGAAGAGACAGAGGGGCATGGGTAGGGGGTCCATCCAACAGAGTTCACAGCGGAGCCGGCCGAGATTTTTGTCACGGGCGCGACCGGGCGTGAACCTGCTGCCACCACTACCTCTCAAGGCCGCACTGCTTCTGGTATGCAGGCCCACATGACCATGACCTAGGAACCAGTGGCTGGCCGCTCCTCCGCGTTACGCCAATGCTGTCGCAGACGCGCCAGCGCCAGCGGCGCGGTCTGCACATGGTCTGGATTCTGAGACCGCGGGGGACAGGGACGCGGCACGACTTATCGGTTATCTACATGTCTTACTTCTATTCCCCTCCATCCCCCTCCCAAAAAAAGAAAGACGGGCTGGCCAGTGGCAGCGTGTTGTTGTTGATTCTTCTTGTTCAGGCCGTTCTGATGTTGCTAAAACAAGCTTATTCCGGCGGTGATCGCTGTGGAGACAATACATCTAATTAGTATTCTTCTCTCTTCTTTTTCCTTCCCCGCCCGTCTCTTTTCCTCCCTGGTACCGTGGCGGTTCCGCTATCCCTCTAGGTGGACGGGGCGCTGGCTTGGTGTGCTTGGCTGCTAGACAACGACAGCTGCCAGGCCCTGGAGGGAGGGAGATGGATGGCTGTTTCTGGATCTGCCTCAGAGTGGATCGGCGGGTCCTCCTGTTCATTTCTTATCATGCAACGGGTTAGGCTCCTCTGTGGTGCTGCTGACACAGGAGAGATTGTCAGCCCTGTCTCCCCTGCCGGCCGCTGCAAACTTGCTGCAAGCCACCATGATGACGACTACGAACGGCGCCATTGACAAGTACAACTTGCTTCTGTGCAGTTACCTCATAACACCTACTGCTGGCGGGAGATGACCAAAAAAAAAAAAAAAAAAGGAAGAAGAAGAAGAAGGGGAAAAAAAAAGGAGGGAGAGGAAAAAAAAAAAAAGACCTAGAATTAAGGCGGCTAAGATGACAAAATATGAACAGGCCTTAACCTAACCTCTAAGACTGCTACTGCAGGGGGGACGGGTGAAGTGAGCCCCCTCCTCACCACCCCAGAAGCCTTGGCTGCCAACTCAACTGCCGGCAGAACGAGGGTAACGGGCCTTTTTCCGGAGCAAGCAACAATGTTGGCAATGCCAAAATTCGATCCGGGAGGCGCAGTGAGAGAGAGAGAGAGGCACGGGCGAGTAGTCTATCCGCCGCTGCAAAATCCAGTGTGGCCTGTGCAACCCACGACACTTGTATTGACTGCGGTCTTGAAACATGGGACCCGAACGAGGTGGCTTGGGGTCCAAAAGTTTGACATACATTTTTTTTTTTTTTCCCCTTCGCCCTTCTTCATCGTCACATAGGCCCTGTCGCACACCGAGACATGCCCAGCAGAACAAGATTTGACTGGACAGAAATCGTCATACACCAAAGGCACATGGCCTGGCTTTGTCACCACGACAGACGGCGTGTCCATTAGATGCGTCGTCCTGACAAGCCATGCAAGCCTATACGCCACGTTCTCGCTTATGGCAAAGGCAAGCCACCCAATGCTACCTACTTTACGGACTACTACGTACAGGATGAGCGCCCTCTTGGGCAAGACGAAGTACAGCACCTAAACGACTGCTACCATGATGCGGTTGGCCTTCGCCTGCTACCCCCTTAGAACGACCCGGCGCTCGGGGGGCTGGCAAGGCTGCATGATAAGCGAAACGCCTTGGGAGATTACCGCTGCACCTCTCCCGCAGCCATCACGTTGGCGTGGCGGGTCGGTTTTGGTCGGTTTTTGGTTTTATTTTGTTCTGGACCTTGCCAGGGACGGGAGGACACAGGTCGAGGGCGGGCGAAGCGAGCTTTCTTGCTACTACACAAGGATTGCTAAGGAAAAAGAAAAGAAATCAGAAGAAGAAAAGAACTCGATCCTGGCAACAAGTAACAACGCAAACGGCGTACCGCCCCTAGGGCAACTCAATCTGGCCGAGCCGAGAAGTCTGCCCACCTCGCTTGGACGCAGTTGCCCGTCACCCAGGCCGTGACAGCGGCTCACTCACCCCTCCCAAGATGCAGGAGATGCGAGGCCTCATGCGCTGGCATCAGAAGAACCATCCACCCCTCCCTGCCTGTCTGCCTACTCAGCCGGATCATCCTTCTTCTTCTTCAAAGTACCAAAGTACCATAGGTACCTCAGTGCCAGCTACAATCGCTCCGGCGCCGAAAGCCGCAGGGTCAAGGGTCACAGGCACATGCACAGGCACATGCACAGGCACATGCACAGGCGCATGGGAGAGCGGGCCTACAGTACTTAGTAGACGTCTGTATAACTATGTGCACACACACGCTGGGAACATGGAACTTCGAACCCCAGGTTAACCTCGGGAGTCATGACCCACACCCGGGTCCTCTCATGTTCTCCCACTATGGGACCACCTGGAAGCTACTATGCACGAGAGAGAGAGTGGGGGGAAGGAAAAAAAAAAAAAAGGCTCTGACTCTGACCTGACTCCTCCTCCCTTGACCGTCACTATTCACCAAAGAAGGGAAAAACCACCCCCGCCTGCCATGCAGCAAAAGTACCCGCCCACCTTTCAGAGCGGTCTGGTACGAGCTAGCACCACTCACCAGTGCTCTCGCCTCGTTCCTCCAGGTCAGGCTCTGGCCCGCCCCGCCCCTATTCTCAAGTCTTCCCTCCTCTCTCTCTCTCTCTCTCTCTCTCTCTCTCTCTCTAGGATGTGAATCAGGACATTACCCCCTTTTACCTTGAAAGCTGCTCGTTGCTTTTGTATTGAGTTTTGTTCCTCGCTCTCCTCTCTAGGACCATTTGGTCCGCTAGCATCGATGGGGGAGAGAGCTGCCTTTCTAGACAGAAAGACAGGGCCCTGCCTCCGCTACTACTATTACTACGTTATGTCGGTACAAGTAGATGGGGTCTCGCCATCGCTGCTGACAGTACTGTACCTGTACCAACCATCACCTGCTTCTGCAGCTGTTCAAGGGAGCCGGGAGGGAGGGGGCCCAACCACCGGGGGCCGATCCAAGAGAGAGCAGGCTTGTGCATCTGCATTTGCGGAGGGCTGCAGGGTGACTTCCTGGGTAACAATGGCGAGCCGGGTACTATGTAGTTCCTTGAGGTGGATTCGAGTTCCCATGACCTGTCTTCGCGGCGGCTGCAAGGTTGCATTTGGGCTTGATTGTGGACGGATATCCTTTTGCCCCTCCCCCCCCCCCCCCGAGTGCGCGGACAGGATACCTCTAGGCCCCACGGTTGGTCTGTTACGAAAGGGCCAGGGCCAGATCGTCGTCCCTTGCTTCACCCCAAAGGTGAAAAAGAAAAGAAGCGGGAAAAAACATAAACGAGAAAAGAGAAAAACATAAACGAAAAAAAAAGAGAGGGAAAAAAGAGAGAGGGAAAGAGGTGTTCCGGCTGTACCGGGCTCGAATCCTACATGTGTTCACACCGTATGCCCCCGGTGCAGACAATCCAAAGGGGAGTAGCGCCCCCCCCCTCTCTCTCTGTCTCTCCTTCTCTCTCTACGTGTGTGACGATTGTCTCTCCCCTCCGTCCTTACGAGTTGTAAGCGCGATCGACCCTTTCTGCCCAGCCCCCTCTACCTTCTGGTCACATCTAACAAAAACGTACTTCTTCCACAATGGTGTCACGGGCTTCTGCACACGCTCTTTTTCTGATACCACGTCCTTGTGTTCCCATCGTGCTGCCAAACCCTGAATAGACACACACACACACACACACACAACCCTCCATCTTCTTACTATCCTTGCACGTCCTTGTTTTGTCTTGTCTCTTGACGCTAGGCCTGTCCAGCAGGGAACCGGGACGCCAGCTAAATCTAGTTTTTGATGGGCCTTGAGAGAGAGAGTGTGTGTGTTGGTCCCCTGAAGGGTACCCTCTTCTTCTGTCCCCTCCTCTCGTCCCTCTCTTACCGCCACCCTTGTTGATGAAGTTGGAGTGGCTTCCCGGTCTGTAATTGTCCGATATGTCACATCTAAGGATAGACATCTCCCCCGTCCTTAGTACATCACTTGCTTGCCCTTGGCTACCACACTCCTTGAACTTCCTCCTCCTCCTCCTCCTCCTCCTTCTCCCCCTCCAACTGGCATCGCACCCACGCCCCCCTTCCCCCCTCCTCCCTCCTTGACCCCCAGGGGTCCACCGCGCGGATGCACCCTGCTCCTGTCCTGCCAGGCTGCGTGCCAGGATCGGCTAGCTTCCTTCTCATCTACTTCTACTCCACACTCCCTGCTCGGCTCGGAAATCATTTGCTTCACGCTTGTCTTCTTAATATCTAAGTACCGTGCCGCCTTCCTCCACTGGGCCCTTGGCCTTGCTCTTGTTTTGGTATGCTCCTCCAAATTTTAAACATTCTATCTTGCCTTGCCCATTTCCCATACAATACTACTTCATTGCCTCGTGGGCCAGCGTGGTGGGCTCTCGCTCTCCCGGGGAGTTGCTTACGCGAAGTTCTCGGTTGCTTGCTCCTCTTGCTGCTTGAACAACAACAACAACAACAGCAGCAGCAGCAGCAGCAAAGAAAAGAAAGCATTCCGGCCTGCCTGCCCGTCATCATTTTTCTTCTATTGCCGCTCTTTGCTTGCACAGTCCAGCGGGTTTTCTTTGGTTCTAGGATGCTGCTGCTTCGTGTGGACGACCGATTGTGAACCGAACAAAACAAACAAACACGCCGACGACCTTTTTGAGAGAAAGAGAGAAAGAGAGAAAGACAGTGCCTTTTCCCTCGAGTCTTGTACCCCACACACACCACCCAATCTCAACTCTCTTCTCTCTCGTCTCAACCGTCGACCGGCTACCATCCCGGGCGGATGCCATTCCTCACATTGGACATGACGGTCCCATTCGAAGCCACCGGCATGGTGCCACCTCCTCCAGGCATACACTCTCTGCCCATGTCTCGACCACAGGTGGGCATTGAGAGGCTGCCCGCCCGCCGCATGAGCAATGAGCCCCGGGAGTCTATGAACTGCAAGTCATGTCGCAAACGAAAGGTGCGCCAGGAGAGAGAGAGAGAGAGAGAGAGAGAGAGAGAGAGAGAGAGAGAGAGAGAGAGGGAGGGAGAGGGAGAGAGCATTCCTAGGAACCAGATATAAAATTCATCACTCCCAAGCACAACCGGGTCCCGATATTCGTTTTATTTCTTTTTTTTTTTTTTTTTTTTAGAAACAAAAGAAGACGACTGACACGGTCAATGATCTTATAGATAAAGTGCAATCGGTTACGGCCATCGTGTGAGGCTTGTCAGGTCTTCCAGTGTCCTTGTATATATGGTATGTGTGCCGCTGAATTGCCCAGGTTCATGAGTCTGCAACATCGAAGAATTGTCAAGAGCGGCCTCAAGACTGACCAGCCGTCCAACTGACCTCCTCTCTTTCCTCTGCGTACAGATGCTGTGCCCAAGAAACGGGGCCCCAAGACAGATGTCCTGGAAGCTCTGCTGAAGAGGGTCGACGGGCTCGAGGCCAAGCTGAAGGAGAAGAAGGACCAGCCTGCAACGCCAACCACAGACAGTGCTCCCATCACTCCCATCACCGCTTCAGCGCCGGCCGGCCCAGCTGTGGCCCAGCAGCACCAGCAGCACCAGCAGCAGCAGCAGCAGCAAGAGGAGGACGAGGAGATGGAAAAGGCGGCTGCTGCTGTTGAGTCGATCGAGGCGAAAGCACAATCGATACAGCCGATAATAGAAGCGGCACACGCGACAGAAGTGCCCGAGTCGGCTATCTATACGCCTAGTCCTAGCAGGTGCGCCAATTTTTTCTCAAAGTTTGCCCATCCGACCTGGAGACTTTGAGGATGAGGAGGACGACAAGGAGGATCTCTTGGGTGGACAAATGACTGACCTAAACTTGTCTACATAGTGCTCATTCACCAGCCGGTGTGCAGCCAGATGTTCTTCTTGATACGTACTTCACCAGGTTTCACGCCAAGCCCTTTTACATACTCGACGAGTCTTCTGTCCGGCAACGGCTTCAGCTCAACCAGCTGCCGAGCTACCTCGTCCATGCCATCTACGCCGTAGCAGCAAGGTGTGTGGTTTTTTTATGGTTCTTCTTTTCTTCTGTCAGCTGCTGACCACAGGCGAGGAGTCACAGGTATACTCCGCATCCAAACGGATATCAAGCAGCGGTAAAACTGAGCGAGGAACATGCCACCCGTGCAAGGCTTGAGATTGATCTCGATGAGCCGTCTATTGATGCACTGCAGGCCTGTCTGTTGCTGGTGGTCGCCTTCACCGCGGCAGGAAAGGGAAAGAAGGCCTACATGCTTCTCAGTACGCATCTCCCTTGTTTTTCTTGGAGGATTCAGGGTGCTTTTTGTCCCACTAACAAGACGATGGTAGCCTCCGCTGTCGGGATGACAATGGCGCAGGAGCTGCACCGAGAGATAGACCCACGTGCGACGGTAACCCCGGTCGAGCGCGAGACACGAAGGAGGCTCTTCTGGACGTGCTATCTGCTCGACCGGTTCATCTCGTGTGGATCCAAGAGGCCGTGTCTGATCGCAGACAAGACCATCCTCCTGCGGCTGCCGTGCTGGTCTCCGAACCCAGCAGCACTGCCGATCGAGGGAGAGTTCTTCCAGTGCGGCACAGCCGACCAGTACATGCAGGGGGCCGGCAGGAAGTCACAGGGCAGCAGCGGGATGCTCATCGAGATCAGCAGGATTCTAGGTATCACGAACCGCTACCTCGCGGCCGGAGGGGTCAAGGGCGACTCGCATTTCCCCTGGCACACGCTCTCGAACCTGTCCAAGATTCGCCAGGACCTCGACATCTGGGCATCCGGCACCGACGACGTCTTCTCGAGCCTCGACACGCTCTTTGGGCAGAACGACTCGACGGTGCTCGTGCTGAGCAAGCTCATCTACCACCTGGTGCACTGCCTCATCTACCGGCCCTTCCTCCCGATCGACCTCGCCGAGCTCGCAGGCAACGGCCAGCACCAGTCCTGGCAGATCGAGGCCACCAACATGTGCTTCCTGCACGCCAACGCCATCGCGGAGCTGGTCGAGCTGGGCAAGCAGACGGGCACCATCGAGTGGCCCGCCTTTGTCGGCTACTGCATCTGCACCGCGGGCACCGTCCACATCCACGGCGCACACTACAGCAAGAACGGGCCCCTGGGCGAGATGAGCGTCTTCTGCTCCTCTGCAGAGTTCCTGTCGAGGGGAGATGCAGCAGCTCAGCGAGCTGCGGTTTGTGTGGGCCACCGTGCAGCACCAGCGAGAGACGCTGCAGGGCATCTTCAACGCCCACTCGGAGCTGGTCAAGAGCCTGGGCAACATGCACTACCCGCCTGTCCTCCACCTCGAGGACTTCTTTGACAGGTACTCGAGCATCGGCGGCCCCGGCGGGCTCGGCTTCAGCTTTGACGCCGCCAACCTGTCCCTGATCGACGTCGCCGTGGACTTCATCACCGCGGATGCCTACATCGGCCCAGACCTATACTCACCCAGGACTGCTGAGCAGCAGCAGCAGCAGCAACAAGGTCCCGAGAGGCCAAACCTGAAGCGCAAGAGCGTGATGCAGGGCGGGCGGCGGAGGGCAGACTCCAAGGCGCTGGCACCACTGGCCAGCAACGTCAACACCGTCATACCGACAGGACTGCCGACGCCGTCACACCAGCGAAGCCACCCTCCCTTCTCCACAATCATGATACCTAGCACACACCAACAACAACAACAACAACAACAACAACAACAACAATACCAGCAACAATCCTCGGCGATTCTCCACAGCCCGGCGTCGCTGGTCTCGCAACAGAGCGGCAGCCTCTCGGGAAGCAAACATGAACGGTATGCAGGACTCGGACGATATTGCAAACAAGGCTGCCATAGCTGCTGCTGCTGCTGCCGGCTTCGCCATCCCCTCCCACCACCCTACTGCTGCCCCTCATCCTCACCCTCATGCTCCTCCACCGCCAGCGCAGGTGCACAACCCCTTCAGTCCCCCTTACACAAGCTATGGCACCGCCCTGCCCACTACCTCGATCCCAGGCGCACGTGGTGGTCCCTCCTCCCCAGCTACAGCGAACAATACCACCACCAACACCACTACCACCACCACCACCAACAACAACAACAACAACAACAACAACACGAGCTCCTATGACCCCATGTTCGGTGGAGTACCTACTAACGCCTTCTCAAGCCCCGCTGCCTGGAACGGCGGCAATGACGGCACCACACCCCGACCAACACCGAACAATAATGCTGCCGCCGCCTCCTCCTCAGCAGCAGCAGGAGCAGGCGGTCCAGGCCCCGCTGGTGCCCAGCAGCAGCAGCAGCAGCAGCAGCCGCAGCAGCTGGCGCACAGTCCCAGTGGGATGAGCGCCTCGGGCGGGAGCACCGGCACGGGGCCCGGCGAGGAGAAGGATCCGTTCCTGACTCTGCTGGAGCAGCTGGCCGACAGCGAGAACGCCAGGGGCCCTGGCAACGAGTTCGACTTCTTCTTTGCGGGCTCGTCACAATAAATCAGAGGTTGTATTTCCCCATCAAGAAGAGGAGGCAGTGATGAAACTACGTATGTTTTTGTGCGTCATTTGTGTGTACCTAGGTATGCGTGTGTGCACATTGGATGGATTTCTTTCATATCCTTATCACGCAAAAAAAGAAAGAAAGAAAGAAAGAAAAAAAAAAAGAAGACATGACACTGGGAGACGGAGACGTTTATGAGTATGTCTTTTTCTTATTTTTCTTTTTTTGCGAAGCCGACACATCTGCGATGGTCTTCATTTTGTGGTTTCCCCTCTGAGCAAACATATACATATGGTTTTACCCCCCGTTCAGCATTTCTTTTTCTTTTACAAAAACTGGTGTTTTGGTATCAACAAGGTTAAAAGGCACCAGATGGCAAAGGTGGTGGGGATTCATAGGGGGAATTTGTGTGTATATTTTCTATTCTCGGCCTTTTTAAGGTGGCATTGTGTGGAGTTTTCTTGCTCCCCCTTTTTGTTTACCTTTCTCCTTTTTTTTTAAAAAAAAAGCCCCTAAGGAACTGCAGGAGTGAAGTTCCTTTGTGTGTTCTACTCGGACAAAGATGCATACCATGATGAACGAACGAGATATGGGTCATCATGTTCTTTTCTCCCACAAAACATGTTTCCCTGCATGTGCAGAGTCAATGTGCAGTATACAGTTTACATACTACTCCGTACCTACCCTCTCTCCCATCCCTTTCTTCTCTCTCCCTCCCCCCCACCCCCAAAATCATTCAGACTAGGGACTTCTAGGAGGCAGGGGTTAAGATGGATGGATGGGATGGATGGATGAAGGAAGCGTGACGGCTTCACCATCGCTGGAAAGGGGCCGAGGTTCCATCATCTCGCAACCCTGATCGAAGCGCGCGCGCACACACACACACACACACACACACGTGTGTCAAGACGACATGTCAATGGCCAAACCATGTTCTCTCTAAAGTGTTGTTTTTCTCCCTGTGCATGTGCAACTCCATCCCTCGACCCCTTGTGGAGACAAAAAGACGAAAGAAAAAACTGCCGAGCATATAATTCCAAGGGCGGGCTTAAGTTCCAGCCCCCTGCACCACGGCGTGACGACTTCCGCATGTGGCCTGTCCCCTTCAATTCAGGCCGGGCCGTCAGGCCTTGTGTGGGAGGGGTGGTGGTGGTAGCATGTTCTGTGGGTGGGTGGGTTGAGGCTGACACGAGAATAAAAAAATAATAAGAAAGCACCGAAGAGCGAGAGGAGGGTCCTCGATCCTGCACCTCTACGTGGCAAACCACGGTACAGTCACTGCAGTACATTTGAATGCAATACCTAAAAGGGAAGGGCAAAGTTCAAAGCAACAAACACCCACCCTCCTCCAACGTAGTCGGCGTATTAGCTCCTCCTGCACCCCAGAATCCTTCGTTTTGAGTCGCAATCGCTCCCTCCCCTTCCCCGGTCATGGCGATTCTTCTTCTGCTTTGGCTAGGCTTGGGGGCCAGCAATCAAAGTAAAGTATATCCGTACCTGGTAACAAACCCATGCCGCAACCCGATGTGACGCTCCCACACCCAAAAAGCCTGTGCATCACTCACCCTTCGATTGTCGCTACCAAAGTTGTCCTGTCATCCACTAGAACGGTGCAGGAAGCTGGTTTCATGCTCTTCTTTCGTTCAAGGCGAACAAGGGAAATGGGCTTTGCGAATTGGTGCGCTTGTAGAACGTACTTTTCGGGTGGTGGACGGAGGGCTTATCTCTCTCTCTCTCTCTCTCTTTTGGGCCGTCCTCCCTCGCAAGACGGCGTTCTAGAAAACTCCCGCCGGGCTTTTTCTCCTCTGCCACCTCATGAGTGGCTGGGTTTTCGGTGGTTCGATCGGCCAAGCAGGAGCCGAGGCTTGTCATGCTTTCACGCGCACATAATGCTTCAGTGGAGGGATTATAGGGCGAGAACAGACGCCCACCCCCGCTCCCGACCCCGAGCTATATGGCCGTTATTCCTTAGGGGTAGATGTATGTTCTTGGGCTTGGGTTACAGAAGTGATGCATATTTACTATGGATAAGATCATTTGGTGGTGAGAATAAATTGTCAACAAAATTACTTCATCCGCCACAGAACGACAATCACTTCCGCTTTGATAAGCATGACCACTGTCTAGAGCTTTTTGCATGTACATTTTTTCTCTAATCAATCAGTATAATATCACCCGACATGCTGTAGTTTAAATTATACTATGAAACCTATCTTTCTAACTCTCCTATCCTCAAAATAGAAAATGCAGACTACCTGGAACTCTCCACTATGATAGTTATTAGTAGACTGCTCGAGTAGTCACTTCGGTAAGTACTTTTCAACAGTCTTTCTAGGTTCTGTGCCGTCGCCTTGCAGATAATCTGAGTTTGCAGGTATTCAGAATATTAATGATTGGGGCGTTATTAATATAACCTGCCAATATCAAAGTTTACACGCTATGACTACTTAATATCAATACTTTTCACGAGATCCATAAGTGATAATCATAGAACACAAACTAATAATGACCAAGTCTTTTCCTATTGCTACTATAATTATAGTAATTAACTTTTAAAAATTAAAAAAAAAAAAGATTGCTTAGACTGTCCCCACAACCATGTCAATGTACTTGATACTCAAGCATCTCTAAATCTGACGAGATTCTGCACAAAGTGTCTCAGGCAACACAAGTATATCTATAATAGACCTCTGCACTGCTACACAGCTCAAAGCTTGTTGGGCAGGACGACACTGTCAAACCCATGCGGTGTGGGGCTTACATACATCTTCCACCCATGCGATCCGAGACAATATTCTCAGGATTAAGGGTTTTATCAAGCTCAAGACCCGCCGTAAAGCATTCACTGCCAAACTCGAGCCACGGTCGTGCCAGGCTGTTTCAGATTGGCTTCTCGCGGATCTGCTTGGAGCTTTCGAAACGATGGACAAAATGCGAGACCGAGAGCGAGGTCGAACAAGCCACAGAAAGGTGGGGGCCCGCGGGGCGCGGCTTGACTCGGAAACGTTTGCTTCATCGCCGTTCCTGGCGCAAGGCTGAGGGGCGGGCTGCTCAATATGCTTTCTGGTAACTGCTATGGTACATAGTAGTAACATGGTACGCCCTCGCTATCCAGCCCTGGTTCTGGCATGGGCATCAGTACACAGTAGTGATCTGTGGTATTCTGCGATAAAGTTGCCTGCGGGGGCCTTGGGTTGGTGGTACGAGACATTCCTCAACATCGTTTCGGCCTTGACAAAGGTGGGGGCTTTGCTCATTTGAATAGCCTCCACTGAGTATATTTGCAGAGAATATTGGGCTGTGCCACGTCGTGCTGGCAGATATCTAAACCTTGGGCAAGGTCTGCTTGTGAAAGATGAATTGGATCAACTTGTCTGGGCTGCTAAATAACGTAAGTTCGAAGCCATTTCCATCTGGTGGGCCTGTAGTTAGTAGAGTCTTGAGGAAATGGTAGGTATCATTAGTATGTAGGCATGAAGACTATATGACTACACAGTATGATTTGAATATAATCAGTTGGTGCTGTCTCCCAAACACATCAGCCTTATCATTGGGGGCTGCAAAGTGATCGGCCTAGAGACGAGCCCAGCCTGGTACCGTCCGTACTTGGTATAATATAGTAATCAGCCGAGCCGTAAAGCAGATCAGCTACAACAGGTACGATAGCGAATGCTGCGAGCTAGCGGCCAATACTTGCTGTCCAGCATCACAAATCTACGACCAGGCTGCGTGTGGGACCTAGATAGTCTTCTTGAATATGGCTTCAGGAGTGATGCTGGAGCTTGTTGAAGATGTTTGGAAGTGGCTACTTTCGATAGTACAAAAACATAGAAACTGCCAGGCCAGGGCACCAAAACCTGAGTGCTGCACAGCATACAAAAAGGCACAATTGATCCTGATTCCCCGCTCCGCCCACCGTAAAACACCATGATGAGCCAAATCTATAATCCATCACAACTCTGCTGCGATCTGGGCAATCCATCTCTCCATATCAGCCATCGTACGCTCACCCAGCGATACCCCAAAGATGCAGTCCTGCCAGCTGCCAGTGACGCACATCTGCCCGACCGCCGTCGTCATGGCAGCGATGAAGATGCCGCCGTTCGTGATCTCGGGGCTGACCGCAAAGAGCCCCTGGCGGATCGACCACAACCCCTCGGGCCCAGCGTCGACTTCTGCAGGACTTGGCGCTGACGGTGTGGCCTTGGCTCTCCTCCCATCGATCACGCCAATGTTGCTGACCATCCACGAGAGCTGTCTCGGCCGCTTCGCCATGTCTATGGACAGCTGCCGCCAGTCCTGGATGAACCTCATGAGGCCGAGGTTGTCCTTTCTGAGACCAGTCTTTTCCGTCTTGGTCGCGATCTCGCCCCGGACCATGAAGGCTATGGACCACGTCTCCCTCAGAAGCTCCTCGCTCAGCGGGCCCGAGCCCCTGGACGGGGCGCCTGACGACGACGGCGGCGGCGGCGGTGGGAGCTTGGCGCGGACCTTCTTCACAAGCGCAACGCCGAACTCGTGCGTCAACATGGCGACATAGCAGGCCATGGTACGGTGCGGCCGGAGAGCCGGGTATTTGCTCGGGCCTGTTGGCATAAATCGGCGGAGGTTCAGGGCTGTGCCGCCCCTAAAGGCCGCAGCGGTCCGCTCGTCCAGCTGCGAGGCGATGGACACGAGCACCAGGGCCTGGAGCAGACCAGTCACCGTGGTCTGGTGCTTGCGGCACGCCCTCACGACCCTGACCGAGGGCCTCGTCCTCGATCGTGAAGCAGCGGAGCTGCGTCTTGTAGGGCGTGAGGCGGATTGGGATCCAGTGTGCGAGGCTGGGGCTCTTGTCGAATACTGCTGAGCCGTGCACCTCCAAGGCGCCCTCTGCGAGAGTATCGCATACGTCCTCCAGGGGTGGTGGCATTTCTGGGGGTTGTTTCGGGAGTGTGAGCGTGTTTTGGTCGATGCGCTGGTTGATCTCATGAGTTTTCGCTGCAGAGCTGAGGGCCTGGAGTAGGTCTTCGTGGAATATTTTCCCACTCATCCCGTCATGATGGACGTGGTTCCAGGTGAACACCGCGTCGAGGAAATCGGTATTATGCTCTTGATGTAGGATGTCGATAAACCACCCAGGCCTGAGCTGAAGGTCAGCGGACTTAGTCTCAAGCTGGGACCCAGCGGTTTGCAGCAGCGCCTTGTCGACATCCGCCCCGGCGTCCAGAGAATGCCAGTGTATGTGGTGCCGCAGGTCGAGCCTCTCAAGCTGGACCCAGGATGGCCTCCTGGAGTCGGCGTTGGCGACCCCGACCTGCAGCGTTGGGTGGTCCATTACCACGGCACAGACTGCAGATTCCATGGCGCATTTGAGCTGCTCGAGACGCCCTCGGTCCGTGAGTCCTTGGGGGATTGTGTAGCGACAGGAAACGACGTTGCCGCGGAGCTGATCGAGTCTGTTCATCGCCAGATGGAAATTATCGCTGCCATCATTCATATTAGCATACGCTGCTGCCATGGTCTTTGCCGGGACATGGATATACAAACAGATGGCCTAGATGCTTGAGCAGCCTCGGCTCTGCGCCCTTGCTGGATGAATTCCTTTGAGTCGAAAGCGTTTCACAGTGTTTGTCTGCTTCTGCCTTTTTGTACTCTTCTATGACCAGCCGTCAGGATTACAACACGGACCCAGACCCTAGTTCCAACCACGTATACCATTACGGATCTTGTTCAGGCTTCCGGGATTGTGTCAAAGTCGGGGTTGGTGTCAGACGAATAGTTCGAGGCCGCGTTCCTCGGCCTCCATCTCCGATAGGGTGTCTCGTCATACTGACACTTGGTTAATGAACGCTGAGCCGACATACTGGCTTTCTGTTCACGAATGGGATTGTCTAAGCCTGGCCGACTCACGCAATCCATCACAGAAAATAGTGGCCGTCTCTCCCAGCGGCCACCCCCTTCTTGTCGCCCGTGATAGTGGGTCCATCCTGCACCGGAGGAAGGACCGCGGAACCCGAGAAGTCAGCCGCGCGGAGTGGGCACTCACTGACCGTCACATATCAACCAAAACACTACCAGCTGGCGGATTCGTCAGACACGACACGTATTGGCTGAGCCTTCTCAAAGAAATGTTTTCGTTTGTTTTGATTCATGGCAATGCTCAATTGTGCACACGTGAATCGATGAATCTCCTCTCCCCACTCCCCCTGCAAGCCAAGGCCAGCAGAACCAATTTCTCAGTCACGCAATCCGGACCCTGAACGCCATTGGCATGATGAATGTCTGTTTGAAACTTCTCCTGTGGCGGTGTTCCAACAAAGACCTACTAGAGTGCCATTACCGAGGTGCACGCCACGGTGTCTGAACTGCAGCGGCGCGCCGCCGCCATCACGGTTGGCCATCGTTCTGAGTGCCGCTCCCGCCTCGAGGTTATCGCGCGTTCCTCATGGGAGGGCTAAGGGGCGTCGCGCGGAAGCTTCTCTCGGGGTCTTCCTGTCACGACCATCTCTGTGGGCCTGTGGCGTCAAAAGCAGCGTTCACCACAGAGACGTTGTCATAGACAGTGTTACATGCGAGCTGACTGCGCCCCAGCTGGGTAGTCGATGGTGCAGGACTTGCAGGAGATGTGATATTGCTTGTCATATATAATACCGAACTCGGGAGGAGGTGCAGAGTCTCGTGCCGAATCTGGCTTGTGTGCAGGAAGGCAGCAAGAATGATCCTGAAAGATATTCTAGCCTGCGCCGACGACGTGGGAACATGGCGTCTTTGACCCTGCAGCAATTGTCTCATCGAGTGTGTTGTCGTCTTGAGAGAGAGAGTGTGTGTGTGTGTGTATGGTGAGGAACCTCGGAGCCGGATCCGATCAGCCGATGCAAGTGATGGTGTGGGCCCCGAGTCCAGTTGTGCTTACATAATTGAACCCGGGCTTCGGTGGAGCAGGTCAGTACTCGCTCTTTCCCCCAAGCCAGTCCAAATGTCTGGGGAAAGGGCCACGTGCGGGGTTCGCCACCACCACCTTTCTTTCCCTTTGGCACCAAAGTACCCGAATGCCTCCAAGTACGTAACCTAATCTTGTCCGACGTCATTTCTGCGAGGGCCGCAAGATGAGGATCGACCAACCATCGAAAGTCAAAAAAAAAACTCGTCCAGCTCTCGAGGGCCCGAACCTGCGGACCCGGGCGGCTAGGACCAATATGATGTTGAGATCAACAAGGGCAGAAAGGAAGGGATGTTTTCCAAGGCACAGACGTATCTTTTTCCCTCTTGAGAAACCCAGCCTGCCAACCACAGAGCGTGCTGTCCCTTGAGACCCAAGCTAGTAATCAAGGCATTTTTCCTCTCCCACTTCCCTCTCTGCCACTCATCCTCATCCGCCAGGCCGTGCGATCCCGCCAAAAGTATGGGGTACTATGTACAGTACGGATCCATACATGTGCGCCATTTGCATCATGCGTCCCACATCGTCACCACTGCCAGAGGACTCTATTCAGACTTGGGGCCCCTGGCCAATCAAGCACTGCGGCTGGGGCATGGTCATCGCCATTCCGACCCTCGAGGGACGGAGGGAGGGGGAGACTTGCATTCCGCCCTGCCAATGAATGGCCCGGGCTATCGGTGCCCATCCCTCGCGTCGACATGGTTTTCCACTGCAGCCTGATTTAAAGTAGTGTGTGTACATGGTACGTCTGTACTATAGTACATTGCAACATGTAACCTTGACGCCAAAACAGCAAAAAGCGGCGCAGCATAAACCAAATCTTACATACTATGTAGTACGTTCAATTGTCTGACAGAATGAACCAGCCAAGCCAGCGCCCAGTCGTTTAGCTGCCTGCCCATCATGCCTGGTACGGCAGGGAAAAAGAAAAGGAAGAAGAAGAAGAAGAAAAAAGACACGAGACAGGGGTGTGCAAGAAGAACAAAATGTGAGGCGCATTATCAAAATCTTAATTCCTGTGCTTTGACTCGCCCTCAATCAATCCACACCCCTCCCTCCTCTTCAGACAAATCCGCTCACTGTCTTGAGTCGCTAAGGCTGGGCCATGCTGCCAATGCAGGTTCGCAACCCTTTCCTCATCCTCCTGACCACACCTCTTAGGCTGAGGTGACGGAGGGGACGAGGAGGGAGTGGGGAAAGAGAGGGGAAGGGAGGAGGGGTTTTCCCCCTCTCCCCCCCCCAAAAAAACCACCAAACCAACCGAAGGGTGAGAGACTTTGCATCTTCACTCTAAGTAGTACATAGTATAGATCTTCAGAGTAGCCTTGATCGGCTCTGCCATCAACAATCCGGGTTATCGCATTGTGTACATAGTACACTGCCCACGTTTTCTTTTTGAATCATCATTTGTGCCCAGCGCCCCGCCATTGTATCGTTCGAGGCATCTTCTGTTAGCAGCCGACGTTCGGCAGGGGCAGATCCTAGCTCTCTCGACACAATTTGACCACGGCAGGGACGGGTCACATGGGCCCTTCCCGCTACATACTTCCCCCATGTCGTCGTCGTCGTCGTCGTCCTTGGAACCTGTTGAGCTGTTTTGATTTTACCTTATTCCTTCGGTGTCTATCATCAATCCAGCACCCCCGTCCCCAACTCTCACGGCTGCACAGCCTCTGCCGCCTGTAACCAACCCTTTGTTGCTTATTCAGTATTGTTACCTCGTACCACACACACCTTTTTGTCATTTTCTCTCTCACTCTCTTACTCACCCTCTCCGACTTTCCACCGCCCCTCCTCCTCATCCTCCTCCTCCTCCTCCCGTACGGATCTGAACTATTTGCTGCGACCTTGCTCACACCGACTTTGCTCCGTCAGCACATGCAGTGACACGAACACTGCATGAGGCGAAAAGGAGGCTGCAGACGAAGAGAGGGAAGAAAAAAAAAAACACCAGACCGCCTTGCTGTCACAGATTCTTGTGTTCAACAACGCCTCGCCGAGACAAGTGCCTTGAAAACACACGTCAGCTGTTTGCTCCCAACTCATCTTGGCCGTCTTGGTCGTCTTCTTCTTCTTCCTCCTCCTCCTCCTCCTCCTCCTCCTCCTCCCTCTCATTCCTTTTCTTCTCGTCGCGTGGTCTGGCCATCTTTATTTTTCTTTCCGCCCCCTTAGACTGTCAGATTCCCAGTCTGTCCGCATCCGAGCGCCCGTGCGAGTCAATCTCAAAACAATAACTTGTCGGCTTGCGGATAAAGTCGACGTCTACAGTACATGACACGTTCATTCCAAGGGCAGCAGCAGCCTATTGATCCTGATCAGCGGCCTTTCCACCAACCACAGTTACTAAACCCTCGAGGCAGCCTTTATTTTATTTTATTTTCAGCTTCATAATGACATCTGCGCCCGAGCGAGACCCGGGACTGTGAGGAGGCAACCGTCAGACCGGATTCAACACAACCGCGCGCGCTGGGCTGAAAAAGGTGTTCGTCGCGTGTGTGTGCATGGCCGGTCCCGAGTCAAGACACACACACTAAACCAGCGCTTTAATACCGGAACCAGTTTCCGTGTGATCACCCATCCTCTCGGGTCGAGGAACCTTCACTGCTCTTTAGGCGTCGCAAGCCTCCTTTTTCTCTGGGCTGAAGGATCACTCGCGTCGACAGGGCCTGTCTCGATAATTAGATTTACACTCGACTTTATGTCCACGGGGAACCACAACAACAATTCCTTCCCGCCGCTGCTTCTCCTGGCCTCGTCCTTTTTATTTTATTTTTATTTTCCCCCAATGTCCTGCAGCAGAAGATCATGGCACCTTCATCCGATCCACCGAATTGACACTCATAATTATCGATTCCTACCTCCTTAGACGAAAGGGACCAGTGTGGTCATCGTTCTTCTTGTTCCTCTTCTTCCTCCCCCCTCCCCTCCTCCTGTCATGGCCGAAAAGGCCGTCTCGTCGGCGGGGTCGGGGTCTACGCCAGACCGCGGGCCCGCCGTGTTCGCAGTCACCATCTCTACGCTCGTCGTAGGGACTCTCTTCTTCATCGCCAGGATGATATGTCGCACGTGGATTGTCAAGAGGGTCAGCTGGGACGACTATTTGATCATTGTGGCCTGGGTCCTGGCTGCGGGCCTCACTACGACCATCGACGTCGGCACGAGTTTTGGTCTGGGTAGGCATGATGAGGATATTGCAGATACCGATCGGCTCCCGCTCAGGAAGACGGAATATGTCTTTTCTGTGCTCTACGTTTGTGGCCCTTTACTTACTATTTCCCCCAACTATTCGTAGTGTCATTTTTGAGTGGATGGACAGTCGGTTGCTGACACACAATATCATGACTAGAATCCTGCCCTCATGGCCCTCAAGACATCCATCTTGATTTTTACCTGCGGCTCGCCAAGAATACCCAGCAGATCCTCCGCATCGCCTCCTGGATCGTAGCCGTCATTGTCAATGTCGCCGGTGTTGTCCTCACCATGCTGAACATCTTCCAGTGCCATCCGATCGTGGCCTCGTTCAGCACAACCTACTCTGGCCAGCCCAGGTGCATCCCCCTCCTCACCGAGTTCATCTGCAGCGCCCCCGTCAATATCATCACGGACCTGGCCATCCTGGCCCTGCCGATCCCCGTCCTCACCGGCATGAGGCTGCCCAAGCGGCAGAAGTACATCCTGGTCATCACCTTCTCGCTCGGCATCTTTGTGACCATCGTCGACGTCGTGAGGATCTACTACCTGCAGCAGGCCATCGCCGTCTCCACCGGCCCGTCCAGCGACCCGTCGGCCATCTTTGGTGACAGCCCCGAGTTCCCCTGGAATGCATCACTCTCCCTCATGTGGTCGGCCGTCGAGGTCAACATCGGCATGATCTGCGCCTGTGTCCCGACCCTCAAGCCCCTGATCATCAAAATCCTCCCGGCGGCCATCCTCGACCCGGACGGTACGCAGAACTCGAACCTGTCCACGACCTATGCGACAGGGAGCGACAAGGAGACCAACCAGGGCATGACGATGACGATGCAGAACGGGTCCGAGCCTGCCTTGTCTCGCGACGGTCACCCCCGGCTGCTGGTCCTGCTGCAGCTGTTGTAGTTCCTCCTCTCCCCTGCTTTTGCTGCTCCTCCTCGACACTCCCAGTCCTCTTCTTCTCAGCAGCTACAGGGGGAAGAGGGGGGGGAGGAGGAGGCATCCTTCTCTGGGGGGAACCTGCAGCAGCAGCAGCAGCAGCAGGATCAGGAGATGGACCTGCTCGACTTCCTCACGACTCCCGACATGACGGCGGCGGCGGGCGTGCGGGACAGATTCAACTCGACAGCGACGACGACGACCCACAGGACGACGGCGAGACGCGAGAGCGCAGTCTATTTCGGGTTTGTCAACATGAAACGGCCCAAGAGCATGATCAAGACGACGACCTCGGACTCGCTGCGGTACTGCATCATCGTGTCCACGCTGTTTCTCCTGTGGGGGTTCTCGTACGGCCTCCTCAACACCCTCAACAACGTCATCGCCTCCATCGCCAACATGAGCACGGCCGAGACCATCGGCCTCACCAGCATCTATTTCGGAGGAGGCTACTTCTTCGGCCCGCTCATGATCGGCGAGTGGGTTCTGCGGCACGACGAGCACTCCCGGTTCCACAGCCGACGGCGACGCAGGAACCGTAACCCCGTGGGCGGCTTCAAGGCGACGTTCATCCTGGGCCTCTGCATCTATGGCATCGGCACCATCATGTTCTGGCCCTCGGCTGTCCTCACCTCGTTTCCCGGGTTCCTCATCAGCAACTTTGTGGTCGGGTTCGGCCTGGCCGTGCTCGAGACGGCAGCCAACCCTTTTATCATCCTCTGCGGGCCGCAGATGTACGCCGAGGTGCGCATCCTCGTCGCCCAGGGGTTCCAGGGCGTCGCCACCGTCGTCAGCGGCGTGCTCGCGCAGAAGGTGTTCTTTGTGGGCCTCGGCACCGGCTCCCGCGCCAGTTCGGATGAGCTTCTCGACGTGCAGTGGACCTACCTGGCCATCACCCTCTTCTGCGTTGCCCTCGCTCTGTTCTTTTATTATATGCCGCTCCCTGAGGTCCGCGACGCCGACCTGGGCCGTGCGGCGGGCCACCTGCCCGTGGACGCGAGGAAGCGCAGCATAGGCGGCTTCCAGCTGCGCACCGTGTGCATCGTCCTCGCCGTGCTCGCCCAGTGGACCTACGTCGCCGCCCAGGAGTCCATGTCCATCTTCTTCGGCGACCTGGTCGACGCCTTCCTGCCCAACGGCCAGCAGGAGCGCGCCTCGTGGCCCCTGGGGCTCTCCCTCTCCGTTCACGACTACATCCTCGTCGCTCACGCCGTCTTTGCCGTCTCGAGGTTCAACGCCGCCCACATCGCCTGGTACGGCGTCAGACACCCCGGTGCCCGCCTCGTCCCTTCGCCGCGCACCATGCTGGCCGGCTTCTCCCTGCTATCTGCCCTCTCCGCCCTCGTGTGCGTCGTCCTGCCCTCCTCCTCCAACCCAAACTTCGTCGCCATCCCAGTCCTCGTCTTCTTCTTCGCCGAGGGCCCCTCTGGCCGCTCATCTTTGCCATAGGCCTGAGGGGCCAGGGCGACCGCACCAAGCGCGCCGCCGCCTGGCTCACCATGGGCGCCAGCGGGCCTGCCATCTGGCCTTTTGTCATGTATGCCGTGGTCAACAGCCGCCGCGGCGGCCACGCGCAGCTTGCCTTTATCGTGGTCCTGGTGCTGCTACTCTTCACCCTCGCCTACCCTGTGTTCCTGACGGTCGTGCGCGACGCTAGGGTTCTGGTCGATCCGGTGTTTCGGGGCAGGGGCTGTCGGTGCCGGCGGCGGGGTCGGCGGGCTGGAGGGTGCAGAGAGCGGGCGGAGCACGAGGGACCAGAGCCTGAGTGTGGATGAGGTCGTCCGGCAGCGGCAGAGGCGACAGCAGCAACAGCAGCAGCAGCAGCAGCAGCAGCGTAGGGACTCGGTAGGACTAGCAGAAGGTGGCGGTGGGGGGCGCATCGCGATGGGTCTGATGAACAAGTTGAACCTGGGAAAGAAGAGAGATTGGCGGAGAAAAGGATCAGGGTCGACAGCGAGTGACTGTCCGAGGTGTGAGCACAGGGAGATGGCAGCGATTGATGGTGATGGCGGTGGTGGTGGTGGTGGTGGTGATAGGACGCCGCTTACGATACCCGAGGAGCGGTGACTTTTTGTTGCCTCCTCATGAAAGTGCGGCTTTGTTTTTCGTTTCTTCTTTTCTTTCATTATGTTTATCGAGGGCTGGGAAATCTTGGGTGGTTCGCGGGAATTGGCATTGGGACGGGCTGGGTTGGGTTTTATTTCGTGGTGTATATACTAGCATCGATAAGCGTTCATTTGTTGACCACATAACATGGTAAAAATTCTGGATGGAAATACTCCTGGAGACTTTATAGGCTGTGTAGAGTCATGTTTAAGAAACACGTTTAGATGTTGAGATGTGATTGCAACTGGTCACCAGACTCTTGTCCAACTGATTCAGGACACTAGAACAACGAGTTTATATCCCAGCAGTGTCTTTTGTGGATCTCAGACTTGGTCGGTGATGAAACAGAATAGAGCCGCATGGTGGATGGGTTTGTAGACTGGCATCTAGAGAGGGACGCTCACTGCTCGAGGTTACTAGTATTGTATGATATGTCAATTTCTCGTTACTGACATAGCCACGATCGACTTCTTGCGTTGATGTTCTGTCTGTTGGTCAGCCCAGGCCACCAGGGATATATACGCACGAGAATGCCTGCTCCAGGGCCAAAAAGCAGTCCAAGTTCAGCCTTGCCCGCGGAAGACATCGGACGGACGGGAGTCCTCAGAGAGAGAGGCTGCGGGTGTTGGTTGGTGGCTGTGATGGCAGTGGAACTGAATGTTGCGTTTTCTTTTTCCACGTCAGAAGACTCCTGTTTATCTGACGGTTGCCTGCTATCACCTCTGCACTTGGGACGAAAAAACCAAAAAGTTCCTGGGGTTGGGGGTTTGAAGCGTGACCAGGCTTTAAGTGGGGCCTCCAGCTGCAGCCTCGTCTGGCAGCCGTCACACTTGGTTCGTTTATCCTAACCCAACAACTCACTTGACTGATCTTTCTCCTTTCCTTTCCTTTCCTTTCCACTTTCCAGTCTGCATTCTTTTTCATTTCTACAACCACCAACAAACCATCAACAACCATCCACATCAACGGTTATTAGAATCGGCAATAACCCATAACACACATTCAGGTAAGTTCCCATCCCTCACTCATCTGCCTTGTCGCTCATCATCATCATCTCAACCTCCAAGGATCCTGACGGCGAAAAATGGTACGTGTTGAATCTTATGCCCTCAACCTACTCATCAATATACCCCCAATCTGACCACCAGCTCTGGACCACCATTGCTTGAATCCCCCTTCCTCCCTCTCTCTGCCTTGACCTCATGAGCCCCTTCAACGTCTATCAGACTCTCTGGGACGAGCAGTCTATTTACCTCACCTGTCCTTCCTTCGCATCAAGGTTGCGCGAGTTGGACGCGTCGCGAGTGTTTTTCAGCCCAACTACGCGTAGGACCTGAAAGCTTCCATCTCGGGGTGCTCTCACAATTCCGTGACACCCCCAAGCCCCCTTCCATCATCATATACACCATCGGATTTCTTTCTTTTCCTACTCTCCTTCAAAACGTCCTCCATACCTAGCGTTCGTCCTTTGATCGCTCAGCTCGCAGCCACTCACTAATACCATGTTCACCCATCAGCAAGGAACATCAAACAATATCAACACAAACGGAATATATCAACTACAGACATTGATCCAAATCCCCTCATCGAAATATGCCAACAAAATACATCGATACCTGCAACAAAAACAACACACATCAACGGCACACACCAACGACACACAACGATGCGATGGTCTTCTTCGACACGAGAGCCATGCGCCGTACCTCACACACTGCGAAGCACACGCACACAGATAAGCCCTCAGTGGGAGGGCCACCCATGCCCTCCCCATAACACTTCACAGCCTCTTGTGGCGGCACCGGAGGAGTGGTCCCCTGATGAAAAACCCCCGTCATGCATGTCACTTCACCGTCGTCCTACCAGGACGCGTCAGGCTCGCCAGAGATTACCTCCTTTGGTACTTCAGCCTGCCTGGCGGGCCCTGGTGGGTTCTCAAACCCATAAAGCGATGACGCCTCTCCCCTTTCTCCCCCCAACTCTTCTGCATCTGTCCCTGGACCCCCTTGGCGCGGTTTCCCACAGACCAAGCCGGGGAGATAATGCTCGCATAGACCATGGCACAGCCTAGTAGGCTCTCCTCCTGGAAGCTGGCCTATTCTCCTCCTCCTCCTCCTCCTCCTCCTACTACTACTACAACACTTACTGCGTCAACGCCGCTTCTAGGCCGAGGTTTGTCGAAACCGTGACAAAAGCCATGTCTCGACTGCCGACCCCCTTGGCACCGGTCAACGGCCGTCGGTGGTCGGACTGGCTTTGTCTGTGCTGGGTACCTGGCTCAAAGGGTCGAAGGTTACTGCCTCAACGCGCAGAGCCCCTATGTCTCTTGGAGGCCTGCCCCGTTTGTGTGCCGGCGCATGTGTGAGCTGGAGGCACTCAACTGTCTTTTCCGCGGCCCCTGCTTCTCGAAACCTCGTGTTGTTCTTCCTTGGTGAGTCTTCTTTACCCTTTTGTATGTTTGCTAACTGTGTTAGGAATTGTCATTCAATAAAGTGTGGCGGACATTTCGGTGTCCGGGTGGTTGGCGGGCACACTTTTTACTTTTTTTCATCGTAATCGCCGCCTTGTGTGGCGATGCGAAGAAGAATACGAGGGCTTTGATGAGTACTGTTCTCCTTATTGTATTTATATTAACTAGAAAGAAGAGGACATTCCCTTTCTTGTAAGTAACACACTGAGCCTGCCCTTTTGAATCTGTCGTGTAAACTCTGCATCATGGCCAAGTCACTCGTCGACATCCTTCATCAGACCTTCCTCTGGCCAGTACAGCCTGGCGGGGTTATCCACCAGCAGCTTCCTCTGCACCTCCTCGGCCGGCGCAATGCTCGGGATAAGGTCAACCAGCAGCCCATCGTCCGGCATGTGCTTCTTCAGGTTCGGATGCGGCCAGTCGGTACCCCAGAGCACGCGGTCAGGAAACTCGTCCACGAGGGCCCTCGCAAAGGGGATGACATCGCGATAGGCAGCCCTCTCGGCGTCCAGCGCAGGGGGCCGGCCCTGCTCAGCCGCTCGGGACACGTCACCTTGACATACAAGTCCGGCACGTCGCGCACGAGCTGCCTGAAGCGCGCAAAGCCGGGCCCGTCGGCGGGCCTGCTCACGTCGGGGGTGCCCATGTGGTCCACGACGACGGGCGTCGGCAGCGAGCGCAGCAGGCCCTCGAGCGCGGGGAGGTCGGCGGCCTCAAAGTACACCACAACGTGCCAGCCCAGCCTGCTGATCCTGCCGGCGACCTCGCGCACCTCGTCCATCCTGCTGCCGAACCCGTCGTCACCACCGCCCACCAGCCGCCGCACAAAGTTGAACCGCACCCCGCGCACCCCGGCCTCGTGCAGCTCCTCCAGCTCCTCCTCGCCGACCTCCCTCCTGACGGACGCGACGCCCCTCGCCCGGCCGCCTTGGGACCGCAGCGCGTCGACCAGGGCCGCGTTGTCGGTCCCGTGGCACGTCGCCTGGACGACGACGCTGCGCGAGAAGCCGAGGTGGTCGTGCAGGGCGGCGAGCTGGGCGGCGGAGGCGTCGCAGGGGGTGTACTTGCGCCCTGGGGCAAAGGGGAAGAGGTGGGCCGGGCCGAAGACGTGGCAGTGGGCGTCGACGGCGCCGGGGGGTAAGACGAAGGAGGGTTTGCTTGGGGCTGGGTGGAAGTCGAGCCAGTCTGGGTCCTTGGTGGTGGGTGTCATTTTTTTTTTTTTTTTTTTTTGCAGAGTTGATGATGATGAGAGCAACAAGAGATGGTGAGCCTTGTGATGATGGGTGGTGGTGTGTCTGGAGGAGCAGAAGCAGCGCGTCAGTTCTTTTTTTTTTTATTTTTTTTTTTTTTATTATTATTATTATAATGCGGTTCAAGTTTAGCACTTCTTTGGCCACGCTTCATATATAAACAGCCGAGAGGGAGTGAGGGGTTGCTTCGCTTGGAAGAGGGGGTTGCACTTCTCCAAGATACCTGCAGTGAGAGATCCAAGGTCTTTTATGGCCGGTTCGACTACCGAATTACGGCATCGATGTCGAACAGCACACAACCAGTCAGTCTCTTCTCCAACAATCAGAGCATTCGACTCCAAACTGTGTCGGATTGCAGTATATCTAGGCTGACCAAGAAAGAGCCGAGTCGGACTGCTGAGACGGCGGAGACGAGCCGGTCCGAGACAGATTGGCACACCCACCACCAATTTTTCTTCACCCGCTCACTGCTGCAAAACCTCGGACCTCACCATCGCTCATCCTGCTTACGTCTTCTTTCCTTTTCTGTCATATTTTCCCCCTGATAATGATAAGTGTGGACCTCTTCTCGCAACTCCAGATGTCCATTCTTCTCAGACAAAAGCTCTCTCGGATCCTTGGAGGAAAGGGGACTGGAGTCTTGAGGCTGAGCGAGCCCTTAATCATACGGACGTAGGAATCAAAGCCCAGCCCGGCGGCTCGTCATCTCCTCTCTCTCCTCCCGGCTCAGCTACGGGCCCTCGTCTCGAGCCTGGCTGCGTGTGTATGCTCGGGTGATGACCTCTGGGTGTCAGTTTTTTGTCCCTTGTTGCTGCTGATAGCAAGACTTACCTTACCGGCAGACTGGGCACGTCGAATCGATTCCCACATCGTTGTACTCGATCTCTGGGTGGACACACCCTTGCTTTTGAGTGTGTTTCGGCATTCTCCCCCCTGAAGAGGCTGAACGTACAGTGGCAAAAAGACCACTCACATACATACACAGTCAGTCTTGAAGCCAGGCTGGAATCATACACTCACTCTCTTTCACAAAGGGGCCCTTTCTTGAGGTTTATAAAAAGAAGAGGTCTCCTAGAACGAGTGTCTGCCTGCACAGCACCCAGGATCCATCTGCTCGGCTGTACACAGCAGTACGTCCGTACATACCCCGAGTCATCCACGGCCGACCGGGGCTGGAGAAGAGGAACACCGAGCGATGAGATAAATGTGGGGGCTGAAGCCAGGGACAACTCCTTCAAGCCCACCTGCTGGCCAGCAATTGGCAGTCGAGGATGCCAACATGACCGTTCTTTTTTGGACTTTTTTTTTCTTTAAAAAAAAAAGATCGAGCTAGGGTTCCCGGCGCCTTTTGCTTCTACCACAAGCCTCGTTCCTGGGTCAGAAGATGATAAGACTGGTCTGACATGGGAAAACCCTGGCTTATTTTCTTGCATCCATCGTCTTCCTGAGCGCCACATACTTATAACAGGTTTTACGCTTTGATAATCTGCGAGCAGCAGCGGCTGGGGATAAGTAACTGCACATTCTTATGTGGTGTTTGTGTGTGTGTTGTTTACTGGATCTGCCATTTCCTCCTGCAGATCAACCCTTGTTCACACGCTGTCACTCCCTTAAAGCTTTTCTTCTTCTTTTTCTGTTCTTCCCCCTGTTCGGCCTCTTTTTTTTTTCTTCTCGTTTCCCACCTTCCTTATTCTAAGTTTCTTGTCGCAGGCACAAGGCAGAGAAGACGGGTGCCTGTGTCTGTCGTCTTGTCTCGCTTCCGGCGGCGCACAGTTAGTGTGTCGCACTGGGCGCGATTGGGCTGGGTACGTACGGTATTTCTGTACCACCCACCCACTCACTCAAAACTGTCAGTTTACTTGCTTGTACGTTCCGGCTTCTTTTCAGCCCTGGTGCGTCTGCATCGGCACCTCTCTCTTCACACGCAGGGGTCTCGAGAAGCACAGCAGATCATTTTCTGTATCACTGCGGGCGCCTCTGGAGGCAGACAAGGTGGCCTTCACCACGGCGAGGACGTTGAGCGGACATCCGTGCATGTCGTGTGGCAGGGGCGCGCCGTCCCTCCCCAGTCAATGTCCTTGACTCCGCCACCACCAGATAATTTCACACACAAGTTGAGATGTTACAGAGGTCATTGGGCGCCGGTGATGATGCGTGCTGCAGAAGCCGTGTGCTTTATTTATGACATCTGTTGTCATGTTCTGTTCTTCTCTTAAATGAGCTCATCGCGGCTGACACGATCCTCAACGTTCTACTTTTCTCTTTAGCATGGGCATGAACATCTGAGAAAGAGGACTTCTTTCCCTTGCAACGAAGCCCATTCCTGACCCGAGATGGAGTCGCCCGACACAGCCGGCCACCACCCTCACCGTCTCAGCTCACCAAAGTCGGCGCGCACCATCTCAGGCCTCGGGATCGCAGTAGAACCCGGCGCCATCGCCCGAAAGGCGTCTTATCATGGCCTCATCGAGAACGCAGCCCCGATAGATGGTTCCTCGGCACAACAGCAACAACAACAACAACAACAACAAGAAGCGCGCGATCCCTTTGAAGGTTTGTCTGTCTGTCTCAGAGATATAAGGCGTCAAGCCAGTCCGCTAATGCAGGTTCCGTCCTTGACTGTTTTCAGATGGGTCATCACCCGACCTGAGCTCGAGGAGTGATGGCGGCGGCGGGCATGATGACTTTAGGAGCTCGATCCACTCTGCCTGGGACAAGGGCGCGCTGAGGGGCGCCTACGCGCCGCTGGACGACGAGCGAGGAGGAGGAGGAGGAGGAGGAGGAGGAGCAGCAGCAGCAGCAGCACCAGCACCAGGTCGCAGCGGTAACATGGAGCGAGACGTGGACGCCATGAGTGTGGACTCCTCCAGATGCGTGACGAAGATCATGGAGACGGGCCGCAGAACCATGAACACAACAACAACAACAACACCACCGCCACTGCCCGAGGGGTTGCAGGAGACACCACCGACTACGGCGCCTTCAAGTCGACGTACAACGAGCGTGCTCAGTTCCCCTTCCGCACGCCGCCGATTGTGCACATCAAGCGCACCAGCTGGCGGTCCTTCTGGCTCATCAGCATGTCCGTCTACTCAACGCTGCTGAGCGGGGTCTGGCTGGTCACGGCCATCGTGGAGCCCCGCTGGGGCAGCATCGTGTCGACCAACGGGCCCATCTCGCTGTCTTCGGCCAACGTGTTCACCGCCATCATCGCCAAGACGATCGAGATGTCGTTTGTCACGGTGGCGGTGGCCTTTGTCGGCCAGGTGCTGACGAGGCGGGCGATTGCTGCACACGAGGGCATGACCATGGCCGAGGTGACGATGAGGACGTGGATCATGCAGCCCGGCGCCGTCCTGGGAAACCTCCGCGCCCTGCGCTACGTGGGCCGCACCCTGCTCGGCATCACCTGCATCCTGGCCACCCTGGTGGTCATGTTCTACACCACCGCCTCCGACACCATGGTCCGCCCCAAGCTGCAGTTCAGCAGCTGGCAGGAGCAGACCCTCAGGAGCACCATCCTCGCCTCCTACGCAAACCCCACCTACGTCCAGGACGACTGCGCCACGCCCATCTCCAGCATCTTCGACGTCGATGCGGGCTCCTCCTGTCTGGCCGTGCAGTACTCGGGCGACTCCTTCTCGGACTTTTTGACCTTCTTTTCTACCTGGCGCGACACGCGCAACTCGAGTCTGCACATCAAGGACAGGCCCCAGGTGCAGTCTATGCTGTATGACAACGTGACCATGGTCGGGTCCTGGATCGAGACGCAGTACTCTGATGTGCAGCAAAACTACCAAAGTCATGATCGGATCATCAACAACGTCTCTCTGGCGATGCCACACCCAGGTAAGCAGCCAAAGCTTCTCTAACCCAAGAGGATACCGAGTCCTCATCGTTATCATCGCCATCGTCATCATCATCGTCATCATCATCGTCATCATCATCGTCATCATCATCATCATCATCATCATCACTTCGTTAACACTCTTGTGAAATTATATAGGGGTCTACAAAGCTGCCACCAACCGGAGCCTGAACGGCATCCTCCAGCCTTCCGACCTCGACGGCGTGGGCTCCTACAACATCTCAGCAAGCGTCATCTCCCCGGCAGTCAACGTCCTCTGTGTCAACATGAACCACTCAGAGCTGGCACCCCTGGTCTACACCACCTGGCCCAACGCTGTCGTCAACAAGACCGTGACAGACTACCAGGAGATAGGGTGGAGCGGCTGGGAGCTGGACGTTCCCGCCTTCAACAAGAGCAGCCCCGACGACGCGGGCAACTGGCTCAACTCGACCGTGGTAGACGACGTCTTCAGGTGGGGCGCGCAGTACCAGCGCCGCCCGCCTGTGTTCCAGCGGTACCCCCTCGCCTTCAACACGCTCGTCAGCTCAATGAGCACCGACTACGCCAACGCCACGGACGCCATCTACATCCTCAACAAGAGCAACAGGACGGCCGACTACACCCTGTGCGGCCTGCAGTCGTGGCAGGCCATCCAGTGCAGCACGCGCTTCAACGTCAGCGGGCTGGCGAGCATGGCCATGAGCGTCGACTGCGCCGAGGACGTCGACTACACCCCTCCAGCGCCGCAGACGACAAGGCCAACCCGGACGCCTACGTCCACTTCATGCCGACCGCCGACAGCTACACCATCACCATAGACGACGACTGGAAGAACATGGTCGCCCTCTGGGCCATCTCCATCAACCTCAACGGCGGCGTCGAGAGCGACAACGCCTCCAACGCCCGTATCCTCACCGAGCTCGCCCTGACCAGGCCCCAGCTCAACACCTCCCTGCCCTCCCTGGCCGAGTCCCTCGCCGCCATGGTCGCAAACACCCTCGTCACGGGCTCCATCAACACCCCCTTTGTCCACTACTGGGACTACGACGTGGCGGGCGATATCCTCTCGACCCCGGCCGAGGTCAGCTTCCACGCCCGCGTGCGCTCGCAGGAGTACGCCTCGTGGCACCCAGAGGCCTGGCAGGGCATCTTTTATCCCGTGCTTGCCTTCTGTTTCCTCCTGAACCTGGTGTGTCTTGCCTATCTCTGCAGGGGTGGGCATGGTCAGGGACTTCCTCGAGCCGACGAGCTTGTTCGCGCTGGCGACGTCGCGGCCCATGGCGGAGCAGGCAGCGACAATGACGCCGAGGCCTGGTCTTATGGGAGGAGGAGGAGGAGGAGGAGGATTATTAGGGTCCAAAACGCCAGAGATGGACCAGAGGTCGGTCAGGCTGGACCACAAGGTGAACCTGGGGGTGCCGTACAGGCTGTCGTACCGGGAGGACGGGGATCACTTTTACTTCGAGGAGGCTGGGAGGGTGAGCGGGAAGGGGACGCCGCTGATGGGCGCGAGCACGTCTGGCGTGGAGCTGGAGGAGGGCGTCGGGGGCAGGAGGACCTATTCAAGGTTGAGCACGAGGTTGTGATAAAGTAGTGTAATAAAATTGTCCTTTTTGTAATTGCGAATGCTTGTTTCGACAGTGCCAGGAGCACATGGTGAGGTAGGAATAAGCCGTGTGATAAAAGGCCGAGTTGATGCTTGAATAGCAGAGGTAGACTGCTGAGGGCGGCCCGAGACTCAAGGAAGAGAAAAAGTAGACGCCAAAAATAGTTAAAAAATACCAGTAATGAAAGTAAGAATGATTTTGACCACGGTCAGTTCTGGATGATGTATGTCGTGATCTCGCTGGCACTGATGACGTGTGCACAGCGGAGCAAAGACAAAAGCTGAGGATTGACACGTTCAATGACTCGTCTATTTCCAAGAGTCCCAGGCAGAAGGAAATCTGAGAAATTCTACTAGCAATAAAAAAAGAACAAGGTCGCTTCTATAAAATCACGCTCGTCTCCCATCTCTTTGCTGCGCCACGGAGTGAACGGCGAGATGCGTAGCACACCTCCCAACATCACAGCTTGGCCGCCTCCTTGACGTCCCCGACCTTGAGCTTGGGCCCGTACTTCTCGAGGACCTTGGCGTTGTGGTACTTCCAGAACTGCTTGCTCGAGTCCTTGCCGGCCATCCTCTTGAGGATCTTGGGACCGCCTGGGTGCTCGTCGAGGAAGTCTGGGAAGGGTTGACATGTTAGTTGGTGAGACAAACGGGAGGAAGAAGAAGAAGAAGAAGAAAAAAATGAGGTCCTCTAGTAGAGTACGTACTCGTAATGTCGTACACGCCCGTGTCTACAATGATCCACATGCCGTTGCTCCCATCCTTGTGCTGGGCGACCTCCGCGGTGGTAAACTGCTTTGACATTTTGAGGGATGGTAGCGTCTGAGGAAGACGGTGCTTGCAGACTCTAGTTGATAGGAAGGGTGATGACTGAGTTACAGTCAGTCTTGGGGTGTGTGTGTGTGTGTGTGTGTGTGTGTGTGTGTGTGTGTGTGTGGGTAAGTGTATGTGTATATGTGTGGCGGTGTATCATGGGTCGATGTTGAGGTTGAGGTTGGGTGAGAAGGAGAGAGAGAAAGATTGGAAATGCTGGGCCTTTGAATGGGTGAAGTTGACCTAGAGAGCCGAAAGAGCCCCGGGAATCTGGGGTAAAACGGACCTCGGCTCAGCTGGAGCCTGACCCTGACAGTGGGTCTCTCTACAAGGGAAGAAACGGCCGGCTCAAGGTGCAATAATGACGATGAGGAGGAGGATGATGATGATGAGGGTCCCAGGGATAATAATTACTGCATCTATGCTCTCCATCACTATAGTATGCACTTTGAAGATATCAGCTGGGTGCTTTGAGATTGATATTCACAATATAAGAGTGCGCGCATGTGTGTCTTGTGTTGAAGTACAGGATTGGCTTACACAAGTCCGCAGTACACAAGAGACATGAGTTGCTTAATGGTCTGACAAACAATACAACAAGACAAGACCCATAGACCAATCTGGAGCCTGTTGTCTACAGTCCTGTGATGGGTGATTTTGGTTCAAGCAGGGCCCAAGGTTGAGGCTACAGAACAAGCGCTGATAATGATAAGGCGGATGATGCCCCACCAAATAAATACTGTACTAAGTAGTACTTCCAGAAGACCTCAACTCAACATTCTGCCTGGCCCTCCTCCCACTCCCTCTCAACAATACATCTTCATCTCTCTTACCCCCTCAAGGTGGCCATACTGTGTGGTAGATCCTGCGCCCTTCTTCTCAACAATCTCCTCCACCAGCCCGTCGCGTCTACAGCCATGGCCCTCCTCGGCCTTTCCCTCGTCCGCCCGAGGAGCATAGCCTCCATTACTTTATCGTCGTCGTCGTCATCGTCCTCCTCGCTTTCCTCCTCTGCCCGACTGACCCGCCTCCGCTCGCCCATAATACCACCGACAGAACACAACATACTACTCCCAGCTCGACCACGACCACGGCCACGACCTCTCCACCGCTTCTTCTTCTCCCAGACCCGCCCTCGCGCCCGCCAGCGCGACCCTCGCCAACAGCAACCGCCTCGTCCAGAATACGACTATGACCCTGCGCTCGGCGACCCGTGGTACCACCACCGCCTGCGCACGGCGAAGCCCCTCCTCTCCTCCACACCCGGCCAGATCATCCGCTCCCCCGCACGCACACCGTCATCGTCGTCTCCGTCGCCCTCGCGCTCGGCTTCTACTGGTACAACCTCGAGGTGGTCCCCGTGTCCGGCCGCCGGCGCTTCAACTGCTACAGCGACGAGACGGTGCGCGAGCTGGGCGCCATGCAGTACAAGCACGTGCTGTACGAGATGGAGCAGCAGGGGGGCCGGTTCCTGCCGGACCGTGACGCGCGCGTGCGCATGGTGCAGAGGGTCATGGCCCGGCTGATCCCCGTCAGCGGCATGGACGAGGACGACGGCGGCGACGGAGCGGGATGGGAGGTGCGGGTGATCGACAACGACGACCTGCGCCAGGCCAACGCGTTTGTGCTGCCCGGCGGCAAGGTCTTTGTGTACAGCGGCCTGCTGCAGCTGGCGCGGACGGACGCCCAGCTGGCCGCGGTCCTGAGCCACGAGATCGCGCACAACCTCGCCGACCACATCTCGGAGCGCCTGAGCCAGAGCGTAGGCGAGACCTTCTTTCTGGGCTCCGCCCTCATGCTGCTCGCCGCCACCCCGTTCACCTTTGTCGCGGGCTATCTGTTCGGCGGCCAGCTGCTCGACCTGCTCTTCTCCCGGCCCATGGGCCGCATGCAGGAGAGCGAGGCCGACTACATCGGCCTGATGATGATGGCCGAGGCCTGCTACGACCCGCGCGAGGCCGTCACCTTCTGGCAGCGCATGGAGGCCGTCCACCGCCTCGAGCCCCCCGAGTTCCTGTCCACACACCCGTCCAACCAGCACCGCATCGAGACGATCACGAGGTGGCTGCCCGAGGCCGCCGAGAAGAGGGACGCCAGCGACTGTGTCGGCACCCAGGGGTTTGCAGAGATGTTCAGGCGGGCCATGGCAAGGGGGATATTATTAGTGGTGTTGGCATGTGATTCTCTCTGGGAGATGCCATGTTTGCTTACATAAAAACAGCACGGCGTTTTGTGGTATCGTATGTATATCATAATGTACATAGTTTGGCCTTTTTTTTTTTTTTTTTTTTTCTTGGAAGAGGGCCATAGATCTACTCGGTCGGGGCACAGGTAGAAATGGGGGAAGATCCCAAAAGAATTACATCTTGGTCATGGTTTATACGAGTGGCTTATCTCGCCACCAGCATAGCTGCCAGCTGCTGTCCCTTCTCCCCGCCCAGGTAGGTATCCTCCTCGCCCTCTGGGGACATCCTCGCCATCTCCAGCGCCTCGCCGTACCCCCTGATGACCATATCCTCGTCCACCCTGAGCCCGTTCTCCACCAGCGCCGTGATGACGCCCCTGATCCTCGTGATCTCCCTCATGACCTCCACCTCGATATAGTCGTTCTGGCTGCTGTACACAGCCTGGCTCACGCTGTCCTCCATATTGGTGGCCCCCACTCCGCCTGCTGACGACGACGCCGCCGCCGCCGCCGCCAGGCTCGCGTCCTCGACGTGCTTGCTGATCCAGACGTACCCGTTGACGCCCAGCACGACGTCGATCCTGGGCGCACCCTCGCGGCCGTCGGCCCCCAGCGTGCCCAGCGCCATCGTCCACACCTGCCTGCGGCTGCGCACCACGCCACCCCCGCCGCCCGTGCCGCTGACGGTTAGGAACACGCCGTTGCGCAGCTTGCCGTACTTGAGGCTGCGGGTGTGCAGCACGGCGCCGCCGTCCGGGTAGATCTGCTGGACCTCGGCGACGAGCAGGTCGCCCTCGGCGAAGAAGGACCGGATGGCGAGCTCGTCCGTCTCGGTGCGGCGCCGCTGGATCCCGCCCGGCAGGTTGATGGCGGACAGCGGCAGGCCGGCGAGCTGTGTGGACCCGACGTCGACCCTCCACCGCCGCGGCTGCACCTCCACGATCCGGCCCACCACGAGGTCGCCCACCTCGGGCGTGTAGCGCGCACGGAGGGGCCGTACCGAGATGAGCTTGTTGGTGCGGGTCACCACGCCCGCCAGAGACGACGTGATGGCTGTCGTGTCCGTGCTGGAGACTGTGTAGGTCCCGTGGCCCCTTTTTTGTTGAGTGACACGGGTTAGCTTTACTGCACTGCAAAGAAGGGGGCGAGGACACACACACACACACACACACACACACACACATACAACTCCTTACCTCATGTATTGTGTGTCGTCGGTGACAACCTCGCCTGGCGTCACGATGTCGCTCGAGTGTTTTGCGCGCTTGGCTGGTCTCCCGCCTATGCTCATCAGGATGTCATCTCCCTCCAGGTCAAGAGCGCCACCGCCGACCTCTGAGTCCGAGTCTGACGAGACAGCCTCATCATCACGACTTGACCACCTGGGCACGGGCTTGGGCTGTGTGATTGTGATGGGCATGTTTGGCTGCCTGGAGTGTTGAATGCTTGGAAATTTTGCTCGCTGGAAATGAAAAGTCGGGTTGGGCGCGGACCAAGACGGGTTTTTTTTTTTTTGAGTTCTGGTAATGATATGATTGTTGTGACTGGGAGGAGAAAAAAAAAAGGGTAGATTTATTCTCAAGAGAGGTCAAAATGTTTGACAGGCGTCGGAATTGAAGGGGTATCTCTTTGTATATTGTGTCATTTTCTCTGTCGAGGCAGAGAAGCAAGCAGGAGGCTTCATCGACTGAGAGAGCTTTCCACTCTCGATCGGCTTATCTTATCGCTAATTAAGTACTCAGCCAGCTGCCGACCAGCTGCGGGAGGCGTCCAAGTGTTTCCATTGGCCTGACCTGACCTTCCCAAGCCAGACGACACAGTGTACTGATGAATGCTGAGTAGAAATGTGTCGGTTCCATTGTCGAGCTCTCCTGAGCTCATCCGAACAGTCGATAGATGCCCATCCAGGCTAGCCCAACTGACGTCCCAATAAGCCCAGCCTTCCGCCCGCGCATGCCGATCCAGGGCTTGCTCTTGAGAATCGACGCGCGATTCCTCTCGAGCTGCTTCATGCCCTCCCAGTAGCTGTAGCCCGCAAGGCCGATAAATGCAGTGCCGCCTGGGCAAGATTAGATCAAGATCACACACACACACACACACACACCTTCAGCGTACCGTAGTGTTAAAGATGGTGACAAGAGAAAGAGGAGAAAAGAACTCACCGACGATGCGACAAGACGTGCAGTCATAGTCCCGCCGCTCCTGCTTGAGGAGCTCCTCAGCCTTGACTGGCTGCTGAAGGGAGTGGACGGATGGCGATTCGCCGGCCATGTTGACGACCTGCGTTTAGAGGAAAGGTAGGAAGGAGGTCGCGTTTATTACTGTGCTGGCCCTCAGCAACGCAAAGGATTCGAGGTTTTGGTTGGAATTGTTGACGATGAACGATAAAGGGTTAGGGGTCCAGGCACGGATCTACAGCAGGGACCGCCCCTGTCAGCTCAGCTCAGCATAGTCGTCATACCTCGACCTTGCGGTTTCCTGAGCATCTTTCCTCCTCGGAGCGACCTCTTCCTCTTCTACACACACACACACACCCCCTCACACAGCTCTTGTGAAGATGGACGGCGTGGTAGAGGCACTACACATCTTTGACGAGAGGAACTCGCCCATCCTGTCACATACCTACACGTCGCGACCAATCTCCGCCGCCCACCTCCTCCCGCTGTACCTGGCCCATCCCGCCCCGCGCCCGAACGTGCTCTTCCTCCCAAACACGAACCCGCCCACCCTCGTCTTCAGCCTCGCCCACGGCAACCTCCTGTTCCTCGTGACGGCGTCGGGCGAGGTCGAGCCCCTGCTGGTCCTCGAGTTCCTCCACCGCGTCATCGACGCCCTCGAGGAGTTCCTCGGCGCACCCCTCATCTCGCACAAGATCGAGGCCGGCTACGATGTTGCGGCCCAGCTCCTCACCGAGATGTGCGACGCCGGCACCGTCGCTACCACCGAGCCCAACGCCCTGCGCGACATGGTCGAGGTCGAGGGCTGGGTCGGCAAGCTGCTGGGCTCCATCAACCTCCCCGGCCAGGTCAAGGACCTGAGCGCCTTAGGCCGCGCCCCGAGCCCCGGCATGCCCTCGCTCGCCCAGACCACCGCCCCCGCGCTGCCGTGGCGGAGGGCCAACGTCCGGCACACCAGCAACGAGCTGTACGCGGACGTGGTGGAGACGCTGAGCGTCACGCTGGCGCCGAGCGGCAGGCCGCTTGCTGCCTTTGCCAACGGCACCATCGCCTTCACCAGCAAGGTCTCGGGCGTGCCGGACATCACCATGACCCTGAACGGGCCGTCGGGCAGACACAACCTGGGCGGGCTCATGGAGCTGCCCGTGTTCCACCCCCTGCGTGAGGCTTGCGAGGTGGAAGGAGCAGCCCGGGGTCCTGAGCTTTATACCACCGGACGGGAGGTTCATACTGGCCGGGTACGAGGTGGACCTGCTGCCGCTCACCAGGGGCGGGAGCCTGAGCGCGAGCAGCAGCAGCAGCAGCAGCAGCAGCCTGAATCTGCCGGTACACATCGAGATGAAGACGGGGCTGGGGCCGACGGGATCGGATTTCGAGGTCAGGGTCAATGTGAACAAGATCCTGGGCTCTACTAGTAGTAGTAGCAGCAGCTCGAGCTCTACGGGCTTTGGTAGGGGGAGGCGGTGCCAGCAGCGCTGGGGGGCGAGGTGCGTCACAGTCATCGCCGGTGATGGACGACATGGTCATCTCTGTGCCGCTGCCCGAAGACGTCAGGAACCTGCCCGAGATACGGCCGTCCAGGGGCGATGCGACGTACAACCCGGGCGACAGGGAGCTGCAGTGGTACATCCACGGCAAGGAGCTGAGCGGCGGAGCGACATACTTTGGCCTCCGGTGTACGGTCGCGGGCCAGCTCACAGGGGACGAGGTCGACGACGCGCCGATGAGGAGCGACTATGCTTATGACGAGCCGTACCAGGCAGAAGAGCCTGCCGCGGCGAGGCTGGACAAGGCCTCCTCTGGGGGCCAGGAGATGGCGGACGAGGACCGGGACGCCAAGAGGACGGCGCAGAACAAGATGCTGATGCCCAGCTCGGCATCTGTCAGCTTTACCGTCAAGGGCTGGCTGCCGAGCGGCATCAAGATCGAGAGCATCATGCTTGATACCAGGAAGAGCAGGGGGCTCGGAGAAGGGGTGAAGCCCTACAAGGGGGTCAAGTACCTCACTGTGTCCAAGGGGGAGTTGAGATACGGTGTTAACAAAAAAAAAAAAAAAAGAGAAGGAAAGAAAGAACAAAAAGAGATGACTTCGAGGTAGCGAATGTGTTTTGATACCCCAGAGACTGGATGTCCAATGGCCAACCTCGAATTTGAAAAAGGTGCTTCTACAGTCTATATTCTTTTCTTCTTCTTTTCTTTCTCTATCAGTCCCCATTTGTCAACACAAAGGCCTCATATGTCTGCCCAGGCCCCAATTCCTTCAGCGCAGCCTCATCCCACCTCGCAACCCCAGCCCAGCCCCTGATCAGGGCCCTCCAGTAACACGCCTCCGCCGCAGGGCTCATGTACCCTCCCTCCACAAACGTCTCCCTCTGCCTCGTCGCAATCCCCTCCGCCGCGCCAGGGTGCTCCTCCAGCCACATGATGGTGTCCTCCAGATCACTCCAGTCCGGCTTCACAAACACCATGTTGGCCTCCTCGGGTGGGTACCCCACAGGCCACGCCCTCCTCACCATCTCGCTGGGCCTCCACCGGCCCCTGAGCCTGCTGTCGGGCAGGTCGCTCGAGAAGACAGGCCGCGCCAGGTGCGTGGTGTGCATCATCCACGAGACGGGCGGGCTCAGCACCACGCTCGCGCACATCTGCAGGAACGGGAACCGCCCGCTGTACGTGACGCCCTCGGTGTACAGGACATACCTGTACCTGCAAAAGTCCTCGATGGCGAGCGAGTTGCTGGCCGTCTTCTCTCCGCGCGCGTCGGGCGCCGTGTCCCACTTGAGCGCCTCGACGTCCGCCCACGGCTTGTCGCGCGCCGCGGTCACGAGGTTCTGCCGCAGCCGCGGGTTCTGCACGCTGTTGAACCACGTGGTCCCGCGCCACACGGCCCGCGGGATCTTGGCCGCAAAAGATGAATAAGCTTTGTCGTTGTCGTCGTCCCCCTCGATGGCCGCGATGGCCTCTGCCGCGCGCCGCACGGAGCCGATAAAGGGGAGCTTCCACGCCCAGAAGGAGAAGTGCGGCATGAGAAAGGTGCGGGCGTCCGGGTTGCCGTCGTCGTAGCCTGGCCGGGAGTTGGGGTCTGCCTGGCGCGAGTAGGCCCAGGCCGTGCCGAAGGGCTGGTCCTGGAAGTTGAGGGCGAAGACGGTGTCGGGCAGAGCTTCTTGTCCTTGCTGGGACGAGGAAGCGGTGGTGACCAGGGCGCGGTGGATCTGGTGCAGGGAGGCGGTGCGGGAGGCCAGCATCTCGGTCGAGAGGTCCCGCCTGCGCTGGGACTTGAGGATGGTGAGCTGGCCGTCGCGGATGCGGACCAGGACGGGTGCTGTTTTGATGTTTATGTTGAAGGTGCCCTGGGAGACGACGTCGTCTATGGGCCAGGTCAGGTTGGGGAACGAGGCCTCGCACTGGGCGGTTGTGAGCGAGAGGTCGTTGAGCAGCGCTGCCGGGTGGGGAGGGCCTGCTGCTGCGTGCTCGAGGGGGTGTCCTTGTGGCGGTGCTTTGCCCATGAAAAAGAGGTAGTACATGAGGCAGATGAACCCTGTGATGTAGAGCCCAGCCCGTACCCTTCGCCTCTGCCTGGGCCCAATGGCTTTGTCGTTGTTCATGGCTGCTGAAAGGGCGGTTTCTCACATTGCGAGCGCTCTCGATAAAGAAATAAGAGAAAAAAAAATCATGAGCCCAGCCCTAGATGATATTGAACAACATGGTGAGACAGACCTGAAATCTGGCTCGTCATCATGAGAAGAGACAAGGTGAGTTGGCGAGAGATCTGTCGACGTGGTAGTGGTGGTGGTAGTGGTAGTGGTGGTGTTGCAGATGCAGCCCCTGAAATAGAATCACGGCGCATGTTGCTCCGGGATAATTGCAGGGGCTCCGTTCTCCGCCATTGGCGACTGGATGGATACTGTCGGAGAATATATGCTGTACACAAGGTAAAAAGTGCTCTTCTCATTTTTTCCCCCTTGGTTTGAAAACCCAGTAGAAAGGTTCAAGATCGAGAAAAGATGTGAACTACAGTTGGCATCATTACTTAGATGTATTTCACTCCTGGGACCACTTGTCGTCAAGCCATCATGGTTCGGAGGTCGCGGTTCAATCTTTTTAAGGGGCAATCCACCAATCATCTTACACGGCCACCTTGAACTGGTAAAATGATGGAAATCGGCTTCATAGATTATGTGACTGTCGACTTGTCGCATCGCGAGTTTTCGGAGCATCTGGAAACTGGGATATTTGTATATCGGAGAGATCAGGTAGTGCTTCTCCGAACCCTTGGATTCGATACTGGTGCGTAGAATCCAAGATGCATCCTTTTCATCTGTCATCATATCATTCCTGTGCCCCCTTCCTAAGGTCCTCGACCCTCCACCTGGACAGCCCAGCCGGCTCGTCCAGGTCCACCGACGGTCCCCAGGCCACATCCCCCGGCCCAGCCTCGCCGCCCATCGCATACTGCTTCCCGAGAGGCCTCGTCGGCTCCCCTGCCCTCCCAGTGCCTCGCCTCGGCCGGCAGCGGCGTCCACCAGCTCTCGGGCGGCCCGGGGCGCGCATGCCACGACGCGCTGCACATCTCCCAGAGCCTGCTGGCGGCGCGCTTGTACGCAAAACGCTCGTCCTCGCCCGTGAATGCGGCCGTGTTGACAAAGTCGACTTTCTGCCCCATGATGCCAAAGTCGGCGTCGATCTCGGCGTGGATGGACGAGCCTCGCGCCGAGGAGGGTTTGGGCCCGTCCGTGTAGCTGGAGATGTTGGGGCGGAAGGGTGCCGCAGAGTCTTGAAAGACCTCGGCCACCGTCTCCGAGTAGGTTGCATCTTCGTGCTCTCCGGTGTCGTTAGTTGTTGTGGTTTGTGTTGTAGTATTGGCGGTGGCGGCGGTGCGGGTCACGGCTGTCAGGCCTGGCCTGCCTGGCTGTCGTCGTCGGCTCTGCTCTGGGAAAAAAGGTTGTCCGGGCCAACCTCGCCGCGGATGAGGAGCTTGCAGCGGGCCTCGTACAGGGCATCGAGCAGCGTGATGAAGCGTCGTGCCTCATTCTTCATGGCGACCGGGAGCACCGGCACCTTGTCGATGATGAAGGTGTGGAAGTTGGAGGCCAGCGTGATGTAGTCTGCTGGCCCGAAGGCGTGCACGAGCTCATCAAAGTCCCAGTGCGTCACGCCCTCGTGCTGTCGTGCCACTTTGATTGCTCGCCCGTACACAATAAGAGTCGCTGGTTTCCACGGCACATATTGCATGGTCGGCTTGTTGATGGTGTCGAGCAGCATTCGGTCCCAGACCTCAGGGTCGTCCACCATCAGAGCGTATTTCCGCGGCGTGGTCGAGTCGCCGACGTCGTCTTTTAGCAACAGCAGTGGTTCGGTCTCGGCCTCTGTGCTGTCCACCACCCCTCCTCTTGTGTGCTCGACATCTGAGGACCGCGCTAGGGCTTCCGCCTGCTCAGTGAGATCTCGCCTCCGCCAGTCCTTTGCTCCCTCCATGTGCCAAAAATCACACCTCGCCTTCAGCACCTCGACAAATGCGGCAAAATCGCTGGTGCTCCCATACAGCTCCCCGCGCTGGCTGTCGCCGCCGCCGCCGCCGCCAGACCCAAACAGCTGTTTCACCAGCCCTCCCGTCACAGGTGCCGGGTACTGCGCGCCGACGGCCTTCTCCAGCTCGTCGGGCATTCGGTTCGAGGAGGCGACCAGGACGCCTCCCAGCTGGAAGAAGGGGATGAAGAGGTTGCTCAGGATCTTGCTCGAGGCCCTGTCCGGCAGCTGGAACTCGTCCAGGAACAGGATGGGCGACTGCTCGATCATCTCCCCTTGCCAGCCACAACAGGGACCACTCGCGGTCCTCACGCGCCAGGGCGGGGTGCGACTTTCGGAACTTCTCCAGCCGCGAGATGCTGTAGAGCATAAATGTGTTGAAGTGCCACCGTTTCTTCCGGCTCGTGGGCAGACCGTCGGCCAGGAGGTCCAGCAGCATCGACTTCCCGGTGCCCACCTCTCCAGAGAGGAAGAGGCCCCTGGGAGAGTCCACGTCGAGGGCGGCCTGGTGGCTCGTCAGGACGCGCGTCAGGGCCAGGCTGTCGCGGGGGCCCTCTGTGGAGCGGAAGAACCTCGCCAGGAGAGGGTTGCGCCGGATGGGATGGCCCCTGGCTGCCAGCTGGTCTGTCTCATCCTGCCTGGCGCCGTCGATGGCCTGCGTGATCTGCCGTATCCTGCTGCGGTACTCTGAGAGAGGCTGGTAGTCTTTGAGGCGCAGGTACAGTTTCTGGAGGTGGAGGGCCAGCCGGTGCTGTGCTGGATCAGGAGAGAATATGCCGGTGGCTATGAGGGCGTTATATTTCACGAGGGGGTCTGTGATGGTCACCGCCGTTCCCAGGCGATTCATCCTCGGCAGGGCAAGTATATACTGTGTGAGTATGTTGTGTGTGTCACAGAAAATGTACAACGATCAAGAAAAAAAAAAAAAAAAAAGAAAAAGAAATGCAAATGCTTGTGTTACATTCTGAATGGTACAAAAAAATATCCAAAATGTTGACAGGCTTTGGTAGCGGCGGCAATGATGGCCGTGTTTGAAAATGAAGATGTTTAGGTTTTGGATGGTGATGATATCAACACTCGCTCTTTCCGTCTCGCGCGGTTACACAGCAGTAGGCTAGAGCAGTATCAGGGGTTATCAGCCCAAACTGAGCTTCACGCTCAACAATGATGTAATGCGTTAGCTGCTGAGTATCAAGCATAGTGCGGAATACAAGTCCGGAGCAAAGCACAGTACTTACCTGAGGTACATAGTACTATGTCCTTGTCACCCCAAGTACTGTGTACGCCTGTATGTTATACTGTGCAGACAATTACTATGGTTTCCCTGGTAACACTGCACTGCAAGAGTGCTGTGGTATTGCCTACAGTCCTCAAACCATTCATCAAATTCAATGGATGATCCAACACACTATGATAAAGGACATTCTTTCATCTATTATTGCATGTACCATTGTATGTATATTTGTATGTATATTTGTAGTTTGTATAGGGTGAAGAACAACAAAGGAGCACTGAAGCTAAGTACAAAGACCCTGGGCCCATGCAGCTGGGTCTGCACTAGCCACTGGCTGCTTAGAGCCTAGTGGTGTGGGGAGGAGCTTCTGTGCCCACCCCAGCTGCCCTGCTGAACTGTCGACCCCCTGCCAGCCACAGCCAATCCCCTGCTGCCATAAAGTGCCACACCGCACTGTACTCTGTACCTGTCCAGGGGGCACAGACCAGCTGAGTGTTGACCTGACCTGACCCGTCGGACCTGGAAAAGTTGAGAGAGAGAAGCCAATCTTTTTCGACCACCTTCACCATCAAAACAACAGCCTTCCCCAGTGTCTGCCTGGCCTGACCTTACTTGATCTGGCTCTGCCCATCTTCAAGTTGCTCGTCCACAGTCACTGGAGAGGTTCTGCCCCCATCACCCCACTGGCGACGACCTGCGCATTTCTACTTAGAGCCTTCAACAACCGCAGCGCGCAGCCGTCAACAACACTCGCATCTTCTCTTCCGTGGTGTTTTTTTCTCTCTTTCTTCCCGTGTCGTTCGACTGCCGACACCTTACCTCTGTACGGCACGATCCACCTCTCGAGCATGGAATAGGCGCAACTGATTTGCCATCGCACTCGCATCGACCTCCATCATCCTCCTACGGCTTCTGCAGCTCATCTGTGCTGCTCCAGGTTGCCACCACCACCCTCGCGTCGGCAGCTAAGGCCCATCCCGTCCCTCACCTCACCGCCGCCGTCATGTTCTCTCCATCTCAGAACAGCGCTGGTGGCCCTGCCATGGCAACCCGCAGCCGCCGGCGACAGCGCAACCCGAGCGGCGACAACAGCCTGAACCAGCAGCCCAGGGCGAAGCGACACCGCGGCCCCCTGACCGAGTCTACCTTCACCAACCCCGAGGTGAAGAGCTCCCAGCCAGAGATGCTCGAGGTCAAGCACGATAAGATCGCGCGGCTGCCCTCGAGGCCCGACGGCCTGGACAGCACGGCACCCACCGCCAAGACATTCCGTCGGGAGGTCACGGTGCGGTCGAAAAAGCCCAAGCAGGGCGAGCGCACAAGCAAGAGCGACGGCAGCGTGGAGTTGGTAAGTCGTTGTGTTTTCCAAACCTAACGTCGTGACCGCTGGCCTGTTGCGGTTTTACAATGTCGCTCGCTGACTTCAGGGTCGTCTCTGCCCACAGACAAAGACGAGCGCGTATACCGTGAGCAAGCTGCAAGCACTACCGGACAGGGTTCGCGCAGATACTGCTGGTGAGCACTGCGAACAAGTTCTTAATAATGAGCTATTACCCCCTGGAGGCAACTGACAGTCAATTCTATATAGGTCGACAACACGGTGTACTCGATGCCTCCAACGGCTTCGCCCTCTGTCTTACTCACACGCACGCCTTTGCCTGGCAGTACGCCTCAATAAGCCCATCGCCCGAGACGTTCACCTTCACCCTGCCATACCCCTCCAAGCACACATCCGATCCGTTGCCCCTCGGGGCTTTCGTCTCCCCAGGAACCTCAAATGACGAGCCTGGCCTCGTGGTAGTCATGCCCATGAGCGGCAAGATCTCGTTCTGGGAACACATCTCCAGCGCCGCGACCCTCGACTACTTCACACAGCAGAGAACTGGCGTCGAAGACACGATCCCTGGCCTGTTCGGAGGCGAGCACGTTGTACAGGTGACCAGGGCCGACTCTGCAGGTTTTATACTGGCCTTCAGCAGTGGGCGGCTGGCACACCTCAGCGTCCGCGACGGCCAGGGGAAGCCCGCAATATCTATACAGTTTCTGCGAACCACATGGGGCCAGTCTTCTGGGGTGCTGGACAGCTTCTTTGGGGGTCTCAAGCACGCGCTGAAATCAGCAGTCCAGCGTGGCGATCTCGCCGCCGTGAGGGTCGACCCTACCACCCGAGCTGGCCCTAGGAATGTCGTGGCGGCCACAAAGGCGGGCAGGTTGCACGCCTGGAGGGTACAGCGCGGAGGGCACCACGAGATCATCGCCAGCGTCGACACGCGCGACGCCATCCTGTACGGCCTCCACCAGATCCTGCCAGGGCTCACTATGGGCCTCGACTTTGAGGTTGTCGACTTCACATACGTGCCGAGAAACATCGAGGACAAGTACACCCAGGCCAGCCGGCTAAGCGACGCCCTCCTCAAGGACGACGACTCTGTGCAGCACCTCCTCCTCCTGGTAGCCCTGAGCAACAAGCGCCAGTCGCAGTATGCTCTTGTCGAGGTCGAGGTGCAGGGCGAGTTCGCGCAGGTCGGCATGATCAGGACCATCTCCTCATACACCACTCCCGTCAACCCTTCGGCAACCGGCAAGCCGCGGCTCTACCTCCCGAGGCCAGCGCTGGTCGCCTACATCATCTTCGACCGCGCTGTTGTCGTCGCCTCGGTGGCGGCGCCACCAGAGACGCCCGACTCGCAGCTGCAGGAAGAAAACCACGTCATCCCTGCGACCTTTGAGGATGTGGTGGACCTGAGGAGCGAGGACTCCCTCGAGATTGTGGGCACAGGACTGGAAGAACCGCAGGGCCCAGGTCAGGAGCCCGAGGCCTCGAGATCGCACCGGCCCAGAACTAAGAATCCCACTGCGCTGCTGCTGGTCCGAGGCATCGGCGTCGTCAGGATTGCCCTCCCGGACGTCGACCGCTTCGCCAGCGAGGACCCCCAGAAGTGACAGCAAAGGACAAGCTGGAACAGGCCATCTTCTACGGCCTAAAGGACGACAACCCGCTGGCATTCGAAGGTCGGCGCAACACGCAGTTCTCTGACGACCAGGTGGCAGAGGCAGCCAAGATGCTCTCAGACGAAATCCTGGCGTCCAAGCCTGCCGCGCTGTCAGGAGGCTCAGCCTCGACGGACACCAACCTGCGACAGCGTGGCATCTGGCTCGACAAGCTTATGTCGCACCTTAACGCCCAGAAGATCGCGCTGAGCCGTGACACCAAGTGGTACCTGCTCACGAATGCCGAGAAGCTGAACGCGGCCCGCGAGGTCTGGAGGCTGCACGAGACGTTCTTGAGCGAGCGGCCCGGCCACGAGAAGAAGACGATCGTGTCGGAAGCCATCGAGTGCATCAACGAGGAGGCCAAGAAGGCCCCGGACCGGTCGTCTGGAGAACTGGACCGCGCCCGCACCTGGTTTATCCACGACACGGGCAACCTGCACCTCTTTTTGCCCTGGAACTACCAGGTGATCAAGCAGTTCCGAAAGCACCAGCTTGCCGACGGCGCAGCCATGACGCGGCTGCTCTACGAGGCCGTGACCGTCTTCTACGAGACCCTCCGCGGGGCACGCGAGTACCGCGTGCGCAAGCTCGACCTCTACGGCCTCGGCGGCGAGGTCATGCAGCTGGGAATTCTCCTGAGGGCCGAAGACTACGAGAACCTGCCCGTGTTCTGGACGTCGACAGGTGTTATCTGCGAGTACTTCTACCGCCTCGTCGAGCTTAGCGAGCTCTGGCTGGACAGAAACCGCACCGAGGCCAGAAGCGGAGGACCGATGGCAGACCTTCTCAGGTCGATCCGAGACATTCTCCCGAGCCTGATAGATCAGCTCTTCCTCACCCTTCACGAGTATATTAGGTGGTCCGACGGCAGCGGGGACGAGGGCATCGATCACAACGGGACGCCTTTCAGCGAGAAGTGCCGCGCTGTGATCCTCAGCACCACCGACCTGCTCATGAAGTTCGTCAAGTACGGGCTCACCGACGAAGCCCTCGGTATTGCCGAAAAATACCACATCAACAAGGCCATGGCACAGCTGGTCGTCACCCAGATGATGGATCTCAAGGCCGACATCAACAAGTCGCACAGGCCTGACCAGCTGCGCGCCAGCCTGGACAGCAAGAAACAGCAGCTGATCCAGTACATGGACGAGTACGGCGCCAGCTTTGCCTTCGAGGCCTACAAGCTGCTCCTGGAACAAGGCGGCCCTCAGGAGATCCTGAGCTTCTCGCCCGCGGACAAGCAGGGCTTTGCGACCATGTTCCTGCGGAACGACGAGCGGCTCGGCAAGGTCTCGTGGATCAACGACGTCGAGCACGAGAAGGACCTCCAGAAGGCCGCCAAGACGCTCGTCGGCGTCGGCGAGCGGGAGGAACAGGTCTGGAGCAAGAAGATCGAGCTGAGCCTGGGCAAGCTGACGCTGCTGGCCGACGGCGCGGCAGGGGGCAGATGATGCCGAGCAAGCAACGGCCGAGGGCCGCAGCAGGGCTGCAGAGTTTGACGCGGAGCTGGTCCGCATCGAGAAGGACCTCGAGATCATCCGCATACAAGACCGGCTCTACCAGATCCTGTCCCCTTCCTTCCAGGACGCAGTCGATGACGTGGCAGCCGTCGAGCTCGCCCTGCAGACCTTTGCACCCAAGATCCCTAAGAAGTACAAGGTGCTCCAGGAGGACCTGCAGGACGCAATGGGCTCGCTTGTCGCGCACAAGGCCATGGCACCGCTGACCCTGATCAATCTCCTCACCCTGATCCGGCTGGACGACATTGGCGTCCAGGAGACGGATCTGTTCTCGGACGCCATCCGCGTCGCCGACCTAGCCCTCCACGGCCCGCAGAAGCAGCAAGCGATGCGCCTCATCTGGCGGCGGTGCTACATCCGCGATGACTGGTCCAAGGTCAACCACACAGAGAACATGAACGACGAGGCAGTGCTCAACATCCTGCGGCAGACACAGGCCTACTGCACCATGGTGGCGTGTATCCGATGGCGACTGCATGATCCCCTCGTCCAGGCGCCCAGCCTGCACGGCCATGCTGCTGCCCTCTCTGCTGCTGGATCAGAAATGACGAACGGAGCCGACAGGGACCGCATGTACATCACCTCCCCTCAGGAGGCCCAGGGTGTGTTCACGGAGGCCTCAGAGGAGCGCTTCGGCTCTGAGAACGACGACCCGGCCCTGCTCGAGAAGCGTGCAGAGGCCATGCGCTGGGAGGATGCGGCCCTGAAGAAGTTCGCCGACAAGAACCAGCTGGTGAGGTGGGCTTCGGCTGCCTACGAGGCGGCGGATAGGGCCGTGCGCTTCCACAAGTCCGATGCTGGAGCGAATGGTGCGAATGGGGCAAACGGCAACCTCGCCAACGGCAATGACATGGCCAACGGCCACGTGGTGGTGGACAGCATTGAGGAGGACGAGGAGATGGACGAGATCTCTTGATGCAATGATCAAGTTGGGGGAAGGGGAAAAGAGGAGCAGAGCAAAGCAGCATTGGGCTGGATCGGAGAGGATGGAATCTGCCGGGACCTTGGTTCTACATGGGAGAGAAGAAGGAGATGATATGCAGGAGGGGCCTGGCTAGATCATGGCTATTTGACCTATCGTACACTCAACAAACATGCATCAACACTGGAAAGGGGCAAGGGAAGTGGCAGTTTCTGGTTTCTGCGGCGTTTACGGCTTTTGTTTGCTGCAAAACATGGGAGCAAAGGAGAAGAAAGAAAAGAGTAGCATTTTTTTTCCCCTGTGTTCCGAATACCATTCTTTACAGGCTCGAAAGGTCCACCCACCCCCTGATGTGTGTGCGAGAAAGAGAGAGAAGAAGAGGAGACTGTCTGTAGAATAGGGTGGACGCCGAGCAGCACATTACGGCACAATACAACTCAACACAACAAACATAACGGAGGTGGCTATAGCAAAATGTGGCAAAATAAGCAACTTGAGAATGGATGGCGATTTGGCATGCTTGTATTTATGTATGTCCCCGATGCTTTGACTCGGAATTGTTGACATTTTATCACCACTACTCTTCATTTTCCTCGACGAGATACGACAGCAGGCTATACTGTAGTCAAAATGGATCAATCATCGATCGTAAAAAAGAAGGCCCCGTTTTTTGAGTGCGTCCTTCGCCCCCTTCTTCTTCTCGCAGCACCCCGATTCTTTCACTATTTATGTACTATGTACCGACACTGTGTACCATGCCTCAATCACGAGGACCTGAGACCCGCATAATTCCTGGCAAAAGAGATCGGTAGTTCTCTTTTTCCTAAAGGGCCTCTCATACCCCGCATCTTGTGTGCTCCTAGTATCGTTCTTTGGTAAATTTTGATTGAATTTGTTTCTTTTTTTTTTTTCCCTCCTTTTCTTCCAAAGTTACGGTGACTCCAAACAATCACGCAGACTTTTCATTTCCACACCCAAAATCAAATCCATGCCTTGTTTGTCTTTGTTTTTGTTTTTGTTTTTCCATCTCGGGCTTCCTGTTCACAAACGCTTAACCCGGATTATCGTCGGCCGAGGTCAAGTATCACAGCGAGTTCCCCGGCATCGGTCACTGCTTGAGTCACGAGAGTGAAATCATTCATTGTGGAGGTATCATTGTTTCTTGTATATTCGCTACATAGCCTCATTATTATCTTGATTGAACGGAAGAGGTAGTAGAAGAAGAAGAAGGCGAAGAAGAGTGTGTGTACACATATATACATACACGGTGTGCCCTTCCTTCCATTTACATTGATCTCTCTCACGCTCTCGCCAATAGCATCATCATAATGAGTTCCCCAGGCATCCACAGCGGGAGCGGTCCGCAGCAGCAGCAGCAGCAGCAGCATGGGATCAACGCTGCCCCAGATGAGCAGACGCCCCTGATTGGAGCCAACGCATCAGTGCATACTCCAGGAGATGATGAGCGGATCGAGCGCGACGAGATCGACCCGGACGACTTCGACCTGCTCCTGACCAAGTCGACATCCTACACGCCAGGCCCCCTCCTGGGACCCGAGTCGAGCGAGACGCCGCTGCTGCGAGGGGATCGCAGGTACAGCACAAGTCATGGCTCGCACAAGGTGGTGTTCAGCCGACGGCCGTCTATATGCAGCGAGGAGGCTGCTGCTGCTGTGGACTGGGATGGAGACGAAGACGACGAAGAAGATGCCGCCGCGCTGAGCCCGTTCCACGGGGGCATGTCGTACTCGCGGTTCTGGCTCATCTTCAGCAACGTGCTGGCGCTCAACTTCATCTCCAACTTCGACTCGACGCTGATGGCGTCCTCGCACCCGGTCATCACGTCGTACTTCCACAGCTCCAACTCGGCGTCGTGGCTGTCGACGGCCTTCCTCCTGACCTCGACGGCCTTCCAGCCGCTCCTGGGCAGCCTGTCCGACACCATCGGCCGCAAGACGCCCTACATCTTCACCATGCTCATCTTTGCCCTGGCCACGCTGTGGTGTGCGGTGGCACAGAGCATGGTGAGCTTCATCGCTGCGCGGGCCGTGTGTGGCCTGGGCGCCGGGGGTCATGATCCTGGGCAGCATCATCGTGAGCGACCTGGTGCCGATCGAGCACCGTGGGGCCTACCAGAGCTATATCAACGCGGTGTACGGCGTGGGCGCCACCCTCGGCGCCGCGCTGGGCGGGTTCATGGCCGACTACCTGGGCTGGCGCTGGGAGTTCGGCATCCAGGTGCCTCCGCTGCTCCTGTGCGTGGGCATCTCCATCTTCACCATCCCGCACGACCTAGGCCTCACCGCTGCCGCCCAGAAGGCCACCTTCTCCCAGGCCATGAGGACCTTCGACTTCCGAGGCTCTGTGCTGCTCACCAGCGCCATCACCTTCCTCATCCTCGGCCTCAACCTCGGCGGCAACGTCCTGCCCTGGTCCCACCCCCTGGTGCTGGCCTCCCTCGCCGTCTTCTGCGCCGCCTTCCCCCTCTTCCTCCGCGCCGAGACCAGCGCCGTCCGGCCCATCATGCCCCTGTACCTGATCCGCCGCAGCCCGCACGCCAACATGATCTTCAGCAACGCCCTCGCCGCCTTCATGATGAACGCCATCATGTTCAACATGCCCCTCTTCTTCCAGGCCGTCCTCCTCACCTCGGCCACCACCTCGGGCCTCTGCCTCATGATCATCACCGTCGTCTCCAGCGCCGCCGGCACCGCCACGGGCTTCCTCGTCTCCTGGACCCGCCGCCTCAAGTGGCCCATGTCCCTGGGCACCTGGGGCTTCCTCCTCGGCACCTGCGCCCTGTCCTGCATGCAGAGGGGGTGGCCCATGCCCGCCTACCTGCTCTGCCTCGTGCCCCACGCCACGGGCCAGGGCTTTCAGTTCCCGGGCACCTTCATGGCCATCCTCGCCGTCAGCGAGCAGCGCGAGCAGGCTGCCGTCACCAGCACCCTGATCCTCTGGCGCAGCGTCGGCATGGTGCTGGGCGTCGCCGGGTCCAGCCTGGTCGTGCAGAACGCCCTGTGGGGGTATCTGGACCTGTACGTGACGGACGAGGCGGCCCGGGCTGCTGGGTTTGCGGGCAGGGACGAGGTTGTCGAGAGGGTCAGGGAGAGCGTCGAGGCTGTGGCCAAGCTGGGCGGCGTGGTGCGGGAGCAGGTGGTGCAGAGCTACGAGGCGGCCGTGCGGACTACGTTTCTGTGCTGTGTCGGGGTGGCCGTAATCAGTTTCTTGGTCTTGTTGCCTGTGAAGCTGCCGAGGCTGGGTCAGAGGAAGAAGTAATGACAACTCGGCTGAGTTGCTTCTGTTTGATCAGATGAAGAAGGTTTCCTTCCCTGCACCACTCGTCCCCCTCCTGCTTTTTCCCTTTTTTTTTTTTTTTTTCCTTCCTCCCTCGGATAAACAAGTAGATAAGCATCATATCCATAGGCTTGATTAGGAAGCATCAACAACGAAGATGAAGTAGCAATTTGTCACATTTGCACCTATCAACTTCTCATATCCTTTACATGACTACCATTGTCTCTATAACAAGATATCATGAGCCAATGGTAATAGCAGTGCCCTTAGATGCGAGCCTGCCTGACAGTACAAGCGTTTGGGTACAGACAAAGCACTAAGTCTTGTCATATTAACATGACGCAGGACATTGTTTTCTCTTTTCAAAGATGATCTTTGAATGAACAGCAGCCCAGAAGGGAGTGATCTTTGTCATCTTACTTCTTGGGCTTGTTCAACAAAGCCTCTTTATTTAAATTACAAAACGACTGTTTTAATCAACAATACGATTGTGCCTGGCGCGAACAAGGGCTCCGGACTCCTATATATTATAAGCTCAAACGGCTCCCTGCCTCTACTCACCCCTTCACTTGAATCATCACCTTCGCTCCTGGGCAGACCTTGGCTAGCACTTGAACTTCTCCTCACGGGCATCATCCCTCCTATAGTATACTCGCAGGTACTAACAGGACCTTCAGAAACTTACCACCGTATCCCTACATCACAATGGGTATCGAAGAAGATGAGCGTGGCCGCCGTTCCAACGCGCCCTCGCCCGAGCCCCGGCCTCCTCGAAACTGATTCGAGTCATCTTACAAGGTCTAATTACCAGGTGAGCCCTCCCTAGACTCTGGACACGCTGATGGGTACACTTTTTCATAGACAGGTCTTTGTAAACTATAAATATGCAAAATACATACTCACCCTGGCGGTGAGATTGCAAAAGGTATGATATATAAATCTCCCCCGTCCAGATTGCTAAAGCTACAGAAAGGCAGGTACAAAATCGTTTTTAGGATCTCATTTTCAAACAGGTAAGACACCCCAGTACACACACACATGTTTGATCTCCATTTATCACACCCAAAAGCCCTCTCTCGGAGTAGTCAAGTATTATTAGTTAAAGAAATAACCTCAAATTGCCCAAGCTTCATTTCCCTCTCCTGCAGCCTGACAAGATAAATAACAAAATGACCTGAACACATCTTCCCCCCCGGTCTGCGCTGCCCATCTATGCCTCCCATTCAACACCCGTTCAGCAGCGCACAAGCCGTCTCGGGGTCCAGATGCTGAGCCACCAGCTGGACCAACTGGTTTCCAAACTGGTCCAGAAATCCATCACACGCACCCGCGAGGCCAAGGATACTGATGACCGGCCCCTTGCAGTAAGCCCTGAGCTTGTCCACGACCACAGGCTCGCCCACACCCGCGTCGAGCGAGGCGAGGGCAGTCTCAGCTTGGACTTCGCAGAGAACGCAGTCGACCGTGCCAAGAACTGTGTAAGAAATGAAGGGGGAAATAAAATCCCGTTTAATCAGTTGAACTGCTGCTGCCTTTTGTAGTGCTGTGAGGGAGAAGAGGTTGGAAAGGAGTCATACGTTGTGCAGAGACGGGCGTGGTTGAGAACGCCACCATAGCCCCGAAGAGTCCCAGTAGACTGGTAAAGCGGGCGACCATCTTGATTGTGATGCGTACAGTGGAGGTGATATTGTCAAGACGCAGGCAAAATGGAGAGATAAAGAGAGAGAGAGAGAGAGAGAGAAAGTAGAGCTAAGGGCAGGTATGATCAGTTGTTTATGTATTGCTCTTTTCCATCAATGAAATGTTTATATGCTAATTAATAGGAATTTTTGATGCGCGAAGTCCTACCATTCCAGTGCTATCGCGATCCGCAGGGCCAAGCTCTTGGTCCCCGGAGCCTGGTAAATCCTTCCAGAAATCCGAGTCAAATCTCCCTTGCAGGTTGCACCTTTGAAGATCAATTCTAAACACCGGGCAATTTAAATTGCTGAACAGTGGGCGGCATGTTTATGGCGCCCTACGTGCCCAGGGCCAGGAAAGGCTCATGTAATTAGTCGAGCTCTTGTAGGATCCGAGACATCAGATATTTGTACTTGAGAAATGTGCAAAGTAAGACATAATATGTATGGAATGGGTTTCCACGTGGATGGTATATCTGAACAAAGAGAGAGCGCTATGTTTCATTAAGCGTGCTGATGAAATGAGGGAACGGGCCCACGCAGATAATTATTAGCCGGCGTGAAGGATGCGAAGATGCTTTAGTCCAGTCAGCGATCAGATGCCACACGACGTTCTCCTTCGATGCTTTCTTCCTCCTTTTACTGTGTCTCCCCAGTCGCAGCCATGGCCAAGTCCACAAGACTCCGCTGTTCGCTGCCAGTAATTGTTCGAACCGGATTATTCCTCTTTCAACGCCTTCCCAGCGAGTATGTTTTGTTGACACATTATTCATTAGGTCCTCTGCAATAATATCGAGAGCACAGTTTTCCACGCCGCGCGGCCTTTCCAAATGGTGAGACCTAACCCAGCTGTTCGAGACTCGATTTGCACCGCAGAAATTTTGATCACAGGTAAATAGTTGGTCGGCAACGTGATTCGTTTTCTTGGCTAGCAGTCTGCATCATGTAGAGAGAGGATCTTCTCTGGGGAGGGTCGGAAGGTGTACTCCGATATCGCGAGGCGTCTTGTGTGGGAAAAAGAACCGTCTGTCGTCTGGTGGTGAGAGGATCGATAGGCCCCCACAAAAAAAAAAAAAGATTGTGCCGTCTGACAGGAGAGGCTCTCTCTTTCATGGTGCATCTTCCTCCGACGGGAAGGGACCTATGTTAGTGCTTCTTGTTCCGCGTCATGCTGGATGTGCCTGCTGAAGAGTTCTGCCCAGGCGTCACCGGCCAATAAGCCGAAGACGAAGAAGAAGGAGATCCGAAATGTACTGTGGTTCCATAAGAGGAGGCGGCGTGGGCGGAGGACGGCGGGAGAGATGAATAGTTTAGATGCTGCCCGCCCGCGACAGAATTCATGCTCGAGCCAGCTGCAGCAGCAGCAGCAGCTGCTGCTGCTTCCTCCTCCTGCTGCTGCTGCAACAGCATAGTTTGGGTCTCTTCTTCCAGCAGCGTCAGCTGAGCCTCAAAGACCTGCAGTGCTTGTGCAGCGCGCGAATCGGCAGTCTGGTGGGAGCTGGTCCTTGATGGGTTTTTGGAACTTTAGTGATTTGTCTTTTTGGACCCCGGCAGGAAAACTTGTTATAAAACTATCAAAACTTACGATGCATGTGTATATGTTTGGTGGCTCTGGCCTGCGACTTGGCGGTCTGCGCTACGTCCCGAGCGTGATGAGCTATGTTTTGTCGACCTCGGCTTCGTCATTTTTGCCTTGCTGAGAAGGAATAAATGCCCTTTGTGTGTGTGTATGCGTGCGTGTATGTGTTTGTGTGTGTAGTTCGTTTTGCAGATTATACAAGTTTTGATCGCTTGACTTTATAGAACTGTGACGAGGCTGAACTGGGTTTTTTCTTCCTGGAAGGCGAGATAGACGATTTATATAGAGAGAGAGAAAAAAAAAAAAGTTCTAATGGCACGGTCAGAGATCAATAAGTACTTACTTAGGATCTTATTGTATGACCGCTTTGGTGGATGTAATAAGCAGAGATTACGGTCGGTACCCTGTGGCTGGCTTTACGGACGAGGCAGCCGCCTTGGCCACAAGGTCCCTTTGGCTTGCAGATCACCCCTCGATGCGACAAAATGACGAGGAAACCAAAAAAAAAAAAAAAAAAAAAAAAAAAAAGGAAGAAGAAAAGCCGAAGAGAGAGAGAGGAGGGGGAAGAGGGGGGAGAGGGGGCCATGACAGGCCCCAAGGCTCTGGTGGATGCCCGAGAAAGGGGTCAGAATGTCATCTGCGCTCCGCACAGAATGAACAAAGATACCCTCCCGTCGAGAACGCTTCTTCTGGGCGAATATTTTAACCCACGTTGATGGGCTCGGAGCTGAGAAGCGGGGCGGCCTGCATATTACTACTGTGTAGTAGCTCAAGTACTGCCCAGGTGTGGAGTCTCTGGTCAAACGGTCCTTTTGTCGACTAAGTAATACAGACGGAAACTAAAATCCTTTGCGGCTTTTCAGCATTCCTGCAAAGCCTGGTACTCGCAACATGATACGACGTGGCATATGTTCCGACCTCGTCCTGCATACTTCTTACTCCATACTAAGTGCTTGACATATAATAGCGTTCATGCGCCCCCAACCACTCTCAATAGCCCAATGAGTTGGTTGACTTAGTGTGGGGTGGTTCAAGAAAAGGTGATCACCTGGACAGGATTGCAGCTGCATACTACAAGTTCGATGTATCTCTAGGCTCAGGAGACTCTGAGGTGCCAAAGTCGTAAGACAAGCTGGAGACTATTTACCTCGGACATTGGGGAATTTTACCTCTCGTGTGTGTCGATCGATGCACATCCACCAACACCACGTAATCGACAGCGGAGTTATCAATTTTTCCCAAAACAAATCTCTTCTCTCCCGTTTAGTCAGTCCCTCTTGTTTGCGTCGTCTCCAACAACAACAGTGCGAGCTCCACCTCCAGGTCCGAACATGTCCCTCAGATCCTGCACCAGGATCTCTGGTCTCTCCCACGCCGCAAAGTGTCCACCTGAGGCATGGAACCTTTGAAAGGTGATATGCCCCAGGGTCCTGGCTGTGATCTCGGGTATCGCGACGATATCTCTGGGAAACTGACTGATGCCGAGAGGCGGTTTGGTCTGAACGATAACCGCCAACATACAGAAGATTAGCAACCGAAGGGGATGACAGATCAACTTCCCCTATCGCTGGGGGCTGTCAATCATGGCTCAAGATGTAATAACTGACCCAGGCCCAAAACTTTGCATCGTTGGACGAACCATTCCACTCCTTGGTCGGATTCTCGGCTTCAAAGTACGTCCGAACGCTGGCGCCAGGCCCAGCACGAGAGAACCAGTAGATGGAGACCCAGGTCAGGACCTCGTCCTCCGTCCACGGGTAGTCGTCGGTCCAGTGGAGCAGCTTCTCGTACATCCACCCCAGCAGGCCGATCGGCGAGTCCTCGAGACAGAATGCAACCGTCTGCGGCCGGGTGGACTGCAGCCTGTAATAGTCATTGCCGCCGGATGTGTAGTTTAGTCCTCGGCGCAGACCCGCAATGCTCTCCCTGGACGGCCAGCACGGAGGCCACAGCAGGGCGAGCACGAGGAGCCAGGGTTGTCTCAACAGCAGGTTCAGAGGGTCAAACATGGCAAGATTGACATGTATGCCCCGGAGGCTCTGGTCGTGGTGTCTGCCCATCGTCCGCGCAATGATGGATCCCCAGTCACCCCCTTGGGCCACGTACTGATTGTAACCCAGGCCCAGCATTAACTCGTTCAGTACCAACCCATAATGACGAATATTGAAGCCTCTCTGCAAAGAATAATCACGGCGGGGTTAATCCTACTTTCCCAATTCGTGGAATTTAACTGCAGTTTTGAGAAACACACACACACACACACACACACACACACACACACACACGGAGACAATCACCTTACCTTCTTCACGCCATCGCTAAACCCATAGTTGGGCAAGCTCGGCGCGACGACGTGGAATGCCTGCGAGCTGGCATCCTCAGGGCTCGTCAGGCCGTCCAGCATCTTGGCCACCTCGAGAAAGCTCCCAGGCCACCCGTGGACGAACAGCAGCGGTACTGCGTTGGGGTTGTTGCTCCTGGCATGGATGAAGTGCATGTCGAGCGTTCCGAAGCCATCAGACTCCACGGGCATGGTGAACATGGGAAGCTCGTTGAGCCTGGCCTCGTGCTGGCGCCACTTGGGCAGGTAGTCGTTCTTCCAGTGCTGCAGCAGCCCCTGCATCTGTGAGACAGGGACGCCTTGTTGGATGTCGTAGCCTTCGGGCTGGTCGGGCAGCCGGGCCAGCTCGAGCTTCCGCCGGAGGAGATCCAGGTTGTCATCAGAGATGTTGATCTTGAACGGTGTTGGTGTTGGCTTGACCATGTTGGAGGAATCGAGCAGCTGAACTTGGGGGTTTTAAGGGAAAGCAGACGTCGTCTTGTTGAAAAATGTCGCAAGAGCAACTGCCAGGGCGTCGTGCACTGGGCTCCCCTACATATACTTTTCTCCATAAAAAAAAAAACTCAAAATGAATACGGTCGAGGAACGATGTGCTCGGCAAAGAATATGTGAAGTGCTTACTAATAATTGTAACCGAGGTTTCTTGTGCTAAGGAGGGGAAAATGGCTGAAGGGAGTCTTTTTATAGCTTTGACATATCTGCCTTTACATAAAGTATATATCGCTATTGTCATTTGTTCAAGCATGTTATATCTATGATTTATTCATTTTTTCTCTTTTCTTTTCCTTTCTTCCATGCCTGTTGTCCAAAAGGGGCAAAGGATTTTGGAAATCTTGCAGAGACTGAAAGACATTTGACAGGATTGAACTGTTAATGACTTAAGTATACCGCCTAATAGAATAAATAGACACATGTCCTGCCCAGGCCTGTATAGGCAAAAGATTTGTATCATAGCTGAATCTACCTCTCCACACACCATTGTGTGGGATGCCGTGTTTTATTTCTCAATTTACTGCAATAATTGCTTGATTATTTGGCATGACTTTGGTCTTCAATACCCTCACCCTGAGCTTAAGTATCCACCCTGCTGCTATGAACGACGTTGCATTTTGAGCCTTTCCGTCCGTCAAAACTCCGCCATTACACAACCTCTCCTCTCTCATCTTTTCACTTATTCAAACCTAGAAAAAACTCCCCTTTGCAGACGCCATGACTGCTGATGATGGAGAAGACCCCAGCGCGTCTGACTTGGCCGCCAATATCATCGCGCGAAGCCAAGTTCTGCTACGAGAAATGGAGCAGCTGCGCCAGCGACTTTTCACTACCAAGGGCCGAAACGCACATTTCAAGGGACTGCGTAGCCTCATGGACAATGTGAGATCTGATGTCGAGGCGGCTGAATCCTATCTGGCCTCGCTGGCGAACCCTGCTGCCAAGTGGAAGGCCGGAAAGAAAAGTCCTCTTTCTGCAGCGGCCCGCTTCCGCAGCAGCAATGTGCATGCTGTCGAGCTGCACTGGAACATAGTAAAACGGTGCCGTCACTTGGTCTCGGTCAATCAGCAACTCCCCAAGGCTGCTGTACTCCAGTCTGCATGCAAAACCAGAACCAGAACCAACAGCCACACAACCAGTAGGGCAGCGGACCCTGACAAGGCGGGGCTGATATGCGTCCATGCCGTTGTGGATGGGGGCGCAGAATGGATCCGTATCATCACCAAGGACCAGAAACGGCTGCTGATCGAGATGGCAGAGGGCGGCTGGGACTGGGGACTCGACGGAGAAGAGAGCGGCGGCGACGATATTAACAACAACAACGACAACAACAGTGATGGCTACGCGTTGTACGAGGACGTTGCAACTCTTCGACAAACCAAGGAGGTGGTCGACGTGGCACGCAGCAAATGGCACAACTATCGCCATCCAAGGATACGCATCATTCTGACAAGAATAAGAGAAGGCCAGAATGAGGAGATCGACAGGCTCATTGGGAGACTGCGCGGTATTGGTGGCAGCGATATCAACGTCACACTCCACTGCGCAGACTCTGAATGGGTCACAAACCAGCCTCCCGTGCCTGCCGACGCGGCTATTCCCAACCTCTTGCCCCAGGAGGACGATGTGGGCGAGACCATCCTGCTTGACACCAGTGTCCTGATTGCTCTGGTGTCGGACATTTGTCATGCACAGGTTGCCAAGATGCCGTGGATGGAGCGGGATCTGCAGACCCATATCGAAGACGAAGACAGGGGAAACAATTTCATCCCGTCTCTTGCGACCTCGCGGCTGGGGGCAAGAAGCTTGTCTGCACAAGACAGGCCATCGCTCATTTCACCGACATCACGAGGACGATAGGAAGTCCCACAGAGGTGGAGAGGGCCCGCGTGCTTCTCGAGGGCGGCCCGGGTGATCTCCAGAGGCTGTCCATCCACCATATCCCAGAGGACCTGCTGCTGCCCCTGCACGTGCTCCAGGGCGAGGAGGAGACGGAGCTGTGTGCCGAGTCCCTCGTCCGCGACGGCCTCCTTCCTGAGGTGGCCCTGGAGGTGGACAAGCATCTCGAGGGTGTCGCCGGCAACAGGGCCACACATCTGTACGGCTGGGTCTCGGGCCTGACGGTCGTCACGAGCAATAGGGCTCTCACCGGAAAGATCGTACGGACTGTGGAGGCAAGCCTGGCCGAGGACTACGAGGGCGGGCCTCGTATATGTGCGCTGCCGTATAACCGCGCCCTGGTGACCTGTGGACCGAGTCCCGAGAGGGCACGAGAGCTTCAGCGGAGGGGGTCTGGCCTCCAGGTCAGACCTCAAACAGTGTTACCGTAGACAAAGCAGCGTAAACGCATCCCACATTGTTATGTCCAAGTGTCGATATAGCTGGACGAACAACTGAGGAATCACTGTTACCGCACACACCAATGATCTAAGAGCACATTGAAGAGTAGAAACCGAATTGAGGTCTTATGAATTATTCCCTTTACATAGAGAGTCATGGCGACCCCTCAGACCGCGTAGATGACGGCATAAATATACATGGTGGAGAAACATTCAAGAGGCTGCGAATAGTCTAATCTGTCCAGCGTCAAAATGTATCAAAGTAGAAAGTAAAATATTGGCTGTGTGCCAAACACAAGCCATAGCCCGCATGTCGCGCGGCACAGAGAACCTGCACGATTCGATCTCGAGCAGCTTTGCCGTTCATCTTTTGGGATGGACTCTCGCAATCCCGAGCATGAGTGTACTACTACACAGGCATAGCCCTTTTACTCGACACCCCAGACCTGGGATGGGCTCGTGGTAAAAGACAATCCAGTCGCCCACGGCACGGTCGCAAACGCAGTCCAGTTGAACTCAACACCCCACCTAGCAGAATCGCAGAACCGCCGTTAGCTAGGAAGAACTTCTCTCTCTTTGGGGCCCAAGGCCTTGCCATGGGAATCATGATAGGAAGGAAGGAAGGAAGGAAGGAAGGATGGAAGGAAGGATGGAAGGAAGGAAGAACTTACTGGCCCTCGATCGTGGCGTACTGGTAGCTCACGGCCAGGTGGGCAGATGTGCTGTCGTTGGAGGCCTGCAGGTAGGCATTGACGAGGGCCTCACTGGTGTTGGTGGTGACGGTGCCGGTGCAGGGCCAGGGACCGGTGGCGATGCCGCTGCCTGTGCAGGACGCGGTGCTGTACGGTTGGGGTTTTGAGTGTCAGTTGATATTGCTCATGATGAGAACGCTACCAAACAAGGATCTCGAAAAAGGCCTCTCTTCTGGGGGGACACGTAGAAGAGCTTTCTGGAATGGACAGCTCATAGTATAAGTAAGGGGGATACTGACAAGGCTGGTATGGCAAGGCCGCCCTCAGTCGTGGGAGGAGCACTGACGTCGAAACCTATCCACTACATGTCAGTGTCTTGATCCTTTCTCTGGGACGTTAAGGACCGCTGCCTCAAGACAGCCAGACTTACTATACGTGCTGTTGGAGCCGCTAACGGCGTTGAAGTCCGTGATAGTCCATGTGTAATTTGAGGCTGCAGCCTGTAGGACCTTGGCCTTCCGATCGAATGATTTCGTAGGGAAAGCGCCGGCGGACGCGACAAGGGGAGAGAGCGGCTACGATCGAGAACTGCATCTTGTCTGAGATTTAACAAAAAAGGAGAGAATGTAAGATCCGATCCTGGGACTGAAAAAAAAACTGAGAGAGTGACTAGCACACACGCAAACACACACAAGGACAACGAAAGACGAAAGTGAGAGCTGGGCAGGACGGACAGAGATCAACAGTGCACACCGTCAAAACATAAAAAGAATGAAAAAAGAAGGGAATTCCAAGGACAAACAACAAGTGATCTACATTATGCAGAATTATATAACCGACCTTGGGTCTTTCATTCCTGAACACGAACCCAACCCACTGAAGACAGGATCTTAAAAGAAGCGGGACCGCCAAGACAGTGACATGCACTCTGTTCCCAGGCAAGTTCCAGGGCCATTGGAGGGCTGCCTCAGCTGGTGGTGTGAAGATCCCGGGCTACACAGATCGACACTCATCAAATTTCGTCCCCAGGGGCAGTCGATCTGCCCCCAATTGCGCTACATTGTCCCAGCCTGCCGAGGTGCCCGTTACACACACAGACACACACCACACTGGGAGTTTGGTAGGATTTAGTACAGTACCTCAACTGCTGCGAGGATGAATCCTCAATCGGAAGGGCCATTCGCTCGAAAGGGAACAGCCCAGTCTCTAAAAATTGTTTCAGATGTTTCAACTAGGGTCCGAGCCGCCAGGGGGCCAGGAAAGGGTGAGAATTCTCAACGACGATCTGCAGAACAAGGTTATCGGATGGTGGTACGTTTCTTTGGCGCTCGGGGCCTTGTCTCTATATCATCCCTGATCGGTACCATCCATTCCTTGGGACAAGGGCTGCCTCTCTCTATTGGTGCATGTGAATGTCATCCCAATCTCGTACGAGGCGTCGAAAGGCTCGAAAGGCCCGATCAGGATCAGGCCAGGGCTCTGTGTACTTATTGGTCGGAGACACATTCTTTTCTGCCAGCATATGCCCCCGACTCGTGCGTCTTGAGGAACGTGCAATAAAATCCTCCAGGGAACGAAACCCCTTATATCACAGCAGGAATATACCACAGTATGTATGTATGGCCTGGCAAGCCTTAGGCAGCAGCAAATCCTCAAAGTTTTCAAGAGGGGGGGAGAGAGAGAAGCATTTGCACTCAAAGCGAGAAATTATTGGCAGCCGCCTCGATCTGGTGCTCGAAATCCCCGAAAATACATCGGCGCCGGCCTCGTACAGATGAGCCATTATACCACAATAAGTCTGCAGACTAGCAGAAACTGTAGCAATCTCTGTCTTTTCTTCAAGATCCGCGCTGATGGCACTGTCATACCACACGATGACAACGACTTGCTATTCGGTAACCTCCTACAAGATCGAGTGGTGTCCGAATGCGTCCCTTGAAAGCCCCATCATCGCGCACTTTCCCCAGCGAGATGTCCCTCCACGTCTCTCACCAACAGCTCTGCCGCCACCCTCAACTGATGAGCCCGACTTGCTTCAACATTTTGGCCTTGTGCTCCTTCCCAGCGTCCCACATGACCTGGTGGCGATTGTTCTGGTGATCGTCGTCGCATAGGCGAAATCATCCTAGTTGCGTCTGAGAAGAGGAGGTAGTTTAAGATCTGCTGTTGTTTCGATGGCTGTGTCTTGAGACCACTGCGGACAGAGCAGCACAGTGCCTTTTCGTAGGCTGGATTATGGCTGCCGTTGTCGGCCTTGGGCTTCTTGGTGGGAAGGCTTCTTCGACGCAGTGGAGTCCATTTTCGGTGCTCTCGCCCCTCCATTTGCTCACCGGTTTCTGAACTGGCGCTGAGGACTTCTTCCTTGTTTGTGTTCACTCTGGGCCTTCTGGTGTCATCACGTCGTCTTGCTATGATAGCAGGGCCATATAAGAGACTAAACTGCGAAATGGGCCTGCTATGGCTTGCCATAAGTATGACATGGTCCAGTTAACAACGTTGAAGTGGGGGCACCAGGTGTAAACTACTTCCTAGCTCCTTCAGCTCAGAGACGAGAGACGAGCCATTGGGCCACAGTTGGTGGGTTTCAAAGATTGTTGGCTGACAGGCACGTTTTGACCACGGCACACGTCCAATTGTTGATGCTCCCAGCTGGCATAGGGATCATCTCGTCGAGGAGAAGGAGCCGGGCGTCGAGACCAGGAAAGCGCCTCGCACTCTGTATAGACATTCCGAGAAACAGAGGAAGTCGACCTGACAAGCTGCTCTCGTCGGCCCTCGACTGCCATGGCTGACCGGGCTCCTTCCTTCCTTCCTTCCAGAGAGAGAGAGAGGGATGCCCCTCTCGTCGACACATCTCCACTGACGGCGTCAATTGGAAAATGCAATGACTGCTTCTTGAATCGTCTATTGTGATCTGTCCTGTAATGCAATAGGCCGGTGACACTTCCAAGCACAAAGCCAAAGATGTTATAGTCGTGCCCCCACCCCCATCTCTTTCCATGACCTAGTTGCTTCTCGCACCGTCCTTGGCCGCCCTCAACTCGTTCATCTTGGCCACCCGCTTCTTGAACTCGACGTATTGGCATTTCTCGTACGTGTGTCTCTCTTGCTATAATAGTATAATCCTCTGTCAGCACTTGTCCGTCGGACCCAAGGAATGTTTGGAAGGCAGCTTGTCCCCCAAGCCTGTCTCGCTCCCTGGGTTGGGTAGTTGGTAGGTGCGTTGTGGGGATCTTCTTCCAGTCGTACCTCGCACTTCCACGGCACGTAGTATGTCTCGAATCGACACCGGTTGAGGGGGTCAGGAGGCTCGCGCAGCTGTCTCGGTATGCCATGGGGAGTTTGGCGTCGCGCATCTCCTCGCGGGTCGCCTCTAAAATTCAACGTCAGTAGGAGGGCCTTTCGGCAGCTGTTTGTAGACGGGGGATTGCCTTACTCTGCGGCATCTCGAATGAATCGTCGTGTCCACCCATCTTTGACGGAGCAATTGGTGGTGACCTGGCGCCTGGAATTGCTTGGCTGTTGCGTTGATGCGCAGAAGGTCCGTTTCGGAGGCAGTTGACAAACCGCAAGGTCGGGATTGGATCTCGAACGTCGTCAGGGTGGTCTGTGCGTTGAGCTTCTGATGAGGGTTAGGGGTTAGTTGCCAACAGCCGATTCAGAGGGAAGTAATCCACAGTTGAAAGTGTTAAGGCTATAACGAATGTGAGTTGAGAAGTTTATATCTGATATTAGAAGCACACAGAAGAGCAGACTCCTACAAAACATTGTGAAAATGGAAGATTGAATTCATGGAGCATCTTTTTCCGTACTGCAGCTATAGTTCTTGCGCCAGCAACATCCCGCATCTGAATTGGTCTGTTGGCCCAATGGCAAGGCGTCTGACTACGACCTGTGTGTAAAACACGGAGCTCAGCCATCAGGAGATTGCAGGTTCGATCCCTGCACAGATCAATTTCTTTTGTCCTTTCAGTACCCTTTTCATCTTTTCCGCATCTTTTGCTTGTGGGACAGACAGGATGGTATTTTTTTATTATTAATATTTATCCATTCTTTACGGAGTGGATATGTTGCTACTGAGAGAATGTTATTCGATGAGAAGAGACACTATTGTGAGTTTCCACCCAAGACCCTGAGAAGTGAATGCCGCCGGTTTCCCCTGGCTACATTCTTCAGGGTCAAATCTGCGATGCCACATCCGCAGTAATCTACAACTCCTCTCAAGACACCTTGGATCTTCAACCTTTCATGAGCAAGATTAGAACACTGGTGGCCCACAACCCTAACCCTCTTTGTGTGATGATCCTCATGCTGTCACAATCCTGCCGCCTACAGGCCGAGTCTATGGCCGACTGAGGTGCTGTGCCGCTAGGTTGTCAAGCTTAACCTCACAACAGTGACTCAACACCATCCACCGTCGTCATGTCGCCGCCCTTCTCCCATCTCGAGCGTGGAGATCCACCACCGCGCCGCAAGTCATGCTCCGACTGCGTCAAGGCCAAGAGGAGGTGCAGCCAGACTTTCCCGACATGTCTCCGCTGTGCTCAGCGCAAGCTACTCTGCAGATATCCATCTCAGGCTCGGATCTCGCGCCGCGCCCGGGAGACGGGGCATCTGCCGGATGCAGCAACCGCACCTACGCCCACCACGTTCGTGGAGCAGCAGCCTGTCCAGAGTGATCTGGTCCAGGCTCAGACCGCCGACCAAGAACTCTTGCTGGGGGTGGATGCGAGTACGCTTGCTCTGGATGCGCCCTGGTCTGAGGGCGAGCAGCTCGGTGTTGTTGATCTGGCCTCGGATTCCTTGAGGACGCTTCAAGATCCAATATTGTCTTCGGTGCCGCCATGGACGGTGCCATCTCCTACTACAGCTCTTTTTGATGATGATGAGATATTAGGAGATGCAGGATTTGGTTCTGCGGCGGACATACACAGAGCAGCGTATCCCGCAGTGGACGTCTCACCAATACCTTCGCTGCAGATTTCCCCTCCAAGAAGACACTTCAACATCGAAGCTATCAACCAAGAGGTCCACAACAAACTTCTGTATGCCATGGATCAGATCAAATCTGCACCTAGAACAATGCTGCTAGAGCTCCAGACCCCCTGGTGTCACCCTGCACTCTACAGAGACGAGATGCCCCGGGTCATGCAAGGTTGGTATTTCACATCGCTTCCCAGTATCACTCGCATGTGTGGTGATCCCGACGATCAGGATAGCAGTGGTTGATTGTATGATCTGTGTAATATAGAGGCGATATCAGCTTGTGCCTTGTACGCATCCAAAAACGCCATCAACGGCCCCGTCATTATGCGCTGCATCGATACCAAAGTAAACAACGGCCTTTTACACTCCGACGACGTGTCAAGCGACCCCCTCCACGCCCTGGCCCGAACCCAAGCCCTGATGCTCTACCAGATCACCAGGTTCTTCGACGGCGACATCGTCGCCCGCTGCTCTGCAGACGCCATGTTCAGCGACCTGCAGGCCTCCACCGTCGCCCTGGCCAGCCACACCTACTGGGATGCGCATGCTGCCGGCCCAGATTGCTGCGATATGATCAATACGGACCAGCCCAACGGCGGCCCCATCGATGCCCCCTCGCTCCTGAGCCTGCAGGCCTCGCGGCAGTTCTGGAGGGAGTGGGTGCTGCACGAGTCCGCGCGGCGGACGTTCCTCATCGCGCGCTTCCTCATGAAGGTGTGGAAGCTGCTCACGGGTCGCCAGGCCACCGAGTGGGGGGAGGGTGTCCGTGTGAGCTGTGTGGGGCGGAACTGGACGCTCTCTGCGCACCTGTGGAACGCACGGGACCCGTTTGAGTTTGCGGCGGCGTGGCGGAATAAGAAGCATTATGTGATCCGGAGGAAGACCGTCCTGAGCACTATGGCTGATGCAGGGGGAGATGATGTTGAGTCCTTTGGGAAGATGCTGCTCACAGTCGGTACGTCCTCCATCACGCCCACAGCTATGACTCCTAGTAGCGGGAGGTTGGAAAGATTGCCATCAAGATGTGCCCAGAGACATTCGAAACGGTAGCAGATTTTCCCTCGCTAACCAGTATTTTTTTTCTTTTCTTAATAGCAATGGGTATCGACGAGGCCAAGGCCTGGCTGGCTCTGAAGGGAGCCTCGCTGTGATTGCGCTTTCGAGACTTGGTTATTATCTTCGTTGCATAATGGAAAGGAGGAGCAGCGTCACAAACGACGCCCGTTGAAATGACAGGGCCAGTGTCTTCGATCAATGCAGTCCTTGGGCTGATGTGGATTGGATGAACGTAGCACGCTGAGGTAACTTTCAAGAAAGTGAGTCAAGTGCTTGTCTTGTCTATCACGATCATGTTATTTCGCAGGCTAACAGACCGCCCTTTTTCATCTGTGTACTATAGGATGCTCCGATATCATTTCAGTCTAGAACTGAAACAAACGCTGCAGCATGCGCGAAGCAACAAAGTCGGTCTTATGGGAACCATGAAGGATATGAGCCACTAGTATTAACTGAATGGGAGTCACGTGTTGACACGGAGTTAATTCAGCCCAGTAGACTGTGTGCGGCGACTGCAGTCTGCAGAGGAACTTCGCGTTACAATGGCAGAGCACCTGTCGGCAAACGATAATTAGATCAAGGTGGGCGACCTACTCAGCCTTTCTCACAACGAATTCAGTCTGCAAGACTAAGCAAAACTGCAGCTAATGATTATTACGACTCGAGCTGTTTCATGTCGACCAAAGCACCTAGCCTGGCCCAAGTGACTGCTACGAAAGGGAAAAATCTGCAGCCTCCAGCCTGCCAGCCTCAATTTGAACCCTAAGTGGCTATAACGGAGATTTGAAATACCGGCAATCACCACACGGGCCCGTACTATTGACTACAGGTGTAGACCTAGTTTGCTCGGCAGATGATCCTGAGGATCTCACCGTTCCTGACGGCCTGGAGGGAGAAAAGAAAAACCACATTGAGCGTGACCGCAGTGCCATGAACCGCAATCTCCATCCACGATACCAAGTAGTCTCTACAGAAGGCCAGCTGGATGGAGAACTCCGAAACAGTTTATTATTTCAGCTCGGAATAGAGTCAAGCCACACCGGTGTAAAAGGGGGCGTCGTCCCCCGTGGCAACTTTCGGTAGATCTGTACGGAGTTACAGCAGACCAGGGACGCCCTGCCCTTTCTGAATTCACGTTGTGAACAAGCACACGCGCTTGACAAGGACTGTTGTTGTTGTAATACCCAGGGCCAACAGTGTAAGTATATGCACATCTCTAGGATATCGGTAGAATACTAAATAGGCAGCCTGGGTTATAATCAGAGGCTTGGGGGGGATATCAGGGCTAATCAGTGCTCATTTACTTCTTAGTCTAGAAGCATCTGGGCCTCCCACACGAAGACCCGGCGCATGGAGGCGTCATGGAGGGGAGGAATATGCTTAGGCTTGCGGGGGAAATCCGGGGAAATGGGGCGCACTCAGTCCCTCCATTCGACCTGCATCGAAATGGCACATCCAATCCTCCACCCCACCTTGATAACCTGCAGGATTGAGCTTGGTTTTTGGGTCCAAATCGATCTGAATCGTTTGGATGACTGCAGCAATGATTCTTGGGTTCTTTTTTTTTTAAAAAAAAAAAAACAAGAAAAGAAGGCTTTCTGGTAATTATGCTCAAATCGGTTGATGATATGCGTCTCCAACTATGATTCCTCATTTCCTCGAGTGGCAAGGTTGGATCTCCATCATCCATTCCTTGATATGAAAGTTTCGCCTGTCTGGTCTGCAAAATACGTCTCGGGACGACAAGAATCCTGAAGATATTAGTTTCCTCTCCTCCTCCCCTCTCGCCACCCCATCTCTACCTCAAAAGAACTACACCATTAGTTTATACATAGCGGCTGAACAAAGCCTGGCAGATTAGAACTAATGTCTCACAACCATGACAACCCCCCAAATTAGCGGTCCTTGCAACAGCCGCATCGAGCACCCGAGCTGTCGGGACCTGCGTCTATATTCTCCAAGTGGCGTCCAAGGCCCCTTTGATTTGCTCGCTGGGCCCTGCGGGCAAAAGAACTGCCGCGCGCGCCCAGCCCGTCGGGCACCCCAGGAGGCGTTTTTAGTTCTCCGCACATGAGCACCTGGAGAGCAGGGCAGCCCCCTAATCCCTCGTTTCTCACCAATGCATCAGAGGAGAAAAAGCTGGGGAAGAGGGGTTATGCTCCTGTACTGGGCGTGCTAGAGCAGTTAGCCCCGAGCCAAGTGTATTGTTTCTGTCTGATATCCGTCCACGTGCAAAGGGGTGACAGGGTCCGGGTCTACGTAGTAGGTGTGTGTGTAATTGTGTGTGTTTGTGTGCGAGAGAGACACAAAGGCACAGGGCAACAGAGAAATGATTTGTTGCGGTTGCTGACTGTAGAGGGTTGCAAACAGGCATGCATGATTACATCGGGTCGATGTATAAATCCAACCTTGGTCGTCCCTCGTGTGTGTGTTGTGTCCGTTGTGGAGTTCTACCCCGACCTTGTTGTGTTGTTGCATATGAATTTCCATGTGACCGAACGCAACGCACCCTCCAGGATATATCAACCTTCTATCGTCATTGACAAGCTTTCAATCCTCTGTTGGGAATTGTAAAAGCACAAAGATCACCAGCTTCACTCGAGGAGTACTGTTCCACCAGCAGACCCCGCTGGACTATTACTTCTTCTTCAGAAACAAAAACCCACCTCCCATCATGGACGAGAACCTCGACGAAGGCACGATCCACGAGATCGAGGAGGTCTTGGGCACCAAGATCTACCCAGGGACGGAGATTATGAAGGATGTAGGATCTCACCACTTCGTCAAGGGCGCAAACCACCGCAGTGTGCTCGTCCCACAGCCCTCGGACGATCCTCGCGATCCCCTCAACTGGAGCCCCTTTTGGAAATCCACCAGTAATCATGACCAACCTCTCTCTCTTTCTCAAAAAAAAAAAAAAAAATTCAGGCATTGATTTTCAAAGCAAAGAAAAAAAGGCTAACTCCTGTTTTCCCCCACCGAAACAGCCATCTTCGCAGCAACCGCAGTCTCCTTCTCCCTCAACCTAGGCCCCCTCGCCCTCGCGCCCATGTTCGACTACTACATCGAGGCCTACAACCGCTCCCTCGCCGACGTGGTCCAGTTCACAGGCGTGGCGATCCTGGTCCTGGGCTTCAGCAACTTCATCTGGGTGCCCATGTCGACCTGCTTCGGCCGCCGCCCCGTGGCCATCCTCTCCTCGCTGATCTGCGCCTTCTCTTCAGTCTGGCGCGCCCGCGCTACCTCGTACGGCTCTTTCATGGGCGCGTGCGTGCTCAACGGTTTAGGCGCGGGGCCCTGCGAGACCCTGATGCCGCAGGTCATCGCGGACATCATCTTCCTGCACGACCGCGGCAAGTACCAGACGCTGTACTTTAGCCTGTACTTCATCTCGCTCATGGTCGGGCCCGTCATCTCGGGCGCCATGGCCCTCAATACGGGCGTCGAGAGCTTCTGGTGGTTCAACACCGGCATGCTCTTCTTCACCAGCCTCGTCTGCATCTTCCTCTTCCCCGAGACGCGCTACCACCGCCAGAACACCGGTGCCGCCATGGCAGCCGGCGTCGTCCCTGCCTCTGCCTCTGTTGCTGTTGTTGCTGCCGCCGCCGACGCCACAACACCGACAGACCGCGACAGCCAGGAGAAAGGCCACGAGAGCACCCTCGAGGACACCACCACACACGCCTCGACCGGAGGGCCCGACAACTACAACACCACCAGCAACCTGGCCCGCGCCGAGACGCACATAGACCCCTACCTCGGCCGCGGCAGTCCCGGGCGGTCCCAGTTCCTCCCCTTCCAGCCCTACGCCGGCGGCCTGCTCCGCGAGCTGTGGCTGCCGCTGTACCTGCACCTGTACCCGGTGGTTGAGTTCGCCGCCTTCGTGGTGTCGTGGTCCGCCTCCGGGTTCCTGGTCGTCAACCTGTCGCAGTCGCAGGTGTTCGCGGCCCCGCCCTACAACTTCTCCTCGCAGACCATCGGCCTCTTCAACCTGGCCGTGCTGGTCGGCGGGTTCATCGGCCTCTTCACCTGCGGCCCGCTCAGCGACTGGGTCGCCGCCTACCTGACGGCGCGCAACAATGGCGTGCGCGAGCCCGAGATGCGCCTGGTGGCTATGATCCCGTACATCGTCATCATGATCATCGGGAGCGTCGTCACCGCTGTGGGTTACGACCGCCACTGGCCGTGGCAGGCAATTGTCATCATCGGGTACAGCTTTCTCGGAATCCAGGTCGCTGCCCTGCCCAGCATTGCCAGCACGTATGCCATTGATAGCTACAAGCCTATCACGGGATCAGTCTTTGTCACCATCACCATGTAAGCCCCTTCTTTGCTTCCTCCGCACAACCATGGTCTTGATCCACTGACACTTGATTTTTAACAAAAAAACAGCAACAAGAACCTGTGGGGATACGGCGTCAGCAAATTCATCACGCCATGGTCGATAGCGAACGGCTTTGTGCCACCCATGCTTACCAACATGGCACTCATCACCCTGTTCAGCTGCAGCGCTATCGTGTTCTGGTTCTTTGGCAAGAAGTTCCGAGGCATCACGTCCAGGTCATTTGTACACAAGCTGTGAGATGGGCTCTTGTGTGTCATGTGTTGTGAGCCAACCAACTTGTCAGCGTACGTGGCGCGACATGGCGGGGGAGTCCCCAGAGGACAGGCGGCGGGTTAGTGCTTCGTACCATTCAGCCTGGAGAATAATGCAGCAATGTGATCTGAAGATTGCAGAACCCACCATTGCAACAAGTCTGGGATGGGCCGTCTGTGCCTTGTCCGGACGCAACGCCTTGCGCTCTGCATTAACCACCACCGCTCCCAGACTCGGACACGTATTATGGTGCAGGGTCGGGTCACAAAAGCATCTGCAACGGAAAGAGACTGCCAAGCCTATTCTCCTAGGATTGGTGTCTTGAGTACAGAATACCTACTAAGTATGTGATACTAGTAAGCATGATGAACATCCAGGTCCACCTCGCACCTTTCAAAACTGCACAGCGGCATGATACTGAGGCCCATCAGACACAGAAGGCTGCGTGAGCGTCATAGTTGAAGATGCACGAGCCACCGCACTGGTTGTTCACCTGCGCACTGCCGTCGTGGCAGATGAGCTATGAGGGTGTCAGCATCGTCTGCACACACACACACACACAGGCACACACGCACTAGAGGACTTTTGAGATTGCGCCACTTACAACATTTTTGCAATCAAAGTCGCAGAAGGTCTGTCCCTCCGTCTGAGCACCACAGGAGTAGCCAGCTGGCCCATAGAAAGGGCCGCACTCTGCCAAGGACTCCTCCGCAGGCTCGTCGTCCGATTCGATATCATAGTCAACGACGTCGTCTGTGTCCTCAGACTCAAGGCCCAAATCGCCAGCGCAGAAGACCGCATCTCCGATCTCCCTCTCGTCATCGACCGCGCAGGTGCCCGAAGCACACGCCTGGGACAGCTGAATCCTCCCATCGCGGCACTCGACAATGCTGGCGCACTGCTCGTCGCACATGCGCCAGCCTTGCCTGACGAGAGAGTGCGGACCACCACACTCATCGCCGATGATCGACGTCAGCCCACAAAAGAGGCTTTCTGCTGCCCCGCTCACGGAGACTCCCTTGGCTATGCTCGTGTCATTATCCACTTGGCCGCAGAAGGAGCCCTTACCAAGATCAGTCTGTTCCTTGGTCATACACGTGCTGGGCTCGCAAGATTCATCCGTCTCCATGACCCCTCCGCGGCATACCACCTGGGGCCGCAGCAGGTCAGCACTCCGAGACGCGTTCGAGGTCGAGAGTGGGAGTAAAGTCCTACAAGGTTCTTGCACGACCTGTCGCAGAGACGGCTACCTTCCTTGATAATCACAGGACACTTCTGACCAGCGTCGACGGCAAACCCACAGCCTGGACCCGCGGATTCGACGCCCATGTCTTCCACGTCGGCGGTACCTTGACTGCCGACACAGAAGGCAGATCGGGCGTCATCCCTCCAGGTGCAATGTCCGGGCGAGCAAGGGTTGTGCAGCTGCATCGTACCATCGTGGCAGACAAGCTGTGTGAGGCGGGAGTCCAGTCAACATGGTGGTCTCGGGTCCCCAGACGAGGAGGCACAGTTCTTCTCACCGTGTTCTGGCAACTGGGATCATAGACACGGTCGCCGTCCCGCATGCCGGCGCCACATTGGTATCCGACAGGGAAAACATTCTGGCCACATGACTGAGCAGCGGCGGTGCTGGCAGAGAGGAGGGAAGTCAACAGCCCTGGGAAGAGCGTAGCGCAGTGCATCATGAAGGGTTGAGGGGTTTCCTGGCTGCGAGATCGAGCTCTGAATGGTGCTCCTCAGAAGAAGAGAATACGCGAAGAAGATGATGTTGCGGCTTGGGGGCGTTAACGCTGATGAGTAGGCCACGATGTTGGACAGCTCTCGGGACAAAAAGGCCTGAGACCGAACCTATCACGTCCACAAACAAACAAAACACTTGTTGTTCAACGCGCAGGATCGCATCGACGGTGGCGCTTGCCCGCTTGATGCCGATGGCTGCGTCGTCATCGTGATTACCTGTGAAGGACGCCATGCCGGTGCTCCTTCCGCCGCTCAAAACTCGAATGCGGTTTCTTTGGAGTGGCAGTGATTGTGAGTACTGTCAAATTGCATTCTCTACGGCTCAGAATACTTATCGCGCGATAGGTCACTATTGACAGGCGTCACTCGATCTTCTTCTTGAGAGCCCTCCCCACCATTTAAGGAATAGTCACTCATGTGCCAACTCGAATCTGAGCTGATACTGTATCTCGATCGGGTGACGATCTTATCAAGCCATAATTTAGCTGTCGGAGGAAAATGAAAGGAAAAGAAGAAGAAAAAAATCAAAATCATGGCAGCCGTGCAGGAGCAATCACTCCGCTATGATGTCCCCCTTGGCCTAAACCTGGTCGATCCTGCCAGGGCCTTCCTGGCGCATCGTGAACAGATGGATGGAGTTGGCAGGCACGCAGGCCACTGACCACCTGCAGAGCATTGACAAGTGCTGGACAGGTTAGGCGCGTGCCGCGGTTGACTGCAGTTGGACCTTCCCAGATCAGGTGAGGCTTGGGGGGGCACTGTAGGCCACTACTGCTCTGTAAAGTTACTTGCCTCTGGGGTTGTTAGTGGCTTGGGTGGCCCGGACAGCGACAGCTGAGATGACTCGGGGGCGTTCAGACAGCCTTGGATGCAGTGCTCGAACGCTGACGCACCAGTCGAGTCAGGCCAAGAAGTCGAGGATTTGTGTGGCTGCTCTCGAGTCTTGCTCTACTAAGTATAAGTACTTGCTTATAGATAAGAGTTCAGGGCAGGAAACAGAAGAGAAGAGAAGAGAGACGCCATACAGAGAGTAATACAGTGTGGATGAGTGGGCTTGTGCTTCTGGAGAATGTGGGGAGAAGAGGGCCTGGCCTCGGTGTGAAGGCACTGTAACGGTGGGTCTCCGGTCCAAGGGTACAAGGTCGCCGTTACTATGTAATCCGCACTGCACTACTACGTCTGTACTGTGAAAACCATGGCAGCACGGCAGGCAGCCAGAAAATGCGCTCATGGCCTGGGGGATCGGGTGGTTCCTGCAAGCTGCCGGGGTGCAAAAGCTTGGTCAGTGTGCAGCAGTAGGGATGTAGGAATGTGCCTACTCGCAGCACGGATAGTACTACTACTCTATGAAACCTGCCACCTTTTTTCCCACCCAGTCAACCCACTCAACATCACGACACTACTTTCCTCTCTCCCACGAGACCGCCATTGCAACCAGAAAACGCATCCTGAAGGAGGAAACACGCAGCGACCCTATCGACTGCATCGATTGCAACGGGATCATGACGCGATTATCCGTCTACGGCGCCGCCTTGGCGATATTCATTGCTGGTACGTTCAGTCCTTTGTGTCGAGTGCCGCTCTCTGCTTGACATGTCGTCATCGTCGACTCGTGCTTCGATTCTCGACTCGTCCCCCGCTTCCCACCAACAGCAACGCTCCTACCGGTGCGAGGCGCACGCTGTACAATAGCTAGAGCTGGCTTCCATGTGGAGCGAGTGCTCTTGAGTGCCCGTCAATTGCGCTGAGGGAGATCAAGTCGCGAGACCACGGCCTTTCTCAGCGGCGCGTGGACCTCGTGATGTCTTGCAGGAAGAAGCACCTCGCATGCCAGAACTCTACCGTGACTAATCTCTGAGACGCGCACAAATAGCATCGGCAATGACCCTCGCCTCGATCCTCGTCCCTCACTGGGTCAGCATGGACGTTCCGGTCCGCGGCTCTGACAAGACCTACTCGCAGCACCTCGGTCTGCACCACTACTGCAACACCGCCCTGCCAGACAGCCCATGTCGCCACTTCCCCGACACAGACCGGGACTGCGACCCCGAGGATCGGTATTTCTGCTCCATGTGGAGAACGAGCGGCTTCCTCATGAGCTTTGCGACCATCGCTGAGCTGGCCACGCTGGTGTGCTTCGTTATCACGATCGGAGGCGGCAAGGTCAAGCGCGAGTATGGCTGGAAGGTCCTGAGCGCGCTGCTGCTGACGGTCTCTGTCGCACAATTTGCCGCCATGGGGCTTGTGGTACGTTGATTGTGTCTCTTGCTGTTGCGCTGCTAAGATTCTTCTGTTCCGGAGGAGAGAGACAACTGTGCTACACATACGAGGCTTTTCTTAGTTCTCTCATGTCTGTCCCGAGGGAGCTCAATGCTGACAACTATACCCGCCCCGCAGTCCTTCCTCTTCGACAACGACGAGTACTTCTCCGTGCCCGGCTGGCAGCTCGACACCTCCTGGATCCTCTGCACAGTTAGTGCCAGTGTAGCCGCGCTCCTCGTCGGTATTTTGGGGGTATCCGCCTACTTCTTGCCACCAGAAGACGACGGCTACAATTTCCTCGAGGACCCCATCGAGCCCTAGACGTGTAGGCGGCATGCATGTCAACAACAATAATCCCCAAGAAGAATTCTCTCACATTCTTTGTCACCGGCAAAATTTGGCCATACTAGACACATATATATACAAACACGGCGGCGTTATAGGGCATACAGGATACGGCATTTCTATTTTTTTTGAGAGAAGCTATTTTTTTTTTCCCCGATACCTTTTGGGCGATTTTGGGTCTGGGAGAACGGCAGAGCATCATCTCATCATGTGGCGCTCCTGCGCGAGTATTTTTGTCTGAAGAGAGCTTCCCACAAGATCACACAACACGCATGGGTGAGGGCAACGCAGCGGGAGGCCAAGCAAAGGTCGAGGCGGACTCGGCAACAAGTCGCCTGCCTGTGGCTGGTGATTTTTGTTGTTCAAGCACGCCAACCTGCTTCCCTATACGAATTACGCATGCGGTGATCAAATAATAGAGAGTGCATTCAGAAACACACCGCTTCTCCCGTCCATATTGAGGGCTCGGTGATAAAATTCATTAATCCACGCTCAGCTGGTATCATTCCTCAAGAAAAGCATCGCTCAGAAACACCGGTCCAGTTCAAAACAACAAAACCATCGGAACCACCAGTTCCTGACTTTACCCAGCTCGTGCACCGCACTGAAGAGAATCATCCAGCGATTAATCCGATTCTCTGTCCAAAAGAAAAGGGAAGAAAAAGAAGAAGACAAAGAGACAAGGGTGAACTAGAGGTGCGTCTAACTTGCTCTCCTCTCTGAGGCATATATGAAAAGCAAATAAGCAGATCAAGAAGCAGACAACACATCCTCCAGACGGGGGTATCAAATCGCACACGCTCAAACGCTTTCGGATTCAATCCCTTTCTTTAAATATACCGGCGATTCCCGTCCAGCTCCCCAACAGGCCTGGCCGAGTATGTAACATGGCCCACGAGACCACCGGCGTCCCGGCCCTCGGCCGAGGTGACGACTCCCCAGAGCACCCTGTTCATCCACACGCCGGCCTCCTCGGGCACGCGGTGGCACCGGGCGCTGATGACGGCGGAGCAGCTCCCGCCCTCGACGGCGAGCGGGTTGCCCGTGGCGCGCCCGTCGGCCATCTGTGCAGGCGGGAGGCGCTGGAGCCCTGCGGCCGCCACGACCAGCAGGAGCAGCGCGATGAGCATGGCGAGGAGGACGAGGAGGGCGGTGCCGCTGAAACCCAGGCCACGGAGCTGGGCGGCCGGCGAGGAGTCGTTGTCCTCGACGGAGACGACGAAGCAGGCCTGGGAGAGCACGAAGCCCATGGCGGCGAACCAGATGGCCAGCGCCCACGACACGGGCCGCGGGAGCGTCAGGTACAGGCTGGTGGCCTGGACGCCGACGGGGTCGGCGCTGACGCGCAAGGGACGGGGTGTGGCGCCATCTCGGCCGGGCCGCAGGGCATACAGGCTGCTCTCGCGCGAGAGAAAGAAGGTGGTCAGCAGGGCGTTTGTGCTGAAGTAGAGCCCTGCTAGCAGGACCTGCGGGGTGGACGCGGCGATCGCGAGCGCACTGGCCGGAATGATGGTGGTGGTAGTTGTGCTGCTGCTGCTGCTGCTGCTGCTGCTGCTGCTGCTACTGCTGTTGCTGCCCTCGGTAATGAGATAGGTTGTCCGTGGGGTGGCGACGCCAAAAGGGCTGAGGCCGTGGCCGTGGCCGGTGTCGTCGGTGACAACAGTGAGGATCAGGGCAGCGGCGGTGAGAGCCGTAGCCACGAGCCACCAGGATCCGGCGGTGGCCCACTGCGCCAAACTCGGCGCCGACAGCCAGAGAGGCGTGCGCGTGGGCGACCAGTACTTGCCCTCGGTGAAGCCCCAGCCGCCGAGCCCCAGGCGGAGGTTCTCCCTGGTCACGAGGGCGTTGTCGCGCGTGGTCGGGTCTGGCTCGCGGAGGAAGGAGGTGATGGCCTCGCCAAGGGTGACGAGGGGTGGGTCGGAGCGCCGGTACAGGGGCAGACAGAGGACCGCGCCCGTGAGGAGCAGGGTGAGCAGGTTCAGCCCGAGGATGGCGGCGAAGACGGCTGGGTTCAGGTTGACGGTGCAGGTGGGCAGTGTGGTGGTGCGCTGGCCGAGGCAGTAGGACACGGACGAGCCGTCGACGAGAATCTCATTGTCAGACGACGTTGTTGTTGCTGTGGAGGAGGAGGAGGTGGTGATGAGGTCTGATCCGGTGGAGGTGATGGTGCCGAACCGAGCCTGGGCCGTTGCGACGAGAGAATTGTCGGTTGTGGTGGACTCGGACGAGCCGGTGGCGAGGACGAGGAGCAGATTCGAGTACTCTGCATTGAAGGTGTCGTCCAGGAGATCGATACAGGCCGTCGTGGTGAGGTTGGTCAGCGCATCATCACCACCACCAGCAGCGCTGGCCAGGCTCTGCAGGTTGAGCAGCTGTGCCCTCGACAGCCCTGCAGCGTTGGAGGACGAGGTGTTGCTGAACTGGGCGCCGGTGAGAAAGGAGGGCCTGACAGCGATGAGGTTGTAGGTCATGCCGGTTGTGGTGGTGAATATTAAGGAATTATATCTGTGATGAGGGAGGGGTGGGGAGTCAGCATTGTGTTGGGAATGTTGGCACAAAGAACAGGGGGGAAAGAAGGAAAACAAAAGAGAGAAGGAACACACATTATTTGGGTCACGACGGCCACGGCCAGGAGAACCATGGCAACAAGAGCCCTCCCTCGGCCGATATACCAGAAATTCCGGATCGAAGGCACACCAATCTCGAGCCACCTCCTGTTCTCGTGCACCTCGGACACCTCGCGTCTCGTCGGGCTGCTCAGGACCTGGAAGACATAGTTTGCGCCGACGATCAGGACCACCACGGCGACGTTGATGAGCGCGTGCAGGCCCCAGTTGACCCTCGCAGCCGCCGAGCAGGACCCCGTGAACAGGTCCATGGCCTCGACCAGGAACGCGATCCTGGTCCCTGCGACGACGAGGCAGACGAAGCCGGTGACGAGAATCACGAGGATTAGGACCAGACTCAGCAGCACACCGCTCCGCCACCCAATCGTGACCCTCCCCACCCGCCGCGGCTCCTCTGGCCGTCGCGCAGGATCTGCTGCAGCTCCGTCGTGGTGCTCGTCGACGTGACGTGGCTGTGGGCGTCGTCCCCGTCCTCTGCTGCGCCGGTGCCGTCACCATAACGTCGTCTTGCACCACCACCACCACCACCACCCTGCTCCATCTCGTCGGCCAGCATCATGAGCGCCATGTGCGACCGCTGCGGCCTGTGCTGGTGAGTAATGTCCACGGCGCGCTTGCCTCGGTTCCCACCGTTCTGCTTGCGCCGGGCCACGCTCTCGGGGGTCTCGCCGCGGATGAAGTTGACCACGTAGTCCGGGATCAGCGTGCTGCCCCGCCGCGTGCTGGCCGCGCTGTCCTTGTCGTTGTCGTAGGGCTTTGGCGGCTGCCAGGTGGCGCGGCGGAAGAGCTCTGGCGCGGGCGCCGTGAAGATGGAGAGGGTGTCGGTAGCTATGCTCTGAAAGGGCCAGTGCATGTTGAAACCCTTGCGGCCGCGCCTCGAGGGGGGTGGTAGTGATGGCGCCGCGTCATGAGAGGGAGATGACATCTCTCCTGTTCCTCCGGTCTGTCTGCGCATGGAGGAGAGGGATGGGGGTGGTGCCTGGGTTGATGCCACCGAGGGGGAGGAGGATTGCTCGACCCTGTATTAAAAAAAAAAAAAAAAAAAGACAAGAACAAGTCAGTCTCCAGTTCTGCCAGTCAGCGTGTTGAGATCTATATCACATGCCTCCTGATCGTGGGACTCGCGCCATTATTCCGGCCTTGCTGTCTCAACAACGAGAGAGATGGTTTCTCTCTGGGCTGCCTTGAGCGGCCTTCCATCTCCCCAACGCGTCGTGTTATGCTTGCTCACCTACCTAGGCGAGTGAGGCAGGCATACCACGACGGGATTAATAGTATCAATATGCCTGGACAGGGTAATGGAGTAAGTAAAAAGGGTAGGTAGGGGTGGCGGAGGAGGAGGAGGAGGAGGAGGAGGAAGTAAAGAATGGTATGTATGAAAAGCCAGGAATAATATTGGTGACGCGACTGGGGCGGGCCGGATCTGAGAAAGCGAGTGAAATGGGGCTACCAGAGTGTGTATGTGTGTGTGAGTGATGATTCGAGACCACACGAAGGAGGAGAAAGGAAAAGGGAAAAACAGAAGGAAACAAAAAACGTGTGGCAAGGAAGGAAGAAGAAGAGGAAGGGCAAACAAGTCTTAGTCCCTGATCCCTCCAAGAACTCACTTCACATCCGACGATGGTGATATGGAATATTATTACTACGGTAGTTAGGAATTTGCCCTTGCGTGGTGGGATGGGAGGAGGAGGGGAAGGGCGGGTATGACGAGGTCTAGGGGACTTGGTAGGCCAGATCCATGCCAATGCGTTCCATTCACTAACAAGATTTTAGATTTTTTTCCTTCTCTCTCCCCTTGGGCTGGGGAGAGGGAAGGAGGGGTTTCGCATTGTCTAGGTCTGGCCTGGCCTATTGTAAGTGAGTAAACGAGTAATAATACTACACATACTATGCACATACCACGGTACATTACTATGCTAATCACTACCTGCTCTGGGACTTACACACACACAGACAAAGTTGCAGCAGAGACGGAATAGAGTGGTTAGCAGCCGGTAGGCCTGGGAGGGTCCAGCCTCAACCCGCACCACTCCCCCTGCCTTGGCCTGGCACGACACACCAGCCCTCCAGCAGCCTATCTCTCCACCCCTTGCCTTGCCCGCTAGTAATGCTTGGACCCCCTTTCTTCCTTCCGCTAGGCACAGGGCAGGCATACCAGACCTTGGCTCGACGAGGCCCAAGTTTCCTATAATTGAATTACTTTCTGGACGAAGAGAGAGAGAGAGAGAGAGCATATCATGAGATTTTGTCTATCGTTCCCTCTTCATAAGTTTCCTCGTGCTTGTAAAGTTTCTGGTCTGGTGATTTGGACAAGGAAAAGAGAGCAGGAAATCTGGGTAAAGAAGGGCGGGGCCTGTCTGTCCACGGGCTGTTTGTTCAGGGTGCGAGAGTGTGTGTGCGGGCGGATATTGTTTCGAACCGATACTACTATAGTATGTATCATGAACTGGTTCAAGTGGGGAAAAAAGGGCAAGAGGATGTGCACACACATTTATGAGGTCGAGACCTGTAGTGAGATCCATGACTTTTGCTCTTGCGAGCTGGGGGACCGCAGAGAACGAACTGCTGAAAGGATTGCTCGGGCCGAATCTTGGGATGGAGAATCAATGTCGAGCAGAAGATCTTGATCCTTGGACTTCTCCTGCGCCCATGGGCATTTGCACATCAAGAAAATAGCCCATCAGCACATTCAACTCTTCTTCGGCTATTATGGCAGAGAAAGCATTTCAAGGTTCAACGGTCGAGGTTGTGCTATGTTGGGTTTATCTTTAGCAATTATTCCGAAAGGTCCACTTTGGAAGCATCCATTTCTCGCTGTACTTACATGGTAAGCATCTCCCCTGGGAAGCCACAACTTTAAAGACCCCCCACCAGTCGGTGCATACTACTATGAGCTCTGTGCTATGATGAATTATTCACATGTAAAATTATGAAGAGGAACTCAATACTTCTTCAGATGATAGACTGCAGGCGCCGTGATTCAGGCGATTCATTCACTGCGCCCACCTCAGACGTTCAAAGGACCTGGCAGGGAGATTCGGCAAAACGACCAAGTTCAGATTCCTGGCAGTGGTTGCCGCCAGAGACAAGCAAGCGGAAGCAACAGGACATAGAGAGAGAGAGAGAGAGAGAGAGAAAAGGGGGACACCTATTCGATCGGTGCATCATCCCATAGATTGATTTTATTTTCCGTCGACCATGCCTTCAGGTCCCACCTCCTAGCTCAGTAGCCTCCCTTCCACATCTTTAATTCATTTCTTCTTTTTATGCCCTCGCTCGTAAAAAAAAAAAAAAACCAAAACCTCGGCACAGAAAGAGAATAGACGAACCAGCATCAGACTCTCTCTTTCCCGTCCTGGTCCTTCCCAGCGTCAATCGGGTAGGGTTCAGATTCATGCGCACCAGCAAAACCCCCTCCATCTTACTGCATCGAGATTGGGCCGCTGTTTCAGAAGGTCCATACAGAATGCAGGGCAGGGGAGAGGGGGGTGGGGGATCACGTAGGTTAGCAAGCGCCCTGGCTCGGCAGAGAAAAAGTGGTCCGTCCTCATGCGCATCAGAGAATAGACTTATTAAGGAGGGGGTTGCATCGCCACGGTGAGAGCCCTGGAGGGTGGGAAAAGGGCAAACGCCTGTTGGAAATCACACATCCTCTCTCTCTCCTCTCATCTCTTGTTGGTTTGCCCGCAGGTCTGCGTCCGGGTTTCAGCCTCTAATGGTCTGTTATTACTACTCTACACCGTAAAAGGGCAACCGTTTTGTGGTACATTGCCGTGGATATGGGCGGGGACCCTATTAACATATCTTAAAGGTGGATTCGATCCAGTTCTCAATCGTCCGATGATAATTATACCGGGTCTACTTAAAAAAAACCAAAAACCATTTTGAGTAGGTGGGTTCATCTGCAGTCACAGTATTTCTTTGGTTGAGTCTTCGGAAGCGATAGCAATCAACGTTGCCTGGGCAGTCAGCGGTTTTATGGTGTCATCAGGCTTAATATATCACGGGCCTCGGCAAGCAGTTAACATCCCTTGAGGCGACCAACATGTATATTCCAGACTGGTCTAAGCCGTCATAGTGAGACTTTTTTTGAGGTCAAAAATTGTGACGTCGGTCTTTTGAAACATACAGTCAATAGCACCTGGGCAGGCCCCATATTCACCCTTCCCTCATGATCTACAACCAAGCAAGGGCTCACCAACTTCTCTCGCGTGTTGATCACTTCTTGGGACTACAGGGGCTTGCACTTCGATTATGTACTGAATAGTTATGTACGTCTTTGCTCTCTAACAACTCGGAGCACCTGGCCTTGAGGATTGACGGAGCGCGCATCAGACTCTACCACACAGTCCAAGAGCCTTGGACACCACCTGTTGCGCGCTCTCCGCTTCCACGCCCAGCAGGTCCGAGTCCGCTTCCTCCCTCGAGGGCGCGACGACGCAGCGCGCCTGGCCCTCATCGAGCAGCTGCGCGACGACCAGGTCCAACACCCACCCGCGGTCCCCACTGCGGTGCCTCGCACGGCCGCGTTCCATCAAAGCCCTGGTCGTCGACCGCTCGGCGGCCCACTTCTTGTCCGTGGCAGCTTCGAAGGCCCGCAGGAGCTCGTTCTGGCAGGTCGTGAGGGACATGACCCTGACGAACCTGTTGGCCGTCGCATCCGGGTGCTGCAGGACACCCACGACGCTCTGGCCGATCCCTTGCAGTGTTGTGCAGGTGAAGCGCTCCTCGCCCTGGTCGTAGATGGTTGCTGAGGAGCTCTTGATGTCAAACCCCATGGTAGGGAATTTCGCCGTGGCCTTTTGAGAAAGAGAGAGAAGATAAGACAAGAACATTAGTAGCTACACGGCAGAATGATGAAAACGCAGGCCGTGGTTCGCTCACCCAGTCCACAGGATTTCCAACACTGATCCCCGTCCACGTAAATGACCTGTCCTGAGCGCTCTTCTTCATCGCGTGCTCCCACGAGGCCATACGCATGCCGTGGACCTCTTTGAACTCAGGCAAACCTCGGATCCCCGGTCCCCAGCCAAAATCATTGACAATCAGCCGCCTCACGCCTGCAGCCTCGGCAGCATCGGTGATAATGTCCCGCACGTCCTTGCCGCCGGGTCCTATGACGTTGACCACTGCGTCTTGGCCGTCTAAGGCTGCTGTGAGGGCCTCGAGGGTGTATACGATCTTGTGCACGGGGATGTTTGGTGGGAAGGTAGAGGGGGAATCGGCGCGGGACAGGATTGTCAGGTCGAAATTGGCTTGGAGGAGGGCGGCGGTGATGGGAGCACCAAAGTTGCCTGACGCCTGTGTGAATTGTTAGTTGTGATCTGGACAGGGGGAGAACTGTTCGAAGCACCTACGCCGAATATGGCGACTTTGTGGATAGCTGTCATGCTCCAGGTGGTCTTGTAAGAGTCGGGCAATGAGTGACGTCTACAAATATCGATTATAAACACGCCTTGGAGAAAAAGTGGTTTGATGTCTGAATGCGGCTGAACTGCAAAGTTGCTTCTCACAAGTATTTTTGTAAATGATTCTCGTAAATTCAAGCCCTATTAATAGGACTCAAGACGCCTGTGGAATTCCACGCCTTTGTCGGCCTCACTGTGGAATTCCGCCAGCCTTGAAAGTCCGCAGCGGGATTACCGAAAACGACGACGGTTGTCTTCCAGCGCACTCGGCCTTGCGGTTTCTTGACTCTTATGTCGTAATTATATCTATTCATTCGTTAATCAAGGCTTCATAGTGTGCATCTCTGTTGAGAATTTACATGACGAGAATAAGACTCGTGGATTCGAAAGGGATCTGAACATGAAATCAATCCTCTAGTCCACTGGCACACAACCCGATATCAAACACTGCTCGGAGCTTCGTCAGAAGCCAATACGTAAATGTATGAGTACTTTATAAAACTGTATTTTGTCTTCCAAAGTATTACCGGACTAAATGCAATAATTGTGCAAAGATCTAGCTCCCAACTGTCACACCGTTGGACATCTGCAAGCCCACCGGAAGCCCCTTGATGAACTTGTCTGTGAAGGGCACATTCCTCTGCCTCGCCAGTCCCTCCTCAATGTCCTTGTACATGTCGTATCTGAGATCCAAATTGATTAGCAAAATGTGCTCCCAGAAGATCCGTTACGTGGAAGGTGAAGGGGACTCAGAGTTGCACGCACGCATTCATCTCCTCAATTGTCAGCTTCTTGGTTTCGTCTTCGACCTTGTAGCCCTTGAAGCTGGTGTTGCTTGAGAAGCCTGAGATATATGATTAGTAAGAATGGCAGCTAAAAAAAAAAAAAAAAAAGAAAGAAAAGAAAAGAAATAGACAAGAAAATCAAAATCAGATCGATGTGTCTTACCGATACGCTCGTTGATGTTATAAGCAGCCTTTGCGGCTGCAGCTTGCACCTTGGTGGCCCGGGGCAGCCGCACTTCCTGGTAGACCCGGAGGGCCTCAACAACATTGCCGCTGAAGTACGGCTTGCTGAATAGTATTCCTAGGGCGGCAGCATCCTCAATAGCCATACAGGCACCTTGGCTCTGGTGAGGGAACATCTAGACAGACCAACACCAGTCAATCAGTCGAGTATTCGCAGAGCAACATCAGCAGCAGTAATTACAACAGAGGCATACCGGATGGCCTGCGTCACCAAGCAGACATGTCGTGCGGTTGATGATGTATGGATATGGCTGGCTGCACACACACACACACATAAAGTTAGACCTCGGACATCCAAAAGTTTGAGGGAATCTGGGAGGGGGAAGATTAATAGATGATCTCAAAACTGACTGCACCCATAACCGCCAGGGTTGGATCTCGATACCGATAGCGAGATGATCCTTCACCTGCTTGTCCAGCTCCGGATAAGGCGCCAGGAGCTCCTCGACAGGACGGTCCTCGCCACCCCAGCTCTGGCTGGTGTAGTCACCTGCCTCGCGCGGGAAGAAGCAGTAGTAGGACAGCAGGTCGCCGCCGTTGCACGGGCTCAGCACGATCTTGTCCCACTTGCCCTCCTGGCCGCCCCAGTACTCCAGCGCTGCATCTTCAGAGTAGTCGACAAGGCCCAGGCGCTTGGCGTCCTGCCTTCGCACGTTGGCGTGCAGGCAGGAAGAGTCTGCGGGTTTCTTCTCGGGTGTGAGGCCGATCAGCTTGCGGACCACGGAGCCGATCCCGTCGGCGCCGATGATGAGGTCGTGCTGCGCTGTGTGGCCGTTGGCAAAGACAATGGTGCCAGCCTGGAGGTCGATATTTTCACACTGGACTCGGCTCCATCAGCGTTTATGGTACAGTAATCAGTTGATAAAGCAGTGTCTTAACTTGCCTGGTGGTTTACACAGAGCTTCACAGGGTCTCCCTCTCCCTTCTCCTGCAGCGCGGTCTCTTTCAACATTGCGTGCATGTACTGGCGGTGAAACATGTAATATTCGAAGCCCCATCTTCTCTTGTAGTCGTCGAGGCTGTACACGCTCAGGGGCTCTCCGGTTTTCCAGTCCCTGTTGATGAGACTCTTAAGGATGACAGGATCGCCTTTGTCGACATCGACGTTCCACTCGTGTAACCAACGGGAGCCATTGGCGGCACTATCAAATTGTTAGAAGGATCATACATACACTTCATGTTAAAAAGATGAGGCAGACAGAGATGCCTTGGGCTTTGGTCAATTGGAAAAGGGGACAAAGAAAAAAAAGGGGGGTCAGTGCTTGATCTCAGCAGGTCAAAGGCGCCAGAGTCGTCGCAGGTCAGAGGATAAACCACGTCTGCAAATAGTATCATAAAAGAAGAATTACTGGGAATTTTCAGACTTACCAAGATACTGAAGCTCCCACCTCCCCTACAAAGTCATTTCGCTCATAAATTGTGACGGCATGACCAGCTCTGCGGAGGGCAATGGCAACTGCCATTCCACCGATGCCGCCGCCAACAACGCCCACATCGAGTCTTCGCCACGAGTTAATTGAATCGGAGTGAGACCCCATGTTGATTGGTTAAGAAATTAACAAAAAGAAAGCTTAGACTTGTGACTGGTAGTATCCAAGTCGTGGCCTGCTGGCTGTGTTCTTGACGGTCCTGTGGCTTTATCAGTCCAAGGTTCCAGAGTTGAAGGTGCAGCCACGATCTCGTCTTCCATTTGAACAAAGTAAATTGAACTACGGTCTAGCAAAGTCGGAACATAATCACACAGGCGGCATTCCAATTTTCGGATGCAGCCTACATAACGTGGAAATGACATGATCGCAACACCGATCCACCGACTTTGGAAATGGGCTCAAGCCGGTGTGCCTGTAGTAACCCAGTGGCGGCTAAAGCACCTCCTGCATGATAATTACTCCAAGACAGGCAGCGGTACAGTAGTGTTATCGTACATACAGTGAAGGTAGCAAGCAGTAATTAATATCAGTAATAGAACCTGCCCGATGTCATTTAGTGTCGGCAACGGGCGAGCTTATCTCTTCCCTCCCTCCTCTGCGGCTAATGTTCCCTTTGCCGCTGGCTCGTGATCTTCCCGCCGCCTCTCGGGTCCCGCTCACTCATACTGAGCTGCTGCTTCATGATACATACTATTATCCGCCATTTTTGAAGAAGAGCCAGAAGGGTCTGCTCTCCGCCCGCGGGGACAGCACTTTCTGTCCTGCCAATTATATCGAACAAAACGCTGCATTCTGGAGCCTATTCCCAGAGGAAACGGGTCTCTCCGCCTCTCCCTCTGTCCACAAGTGGATTTTCCGGCTCCGGACTGCCTCCGCATCCGCCCTTCCGCAGTGCGTCACCCTCGACACAGTCCGCACAGTCCGTCGATCCGTCCATGAACTGACCTCATCTCAGTCATGCCACGTCCCAAGGTCAGACCACAAGACAGACAGCGGTCGGTCAAGGCCTGTGATGCCTGCAAGGCTTCCAAGAAGAGATGTGACGCCAACCAGCCATGCCGACTGTGCCTGAAGAAAGGGACCCAGGACACGTGCACTTACACGCCAACAACAAGGGACAGGAGAAGTCAATATTCCCGCGCCTCTGTCATTCCAAAACCACCTGCGGTTGCTGCTGCGAACGGCAATGCGTCGACAGACTTTGGGGCTGAGGCATCGCAACAGCCGCCAACCCAGAGGGCGACGGAGGGGGATGCGGATAGCAGTGAGACGGATGACGTGCCAGATTCCAGAAACTCGGTGGAAAGTTCTGCACAGCAGAGGCCTCTGATGCTGCCGAGTTCGAGTGGTGCCAAAGGTGTGTATGTGTGTGTGTGCTCATCTGAACTTGGCATCTCTGCATCTCTACATTACCTGCTTGCCTCGCTCATCAACTTCTCTATTTGTTATGTCTCTCTATTTCTGTAAAGGCTTTCATGCTGACCTGGATGCGTGTTAGTTTTTATTGGAAATACCGCAGCGCTCTCATTCCTGCGTTTCTTACAAAAGACACTGAAGCTCTATGTTGGACCTTCTGGTTTTACCGATGGCCAACACAGCCACAGCTGGTTTGAACTGGCCGACCCTGAGGCAAGTGGTGAGGACTTCCACGATGACCTGGATGGACGTGAAAAGAATGATCTGGTGCGCTGCTTTCTGGAAGCAGTAAGTCCTATTCCTTTTCATAAGAGCTTGTTCAGTAAACTTTATGTTCTCAGCTAAGAAGACGATCCTAGTCAAGTGGATTTCTAGATCTTTACACGCAGGACGAATTGGCCGATCTCATGAGGTTGTCAAACAGCGAGGCCAATAATACTGAGTCTTCAAGGCCCACCAACAAAGGTCCAGCGGCGGACCGGGCAGCTCTCGCCTCGTCATACATCATCATAGCCATCGGGTGCCAGGTCAGGGGCCGCTCTCGAGATGAGCTCGTGCGCGCCTCGAGGTATTTCGCCGCTGGCAGGCAGATGGCATTTGAGAAGATGCTGGAGAACCCAACAGTGGATCTGGTCAGGGCTTTCGTCCTGCTGGCGTTTTATATGTGCGGTGCGTGTCGTCGGAACTCCGCCTTCATGTATCTGGGGGTGGCGGCCAAATCTGCCGACATCCTCGGACTTCATGCTGCAACACAATACAAGCACATGTCAAAAGAAGAACAGAGTACAAGGTCAGTTGGATCAAGTGGAGAGAATAGGAAAGCAGAGCTGATACTTCAATCTCTCTACAGACTAAGAGTGGCGAAAAGCGTCAGAGTATTCGATGTCATCTGTTCCTCGATCCTCGGGAGAAGAAGCAGCGCTCCGTCGGTGAGATCCGCCGACATCACTTCTGGGGACGTCGACCAGAACCTGCACGTCACCAGCCACCGGTCTCTAGCCCTCAGGGCAACCTATGAGTCCTGTTCGATCCTCGAGACAGTCGTTGGTGAGTTCGCCGACGAGGGCGCCCTCAAGCCTTCCTCGGCCGAGCACTATCTGCAGCTCCTCCGAGACTGGAGCCAGATGCTGCCCGTCGCCCTCCGCCAGCGCCCAGGAAAGACAGACATGTCGCCTGGACAGGAGGGCTCGAGCTACCGAGAGAGGATGATTGCCAATATCCACACAGCAGGGTCCTATTACTTCGGAATTATCTGCGCCTCGAGGCAATTTCTCATACAGCACATCATGCCGCGACTGCGTGGGAACTCTTCTCATTTTAGAGGTGAAAGACGACAGCATACGAGTAATACCAGCTCGCCGTCCATCAGCTCGGCAGAGACTGTGCTCGAGCTCTCTCGTGCCTGTATAGGAGCTGCGACTCTGATGGCCCAGATGTGTCAAGAGGCAGTCGACGCTGGCGTCTTCCTAGGTAATATGTGCATTATCAAAGGTTTGTAGCAGCCATTACAGAAGATTGGAAAGTGATGACACCCACTTTTGTGCCAAAGGGATAATTGTGTTAACCCTTAATTACCAGCATGGGTGTTCGCAGCTGGTCTGGTCTTGGGTTTCGCTCTCCTCGCCGACGACTCCGACACGGATGCCAGAGACGCATTTCACAGCTCACGACACGTCCTGTCCGTCATAGGTCGTCTCAGCCCACAAGCCGACCAGTACCACAAGATCCTCTCGGCATTCTCTGACGCAATAGACAATTACAGACGACAGATGCGGCGGGAACGTGCAGGGTCGAGGGCGCCCTATGTTGAGCAGATCTTGTCCTTTGATGCGTCGTCGTCGTCGGATGCAAGGACAGAACAACATGAGGGCCAAGAGGGAGCAGTACCATCGCGTCAACTCCCTCGGACGGCTCACCACCAGAATCGGGCGCAGAGTCCTGAGGCAACAGGTGTGGTAGACGCTGCGCAGATCCCGACGCCAAACTTTGATTTTGACGAGTTTACGACAACAACAACAGGCGAGGCCGAATTGTGGAGCGGCAGTGATTCACTCAGCGCGATTTCAATGTCTGATTTCCTGCCGGGGAATGATCTCATGTTTGGGATCTTATGGGATGGATATGCCATGCCGTTTGAACCCGCGAGATGATGTCTCGGTGGTTCTTCGTCTGGCTTTTGGAGAGGCTTTGTAACCACCAAAATTACAGCAAACTTACGTGATTAAACCATCATACTCTCTTGCGTACTAAATTATACTTCACGCTCTCCGCTTATTCATTGGCAAGGCAGAATACATCGGCGGTTCCTAAAGGGCTCTTATCACACGAAACAAGGGCTGACGAGGATTCTCGTAGTTACAGCCAACGCCTGCAGTCAGCAGACTTGAACGTGCATGTGCATATCGCGTCATTCAAGGAACTCGGAAGTAGAAAAACTGCTACGCCCTAGATCTGACAAGACTCACGAGGCATCAATTAGGCATGCTACAGCAGATTCCAGACCCAAGAAGTATTCAGGACCGAGCCGCTCCGACCGAGAGGGTCAATGGCCCAAGCAGGATTGCGCACACCACCACACACGCTCACAACTCCATACAGCATTAGTGTACCATGGTGTGCAGGCCTCCTTGTCGGAGTTACGACCGGCCAATCAATGTGGTGCGGCCCATCACCAGGCAGCAGGCGGGTTTCCGAGCTCCGGTCGTGGTCGTCTCTCGGCCGTCATGAACGGTTGACTCACCCGGGCAAGATCCTCCCTCCCCGCCTCGGTTCTCGGAGATAAATTGATAATACGGCGCAATTCATGCCGTGTCTGTGCTTTATGTTATTGACAATAAGGCTGTCGCCTATTATCATTCACAGAAGCACTGTGGCCCTCTTGATGGGAGCTAATGAAGTAAGAAGGAGGAATACCAGTTATTACTATTATATAAGTCTGATGCCCCGTCGCGGTTCGATTCAGCTCATGTTCAGATATAAATAACAGCCCCAGGAGCCTCTCTAGTCTATGTCTTTCGGCAAGAGAATTCTCAGTTATCCCCTTCCCATCAGACGCTTCTACACTTATAATAAGCCACACCAACTTTCACAAAAGCGACGTCAACTCATCACCACCACCACCACCATCATGGCCGAAGCTACAGACAACAACCCGACCGTGGCCAAGGTAACCCGCACCATTGACGACGTGGCCAAGCAGCACCTCGTCCGGCCCAGCCAGCTGCGCGACGACGCCATCCGCAACAGCAACGCGGCGGGCCTGCCACCGATCAACATCTCGCCCCTGCAGGGCCAGTACCTGTCGATCCAGGCGCAGCTGATCGGGGCCAAGACCGTGCTCGAGATCGGCACGCTCGGGGGCTACAGCACGCTGTGGCTGGCCGAGCAGACCGGGTGCAAGGTGACCAGCATCGAGCTCAACCCCAAGTACAGGGAGGTGGCGCTCGAGAACGTCAGGGACGTCCGCGGGGGCGAGGTGGAGGTGATCCTGGGCGCGGCGCTGGACGTCATGCCGAAGCTGGCCGAGGAGGGGCGCGTCTTCGACATGGTATTTGTCGATGCGGCCTGGGATGAGCAGTGGGAGTACTTTGACCTGGCCGTCAAGCTGACGCGCAGCAGGGGGTGCATCTATGTGGACAACGTGGTCAGGGAGATGCGGGAGCAGCTCGACGGGGGCAAGGACCTGGACGAGGTGTCGATCGCCGCCAAGGTCGGCAGGGACGAGAGGGTGGCGGCGACGCTGATCCAGACGGCGTCGAGCCACAAGGAGTATTCGGACTTGATCGTGGACGGCTTCATCTTGGCCATTGTGAACTAGGATTCACAGAGGTCGAGTTTCTTGACCTCCTTCACTCACTATAACATCGGGAAACAACAAGCCGAGCAGGGTAGCTAAAGGGAATTGACTATTACCGCTGATCCTATAATATGTGCTTAAATACGCCATGGGATCACGATAGTTTGGAAATGCAGGCAAAGAAAGTAGTTAGTTGCGTCTTCACCGCCGTCGCTCTCATAGGATGAAGCCAATCATTGCGGTCCCACGTGCTTTAAATCTTTCATCACCTTGGAAATACGAGTAGGACAAGGTGATGCATCCCTCCAAACCCCTGCGAAACCCAATAAAAAGACTTAGCTTGCTGCAGTTTTACGGATCTACGGGGCCCATCCCTCGGTTTGACGATTGTAGTTAGGATCATACCACATTTCTGGTGGTATGGTGCAATTGCAAACTACCTTTTTTTGCTGTGGGTCTCGAATAATGATTCTAGAGAAGGAAAACAAGTATGCAAGTGTAGAGAGAGAGAGAGAGAGAGAGAGAGAGAAGTATGATGTGTCTCGTCTTCAGCAGCTCCAATCGAAGCTGTCATAAATTACAAACCTATGAAAACAAGGGCAATCAGAACTCTTTTACACAGACCCCAGTTGACCGCTTGCAACACAGCCAATCCCAGAGCCATGGTAAACTTGGACACATCATTCTATCCATCCGTCGACTTGGCGCTTCAATATGAGAACGGGTTCAGCTGCAACAAGGGCCTCCTCACCTTCCTGGACGACACTATCCCCTTGCTCCCGCCATGCTCTCGGGTCCTCGACGCAGGCTGCGGCACAGGCAAGCCCGTGGCCATGTCCCTCGCCGTGGCCGGCCACGAGGTCACCGGCATCGACGTGTCCAACGCCATGATCACCCTGATCACAAAGGCCGTCCCCAGCGGTAGATTCCACGTCGCAGACATGCGCGTCTTTGAGCCTCCGGCGGCCGAGGTGACGGGGTTCGACGCCGTGTTCAACATCTTGTCGCTGTTTGTGCTCACCCGGGAGGAGATCGAGGGGCTGATGGCCAAGTGGAGCAGGTGGCTGAAGCCGGGCGGGCTTCTCTGCATCTGCACCATAGCCGCGGAGGATCTGGACCCGGGGGTGGAGAGCCGCGGTGGGGCGTACGATGCGGACGGCCTGTGTGCTCGAGGGATCCGTGAGCGCTTCATGAGCAGGGACAACTACTACACCTTGTTCACGAGGCGAGGGTGGGATGCGATGCTGGCGGGGCTGGGGTTTGAGGTCAAGTCTAGACGGGTGGCTAGACATGTGCCGCCGCCGGACGCGGACTGTGGGCCTGAAGATCACTATTATATTGTTGCTCAGAAAAGCTAGGATGAAAAAAGACAGACAGACAGATAGACAGAAAGACAGATAAACAAGATACTAAACTGGGCAGTTATTAGACCTCCCGAACTTTGAATGCAAACATCTCGTTGGACGGCACCGAGTTGCGATCTCTCATCTTGTGGGCAACCTCGATCCCAGCGACGGGGACACGATACTCAATGCTCTTTCCACCCGCTGTGTCGTCTGCTCCTGGCAGTGGGTACGGAAAGGGGAGGTACTCAGGGAGGAGCCCTATCTGCCGCAGGACACTGCCCTGGTCCCAGCTGATGTGCTCGTGGTACAGCCTGTCGCCACGAATATTCACCACGGCCACAAAAGGAACCTCGACCTTTTTGTTTGTGGCAGGGATTCCAGGGAGGCTGTGTCCCAATGTATTTGCATCAGCTGAGTACTCGGACTTGAGAGATCACGTTTGGTGTCTGAAAAAAGACTGAGGCAACTCACATCCAGTCAATCACCTGATCGTGTGTAAACTTGAAGATGAACTCGTCCACGATCCGGTCGATACCCATTGTGCGGCTGATGAGCTCAAGCTCGGTGTCGGCGGAATTGTTAAAGATGAAATCGTGTTGGTAGAAGTGGGATAATTTCGGGCGTCCGATGCCGCCAGTCATCTAAGCGCCCCTCATCAGTATCTGAAGGTTACCTGGTTGCTCAAGGCTGTGTAGAACCGTTCTTACCGTTGGTACGTGGTTCACGTACGGCTCTTGTACCATGGTACTCTGTTTCCAAGCTGTCAGATGAATCAAGCCAACAGGGAAGTAATAGGTGATGAGAGTCCCACTGCCTGCACGACCTACCATCGTGTGCTCCATACTCCGGTCCGCAAACTCATAATAGCAGTGCTCGTCCCAGATGGTCTCGAGGTCAAAGAACGGGCCGCCCATCTTCTCCTTCAGGAGCGTCAGGTTACGAGTGTGCGAGACGTTCTCGGTGTTGTAGTGAAAGGAAGCCTGGAAAGGCGTGGCGAACTTGTAGGAGGCGGCGTCGGGGTAAAAGTACTCCTTTAACAGATCCGATCTAGTCGGGGGCGCGGTGCCTTTCCCTGCGAGATGGCGTATCACCGGTACTGACGACACGCTCGAGAGAGCTCTGAGCGTCCGCGTAGACGGCGGCGGCGACGATGGCGGGGGTGAGCTGAGAGAGCTGGGGCCGCCATGTTCCACAACTCGGGCTCATACGCTTAGTTACAGACGTGTCAATACTTGGTATTACTATTCCCCAAGGTCCTTTTTTTTTTTTTTAAAAAAAAAAAAAAAAAAAGAGAGAGAGAGAGAGGGAGTAAACTCACCAACCAGCCCGATCTTGTCCTTGGGCTCACACTTGTCACAGTCCTTCAGCGCCTCCACGGCAGACCTGATGAGCTGACTACCCTTGTCCGCAGCCGACAAGGCCCTGGCCTGGATCCCAAGGACGGTGTATCCTTCCTCTGCCCATTTCACCATCGGAGAGGGCACGCCTTGGACAATGGCAAGAGGATCCTCATGGTCAGACGTGAGCAGGATCATGCCAGGGCCCTTTCCACGGCGGCTCAGAGGCCTGAGGAGTGACACACCGGGCACGACCTCGGTGAGGACAGGGACCGGCAGCGGAGGCGGGGGTTTGGTGATGTCGTTGAACATGGCGGCAGGATAATTTATTCAGCAAGGGAAGAGGGGGGAGAAAGAAGTCAATTGCTCTGTTTCGTCTTGTAAAAGCCCTGTTGAATGCTATTCTCTGAAATAACAGTAATAAGTATGGATCTCTAGCCGTGACTCTTCGAACCTATTATCGTAATAGTACCCAAATCACAACAGAAGGGCTCTGCCAAAGATCACTGGTTGACTGACTAACTACCTGACTTTGACAATCCACTGACTGGCCTCTGACGTGATAGAAAACTGTACACTGCCGCTTATCTCCGCTCCTTTCCCTCTTGCTGTTTGAAGTACGCAAGACGCAGCAGCAGCTTATCGGAGCGTCATAAGCAGTGCGGAGATGGTCTCGGCCCCGGCTCGTTGGGGCGGCAAAGGAGAAGGAGGCTATTACACACTATGTTCGCCAAGAGGTGTACAGTGAGACTCGGGAGCGTGATTACAGTGGATTGCCTGTACAGTGGTTAAGAACTAGGTACTGTAGGTGTCTTAGCCGCCGTCGGAATCCGCTGTGAACGCCAGGATTAAAAAAAAAAAAAAAAAAAAAAAAAGACAACTGGGGAGATTTATTGTTTCCTCTCACAGCACATTGTCAGTCACAAGTCACACTTCCTCAGGCCACCTGCATCCACTAAACCTGGATCGCCTGCTTCACATACCTACCCTACCCCCAAAAATCTGTTCAGGATGACAGACACGCTGGAGGATGTCCGCCCCATGTTCGAGCTGCGAGGGCAGAACTACGTCGTGACAGGCGGCGCCCAGGGCATCGGCTTCGCCGTCACGAGGGCCATCTGCGAGATGGGCGGCAACGTGGCCGTGCTGGACATCCAGGAGAAGCCGGTGGACGACAAGGAGTGGGCCAGCCTGAGCGACAGGTTCGGGGCCAAGACGGTCTACATACGAACGGATGTGACCAACCAGGAGAGCCTCAACTCGGCGTTTGCGGCAGCGATCAAGGAGCTCGGGTCCATTGACGGGCTGGTGCCTGCGGCGGGGATTGCCATTGACAAGCCTTTTATCGAGCAGACGTGGGAGGAGTTTACGAGGATACAGGAGATCAATGTGAGTTTTTTTTTTTTTTTTTGGGGGGATTATTCAAACACCAGACCGTGAACGAGATTGGACCCTAGATTTACTGACGCTACCTCATCAAAGGTCAGAGGCACGTTCTTTGCCGCTCAGCTGGCCGCAAAGCAGATGCTGTCCCAGGGCAGAGGAGGCAGCATCGTGCTCATCGCCTCCCAGTCAAGCCACATCGCCCTGCCCGGCTACCGGATGGCCGCGTACAACGCCAGCAAGGGAGGCGTGCTGATGCTGTCCAAGGCGCTGTCCGTCGAGCTGGCCCCGCACAAGATCCGGGTCAACACCATCTCGCCTGGGTTTGTGGACTCGGAGATGACGAGAAAGGTGCGCGAGATGAAGAGCAAGAGGGAAGGGGACCAGATGTGGCTGGCCCCGCCGATGCAGAGGCTCAGCACGCAGAACGACCTGACGGGGGCGGTGGTGTACCTGCTGAGCGACGCGAGCCGGTTTACCACCGCGGCGGATATTCAGATCACGGGTGGCTTGCACGTTGGGACCATTGATGGGGTGATTAGCTACGAGTAGACGGGGTGCGTATGCTTTGTTGTGTAGAAGATTCGAATAACCCCCGCTGGCCATCAAACAATTCTCTGTTTCTTCCTGCACGCAGTTTCAGCACAGTCCGATATGCAAAAAAGAAAAAGAAGTATAACAACAAGCATGCTACAAGCATGTTTCCTTGTAAATCCAAGACTCGGATGACCAGCCTCGTACGACTGACTACCCCTGGACCACTCGTTTGGATCTATTGATTTTCTCATACTTAACAATAAATTAATTTACCGAACCAGCTCAGCTTACTGCAGTTTATCGTCACACTGCAGTAATCCAAGGTGCAACAGCCGCCGCAAGAAAGAACAGAACCACAAAAAAAAAAAAAAATGAAACACCCGCCACATTCCCCCGCCAGAAGCAACCCGGAAGAGGCAGAGATGGTCCTAGAGTGTTCTCCGCCGTCACCCCAGGTCAGTTCAGGCGTCTTCCCCGCCCGTAGACACGGCCCAGTTTCCCCTCTGCTGTACAACGATTTTTGGGGGCTGTAATTAGTGCTAGTATTTGACATACTTACTTAGTAAACTGGCAAGATAAGGGAAGGGGGACGGAACCAGACCAAACCTTAAACTGGAAAATGGGCACTCACTGGGCCTCTCCTTAGCCGTCCGGTTGTCTTGGCCTAGCAGCGCTCTCCTGTGAACAAACACTTTTTAGTCTACGTTTTCCCAAATACCGAGGGAAGAAAGATAACGGCGCGCGTGTCGTCGGCTGTGGCCCTCCTGGTATCAGCACCTTGAGAGAGAGACAAGAGGGTTCGTCAGCCGCCCGCCAAGACCCTGAATCGTGTGAGGCCCTTTTTCGATTAATACATTCATAAAGAGACAGCAGATAGACGGGGTTCGCGAAGCAGGAGGAGGGTTTTCCTTGAGATGTTATTACTGTATTGATTGCTAAGTTTCTGAACACTTGAGCAGTGCTACTTAGCCGTATATTCCTCCTGTGTTTGGACAGACTATCAGAACCTGCAACACACGACTTGCATTTTATTTCTGACGACGACAGACAAGACTGCTACCCTTGGCTGCTTTGGCTGCAATGAGCAACAATATGGCAGAGGAAACATACGACATGATCGTGGTCGGGGCTGGTGAGTTTTTGCGTATCTGATCTCAATGAGTCTTAATCAGGTTGTACTGATCAATCTTATTCTTTTCTCTCCATGCAGGCTGGTTTGGCCTCGCAGCAGCCAGGGCTTACATCGAGACACACCCACACGAGCGCATCGCCGTGCTGGAGTCGGCCGAGAGCTGCGGCGGGACCTGGTCCGAGGCCCGCCTCTACCCAGGGCTCAAGTCCAACAACATGGTCGGCTCGTATGAGTATCCCGACTTCCCCATGTCAGAGGACATCTACGGCGTCAAGCCGGGGAGCCACATCCCCGGTGCGGTGCTGCACAGGTACCTGACGGACTTTGCGAGGAGGTTCGGCGTGCTGGAGAGGACACAATTCCACTCCAGGGTCGACGACGTCAGAGCACTGCGGTCTTCTTCTTCTTCTTCTCCTGATGAATCTGCATCCGACGGCGACATTACAGGCTGGGCACTCACCGTCACCAGCCCCGACAACGACAACAACAACAGCCAGGAGAATCAACAAAAACAGCGCATCCTGACCACCAAAAAGCTCATCCTCGCCACAGGCCTCACCTCCACCCCCAACTTCCCCCAGTACCCCGGCGCAGACACCTTTGGCCGGCCCCTCTTCCACGCCAAGGACTTTTGCCGGCGCGCCGCGGAGCTGAGACAGGCCAAAAAGGCCATCGTGGTCGGTGGCGCAAAGTCCGCCTACGACGTGGCCTACGCCCTCGCCACCCAGCACGATGGTGATGATGCTGATACCACCGTCGTGGACCTCATCATCCGACCCAACGGCCACGGCCCCGTGTGGATCGCGCCGCCCTTTGTGACGCCCCTGAAGCGCAGGCTGGACACCATCTTCAACGTGCGCCTGCTGACGTGGTTCAGCCCCTGCCCCTGGGGCGGCGAGGACGGCTACGGGCGCATCAGGAACCTCCTGCACGGCACGAGGGTCGGCAGGTTCGTGGTGGACGCGTTCTGGAAGGTCCTGCAGGGCGATGTGCTCGACGCCATCCGCTACGACGCCCACCCGGAGCTGGCCAAGCTGAAGCCGTGGAACTCTGCCTTCTGGATCGCCAGCGGGCTCAGCATCCTCAACTACGACACGCCCATCTTCGACCTGGTCAAGGCGGGCAGGATCAGGGTGCACGTCGACAACATCGACCACCTGGAGCCGGGGAGGGCTGTCCTGGCCTCTGGAGAGGTCCTCGAGGCAGACGGCATCGTGTGCTCCACAGGCTGGAACAAGGAGTCCATCAGGATCAGCGGCCTGGACGCGGCCGGGCTCGGCCTGGCAGAGGCGGTGGTCGAGGCCGACAGGCGCGCCCTCAACGCCAAGGCCGACAGCGACGTGCTGGCCATGTTCCCTCGCCTCAGGGACCAGCCGCAGCTGCGCTTCCAGCCCAAGACCGGCGACCCCCTGAGGAACTACCGCTTCATCGTCCCCCGACCATGGTGCCGTCCAGAAACCTCGCCTTCTCCGGCATGGTCTCGACCGTCAACACGGCCGTGTGCGCCACCGTCCAGGCCGTCTGGATCTGTGCGTTCCTGGACGGGAAGCTGGACAGGATGGCCCAGACGCCCGACGAGGTCACGCGCGAGGTTATGCTGCACACGCAGTGGGGCAAGTGGCGGTTCCCGTGTGGCTATGGTGCCAGCCTGCCGGATTTTGTCTTTGAGGGCCTGCCCTATGTGAACATGTTGATGAAGGACCTGGGGCTGAATATCTATCGCAAGCCTTCGTACGTCAAGGAGCTGGTCGAGCCGTATGTACCTCCTGATTTTGCTGGTCTGCTGGATGAGTGGAAGCGCCACCACCCAGCCAAGGTGTAGGATCTTCTGTGCCTTCTAGCTTTTGGTGTGTTTTTTTTTTTTTTTTTTTTTCGGTCTCTAATACTCTTTTCTTTTCTTTTTGCTTTTCAGAATTTTATGTAGCCCATGTCAATGCCAAGCATCATTAAGTGCTATATTCAGATACTCCCTATGCAATGTGAGTAGATAGATTCTTTCCACTAGAAGTGATGTACGAGCGTCAAGATGTTGTTGGAAACGTCGCTAGATATAATATTGTGAAAGCAACGAAAAGTACATACACCCTGATTCCGGTAAATATAATCTCAATACAATTCCATCCCAACATCACGACTTTGCTACAGCAAGACGGATGTTATACTCCAGCTCCAGAGAAGCCTTGGGGTTCCCAGTGATGGGCTTGAAGTCAACAACCAGGTCATCCTTGACAGCAAATACCGAGTCATCCTCCAGATACTTTGTCTTTCTGTCAAAAATCTGTGTGACCAGGGGAGTGTACTTGTCGTTGCCAGCCTGAGGCGATTGATGAACCGTTAGCTTGGTGTTCACACAAAGAATGGAAAAGAGAGAGGGGGAAGAAAAAGAAAGAGAAAAAAAGATAGAAACAGTACCATGATGTGAATGTGAGCAGGTCGGTATGGGTGACGGTCCAGCAGCTGCAGCAGTTTGCCGGCAGGTCCTACATGAGTCGTCAGCATCAGGTTTCACGAGTCTTTTTCTTCTTCTTCTCCCTCCAGTTATTTACACACCGTCAAAAGGGACTGGATATGGCACAGGCCTGATGCAGTACAGGCCATAGTACCCATTCTTATCCGTGGTAAAGTTGCCCCGCAGGTTGAACTCGGCCTGGTCCGGGTCCTGCTGCTCATACAGGCCGTTGGTGGAGCACTGCCAGATGTCCAGCTTGACGCCCTCGATGGGCTGGCCCGTGGCGGCATCCGTGACGATGCCGTGCATAAAGGTGACCTCGCCGTCCGGCGGCATGGTCTTGACGATGCTGGCGTCGTTCTCGGTGGGCGGGGTGTCCTTCCTGAAGAAGGGCCCCAGGATGGCCGACTTTGTGCTCTCGTAGTCGGCCCCGACCAGCAGCTTGTTGGTGATCTCGTCGACCAGCGACTCGAGCCCGATGACGTCGCACAGCAGCTGCGTCTCGTTGCGCCGGTCGTTGGACATCTGCCCGGCCCAGTTGAGCATCTCCACCCCCTGCATCCACTCGGCCACCGTGATGTCGTTCTCCCGGGCAAAGTCGTGCACGTGCCGGATCATCGAGGCCATCACCTGCCGCATGCGGGGGTCGCCTTGGGCCCTGTGGCCGCGATGACGCTGTCCGTAAACGTCGGGTCATACTGGGGCTTTTTGTTGTGCTGACGCCTGCCCCGTTGATGTCGTTGCCATTCTGTGTAGTGGACATGGTGATGACGAGGATGACGAGGATGAGGATAACACGGGAATGCGCAGCTTGGATTTGACTCGAGAGGAAGGGAGCGAGGAGGGAAAAGGGAACACAGTGGGATGAGGTGAGGAGGAGAAGAAAAGATAAAGTAAATGGTTACGGATGAATCGGGTCGAGTACTCGGCTTCTGATCTATCCATATACTTATATAAGAAAGGGATGAGGAGATGATGTTACGGTGGGGGGGGAAAGGCCGGTGTGAAGGAGGCGTATCCATACCAAATAATTATAGCGGACTCATAGGTCTAAGGCCTAGCTACAGTAAGTAGCCCTTTGTAAATTCGCGGTACGCTATTCGCTGCGAGCCTGTGCCGCATTAGTATCGGATGATGTACTCTTATTTTTGCTGCCCCGGGCTGAGGCGGATGTCCCCACGATTTCCCCAGCTTTCTTCCCTCGTTAGCCTCCTCGTTGGTGTGCCGTTCTGGCCATATCTATTTCCGAATCTGCATATTAGCAAAGAATGGCAGCATGTATTGTTTTGTGTGTGTGTGTGTGTGTGTGTGTAGAGAGGGTTGAGAAACAGGCTGACTTGATTTCGATGCATGCCTCAGGGCCGGAAGTGAGGCTTGCAGTGGGTAGCGAAGGGAGTCTACACAGATTGTGAGATCAACAAGGCGTCAATCACATCCACACGCCACATGGCTGCTGACCTGCTTCTCAAGTACGAGTATTGACTGTTCCTTGTGCTGAGTGGCCATTTTCAGCCACAGCGGTTGTAAGTTGCATAGTGATGTTCAGGTGGAACCTAGCGCCCTCGGATGAGAACCCGGATGCTTGCAGTGTGCATCGGATGTTCGCTGAAGAGGTCTCAAGTTCCACTCAGCCAAAGACAGCAAAGCAAGCAAGGAGCGCCAGTATCACGCACACCAATTCAGATGCAGATGCTCTCCCCCAAAACAGTATGTGTCAGGTATAAACTGTCTGTCATTTGAGCTGTCCAGGCCATCTTCTAGAAAGGAAACTGTGTGTCTGCAAGGCCTGTTGATCTTTGAGTCAAGGGTGGGCCCAGAAGAACCCGCGATGCTCCGAGTTTAGAGTCACAACCGCAGACTATGGGCATATATCCACCTATTTTCGAGCGGGAATCAACTCAATTTGGCCCTATAGCTAAGCGGTTATAGCGTGGGATTGCAGATCCCAAGGTCCTTGGTTCGAGTCCGAGTAGAGCCTTTTGCTGCTCCAGACTGCTGTGCTGTGGGCAACATGTTCACGCTCCAGTTTCTGTTTCGTTACTCAACACTGCTCAGCTCAGACAGTCATACACCTGCTACCACTAGATTGAACGTGCAAGTATTAGGGTCCAAAGACATCAGGGACGTGCCAGCATGTTAATCTACTTTTTCTTGTTTGATTTTTTTGTGGCATGCCTCGAAAGACGGTGAGTTCTTGAGTGATTAACAACTTTCTGCCGTGAACAACGCAAGGAACAGGGGAGGATCTCTCAGCACATCGTACATAATTCTTTCTCAGTCTCCGGTCGTGAGGGGCGGATTTATGATTGTAGCATGTGTTCCGGAATTACAACATAATACGCCATTGTTCTGCCAGAATGTCCCCAAAGGCGAGAGCCTCCATGGCGCCGAGCGGATATGGGTTCTCACTGGCTTTTTGGTGGGCGGGCCGCCCGATGGGGTGTGAGGGCGGCTAGAGGCAGCGGCACACCTCCTTCATGGCGCGGAGGAGAAGATGATCACCACCATCCTAAGCAGGCAGTGGCGTCCACCTTGATGACATGAATGCGGGGGTGGTGAGCATGTCTGCACGAGGGGAGACAGCGGAAGCAATTGTTGCTCCGAGATGAAGCATACATCGGATATTTAAATCCCCATACTATTAGCTCCTCAGACGACAATTCCGTCTCTCGACAGACAGGACTACTCGTAACATCAAAGTCAGGAGTGTTAAATACCAGACAGCAGTACCAACATCTTTCCAATGAGCCTCGTGCATCCTGAGGGGAGAGAAAAAAAACCAAAACCATCACAACTTTGGACTGAATTATAAAATCATAATCATGCTCGGCAAGGTCATTCTTGAAGAGGCTTTTGACCTCCCACGGTTCTCAGAGACAGCCCGCTGGTGGGCTGGCATGTTCAGCACCGAGCCGGACAAGCATCTCAAGGAGATCATGGACATCACAGACGTCCGCCTCAAGCATGCCGACAAGTACGGAGTTGGCTACACGATCCTCTCCTACACTGCACCGGGTGTGCAGAATATCACGGACCCCAAGGAGGCGCAGGCCCTGGCAGTTGAGATCAACGACTATGTTGCCAGCAAGATCAAGGGATACGAGGACCGCCTGGGCAGCTTTGCGTTAGTTGTTTCCCCCTCCCCCCCCCTCTTCTTACTGAGCCACAAGTCTGTCCAAAAAAAAGACATTCCAATGAGACGCATATTAACAACCTCTAGGTCGCTTTCGATGCACAACCCACAAGAGGCCGCCGACGAGCTGAGGCGCTGTGTCACAAAGTACGGCTTCAAGGGCGCCCTGGTCAACGACACCCAGCGCTGCGGAGAGGACGGCGAGGGCTACATCTTCTACGACCAGCCCGAGTGGGACGTCTTCTGGCAGACGTGCACCGAGCTCGACGTGCCTCTGTACCTGCACCCGCGCAACCCGACGGGCGTCGTCCACGAGAAGCTCTGGAAGGACCGCCCGTGGCTGATCGGCCCGCCCCTGTCCTTTGCGCAGGGCGTGGGCCTGCACGCGCTGGGCATGGTCACCAACGGCGTCTTCGACCGCCACCCGAGGCTGCAGGTCATCCTGGGCCACCTGGGCGAGCACATCCCCTTCGACATGTGGCGCATCAACCACTGGTTCGAGGATGTCAAGAAGCCGCTCGGCCTCAGCTGCAACAAGACCATCCGGGACTACTTCAGCGAGAACATCTGGATCACGACCAGCGGCCACTTCTCGTCTTCCACCCTCAACTTTTGCATCAACGAGGTCGGCGCCGACAGGATCATGTTCTCTGTGGACTACCCATTTGAGAAATTCGAGCCTGCCTGCACGTGGTTCGACAATACCGAGCTGAACCTCACCGACAAGGCCAAGATCGGAAGAGAGAACGCCAAAAGACTCTTCAAGCTAGACGCATACAAGGACTGCGATGCCAAGGTGGAGTAATGGGGCCATGGCATTGCATTGCAATACAAATCATATACAGCTGCTATTGATAGATACCAAAGTGTGCAGTCGTGAGGGTTGCGATGCCACATGCTGCTGTAGCACAGATGAGCCACAGACACCGAGCATAATATACGTGTAAGCATTGATCGTTGAGCAAGTGTAAGGAGACGCACAGCCTGCTTCCCAAGGCGGCAGTAGTGGTTAGTTCTGCTGTAGTACTTGGTGTGGCCGTAGTGACAACTTTTTGTCATGTCAGCATTCATTGTATACTTGAGTATCAATATGTTGCTCGTCGAGATTCAAAACTCACGTGTCGTGATTGTTGAAGATGCAGCTGTGGTCGATGCTGGTGCAGTCGCCGCGGCGCTCTTGAGGAAACTTGCGATATTACTTGTCTAGGCTGGCTTCTTGACAAGATCGGACGACCACAAGTCGGCTTCTCCTTGGCCCGAGAATGTAGGCGGCACACAGGAATTACTGTATGTGGAAGAATTATTTAGTAGCCATAGTAATCATAAACATCTCGAACTTCAACCAAAACTTGCTGTTATCTCCCAAAGCACTTTGTCCGGAATGCTCAGCTTCCCTGCTCATCAAAATCCCAAACAGTAACCACAACGCATTTCGCAACCGAAAGACACACGCTGACGACGGTCGCATAATCCATTGCCTACTGCTGCTGGGCCAGAAAATGCCGCCAGCACTGCGGCAAGGAGGACGGTCACCATTGTGATGATTATTACTTTAAAGTATGTTGCTTGATGCTGAAACCTTAGTCGAGATCCCCTTGCACATGTGGTGATCACAAGAAACAAAGATGCCTCCAACCCCCTTATTCTGAGAATGCAGAGAGGCGTCTTTTGTACAATATTGTACTTTTCCAAACTATAACAATTGATTAATCACCATCTCTTGGCTCTGTCGATAGTAGCTTTCCACTCAACTGGGAACCTTGGAATTTGCACATCCTAGCTCTCTCTCTCTCTCTCTCTCTCTCTCTCTCTCTCTCTCTCTCTCTCTCTCTCTCTCTCTCTCTCTCTCTCTCTCTCTCTCTCTCTCTCTCCACACTTCTGATCACATATTATTTTCTCTATAATTTGTATTGCAACCCTGAACAGGTTTTTGATATGTTTTCGCTGTGCCTCTTTGACGACTAATGCTCCAAATCTCTTGCCAGGCCGGGCTCGAGCAGGCTGAAAACAGGAGGGCGAGAAGATCAAGTGTGCTAAAGCTGTAGAAGGTCATGTAAGTGTTTTTGTTCCCATGCTAGAATGATCAAATATTCAGATGAAATATGTCTTCACGTGTTATTATTGGTCCCTAACCTGTCCAAAGCAGCCCACCCGCATTGAGAGACATTATCAGACTGAAAAATACTGTGAACCTCGTGTCAATTGTTCTAAGTAAGTTGAGTGTCACCATAAAACATTGCTCCAAACCAAATGAAGCTATGATTCAAGAAGGAAAATCAAAGAAAGAAAAAAAGACAAGAGACAGTGCAAAAAAATGAAAAGGAGAGAGGAAATACAAAGAAGACCAGTCCTTTCACTCAGTCCCCGAAGATAAAAATCTCACTCAGAGGAGCAAGTAGAAGGCAAGGACACAGGAATAAACGTCAAGACAAGTAACATTATGAGAAAAGGGGAAGAAGATTTGTAAAAGCTAAGTAATTATGAGACAGAGAGCCAAAAGTATAGTATGCCACAAACCAACTTTATTAATTAATGAGAGTTCTTGTGAACACACACACACACACACACCTTAACTATGCCACCTTCTCTCAGCTTTCCAAGCCCTCCTTTTTTTCTCTTTTTTTGCCCCTCTCCAACCCCACTCAGGTTGATGCCGGATAGTAATTTCCAAGTGGTATTACACAACCCATCATAACCCCAAACCCATGCACCGTAAATGCTGATGGTTTGCTCGCCCAAGGAAAAATTAAAGAAAGTAGAGTTAAGTACACAGATTAAAAAAATGAGTGACCAGATGAGGACTTAGACCAACCACTTCCCACCACTACCAGCAAAGCTTTTTTCCCGTGACCACTCCCCCATCACCACATCCTTTTTTGGGGGGGGGGGCCACCCCCAACCTCCTGCAGGAACCGAGACGTGACCGACCAGGAGAGACTTACGAAGAGAACATCCTCTTGAACATGCCCTTCAGCCCACCAGACTTCTTCTTCTCCTTCTCCTTCTCTTCCTTGTGGCCGCCCTCCTTCAGCTGGGACCCGCGCCTCTCCATTCTAGATCGGCGGTGCTTGTCATCACGGCCCTTGCCTTCGTCCTTGGAGGATTCGTGGCCGTTGGAGGTGCTGGGAGTTGAGGGCGCGGTCTTCTCCTTGTCCTTGCTTGCCTTGATAGACTCCTCGGCGCGGGCCTTTTCCAGCTTCGCGTTGCTCTGGCTCAGCGAGCGGTGGATGCCCTTCTCCCTGGTGGATGCCGCCGTGGCTGTGCGCTTGAGCGAGGGTTCCTTAGTGGGAGGAGCAGCAGCCGCCTCGTTCCCCAAAGGTCCGCCGAAGGAGGTGTTGACGACTGACTGGCCGTCCTTGAGGTCGAAGAACTTCTTGCTCGCCGGCAGCGGCGCGGAGGCTTCGGTGCGCCTGGTGGGGGTGCCGGAGGATGCAGCCTCCTGGCGGCTGGAGCTGGCTCGGCGCGAACTCCTGCGGTGTTCATGAGCTGACGAGCCGTTGGCTTCTTTGCCCTTGGACTCGGACAAGGGCGAGTCGGTCTTGCTGGGTTCGTCGCGCTGCTCCTCTTCCCTCTTGCGGGCAAGACGGCGCTCCTCCTTGCGCCTGTCATGGTCGGCTTGCTGTTGAGGAGTGCGCTCCTTTCGGGACAAGGGCGAGTCGGTCTTGCTGGGTTCGTCGCTCTGCTCCTCTTCCCTCTTGCGGGCAAGACGGCGCTCCTCCTTGCGCCTGTCATGGTCGGCTTGCTGTTGAGGGGTGCGCTCCTTTCGGGACCGGTGGCTGTGACCGCTCTCCGCCGTCCGTGGTGGGGTCTGAGGGTCAGCCTCACGATCCCCATCGTGGCGGTGTCTGTGGGAAGAGTGGTGGCGGTGCAGTGATTTGGGTGTGCCTTCCTTGCTGCCATCACGAGTGCTGGGCCTGCTGGAGCGTGATCCGTGAGTACCTGACCTGGTACGCGGTGGATACGCCCTGTCCTCCTTGGAAGTCCTATCAACATCACCTGTGAGCCTGTTAGCAGAGGTACGAAGTCTGCTGTTAGCATTCCCCGTAGTCCCCCTCCTGTCTCTGGCGTTCGGAGGAGCGTCAGCGGTTCCATGTTGCTCCAAGTCCTTGACCGCGTCCGCCACGCGCTCGCTAGTGTCGCCTAGAGTGTCAGCAGCCGCGCGGATGATCACAGCTGCAGCTACGACTTCTTCGGCCTGTTTGGCACTCCGCGTGCTTGCACTTCTTGAGACTCCGTCTTGGTTGGCAGTCTTGGGTGCGGTGTTGTCTGCATCTGGCACTGAGGTGCTGTTATCTCGCGCAAGAGGAGTCTTTGGGCGCCAGAGCTCGTCGGTCTGCGTGGAAGAGTCGCGGCGACTAGGACGAGGCTTAGAGGGCTGGTTGAGGCCCACCCTTGCGTCTGGCTGGACCATCGTGGATTTGTCATTTGTAGGACCAGATTCGGGCAGTGCTTCTTCTGAGATGGCCACTTCAGGGTCTTCCTGCTCGGCAGACCGTGGAGCTTCGGCCAGGTCAACTCCTCCATCAGCTGTGTGAGGCATATCAGCCTTCTCCGAGGATTCTGGTAAGACGTCTTCTGGGGACGGTTTTGGTGCCTCGTCTGCCGCTGCAGCAGCGGCCGCAACTACAACAGTAGCAGCCGCAGCCGTTGCAAGAGCGGCGTCCTTTAGATCTTCCTCAGAGCTCTGATCAGAGCTTGGCTCAGTTACTGTGGTGTCTGTTGCTGTTGGCTGGCTGGAGTCACTTGGATCTTGACTGCCTCTTGTCTCTGGCTGGACCTCGTCTCCTTGCTCCTCGGACTCAATCACGGCGTCGGGCTTATTACTGGACCCCTCTGCTAATAGAGTGTCATCAGACGTCTCCTTCTCGTCAGATAGGACTTGTGATGGCTCTGGGTCGCCACCGCCGACGCTCGCCTGCTCGTCGCTGGTCGGCTCCTGAACTGATGCTTGTTCGTCCGATGTCGGGCCCTCGTCGAGAACAATTGAAGGCTCTTGATCATCTGGCTGCTCAACTTGTTGAAGAGCAGGTGCATCAACGTCCTGCCCCTGTGAGCCATCGTCCGCATCACGAGGTGCATCCGACTCCGCTGGGGGTTGCTCAACCTCAGACGGCTGGTCGAGCTCTTCTGGTGACGCAGGACTCTCCTCTTGAGGAGTGTTTTCCGCGGGGGTAGCGACCTCGCCCTCTGGATCTTGTTCTGTGGACTGCTCAATATCTTTTGGTTGTGATTCCAAGACATCGCCGCCACCAGCGTCGAGATTCACGCCAGAGTCGCCTTCTCCATTTCCAGCTGCATCGATGTCTGGCTGACTACCACTGAGTTCTTGAGCAGGCTCTTCTCGAGAGATCTCAATGTCTGTGTGTTCATTCGTCGTCGTCGTGCCAGACAGCTCCTCCACAGGATCGTCTTGAGCAGCCTGTTGTGGGACACCGCCCTCTGGTGTAGTCTTTTCTTCTGTGGTGCTTTCCACTGTCTCTTTTTGTGGCAAGTCGTCGCTTGGCAGTTCCTGGCTATCGGATGGGCCCTCTGGCCGCGTTTCCAGCTCGTCCTCCGGCTGCTGAACACCATCCTCTGGGTCTTGGGTTGGTAGTGGGCTGCCAGGTGCGACTGGTTGCTCCTCTGTGGCGGGTGAGTCCTCTATGGTAGGCTCTGTAGCATTGGTCTGCGAAGTGGGCTCGAGCTGTGGCGATGGTTCGGTTTCGATGTCTTGTGATGGTGGCATATCTTCAGGTGTTGGTGGCTTCTCAGTATGTCCGTCTTCTCCCTCGGTGTGCAGATTGTCGACATCGCGAGGCTGCTCCCCATCTCCAGCCTCCTCAGAAGAATGAGTGGTGATTTCCTTTTCATCAGCAGTATCTCCCACGGCAGCAGCAGCATCATCAACGTCATGATCATCTCCCTCCCCTGTGTTGTCCCCGTCCCCTGACCCAAGATCGTGCTCGCCCTCATCACGCGCGACGACCGGGTCGGGGTCGTCGCCGTCGTCAGCAGCAGCAGGGCTCAATGCTGGCTCACACGAGGTGGGCTCAAGGGTATCTTGAGCCCGACGCACCATTAGCGAGTTTGAACACGGCGTACACACCGAGAGCAACTGAAGCTAGGATGGTAAGCTTGCCTGATGTAGTAGATGCAGCGGCAGCAAGTGCATGCCCGCCCACCTCATCCTTCACCACGACGTCCTTGAGAGACCTGGCTGAAGACTCGGCGGCTCCACTAGCACGCTCGCGCTCGCCCTCTCCGGAAAGGAGAGGCTGCGCTTCCTCTTGTTGTTCTGTACTGAATGTGCCGTACTGTGACCCGGCAGATGGAAGACTCTTGGCAGGTTCGACAGTGGTAGCAGCAGCATCGGGGGCAGGGGATGGGGATGAAGGCGGAGGAAGATCATGAGCTGATGGCTCCGTGGGATTACCGTCTGAGATGTCTCGGGACACGACGTCCTCTGGCACTGTTGTTCCGGCTTCCTTGCCGACCTCCTGAATTGCAGCTGACACTGCAGGGGTCATCAGAAGAGACCCAGCAGCCACGCCCAGCCCGTCGTCTGTCTTGTCGCTGTCCTGGCTGGGCTGCTGTTGCTCCTCAGCTTTCGTGCTGACAGGCTCCTCGCTGACGAGCTCCTCTGCGGGAGCGTGGGCGGTTTCGGTTTCAGGCTCGGGTGCTGCTGAGGATGGAGGCTGGGCCTCACTGGCAGGCTCCTCCTGGCTCAAGACTTGCTCCGTCTGCCCTTCGCTTGTTGGCTGCGCCTCGGCTTCTTCTGGCTTGTTAACTGATGTCTCGACTGATGATCCACCAATGTTATCGTTAGGCGTGTCCACTACATCCTCATCGTCATTGGGCGCATCGCCGACTTTGCTCTCGCTCTCGTTGGTGGCCGAGACGTCATGAGGAACAACAACAGTGCTCGAGATGGGTTCCTCGCTCGCAGCTGCGGTCTTCTCTTGTGGCACAGGCACATCTGATGGTGGCTGCTGCTCTTGCTGAAGCTCCTCAACCAGGGGGCCATCTTGGATCTCGATCGACGATGACGGAGGCGCAGCCTCGCCGTCTGTCGTCTTCTCAACATCATTGTCCCCACGGTCTCGGGCTTCCTCGCTCTCCGGAAGTGACAGGCGTACGCAGACAGGATTTATCGAAGCAACATGGTTTTCGCCAACGCCTTGAGCAGGGAGGGAATTGTCACCAAATGCAGTTGCAGGGGGTTCTCACCTTGATCAGCCACATCCTCCTTCACCTTGTTCTCCTCCTGTGTTTCGGCTTGCTCCGCCGTCGTCTCAGGCTCGGCCGCAACCACTTCCGCGGCAGACTCTGCAGGCTCAGGAGCGGCCTCAGCAGGCTTCTCCTCGACCAACTCCTCCGTTTCAGGCACATCTTGGGCGCCAACAACATTCTCTTCTGTGGTTGGAGTATCGTCGGCCGCAGGAGTTGCGCTGACAGCAGCAGTCTCCTCCTCCTTTGCGACAGGACTCTCTTCCACAGCAGGCTCCTCGATCTTGCTTTCCTCCTCGACCTGCGGCTCAGCGCTGGCCTCGGCAACCGGTTCTCCAGTAGCCACAGGAGTTTCCTCAGTTGGCTCAGCGGCTGCCTCTTCAACAGTCTTGGCCTCCTCAACCTGTGGCTCAACACTAGCTTCAACTGCCGGCTCCTCTGCGGTTGCTGGAGCTTCTTCAGCAGGCGCAGCAGCCTCCTCGACAGCAGGCGCAGCAGCCTCCTCAGTAGGTGCAGCAGCGGGTGCAGCAGCCTCCTCAGCAGGCACGGCGGCCTCCTCTCCATTCTTAGGCTCTTCGACCTGAGGCTCGGGGCTGGCCTCGGCGACCGGCTCCCCAGCGACCTTCTCAACTTCCTGAGCAGGCGCGGCAGCGTCCTCTGGAGCCTTGCTGTCTTCAATCTGAGGCTCAACGCTCGCCTCGGCAACCGGCTCCTCGACAGGGGCAGCGGGCTCTTCAGCAGTGGCGGAAGCATCTTCAACAGGTACAGCAGGCTCCTCGGTGGTGGCAGAAGCCTCCTCAACAGGTACGGCAGGCTCACCAGCAGGTGAAGAAGCCTCTTCCGCCTTGGTCTCTTCGATCTGCGGCTCAACACTGGTCTCGGCGACAGCCTCCTCAGCGGATGCCGGAGCTTCTTCAACAGGTGCGGCGGCTTCCTCTACAGCCTCGCTCTCTTGGACCTCAGAAGCGGCGACGGGTTCGTCCTCAGCAGCTGCCTGTGCTGGCTCCTCCTCGTTCTGCACCTCGGCAGCCTCTGGCTCGGCTGATGCTGCTACGGGCTCTGGGGCGGCGATGGGGGCCTGGACTTCTTCTTGAGCGTCCAGTTCGGGGGCAGCAGGGACCTCGTCACTAGGCTTCTCGGGGTCTGCCGTCGCGGCCTCGGTGGCCGCTGGTGCGGCTTCGGCCTCGGGCTCTTCAGTCGCACTGGCACCTACGGCGACGACTGCGGGCTGCTCAGGTTCCTGAACCACCTCGGGTTCAACCTCGGCAGCTGCAGGCTCCTCCGATACCGGTTCTGGGAGCTGCTCGGTCGCCTCAGCAATGGCAGGCTGCTCCTCGCTGCTCTCCTGCTCCTCGGACTCGGCCGGCGCGCTCTCGACTTCCTTGGCTGCTTCTGTCACCTCCTCAGCTGCCGGAGCAGTGTCGACGTCGATGTCTTTGGTCGATGGTTCTTGGACTGGCTCAGCTGGTTCAGCTGGTTCCTCGGTCGCAGGAACAGCAGGCTGGTCATCATCCTTGCTGTTGTTCTCAGTGGACTCGACAGGTGTGTCATCAACGAGCTCTTGAGCTGGTTCAGCCATCTCTTCGACAGCTGGAGCGGCCTCCTCTGGGGCCTCGGTAGTCGACGGCACCTCAACTGGCTCGCTCGGCTCGGAAGGCTCCTGAGGCGTGGAGACAGCCTCGTCATTCTTCTCAACGGGCTCCTCAGCTTTGAGCTCCTCGACCTCGATTGGGGCAGGAGCAGGTTCTTCAGGAGCGGCAGCCTCTTCTTGCTTGGGCTCAGGGGCCTCTGCGGCCTCTGAGCTGGGCTCCGGCTCGCTGCTCTCCCTGAGCTGAACAGCAGGCTCCTCAGGAGCGGCAACCTCCTCCTCCTCCTGCTGCTTAGTCTCTGGAACTTCAGCAGCCTCTGAGCTGGGAGGCTCTAGCTCGCTGCTCTCCTTGACCTCGGGGGCAGGAGCGTCGACGTTAGTCTCTGGGGCTGCTGTCTCTTCCTCAGCCGCCTCAGGCTGTTCTGGGGGCGACCTCGGGGCTGGGGTCAACCTTGCTGCTGTCCAGCACCGGCTCGCTGGGCTCGGCAGGCTCCTCAACCGTGGCCTCTTGAGCTGCCACGGGTGTCGGCTCCTCTGCGCCGTTCTGCTCAGGCTCCTGGGCAGCGGCCGCCGCACCGTTGGTCTCTGGGGCTGCTGGCTCTTCTGACCCGTTTGTCTCTGGGTGCTCTGCGTCGACATCAGGCGCGCCGTCAGCCTTGTTGTCCACGACTGGCTCGCCAGGCTGTGCAGGCTCCTTAGCGCTCTCTTCCTCCACCAGAGGCTCAGAGACGGAGGTCGGCTCCTCCAGCTTGCTGTCCAGCGACTCAATGGCGGGCTCGGTCGCTGGAGAAGTGGCCTCGGAAGAGACGGGGCTCTTCTTAGACTTCTTCTTCTTCTTCTTGGACTTGCTCTTCACAGAGGCCGTCTCCTCGGTGTCGTTGCCCGACAGAGGTGACAGGGGGGATGTTGGCGACAGTGGTGACATGGGCGTCTGAGGCCGCGATGAATCAACGCTGTCGCCATCGACGAGCACGGAGGCGGCAGCAGCCTTCTTCTCCTTGGCCTTGGCCTTCTGCTTCGCCTTCTTGGCCTTGTTCTTCAAGGTCTTCTTGCTGGGTGCCGAGCTGTCTGTGGGCAATGAGGGAGACAGGGAAACCTCGACATCCCCGGCGGTGTCTGCACGGAAGGGTCAGCAGGCATGGCCACAGGCTGGTTGGTGTGAGAGAGAGAGAGAGGGGGGGAGAGACAAGAAAGAAGGATGACAAGGGCGACTCACTGTTCTCATATGAATAGTTCATGGTTTCATCACCTTGGTCCGCCTCGGACTCGGACTGTTCCAGAAAGTCGACCTGGGAGTAATCTGCTACCTGCACACTGCGGTTAGGGTATTCTGAGAACTGCAGGCGGGAGTAGTCGACATTTGCCTCGACGGGGCGGAACATCTGCTGCTGCTGTGGGTAACTCATATTGAATAAAAAAAGGGGGTATTGGTCGCTGGGTGATTATGATTTGAGAGAGAAGAAGCAGCCACAACACAAGAGATGGGCGGCTCCTGGGGGCACGGTCTTCTTCTTATGATCGTCCGCCATGTCTTTCCTGGGGGGGTGCGTTTGTCTTGCAGCTGCAGGATGATGCAGGCCGGGCCAGATCGGTACCCAACAGTAACAGGACGCCTATGAGGCTTGGTGGGGCGGAGGGTGCTTGGGGAAAATGATTGGTCTCGTCTGGGTGTGTTGTGTCGTACATCCGTGAAGGGTGTGAGGGGGTGTGATGTCGTGGCACGCACGAGAGTAAGAATCGGGAAGCTACTGTACCTACTTGGGTATAAAGCAAGACGTAGCGATCAGAGAAAGCAGAGACAGGGCGCCTGTTGATGTCCAACCCGAAAAAGAAAGAAAGAAGGGAAAAGGAAAAAAGGCGCGAAGTAACCCAACCGTTTCTTCCTTTTTTTTTTTTCCTTTCTTTTTCCAAGAAAACACCAGCAGATTTCAGCAGATAAATGGGCTGGGAGCCGCCTTAAGAGAGTCAGAAGCGTGCTCAAGCTTTGGGTATAAAAAACAAAGAGGATGTATGCAATGTCGCGGTTCAAAAATCAATCAGTTAGAGATTGGTACACACAAGGCAACGCTTGGAAGGGGAGAAATTGGTTATGAGGAAGGCAAGACGACGTTTGAAAATTTGGAAGTTGCGGTCCTGTGTGTGGGAAAGGATGTCCCGGCAACAGAAACGCAACGACGTCCACTCTGGCGATACTCCACAAGAACAAGGGGAATGTCACCAATGAACAAGCACCGACACCCCTGCTACTGTACGATGTTACTTATCATCCATGGCCACAGCGGGATACAATCACAAACACGGGGGAAAAGGAGACGCGCGAGAGAGGAGAAGAGAGAGAGACAGAGAGAAAAAATTGTGTATCGCCTTCTTTTCTCCTCTGGGCTCTGACGCCCCACGCTGTGATTACCGCGGTGTCCACTTTTTCAGAAAAAATTCCTCGGATCCATCCATGCCAGCGAAGCGATGGTTCAATGGGGAAAGTTTGTCCTCCAGTGACCACAGCGACACAGCGGCCCAGCCTGTCGATTGTGGATTCGGGCGTTTTTGGGCTCTGGCAGGGACAGGAGCCACGTCGAAGAGCGACCACGGCACGGCAGGTCTGAGGCGGGAGGGGGAAGAAGAGCCAGAGCAAATCATTGTTTCTAAGCCATGTAAGTGAGACTCAAATTGAGAAAGATCAACGAATGACTAGCAAGACGCACTGAAACGTGGAAACAAAGACAAAGCGTGGCGGGACGGGGGTGGGACGTTCTGGCGGCTCGGCAGCCACCAGCGCCAGGCTCGACAAGGACCTTACGGATACACCCTCCTCATCAAGCTCAGAGAGGGTTGCATACTACAGCATGAAGAGTGGCTGCGAGCAACATCACCCCATGGCCCAGAGCGCCGTCTGTCTAAAGACCACAGACAAACCATATCATCATACCATAGTACAATGTAGGAGCGGTATGTCCGTACAGGTCGAACCACATGGCGAGGGGAGGAGCGAGGTCGGGGGGGAGGGGGTAGCTCTACCCTCCTCCCTCCCACGGTGCCGCGCAGGTTGGTTGTGTGTGCATGCATGCAACATCCCGCTGCCACTAGCCAATGGACGGGGCGCAGGCCAGCCTCAGGTCGGCGCAACTGACATGTCATGGACAGACCTGGATTCTTGCATGTTGGGAGAGCTTCCTGCCCCCAAGCTAGATCCATCCTGTGCTGCGCTGTACATACTTAGTAGTACAGACATATGCAGCTTGCTTTTTGTTGAGCTGCAGCGGGATGGCGCCAACCACGGAAACCCAAAGCCCTGTTTGTGCATCTGTGTGTGTGTGCGGGTGAGAGAGAAAGGCCGCTTAAGCCGGACCACTGAGGTTGTATCAGAAGAGCTGCTGCAGCCCGCCCGATTGGGAGAAAACAATGTCGTGCTGCAGAAATGCATGCAGGTGTGTGTTGCTGTCGCAGCACAGGGTGTGGAGTACCCAAAGCTTGCAGGCTTGCTGTTGGTGAGATCCTCCCACGCCGTGCTACGTGGCTCCTCAGCACGGCCGTCGCTTCTGCTGACCCCGGTTGCTTACCGTGCTTGCATTCGGGGAACCAACCGGGGGAGCTGACCACACACACACACACACACACACACACACACACACACACACACACACACACACACACCACACACAAGAGAGACATACACGGAGAGACATAGGCGCTAGAATGGTGGGCAAGAAGATGAAGATCGGTCCAGTCATGACCCTCGAGGGTGATGCCATGGCCCCGCGATGCTCGGTCGACCCAAATCATCACATCACATCGCATTGTACCGTACACATGTCGCGTGGGGCGATACTAAATGTTATATCCAGAGTACATAGGACCTTGGGGGATCGAGATGGGGCCACCCCACGATAGTCCTCATGCTTCTGGGGAGGGCCCCTTTTATGCGCTCCATCTTGCTAGATTGAGCCTGCGTAGGACATGTGTTGAAGCTCGGGGTCCAAGTCCGCGAGCGTCGGGCTGCCAGGCGGATGAGTCGCCGTCATGCATCTTCCAGGTCAGATGTTGACAGTAAAACATCTCAGGCACTCAAGTCGGAGAGGGCTACCAATTCGAACATTGTAACATCGATAACGGTTTGTGTCAGCATTCGCGGAAGCCAGGGAAGTGTGCTGTAGCAGTACTATGTACTAGCAAACAAGCTCCAGGTACTATATACAAGGCTATCCATACAAAGGCTGGTGTAATACCTTGTACCCGACAACTTAGCATAGAGCCTACACATGGCCCGAAATTATCTTCTCTCAAGATTTCCAGCAACAACACAGTCTGTCACGCGACAGCAGTGCACGTTGGGCTCTTTCCGGTGGGTCTCTATACTTATAGCATGAGAAAAAAGGTGATCGGACAGTGGATGCCCTTTTTCTCACCTTCCCCAAAAGACCCACTGTCAACTTGCATCCGGCATCAAGGTCAAAGGGCGGTCTGGAATGATCTGCTAAACCTCGGCCGCGAGCCGTTGACAAGATCACGAGTCAACGTCTGGATCGACTTCGTGGCCTAATTGCCACATAGTATAGGGACTTTCTGTCAAGTTTACCGAATCAAAAATGTCGCCGAAGCAATAATACTATGGTATAAAGTAGATCGCTACTGATATTTATCCATATCCACGTTAAAAACCACCCATGCCCCCCCACACATTCCTGGTCATCCTGTTCTATGTACGCACAAAAGGAGGCTGTCCAAAGACTCCGGCCCATGGGAAGAGGTGGAGGTACGGACGGGGAGGCCCAGTCAGTGTGAAGGAGAGGATAGGCAGGGACAGGACACAAAGTTCAAAATCTGTGTGCAAGGCAACATGCCGCGGCATCTCGCCCGCCGTTTCTCTGATTGCAAGTGAAGATGCAGCCCTCGGACGCCAACACCAGTACCAACCACAAAGAGCCCAGCTGAGGAAGTCACGTCTTTGGCATATCCAGTCGAGAGACATCTATCCGTTCTCAGCAATCCAAAGCCTGCCTCTTCCATGTGTCACGAGAGCAAGCTGTGACAATACATTTGTAAATGCCGTCGCAGGTCTGCTTTGGGGTCACATGGCCATCTCGGCCTGCAGCTTGCGCAGCTCTTCCTCTTCGTCGTCCTCGACCGCGACAGGCGTCTTGCCCTTGACTGTTGGTTGGTGTCAGCACATGCATGCAGGCAAAAGCCAAGGGCCCAAGAATGTAGCGTACTGTCTCCTGCAGGCACAGCAGGTGTGCGGTTGATCTGATCTGATACCGGTACAGACCCAGTCTTGAGCATCTGCTCGTCCAGCTGCTCCTGCTGCAGCTGGTCCAGTTCTGCTTCTAAATCGTCGTCGTCGATGGCCTCGCCGATCTGGTTGCCCGTAATGGCGTTGACAATCTCTTCGCTGAGCGCGTTCTGCTCCCGTAGCTTGTCCCTAGATGAGGGAGAAAAAAAAAAAGATCATGATGTCAGCCATCACCCATGTGTGTACAACGAAACCAACAATGTGCCCCCAATGGAGAAAGGTATTCTGGCATACATAGTCTCGTCCACCTTCTCAGGCGTGAGCTTGCCGTGTATCTGCTTCATGGCATCGCTAGCCTTCTCCATCGCCAGTAGCGTCTCCTTGTTGATGTTGGCCGACTCGATCGCGTTTATTTGCTGCTCCAGGGTGCCGATCTGCGCCTCGGTCTGCTCAAGGCTGTGCTCGTGTGCCTTCTTCCGCTTCAGGGCTGCTTTGGCGGCTGTTTCGGACGGGAAAAGCTCGGGTCAGCATGCGCACGCCAGCACCTCTTGCCACGGGGGCGGGCTCATCATGCTGGTATATAGAAAGAACTCACCATTATTGTTGTTCGAGCTGACATACTTCCGGGCCAGGGCGGTCTGCTCGTCCATCTGGTTCCGCAGATGCTTCTCGCGCTTCTGCAGCATGTCGAGCTGGGAGCGCAGCCCCAGGATGGCATTCTTGGGCGCATTCTTCTTTGCCTGGGCAGAGCCGCCGCCGAACCATCCCATGCCCCAGCCAGACATCTTGTGTTGGGTATCGGGTGTGCACAAAAAGGAGGACGGCTCTACTGAGGTGTCGAGAGGGAGGAGAGTTCTATGGTCTTGTATGCTTATCGTGCGGCTCGGGATGGATTATGACACGATCTCGTGGCAGGTGGTGTTGGGTTGGGCTCGTTCTGCTGATAACGGCGGGGTATCTTGGACGATGACAACAAGAGAAGCCCGAGCGGACGGCGACGTCGTAGCGTCTTGTGCCCGAGGATATTCGTGTATGACCGCTGTTAGGATGAGAGGGGGAGTGATATCGTAGGATTCAGTCGTCGTCGTCGTCGTCAGCAGCGCGTCTTCACGTTGATGGCAAGGCAGTCGAGTGGAAATTGCGGGATGTTGGTGGAAGCCTGCAGAAGGTGGGTGTCGAGATATGATGCAAGCTTAATTCGTCACTGTCCAGGCCTTGCTTGCACCTGGCCGGGTGATGCCCACCACGCGCTAGGCCCAACCCAGAGGAGGGCCGTCAACTGGTCCGTGCGTCTGACACCTTGTCAGCAGACGACGCTTGAGACTCGAGAGTCCACCAATGGCTTACCTAAGTCGTCGATTAAGCGAAGGGCTGCAGCCCAGGCAAGTCGCTGGGCTAGTGAAGGTCCCGTGGCGATATCTTCACCCAACAACAATCACACACCACCAGCGCCTCGATTATACGTGCGTCTAAGCGCCTCATCTCGTCCTATATCATCTCCATGTCTTTGTGTGCTCTCATTTCTTAAGTTCCCATCAATCTCCCATCACCCATGCCTCGGCTCCTATCATGGACGTGGGAGGCACGTTGTTGAAGTTGTCCGCAAGTCTTATCGTGTGTGGGCGTTCAGAATGTCCCATGGTCCTGTGCCTTCCAAGCTGACCCTCTTGTCATCTCTGCCATCTTGTGGGTCTGGAGACAAGGTTCGCTTCCTGGGATGGTATGTCAGCCTCCTATCTCAGAGACAGGGCCCGTCAGCCGTCTGGTCTTCAAGCATCTGTCCCGCCACAAAGGACCCTGGGCCTTGGGCCATGAACGTTCTAGCTGACCAAGTCTCAGCGTGGCCTCATATTCGATTGCATCCGCGACACTGATCCTGCAATACAACTACCCCAGATGCTCTGAAGTCAAGGTATCGGTGGACGTGCGTCTGGTCTTGGAGAAGCTCACCGTCGAGCAGACGTCAGTCGGCCAGTGGGTGAATGTAATTGGTTACATTGCCTCACCACCGCCACCGCCAGAATCACTAAATAGGCATTCCAAACGCAAGGGGGAAATTTCTACTGTCCAAGTGCAGGCCCTCATGCTGTGGTCTGCCGGGCCTCTGGACGTCGGACGGTATGAGAGCTGCCTGGGCGACATGGCGACGGCAAGCGAACCTCGGGCGAAGCGGGACAAGTCAAAAGCGACTTGAGACCGGTTCCCTCATTCTCAAGACGAATGCAATGGACATACTCTGTTGAGATCTCGGGGCGACTCTGTGGCGCAATGCTGTCATCGGTCAAGCCAATGAGGCTACCAGGGCACGGAGGAACCCGCAGAAAGAAGGTGCTGGCTGGACCACTTTGGCCGGATCATTATGGCAGCACTATCCTCACGCCTATTGATCAGGCCTCTGGGTGTGAGTGGTGCACTTCTGCTGCTGCTACTGCCGAGTTTCGCGCCGGCCTGGCCAGACCTTTCGATCGTGGCCAACAGTAGCTTCCTAGGTTCAAGAAGGTTGCTCTGCATCGAGCGGGGCCACGGATATCTCCCGCTTTTGGTCATCAGCCCGCACACAGAGCGTTCATCGCGCTACGCTCGTTGGTCGTCAGATGTGTGCATGATGCAGATGAAGTGTCACGGATGGACGGCGGTGCGAAAAGGTGGCCACTACAAATCGGATCAAAGGAGCCTCCCGACTATTCGCTGCAAGTTCGCCCTGCAGGTCCAGAATTTTCTTTTTAGCTGCAGCGGAGCACACAATATTGAACGGATGCAGCCGCCATTGGCCGAAGCGGCCCATTTGCCAGATGGCGGCCTTTTGCTGGCTCCACGACATCACCGCGTTTCCCCAAAGAGACCACAGAGCCAAGATTTTTTCTCTTTCTAGGCCACCCAAGCGCTGACGGCCATGTTTCTCGATGAAGCATTATTGCTTCTCGACCCATATAGACCACCAAACCATTGGAATGTTTGCACCAACAAGGGCATTGGCTGAACTCCATTTACCCTTTTTCCCGTGCACACCCTACGAATGCCAGGGGATCATGGTTCCCTCGAAGCATTGGCGATGGTTGGGAGAGAGGAGGAGGGGAGGAGGGGCGCCTTCCCATTTGTTGGGACCACGGCCTGAGCTCTCAGAGGTTCGATCTACCTCCTGTGTTTCGACGAGCTCTGTGACCCGGCCTTCTCGATGACGACTGGCTGGTGAAGGGGTCGCTTCAGTGCCTTATCCGAGGGCTCGGTCGCCCGGGCCGCAGCTTTCGACGCCCACATGTCACGAGACTTTTCGCAGATGTCGTTGATTTGTTCCTGGGCGGCGGTTACGTTAACAAGGAGGACCGATTCGGTTCGGGGGTTCGAGCGATGCTCACATCTGATAAACAAGGGCCAGGTGTGGTGATGAGGAAGCCATCCTCCCCTAAGGTTTGAGAGCCTGGTCAGGGACGTCATTTCTGAAGCAAGTGTCAAGGCACGAATAGCGACACACACACCTCGCGGGTGAAGGGGCGCACTGTTGCCTGAGGCCCGAGGTAGTATTGAAGGTCCTGCGTGATGACCTTTTTATGGATTTCTTGCGACGGGATCCAGTATTTGTTCATGGGAGTTGATGAGTACGACATCGCGTCTCGCTGCTACAAGCTGCCAAGGGAGAACTTTGGACGAGGGACCGGGGGATTAGATGAGGGACTTGGATGCGTGACTGCGGAGAGCTTTTTGGTGATGAGCATGGCGATCTGAGGGCGCCTATCAATATTTATATACTTCCCAACCTTCTTTATACTTGCCACTCGGGCTTGAAACATTATCATCTTGATACGATAGTAGCAACGCCAAAAAAAAAAAAAAAAAAAAAGGGCCTTTGTCTGTCTCGGGACTACAGTATGTTTGCGAATCATTCAACATGGCGTAAATGTCCTAGAAAGTCAGGTGCTATAATTGCATGGACTTGGCCTAGTCTCGCCTCGCGAGTTCTTCACCGCTACAAATTCAAATAGTCCAACACATGGAGGGTGACCAGAAGACCTGCGCCTATGGAGGTGTTCGCCAAGGACTGCATACTTTCTGGAGCTTGAGAGATATCCAAGGTTGGCATGCAGCGTAAATGAGCGCAAAACCCCTGCTGATTGGATGGTTGACAATCCGCCTCATTTTGGCCTGCTCGCCTCACTTTCATCGGAACCAGCCAATGGAGCCTAGGTAGTGGCAGCCGCGGCTAGATTACTTCTAATAATTCCACAAGCTTGTCTTCTTTTTAATTGAAACTCCGACTCCCGGTCCTTGATGGTGTATTAAATCCATTTCCAAAGCAACACTGAGGGTCGTCGTTTCGGGGGTCTCGCCATATGCAGTGTATATGTGGTACGAAGCCAATAATTCACGGCTCCGTCCTGCAATCTCTCGGGGCCAGAAAAAGCAAGAAGGACTTCATTGACTTAAGGCCATCCACAGTATATCAGCCAGGCCAGCATGCAATGTCAGCTCCCTCATCAGTTTCAAACAAGGCATCATCACCCCAAGGCTTTCGGGCTTGTAAGGAACATCAAGCCACGACCCTCAGCCCTTCCCAATTCGTATTGCCAGTCTATTGATTATCGGAAATGACTTGATCATCTAAATTTATGGCAAGCTGGCGACATCAGACACCTTCTCTTCCCTTTTTCTACTCCCATGTGCATGCTCTCTGGGCTTTGTTCTCCTGCCTTGTGAGGCGACCGGAGTGATGGCCGGGGCACCACGATCGACCTCCTCGAACCGGTCGATCGCTCCAGGTTTCCCTCGACCCAGATCTATATCAGAAAATAACCTTTGGCCCCCTTCTCTCTCCTCTCCTAGATCGATATTCAGCTTCTTAGTGCCCCCTCGGCGAGCAGTGATCGACATCAGAAGCAAGGACCCCTATCTTCCTACCAATGCCCGCCATGTGCAGCCTGCGCAGTCCCTTGCAGATAACTCAATCCTTCGACTGCAGCAAGCTGGACCCTCCTCTTTCTCCTCGCCTATTTTTGTTCTCGAGGCCCACTAGTATCCACCACCTGACCACATTGCAAAGATGGCCCCTCCTTCAAGTTTGACGATCCGCGGTCCCTTTCGCGAGGGTAGCCTTTCTTTTTCTTTGTCCCTCTCGGTACTTCTCTGCTAGCGTCGAGGCTTGCCTCTCCGGACTCAGACTTGACTGGCTCTCGACATACGCGTGCCAGCCGGTGCCGTCTCATGACACGGCGATACCATTCAGGGCGAGGCTGTCGCGGGGGGGCGCAATGGCTTCTTGTGATTTGTATTCAGTGGGATGAATGATCATCGTCGTCAACGCGGGCTCCGCGGCGCTTTTTCTTTGGGAGCGGCGCAGCAGCAGGATGAAGATGGATGCCTCTTGCGTAATAATTGGCTCAAAGGTTGCCGCCTTGTGGGCGGAGGATCGCCGACCATACATCGCTTCACCCTTATCATCGGGCTTCATGATCTAGGGGCCAGCCAGCTATTCCAAGAAAATAAGCCCAGTGTGCTGCATAGGAGGGGACTTCCCGTTTCTAGGCCACCTTGGAAGGACACACGTAGGCGCTTGGCTTAGATGGACCGGTAAGTTGGTGTCTCAAGGATGGGCGGGACAGCTTTGTGTGGTGTGTGGGCTTCCAAGGTTGAGACACTCAAGCATAGGGCGGCCTGAAACCTTGATTCCCATGATCTCTGTGATTCTCTGTGTAAACGTGTATGCTTTCCTGCCAGTAGTGGCTACCAACAGATGATGCGCCGAGCAGGGTGCTCAGGCTCGAGTAAAGAGACCATGCCGTGTGCCCGGTCTGGTCTCCGTGTCCTACTCCTGGGCAACCTCAGCCCTGTCTGATGGCTAATCGTAACCTCAAACGTCTGATGTATATTTGCAACGCAGGCGAGATTATTGCTTGGCTAGGATGTCCTCATGGCTTTACAGCTTCTGCTCGGTCGGTGACGTGCGGTCCAACAACCCCGGAAACATAGTCATACGGACAAGTTTCAAGTTTTATCAATTCGTATCTTGTCTTTCAAATATCATTGGATTGGCATCCTAGTATCCCTCTTGTTTCGTCCGCCTTGAAAAACATCAGCCTCGTCAGACGCCATCTTCGATGTGGTGTGACCGTCTCTCGCCCTGTGTACTTAGATGGAAATTGTCAGGGAGATGATCACGACGACAGATCATCGAAACTAAGCTGAGTGATCCTATACTGTTCTTATCATAAGCTGAACCAAGCTCTTTATGTGTCCGGACTCGCTTGATGCTAATAGATGAAGGGATGGCCGTTACCAACTCCTTGTATTGTTCATATTAGCACTAGGGCAATACTTGGAGGAAAGGCCTCCCTCCAATTGACATGATGCATTAATAATTCAGACATTCAAAACGAACCCATCGATCAGTCCCATCAATCTAAATACGATTCTGGAGAACAATCATAGGGAATCGTCGTATTGGGCAGCTCGGCAGAGTTTGAGCTTCCGCTAACAAACATCACTCGACATACGTACACTGATTCAGTTCCGAAACGAGTCTCCATTGACTTCTGTCTTGATGAGAATTTGCTTTTCATCCCTTCTTCTGTCCAGGTTAATTCTTTCTATAGCCCCCAATCGCCCTCCCTTTCGTGTTTCTTTGCTTATTTCTCATAGCCCTCCTCACCTTTTTGCTTTTGTTGCTTTAATTAACACACCAAAGCGCTACCACGGCTGCACACCATATTCCGTCACTATAAACAAATTCTCGCCCTAAGATGTTGGGCCATCTTCTAAGAGGCCGGTCTGTTGATCCAAGTCTTGAAGAAAGGTAGTCCTATAACCGCAGTGTTTCGAGGCTGCGTCCGCGCAATGTTGGTTAGCTCAGATGATCGGCAAGGTCACGTCCTTGGAAAACAGAAACCACAATGGTCAGCCTCATCCATTGGATCCATTGAGTATGCTGCTCAGGTTCGCAAGGCAGGGCGAGGCGTACTTGCAGTCTGTGTCCCGAAGGGCCTGGGCTGAACACTGATAACCAAAGTCATTGGGTCTCGCTGCTCTGTACAAACTTCAGATGACCATGCGTGCACTTGCACTACGATCGGATGAGGCTGATGATCCTTGAAACGCGGCAGCGCCCTAGTCATTTAGTGATGTGGCGCATGCACAAGGCAGCTGAGCAAGACGCACGTCTTTGGCACAAAGCAGACGCGAGTAGTCTTGTAGGCAAAATATAACAAACTTTTGTATTGTAATGTCCACACATGGACCCTGTCCCTCTATTGTACAGTGACATTGCTTAGTGTATGCTAGAAAAGTAGAACGGTAGAATGGCCTCCAATAAGAGGTCTTATATCCAGCCGCAGCAGCTGCAACGATAAGGCGTCGACAATGCTCTGGAGATCTCCCCCTCTCCTGGGGCGTAAGCCGACCGCAATGATTTGAGCGTATTTCTCGTCTGATGCGAGAGCCTTCTTTTCCCACGATATCCACCCCACCGACCTCACAGGAAGGGCGGCAGCGAAAACGGGTAGCCGCCATTCTTCATGCGGAAGATACTGAGGAGGAAGCTGTAGATCAGCAGCATGGCAACGCCGGTGGTGATGACAGCAACCTGCTGCATGTTCTTAGAGGCGTAGCGGGGGATTCTATCGCCCAGCACAATGGCCGTGAGTGCGAGGAAGCCGTCTGTGTGGCAGAGTGTTGGTCAGACCAAGAGAAACAAGACAGAGAGCCCAGGGCAACGTACACAGGGTCGAGATAATCTGAGACTCCATCCCAAACTGGCTTTGGAAACCACCGGCAAAGTATGAGATGTGGCCACGGCCGTCCTGTCCGACATAGGGGGTATTGCGGATGTTGTTGTACATGAAGCCGCCCACCTGCAGGAGGATGAAGGAAAGGCTGAGGAGCATCATGACCTTGCGGTTGAAGAGGTATTCATTGACCAAGGGCCAGATGACATAGGCCAGTGTTGCCAGGAAAGAGAGGACAACGACTGTCACAATTGCTCCGAAGTAATTGGTGGGCCTCTTGAATTCAGGGTGAGGACGCCCAGGAGTGTGGCGGACGATCCAGTCATGAACAGACTCAGCAGAAGGCTGCCTGTTTTGTTTGTCAGAAGATGTAAAGGAGGGCAACAAGGTGCATGAGCAGGACCACGAACCCAGAGGAGAAGTCGAAGCGCAGAGGATCGGATCGGGAGACTGCAAATTCGCCGACGGTAGGTTGGAAGTAGAGGAGGACAGGAGCTGTCTGGAGGCCGAGCTGTATGGGAGAAGCCTGTATTAGACCTGCGATCCTGAGAAGAGGGCAGTGGAGCCTGTGATCATTGACTTACCGACATGAAGGTGTCACGGCCATCATTGAAGTCCAGTGTACCAAAGATGACCTTTGACTCGCCGGCCTTGTCACCTTTTGTCCAAGAGCTGCTGAGCAGGTCCCACTCAGGGCCGAACTCACGGCACATCTGACAGCCAAACCGGGGGTCGATGGCAGTCAGGAGGACTGCAAAGGAGTAGTCGCGGGGCGCAGCGGTGATCTCTTTGTAGGAGGCATCGTTGAACTTGATAGGAGAGGAGGCCAGGGCCTTGGTGTGGTATTCGGCGAATCGGCCACTGTCTTCCTTGGCGAGGATGCCCGAGAAAAGCAGGGGAGAAGGGGAGGAGGACGGAGGACCAGCGCATCTTGAAATGCAAGGGGAATGGATTCCCAAGAGCACAGCGTAGAAGAACAGAAAGGACAGGAGAATGGGTGCAATTGAGCACCAGGCCTTCTTTGCCAACTGACAATGCCGGCTGCAGGATAGTGGCAGTTGTCGTCGTGGTAAAAGGAAGGACTGAGATTTGTGGTGGTGGATGCTGTAAACGGTTTGTCGTCGTTGACTCTCATCAACAGCTGGCCTCAAGCCGAATGTCTGGAGCTAGGGCCACGCAACCGCTAATACGTCAATCCTGGGCAGGCGTGGCAGGGTCTGACCCCTGTCCTTGCCCCCGTCAAGTGGGTGGGGTTTCCTCTAGTCCCAATACAGAAGTATGTTGTTGGTCCGAGCGTCTTTCCCGCACCCAATGCAAATACGTTAGAGCTCTTGCCCGGCCGTCTGCCAACTCCGGCGCACACCCGCATTCATTCTCTCTTCTCAAGGCCATACGCCCACCCAACTTCACCAATCCTCCCTCTCTTCTCTCTCGACGACGAGAATACTATCGCTCCTCTTCCGTTCTTTCTTCCGCCCAGAAGCTCTGTTGTTCTTTTTCAATACGAGTTCACATGGGCATCCGGTCTCTGGCACAGTGTCGCGTCGCAACGGACCATGTAAACATGGACCAAGAACAGGCACGTCACCACAACGACAGCAACAACACCAAAATTCAATTGACCCCTATGTCTGCTAACAAAATCCTCTTCCCCAAAAGCAGAGAACGCAAGAGATTCACATATTAGACATGAGATACCAAGACACCATGCATCAGACAGACCTCGTGGTTAAGGATGAGGAGGCGCGACGCCTAAAGCTGCGCGTTGTGGTCCTCCAGGACGAAGTGGCCGCGCTGCGGGATCAAGTCACGGACAAGGCCAGCCAGATCAGCAAGCTGTCGGAGCAGTACGACGAGATACACGTCCAGCTTGATAGCGTGAATCAGACGTGCATCGCCCAAGAGGCACAACTGCGGTCGCAAGCGCGACAGCAGTCAGAACTCAAGGTGCGACAGATCCACCCAGACCCGGCGTGCCCCCGGCCAGTGAGGCATTTCTGACCCTTCACACAGGCCGAGTTGCTATGTGCGAGCAACATGTCCGAGGATACCGCCAAGACCCTGTCAGAGAAGCTCGCCCTCTCTCGCGAACTGGCCGTGCTGAAACCCGAGATCGACCACCTGCGCTCACAACTGTCCCACCAAAAAGACGTTCTGGCCGAGAAGCTGGCGCTCGAGCGCCAGCTCAACACCCTCGAAGTCGAGCTTGCCAACGAGAAGCGCGCCACCCAAAACGCACTACAGCGCAACGATAGCCAGGACCGTGAGGCTGAGGATGAACTCCGATCACGCGTGGCCGAACTGGAGCAGAAGCTAGCAGATGAGCAGAAGGCCTCCGAGAAGGCCAACAAGGTGCACCAGAAAGTGCAGAGCGATGTTGAAGGGGAGCTGCGCCAGCAGGTTGCGGACCTGGAGAAAAAGCTGGCCGACGAGAAGCGCGCGGCTCAGAAGGCCAAGCGCTCGCAGCACAGCGATGACGGACAGGGCCAGGCCGAGCTGAAGGAAAAGGTCAAGGAGCTGGAGCAGGAGCTGGCGTCTGGGCGGCGCGAGGCTGCTGCTTCACGAGACCAAGTTGAGATGCTGACGCAGCGCATCGAGGAGTTCAAGGGCAAACTGCGGGAGACACGCGCCGAGCTCAAGGAAGCCCGCGCCGAGCTGACCCAAGCCCGCACGACAACGACAAACGTGCCCGTCAAGGCCGTTGATGAGGCAAAGAAGCCCCTCAGCAAGGCCCAGGCCGGCAAGAAGCGGCGGGTGAATGAGATTAGCGTGGACGACATGATGCTGGATACCCCCGGCCACATGGAAGGGAAGGCGAAGCGTCCTCTTAAGAAGAGAGCAGGTCTTGAGCTCACCACGGTCGGCGAGAAGTCCACCTTCTCCATCACGCCCTTCCTCAACAAATCGAATACCATCACCCTGGGCGAGACCATAGAAGAGGAAGCGGAAGAGCCTTCCATCCTCGAGGGCAAAGGCGACTCTGCCGCGCCCATCATCGAGCCAGAGGCTGAGCCGGCGGAGGACTTCCCTGTTGCCGACAAGCAGCCCGCCAAATCCGTGGCCAAGGCTCTCAAGGCAACCAAGTCCAAACCGGCGGCAGCGGATCAGAAGAAAGCCCGCGGCAGGGCCAAGGCGCAGCAGGCCTTGGCGGAGACCTCGCCCAACAAGACTGTTGCCACGAATGGCTCTTCGAACACACTCGACAAGATCACCGAAGAGACGGAGGCAACCGAGAAGGAGAACGCCTCTGCAGATGACGCGGCCGCCAGCAAGAAGCCCCTGTCGACTGTCCCTAGCTCTGCAGACACGTCGAATGCCAGCTCGCAGAACCCGGAGCCAAAGAAGAAGAAGCGCAAACTTCTCGGTGCTAGCAACAAGGGGACGCTGTTCGACAAGGACGAGGACGCAGGTGAGGCAATCCCTTCTGTGCCCACTGTTGCGGCCGCCACGACCAAGCGGAAGCCCATGGGTATCAAGGCTGCAAGAAAGGGACCGGTAGCTTCTCTGGCGCGGGGTGCGTTCCCGCGCAAGTCCTTTTCGCCGTTGAAAAAGGACCGAAGAGGCGTGGGTGCCAGCTTCCTGGCTTGATTGACCCCATGCATGACTGTGATCGCTGTGCGATGTACACACACACAACCTGTGTGGCTAGGAAAGTATGGTGGACTATGGCAACTAAATTTTTGAGAAAACTTGCATTTACCGCATCAACCCGGCGTTCATATTGCTCTGCTCTTTACTGTCTTTTTTCCTTGAGGGCCGGGAAAGGAATGGCGTTTAGGAACTGAGAGGTCTCAGGAATACGGCGAAAGGTTTTGTAGGATGTTTTTTGACCATGGGCCCGATAGATACGTTCTTTTAGTCCCTCACCAGAAGCAATACTGAATTGATCATGCTGCAAATCTACATGCTGTGAGCTGGCAACACGTTCTATGTGCTCAAGAGATTTGGGGGCTTCCGTTTGTTCTGGTCCGGCGAGCACTTGAGCAAATGAAGGCCCTCGTGATATTGGAAATTCTCCTGGAAATTCAAGCCTTCTAGCTCCACAAATTAATTATATGAGGGAATATTGCATGTGGTGTGCGAAGAAGCAACTTTGATCCGATTCTGTTTTATGTGGTTGCTGGCGTTTGGTAGTGGGGATTTTCATTGGCGCGACCTCTTCACACCCGAAATTTTTCAGTTCAACCACTCCTTTCCTTCTCTACTTGCAACCTGCACACGACATAAATTACCTTCCAGCCTTGCCATCCAACACACGATCTACTAATAATTGCTTTGGATTATTGCTCTGCCATCAAAACAGCCGTCTAATACAGAGTCCCCGCCCCTCATCCTAATGCAGCCAGTACTGGGCGGCCAGTCATGCCGCGGACTACTCAGTGACAGGCTCATCATCGCCACCTCCTCCGCGCTGAGCCGTCTCGCCCTCACCACACCTCCCAGCGCCGCCGCCCGCCGTCCAGTACCGTCGAGCTGGACGTGCCCGAGCTGCAGGCTCCTCACGCCCACATATTCCGTCCGGCGCTCGTCGTCCAACTCACAATGGAAAGCGCGGCAGTCCCGCGACAGCTATGCTCGGAATGCCAGAGTGCAAGACCTGAAGAGCCGCGCCGCGTTCAAACTGATCGAGGTGCGTCCTTTGCATCTGTCTATATTCTTCTAGCATCCCTTTCTCCTCCTCCTTTCTGCTCCTCCTCCTCGTCCTCCTCACATACACATGAATCCATCCTCCTGCCTACTATAGCAGACTTTCCCACCTCTGCTGTGGCTATGACGAGCTTACCTTGTGTGCCATGCTGCTGTCTAGATGGATGCATCCTACCGCCTCTTTAGACGTAACCAGACCATCGTCGACCTGGGATTCGCGCCTGGCTCGTGGTCCCAGGTCGCCATCGAGCGGACCAAGCCGCACGGCGTCGTGGTGGGCATCGACCTGATTCCCGCACAGCCGCCGCGCGGCGTGACGAGCATCCAGGGGAATTTTCTCAGCCCACACGTGCGGAAGCTGCTTAGGGAGGTGCTTCTTGAGCAGGTGAGGCGGAAGCAGAAGGAGAGGAGCATGCAGAAGAGATTTGAGGCGATGATGAGCCCCGACGGCACCCCTACCGCCACCGGCGAGGACGAGGACGGAGAGGGCTTAGGTGGTGGTGGTGGTGGTGGCCAGGCCAAGGAGGCGAAAGCAACTGACGGGGTGGGTGGTGGTGGTAGGGGTGAGGTTGTGCAGGACAGGCCGAGCTACATTGACCTCGAGAAGCAAGCCAGTCATGATATCGAGGCTGCTGAGGCCGAGGTGGAAGATCAAGGGAGGATGGTGGATGTGAGTATAGCTTGCTGGTGGCCTGCGACATGCTGGCACCCATGGGTTTTGGTTGGGGGTTTTTTTTCTCACTTCTGTTCTATTGTCGTGTTCACTCAGAAGCACACAGAGAGACACTGAGAGTAGATGGATGGCTGACATTGAGAACACACAGGTGGTAATGAGCGACATGTGCGAACCCTGGGATCAAACGACAGGTTTCGGGAGAGAGACGCTGAGTAGAACCTACAGGCTCATGAACACGAGCGGAATCAGCTTCAAAGACCACGTCCTGAGTATGGTAAGCTGTTGCCTTCCTTTCTCCCCCCCTCTCCCCCTCCGATCTTCCATTCTATTCTTCGTCTCTTTCTGGTGAGTGGCCACGAGGTCCGATCACAACTGAACTGACAACACATCAAGGACCTTTGCTACGCCGCCCTGTCCTTTACCTCGGAGAACCTTAAACCCGGCGGCCACTTTGTGTGCAAGTTCTACCAGGGCGCCGAGGACAAGCTGTTCCAGTCCAAGCTGCAGAAGATGTTTGACCAAGTCAAGAGGGTGAAGCCTGACTCCTCCCGCAAGGTAAGGCAGCGGAGTTGTTCTCTTTGACCTATGTGGTGGTTACCCGCGTCCTACTGCCGCCGTGTGGTCATTCAATGACGAATGATTTGATGAAAAGGACTGGAGATGAGGATCGTTCGACGGCTGACCTGACCACAGGAGTCAAAGGAGGCTTACTTTGTCGCCCTGAGGAGGAAAGGAGAGGTCACACTTGCTGCGATTGAAGGGAGGTGATATTGCGCCAGTATGATCTGCGGCGTGATCACAGGTCTCGCCATGGACTTGTTCGCCATGCAACTTGGTTAAAAGCGCCTGAGGCCGCGCGAAAGATGATAATTCACATATGGCAAATGTGGTATGAATGTATCAACAGTACACAAGCGAGATCCAATCACGCCTTCAAAAAGGGTTAATAATCGTCATCGTTGTAGGAATGAAAAGTTCGTATGCTCCGCATGCTACGGGCGAGACAGACAGTTCTTGGCCCCAGCAGAGGCGGAATTGGGTATTATCACAAACATGACACTAGGGACATGGCACATAATTGAAATATCAAGTGCGGGCGAAATGGAGCCTCAATTCAGTCATAGTAGCTTTTTGGTAGAACCGATTCACGCCCGCGCCACCACAACGCCCTCGTGAATGCATCAAAAGGACCGTACCCAGGAGAGTGGCCGAGGGAACCATTCCAGGCGTGCCATCAGGGCAAGGACCACCAGATCCATGACCACCAGAATCCCCAAGAGACCAAAACAAGCGAGGCCCTTAGACCTTGAAACCGCGAGAGCGTCTGCGACCACGGGCACGCTCGAACTTGCGGCCCTTGGACAGGACGTGGGGCTTCTGTAGAATTTGTCAGATACACACGTCCTCTGAAATACGATGTCCAGTTTTCCAGATAAGAATTTTCGGGAGGACGTACCTTGTGCTTGTGAGGACCCATGCCGAAGTGCTTGACGGCCTCACGGGCGTTCTTGGGGCCGCGCAGCAGCAGGGTGTTGGCGCCAGTGGGCTTCTCGAGGGCCAGCTGGTCGAGGGTCTGGGCAGAGCCGCCGGCAGCCAGGATGCGGGCACGGGCAGTGGCAGTGAAGCGCAGGGCAGCGACGTTCACCTTGGGGACCTCGAGCAGGCGGTTGTCGTCGGTGACGGTGCCGACAATGACGACGGTGCGCTTGTCATCCTTGCCGATGTTGGAGTTGATGCGGGACAGGGAGACAGGAGGGCGGTTCATGCGGGACATAAACAGGCGGCGCAGGATGACCTTGTTGAAGGCGGAGTCGGTGCGGCCTAGCAGGTGGAAGACGAGGGGGTCAGTTCAAACGGCATTCTAGGAAGAGTGGTCAAGGCAGGCGAAGGAGAAGCTGAAGGTGATTGGAGGACTTACGGGCCAGGAAGCGGTAGAGCTTCACCAGGAGCTTGAGGTAGGCATTGTCGCTCTTGGGCGCCTTGCGGTGGGTGCTGCGCACGTGGTGGCGGTCGAGATCGATACCTGCAAACAGACAAGAGTTTCCTCGTCAGCCTTTTGCTTCCAGTATGCTCAAAAGAAGGTTGGCAGCACTCGAGATTTAAAGGAGGACTGTCTCTCGACAAGTCGACTCCCTCAACCTCTCAGTCCAGCCTCTCTCTACCTGCCGCCTCCAAAAAGATGAAGGAGCGTCGGAGAGGGCTGGCAGCATCCCATGTTCGCAGACGATCGTTCGAAGAACAATCGTCCACTTGCATACAAAGGCTGATTGAGAAAAGAGTTCTCACGTACCCATCTTGGCTGTTGACTCGAGATGTTGAGAATCTGGGAGTCGATGGGGAGAAGATTTGCTGGTGGTGGTTAGTTACAGAAAATAACAGGAACAGGGCGGGCGGCACGAAAAAGTTCGCGCGAGGTGGAATTTGCTTGGTGGGTCCAATCTGATTGGTTCGCTTGCGCGCCAGCTGGTGACGGGCCGCTTCACTCTGGCTGGTCTGTGCGTCCTTCCCAACGGCAAGTAAAGTACTAAGTACCATGGGAGCTCCACAAGGCACAGGCATCTTGATTACCTCGTTGCTCCACATTGCACATTGCACTTGGTCCACTACGACTTGCATCCTTTTTCCGCTCTCTGTGTCAAATCAAAACGCATGTGTCGTTCTTACACCCTTAAATGAATATGCATTCTTCAGTTGTTCGTTACTTCAGGCTCTGGCAAATGGCATGTCCAAGCGCGGAGAGTGTATGAACCATCAACATACCCGAGCCAGCCCAGACAAAAGTCTCGACACATTACACATGCCCATGGTGCGCCCCTAATGCTTTCTATTCCGCGTCAACAGGCCACAAATCCACAGACTGTCTATGTCCCACCGCAAGACAGTATATCTGCCTCCTTCCGGATCATCGGGTCGGATCATCTGCGCCAAATAGAGGCAGGGCAGTTGCCTCCTTCCACCAACGGTTTTCTGGCTTTCGGACATTCACAGACGCACCTCAGTCACGGTTTACAGTCCGCTTAAGCTATCATGTGTTGTATATTTATCAATACACTAATTCGAAGAGAAACAAAAAGCGAGAGCCATCTGAAGAACAGGAAGATACGCTGCAAAGAAATCAGCTGACATGGGAAACCAAGCTGTCAAAGCGCTGAAACACTCCACTCCTAGCTAAGAAACCTTCTCTCATTTCGAGCCCTGATCCTTCAGAGGCTCTGCCTGCGATTTGTCCGAATCCTTCTTCTTGAAGTCCTATTTGTCCTTGCATTGGGTAGGCTTTCTGAACCTTAACTCAGGCTTGGAGGACTCATAACTACCCTGGGGCTTCCCGTCTGCAGGTTGCTGTTTGAAGGGTCTAGCATTCAATGGGAAGTATGCTAGCTTGTCGAAGCGTTCCGGTTTCACCAGTTGGGCCTTCAGAAGAGGCTGTAGAATCCAGTCTGTTAGGTTTTCATCATAATCAGTACTTTATTCGAACTGTGGAGTGATCAAGTGGATGAGAAAATGGTGAGGAAGCCAAACCTTCTAAATGTCCCAACAAATCTGCGCCGTGGACACACACGAGCTGGGTGAACCATGCAATCAACAATAGCGGGGAGAAGATCAGGCCCCCGAGGATGAATGCTCCCTGTAGAATCTTTGATGATTTGTTCTCGGATTCCTCGGGTTTCACTGCTTCTCCTTGCTTCGGAGCCTTTGATTCTCCTCTCTCTTGTCGGTCTGACTCCGCAACACCTGCTTTCCCACGCAGTAAGTCAAAACTGCGCACAAGCACTTGCACAGGCAGCTCGAAGAAGATATGGGCTGGCCAGAACCAAAATTCCCACGGGACTCTTGCCCTGGGTCGTTCGCCTGTTCCGGAGAGCTCAGGTGTTTCCATCGTACTCTCTTGGCCTGTCTCAAGAAGACAACTCTTGCCCCCTTTGATCTGGGTATACTTGGTTATGGTTCTTCCAACAACGGAAATGGGAACTCGCAGTACATTTGCCGACTTGAGAATATTTTCGGCGTTGATCAAAGCGAACAGGGTGATGCTCAGCGCCACCGCAGCACATGCTGCCATGACCCCAACGACAGAGCTGTCTGGAGGTCCGCTCATGCTGAATATGCTTGCAGCAAACCCCAGGGGAAGGAAGATCACTGTGACATAAGTGAAGGACATGATGTGCTCGTTGTCAGAAAAGGACAGCGACTCGCGCCATCTGTCGAAACTGTCATCGAGAGATTTTTCCAGTGCTTGGACTCCCTTGTGGATGCTTTCGAGCTCGCTGATGATTTCAGTGGAGGTGCTGACTTCTTTCTTGATGTATGCACGGTATTTCCCTTCGTCATTGCGCGTCCACCTTGGTCTCTCCTGTCCGCGGTTGGCCTCCCGGGCTTTCCACTTGGCGACTACAGCAAGTGTCGATTCGATGTCCTCATTGATCAGGTGAAGGATGGGCTGGATTTCCTTCCAGAGAGTGGTGCTTGAAGAGTAGTCGTGGCTGGTCAGGCTCGAGAAATTGATGAAGTTCGAATTCTCGTGGACACCAAGTGCGGCTTTGATCTCGACAACGACCTTTTTGATCTGATTTACCACATTTCGAAGGGTTCTGTTGAAAAGGCGGATTTCCAGAACTTTCCTCTGCCTGAATTCTCTGCGCTCCGCAGATTGATCAAACGGGAAGTCCCGAGGTATGTCGTCCTTCTGGTCAACCTTCCGTGAAATGCACATGTATTCGATGAAGTGGCAGGTCCAATAGCGATCAAAAAAGTCCCCATCGAAACGAAAACCGGCAGATCCCCTGACAATGCTCTTCCCTCGCTCTCCTGGCCAATGCCTTCGGCCAAGGTCGGGAATGCCCTTGACCGTTTTAGACCCGGGGTTGACTAGAATCCAGAAGCTCAGATGAAGTTCTGTCTCCCACAGGTTCAGCACCATCGTTGTGTCATCGAACAAGTATTTCTCGTGGTTGGCATGGCGGTCGAAAAAGCCGGAAAGTGAGAGTTTTTCCGATGACAGGGTAGCCAAGTAGCAACGGAGAGCAGTCTGCTGGTTTGCTCGAGGCAGCCATATGAATCTCTTCTTGGCCTCTTTAGCTGTTCTTGGAGTCCTGATATATCTCCAAAGCTGATCATCAGTCGAGAATACTCCCCCGTGCTTGCCGTTATCTTCCTGCTGCTTGGAAACACGCTTGCGCTTCGGAGTGTCAAGTATTTCGGCAACCTCTCCTTGCGGACTGGCAATCTCTTCTTGCGGCCTGGCAGCCTCTCCTTGCGGACTGGCAATCTCTTCTTGCGGCCTGGCAGCCTCTCCTTGCGGACTGGCAATCTCTCCTTGCGGACTGGCAATCTCTTCTTGCGGCCTGGCAGCCTCTCCCTTGCGGTTCAGCAGCCGCCGCTCCTCCTTGTCTGGTGGCTGGTCTGGTGGCTTGCGCCCTGGTATTCTCGTCGTATTCCTCGGCTGCGCTCCGGATGACACCTTGTGAAGGATATTCTTTCCACTCTTCCCTGGTCTCATCGAGAGCAGACGTGAGAGCACTCTTGTCGGCTTTGTTCTGTTCACTCTCTCCGTCTTTCTTCTTGTCCTCTTCTTCTTTCTGTTTGATCTCTTCATCGGACTTGTCCACAAGAAATGCTATGCAAGGAATAAGATTAGTCTTCATATGTCAACAGAGGAGGTTAGATCTCAGCATGGTGGGTTAGAGGCAAGCATAACTTTAAGTAAGTTATTGTCACAGGACGCGGAGATAAACCGCAGTAACAAACTCATGTTTCTCAACACGTACCTGGGTAGTTGAACAGCCACTCATCGCTGATCTCAACTATGCTAGTCAGGTCTATCTGACTGTTGAATGGAACACTCTTTTTCATGATGGATCGGCGATTCTTGATGGCAGAGCTTCGGTTTCTCTCTGATAATTCCTGCGAGATCTTTTTCAAAAGACTCAGAATCTCTGTGTTGTCTGCAATCCTGCCAGCAGGCGGCCCGAGATTTTCGGTTTCACCGTGGGTATTAGTCTCGTGCTGAGAACTGGCGGCGGTCCCCATACTCTGATTGATACGCTTCGCGTACGTCAACAACAAGAATGGCACCTCAAATCCTGCGTGAAAGTAAGAATGTCGGTATCTCTCTTCGTAGAATATCTCTGGCTGCATCATCTCGTCAAACTCCCCTGGGACGACCCCGTTGAAGCCCGTCACTTCGAATAAACCGCCGAGAGCCGTCTCGACGAGTTCTCCAGGTGTCTTGCTATTGATGCGGTGCCCATGGCTGCCCATGGCGACTGCCAGGGCATATCGGAGGGTCGTGGTCCATGTCGCGTCGTCGTTCTCTTCATGTTCAGGCTGTACTTGTATCGTAGCTTTCCATAGCTCCGTGGATGATGGCTCCGTTAAGATTTTCCAGTCCAAGCCACAGAAGAAGGCCGTGTCCCGTGCATGCAAAGGAAACGAGTCTCCCTCGGCGAGCGAGTGAGTGCCAGCATCCTCTTCCGCTCGTTCGGATTTTCTGCGGTAAACCGTCGCAGCATTTCACGTTGCATGTCATTGGCGTTGAATTTCCGGTCCCCGACATTGATTGAAAGGTTGGCCCCCTTCGCAAGACTCTCACGGTCTTTCCGGGTGGTTGGTCTTTATTGAGCGTGGGTAGATGCTTGTCGTACTGATCGAGAAATGATGCACCCAAATCCAGCACGGACTTGAAGGCAAGAAAAACCCAAAGGTGGTCATCTAGCCGAAAGGTTTTCATGTTCTCCTTTGTCGCATGGGGCCATGCAAATTTGTTGCGCCTATCGGCCTTCTCCAGAGCCCTCAGCCACTTCGTCAATACCTCTGTGAGCAGGCCATAAGCAAGAGTTTTCTCATATTGCTTCTTGCTGATGCTGACGAACTGTGTGGCCTTCAATATTTGAAACGGCGTATCAGTGAGTGTTTCGGGGGCTATCCATGTCCATCGGTCGGGTGAGCTGTCAATGAATTTCCCAGTGACGCGGTAATTCGGTGCGAAACAGCCATCTGACATCTTTTCAGCCTTTTGTAACCACTCGATGTGACCGCGGCATACACGATCGATTCTGTTCAAGAGATCCTGAACCTCCTGAGGCTCCTTCTTGACTTCGTCACTTTGAGACTCCTTCGGCTCCTTCTCGCCTTCGTCACTTTTTGAGATGAGAGATCGAAGTCGCTTGGCAGTTTCGATCAAGAAGGAGAAGGCAAAGCTGCGATGTTTGTCAGGATATGATTTGAAACCTTCAATTTCCACATGCCTCCAGGAAAACTCACAAACTTGCAGGGTTGGTGATCAGGTGTCCAGAAATGTCACCACAAGTCAGTGCCACCATCTCTGGCCTGACGGTACCTTGGCCGCTGGATCTGCCTCCTTGCCTTCTCTCGCTCCCTTCGCCCGAATGGCCTTCAGCCGGCTGCTCCGGTGTCTTGTTGGAGTCGAGTGGCACGAGGTGAGGCACCGTCAAGGGAACGGCGCATACGGATAGGATGTGCTCCAGGTTGCGCCGAACCATGAACTCGATATGGTTCTCCGGTGACTTGCCAGGCTTGCCCACGGGGTTGGTATTCGGAGTACTTGATTCTTCCTTCCCCTTGTCCGGGCTCTTTTCCTTGTCCGGGCCCTTCTCCTTGTCCGCGTCCTTCTCCTTGGCTGCGTCCTTCGCCTTGTCACTCTCGATTCGGGAGATGAAGAGGTCGGTCGCTTGAGGCTCCTTTCTAAGAAAAAGGTCCACATTGGCTTCGCATGCGGGAATGACGAAGTTCTTCCAGTTTTCTCGCTGCTGAGAAAGCTTGATCAACCTGAAAGCTATGACGAGTTCCATGTTCGCCCCGGCTTGGATATCATGGTTCCATGAGAATTCTTTGAAGTCCGTACCAAGAAACTCTAGAGCTCGGCCATTCTTGAAAATGGACACAACAGTAGCGGCGGCGAAAGGATGTTGTAGTCCTGCTTCTGTCGACGGGTCTTGTGCTGGGTCGGGCTTTGGAAATTCATGAATGCGAAAGCAACTGTATCCATGAGGTCCAATGCCGCTGTCATAACTGTCATTGTCAACATTGTCAGTGTTGAATGTGTGGTGGCCAGCAAAACAGTCGAGCTCCCGAATCAGGTTGCGATTTCGAAACCGGAAGCTCGCGTTGAAGTCCTTTTCCTCCAAGTTCTTTACTGTGATCTTTTGCAACAAAGTCCCGCCATGAACCATCCACTGTAGCTCGATGCTCGAGTGTGGCAGGCTCTCGCTGCCCTCGCTGTCCTCGTTGTCCTCGTTGTCCTCGCTGTCCTCGTTGTCCTCGCTGTCCTCGTTGTCCTCGCTGTCCTCGCTGTCCTCGCTGTTCTCGTTGTCACTGTCATGAGGAGGGTTCCTAAATTCGTAACGTGGCCATCGCCAATTGAGCCACTGTCTTTCGTGAGGGTTATACATCATAATCTTGCCCAGAACTCCCTCGAAAACGATACCAAATCGTGTATCAGGGTCTATGAGGTCTTTCGTCAAGTCATTCAAGTCGTTCATCCTCCACTGTACTTGATACGGCTCTGAAATCTCCTCTCGATCGACGCAGAGCATTCCTGACTTGCCGACATCTTTTCCAAGGTATTGACTGAGCTGCATCAAATCGCCAAATGCGTCGACGGTTGCAGTTGTACCACTGTCTCCAAACGAGGCATAGCAGTTTTGCTCATGATCAGGCGCCTCTTCCCAAATTCCGTGCTTCTTGTCGTTATGTCGAGGGGTTTTGCTCCTTGGTCTTCTGTTTCAGACAAAATTAGAAACCAGAGTAAACACGCAATTCAGACTCTTGTTGGAATAACAAGGGGTGGGGGAAGGGGAGGAGGAGACAGCAGGTATAAACCTGAGGACATACGGCCGAAAGATCCCACATAATCTTCAACAGCAGCTTCTGTGTATGGATCCCAGAAGCATGGGCCTTTGTTTCCCGTCTCGGACGGGGGATTACCCCTAGACGACGAGCTCATGGAGGCTTTGGCAATGCGAGATATTGTTGGTTCTAGAATGCTCAAATATCTGACAGTCTGAGGGCCCCGGAGTCAGGGCGGAAACAGAGTTCTTCCAGTTAGGAGATAAGTCGTAGATTGAGAGGCCGAGTAGTCAGACACAGTCGGGCAGCCAACAATTTATCTGTGTATATTGAGTATGATTTGAACAATCCGACTTCAGGTTTCACATTCAAGATCCCTACTCACCAGAATTGCGTGCTGCTGCATGGCGATTACTAAGTACTTACTTATTCATGCCGTGATCAGCTTACTACCTAGGTAGAGTGGGGAAATGCAGTCTTCAGCTCAATATCTATTGCTTCTTCAGGAAGGATGTCTCTGAAAATGCAACCTTTGTTGCATTCAACTTCCCGTGGCTGCTTACTCCCCAGTGCCTCTATTGAAGCAGATCTCCTCTCGCGACCAGGTCTGAGCCGGTGATAAATTTTTTTTCCCTGGCTGTTATCTCTCCAGTCGAGTAAAATGGAGAGGCTTTCAAGTGTAGGCCGGTCAAAGAAAAATGTTGAGGATCCACAAAAGAACAGGATGCGAAGATGTTCAGCTCAAGTTTGTGAATAGTTCATTCGGCACGGAAATTGCATCACGCCAAGGGGTGTCATGCTCTCGGAGCACAGCCTTACTCTCATTCTTTTCAAAGTACTCGGACACAGATCAAAACATCCTCGAAAACTGATGTACTATCAAGGTACAGCGGTATCAATTTTTATTGGCACGGTACAACCCGTGATGATGCAGTGTAAGTAGACATAGCCATGCCTTCTAAAGTCTAACAATTGTCTTAACAAGGTATCTGACCCAGACTGTGTGGCTTGTCCCATTAGCCCTCCTCCCCAGCGGGGTAGTGTCTGAATCTCGCATTTGAGAGCCTCTTCTTGCTCAAGTAGACAGACGGCTGACTCAGTGTGCTCTTCAGGAATCTCTCCCGAATATCCTCATCCTGACGAGGATCTCTTCGTCGTTTGTTCTATCGTCGTACACGGGACCATCAGGGTTGCAGACGGTGCTGATGGTCCCAGAGCTGTGCAGTGGCTGCCCCTCTCCAGACCATCTGAAATGGCATGGCTACTGGCTGCCTTCCCATGCCGGGTCATGGTGGGACTTTTTTTTTTGCATTGATGGTCATCGTCGTCGTCGCCGTCGTCGTTAGTATTTTCGGAGGCCTCTCACTCTTCCTCTCGATCGTCATGCTGCTGCGGGCTCAGAGTATCACCTCCTTGGGACCAAGGCTGACGAGGAAATCTCGTGTCATCTCAAAGCTCAGCCAGCTCGATGCCATGCTGGGTGCCACCTTCAACAGGTTGGGCACGATGCCCTTGTACAGTCCCTTGACGCCCTCCTGGGCAATGATCCGGGTCATCGCGTCACCTATTGACTTGTACTTGTAACCCATGCCGCTCATGGTGTTGATCTGGAACCGCCGCCGGAGAACATCACTGTCACTCGTGTCAGCAAACACACACAGCTCATGTTCCACCTAATACTCAATTGACCACTCACAAGGGATAGGTGCAGGTCTGGGCGACCGCACCAGAGACGGCACCGGCCAGAAGCTTCCGCACGGCATTGGGGTTCTTGTCGCCCTCCGGGGTCAGGGCCTTGCGAACGTGCTCGTACACCATGAAGTTGAGGCCGACGTAGGGCGCGACACCGGCGACGGTGGGGACGATGCCCCTGTACAGGGCGAGGAGGCCGCCCTCGGTCTTGTACATGGCGACCATGGTGGCCCACATGCCAGGCATCTTTCCGCCCTGGGGCCGCGCGCCCAGGTCGGCGAAGCTGGCGGTCTGGATGGAGAGGCGGGTGCGCACGATGTCGAGCGGGTAGGTGAAGGTGACGGAGGTGATGCCGGCGAGGCCACCACAGGTCAGGCGCATGAGGGGGCCCAGGTCGGCGCCGGGGTACGACTCGAAGAAGTGGCGCTTGTAGAAGTTGTAGCTGCCGAACTGGACGGCCGAGTAGGGCACGATGCGCACACAGTTGGTCCCGTTGCCGCGCATGAAGCCGCGCCAGCCCTCCTCCTGCCACATCTTCTTGAGGGCCTTGCCCACGGAGAGCTTGTACTCCTCGCGGCCGGCGGCCTGGACCTGGAAGAGGATCTTGAGGCGCTCGAGGGGCGAGACGACGGTTCGGGGAGACGGCGCCGGCGACACCGCCGGCGCAAAAGGCGGCGACCACAGGCTGGGAGATGAAGAGGTAGAAGGAGTCGAGCGGGAGAGGAGGAGGCTGTGGAGGAGAGCCGGGGAGGTTGCTCGGTGTCTTCACAGCATGATTAGTTTGCTAGAGGCGCGATGTTGTTGGCGACGCGAAAGAGCAGCAGCAAGCAGACAGACAATCAAAACCACAAGGCAGCAAGGACAGGGGAGGACAAGGCAAAGCTTACAGTGGCCATGTTGACTACCCTTCACACCAGAAGCTTGACTAGATCTACAGGACTAGGTGATATGCAGTGTGGTCAAGGAGGTGTTGGTGACGGCGTCACTAGGGAAGGCTGGGTTGGACAGAAGTCGCGTCGTGTACTGTGGGCATTCCCAGGCACTTGGAGGGTTGGCTCGATGGGTAGAATGTCCAGACAAGAGGGTCACAGGTCCAGAAAGGGCACAGTCGAATGGTGAACTCTTAGGAACAAGGCTGAAAAGGGGTAGTAGACATCGTGGGGGTTTGTCAGGAGGAGGTGCGATGTCGCTGGAGGTGTTCATAGGTGACTGCCTGGTGCTAACATTGGATGTTCTGAGGGCATTGAGGGATTAGCCAAGAGGGCAATGTGCCGATGGGGGTTTCTTAGGAAGTAAGTAGGGCTGTTTGTTTAAAGGGTGCCTAGTCGTACCTCTATGGTGTTTCTTCTGGGATGTGACTTGAATGGTCCCTGACACTGGCTGCTGGCCCGAAGGGGGTTTGGTTTCTCAGGTGCAGAGGAAGAGAAAAAAAAAAAAAAGGAAAGAAAAAGAAAGAAAAAAAACACAAGCCCTGACGTCAAGTTGAACTGTGGAGGAGTACTACTCAGGAGCATGCCCCAGTCCAGCTGCTGCTGTGTTCCAGGGACTCTTTGCTCCACCGGCCGGCAACTGACAGCGGCAGGGGCAGGGGGAATCCAAAGAGGGAATGGCTCCGGTGTGATGCTGCAGGAGGAGGATTCAACCAATTCAGCTGAAAAGCATTGCTGGTATGTCAAGCAGTGGTCATGAGTGGTTGTGTTCAGGAGATGCAGTAAAGCACTATAAGACAGCAGAGAGAAGGCCAAGGGGAAAAAAAGACAAAAAAGAAGAAAAACTTTCAACTCATAGCCACACACCAAACCGGAATGGAAGACAGCGATCCTAGTAAGTACTGTAAGTAGTCTCGGCTCCTGACAGCCTCTACCAACCATACTGAATACCACACTTATAGTACCTTTGCACTACAGTATAGCCGTCCATAGCCCTTGACTAGCGCCCCCTTCCCCCTGTAGCAGAGGGCCCCTGTCTGTAATCAGTCCCGAGTGCTGCCATTGGTGCTATGGTTCCTCTCTCAGCGTCTGCACAGCGTCTTCAGCTTTGTCAGGCCTGCGTTTTGTGGCTGGACCCTACAAACATCACACACTCTCTCTTTTGAGGGAATCCTCCAGCCACTGCTTTCGACAAGTTCATATGTGATGTGTGTACATAGTAGGGCACATCGGACTGTGGCGATCTCCCGTCTGTCGGGGCTCGGTCTATTCTTCTTCTTCTTTGTTCTCCATCCCCTAGCAGCGGGCACCAGCATGAACAAGGGCCACAGCCAAGGGACGAGGGAAAGTGATCTGCAGGATGCAAGTCATCCACCTGAGCCTTGTGAGACAATGAGTGCCATTGCCAGATGATCTGTCTTGTCCAGAAGATCTTTTCACCAGACTCCAACATCAGCACACCCAAAATAAATTAATCTAATCTCTCTCTCTCACTCACTCTCTCTATATCTGTGTTGTTGAAGTTGTCCACCCCTATCAGAGGAGTAAGGGGTGTGTGTACCTGTGGGGGCTTATTCAGCTGCCTCAAGTGTCCTCTGATTGGCTGAACAGCAGTGGATTGAGAAGATCAACTTACTTAGTACTCAAATGAGAACTCTTAGCAACAGCACACTCAGTTATAGCATCGGCCTGCCGGATTTGCGGTGCCCTTGATCAATATATATATATATATATTTCCTACTTAGTATTCACTTTTTGAATCGTGGCTTTAGGGGTGGAAGGATAGGCTACCGGTCGAAAATCTTCAGGGCGTGCGAACCGAGGATCCGAGCACCATCAAGGCCGTCACAGTCACGATGGTCAAGAAACCCACACCAAGGTCAGGACCAAAATCAGGCTCATCAAAGCCACGCCCGTCGAAACAGACTGGCAAAACCCAAGGCGGAAACCAAACCATAGAGCCCAGCGAACAGCAACCGCGCCAGGACGCAGCACACCAGCAAAAAATACTCGACACCTTCCAGTCTGCCTTCAGCTCCGTCCTGTCCTCATCGGACTTCAGCGCCCTGCTCCAGGAAGTCAAGTCTGCCCTCTTCCACCGCGACTTCGAGAAGGCTTTTGGCAGGGAGGACTACCTGGAGGCGTACGCCGCCCGGTGGAGCCCCACGAGGGCCCTGTGCTATGCTGTCGTGCTGGACGGGATCAGATCGCACCTAGAGGAGCTGATATGCGGCAGTCAGCCTCAGCAGGATGAGGGAGACGAGGGCGACGTGAGGAGCAGGGCGGTCCTCAGGGTGCTGGCGATAGGAGGGGCAGCGGCAGAGCTTGCGGCACTCGCATCGCACCTCGGCCGCCGGGCTGCAGACGACACGGCCGGGTCGATAATGCTCCTCGATGTCGCTCCCTGGGCGGGGGTCGTCGACAAGCTGCAGACCGGCCTGACAACGCCGCCGCCCCTGTCCAAGTACGCCAGCGCCACGGCACAGGCAGCGAACGCGCCACTTGTCGCGCCCTCTCGGCTACAAGACGTGGCGTTTAGACAGCATGACGTCCTCACCCTCGGCAGAGAAGACCTGTCCCTCCTCATCTCACCCGATCCTTCTTCTTCTTCTTCTTCTTCCTCCTCCTCCTCCCCCTCCCTCCACCACCCACAACAGCCTGTCCTGGTCACGCTCCTCTTCACCCTCAACGAGCTCTTCACAGCCGGCGGCATCGGCAAGACCACCACCTTCCTCCTCACCCCTGACCTCCGTCCTGCCCGCCGGGTCTCTTCTCCTCGTCGTCGACAGCCCCGGGAGCTACTCCGAGACCACGGTCGGCAGGGAGGCGAAGCGTTACCCGATGCAGTGGCTGCTCGACAGGGTTCTTCTGGAGGGCACAGGCACCCGAGGGCGGGGGGACGAGAGGGAGGGGCCGAGCTGGGAGAAGATCGAGGCCAGGGAGTCTGTGTGGTTCAGACTGGCGCCGGAGCTGAGGTATCCGATCGCGCTGGAGGACATGAGGTACCAGATGCATCTGTACCGCCGAGCCGCTGGGGACGGGGGAGATGGACAGCTGAGAGGAAGATGGGAGCTCTGGAAGGATCGAACCAAGATGAAGCAGAACAAGATTTTGGTTAGAGCCATCGGATTAACGGCTGAACTTGATAGTAACAGAACCTTCACTTTGATGATGCCTCTCACTATCAAGTCACACCCCCCTTTCTTTACAGTGGCGCATTGCTTGTCTAGGTCTGAATTATTGATTTGGATCTTGCATGTAGTCTGTTGTACTGTGGACTGTGCGGCGCATGCGGTCGGAGTATCCTGGCCGTGTACTCTAGAGTCCATCCAATGCCCCTGCAGCTCTAGATGCTGTATGTGTATCAAGGCGAAGCGCCACCTCAAGTCCACCTCTATACAAGCCATGCATAGCCCCCAGCCACGTCTTATTCCCCCAACGCACGTCCCAGGTCTACGAAGCCCACACCAACCTCTTGATGTTATACCCCAGTGTCTCAAAGATACTCACGTTCTTCTTGGCCTCCGCTAGGCTGACAATCTCCCCCTCTTCGATGATACTCTCCCGCTTCGCCTCTGCGGCCCCGGAGACGGGTTGATTGACGAATGCCAGCCTCTCGATCTCATGGCACACGCTCGTCACGAGCTCCGCCTCGGTCATCCGGCTGCCGCTGCTGCTGTTACTGTCGGCTATGGATGACTTGGCGTAGGGGGCTTTGAGGGCAAGTGTCTTGGTCTCAGATGTGGGTGGTGCTTTTCGGTTGAGGAGACCGGTCAGGCGGTTCTGCACGGCGTTGTTAGGAGCGCTGGGCGCAGATGTGCTGGGGTCTTGACTGGCCGGGGCCTGGTCGGTGCCACCCTTGACGCTGGATAAAGACCGGGTGTTCACGCGGCGGATGTCGCTCGAGCCCGGCCTGTAGGTGACCACGAGCCCGATGTTTTTGCCCTCGTCTGTCTGCGTGGACGAGATGGTTGAGGTGATGTATGTGCCAAACTTGATGTGAGTGACATGGCTCAAGTCCACACGGTCAAATGACGAGACCTTGTCCAAGTTCCAGTCAAACCGGCACAGGTACATGGCCGTGTCAGTGAGGAGGAAGACAACCTCCTGGAACGGCGTGGCTGTGAGGCTGTTGGTCACCGCAGGGCTTAGGAATGTCCAGCCACCAATGAATTCTTCGCTCTCGTCAGATACGACCCGCTTCTGGCAGAGCTCGATGGCCTGCTCGCGCATCTTCTGGATAGATACAGCAGGATCCTTGGTCATCATGTTGGCTTCAAATTCTTCGAATACGAGCGAGGTCACGTTGCCAAGCAGGAAATCGATCGTGGCCTGGAGAAAGAAGTCGTTCACCATGCTGCTTCTCTCGTCAGTCAAATCTTCTTCAGAGATCGCAAAAGACAATATGAGATGACAAAAGGGACTCACCCATTGTAGAACCTCGTCAGTCCCAGCCCGGCATCAGTTAGCGCACCCCTATAGTCCCTCCTCTTCGTCCTGGTATAATCGCCCTTCATAGCCGCGGTGGATGCATACTGCTTAGATATGGCATCACCATTATCCGCCCACAGCGTGTTGAACCACGAGTTCACCTGGTCCTGTTGCGCCGTCATGTCGAAGCCCTGCGCCTTGAGTTGTGAGTCCAGCACGTACTTGGCAAAGGAGCTCTGGCAGACATTTGTCCTGTCCAGGCAGTCCATGCAGTTTGTGCGTATCAAACCCTGCTGTTGGGTCTGTATACTGCCATCCCGTTCGATAGTGCTGCCGAAACTGTCGAGCTGGCCCTTGAGGGTCTCGATGAGCTTCAGGACGTTCTCGAACTTCATACCGCGGCAGGCGTCGTGGAAATCAAACCACTCGAACGGGATCTTGTTGGCCTCGGTCGTCTCTTGGTTGTATTTCTCTACGCCTTTCTGGTACTTCTCCCCGATCGGTGCCTCAACGCCATGTTTCTCAACAAGGTTAGCAATCTGAAGGGACCCGTACTCTTGATGTAGTCTATCGAAATGCGTCTTCAGCGCTCTGAAATTCGCCTCTTCTGAATGCTGGAATATGGGCGAGGGCTTCAAGGAATAAGGACTCTGCGTGAAGAAGACCGGTATGCTGCCTCTGACCTGAAGGAAAGAGTGCACCTCTGAGTTCGCATCGGGAGTCTTGTGAGAGAGGATCTGCTCTGTCTCCACCGAATTGGCGCAGAATCCTAGGAACCGATCAGCTGGTGTCGGTATGTACTTGGCCTCGGGTGAGACTTACCTTCATCGTCAATACCCCGCCTTAAGTACCTCAATCCAGCCCGTTTTATGGACCGCCTCGAGATGACAGTGAGATCGAACTGTTTTTCTGACGACTTCAGCTGCACAGTCTGGACCTCAGTCGGCGGCGACGATGGATTCGACCCGGTGCTGGCTGGCTTCGCAGCAAAGTCCTTCATCTCCACCGAGTCCTTGAACTCATCCACCTGCCGCGGGTCGCTGTCGACTGTAAAGGTCCTCTGGCCAACAAACCCCTTCATGAGCGGCAGAGCCAGGGAATCCACCCCCGCGTCGATGAAGGGCCGTGCCACGTTGTGGTTCCAGAAGTACATCGGGTCGACCTTTTGATGCAGCGGCACATCCGGCTGCGCGCTACCTCGAGGCTGCCTGGCCACGCTGCGCGTCAGGTCGTAGTCATACGAGAAAAAGTAGCTCTTTGACGAGCCGAACAAAATCTGCGTGGTGCGCAGCAGCTTGGGCAGCAGCGTCGGCGGCGCCATCCCCTCCTCCTTGGCCTCCTTGACCGGCACACCTGCGGCGTCCGGGGCGGCCTTGTCTTCGCTCGTGGCTGCGGGAGACTGCGGGTCAGCGGCTGCCTCTGCGCTAGACGTCGCGCTCGTCTTATCCTTGGGCAGCGTGTTCACGGCCTCCTCCGACCGGCTCAAGCCCATATTCCGCTTCGACTCCTGCTGCCAGCCGCTCTTGCTGAACCAGCGCTGCGCGAAGCGGCCATAGCTGCCCCGCCGGGACATCACGTCCTGAACCACGCTGCCAGTAGCCCCCGCCTTACCGCCGGGTCCTTTGCCCTGGCCATCTGTCGAGACGGGCTCGTCATCATCGGTGGGCACCTCATCGCTCTTGATAGACTGGGCGTCGATGTCTGTTTCCGTGTCCGTGTCCGTGTCTTCGTCGGACTCGTGGCCTGCTGCCTCCCCACCGGTCTTTATGTGTAGGTGTGTTGCGGTCTTTGAGACGGAGTCGGTCGCGTCGTTGTACGAAGAGCAGGGCGTCAGGGCGACTTCGGTGATGACATAGACGGGCAGGCCCCGGATGGAGGCGACTTGCTGGCGGCGGGTGATGGACACGAGATAGCTGAAGCGGGAGACGGTGACCAGGCCTAGCTAATCGTGAGCAACCAAAGACGTCGGCAGCGGGAAAGAGACAGCAAGAGATTCCAGGTCTGCGCATTAAACGTACCAACAATCCCGAAGGCCTCGAAGGACGAGTTCGGCCCAGACAGGTCCGGAAGGGCGTCCCGCGGTGCAAACGAGACGGCAGCGTCTCCATAGCGGATCTTGACCGGCGGAGACGACCTCTGTTCCTTCCTGGTAGACAAGGGCTGTATCAAGAGCCCATCTACCGCGGCGGCTATGATCACCTTGCGCGCGAGGGAGGAGGGCATCTTTCTCTTGGGTCGCAGGTGGGAAAATCAAGCATGGCAGGAGACAGAAATTGAGGGATAAGAATAGAATAACAATCTAGGTATGCTAGAGGAGAGTTGTCATGGTGTATATAGTCCTAGGTACGGCCATGTCTAGCCCATATCAGAGGTGCGAAGGTGCCATAGCATGTGTGGAAGAGGGTCACGCTGTCAGGTCAAGCACGTCTCAGATGATGATGTCGAGAGGGTCGCTCACAGTGGGGCAGAGGTACACGATAGTACAGAAGTAGCACGGAGTACACAGTACAGTTGCGCTGCAGGACATTAGTGCATTCCGCCTACAGGCATGACGTACCTGGCTTGCTTAGGCCGTCTACTTAGCGGCTTCGGAGACTGACAAGCTGCGTTAGTGGGCCATCGCCAACTCACAAGAGCAAGCCTAATTGATTTCTCGAATTTCGTACAAAAAATAATTTAACCATGAGAATTGCTTCTCAAGACAAATCCAAGCCATGCCTCATCAAAGTTGTCTTGTTTCAAAGTGATTGTGGTTTAGGTCCTCCCCTAGCCCCTGACTCTGTTCATCAGCACAGCGGCCAATTTGTGAGCCGGGAGTCGGTTGGCCTCCATGTGCTGTGGCCGTCAGCTGTTCCTTCCCTTTGAAAGGGTAGTGGGGAGGGGACCTTGATGGTCAACACGCGTGGACCTTAAACCACGTTATCCTCCTTCTCCTCCCCCTTCCCCCCTTCATTTTCAATATCTCTCTTCGTTTCTTTTTTTTTTCTCCTTATTCTTCTTTTTGCTTGTTAATACATTATGCAACATCACGGTCGCGTCGCGTCGGCAAGTCATAATTAAGCCGTAGCCAGCCCTTGATTCACCTTGTGTGCAGTAATGTTTGGCATTCCGTTCCTGACATTTCGACCTCGATATATGAGCACCACAGCACATGGTCGCAACATCGATCTGATATTTGACAATCCTGGACAATTTTCCCTTTCCGTCAAACTTGATGCGAAGCCACATTATCCATCGCCCGCCCAGAATATTCGAGAAGGAGCCTTCATCCTCCCAGACGTCGGTACGAGGTCGCTCCTCGTCAGAGCATAGCCCTGATCGGGCGGTCTTGACGGGGCCGTGAGCGACCGGACTGAAAAGCTAAAAAGGGGACAAAGACCAGTGGCGAAGAATGATTTATTCCCCTCGTCCGATCATGCGTGTAGGATTGGTGTGGACTATAATTGACGAAGCAGAACTACTTACTCCGCATATCAACCACGGCACGAATGCAGTCGCCTCCGTGCATGGCCTCAAAGGCACTGTTGATCTCGGCCAGCTTCTTGCGGTGCGTGATGAACTCGTCCACCTTGAGTCGGCCCTCGAGGTAGTCCGTCACCAGGCCTGGCAGCTGAGATCGGCCCTTGACGCCACCGAAGGCGCAGCCACGCCAGACACGTCCAGTCACGAGCTGGAAGGCTAAACAAAGAAAGAGATTCTTTTAGTACATTGTCCTATTACGACAAGGGGAAGGAGGGGGAGGGAAACCCACGCCGGGTCGAGATCTCTTGACCAGCTGCAGCAACACCGATGACAATACTCTGACCCCAGCCCTTGTGGCACGCTTCCAGGGCCGCCCTCATGACGCCGACATTGCCGGTGCAGTCAAACGTATAGTCGCACCCGCCATCCGTCATCTCGATAAGCTTGTCTTGGATGCTCATCCCCTCCGGCAGCTTGGACGGGTTCACGAAGTCTGTCGCGCCGAACTTCTTTCCCCACTCCTCCTTGTCCGGATTCAGGTCGACGATGATGATCTTGCCGGCCTTGTTCACCACTGCGCCCTGGACGACGCTCAACCCCACACACCCGGCCCCAAATACAGCGATGTTGGAGCCCTCCTCGACGTTCGCCGTGATCCTGGCCGCGCCGTAGCCCGTGGTGATACCACAGCCCAGGAGGCACGTCTTGTCCATCGGGGCATCCTGCTGCACCGCCACCACGGAGATGTCGGCCACCACGGTGTACTGCGAGAAGGTCGAGGTGCCCATGAAGTGGAGCAGATCTTTGCCTTTGCACCTGAACCGCGACGTCCCGTCCGGCATCACGCCCTTGCCCTGGGTGGCCCGGATCTTGCCACACAGGTTCGTCTTACCCGATTTGCAGAACTTGCACTCCTTGCATTCTGGGGTACTGCAGGTGTCGACGTCAGCGGTGCGATCTACTGAGCGGGGACCTCCGCTGCTGAAAAGGAGGGGTCGATCGACATCCCCGAGTCGATCTGCTTGGCGGGCTTGGAGGGAAGAGGGGGGTGCATGAGGGGAAAAGCAGCAAGAGAAGCCGAGAACCCCGAGCGGCACAGAAAGAAGAATGAAGAGAAAATGCAAAAGAAGAAAGAAAGAACCACACTTACTACAACGCGACGACATGATCGCCAGGTTTCACATTCGTGACGCCTTCGCCCACGGACTCAACGACACCTGCCCCCTCGTGTCCGAGGACGATGGGGAACGCACCCTCTGGGTCCTTACCCGAGAGCGTGTACGCATCTGGCAGTCCACTGCAGGTCAGCTCTGGGCCTTGGAGGCCATTCATCGACCTCGACTACTTTGGAGGGGAGAAAGAAAAGAAGAGGGAAAAAAAAAAGTCCCGCGCGACATTGCAGAAGAGAAAGGGGACTACTGACCCGTGTGGCAGACTCCAGTATAGTAAATCTCAATGCGCACCTCATGAGCCTTGGGCGGTGCGACCTCGATGTCCTCCAGCGTCAGGTCTTTGCCGGCCTCCCAGGCCACGGCGGCCTTGCAGGTGATTGTCTGGACAAGTTAACGGTTCAGCTGGTGCATTTACTTTCTGTTGATTCCTCCAACCACATCCACTTCACGGGCATCCTTGTGCCCTCCACCAGATCATGGTATGCAGGTGTGGTTGCTGGGGAAGAGGGAAGGACCTACTTTGCCAGCAGTTGATGACATTGTACCTTATTTTGATTATTCTCTTCTTGTTTTCTTGATCAAATTGCAGCAAGTCTCATAGAGATCGCAAGTGCAGTTGTACTATGATCAAGCCACAAGCTCCCAATCACGAGTGTGAGGAGTCAGGTGGGAGGGCGCCAACCGTGCATTTTATACCTCTGGGTTTACTCCGTTGCATCTTCCCCCTCAAATACGTAATGACGAGTGCCGGTACTTCCCACGGATGCTGCATGGCGGGGTGTCTGATGACGGAGGCTTACGCTCTTGGAGAAATTACCCAGCCGAAGTCTATTGCTTGGGCACAACGGGTCGTTCGGCGATATCACGGCATGTTTTTGGTGGGTGGCTTATGATTGTACCATTTCTCGGCTGTCTCTGCAATTTCGAATGCAGACACTCTGCCACCACCCACCGCAGCCTTAGTTATCTATTGGTGCAGCGCTGCTAGCAAATCAATACCGGATTCTTGGCTGGTGTCAGGTGTAATGGGAATAAATCGTGGTATTTTTTTCATCTGAGGATTGTCTGTTACCATACAGCTCCCTTGTACTTTCTCCTCCAGTGACAGCCCCAGAGACTTCGTCAATCTAGGTCAGTGCCACAACATCTCAGATGAATCCGCAAAAGTCAAAAATTAAGGCTTCTTCCGTGTACAATCCCCCAAGTCCGACATTGCTGCCCCCCCAGTCAGTATCACACCCCGCTACTTCCAAGGGGAAACAGGTGTGCTTCCCTAGGAGATATGAGAGCGGGCCCAGGCACAAGCGTCGCCACCAAAGTCACTGGGGCTGTTCTGGTCGGCAATACCGCGACCGGCCCTTCCGGTGCCGTAACCGCGGTATGGGTCGTTGCTCGCATCGTCCTGGTAGGAGGTGTCTGGAGCGCCGCCGCCGCCCATCGTGCGCTTGGCGGCGCACGCGTCGCCGGCGTAGTGCCAGTCGGAGGACGACGAGGAGGGCTTGGGAGTCTTGGAGAAGCTGGTGTCGTGGCCATTGTAGCTCGGGACGGAGTATGAATTGTCGCGGTAAGCAGCGGCCTCGTCGGCCGGCGCGCTGGTCATGGCGCGCTTGGCGGCGCAGGTGTCGCCGGCAGCCTGCCAGCCCGTCGTGGGAGCGGAAGAGTCGGCGAACAGGCCGCGGCGCATCAGGTCCATGTTGATGCCCTCTGGGATTTCGTTGTTAGGCCAGATGGGCTCGCCGTCAGCGTCCCGCCCGTGAGGCAGGCCGCGGCGGTCCCAGTCAGTCCCAGCATCAGGATCGACGATGGGGAAATCGGCCTCGTAGCAGGCGCGAACTAACAAGTCTTGTCAGTACGAGGGTTGAGATCCCATGAATGACCTATAGCTGAGACAGGTGCGATGCTTCACTGAGGCATAAGCAAGTAACTCACTGTAGTCATTCTCTCGGCCTCCATCTCCTCCATTGGTCTTAAGTCCAGTATGCTTGACTCCGGGGTCAGGCCGCTCGTCCTTGCGGTGGCCTAGGGCGTACAGCTTGTACTTCTCGCTAATGTAGACATCATCTCGCTTGGGCCTGGTTTTGGGCATCAAGTCGCCATAGGGACCGGTGTGCCATACTTTCTTGTAACCTGTTGACTCGATGGACTCATTTTTATCATCCAAGAGATTGTTATCAGGGGCTGACTGGGGCTTGCTCTGGCTGGCAACTGACTCGGCCTCATTGTCGTCTTTGATGGCAGCTGGATGGTGCTCGACGTTGTTCTTCATGGTATCTGACTGGGGTTCAACATTCTTCTTGACAAGACTTGACTGAGACTCATTGTCCTTCTTGATGGAAGCTGGCTTGGACTCATCCTTGTTGGTAACCTTGGGCTCCTTCTCTTTGATACGACCAGCCACCTCTTTCTTGTTGGGATCTACCATAACAGCTTATAGGTTTCAGTCAATCTTGCACCATGAGGTAGAAGTGGGTGTGCAACACCAGAGAGAGGGGTCAATGTTGTGGTGTTGTGCTTGCAGTACACGTCACACTAAGAGGGGGGAATGCTGGGTGTGTCACGCACCCTGATTTTCCTTCAGGTCCTGAGACTTTTTGAAAGCCATCTGGCTGTCAGGTTTATTGTCCTGGTCGGACATGATGCTGATGTTGCTGTATTGGTTCTTGAAGTTTGTTGGGGATGGTGTGTTGTCGGTGTTGATGGGTGTGTGTTTGTTTGGGGGTCTGGGCAGGAGGGTTGAGAGGAGGGTTGAGAGGAGGGTTGAGAGGAGGGTTGAGAAGAGGGTTGAGAGGAGGGTTGAGGAGGACAAATGTTGAGCTACGTGACTTCTCTTTCTGCAGCTTAGTAATTGGTAGTAATGACACTACAAAACCTGTGATCTCCCAATTTCTTTCATTTTGTGGGGAGTTATTGAAAATTGTTGGAGCCTTAAGGGCAAGGTTCTGGTGCTGACATTTATGCATTGGTCCTTCCTGCCTTGTAACATTCTTACTACTGTAATTACTACTCAGAGCCTGGAGAGGCTGCGCCCTTTAAGTATGCCTCAATACTCCAATTTTCTATCAGAGGCAATGAACTCATGGGTCTTTTTATGGTTTACTCTTTGCTGAGGTATCCTGAAAAAATGATTTGTCCTCTTTGTCCAGATCGGCAATGAGTGTGTAACAAACCTCTAGCCACTATTACAACATCCATCCGCCGACCTTCTCTTGTTCTCAACTACATTGTGCTCATGAAATACTCATTAATTCCACACCATTATAGCTATCATAGCTTCTTACTTCAAGAGATACTTTTGATCTGTGCAGCAGTTCCCAGATCAGCTGCTGCAAAATCTCAAGCCAATCAAGTCCTTACTGCGATCTCATCCCTTGAATCACTGCAAGAATGCTTCAGATGAGCACTGCCTGCACCAATCCCATCTGCTACAGAAAACAGAACATCCGAACAACCACTTGTGAACTTGCATGGTCACCATGGTGCATTAATGCACACTGTCTTTGACCCTAGGTCTACCAAGGCAACAAAGGCAAGTTGAGCAGCTCTGTTCACAGCCGTCTCAGAGCATCCAAATTTCCCGATTGCCTTACACAACCAAGGTAAAGCAAGCATATAACTCAGTCGTCTTTGCCTCCCTTCTTCAAGTCCTGTCCTCCGCGCTGAAAAGGCCCAGATCTATCCAAGGTGGTTTGTCCCATTCAACAAGCATGAATCACCTCTTTGTTGTGACCATAAAATTTCCACACTTAGGTATCACTCGAGGGAAAATCGAGCAGCGTGTAATCCAGTTTCTTATCAGAGGTGTTTGTCCATTGGCACAGTGCCTTCCTGTTGCATACCTGCTCATTGACTCTGAGGAAGGCCCCAAGGTGTAGGGAGGTCTGTATCACGTGAGAGCGCCTCAGTGGCTCAAGACAGTAGCAATTTAAGTGGGTCCACAGCAGCCACACTGACAGTCCCGATGTCCCAAGCATAAGCGGCGCGTCGAAACTCTCTCTGACTCTATACACAAGCTCTCTCAGCTGAGCATGTGTGGACACTCCACGCGTCAAGAAGACCCAGATCCAGAATCTCTGCATATGCAAGCCCTCTAACCCGTCCGACTACCGCAACATCATTCATAAACTGTTCAAATACAACAACGCTCTCAGCCAGGGCGAACAGCATGGCCACAGCCCCAAGCTCAAGCGATGACGATACACACGGGCGTCAAGACGGCGACGCCACCGAGGATGCGAACCTCAGGCGGGACCCACCGCCAAGGCCGGTAACAACTTATGACACCCCGGAGGAGGAAGACGAGATCGAGGACCAGGTCCTCGCCTGGGTGGAACGCAGCGAAAACTCAGCCTACCTGCGATCATGGGACCCCCGCCCCCTCCGCCAGCTGCCTCTCCTGTCCTCCTTCTGGGGCTACGACGAGGAATGGTATCGCAACAAGCTCTGGAACGAGACTCTGCACGTCACCCGCGTGGCGGGCCGGCGCCTGACGCCCGAGGAGCTCTCCCTGTTCACCTTTCACGTCTCAAAGGGGGTTGTGGCAGCCTCCTACGACCGCCCTTTCGCCCTGGGCGTGACGGCGTTTCTCCTCTGGCGCGGAGCCGCGACCTTCAGGATGCCATTCTACCAGCCAAAGTTTGTCCGCTTCACGCATCCACAGATGACCCGGCTCCCGTTCCTCACCAGTCTGGCTTGGCACGGCACGCGGATAGGCGCCTACGGAGCCGTCGCCTACACCGCCTTTGGTCTGCTGTCCCAGCGCTACCAGGACCGCATGATGGACTCCTTCGGCGATGCGGGCCTAGAGCATGAGCTCGGTCTGAAGAAGCTGGTGGAAGACACGCAGGACAATCTGCAGCGTCTGGAGAAAGAGGCTGAGAGGAGACGCCGGCTGGGGGCCAGATGGATGAGTAGCCAGCCTGCCTTTTGAAGCAGAACGTCGCACTCATCGAGGCTCATGTCCGCAGTGCCTCAGTCTGGATCCAAACATCATGGTCACACACGAGAGATTCCCATTACCCCTTATTGATCATTTCCTGTCTGGTTCAGAACAGATTCTATTGGCTTGGAAGAGACCTGACCCTCCAGCCACGCTCAGGGAACGGCACCAAAAAAAAAAAAAAAAAAAAAAAAAAAAGGAATATGAGGGTGGACGAGTTTGGCAGTGCTGGGGGTACATTTCGGGAGGTGTACTGGGATTCTGCATTTGTTTTCAATGCGTGCAAACAAGTCGCCCTCCGCCACGAGGCCTCAGGAAGGCTGTCGGCTGGGTGCCAACGAAACCGAGGCTCAGGAGGAGGATATCCTGGTGAGCGGAGGGGGATGGATGGGAACTAGGCTGGCACAAACAAACCCATCCACAATGCCAGTGGTCCTTCACAGGTCAAGAGATCCAAGCGAGTCAAGAGATCGGGTTAAATCACAATGTGGCGGAACTTTTTTAGGCAGGCCAGGGAAAGTTCAGGATCTCTGCACCCCTGCATCGTCCAGAAGCAGACTCGCACACAGCCCCTGGATGTGCCGCACGGCTCGGCGCAGGACAACGATGACACACAACTCTTGAGCCAGGTTGGAATTTTTCTGTGAGACACAACGGTATGTTCTGGAGTAACGTGGGCGGTGTGAACGAATTGAGTTTGAGATGTTGAGGGGAAGGCCACCATTACTGAACCATGGCACTGAGGCCACCAGAATTCTCAAGTCTAAGGTCGTGGTCACTAGTCGCGGGCAGATTTTTCTAGGTGGTCGTGAGGGAGGCCAACCAATGGCTCAGCTGTGGCCGTATTGAAGAATGTCTGGGGTATCCCTCGGAGGGAGGCTGAGAGAAATAGGAGCCCCTGATTAAGCTCGTGGGTCCGCAGGCGGCCCTTGTCACAGCCAACAACGATTCAACAAAGAGCACACAGTTCTAGATGCCTTCTCTCCTCATGTGTTGCTGCTACGTAACATCCTTCACATGGACGTCGTGAATTACGGCATCCGTGGGCCCGAGAATGGTCTGTCCAACGTTCACGATCCAATCAACCACACCAGAGCTGCAGTCTTGACACTCTCTCCGCGTTTTGGAGAGACACCGACAGCTTCCCAAGGTCCAGCAAGTCATCGAACCCTGGCCCTGCCCCGAGGATCTCCGGTGCCTGCTGCGCCAATGAACGGAGAATTACAGGGCCTGCATGAAAATAGCAGGCATGAATGTGGGTGACAGAGGTGTTGTGCTCTGTCGAAGGTGGGGCAATCCAGACGGTCGAGCCAGATCTTGTTTACCAATGGGCAGGGGCTGGCGGCTGCAGAGTCGAAACAGGCGGGGAGGGGGGATGCGCACAGCTGGGTAAGGTTGTTTGGTTCGCATGCGCCGCCTGCTGGTGTTTGGTCCTCCACTCGGCGCTGGCGGTCCATGCATTTGCAAGGCACTGACCTGACTGACGGATTGACTGACTGGCTGGCATGGGTGGGGCCACCGCCACTGAGGGAACGGCGCTTGTGTGCTGGGGATCGTCAGGGAGGGTCATTTTTGCCGCCCCCTGCCGAGCCAGACGAGGCGTCGTCTCGCATGTGCCAGGAGGGGGTACTTTGGTGTAAGACGATTGGTCCAACCCGCAGGCCCACACCTAGCTTCTCCTGTTTGCGAGTTCAGGGGCTGCAGCTCTATTCGACCTAAGCTTCTCCTGCAGCCTGTCATTCAGGCGATGAACATTTCTCCTTGGGGCAACTCGGGAGATCCTTTGTTTCGTTTGTTTTGAAGTATTTACCCTGTAAGTCAAATCGTGCCTTGTAAAAAAGAAACAAGATCCTTGACTCTTACTGTAGGCCTCAGGGGATCAAAGCCCTTCGCCCAAAAGACTGGTTGCATGGACAATGTTTCTCCACAATTGGTCCGATGTCTGAACTCCTATGCTGATGACTGACATTGACATTATCAACCCACAAAGGCGATTCTGCCTTGAGCTGGGTGAGAGGCCTCATGGAGCTCGGGCTCGACAGGTATTAAAGCCTCGAGTCTCTTCGGTTTTCCTATCGTCTGCCATGACCTGATTTTCCTACACCACCATCTCCCTTTCTCTTTGCCTTCTTCCACCGTCCCAAGATACCGAATCTTGAGCCTAGAGAGCCTGGTGCTCCCTATCCTTTCCCTTCATACCCATTTTCTTGTTCTTTTTCTTCGAGAGACCTTTCGTCTCTCACTTCACACACAGGAGTGTCCTCTCCAGATTCTTTTCTGATACCCCCAAAAGTTATTCACCATGGTTTCTTTCACTCAGAACCTCGCCGCTGTGCTGGCGATTTGTGGCAGCACTGCGTCTGCTCACATGATCCTGGCCAACCCGGTCCCCTATGCCAAGGACACCATCACCAACAGCCCTCTGACGTCTTCCAACTACCCGTGCCAGCTGACTGGTAGCTCCTCGACGTTCTACTCGACGAGCGGCATCTCCAACACGGCCACCGCCGGCGAGAGCATCACCATGTCCTTCACCGGCTCTGCCGTCCACGAGGGCGGCTCCTGCCAGGTGGCCCTGTCCGCAGACATGGAGCCCTCGAAGACGACGCGGTGGTCTGTGATCCTGTCCATCGAGGGCGGCTGCCCCTCCAAGGACGGCACGGCGGCCTCGACCTACGACGTGACCATCCCCTCGGACATCCCCGCCGGCACGTACAGCTACGCGTGGACGTGGACCTCGAAGCTGTCGGGCACGCAGGAGTACTACATGAACTGCGCGCCCATCACCATCAAGGCGGCCTCGGGCTCCAAGGCCCGCTCCCAGAACATCCGCAAGCGCAGCGACGCCCTCGACAGCTACCCTCCCCTGGCCGTCTACAACCTGGCCGACCTCAACAGCTGCAAGTCCACCCTGAGCAGCGACCCCACCTACCCCTTCCCCGGTGACAATGTCGAGCACGACTGCTCCGGCAGCAACACCTACACCCCTGCCGCCATCACCGGCTCCGACTGCTTCGCCAGCGGCGTGACCTACAGCAACAGCTCCAGCGACGACAGCGGCTCTGACAGCGGCTCTGCCGCCACCAGCGCGAGCTCCAGCAGTGCCGCTGCCGCCACCTCCACCGAGGCTGCTGCCTCCTCTGCCACCGGAGGCGGTATCTTCGCCACCAGCTCTGCCTCCAGTGCTGCCGCCCCCACCGTGACCAGCGCTAGCTCTGAGACCACCACCGCCGACTCCGGCTCCTCTGGTGCCTCTGCGACCACCTCGGCCGCCAGCTCCACCAGCACCGGCTCCTCCTCGACCAGCAGCTCTGGGTCCTGCACGGCCGGCGACTACGACTGCGCCTCGGACGGCAGCTCGTACAAGATGTGTGTGGCCGGCGGCGAGTGGTCCGTCTCCATGTCCATGGCTGCCGGTACCGCCTGCACCCCTGGCACGTCCTCTGGCCTGACCATCAGCGCTTCCTCTCGCAAGAAGTGGCGCTTCTTCCGCCACTAAGCATGTACTGTAGTAGTTGTTTGTTTGTTTGTTGGATCATCTCTCCTAAGGAGAGTGTGATGACGACGATGATGACAATAGGGCAATGATGAGATTTTCATGCATGCATTCTGGGGGAAAAGGCTTTGAGATTGACAGCGGCGCAACAAGGCTGGGGTATTGGGAGGGCTTTTTACTGCACATAGTTTTTGTATTCTTCAGAGAAACTGTACTTTTTACACACAAGGGAGACTTGGACACAATGGAACACAGATCACCCACACAAATACCTTTTTTTTTTTTTTTTTTCATGACTGCTGGTGACGCCAAAATATTTGCACAGGTGCCTGACTATCACAGATTCCTTGCTCCCTCCTGCTGCTCCTTTTGGATATATAACCTCAAACCTCTCACACAGAACCATGCTTTCATCCCCAAACTCGCCCCCCGCCCTCCTGCTGTCCATAGAACCGAATGTGGCCCTCGCGGTACGCCTCATAGTCTTCCTCCGCCTCGGCCAGCGCGAAGTCCTCGGCCACGTCCTTGAATCTACACGGCACCAACGACAGCGTCCGCATGACGGCAGCAGGGATCGCCGCGGCCGTCCAGGATCACAGACAGGTCGCCCACGCCCCAGTGCAGAGGGTCGTGGACGGGCCACGAGGTTGTGGCCGTTTTTTGGCCTGCTATGGCGAGGGCGAGGAGGGCGTCGGTGATGTGGGGCTGGTTGCCGCCGAAGCTGAAGACGTCCTTGGGGACGGGTAGGTCGCGGCCGAGGTGCTTGTCTGGCCGGTTGGGGTCGATTGCTGACATTTTTTTGGGGTCTGCTGAGTGAAGGTGTTCGATGATTTGAAGGTTTGACGTGTATTTGTTGTTGTTGTTGTGAAAGAAGAATTGGTTCTATGCACCATGGAAACAAATATATGTGTATTCATCAGCTTGTTCAGGGAGGTCGTTGATTCTCGTCACCCGGCGAGGAATGTCGTCTGCTACAACACAGCCAGCCAAGAGGCTAGTAAAGACTCAAGTGTCAACGGTGAGCTGAGAATGGTAAGGAGCCAACACACTTCTCTTGCTTGGCAAAAGCCACAAGCGAAAGGAGCCAGTGAGATGTTTTGGCATGCGTATTAGTAGTCCTCGTGACACCAAAGGAAGAGAGAAAGGGGGACGGCAGCGTAGTGCATGATGCAGGGGGAGTGTATACGCCCTAGCAATGTATATTGCTTATCCACTGCTAGTCTAACACCCACACCTGTTCTTCATAGGGCCCAAATGACCAGATGCCCTTGTGCATTTAGAATAATAAATGAAGCAGAATGCCCCTACATGGGTCCGAGGTAGTCGTAGACCAGCCTCACCTTGGCAACCTCAGACCCCTTCTTGCACGTAATGTGTCTCACGTAGTGCCTCTCACCCTTGACGACCTCGAAGCCGTGCACCAGCGTGCTGACGGCGCCCGACTCCATGGTGTTCTGGACGAGGACCAGCTCGGTGGTGCCCTCCTCCCAGCCCTTGGAGAGGTACTCGTCGTCCAGCTCCCCGACCTTGACCCACTTGCTCTGGGCCTTGCCGTTGCCGAAAATCGGGTGCTTGACGTCGGACTCGGTGACCCAGTCCAGCACGCGCTCCTCGGTCGAGGGGGAGCCCAGGGACGGCTTCAGGGTCGAGTCTAGGTGGGTCACGCCGCCCTCCTCGTACACCTTGAGGCTCAGCTCCAGGCTCGCCGTGCTGATGGCCTTGCGCTGGATCCAGCCCACGCCCTGGATCTTGAGAACCGGGTCGTTGTCGTCGGACAGCGTCTTGTTCTGTTTTGGTGTTAGCATGCTGCCTTCGTTTTGCGACCATCCCTTGTAGCTGTAACAAAACCCCAGAATTATTTGTTGACTACCTATTTTTTTTTTTTTTCCCCTCTTCATTTTCAAAGAAGAAAGGGAAAAAGAAGAAGCCAAGGGCAAGAAAAGAGGGGGACAGATCCTGGGCTCAGATACATACCAGAGCATATCTGCCGTTCAGGTTCTTCAGTGTGATCTCAGAGGGAGTCGCCATGATGAATGATGATCTCGGGGATGTGTCTCGGGAATGTAACTTTGCGGAGGATATATTTTTTCAGGAAGCAACAACCACAACAACTTTTATTGGAAGAGGTTGATGTGATCGGAAAAGAATATACTCCCCTCCAAGAGAAAAGTAAAGGAAGAATCAATAACTTATATGTCGACACTATTGTTGTACAGTCATGATAAGGAGCCGGACGGAGGTTCGGGGCTCGCATAAGCCGACTCAGGCTCCAGTAGGCGGGGACGCATGAAACCCGAACGCAGGGCAGGGCAGGGAAAGGAGCCAAGCGCCTCGTCCCATTGCGTAAATCACACGAGCCCTCTCTGTCAGTAGTTTCCTTGTCAGGGCTGAAACGAAGTCACAAAGTAACCAAGATTGCCCCCAATCTTATTTCCCCTTTTCTTCCGCCTTGGAAAACGCGCCGCTGGGTTTCGCGCGTCCCTTGGGTCGTTGGCCCGAAGGGGCATGTGCCCTTTGGGACCAGCCCGGGGGTGACCGGGTCGGTGCCATGCGCCCCGACCAAAAGATGGACACATGATGAAATTGTTTCTGGAAGTGTCTGTCCTGCGAAGACGGAAGAGGAAGCTCTTGCGTCCTTTGATGCTATTTCTGGGATCGAAACTACGTCAGGCATGATGTAGTGAACATGCGAGCGGTAAACTGGTACATCTGATACTACAGTAGATCGAAGTGTATTTCTCACCCCGCCGGGCGGGACCCACACATGATGCTCTCCCAAGCAGTCCATGCTCAGCAATTTATGATCCCCGCCATGATTATTATCACTCTCTTCGTGAGACATAGAAGAAGGGCCATTGCATAGAATATGCAGAATTTACTCCGTGCTGCTGGCGAAGGAGCAAGAGGCCAACACACTTGTACCAACAGTGACCCAGAAGGAGCATGCGGTATCGAAACCGAGATCGATATCGAAAGCGCCTAGTCTTGGGGGCCGAGGCATAGTCTTTGCAGAGACATCTCACGTCTCAAAGAAAGTATACTAAACAGGGTACAATTGTCAGTGAGAAACGGACTTTAAGGTCCTGTGTTGAAACGACTGACATCTCTACATAGGTCTTGTTAGAGCAACACATCATAATAAACGCCCTTGTGGCTCTCAGAAGAATGTTGGTCTTGAGCGAATCTTGGCCCCTCCATCGAGATATCTCAGATTCAGTAAAGGGGGCGGTATCAAAAATTAAAGGTGAGAGGGATACAAAAGGCCAAGTTGTCGTGTCTTTTCCATACAATTATTTTGGCCACTTGATATCTCGACATAAAATCATTCTCAACTGATCTCTGGGAATTGGCTAGCTCACTAATGTGTTGTTCTGAGAGGCCGTGTGGACACAAGTAAGTGTCCCCACTCTTGTTTCTTGGCTGTGGAAAACAACATCCGTCAAAAACTTTAAGCTGACCATGCAAAAAAATATGAAAGCAATGTTCTAGATGACTCAAGCCTACAAAGCCATCTGACATTCCCATTGCAATGATGATGCAACTCTAGAGGCCTGAAGCTGTCTTTCTAAGTTGTCGGACCCGCTGTGTTGAATTGAAGTGTGAAACTCGGACTGCAAACTCTCTTGACCCAGAGGCCTTGTCAATCCAAGCGGTGACTCCACTGTATGTTGCGTGGAAAGCACTCTTTATGACACTATCTGGAACATCATTTGACCTCTGCAGCATATGCAAAAGCTGCAGTTATGCTTCATCTTTCACAGGGGGCTGCGTGCCACACAAACGGCGTTTTCCCATACCGCCGCCGGCGAATTTCAGTCCCCCTAAACTCCAAATTACCTCCAAAGTCCAGAGAATCCAACTAAGGAGACATCTGATGTGCTGGGGTCAAATCCCACCGAACCATCTTGGCGGTCAGGACCACTCAATGTTATGTAGTCCAAGCGCGGCAGAAGAATCACCTGTGGGTCTAGGATCTGTTACTACTTGTAATTGTAGCGCCCCGGGCGTTCTGGTCTTTCAGCTGGACATGACAGCGTCGAGTGAAGTCATGGTTTAATCAATTCAGTCGGTCCCATTCAGTAAGTATTGACCTGGCAGCCGATCTTTCTCCAGAAATGCTGCTGATCCACATACGTGTCCTTCTTCCTTCCAAGCACAATGTTAGCGCGGTAAAGGGCGTGTGACCATATGCATGGAGGTTTGCATACATATGCGTAGGACTGATGTGATGGGGGACCCAATTTATTCTGCACTGCCTGCATTTCTGCGGCGTGGCACTGGACCAGCCTCTTGATTTGTTTACAGCAACACTGGGCGAAGGTCAACATTGTCGGAGCAATAAAATTCTTCTCTGCAGAGTCAGACGTGAACATGCACATGGTGCCCGTATAGAGCTTTTTATTATATTTTTGTGAAGTATTTAGCGCTGGCCACTTCTTTCTTAACTCCCAGTGATCCTACGCGGCTCCTAGGCCCAGGAACAATCTTGCACAATTTTATCTATTACCAACAAATACCTTCAATATGCTCACAGTCTATTTCTTAAACACGAAACGTACGAAGGGCTGAAAATTTGCACAAAAGCCAACGGTGTCACCCAGTCTCGACCATCTCAACCACCACTTCAGGGCCTACAGTTATTACCCTTCCGACCATGATCAAGCCCAACAACGCAATAGCCCTCTTGCTCTTATTACTTCTTCTCTTTCTCGCACTCTTGACCTACCTCCTCATCCGACTCATCGGGACTGTCAAGGCTTCAATAAGCGAAAAGTCGTCACATCTCGAAACAGAGGACACATATGAGTCGGTATCATCACCACACTCGTCGCGCTCGCCAAGCTTTAGCGACGCCGCCGAGAGCCATGAGGATGTCCATGTGGACGTGCCGCCGCCGCCGCCGCCGCTCAGCCATGGTGAACAATTCAATAGACCTGTGGACGGGAACGGAGCTGGTCGAGGGAGAGTCAACATACCTTCTGTGTTCAGATAAAGTCAGTATTGTACAGTACAAGCCACAGTCACCAGGAACACATATATCGTAATCAATATGCACGTCTTACGAGCGAGTCTAATCTGAAACATTACCTCTGCACTCAAATGGATCGAAGAGAGATGCCCAGGTGTTGAAAAAAAAAAAAAAGTGATGCGCCTGGAAAATCAAACACGCCATGCATGTGTTTACAAGGGCTTCAGAGAGCCTACCAAGTCACTATTTGTGTAATACATACTGTACCGTTTGGGATGAGTGAAGCGAGTCTGTTGTCAACTGCCTCACTGCTCAGCTCAGGCCTCCTGCACGGAACCAAGCAGCCACTTGTCATTCTGGCACGTCTCTGCGTTGGCAAAGATTCTCGCGCAGCCCGCGCCTCATATTTAGTGGCCTCCCAGGCGAATGACACGGCCGGTGGCCCCTCGCGGAACACCTTTCAGAGCTTGTAGGCCAATCCTTTGTGTTCTTTACAGGGGGGAAAGTGGGCCTGTCAACCCTCAGCCTGTAATTAGTAGGGGACTACCTAAGCGCCCAGGTACAACAGCTGCCAGCATCTGGCAGTGGGGGCCTGCCTGGAGCTGGGATGTGGCCCTGGTTGGTTTTTGGGGTGAAGCATCACCAATGGAATCTGCCAACTGTACAGAGTACAGCATGGCTGGGTACAGTGTCCAGCAGCCCAACAGCCGAGATGGGCCCCCAGGGTCTGTGTCGCTCATTGAGCCTTCAGTCTGCTGTGCTTTTGCAAGGGCTGAAAGGTGCCTTGGTAGCTTCTTTGTTGGGCAGGACTTTCAAAGGCGGGTTGGTTTAACCATCGCGACCTCTGCAGAAAGGGCATGAACTCCCTGTGGATATATTTGGCCTGCACCCAGCCTCTAGTGTCTGTCCTCACCTTTCTTCGAAGCTAACACAACAAACATAATCAATCCCTTTCATCTATTGACTTTTATTATTTTCTTGTTCTTGAATAATTTAATCATCACTACTATCTTTCCTTTCCAATCACGGACCTATTCTATTTACATCCAATCTTCAAAAAAAAGAAAAAGAAGAAGAAGAAGAAAAAAACCCACGATGCAGGCCATCAGCTACCTCCTAATCCTGTCCTCCCTGTTTGTGGCAGGCCATGCCTATGATGAGAACTGTCTGTGGGCGCCATGTATTGCCCACAAAGACACGACCAGCACTTCCTCAACAAGCACCCCAGCCCCCACAACAACAACAACAATAACAACACCCTCCTCAAGCACTCTGATAGTGGTGGTCAGCACTGCATCGAGCACGACTTCGACCAGCATCGAGAGCACCTCCTCAGCAAGCACTATGGAGCCAGCAAGCAGCTCAGCCGCGAGTGGGTTCATCGCAGTGCCAGTGGCATCAGTGGTGACATCAGGAACTGTGACAGCAGACGGAGCTCAGTCAACTGCTGAAGCCGTCACCACTGATGTTATCACATTGACTGTTGTTGATTGCCCTGAGGGGCCTACCACGCTGTCTACTGTGTATACAGCTAGGACGACAACAGCTTCTGCATAGCCCTGCACAGGACTTCCACTGGGCAGATTAATGCCACAAGCAAACCTGGTTGTCATTATTGGACAGGAAAGAGACCCAGGTTCAAGACTTTAATGGGGAAAGAACTGGTGTGGGCTGGCCCAGACTCAGTGTCAGCAGGAAAGATGGATACAAACCAGAAGAGACTAGAATGAGATACCCAAGCTGGGCCAAGCAGTCTTAATGTCATGAATTAATGCATCTCTGGCCTCAATGCAATGTCTGTGAAAGGGTGAAAGGTGAAGATGGGATGACGGAAGGTGGGGGTCCCTGCTGCCCTGGCTTATATAAGCTCGGCTGCTTCCGAGTCACAGTCCAGCTGCAGCAAGCAACCCTTCGGTAAAAAGTCCCCCGTCGCGTCTCCCAACCAACCTCTACCAACCAAAAGACACACTCCAACCAAGCCACTTTGATTGAGGGCACAATAACAAGCCGGCCATGGGGATCTGCTGATTGCCACCTCAGCCTCCTCTCTTACAAACAAAACACCTAGACTTTTCATCGATCCCGATCCTCAGACGCCACGCCCCTGCGCTTACCTCCCCAACCTACGACCCGCCTCCTGCTTCTCTCTGCGCAGAGCATCGAGCTCCGTCGCCCAACATGTCCTTCAGGGTCCCTGACGATGATGATGAGGACAGCCTGCCCTCCACTCCTGACTACAGGAGCCGTGGTGCGGCCCACCTCAGATTCGGCGGCCTGCCCTCCACAACACCAGCAGGGCCTCCTCCGTCCTCCCAGGCCAGCAGCACCCCGGCCGGCGCCCCGTCTGCCTCCTTCATGGGCAGCTCTCTGATGAAGGCTGCTGGTGCTAGTCCCAACCAGAACCCTTTCGCACTGAGCGGCCTCGGCGACGAAACCCCTCCTGTCAAGAACCCCTTCTCGAACGCAGGCCCTGGCGCCAAGGGCACCAACGCCTTCTCATCCAACCCACCCCCAAACCTGTTTGCGCCCAAACCTACGTCGAACGTCCCTCTCGGCCGGTCCGTCCACTCTGCCCAGACCCGGAAGCCCTCGCGATTGCGGGAGGAAGTCGTAGAGGACGACGGTGAAGACGAGGACGCAGAAGGAGAAGAGGACGACGAGCAGGATTATCAACAAGACCTAGGGCGACCTACACAGAATCGATCAGCAAAGGGCTTCATGGAGGACTTTGATGACTACTCGGGCGATGAGGATGGTGACGGGGACGAGGGCGACATGTGGCTCGACCAGGCCCAGGAGGAGGAAGATGCGGAATACGAAGTCGGCGACGTGTCGGACCTGATGATGCTCAATACCCCAGCTGCCGACGAGCGCGTCTTTCGGGAAGCAGAGGGCATCTTCCGTGCCACGGCAAAGCGCTCTGGCATGCGGCGACACTCTTTTAGGTGCGGCACCTACGCGAGGGACATCTACAGCCAGGCGGACTACGCACCGGTCACTGAGCCGCCCGAGCTGATACTCGACACCGAGAGCCTCATCACCCGGCTCTTCAAGGAGGGCGTCGGCGCCGAGGAAGATGACGAGAGGCTGGACGAGGCCCTGGCTACCGTCACAGGACAGCTCACCGGCGTCTGGAAGAAGCATGTCGACAGCATGCCGATGCCGTCTGAGGAGCATGTTGCCGAGATCGGCCCTGCACCCTCGGCATCGCCCTTCGAGAAGGCGGCCTACCTCGCGACGCTCGCTCTCCAGGTGCACCACACGCGGACGGGCGACGACAGCAAGATGACGGAACCCCTCCCCGAGACCCTGTTCCGCTGGCTGTCCGAGTACCACAACCCCTACCCAACGCAGGTCCAAGAGGTGCTGGACTGCAAGCCCTGCCCCGCCAGCCACTCCATGTTCTGGCCCACGGTGTGCATGGCGCTGCTGCGGAGCCAGGTCGCGGACGCACAGAACCTGCTCGTCAGCGCGGCCTGGGAGAAGGTCAAGTCGAACCGCCGGGGAGAGCTCGAGTACAGCGGCCGTGCCCTGGACAACGTGCGCCGGGCGACCGAGGAGACGTGCGCCATGCTCGAGGAGTGCCCCGCCAAGAAGGGCAGCTGGGAGATCTGGAACAGCGACTGGACCCTCTTCCGCATCAAGGCGCGCGGCAAGCTCGAGCAGCTGCGGCGGTTCGCAGAGGGCAAGAACGCGATGGCGATCGATGCCGACCCGTCCGAGAGCCACCACCCGTCCCTTGCCGCCGTGGCCCGAAAAGCCGAGAGCCAGGTGCCCTGGGAGATCTACGAAAACCTCAACGTCATCTTCGAGATCGCCCTCGGCGCCCCCGACGTCATCCTCGAGACGGCCCAGGACTGGTGTGAGGCCACCATCGGTCTGTTTGGGTGGTGGGACGAGACCCGCGGCGACAGGAACACCCAGCTCTCCACGTCCCAGAGCCTCGTCCTGGCGCCGCAGCATGCCGGCGCCGACGGGTACATGGAGCGCCTGGCCCGCTGCCTGCAGACGGCTGTGGGGCCCAACGACTTCCACTTCAACGTGTTGAACCCGGTCGAGGTAGGCATGGCCTGCATCTTTGAGGACAACGCCAAGGCCGTGGTTGCTATCCTGCGGACCTGGTCGCTGCCGGTGGCCGCAGCGGTGGCAGAGATAGCGTCTCTGGGCCGATGGCTTCCCCAGCACCAGCCGTCGGCCCTCTACGCCTTCGAGGACCTCGACATGGAGGACCTCGAGGTCCTGGGCGTGAACCCACAGGATCCCGACGAGGTGGACGGTATCAAGGACAACACGCTGATCCAGTACGCCCAAGAGCTGGCCAACTACAAGGACATGTCTTCAGTCCAGGACAGATCTGGCGTCACCCGAGACGGCTGGGAGGTCGCGATACACGTCCTCGGCCGCATGGACTCGCCAAAGCGCTCCGAGGACACCGTCGGTGAGCTGGTGCAGACGATCCTGCAGGAGATCAGCGAGGACTCGAGCGAGATGGTGGACAAGGTGTGGCGGCTGCTTAGTGACCTCGGCATGATCCAATTCGCTGAGCAGGTTGCAGAGGTAAGTCTCTCTGGGAACACTTTGGGGGAGAATAGACAATTTCGACAACATTGTCAGACTAACAAAAGACGGAACAGCACTTTGGAGATATCCTGCGGGAACACAGCGATCGCTTTGGCGAAGCAATGTGGTACTACGCTCTTGCCCACCGCGCAGGCAAGGTGCGCGATGTGATGCACTTCCTCATCGGCATCTGCCTGTTCCAGTCTGCAGCCTACCCGCCTGCCGCCGAGCTCGACGACCACCTGCGACAGCTGCTGAGGCAGCGGAACACGACCCTGGAGCAGCTCGCGAGGCAGGACCTGGAGGCCGCCGAGCTCCTGGGCAAGATGCTCGCCGGCTACGCGACGCTGCGAAAGTTCTACGAAATCCGCGACGACGAGTCTCTGCCGCTCGCCCGGCGGCGCCAGTCGGCCGCAGGCGCCCTCACCGTTGTCATTGCGTCCTCTGACGACAACATCCGCGGCGGCCTGTATGACGCGTCCCGCGATGCTATTGTCGGCGAAGAGTTCCTCCTCGCCCTGCTCGGCGAGGTCCTGGTGTTTGTCAACCAGGCCGAGCGGAATCATCCGGGCGCGTCGCCTCCTCTCCTGGCGCTCGAGCAGATCGACGTCCTCCTCAAGGCGGTCGAGGACATCGAGACCGTCGGCGGGAGCGTGTTCAAGGCGAGCAATGACTTCTTCCAGCTGGTGCTGGCCTCTGCGCCCGCCCTGCTGAAGGGCTCAACGCCTGCAGACCTCCTCAAGAAGTCTGGGCCTGGGTCCGTGGGCATGTCGGGCACGTCGATGCTGGCGTCTCAGCTGCATCGGTCGGTGGCGGGTGGTGGTGCCAGCAGTCAAGGTCCAGGCCCAAGTCTTCCCGCGTCCAAGACAAATCTCAAGAGAGGCTGGGACTGGCGAGCTGGTCTGGACTACTCGACCACGGCGGAGAGTGTGTTGCGCATCTTGCGCCTGGGATTGACAAAGGACCTGGCCAGGTTGTGGCTGATGGAGGCGGACAGCGGAATGATGTAGGCGCGGGGTGGGGAGTCACGGAACATATCACGACATGACTGGAGAAGTGGTCTTGTTGGAATGTGGTGGATTGCGGAGATGAAGACTGCGATAAAACTAGCCGTGAAGATAAACAAAGAAGACTGCCCCTGTCGATTCTCAGCGGCAGCAGTGGAAGATGATACCTTTTATAATGACAAGAAAAGCCACATGATCACTCATCTATGTTTTCGAGCCAAATATCGATCTTGATGAATTGTTTTCGGTGACTTTTGTAGGGTGTGGAATCGGGGTTATCCTCGTGTCTGACTGAGAGAGAGGTCCGCTTACACCATGATTCCATGAGCCCGGCCGCCGTACGGACAGCGACATTCACCACCGCGAAAAGAAATTTCCCCTCCTTTTCCCCCTTTTCCCACATCCCACTCCTCAACGCCTTGAAAAAATCCTCATTGTTAAACTGACCTTTTCTCACTCACACCCACACCACACCATCCTTCCCTTCCAAAAAGATGCCAGCACCAAAGGTCCTGCCAGAATACGTCTACAAGATCGTCGACTCGGCGCCCCCGTCTCCCATCCCGGAGGTCTTCCCGCCGTCGGAGCTTGACCAGCAGGATGGCTTCATCCATCTGAGCACCGCCCGGCAGGTGAGCTACTGCATTCCCCCACTCTCGCGTGTCCTTTTTTTTTTTTTTTTTTTTTTTTTTCCCGGATGCCCACTTCACGTCTCCCACGAGGTTGGGATCAGTTTCCTTCCTTCTTTCTTTTTACAGGACGAGTGTCTATCTAAGTTCCCTCGAGAATTGCTCTAGCACAATCTCCCAAGTCTCATCCCCTCTTTCTCACAATCCTCTTCGTCAACCCCCTTGAATCCCCTTCCCTTCATGTCCCTTCTGACCCCCTCCCCCTTGACTTCAGATCCCAATCACAGCCGGCCTCTTCTTCGCCGCCCACACCACCCTGTGGCTCATCAAGATCCGCCTCGCTCCTCTGTCCACCAGCACAAACACAGTCAAGTGGGACGACCCCCTAACGACAACGACGGCTGTCCCCACCTGTACGGGACCTTTGGCGCTGCGGACGTCGACTCTGTCGAGAAGTTTGAGAGGACAACGACAGGAGGGGAGGGGTGGAAGGAGGTTTTTGGTGCGTCGGAGTGGTTAGAGTAGTAGAGTCGTGAGTGGGATGAAAGAAGGGGCTGGTGGCTCGACTGACGACGGGGGCATTTTTATGTGACCAATCCCACCCACCGCAGTAGGCTCAAGAAGGAGGGCGGAGAGAGGGATGCTTACGATTGATTCGTCACACATGGTAGAAGTAGAGCAGAGTAAAGAGGCAGATCATGGAAAGTAACTCGGATACTTTCACTGCAGACTAACTTGATCATCATCATCATCGTTGTCGTCTCGCCAACGCTGTTCGGCCACACGGGGCTGCTCGCTATGTTCTGACTTCTACTTCCCTGCCATCACATCCAGACACAAGTCAGCCGCTCCAGCGCCCTGCCGCCGCCTGTCGTCCCCTGCCCACCTCAGCCCGTCTCGTGGTTCTTTCTGTCTAGTAGCGGCATCAGCGTCCTTGACCCTGCCTCCCCCCTCCTTTACTCATCTCTCGCCCCTCCAGAGGACACTGTGCTCCACGCCCGTACTGAACCTGGCAATCTCTTCTGCCAAGGTCGCCAGCTCCGGGTTGGGCAGCATCAGAGCCGCCGGCGTGTTCCTTGGCACGTCCTGGTTCATGACCCAGTGCAGGCCCAGGCCAGACACACACCACTGGGACGTGGACTCGAGAAAGGAGCGCGCCGTCTCCACGTACCGCCGCAGGAGGGTTCCGGGCCGCAGGGCTTCCGACTTAAGTTCCTCCTCCTGTATCTGCTTGTGGAACTGGCACCTGCGCTCTGCCCCGTTCTTTATCTCCTCTCTGGCCGCCCACGTCTTGTCCAGGACGGTGCCCGCCGTCAGGCCTTCAATTGGTCTTGTAGTGTTGATATCCACAAACAGCCTGAACAAACACGTCATCGCCTGTACTCCGTATGCATGGGACTGGAAAAGGATCCCCTCTACCAGCAGAGCCTCCCCGGTAGCAGACTGCAGAAACCTGGCCCACTCTGCTTTCTCGCGCGGGCTGACTTGACGCTGTAGGCCGATCAGCTCCGTGATGTCCTTCTGCGACTTCTCGTACCACTCATCCTGCAGTATCTGGCTCTGGTGACACCTTCCCTCCTTCCACAGGCGCATCGCAGGCTGCATGTGGTTGCCCAGGAGATCAGAGATGGCGCACACGCGCTGCCTGAGCTCCTCGGGCCATTCGAACTCAAGAGCAGGTTGTTGTTGTCCCTCCTTGTCCCCCCCGTGCGGGAGTTCAGGAGTAGGTTCAGCTCCACCGAGCACAGCAGCCAGGCATGCGCGCTCGCCGCGAAGTTCAGCAGCAGCTCCAACAGCTCCTTGAACAGCGGTGAGTAGCTTGTCAGGAGCCCCTCCTCGTCGCAGGAGCTGAGATCCCAGTCACCCATGGTCCCAGGCGGCAGGTAAGGGATCCCCCTCTCCAGCGTCCTCCTGACCCTCTCCATCTCTGCGATGCACGTAGCCCGTGACTGTGCGTCACACAGAATCAGCCCGTCTGGCATCTGCAGCCACCTGCATCCATCCGAACCAGCCACCCATAATATCAGTCGCGATTGGGAAGCTTCCGGGGCACTTGATGAGATTATTAATCCCCAGTCTCCTGCAGGGACATCTAGAAACCGGTCTCGTCTCTCGGCCAAGACCCTCACGTTTGTGTCTACAGCTGACAATGCCTCCTTTTCTCGAGCCCTAGCCTTTGCGACACCCTTCGCCTCCTTGTCGCGCTCCTTTCTTCCCTTCTTATACCGAGCTCGACTTGCTCTCTTCCTTTCGGCCGCTGACTTTGCATCTTCGTTCATAGCATCAACGTCCTTCTTTTCGTTCGTGCGAGCTGGTTCCTTGGCAGGCCCTGGTCCAGGGTCCGTCGATGTCAGCCCGAGCTGAGGACTCGCCAGATCATTTCCATCAGAACCTCTGCCACTCTTCTCAGTACGGTCCTCGGTCGCGAGTGACTTGCTTGTAGGATCATTAGGTTGTACATGGTCGACTGCGGCCGTGGTTGTGTAGGGAGAATCGGCAAGACAATGATGATGATCCTGGGTGGCCCGAGGAGACATGGCAACGTTAGCATCGCCAGCGAGTGTGGCACTCGAGGCGTCGCTGGCCGCGGTTCCACGGGCCGGTCCGGTCGTTTCGAGATCTGGTTCCAAGACGCGAAATCTGGACGGGGGCGTGAGCCCGGCATCGCCAGCTGCTTTGTCGACATCTTGATCTTCGTCCTTGCTTATCTTTTCGTTGTTCATAATGCGTAAAAGTTTGGTCTTTCTGTCTCGACTCGCGTTCGCTTCCCCGCATGCAATTTCTGATGTCGTGGTCGTTTTGTTTTGTGTCTGCATTGCTCGACTGGCGAGAATTTTTTTCCTACATGGCGGCCCTTGTGCATCCGCCGGTTTTGTTTCCGGCCTGTCGCCCGGAGGTGTCATGACAGCCCGTCCGGCTAAACAGTGCACATCATATTTAGCAGGCGCGCTGTCTTTTCCACCAACTGAGGCTGCCCGTCCTGCATCTGGATGCCCACTACAACTACCCCCTCTGTCAGGCTCTGCAGCTTGCACCCCCTAGATCTGCTGCTGATAGAACAAAAGGTACGCGACCTTGTTGTCCTTGTTGTCCTTGGTAGGCGCTCCTCGGGGAGTGCTGGTGCCAGAGGACCTGCCATTGACGACGCTGCTGTACTTCTTGGTGCCGTTAGTCGGGCCAACCTGCTTCCAGTCGCCGCCGTCGTCCACCGCATTTCCTTCCTCTCCCATGGCCGCGAAACGATTGCTGGATGAGTCGGCGCCGCTGTCCTTGTTGGCCACAGCCGGCCTCAAGGGGGTCCTCACCGCCCATGTCGGTGACGTCCTGGCTGCTGATCGGCTCGAGCTTCGTGTCGTTGATGCGGATCCAGCTCTCGCCATCCTGGCGCCGGACGTCAACACTGTAGTGACCGTGGTGCATGTCCGTGCCATGGTGGTAGACTATAGCCGTAAGACTGTAGCGCGGGATGCCGGTCTTGCTGGCCGAGTACTCATTCCGTCTGGGCCTGGAGAGAACGGCAGGCGGGATCTCGAGGTCCAGAGGATAGCCTACTTTCTTTCCCAGCTTGCGGTACGAGCCATCGATCGATTGCTCGAATCGCACCAGCTGAAGAATCAGGACAGCCGGCAGTTTGTGGATATACTGTTGCTGGGTAGCAGTAACAGCTCCCTTGGGCGAGGAGTAGTCCTTGATGGCCTGGGCCACGTTTGACCACTCCATGGCCTGTTGAACATTCCTAACTGAAGCATCGTCGATGTGGAGCCGAAGGGTGTAGAATGGCTGATCAGTGCTCGAGTCCTTGCGACCAGGGCTCCGCAGCTCTGACCGGGTCTGACCCTGGAAGATTCTTGTCATCGGGGTAGGGACCTGAGGTGGTCCAGATGACTGGGTGACTGTGGATTTCTGTCGGTTGTCCACAGTGGTCCAACCCTCAGCCTCTTCATCAACCTTGTTGGATGCCGCGTCGCTGGCATCCTTGATCTCACCAGCACACTCTGTCTGGAGCCCATCAAAGAGCAGGGTCAAAAATTCCTCAGCATCCTGTTGCTTTCCAAGCTACATAAACTGTTAGTTCAATGTTGAAAGTAGAGTCCTGCAGAGGGAGCGCATCACACTTACTTTGAGCTTTGACTTAACAAAGGTTGGAGTCTTGAATGCCTTGTCATACAAAAAGTCTGCCCTAAAAGGCTCGCCAAATTGCTGGTACTTGTCATGCACTTTGGCCCTCAGCTGCTCAATTGTGCCAGCTGCATCAATGACTCTGAACTGGTCATGGAACTCGATCCTGCCATGCTTTGTCAGTGAAATAAATTCAGGGCGAGGAGCAGATGAATGTACTACTCACAGGGCTTCCAGTAGCAGTAGCTTCATGTTGATGCGACACTTAGTCTTCACCTCGTTGAGGAAGTTGTAGAAGGGACGGCAGTAGAGCAGCACCTGCAGGATCTGCACACATGTCATGTCATTAGTCTTGATATTACCAAGAGGCTTGGAGAGGGGTGGACCTACAGAGTTCATGTAGCAGTCGACGCCTGAGTTCAGTAAACCACGGGGCTCAATGAAAAAGGCAGTCTTGTCATTGGATTCGACCCGGAAAGAGCGGAGAACTTCAGCAAGGGCCTTGGTGCCCGGCTGGGCAAGTCCAGAAGCCCCAAAAGCTTGTGACTCGGAGCCAGTCTCACCGGCCACTGCTGTCCCGTTCACGCCGGATCGAGCACCTGCGGCAGGCTTGGCATCCGTTGGCCCCCGCAACACGGCGGCCCAGTTCTTGAACAAGGGCTTTGTGGCAGGCTTGGCTTCCTGAACCTCCCCATCCCCAGAAGTGTGGGCGTGGGCTTGAGGCTCTCCACCGGACTTGTCGTCAGCCACGTCCTTGACGGCGTCTGTCTTGCTCGTTCCAGTGCTAGCCTTGGGCAGCGCCGGCACAGTGGGGACTACGGGAACTGCCGTGCGGGGAGCAGCAGTCTTTGAGGCCTGTTGGGGGGCAGTGACAGGGGGAGTAGCCAGGTTGGCAGGCGCTGGTGGCTCGGGCGTGCTTGTGGTCAATGTATCAGTAGTAACGTTGACCGTAGACGTGGTCTCGTCCGTGTGGCTCGAATCGTCTTGAGGGTCAGTTGTGATGTGAAGATCTTCGACAGCCTTGACGGGCACGGGCGCTTCGACCTGGGCAGCTTGCGATGGTTGCAGGGTGACGTCTCCGTCTGCGATCGGCTTCGCCTTTCTCTTCTTGAACTTCTTGCGCTTAGGCCACGGCTCGTCCTCGTGTGTTGACCAGGGCAGCTGTTGAAAAATTAGTGCTATCCTGTCCCAAGCTAACCTCGGACGATAAAAAAACTTACTGCGCCCCAGATGGCCTCGGGGTTAGGCGTGGGTAGAGGGGACTCGATCAGAGGGGACTCCGGAGCGATGGAAGATGCTGGTCTTGATGGGGTCATCAGCTGGGAGTGATCGGACTCGACTGCAAAATCATCTTTGAAGGACTCGTCGTTGAAGGACTGGTGTTCAGAAGGCGGCCCAGGTGGATGTTGGGCTGGTGGTGTGAAGGGAACTGCAGGAGCTTGGGAGGCGTGGTTGGAAGCAGGTGTGGGAGGGAGTGTAGGGACTGCAGCGGGCGCGTTCGGGACCATAGAGACGGGGGCTGGGAGAAGGGCGAGGTCATTGGTTGGCTGATGGAGTGTTGTTGATTCATGGCGTAGGGCGGCAAGCCGGGAGAGTGCTGGTGCTGATACAGGTTGGCAGGCAGCGGCGGCTGCGGGCTGTACATGACGGGCTGCGGTGGGTAGTAGTTGGCGTGGTAGCCTCCCTGGGGTGCCATCCCGTTGTGACCGTACTGCGGACCCATGTGGGGATACGGGTATGTGTATGCATTGTATGGCATGTACCCGTTGTTGTACATGTTGGCCTGGTGATATCCTGACTGATGGTAGTAGTGCGACTGCTGGTACTGCGACTGACCGCGGCCATGGTGCTGCGGAGGGGGCGGTATGGGAGCCGGTCCTCCTCCGTTGGTCGGAGGAGCACCATAGCCCGACTGGCCGCTATGCCCGCCGTAGCCTCCTCGTCCTCCCCCTTGCATGGCTGGTTGCCCAGCCGGCAAGTGGTTGCTCATCTTGCCGGCTTGGGAGCGGATGATTCGCAGTGGTGGTCACTGCTTGGGACGCACCACGGAGACGGAGCCGCTGCTGAGATGCTGCGTAGGTTGTGTTGATCGCGGCTGGCGTGGCGTGTCGAGGCCAGCTTCAGGGGGTTCTCAGGCGCTTCTGGGCGATTGGGGGGCAGCGTCTGGTCCTCTGGCAAGATGCGTGATGCGCGACGCAGAGCGGGCAGCGGGGCAAGGTAACGGAGACGCGACGGTTCTGGCTCTGAGTTCAGATCTGAATCACAGCAAGCAGCAGGTTAGCTCTGAATTGGCGTCATCACCTCGAACCAAGATTTGGCAGGGCACACTGTACACTTATCCACTAAGCGATGACAAGAGGTGACATTTCCAATGTGGTAGGCTATGGAAGCAGAAATATTGGGGTCTGGAGGGGGGAGAGGGGTGACGATGATGGTAGGATGATGTTGTCGGGTGTGGAGCTGGTCGACCTGCTGGGCAGACGACGTTGAGGTTGTTGCTGCTTGGCTCCAGGTCCTGCTCAGCTCTGCGTTGCTGTGCTCTTGGCTGGCAGGCTCGGCCACAAAATTTACGCAGGCAGGGCCGGGGCAAGGAGGAGGATAAAGAGCGGACCTCAGACAAGGGTACCCCGTTACGACTCTATGCGCTTGTCTCAAGCGATTCCCCAGATTTCTAGCGCATACCGGAGGAGCTCGGGCCTCGCCTCGGTCCAAGCGCCTCCACCCGCCCCTCTCCACACAAAGTGGTCGAGACAGACAAACATTATCACATTGATCACATGCCTTCATTGCACGACTGATTGTAGAAGAAAATCAAATGGGCGGCCAGTTTCATGTTTGACAGTCAACTTCCCGCAGTCTCTACAGTGAATATCTCCTGCGGCTTGTCGACATCCACACATATAGACCGGCAGCCCGTGCCCACGTGAGCAAGTCTCAGCCCTCCAAAATATGTAACGAGAGGAAAAGAACAGCACGATGCATCCGCATCAGCGAGGCTCCTCATCCCGAAACAGCCAAGATCCATCACATCTCATTGCCTCTCGATACCGATCGTGAACCAAGGCCTTGCGGATCTCCTCCGCCTGTCTCAACTCCTCTGCCCGCTCTTGCGTGTTTGGAAAATCCACACTCCAGAACCCTGGCGGCGTAGGCATCCTGCTGTACCTCTGCCGGTGCTTGCCGAATTTGTTTGCCAGGTCCCACGTCTTGGCCAGAAGCCAGATCTTCTCCTTCTCCTCCCGTGTCGCTGTGCCCAGCTGCCCGGCCTCGTCACCAAGGTATGTCTCCATGAGGCCGATATTTTCGGCCCGAGTCGTGATGGACGGGCCAACCTCCTTGAGCTCGGCCTCGGCAAAGTGCTTGAAGGTCTTGCCACAGCACTTGGGGTCGATGCACCCTGACAGTGCGGCGCGGGCATCTCTCCCACGGACCACCTCATCGTAGACGTATGTGAGACCATCATTGTACCTGGGGTTGGGCTTAAAGTCCTCGGGCCTCAGTCTGTCGATTGGCCGCTCTCGAAGGGGCGTTTCTTCCCTCGTGGCCGAGCGCCCCCGTGGCATGTCCTCGCGCAGTATGGAGGGCCTCTTCGGTACACGCTCTCCAGCCACGCTCGGACGTGGGGAGGGCGAGACTCTTGGCTTGGTATCCACCTTCGGCGTGGCTGACTCTTGCCGCCCTGTCTGCACTCCCGAGGTGGTCTCACGTGGCGCGTGGGGATCAGATAGGTGATGGTGGAAGGAGATGGCGCGTGGGTTTTCGACAGCCTCAGGAGCAATTCGATTGCGATTGATAGGCATTAGCGGATTCTTAGAGGCCGAGTTGAGCAGATTGTCAAGACGGCCTTTGGGTGCCGGTCGCTGCAGGTCTTTCGAGACGTCCTCGCCGTCCTCTGCGAGGTCCATAACCCCGAGAGTAAGAGGAGACACGTGGTCATTTCTGCGCGCTCCCGAGCTCGAGCTCGAGCTCAACTGTGGAAACGACCGTTGCATATAGCGGACTGAATCATGAAGCGCGGAAGACAGGTGTGAGGGGGCCCTGAACGCGGAGCTCCGTGTGACGGCGTACAAGTCTTGTCCGGTGTCCTTGCAACATCAGCCAGCATCGGTTTTGGGGGTCTTTGAGATCTGCGACAGCATTTTTCTGTTCCTCTCGCGGTCGGAATCTGCGCTTTCTGGGCGTTGGAACGTGTGTTTCCTCCTCAAAATCAACGCCCTCGGCATATGAGAAGTGCTGCGTCTCGCCGACGACCTCGAGTCCCGAGCTGCTGCTGTGCTCTGATTTGATCCTCCGCAGCCGTCCATCTTCGAAGTCGTCAGTTTCGTGCTTTCTCTTGCGTACTGATCTAGTTGATACAACGACCGGTTCATCTGATGACGGCTCTGATTTGACGGCGACATCATGATGCTCGACTTCCGATGTCAGAAGCAGTGGCAGGCCAATGTCCTCGGCACCCGTCCCACTATCAGTATCTTCAGAACTGACGGGTCTCTCAAGAACGACCGGTTGTGGTGGTAGTGGCTCGAATAGAACGCTCTTTGGTGATGGCAACACGGTATGCTTGTCTGAGCTGGCGACCAACGGGGGCGAGAATGGCCGCTCACACTCGATCTTGGGATCCGCAACCGACGTCTTGGTATTCATAGTATCGCATACCTCGTCATTTCCGGACAGTATGGCGGGTGTCCCCGTCTGCTCATCGGTGATGCCGCCAGTCGCAACCTCGTACCTCTGCAGTTTGGTCTCGAGATCCCGAATCTTCTTCTTTAGCGAATCAGCGTAGCTTGCCCACTGGTCAAACTCATCCCTTCTCTGTCGCAGCTTGGTCTTGTATGTCTCATTAGCTTTGCGAAGTTTTTTGTATTCAGCCACCAATTTCGTGTATGCTTTCGCCGGGTTTGAGGGTCCACCGGCAGGCTGTGCGTGAAGAGTTGCCGAAGATCGATCGCCGGTAGGTTTGTTCGGTGACAGCTCGCCCAGGACGGATCGATGCTCTGGAAGGATGTCCTGAACATTTTTGGTCTCCCCACGGAGCCGACTGATTTCGGCCCTGAAGCTCTCATTCTGCTGACGTAGGCGGTCGGTGCGGCTCTTGAGGGTGGCTAGCTCCTCCAGAAGCTGAGCACTCTTGTGATCGCGGTCTTCTATCTCTGCTCATGTCGTCAGCTGTGAGTATCGAGCCATGTGCCTGTGCCGGGATCTGCATACCAGCCCGCGCTTGCTTGTCGATTTCGTCGCAGGCAGCGGTCAACGCGTCCAGAACGGATGACCTGCCATTCTCGAGCCAACAAGACATGGCACCATAGAGGTGGGAGGGTGTATTCAGATGTATGACGTCGGCTATGGTTATATACAACAGTGGCCAGGCGACGGCATTGCTGCGATGTTTGATGTCAAATGAAGGGTCGAGAAGGGGGTTAGGAGACACAACAGCGTAATATCGTGACACGCGACGCGGTTGCCAGTTTTAGGCTCCAGCTGCTGCAAGCGCTCTGACGCGCTCACCTAAGAAGAGGCAGGGCCCACTGGTCGCCATGTCACGTGCTCACCTCCCACTGCAGATTCCAGCAAGGGCCTCGGGTCGACCCCAACCCTCTTCACTGCAGGGATAACGGGAACCATTCACTTTACGACATGATCACTGTCCTGCAACCTCAAGCTCTCTCACACAGCACATAGGGCGTTGAGTGTCCAGTTCGTATCTCACATTCCCTTGCGGAGGTCGTTCTCGACTCCCAACACCCTCTACTCCTCCGATCGTCTTGCCATCATACATGCAATCCTACAGCAGCCCCACGTTCCTACAACCATGATTTTCGAGCTACTCAAGAGTCAAATGAGACAGTTTTAGACAGTGTTGCCAATTGCCACCTACGTCAGCCTATATGCAATTATTCTGTTCTGCTTGGTCGAAGGAGGAGTCTATACTTCTGCCATGCGCATTGTCTAAAGGTGGATCCCAAGGGGCCTCATCCTTTCACGCTATTGCTGCCGATACACCGTTCCTATGCGTGCTCGCAATCTAGCATTACCTATAGCAATTTCCACACGCCTTCACCCTGCGTGGGGGACGACTAGGCCGAGTCCTGCTCTACCTCTGCGACATCCAGTCCATCTCCACTACTGCCATCAATACGCGTTGGCTATCACAATAGCAATGGCACGGCACCCTGTCTCCTTCTTGCACAGCATTCGGGCATCTCAGCAGCATGTTGACCAACGATGATGATAATACCGCGAGCGAGTCCCAGAGACTTCGACAGCAAGGCCCATAAATCAATCAGGCTTTATGATAGGCTCGATAGCTTCTTGTCTCATTCCAGTGCCTAACGCATGCCTTCACTCTCACTTGCAAAGGAACTGGCATGACACTCGCGACTGTTCTTGCGCGGATGCTGCGGTTCGGCCCGGAGAGGTATGTACCTCTTATTATCTAATTGGGGTCATCCCAGCACCATGGTCGCCTCTATATTAATGCTAAGGAGTCCTCTGAATAAGCCGCGAGACGTCCGTTCTGATGTAATGGCCTTCTAAACAACCCCAGCCTTCGCCCCGAGGACCAGTATAAACATGAGTCTCGCCCGTGGGCTAGGAGACGCCTCCCCATCTGCTCTAAGACACAAGCAGCATCCCCAGGGATATTTTCTCGCCCAGGTTGATATTGACGGAGTCCTCAATGGCCTGAGAGAGACGGTCCCCGTCTAGATAGTAGATCCTCCATTGCCCCAAACGCAACCCCCAGGCTCTCGCGTAAGGACTTCTGGAAATACTGACAGAGTGTTTTCTGTGAATGTTTGACGAGTTTGTCATGTTCATTGTCTAAGCATCGACACATTCAGGCATATATGGTAGAGCCGGACGAGCACTACCACCTCGACAAGGATGGCTCAGGGGCGCCGTCCTTTGCGAGCCTGCAGCGGACGGTGGCCAGCATGGTGCAAGGGAGGGTTGGTAGTGACGGGGCGCGGACAACGATGGGATGGTGAAGGAGGAGAAGGTGATAAGGACGAGAGGGATTGCAAACAGAGAGTTGAGAAACCAAGAGTTGGGAAGCCTGTAGAGTGCATAGTGTGGCAAGGAAGGCGGGCCTTGATATTAAACCATCACATTCACATTTAACACACTGGAAAAGGCTTCCATTCTGTGAGGTAGACTTTGTGTATGGCCCAGGGATCTAGTTATGCATGCCGGAGCTCTCTACTTGGTCATAGAAATTGTGAAGCTATCTAGGTAGTCACCTAGGCAGTGACTGCTTGTCAGGGGCTCTCTACTTAATACATATATATATATAGTTGCCTCTGGCTAGCTTTTTCTGGACAGCCAGAAGCCCTCTTCAGGCAAACAGCTCAACCACATTCCCCCCAAAAAAAGTCAATCTCTCAAGACATCCTTTGGCACGCTCGTAAAAGAGCAAAACTAGTACCTACACCCCAAGTCTCCCAGCACCCGCACCAACCATGATGTCCCAGGCACAGCGCACTCTCATCATCTCCGGCTTTCCTTGCATCGGCAAGACATGGCTAGGACCTCAGTACACGCTCGACGAAAAGACCTACACGGTCCACGACATGGGCCCAAAGGAGCTCACCCACACAGACTGCGCCGAGGAGGTCAAGAGGCTCTCCTCCCAGGAGAACACCATCATCCTCGTCGGCACGGACCTGACCCTGCGGTCCGCACTGCTGAAGGAAGGGCTCGTGTACGCCCGCGTCTACCCGCACCAGTTTCTGAAGCTCCAGTGGCTGGGGCAGCAGTGGAAGCGCACGAGGGGCGAGGGAGAATGGATCCAGCTTCACGAGGACTGGAGCCGGCGCATCCAGGAGGTCATGACTGATATTGGTGCCGAGGCGGAGTGGGCTGGGGCCAAGGTGGAGCTCGGGCTTGGTCAATACCTTGCAGACAAGATGCCCGGCATACTTGAGTGGTTTGAGAACACCCTGAGGGCTTCCAACCCGTCTGGTTAGCAGCTCATTCTGAACTAGGCTAGGTAGAGGAGGTGGTGGATTTCATTATCTAACTTCCTAGTATGCAGTCAGAATTCCTTTCGAACCCTGTGTGACTGACTTTGGCTGGCCCAGTCGAGTCTGGTTTGCAATGTATCATTGTTTTATGCCTTCCCATTTTGCAAGTTGTGCAAACATCAACCTATCATTTTACACAGCCACCGCAGTACCCGCTGGACCGTAATCCAGACACTTGGGGAAATGGAGTCTCCTTGGATTGAAGGAACCAGAGTCAAAAATGCATTGGTTTTGGTGGAACCAAAGTGTTCATAGCATCCCAGGCTTGCATATATGAAGATTGACTGATTGTTTAAATTCTTGTCGAGTTTACTAGCATGCCTCCAAGTTCTCCATCCTGTCCCCTCCCTTCTTTGTGAAATGCCCAGAGAGAAGAACCATATGCTAGCCTAGAAACAATGACCATAAAGTCTATAACCTACAGAGTTTAACACGCCATAATCAAGCCGATGCTGTAGTAATCAGGGTATCGTTACTTGGCACGCAAACGTTACGCAAAAAAAAAAGGTCCGAGCATCTTTTTGACCGGACCACCCAACCCCTTTCCTTTCTCTGCCATTTGCGAGAGTCCCCTTGCAAGTGCCTTTCTCAAAACTCCATGGCGATTCAACCGAACGCGCTATGCTGCCTCTTCGGTCCATGTCGTTCTGGTCAAACCCCCATGTTGGGGCCCCGAAACTCTCATTCTCTTTCTTGAGAAAACTAGTCGGGGGCAGCCAGGATGTGACTCGGTCGTAGAGCCTATGCTTCTCAAGGACGGGTCGGTGCATGCGGAAGCCCCCAGTCTTGACTCCGCGAAGTGTAACGTGAATGCGGATTCTCGTATTCTCGCTCTTGTTTCACCGTCCCCCGCGTCAGGCCATTCCAATGCTGATGATCGAATGTCCTCAGATGATATTTCTTTGAGATAGTGATCTCTTGTGCGACACACGAATCTTGCTTCAGGCAAAACTCGAGTCCTCCCGAGCCTGCATCTTCTCCCGGCCTCGCAGGCGAGTCTGGTTCAGCTCGCGCATCATGAACTCGTAGGTCAGCATCGTGACCGTGGCAGCCGGCACCGCACGCATCATGTTGGTGCCCATGCCGGCGTAGAAGGCCTTCCATCCCTCCTCGCGCAGGATCGTCTGGAATGTCCGCACGATACCTCTGTACTTGGCGCTCGCCTGCTGCTGAGCCTTCTCTGCGGCCTTGGGCGACAACCCGCCGGACTTCATGCCGGGTATACCGCCGACATTGCCCACAGCTGGATAGTCGCTCCCAGGCATAGGCCGCCGCTGGGTCTGCAGCCGGGTCCGTATCACCTCGTGCGGGTAGGTGGCGCTGCTGGCTGCGATCTTGGAGAGGATGGAGGCGCAGAGGATGCCGAACCACTGTGCCTTGGGATCGGTGTTGTTGTTGGTAGGGGCGGCACCCATGCCTTGGCCTGTGAACTTTGTCTTGAGGAACTCGTAGGCTGGAAACTGGACTGCCACGTGGGTCAGACCCAGCAAGGCCGGGCTGAGACCAGAGTAGAAGGCCCGTATGCCCTCAGTGGTGTACATCTTCCTTGCAGCGTCGAAAGTCGAGTGGTAGTAGCCATGCATGGACATGGTAGGGCGGGAGGTGGGCGTGTTGGCACCTCTGGGGAAGAGGGAGAACCGGTGTCTGTCATGGTGTCCAGTCTGCGACATGAGGCGGGTCTTGATGACCCAGATGGGGTTGGTGACAACGGTGCTGCTGGCTCCTGCTATGATGGAGGACCAGAAGTTGATCACAAAGGTATTGTCTGCGAGACAGTGTTAGCAATAGCTCCCGACGCGATGAAGTGCCTACAGGCACAGACGCAACTGAGAGGCGGTTTCCACATACGATGGTACTGGCCCAGCCAGGTCTTGCTCTTGTTGTAGACGGTGAACCAGACAGCCCAGGTGGGAAGATATCCCAGAATGATGGGACCGAGACCTCTGTACATGCCGCGCAGGCCTTCATCCCTCCATATGACGCTGGCGGTGCCAACCAGACCATTGTACATCCTGGGCTGGCCGACGTGCAGTCCACCCTGCAGCTGGGCCAGACCGCCCTGTGCTTGGAGTTTTGTCTTGATCACGTCGAGAGGGCAGGTCACGATTCCTGAGGTGAAGCCTCCTATCGCGCCGGCAAGAGCGTTGAACTGCGAGTCCGACGCTCGGACGGCCCAGCGCTCGAGGGGCGTGATTCGGCTGCGATCGTGCATGGCGGCGGGGGCGGGGGCGGCAGGAGACGCTGCTACCGGGTGTGAGTGGTGGGGGACAGGCGACGGCAGCTCAGCAGTCGTCGGGTAAGAGTACTTGGCAGCAGAGGAGGGAGAGGTACGCCCATTTTCCGCAGTCGAAGGAGGCGCGGACTGTTGCTCGAGAGACATGCCTCTTCCTCAGCGAGGAGGGGAAGCAGGTGGGATATGCAAGTTCGGTTTGGAGGGGAGGGGGCGGGGGCGTGCGCCTCGCCGTCGACGTTGGCGAGAAGGGCCCCAGGAGGAGACGGCGAACTTGGGTGTGACGCTCGGGGCTCGGATGAGGAGGTTGGAATGGCTGTTGATAGGTGTTGCGACGCGACGCGACAAGGCAGAGGTGGATGTATTTTGTTGTGAGCCTGGAGAGACTCTTGTGAAGTTGGGACTTGGGATAGGGTCGAGGGGTCCCGCTGCCGGTGTGCGGGGAATGATTCCCACGCAGAGGCCGAGACAGTGCAGCTAACGGTTATCAGAGGCCATTGACCTTGGAACACACAGCTGGAGTTGAGATGGAGCAGGAGAAGGGAATGAGGTCCGATGAGCAGGAGGATGCCAGGAGGAGATGGCTGCTGAGGGCAGTCGACGATTATGCCGGAAGCCACGAACTTTTTGAGTGGAGGCAGAGAGAAGCAGCACTAGTAGAGAGCCAAAGTGCGGAGCAGCCTGCTTGTTGAGATGGAGTTGCAGTGAAATGTGGCCCGACACTGGGCAATGACGGCAGACTGCAGCAAAAGAAGCGGGCACTTTCTAGGGTCTGCTTAGCTCCTTGCAACCAAGGTGATTACGAGAGAGGGAGTGAGAAAGAGTGAGAAAGATGCGACATGAAAGGAGGGAGGTGGGAGGTGGGTGCAGGTGTAGAGTGCACCTTGCTTGAGGGCTTGTGTCCAGGTCTGGTGCTGGGCGTGTTTACAATCAGGTCATAATTGTTGCTAGTGATCTCATCATGTTTTGAATCAATCACCCTTTGCTTTTTGGTGCTGCAGCTGATGAGCTTGCTTGCTATCGGGAGGTCGTTATCAGCAGAAAATACTTCCGATAACAGATGTACCTCGTGTGCTCCCCTCAAGTCTCCTTGCATCCGAGGGAGCTGCAGAATCTAACAAAGTGTCTCAATAACTAGTCAACAAAAGCCACTGCAGTGGGCAAGGAGATGGTTTCAGTTCAGATCATCATTCAGCAGCAAGCCATCTCTTTGTGGCATCCTCCTGTGGTCTTCAACGATCGAGTAATCAAAGGTACCTATTTGTACCCCAGAATGTCCCTGGCCAAATTTTAGTGGTGTTGAGTGCTATGTGAGGAGTAGAGTAGAATATTGTTACCCCCCAGCTGACTCAGCAGCCTTGGAAGTTCCGATTCATCCTCGTTCGCCAATCAACTTGGACTGGTTTGACTACGCCAATTCCCGCTGACCTGACTTGACTGCACCCAAAGCTTGTCACTTGCTGAAGCCTCACCACCACCAAACCGCCATCACCCTCTCGACCTCCACACCACATCTACCTACACACACACACAGGCCAAGATGTCATACATTTCTCTGGCTCCCTTTGTCGCCAAGCGCCCCTGGCTGGGCAGTGCCCTCAAGCCTCTGGCCAACTGGTACGCCAGCGCCTCAGGCTACCGCCAGCTGGGTCTCAAGTAATTGATTGCCCCCTCTCCCTCTCCCTCCGTCCCCCCTCAGCCCAATTGGGATCAGACCGGCCCCAGATCACTGACAAGAACAACTTCCCGCAGGGCCGACGACCCTGATCCCCGAGGAGTCCGAGACCGTGCAGACGGCCCTCGCGCGCCTGAACGAGAAGGAGCGCTACGACCGTATTTTCCGCATCCGCCGCGCCGTGCAGTGCTCCATCGCCCACAAGCTGCTCCCCAAGGCTGAGTGGACCAAGCCCGCCGACGATATCCCTTACCTGGGGCCCCTCATCAAGGTTGTTGAGGCCGAGACCAAGGAGAGGGAGGCCCTGGATACTATGACTGTCTACAAGAAGCACTAGAGAAAGAAAGAAAAAAAGGGAGAGGGAGAGAGACTTGGGTGACTGGACAGCGCTGCCGCCTCCAAAACGCAGGCGGGTCATGGCTAGGTTTGGGGTGTAGGATATGGCAATGGGCCGAAGGCGGTGCGCGACAAGTTGAAAAGCTACCGGGACGAGGTCGATGTGTCGCGTGGAGGTTTTTCTCGGAGGAAGGCGCAGCTGCGTGGCATCCGCTGTGATTCGAACTTATTGGAGGCCGGATCAAACGAGGGGATCCTATCAGACGGAGCGAAGGTAGAGGAGTTGAGGAGGTCGGGGAATATACACTGTACCATACATGGCGATCCCGGATGGAGATACAAGACAAAAAGACACGGTTCTTAGACTATCCCCTTCTGCAACAGAAACTTGACCGCGAGACAACAGGAGTGTATTGCGTGGATTCTAGGCAAGCTTTGACAGGCTACTATGCATCAAGAGGACCCTCGGGAGACCAGAGCATCCGGCACTGGCCCTTGCCGAGCAGGTTTGAGAAGGTGGTAAAGAGGTCTCTTGACTATGAAACTTCAGAGGTAGAAGTGTACTCGCATACCCCTTGCATTTTGATATCCAAGCTCAGCGTTACCCCAAAGACATATAGAAAGTGGTAGGTATATATTAGTTACTGTCTTTCAAAGCTCAGCCAGACCAGCCTCCTCCCCATGGTAGATGGCCTGTCCACTCCTCCAGCTGCCTCATGTTGTCCTGTTGAGCCCTCCCCAATCCATCAGATCATGCTTCTGCACAAAGACAGAGGGAAGCCATTGTCCCTCCTCCCTCATCATGAAAGTATGCATCATCTAGCAACTGCACTCTCCAACCAAGTTTTGTCCAGCATATCCTCAAGACACAGAAATAGCCCAAAAACAAAACAAAATTCTAAAGAGTCCTCGGCATCTTTTGATCAAGCAAAGAAGAAGGTTGTATCCGAAGCTCGTTAGGGGGTCCACGGCTGGGATTGGATCGAGAATGGGAGACTGAAGACTGGAAAGCTCAGGGTCCATTCGTATCTGGGAGATCCCAGGCTAGCCTGGAAAAGATTCGTAATTATAAAAAAGGGGTGAGTAAATTGGGTAGCAAAAGAGGCTCGAGGCCACTTGGACGGTGTGTCGCGAGAGGGACCTCGATGCTCGTGAAAGGAAACGGAAACTCCATGTGCCAGCGGGCGATCGCAAGGGCGACCAGCGTGGGCTGCCATTGAGCCCGGGCGCCCATGGCGAAGAGGAAAAGTATGCCGAGATACCTGTTGCGTATGTCGAATTTATAGTTTGTTCATGATGGGTGATGATGGTGATAGAAGAGACAAAGCAGTGAGAAATCCCCAATCCCGCCCCCGCCGTAACTCCGTTTTGGTGTCGAAAGCCTGCCCGCCATCATTCGAGATAGGGTATGTGGCACCCCCGGTCCGTCCGTTCTGTATTCATGCTCTTCGTACACCATGCCTGTGTCTCCTGCCGTCCGGTCTAGAAGGTTGTCGGATCGGTTTGTCGGTACAAATAGGACGAGAAATCTAGCTGAGATCCCGCGAGAAGTGAAGGTGGATGTGCCTAGCCCAGAACTATGCGTTGCCGGGCTTCTCATCCGTGTCGATATGCCAGACCACGTAGTTGGGCAGGCCATAGACTCCGTACCCGGCTCGCTTGGCCATCTTTGCAAAGCCCTCCGTCTCGGCTTGGTTCTCGAAGGCGTACGCGGGGAAGTTGATGCCTGCAGCAGCAGCAGCAGCAGCAGCAGCAGCAACAGCATGTCAGTAGTCTGGCCATCAGCCTGGGGTAGCGAGAGTCCTGTCATCACGAACCTGATCGGTGCACATCAGCCTTGACAAGGATATTGACACCACCAATTCCGTCCAGCTCTAGCTCGACGTCCTTGTTATCACGCCAGTCGCCCATCTTGGCCATGTAGGTGCGCCCGGTGTCATATTGCTTGTAACCTGTGTCGTGTCGTCAGCCCCTGCCTGCTACCAGGGAACAGAAAGACGGGAGACATACCTTCAGCCAGCACGATGTCCTTGTCTAGCTTCGAGGCGAGCTTGCGGCCCTTGGCCGACTCAACCCAGGAATTGTAATCGACTTGTCTCACGGTCAGCATCACTACTGCATTGCCCCACGCCTGGTCTTCTCCAAGCGGGAAGGAGGGAGGGGAGCCGTCTTACATCGTCCTTCGATATCGCGACCGTCCTTGTATCGATGGAACCAGATATCTGGAAAAGTGTTAGTCCTGTCTGCTGAGATGTCGGCCCAGAACAATGCTTACTGGGGACAAGGATATCGCGGTCATGGGCGATGAAGTCCTCGATGATCTTCTTGGGGCTGTCCACGATGTCGACATCGCGCCAGTAGACCCAGGAGTGATCGGGCTTCAGGGCGGCGGAGAGGAGGTAGTTGCGAGCCCTGCCCATGGCCTTGCGGCGCGGGCCCTGTGCCTCGAAGCCGTGGCGGTCCTCGACGTTCTGGCTGAGGTGGAAGCCAAAGTCCTTCTCGACGACCATGGCGCTCCGGAAGGGGATGGTGTCGGGGCGCTTCTGTATCCTGTCGAGCTCCATGGCCAGGACGGCCATCGTGTCGTCGGCGGAGTCGGAGACGAGGAAGGCGACGTCGATGAGGTGGTGGGGATATGTCAGCTCGGCGAGGAGCTCAAAGTATTTGGAGAGGTAGGGGGCGGCATCCTTCAGAGGCGTCAGGATGAGGATCCGCTCCTCGTTCTGCAGTGCCTTCTTGGAGGACATGATCGGGTTGAGGTCGACGTGCTCGACCGTGGACGAGTTGACATGTATCGGCCTGTGGTGGTTGAAGATGACGGGGGTCTGAAGGTGCTTGTTCCATGCGACCTGCTCGTTGAGGGTCATCTCCATCGGCGGTTTTGAGGGACCCCAGCAGTAGAAACTGTAGAGACATGATCAGGTCAGTGACTTGGAGCCATGTAGGATTGTGCTTGAGAATTTTTCTTTGGAGGTTGGAGTTTGGGGCAAATGGCCTGCTGCCTCTCGACCCACCTCTGCATCTCAGACGCTGATGTGCTTATGCCGCGCCATAGTAGGAGGAGGACGCCTGTGATGGCGATACATAGTAGGAACCTCGTCCGCGTCAGGAAGCTCCATACGGCCCTCGTCGGCGGGAGACTGGCCCTCGCAGCCTTCCAGTTGATTCCACCCTTTGGTAGGAGCATGGTGGAAGGGGGTGGGGTGAATCTTGGGTGGCCCGCGGCACCACCCAGAAGAGAAATCGCGACAGGTCTGTTCAGGGCCCAGCTGCGCGCGGTAAGGTCGCGATCTGTCGCCTGGTCGCAGGCCGAGGGAGGATTGTCTCGTGCTGTCGGAGGCAACGGAGACGAGGGCAGGACTGTCTTGTCGGCGGTGACACGGCGGTAGTAGCTTGCCGGGAGGTAAGGGCGGTGGACTGTGCCTCGTCTGCTGTGCCCCGGAGTCAAACGCGACGTGGACGGAGGGGACGTCTGTGTCTGTGTCTTCGTGTGTGTGTGTGTGTGTGTGTGTGTGGCGCACGGGTGGTTGGGACGATGGGGCCAGAGAGAGGGGGGTTTGGTAGAGGATAAACGTTGGCGGTTCGAAGTTAATGTTCAGAACTGACGTGTTGGATTGGTCGAGGTGGCTCGTGATGCCCTGGCAAAGATAATCGATCGTTTGAGCTAGGGCGACGAATACGATAGGGAATAGGAACAGATCGAGAGGTTGAATCGTCGAGCGCTACCCAGGACAGAGTGAGTGAGTGAGTGAGCCCCCTAGGATCCAGATTCGCCCTAGCAAGAAGGAATGGTGTGCTGAGCCTCCAGGCCCAGCTTGCTGTGCTGTCTGGACTCTCTCTCAACGGCACAATGGACCTTATGGACCTACCTGACGGCGCCAAAAACGGCCACCAGGGATCCTTTGCGCTGCAGCCTATCAGGAAGTGCCTGAAAATACGAGAGTACTACTAAATACATTACAGGGGATGCCGTCGCGGCTGGTAGGGCGAACTGTCCTAAAGAACCAGGAGCTTGCCACAGTAGCCCGCTGAACCTTGCCCCATGACATCGGCTATTCCATAGGCGTCACTAGATTTTTGTATGTACGTCCGTATATGTAAAGATTTCCGCGCAATGGGCAATTTGCTTTCTTTCTTTTCTTTTTCAGGGGCCGTCATTGCTGCAGACTCCCCGACCCTGGCCGACAGGTAGCAGCCAGCCCCTTCTGCATCACACCAGTAAGCAACGAGCTCCTGACCCTCCCTGACCTCCTCCCTGCGGGCTGTCAGACGGTGGAGCGGAGCGTTGTATTACATTTCATTAGCGACCGTGCTATATATGCAATAATACTATGGATGGTAATATGGACGGGGCCGGAGGAGCTCGAGATGAGATGAGCCGGGATGATTAATTGATTGATTACATGTCTCTGCAGCCGCCTGGTCCTCTCTGCTTTCTAGAAACAATGCAGCCTTAGATCACTCTTAGGTGAGTTTTTCTCTTTTCTTTTTCTTTTCTCTTTTATCCTTTTTTTTTTTTTTTTAGGGGGGTGCGCTTGTCCTCCTCCTCCTCCTCCACTGTACCAGTGTAGTAGTTGGTCTACCATCAGATGTTGGATGTTCTTCTTGGTATTGGTAATTTCTTTCCCCTTTGCTAGATGTTATAGCCGCTCAAGGCAAGGTATAGTATCATGGCAGTACTAAGTAACTTTATAAAAAGCTACAAGATCCGCTCATTTCCTTCGAGATCCATCTTTTTTTTTACCAATGGCTGGATCTCCCTTAGTATGCTCTACTGTACCGAACCACAACCCCCTATTCCTCCATACATTCTAGAACACTGTCCTATACCCAGCCCATACGCCTCTCTCGTCCTTTTAAGGTTTAGACTACACACAGGCTTATCTACAGGGCTATTCTTTTTCTTTTTTTTTTCCTTTTGTGGGATGAGTATACTAAGTACTTACGGAGTATGGAATGCTGCTGAGAACGGTGTCACCAGGTCCAATCTCCCAGCCCCGAAAGGCTTCGAGCACCCTCAGCATTCCAGACCTCAGAGTATCCCTCAGCCTTTGCCCCTTAATGGTACTGAAGCGATATCGAATCTCAGGGCTTGGAAGTCAGCAGCCGGCTTTTGAGGGGATTCAAGTCTGCTGCATCAAGTCATGTGAACCGCGTTCATCATCAATCCGCCAATTTGTTAATAAATCCACAATAGCTACTATCTGAACTGCCCTAGATCTTTCTCTTGCCTTGTAAGGAGTGTCCTTGCGTGGTGGCTACAGCCTACAGTGCACCAGACCACGTGAGTTGGCGGTCCAGAGGCGCCTGAGTGACGCCAGTGTGTCAGGATGACATGCGTAGGGCGCGTGTCTCATACAGGAAAGTCCTCCCAGTGCCGCCTGGTCCCTCTCCTTCTCCTCCTCTTTCTTGTTCCTCTTACTAGCCTGTATAATCGGTGGCTCCAGCAATTATCCAGCTCATTATTTGTCGCCAATGTCAATCTGGGTCTCCAAACTGTGCTGTGGACAATGATTGAGCACTCGACAGCATATGACGTCGATTTCCACTCTTGTTCTTCCTGAGTGAGCCTGTTGATGGCTACATGCAGAGTCTTGCCTTGCATCTGTCCCACGTATCCTCTGCACAGCAGCTGTTGGTCGCAGTCGCTTGTACTCTTCCAGATCTCAACTTCTACACGTCTACTACGCTCTACACCCACCGCGCGCTTCACAATGACGACCAGGCGATCTGCTCGTCTCACCGCGCGGGCTGAGACTAAACCCGCAGGCAGCGAGTCCACGTCGATGCCACCTCCGCCTGCCCCAACCCCAGCAGGCAGGTCACGCAAGAGGAAAGCAGCATCTCCCCACCAGCCGACAACGGCGGGCCGTTGTCAGTAGCTCCGTCCACACCCAAAAGGCGGGCTCCGAAGTCTGCTGCTCCAGCCGCCCTGGTGCCGCAGCACACACCCAGCGCCGTCCGCCTCATCGCTGAGCCAGCCGTGTCAAATGGACCCGGAACGCCATCGACCACGACGCCTAAGCGCAAACCTCGTGCCGTAGCCCGTCTTGCCGATCCCAAGGGGACCAACGCGCCCCTCCTGTCGCCCGAGACGTCCCGTGTCGCGGCCGTCAAGCCCAGCCTCGAGGCAGTGACTCCCAGCCGCCGACCTGGACCGACGACGGCCACGATCCTCGCCGACGCCTGCGCACACCTCGTCGCCACCGAGCCCAGGCTCAAACCGCTCATCGACGCCCACCACTGCCGGATCTTCTCCCCAGAAGGCCTCGCCGAGAAGATCGACCCCTTCGAGTCTCTCGCGTCTGGGATCATCTCACAACAGGTCAGCGGCGCCGCAGCAAAGGCCATCAAGGCGCGCTTTGTCGCGCTGTTCGACAAGGACGCCGCCGCAGCCGAGGCCACGGTGACCACGGCCTCGCGCAAGTTCCCTGCGCCGTCGCAGGTGGCCGTGGCATCCATAGAGACGCTGCGGGGCGCGGGCCTGTCGCAGCGCAAGGCCGAGTACCTGCAGGGCCTGGCCGAGAAGTTCAGCTCTGGCGAGCTGACCGCCGCGCTGCTGGCCGACGCGCCGTACGATGAGGTGCTGGAGAAGCTGATCGCGGTGCGCGGGCTGGGCCGGTGGAGCGTGGAGATGTTTGCGTGCTTTGGGCTCAAGCGCATGGATGTCTTCAGCACGGGCGACCTGGGCGTGCAGAGGGGCATGGCGGCCTTTGCGGGCCGGGACGTGTCCAAGCTCAAGGCCAAGGGCGGCGGCAACAAGTGGAAGTACATGAGCGAGCAGGATATGGTAGACATGGCGGCGCCTTTTAGCCCCTACAGGAGCCTGTTCATGTGGTATATGTGGCGGGTGGAGGAGACGGACATCAGCACATTGGAATGAGGGCGCCTGTCCTCCTCCGGTCCGACAGAGCTACCAGATCTACCAGCTACGAGTCCGAGGGATCGAGTCTTGGCACGTACGAGAGGATTCACTTTGTGCACATGCAGGATGCGGCCTTTTCTGGTCCTTGGGCGTTAGGAAGATAAGCACGTCGAGAGACCGAAAGACAGATCCGACCGGTCCAGGATTTGGAGCCAGGAGATCGTCTCGAGAGCACGAGCCAAAGAGTCCGATCAAACGGCATAACGACTTGGACCAAATGGAGAACTGAACTTTGTTTCTATGTAGGACTTTGGGAACACAAAACAATACTTGGACCTTTAGAGAATCCATCTCTGCATCGAGATCAGCCTCATTCGCACAGCCTAATCATGTTTACCAGCGCGCGCCCCAGACGTCTCAAGAGAACGAAGACCAAGCCAGCCCATTGGGCCCGGCCAAGCATAAACCCGGCACTCCAAAACCCCAAACAAACGCACCTGCGGCAGACAAGCGGCGATGCCAAAACTCTCAGTCTGACCCCATCTCTCTCAGCGGCGGACAAAGCCTCCGCCCGCACCACGGTCGACCATGTATGTACCACAGTACGGACGTACCATAGTATATAAATATCGGGGGCTATGCCTGTCATGCCGCTCCTCCCTCCCCCTCCCGAAGAACCTCTCCTCGGGCGGGAAATTAATAAAGGAACCAGCACGGACCCGCACAAAGACAGACACACTGGGACAGGGGCGACCTGTCTTGTCCGGACGTGCATCTTCTCTGATGTAGTACTATGTGTATGGTAAAAGTTCATAATGTGGAGAGGACATTCCACAAGATCCAAAGAAAATCCTTGGACGGAAATAGGTTGTGTAGTTGAGACAGATGAAGGGAGATTACTATGGTACTGCCGTAAGATCCAGATAGGCTGATGCGCGCCTCTCTCATATATCTGAAATACCAGGGCTCTCTCTCTCTCTCTCCCTTCTTTCTCACACAAAGTGACAACCTGTTTTTTTGGGCTTGGCATGGTGAGACAACTCAACTTCAATGCAGACCCCCTCCTCCTCCTCCGATCGCTGGTTCGAGACAGAAACCTAGGTAGCAAAAAGAAAAAGAGAAAGCAAAAGAAGGAAAAAATAACCATTCCCAAAAATACCGGTACTTTACTCATTCACTGGTGGGGTTCTGTACCACGAATTACACGCTTGGCGCGCAGACAAGCTTCTCTATGACCTTGTGAGTATACAAGTAAATATGCATGCATGCTCGCAGGACATATTCCATTCGAGACTGTGCGTGATATGGCCCCCCCAAAATTTAAATTATTCGCTTGCCAGCATTGGTGAACGGGGGATGTTTTGTGTAGAAGAGAGGAGTGTGTGCGGCACTGCAGTGACGACGCGATTGGCGAATGGCCACGAAGACTAAAGGAGGGAAAAAAAAAAAAAGGTTTCTTTTGTGGTGGCCACGACGCCACGCATGCTGTGTTGCAGCGTACGTGACGGCCTGAGGATACAGAACACAGCGCGACAGGATGGGACAGACAGACGGATGGGTCGATCGATCTACTTCGAAGTATTGCGGAGGGACCAACTGCCACACACACACACACACACACACACACGCGAACACACATATAGTGACATGTTCGCCATGCCGCTTCAACCCGAACCTAGGTGACTGGCTTGGCTTGCCTTCACATCAAAAAGTCGCAACAGTCATATGGGAGCGGTGTGGTGTTCGGGATCGTAGCGAGGCAAGCATCGAAGACTTTGTTCCGTCACGCAATACATTGAACGGGACGGACGAACTGCAGACATGTCTGTACCATAGTACTTACAGCCCACCCACAAAAGGTTCGGTTCGGTCCATCATCTGGTGGAAAGGTGGAGAAGGTCTTGTCTTGCTGCAGGGTGATGTTCTTTTTGTCTTCTTTCTTATCTCCATCATTCCTTATGGGCCAGGAAGAACCAGAACATTCGCACAAGCAGCATCCATCCATCAATCGTAGATCACAATCCGCTTGGATCGAGAGAATGGCCGGGCGTCCCGGGGGCGGGCCTGATCGTAGAAGAAGAGCTTGGTCCGAGCCGGGTTGACGGAGGTTTTTTTTTGCATTTGCGTCTGCGTCGGTGGCACAGGTCGCTTCATTGGCCGTGGACGCCTCCGTGCAGGTTGCTTGCTTGCTTGTCTGGCGTTGTGGTCGAGACGAGGCTGAGGAAGGGAGGAGGTAGGTGGGTTGCAGATCGGGGGCCCTTGTCTGAGAATCGTGTGTCTGGCCAGCCTTGGGTCTCTGCTGTTGGCCCTGCTCAGGACCGGCCTCATTAAGAGAGCCTCAGGAAACGACAGCGAAAAATCCCGTCGCCTCTCTAAGCTCATCATCCTATAGCAGGCTCTTTCTCCAGGGTGGTCCAATAGTGTGTCTTTTTTCTTCTTCTTACAATAATAACAACAGCTTCTTTCTCTAGCAAGTCTGTTTTCCACGAGTACTCCTTCGTGGACTGGTATCACGGCCCCCTCCCGGGCCTGCAATTCGGTTGTTGCTGCTGTTAGTGGAGAGTGAGTGAACAACGACATCATCCTTTGAGCAAGCCTTAAAAGAATTTCGCTGTAAATCCCGTCCTTGTCCGATACTGACCCCCATGGTAGGAAGGGAGGAGGGAAAAAGAAAAACCAGAAACAGTCGCTGACGGAGATGCAGCCGCCTAGACCTCGCAAAGGTTTGAGAGTGTCGCAGGATGGCCATGCCCGGCCCCCAGTTTGTTGGCTGACTCGCCCCAGTCAGTGTGTGATGTTTGACCCGCGGGCGACATCAAGCAAACAATCAAGGGGTGTTGTCTCTCTCTCCTCCCCCGTCGTCGTCCACCACGGCGGAACCTGCGCCACTCGCGACGCACGCTGTGGTGGCGGTCGTCGTCGCAAGCACACACACGCACACACACACGGCCTATCCGTCCGTCGTGCCTACATTTTCCGAAGAGAGACAAACACCGGATGAATCTTGTCAGAAGAGCCGATTCGATGCGGCTTTGCAGAGGAGGCGTAGCGACGGGTCATGACGAAGAGGCGCACACAGCCACGGAAACCAGTGCGTGTGGAATGAGAGACCTGATGATGTCGTTCATGTGGATCCTGCAACCATTTATATCAAACTGTCTGATCTTTTTTTAAAAAAAAAAAAAACTCCCTTTCAACGAGGCCTCCACAGCCTCCTCCATCATCGAACATACTGAATTAAGAAGACCAGAGAATGGATGGAAGCCACGGGTTTCTCTTTCACGTGAATTAGGCTCGGTCAGCCTCCCTCCAGGGGGCAACAAGGGCGGGAAGGGGTCGAGTTAGGCAGGACGAGGCCCGGGCAATTTCAAGATATACCCATTGACCAATCATCTCGCCGTTCCCTCCGACTTTTACCAGATCCTGATCTCCCATCAGTACGACCCGGGGTGGAGACGGGGGGAGGAGGGAGGGAGGGAGAGCAAGGGGGAAGGGGGGAAGGGGGGGCGTGTGTCTATCGGCCTCGATCAGGGTTGCTGAGATACGCAAAATGAGCGGACCACTTTTCTGTCTATTAGAGTCATGATAAGGACCGACGGCCCAATGCTACTTCATATATGATCAGTCCTTCGCGTCAAGAAAGAGAGAGATTCGAGGGGAGGGGGCTTCGGGATGAATGATGAAGGGCGTCCCACATTACAAGAAGGTTTTACCTGCCCATCTCATCAAACCAGGCGAGCGTCTGTGTTAAATAAATAAATAAAAAAGAGAATGAATATACGGGAGGTTCGGATTCGCTAAGAAGAGAGGAAAAAGAAGGATGGCAAACGAAATCGACAAGACGACGGCGCCGCCGACTAGTCGGGCCAGCGTGCACAGACAACGAACAGACGCGTTGGCCAGTGTGTGAGGGAGAGCTTTCATGGATCCTTTTTTTCTTTTTCTTTCTTTCTTTGTCTTCTTCTTGGCATCGAGTCTACTATGGTGCCATAGCAGTACTTAGTAGTACGACCTGTGTCGGCAGCCTGCAGTCGTAGGCGAGATGATTGGTGCAGACCTGCTTTTGTACCACCACCACCACCACCATCACCACCACCCACTGCCGCGCAACAAATTCAAATTTCGGTGGTTTACGAGCACTCTCCCACACCTCGTGAGGCAGTGCAGTGGCAGCCAGAGCTAATGCTCCCTGGTGGCAAGCTCCCTTAGCGCGGCATTAGCAGCGAGCTCTCGCATCTACATAGTACAGGCCGTTTACTTGGTAGCAGTCTTGGGTCGCACCGTTTTAGGGCATCTGGCCTGGGCCCTTTCCCGCCACAGTGGGAGACGGTCCTTTTCTTCAGACGCGTATACTTAGTGCTAACTACCATTGGAACTTAGTAGTAGTGCGAGACGACGCTCTGGGTGCTAGGGCATTTGCCCACTTAAGAAATGCCGATCCGAATTATCAATTGATCGTCAAAGGAAAGAAAGAAAGGCATCGAGAAAAGCTTCATGCTATTACTACTTACCTTCGGCCCCTGTCGCACATCCCCATGTGAGAGCGTCGAGGCCATCTGACAATAAAGGGCCTTGAAGGGCCGCCATACGTCATTTCCCAATAGGCTCGCACCTGAGAAGGCAAGTTGCACCGGCCAGTCCGCCGACGACAGCGTCCGCGGCATCGACCTCACCGGAGATGATCCAAGCCAGGGGAATCTAGCTGGCTGCATAAAGGAAATGGCCCGCCGGTGGCAACCTCTCCCAAGAAAAGAAAGAAAAAAAGAAGAAAAAAAAGGAGCAAACGAGCAGGCCTTAGCCTTAGGCTTAGTTCGAACCCCGCCGCCCGCCCAGGGAAAAAGGACAGGCATCGCCTACCCGGCTGGCCGGGGACTGAGCTTGGCTGAGGGACGCTACTAAAACCTTCTGGCACACTTGTGCTAACGCGACCATTTTTCTGCGGCTCAGCGAAAGAGAGAGAGACCAACAACTTCTTTAGCCTCTTCCCCCCGATCCCGACCGAGCTAGAGTTTTTTAAGATGCAAATCTCAACAACAGCAGGTTTGGGCATTTGTAAGAGATGGCGATTTGCAGCCCTACTTAGTATAGATGACAGCTGAAGACGGAAATGGGCCACATGCGTTGCCACCAGAGGGTGAACGTCGTAATCTCGGTACACAGTAGTATGATTGCGGGACCCAGCGAGCGCCAGTCAAGGGCCGGTCTGCCCAGATCAAGGGAAGTGCAGGACGAAGCAGGGCAGGGCGGCAGAGGGATTCGTAATCGGCTTGTGCCGAATATCCAGCGCTCCAGCCACAGAAATCCGCTTGTTGACGTGGTTGAAGAAATCCATTGGAGGGCACAAGGCGGAAGTGCCGGCACGTAGAATGGCAGATGGTCCTTTTTTTTTTCTCCTTCTTTTTTTTTTCTCTCTCTCAAGGTTTAACGGTTCTTCGGTCGAAACAAGGGCGCATTTTTCTATTGGCAAAGCAGGTGTCAACATCGAGAGATCCTGTTTTCTGTGAAACAAAAAGCCCTGATGTGACGTTGACCTGATCTGGATTCTGATCAGCGGGCGAATCCTCATCAGCTCTTGCCATGGGGAACCTTGGAGGGCGACCTTTCCTGTCCCCGCTGGTCGCATGGGGTTTCTCTCGCTGTGTGTGTGTGTGTGTGTGTGTGCACACGTAGAGAGGTGAGTGTGAGTGGTCGATCAGGAGAAAGATGCCGTTTCCCGAATTGCCACGAACGTGTGTGCACGGGATATGCAGTAGTACGTCTGTACATGGTGCCCAAGTGGACACCAGGGACAGCCAGACACCAGACAACCAACACATTCAAGAAGCGCCGCGTCCTGATCTTCAGTCTGGTGGCTGGTTGGGCAAGGGAAAAAAGAGGAGCCATGACGCGGTGGACAGAGAGAGACCAGACGAACAAGACATGAACGTATGGGCTCTCTTGTTGATGGTGGAATAAACTTTTAGTGCCGGGGAGACGGTATCAATTAATCCATAAACGCCAGTCAGCTAATGCTTGGTATACTATGTATGCACGCACCCCGTTAAAAAAAAAAAAAAAAAAAAAAAAAAAAAAAAAGGGAATCTCAACGGCGTACCATTGTAAGTAGTAGCAGTATTATGTAGTACTAAGTACAGGGTAAAAGAAGAAGAAGAAAAAAAGAAGGGGAAACGCAAAAAAAAAAAAAAAAAAAAAAAGTGTGTGCATGGTCTGTATCAATAACGAGTCCATCGATCGCGGCAGGATCTTCCTTTCCTGGGGGATGAGGGATCCATGCCCGGGCACCCCTGCTCCAGAGCTCCGTATTTTCGAGACACACCCAGGCATTACTATGGTACAGGTCGCTGCCCAGGTACCATAGTACTATGTAGTATGATTTCCCTGGTTTTGGGTCACAGTGGGCGCTGTAACTCACAGGCTCGATGGAGCAGGGCAGGGGGGCACAAACCTTGGAAGGGGGTGGGGAGGGGCGTGAGTCGAACGATCACCAGCGGCCCCCGCCTGAATTTTCTCATTAGCTCGCGCAGATTGGAGCGCTGCAGGGTAGGCCCATGGTGCATGTCCCAGTACGAGTCCAGTCCCCATCTGGCATCCGCAATCACTGCAGTTGGGTCCCCCCCTTTCTCTGGGGCCTTAGCCGAGCCCTTTTCGCCCACCCACGGCGGCCTGCACACCTGGCGCACGCTTGCTTTAATCAACACCACGCCAGGCCCAGCCCCCGTCCCTTCTTCTCCTCCCTTCCACCCTTTTTCTTCTCTCTCCATTCCTCGTCTCATTTTCTTCTCTTCTTCCTGAAGCCCTCTTCTCTTCCCTCTCTCTCTCTCTTTCTCTCTTCCTTCCGTCTTTCTACTTCACGACACTCGCTACTGTCCAATATTTATCTGGTGTGGAGAGAGCCAAGAGGAAGAATACCTAATTTTCAAGCCTACTTCCTGACCTTACTAAACTCGCCCCCTTTTTCTCCCTCCTGCCGCGTCGTCACCAGCCATCACCAGACCAGCTCCTTCCTCAAGCTCCTGGAATTCCACGCCATTCTTCGACTGGAATTTTGTCCCATAAATCTTTTCACATCGTAAGTAGCATGCACACAGAGACAGCCGTCGAATTCCTCCCTCTCTCTCTTGCCCCAACCCAATTGCCACTGCCTGCCCTTTTCGATTGGATTGTGGGTTTGTTTTGTTTGGATATTCTGGGAGCCACGGCAACCACCTCCCAGCCTCCTGCGACTCCTTTTCACCTCGACCTTTCGCCATCATTATCAGCTGTGACTGCTCAAGACCTTTGCCCGTCTTGCAGCAGAAAGCACAGTTGGGAAGGAGCTCTCCAAACAAGGTCGATCTGGAATCACAAGCGACTGCGAAAACACCAGCAGAGCGGTCTGGCGCGTTTCGTTCGATCCCATCGACATCTCTGCGTTTTGGCTTGGTTTCCTCCCCATCTTTCTCGCTCCGATCCCATCACACTCAATTTTGGAACCCATCAGTCAACATCAATACTTTACGACCGAGTTTTTTTTTTTCTCTCGCGTCCAAGTCAGTCGGTTCTGTGACGAAGTAAACAACATCAGCATTCATCTTTCAGTCACCCGCGACATTTACAACCCGGGCTCGTGGATCCTGGACCTGTATCCTTTTTCTTTTTGGATTCCTCGTGTTCACGAAATCACCATCACACAGCACCAGCACCAGCACCCATTTTAACCTGAGGGCATCGAAAACTGTCTCGATCATCCAGCTAACTCGTCAATTGGATCAGCCCCCGTCAAAATGTTCTCCAAGATTGCCATTGCAGGCCTGCTGGCTGCCACCGGCGCCACTGGTAAGTTTTGTTCCCACTAGCCACCGCCCCTAATCTCTGGAGGGAGAGCGACTGTTCACCTGAGCTTTATGGGTCGGCTAACACATTCTGCAGCCGCGTCTTCTTGCTCCTCCGCTACCTTCACCGTCACTGCCTCTTCCGACGCCGCTATCGCAAGCTGCACCACCATCACTGGTGATGTCGTGATCTCCGAGGATGCTGGAACCGCCGTCGACCTCGGCAGCGTCGCGTCTATCGAGGGCAGCCTCACGGCCGAGAGCTTGGCCCTGATCTCCCTGACCGCCGGCAGCCTCAACTCCATCTCGGACACCTTCTTCCTGAGCAACCTGACCACCCTGTCCACCCTGAGCATGACTGCTCTCGAGAGCGTCGGCAGCATCCAGTGGCAGACCCTTCCCGCGCTGAACAGCCTGACCTTCACCACTGGTGTGAACAAGGCCTCCAGCGTCACCATCAGCGACACCCACCTGGGTAGCCTGGAGGGTCTCAGCCTGGAGACCGTCGGCACCATGGACCTGAACAACAACGGCCGTCTCACTGAGATCGACCTGGCCCTGACCAACCTGACCGGCCTCACCCTGCAGGCCAATGGTCAGGACCTGGCTGTCACCCTGTCCAGCCTCGTCTGGGCTGCCAACCTGACCATTGCCAACGTCACCACCTTCTCCGTCCCCGCCCTGGAGGTCGTCAACGGCTCTGCCCGCTTCGACTCCAACTACTTCACCTCCTTCTCGGCTCCCAACATGACCCAGACCTCCTCTGGTGACCTCTCTTTCATCAACAACGCCGACATGACCAGCCTCAACCTGCCCGTGCTCGAGAAGGTCGGTGGCGGTCTGACCATCGTCAACAACACCGCCTTCCAGAACCTGACCCTCCCCAAGCTGGCTACCGTCCTCGGTGCTGTCGACTGCGGTGGCAACTTCACCAAGTAAGTCAATAATCAATGATGATTGGTAATCTATGTCTTGTCTACAAGTATGGTATACTGAACATATTTCTCCCACAGCGTCGAGATGCCCGACATTAACGATGTTGTCGGTACCTTCACCGTCACCTCCACCGAGGATATCGATGACGACTGCAAGGTCATCAGCTCCCACGCTCCTTCTCCTACCGGCAACGGTGACATCCAGGGCAAGACTGTCTGCAACTCCAAGAACGCCAACGCCAACTCTGGAAGCGCCAGCGGTGGCTCCACCAGCAGCGGCTCCAGCAACTCCAGCAGCAACGCCGCCAACCTGCACGTCAGCTCTGCCGTCGTCGGCCTCAGCTTCGTCGGCCTGCTGGCGCAGATGCTGTAAAAAGGGGAGGGCGGCTGTCTTGGTGGCATAAGATGGAGAGATGAGGGTTGTGTTGCTTTTTGGTAGCATTGATGTGATACTGCTTAAGGGTCAGGGTAAACAAACAGGAGGCGTTCTTTCCTTTTACAACAAATTCCCCCAGGATGATAGGATCTTTTTCGTGTCTGAAGGTCTGGTTTGTTTAGCTCAGCAAGTCATCCGCACTCGCGCACGTGGTTCATCGGAGTCGCTTTTTTCTACGTACAGGAAAAACCACACTAGACTAATAATTCCTCCCTTTTTCTTTTATCCCGTAACAGAAACAACCGTCCATGAGCGTCGGCGCGTGCGTGCTTGGTGGTCATTGACCTCGGAATGTGTCAAATAATGCTTGTTTGTCCTGTCTCGTGGGGAGGCTATCTCATCAAAGGGGGTGGGGGTTGAAGGGGCTTGGATCAGTATCTGTGAGGGAGAAGATGGATTACACTCCATGTGATAATAATCTGGTGCGTCGCGGCCGTGATGGAGAACCGAAAAACCATAGGGAGGGACTGGCCGACCTGAGGTCTGGCCTGGATGGAATTGGATTTCCTGTGGTGATATGACAATTACTCTGAGCTTGGATGGTTGTTTCTTCGAGGTCTTTGTACATAGCTAGGAGTTCTCCCTCCAGAATTGTCGCAAATTCAGGTCAATAGTCCCTTCCAACAGCGTCTTTCTCCTTTTCTTTGTGATATGCGTCCCCCTCCCCCCTCTTCACTTGTGATACTATATGATGCAAATTGTAGGAGAATCAGTACTGACCAGATAGATAAACAGATAGATATTCAACCTGATAACCATCACTACTGCTAGCTACTCTGTGTGTGTGTGTGTGTGTGTGTGGCTGCTCCAGTCAAGCATACACACCCCTCTCGAACTTGTCGGCGTCCCAGAAACGCGCGGCGATGGCGTTGCCGTTAAAGACCCTCCCCTCGAGCGCGTTGACGGCCCGCAGCGCGGACACGGCGTCGGTGAACTTGATAAAGACCTGCCGGCCCGCGATGTCAATGTACAGCCGCTCGACGCGGCCGTACTTGTCGCCGCACTCCTCGCCAATCTCCTGGCCCAGCCCGTCGCTGATCTCGGCCTCGAGGTTGTCCATGCCCTCGAGCATGTTGCGCAGCACCACCACCTCCGACATGGGGCCGAACTTAGTGCCGCTGCTGCTGTCGTCGTCTGCAGCAGCAGCAGCAGCCGTCCTGCCCCCGACGATGGTGCCCCGCCCGCCCGGCTCCGCGAACCCGCCGCCCTCTGCGTCCGGCCGCTTCTTGCGCTTCTCGACCTTGACGGACAAGGGGTTGATGATGCCCGACGAGGACGCGCCGAGGCCTGTGCCGGCGGTCCAGCCATACTTGCTCATCAGGCGCTGGGCGAAGCCCTTTTGCCCCGGCCGGTTGGTGCGGGACTGCTGCGCCTCTTCGCCTTGTGCGTCGGGCCCGCCGAGGCCGAGGGCAGGTGGGAGGTCGATGTTTCCTATGTTGTCGTCGTCGTCGTCTTCGTCGTTGTTGTCGACATCCATGGCGTCGTGAGGAGGGGCGGCGCTGGGCTGGGGTGGTGCTTCGTAACGTACTGGGCCGCGGGTGATGGTGGCGCCATCTTGGGCTGGCTCCTCGAGAGGAGGAGGCGGTGGGGGTGGTGGAGTCGGAGTATCTGTGGATGGTGGTGGTGGTGCCTTTCCTGACAGCGCGAGGCGCCGGGCATAGGCGTCGTCGCCCGTCGCGTCGTCGGGCACAGGCGCTGGTTGGTCTCGTGGTGGTGACATTGGTGGTGGTGCGAAGGAGTACTCGGCCGGAGGGGCGAATTGGTCTGATAAGAGAGAAAAATATGGTGAGCAATGACGAGAGCATATCATCCAGGGAGCGAGCGATGTTGCTGCTAAGCGTAAAGAGAGAGGGGGGGAGAGGGGAAGGGGGGACAAAAGCAACAAGACTTACTACCCAGACCCATCCTGCCGTCTTCCTCATGCCCCTCCTCGTCCTCCTCGTCACTGCTTTCATCATAGCTTCCCCCTCCTCGCCCTCCTCCTGCGCCTGTGCGCATAAAGCACAGCCTTCCACTCTTGCACCTCGCGTATCCTCTCTTCGCTCCGGAGGTACTCGTCGACGTTGGTCGGCCGCGCCGGGTCATAGATCTCGTCCCAGTCCGTCTCGCGCTGGCGGCCGTCATCCTGCGCGTTCATCTTCTTCCTCTTGCGCGCCGCCTTGCGCCCGCCCCGCTGCCGCTTCTCACCTGTGCCCCAAAGATTGTACTCATCGTCCTCGGTAGCGGCCCAGTCGGCGAGGGTTGTGCGCTGCTGCTGCTGCTGCTGCTGCTGCTGCTGCTGCTGCTGCTGCTGCTGTGCTTGTGACGGTAGGAGGTCGGGTGGCTGTGTTAGTGTTGTCGTTGTCGTTATTGTCGTCGCCGCTGTGGTGGCGCTGCCCTCGCCTGCGGAGGCGTCTGTAGTGGGAGGAGGAGGTGGTGGTTGTTGTTGTGGTATAGCCTTTGGAAAGCTGGGCTTGGGAGGTTTCTTCTGGTTTGCTTGTGGGCGACGGATAATGGGCTGGAAGCGCATGGCTAGAAAGAGAGCGTCCGAGGAGACGTGGTCTAGTCAGCCAAGAAGCGGTAGGGAAAAAAGAACCAATTGCTGCTGCTGGTGGTGCTGCTGCTGCTGCAACCCATTGGTGGAGAGAGGGGAGGAGAAAGCTCCTGCGTACCCGGGATGGCCTCCTTCCTAGAGGCGTCGTCCTTGTCTCCGCCGTCATAGACCACAGGCGCACCAGTGATGGACGCTGGGGCCGAGGCAGAAGAAGCGTCGGCCGCCTTTGGGTTCAGCAGGTTCGCGTAGAGCGACATGCCGCCGCCGGCTTTGGGCGGTGGTGGAGGCCGTGCGGCCATGTCTCTTTTTATCTTTTGTCCCCCCTTCAGCCTTTCTCTTCCCGTTTCTTTTGTTTGCTTTTTTGTTTCCTTTCTTGAGTCGGTGTGTGCCAGGCTGAGCCAGGAGTGGGAATTCTGGTAAGCTCGTTGGGCGCAGGAAAATGGCAGCGCGAGTGTGCTCTGGGGTTGGTGATAGAATGGGAATGGGTGTTGGTGTTGGATGTAAGACGTAAAGTGCTGTAGATAATAGCCCTTGGTTGCGCGATGCCCACTGAAGGTTCGGGTGCAGCGACTAAGTAAGTAAAAGTGGGGCATGCTGTGCTTTTACATATATGTACTATGCAAGTAATATGAATGCAGAGAGGTAGTACGGACCACATGCATGCAACTCATTACCTGCCTTCAGAACGACCGTATGAGACATGTAGGGAAGATTAGATTTCAAATGATGGAGAGATACCAGACACCATCTGTGGAAGCTTCCAAAACCGCAACAGATTGATCTCGCGATGAGCAGGTATGCCTCGAATATTGACATCAGCGGCATATACATCCACAATTAGCATCGCACTCGGCGATGTCTTGTCGCTCAGTGTTCATCTTTCCAATTTTACACACATGTAGCAAGCAAGACCTTCGCGATTGAGAGACTAGATAAACAGGCTTATGATCGTATAGTACACAGCACACGCTGACAACAAGGACCGCTCCCGGTCTGTGGCCAAGATTCGACAGTTCTTCTCCTACCAGCAAAGCAGCAAAGCAGCAGAGCAAAACCCATAGACAAAATGATGCCCCAGGTCCTATCCTGTTAAAACAACGATCAGTCACTTACTTGTCAGACATAGACGTAACGCAGAAACCACTCCCTCCTGCCCCCCCGCCGACACCCCAAGAAGGGTCTTGGCTCCTCATTTCTACTCCTTCTTCTTGTGCTTCTTCTCCTCGGACTCCTCCTCTACCTTGGTCTCCTCGGCCTCATCACCGTTGGTCTCCTCCTCTTCCTTCTCCGTCTCCTCCTTCTCCGCCTCGGGGCCAGTAGCCCCGTTCACAGCATCAGACTCGACCAGCTTCTTCACGGCCTGGACGGTCCCGGCGGGGCTGCCGGGCTCGGCCAGGAGCACCTTTCCCGCCTTGTCCACCACAAAGACGCCCCTCTGGGTGCCGCTGGGGGTCTTGCTCAGGCCGATCGCGGCGATCAGGCCGGCCTTGGGGTCGCACAGCAGGGGGTAGGGCAGCTTCTGCTTCTCCTTGAAAGTGGTGTTGCTCTTGGGCGAGTCCCGGGAGAGGCCGTAGATGGCGAGGCCGCCGGCGGTCAGGGGCTCGTACGAGTCCCGGAACAGGCAGGCCTGGTTGGTGCAGCCGGGCGTCGAGGCCTTGGGGTAGGTGAAGAGGACAACACCAGATCCCGACTTCTCGACGAGGGCGGCGAGGGTCGTGGTGGTCCCGTCGTTGAGGGTGACCTCGCCGCCAAAGGTGGCCAGGTCGACGCTGTCGCCGACTGCGACCTTCTTCGAGGCAGTCCCATTGGCCTTGGCGGGCGGCGCCTCCGCCTTGGCTGCAGCAGGCGCGTCCGTCTTGCCCTTGACGGCCGGCTTGACCTTGGCCGCGACCTTGGCTGCCTTCTTCTTGGGAGGCTCGGGTGCTGGCGGGGGAGCCTTGCGCTTGCGGAGCTCAACAGGCATCTTGAGGGATTAGAGGAATGAGTCTAGAGTGGAGGGAGGGCGAGCCTGTCAGCCACAACCTGGCAGTCGTCGTCAAACGATGTTTATCATCGTAGAATAACAGAACAAATGCAGTGGCACGTCGAGAGAGGTTCATGTCATTATGGGAATGGAGACCTACAGGCTGTGGAGAAGTGGTGAAACAAGCAGAGTGCCGTGAGCCCGAGGAGGAGAGGGTAGAGAGTACAGGTCGAGAGTGGCCTCGAGTGTGTGACTACGAGGGGAACGGGGGGGGGGAGGGTTAAGAAGTTTGAGCTTACGACAGTGTACAGTGGCGATGGGAAGGTGGGAAAAGTGATGTGTTGGGAAAAGGCAAAACAGGGAAGAGGAAAAAAAAAAAAAAAAGAAAGCAAGTTCAAGGGGGTACGGGAGGGGGATGGAGGAGGGTAGATATGGGAAGCAACGCGCGGTGGGATGGGATGTCGTCTGGGGTAGAGCTCGAGCCAATCAGGAACCAGACAGGGAGCTCCTCACACTGCCGCAGCTGTTGAGACCTCCTCGGCCTGGATGGAACCTAGACAGACGCACGAGGACCCCGGTGATATGCTCCGGCTCTGTTCTTTGGTAGGCTTTTTTTCATGCCAAGTACGCCCTAGGGGGTTCTTGGGAGGAGGGGAGGGGATAGAGGGAGTGGCGAGTGTGAGAGAGACAGAGACAGAGAGAGAGGAAGAGAGAGAGAGGGAGGGAGGGAGGGATGGAGGGAGTCTGTTTGTGTGTGTGTGTGTGTGTGTGTGTGTTTGAGGGCGGTTCAGTCCTCGCAAGGCCAATTTCATCATCGTCCATTCGGTCCAATCTGATTTGACGTACCGCCCAGCCCCGGAATTACACACCACAACTTCTTCCTGTCCCAATCTCCTAGCTCCGAATTCTGAATTTCGAGATCTCATCGCCTTGGTGCCTTGTTTGCATCAGAGAAAAAAAAAGCCGCTCCCCCTTCTAAGGAACGGACGGTGCAGACAATGCCGTCGTCCCAGGTGGGATCGTCCCTGTGAACGGGTCTGCAGGCACCTCCTCAAAGAGACCAAACCGTCTTTCTTTTGGGCGCTGTCGATAGATACGTAATGTCTGGGTTGGGGGCTGTGCCATTCCCCGACCGACCCTCCCCCCTTTCTGAAGCTCCGTACTGGGCTGAACACATAGTAAGGTTTACCCAGGGGCGCGCCAGCTGTCCGTCCTACATCACACACCAGCAGAACCAATACTGACCTTGTTGGTTGGCACGGGGTTTGGTTCGAGCTCGAATCCTACTTACTAATGATCCATCAATCAACACCGCTTAGCTCGGTCTTGCATTAATTCTCGCAGCCGACACTTGGCCACCGCCCCCTCGTCAGCCAGCCATCTCTCTCTCCTGTAAGGAAAAAAAAAAAAAGGGAGAATGGGAAGGATGCATGCTTGAGAGGGTAGCCAATCAGTTGATAACCAGCTCAAATATGCTACTCCATGGTAGTAGTGGTGGTAGTGGTAATAGTAGAATTAGCCGTGATCTCGGGAGGAGCGATGGCACTGGGTGCGCAGGCCATTTGAGAGGAAGGAAGCTACGGAATATGAAGAAGCCAGCAGGTACTTCCTCCTCCACTGTATTCTGCCTGCCGTGCAAGCAGCCCCGGGCCGGCCCGAGCTGACTAACTCATCCCGACCAATCACGTCACTTGTGTTTCCCAGAGCAGCCTCTCACTTCGATTCGGTGATGCGCCTGAAGCCGCAGCAATCAAGCAACTTGCCCTCGATCCATATCACCACCAGCAAAACCTCGATTCCCCCTCAAGAACCTGCACCATGGCCTCCAAGGCAGTAGTGACGGCTACAGCGGGCCATGTGATCCCTATAGCAAAGGTAAGACAAGCTCCTCCCACCACCCTCAATTGGTGGTTGAATTTCCCTCCACGCACACAGCCTACCTCTCAGTAGCCCGCGAACCCAGCCAGACAGACTGACCAACAACTCCTTCTCCTCTTTCCAGAAACAAACCCTCCAGTCCGTCGGGATCTGGGAGCGAATCCGCCGTGCCACCGCCATCGACGCCAACCGCTCCAACGGCGTGCCCCTCAACCCTTACTTCCGCTGGCCCACGCCCGGCGGCAACGACCCCATGGCCTACGACGACCCCGTGACCGTCCCCGCCGGCGACATCGCCGACAATGCCTACTGGAAGCGCGACACCCGCCGCAACTACCCGCGCCTGAGCGTCGTCTCCCCAGGCCGACGCCGTCGCCCTGCTGACCATCGGCAGCGCCGAGGCCCCCAAGGTCGAGCTGATCGGCGAGGAGGGCAGCAAGGCCCTCGTGGCCGCCGAGGCAGAGGGCCAGGAGAAGGGCCTCGCGAGCTTCTTTGAGGACAAGGGCGTCGACGTCGCGAGGGAGCTGCTCGTCGACGGCCTGCCGCCCCTGCCCAGCGGCCAGAGCCTGAAGAAGGGGGAGTGGGACGTGCATCCCTGGGAGCTGACGGAGGAGCAGAGCTACCCGGACAAGTAAGTCTATAACAGTCACGACGGGTCTTTTTTTTTTTGTTTTGGCTTGGCCTTTGCTGACTCTGAATATGACAGATACCCATGCCGGACGTTCCATTGAGGTTGGGAGAGCGTGGAGGGACGGCACGGGACAGCGGGGGTATGCATGTATAAAAGTCGCAGTTATCGCGAGAAAATGATATAGACAATGATGATTTATTAAGCCTCTCAAACTCATTTTCTCACCGCAGACCTGCTACTACAGATTGAGATCGCGGATCGCCGACAAGCCAGAGTTGAGGCTAACAACCGATGACCTTCGGCCAGATACTTGCACGTCCGTCAATGTTCATGATAGATGCATATCTCACGACAAAATACAGTGGCAGAGTGGATATATGGTAGCAGGCTCTTTGGATAAGACCGTCCCAAGTCAGCATCGCTGAGCGGAACTCTCATGTGGCTCGATATCTGATTATTGCAATCAAGAAAATACGCTGCGACTGATTTCTAAACCTCTGCGCTTGAGACACTTGCTCGGGGCGCAATCAGAAATCCGCCATTTGAGTTATAGGCTACACGGGGTAATCTGAATGCTCACAACCTCGCCTGCCGCATATCCAGCTGTGCTAGTCGACTCGACTCAGCCCTGTGAGTTCACCTGAGGCCGCGCCTGAGGGGGCGGTTAGGACAACCCCGGAGCCCGCACTGGCGAAAGGAGTCCTTGCTGAGTATCAGTTAGCTGATGTCTCCAACAGTATCTCCATTCCTTACTCACATATGTCAAGCTGTGGTCCTGAAATTTCTCAGCTGTGGTCCCGTCTCGTGCCTGGACCTGGCAGGTGATCAAGGAGCTGTGAGCACAACTCCAATCGGCATGATCTTGAATGATCCGCGGCCAACACCCCCCACTCGCCCCTCTGACGGCTGGGAGATATACAGACTGTACAGCTGAGGTCTGTGTATTGTCGTGGATGCACCGTCGATGCGTATCCTGCAGCGTACAAGCCCAAATCGAGGAATTGCCACCCGGGCTCCTGCATGCAGTGGCTGCGGAGCGGGGGCAGACGTCCGTCCTCCTCCTCCAGCCTGCTTCTTGTGGTGCTGTCCTAGAAGCTCCGATGACCCTCTTCAAAATTGATTCCCTTGCCCCTGGGCTGAGGCGGTAGAAGAGCCCGAAGGCTCACCGCGGTCAGCAGCTCTCCCCGCCGTGGTCGAGGAGCTGCTGCCCTCCGGCTTGGCAGCGTCGGCTCCGCCATCCTCCCCGACATTCCTCTCAATCACTCGCGCCTTGCCCTGGGCCCTCTTCACCCGATCGTCGAAGTCGTTGACCGCCTCATCCGTGTTCTCGGTGGACAAGGTATCCGGCTCAACCAGCGCGTGGAGGGTGACAATGTTCTTCTCCAGCCTGGAGCCTCCCTTGTCCAGACCTGGCAGGCTCTTCTTGCTCGCCTTCGAAGAAGTCGTCTCAGCCAGAGCAGCAGCAGCGGCATCCGATGCCTCCTCCGCCCGAGGGCGCGCCGCCTGAGACTGGGGAAGCCTGTTGGCCCACACCACCGACCTGCCGTAGAGCCGCCCGGCCTCGACAAACTTCTCAAAACCCTTCTCGATGCCAAACGAGCGACCCTCGACCCTGCCCGCACGGGCGCCGTCGGCGACTCCCTGCTCGTAGCCTTCCGAGTAGAATCTATCCTCGAGGTTGAGGATGTCGTCGAACGGGTCATTTGATGCCATGGTCGCCAGAACTCTTCCTTCCGAGGACTGAGGGGCACTGGTGACAATCTCTGAGCTAGACGGTAGCCTTTTGATGTCGGGATAGAGGATGCTCAAAGTTGTGTGCACGAGTGGGTTGTGCTTTTTCTTTTCTTTTCTTTTGCGTGGGTGCAGTGGGAAACTCTGAGATGGGATGTAAATGCTAGCACCGTCCAGCCTTGGTACTATTCAGCAGTACCTGTTGGCTCGGATCCGTGCCTTCGGACCCGGGTTCGGCCGAGTGATCAAAACCCACTCTGCAGGACTGCACTTACACACCGTCTCTCTCTCTCTCTGCCCTTTTCCATTCCAAGATCCCATATATAAATGTATTGCGAAGCTGATACAGGCTGCCGGATTCTTCATATTCACATTCCAGGGATGGGGAGTCAATCCATGATATTCAGCACCTATGACTGTGCTCTTCATGAAGACCAATTTCTATTCACACTACTGTTTCTAAACTGGAATTTCACAATATGCAATAACTCTATGATTAAAACAATGTCTCTTCCAATACTTGGTCAAGATATCTCACATAAAGAGGACGCGAAGGGCAGCACAGGAACATTAGACGAGATGCCCAGCATTAAGTCCACCATCCTCGGAGTCTCTGAACTCGGGACTGGAATGTCTGTTTCCAGTCATCCTGCCCTTTCAAACCCTGCAGGAAATCTCCAGAAAGTATCGTGTTCAGTATACCCGTGCTCTCTGGCTGGCTTGCTTCGTTTTCCTTCCCCAGAGACTTTCCTGGAACGGCGATACGGACCTGGGTGGCGACAGTGTGCGTCTCCTCGACAGTCTTTATGATATTTACGAAGACACAGTCATGCTCGTCGCAGCCCTCCGCCGCTCGCTTCGTCTGCTGCCATGCGACACTATTGCAGTATTCTGTCAATGCCGACCGGTTCTCTGTCCAGAAGCCCTGGTAGAGCGCGTCGTAGACGCATCTGTCTGTGGGGTCTGTCAGGGTGCGGTAGGCACGCTTCGCCTCTCTGCGATGCGTCATCGTCTCCTTGTCGCGCCGCCCGGCGCTCGTGGCGTTCAGTATATTGTCGTAACTCTGCTTGATTTCCTTTTCAGTGGCATGAAACGGGACGTTGAGGGTCCAGTAATGGTCCGGAAGGGCCGGAGTATTAGCTTGAGTCGTAATGCGCCCGGGCAGAGAGGACACCAAGTCCTGTATCGAGGTCCAGCTGGAGGACAACTCAGCGCCCCGCAGGTGAGCGCCCAGCAATGGGATGCCGATAAGGGCGAGCGGGAGCACGAAGTAGAACAAAAGAAGCTTGAAGAATTTGAAGGCGGTTGTAAGGGTGCGCTTCCACCAGGGAGCTGGGACTTCGCCCATAGTACCCACGAGGCTGATAGCCATGTCGTCTGGGTCCAGCTCTGGGTGTTGATATACAATTAGAGCAGAAGCAGTTTCGGTCTGGACAGCATCCTCGGTCTGAGCAAAATCGTCAGTCTGGGCGGTATCCTCAGTCTCGGCAGAGCCTGCTGACTGGGAAGCATCCTCAGGCTGGACAGTATCATCAGACTGGACGCTGTCTTCAGGCATGGTGTCTTCTCCAGGTCTTACATCGCCGTCTGGCTGAGGAGCCTCTTCAGGCTGGACAACGTCCTCGGCCTCAGTGGCGTCCTCAGGCGGGACGGTATCCTCAGGCTGCAAGGTGTCTTCTGGTTGAACACCATCGCCTGCCTCCTCTGCGTCGCTTTTCGGGTCTGATACCGTGGCAGGCTGATCGGCTGCGTCCTCCACAATGCTTGGGTTTGCCTCCGAGACGGTGGGCGACACAGGCTCCATGTCGTTGTCGTTGCTAGTGCCCATCGTAGAAGTTTCTGTGCGCTATTTCTGCTAATCTTGGGTTTGCAAAATAGAATTATAAGTTGAAGATAAGTATCAGTCCTGCTGTTTTGATTTAGGGTAATCCGCCTGCGCAGAAACGCTCTGGAGGGGTGCAGCACATGATACTTAAGAGTCACATCGATAGTAGAGGTCCAAGGTGTAGGTCCGGTAAGAATAGAATTTTCTTTTTGCCAATTATTCTTTTCCGTAAGGACAATGCACTTTGCAGAGCCCTCAATGAGATGCTAATATTTAGACATCTTTGTTGAAACGCCGTCTTTGTCTAAACAACGCCGCCTGGTCTCGGATGCTGGGACACGAAAAGAGATTTGGGCGACTGAACTCAGCCTTGGACTTGACTCTGGGAATTGCTAGATGAAAAGAGCTGGTTCAATGGACAATTTTCGTTTTCATTATTTCTGATTGCTGTAACAGGCGAGGGGATATTTTGATCCTGGGCCTTGTAGATGGTTATCCAGATTTCGATTTTCATTGGCACACCACACCCAGCACATTCCGCGCCGCTTTGTTGCTGAACGGCAGAGCTTCACATCCACAAAGGAAATTTGGACCTGAGAAAGGGGGTATCGGGGTCACCTCATTTTCCTCGACACCCTCGCGTCCATCCTCCCCGACTCCCTAACTTCCACACGGCTGCGCTTTGGTCAACAAGCAGTAAAGCCACGGATGGGAGGATTTCATCTGGTTCTCCGAGAGCGCGACACTTCCCTTTCCGAAGCTTGCAAGTATGTGAAATGTGTGCTGGGCAGAAGTAGGAATAGAGCATCATCAGGGCTGCGCTAGCATTGTGTTGGTTGCTGCTGCTGCTGCTGCTGCTGCTGCTGCTACAGTCGCTTCCTTTCTGTCTCTAATGCATCAACAGACCACCGTTGGCGCAGACCACCTGCCCGGTGCACCACGCGGAATCTGGTGTGCACAACATGCCCACGATGCCAGCGATCTCGTGAACGTAGGCCGGCCTGCCACCGCCCGTCCTGGCCTCCTCGACAACCTCGTCGGCGTCCAAACCCTGCCGCGCCCGCATGAGCGGGGCGTGCTCGATCCAACCCCTGATCCCGGCCTTGAACTCGTCGCTGTTGGCAGCATACATTGGGCCCTCGACAGGGCCCGGGTTGACCGCATTCACGGTGGCGCGCTCGCTCAGCTCCCTGGCCCAGACGCGGGTCATGGCCTCGATGGCGGCCTTGGACCCGCCGTAGATGGACTGGCCGAGAAAGCCGCAGTCGGACGAGATAGACGAGAGGTTGACAACGCGGCCGGAGCGGTCGGTGGGGAGGTAGGGCGCGGCGGCCTGCATGAGGAGCAGGGGCCCCAGGACGTTGACGTGGTATGTGGCGTCGAAGTCCTCGAGCTTGATGTCGGGCAGCTTGTCGTTGCGGGCGACCCCGGCGTTGTTGATGATCACGTCGATCTGGAACCTGGCGTCTGGGCTGGCCGGCGAGGACAGGAACTGGTCCTTGGTGGCGGCGATGAGTGCCGACGGGCCCTGCGGTGTCCCCAGGTCCGCCTGCACGCCAAAAGTCTGGATGCCATACTTCCCCTCGAGCTTCTTGGAGAGCTCCCTGGTGAGCGAGGTCGACGACTTTGACGTGTAGTTCAGCACCAGGTTGCAACCCTTGGAGGCGAGGTTCTCTGCGATCGCGGAGCCGATGCCTGTTGCCGTTGTTAGTGATGAGAGAGAGGGAGGGAGGGAGAGCGTTTAGAAGAAGAAGGAGGTTCTGTATAGCATTACCTCTTGAAGCGCCTGTAACTATCCCCAGTTTTCCTGCTAATACCCTGCTGGCCATCTTCTTCCTTCTGCTCAGTGGATCGATGGATGGTGAGTAAACGCCTGAATGCTGAGTGACTGGCAATGACGGTGTTCTGGAAACCAAAACCAACCAACACCAAGCTGAGTGAGTCTAGACAGGTAGACTGACTGCGTGGTAGATATGTAAGGACGCAACCAAATAAAAATAGGTGAGAGGAAATGAAAGACAGAGTAAAAGAGAAGAGAGAGAGAGAGAGAGAGAGACCCTGTGCACGCAGGCATCGTGAACATCCCCCAACCCCCTCCCCCTTCAATCATGTGGTAAGTGAGAAGCTCCCCACCCTCCACTACTGTAGGCGCTGGGCCCACTGTAGCCAACAGCGTTGGAGGTGTTCCTTCAGGGGCCCTTCCCCACTATAGCTCAATCAACCGCACCCACGGTTAGGCGCTCCAGTCGGGTGAAAGTACGCCGGGGCGCCGGGTACAGCAGAGACGAGAGGGATTTGGGTGTGGGGTTATTCTAGGGGGAAAGGTTGCTTTAGCAGGAGCCCCTCCAACTTTTTACTGCTACTACTCAGTACTTCAGTACTCCGCAGTGCAACCTGTGCTGGGCAGGCAAGGCCTAAGGGTACTGTACTGTAGGTGCTAAGCTGGGGCCTCTGCAAACCATTACACGATTGCTTCCACCCGCCAACAAACTTGCCAATCTCGTCATTCTCTCTCTCTCTCACCACTCAACACACGCGACCCCCTCCGGCCACGACAGGCACACAGGAACCGAGCAGACCTGACAAAAGATCCTTCTCGTTTCCCTACGCACACACATTTACATCCCCCCCACCACTACCAACAACCATGGACATCCGCGTCCTCAGGTCCTCCGACCTGCCCCTCATCCAACACGCCAACCTCGAGAACCTCCCCGAGAACTACTTCCTCAAGTACTACCTGTACCATGCGCTGTCATGGCCCCAGCTCAGCTTCGTGGCCGTCGACGTCGCCCGCCCCAAGAAGACACCCTACGACTATCCCAAGATCGTGGGCTACGTCCTGGCCAAGATGGAGGAGGACCCTGCGGACGGCGTGCCGCACGGCCACATCACCAGCCTGAGCGTCATGAGGACGCACCGGAGGCTGGGGATTGCTGAGAAGCTGATGCGCCAGAGCCGTACGTTTCATCTTTGCGGAACCCACCACATACACCAAGCAAACAAACCTCCCTTGAAAAAGCACAAATATGGAATGATGATGATGATGACGACGACGACGACGACGATGATGATGATGGGGAAGAGAGAGAATGTGTGTGTGTGTGAGGTCAAACAGTAGTGCTAATGCATAGGTGACCACAAAAACAAACAGAACTGGCAATGGTCGAAACCTTTGGCGCCATGTACGTGTCCCTGCACGTGCGCGTCTCCAACCAGGCCGCCATCCACCTCTACAAGGACACCCTGGGCTTCCAGAACGACAAAACCGAGGCCAAGTACTACGCGGATGGCGAGGACGCCTACAGCATGCGGTTGGACCTGGGCACCATCCGCGAGCAGCTGCAGGACCAGGCCGACGACGACGCCGACAGCGAGGGCGTCGACGAGGGCGAGGGCGTGGGCGACGTCGGGAGCGACCCGGCCAAGAAGAAGGCCAGAGGGGCGGCGGCCGGCAAGAAGAAGAAGAAGGCCGGCGCCGACGGTGCCGCCAAGGAGGAGAAGAGGAAGGTCAAGGTCGGGAGGGGTCTGGGCGTGGGCGAGCTGGTCGAGAGGGACGAGAGCAAACATGCGTCATGAGGGCGGAGAGCGGTGTTGAAAAGAGGGGAGAGAAGGAAGTAAGAGAGAGACACACAGAGAGAGAGAGAGAGAGAGAAAAGAAGGGCATGGTGTTACTGAAGCACGCATGGGAGGAGAGAACAATATCGTGTTGTGGGGGCGCCACATGCATCTATTTCAGGTGGTGAGGCGCTGAGGACCAAAATATATATCCAACGGGGGATAGACAAAAAATGGTGAAAACTGTAAAATATATATATATATATATATATACATGACATGATGATCTGCTATGGCGGAGGTCTGACTGATGAGCCTTACTACCTGTTGTTGTGGTTTTCGTTGTTGGCGATGAGGTTGGGTCACAAGTTTCTGAGTGGTCATTTCGTTCGTTCATTCTCAGGCTCAAAAGCCGTTTTTTTTCTCCTTTTCTTTTTAGGCATACATATTCGTGACTAGATTTGTTGCTACATAAACCCACTGACCAAATCCATATCCATATTCACTTGAAGAAAGAAAAAGAAAGCCTCCCAAAAAGAAGAACCAAAAAAGAGAAAAGAAAAACCAGTCTCCAGCGTGTCCACCTGCACTCACTCCCCCTCCGCCTCGAGCGCCATGAGCTCCAGGGCATACTGCTCATCAGCCTCGACACCCAGCGTCTCGACCGCACCCTCCAGCTCCTCGATCTCGGCCAGCAAGGTCACCAGCGCCTCGGCGCCCGGCTTCTCAGCCCCATCAGCATCATCAAACCCCTTCTCCTTGTCCCCTTGATGGTACGCGGGCATGTGGCCGTCAAATGTAGCCAGGGCGTATCTCTTGCGCTGCAGCTCCTCCCTCCTGGCCTCGAGCGCGCGGTACTTGGCAGCCGAGGCAGCGTGCGGCTCATCACGAGCATCCACGCCCGTCGCCTCCTGCTGACCAGCGCTAGCACCAGCACCCATGCCCGCCTCTCTGGCTCCAGCATGGGGAGGAGGAGGAGTATGGAGGTTGTTGTCCTCGTAAAACGGCGGCGGAGGCGGTGGCCATGCAGCAGCAAACTGCTGGCCGCGCCCTCTTAGCTCGGCCTCGAAACCACGTCCCCACTCGGCCATGCGCCGGCCCCAGTCCTCCATACCGCGCTGGAAGGCGGGGTGCGGACCCTGGAGCGGGAACCTCTCTCCTCTGCCTCCTCCGAGCCCGAACATGCCTCCTCGTCCTCCCCTCCCCGGCAGCCTCGGCGGGGCCCACAGCCAAAGGACGTGCCTGGAGGAGGTGGTGGTGGTGGCTGCGAGAAACCATGAGCAAATGGGGGGTGAGGAGGAGGCGGATGATGATGGTGAGGGTGAGGGTGAGGGTGATGATGACCCCAGCCGGCCCAGCCACCCCCACGGCCCCAGCCGCCCCAGCCGGCCCTGCCCCCTCGACCACCGCCAGCAGCACGATGATCGGCAGCGTTCTTGGCCTCCTGCTTGCGGTCTCGCTTGGCCTGCCTCTTGGCCCGCCGCAGCTCCTTCTTGGTCCTGCGCGCCTCACGCTTCTCGGCACGCCGGACGGCCCTCTTCTCGCGCTTGATCTGGCGCTTGGCCTGTGCCTGCTGCCGCCTGACGGCCTTCCACCGGACCGTCATGTCGCGGACCTGCTGGCGGAGGGCGCGCCTCTCCTCGTCGGTCGTGGGAAGCGGGCCGTAGCCGTCGACGGGGATGCTCCTGGCCTGGCGCAGGGCGAGTACGGCCTGCGCGGTGCGGTCCCTGGTGGGGCCCTCTTCTGGGTGGGCGAGCCAGCCCTCGAGGAAGGATCGGGCCACGGGAAGCTGGGTGTCGCGGAGGTCGTCGTAGTCGGGGAGGGCGCCTATGTTGCTGTCGGCGGAGGAGGAGGACTCGCTGCTGCTGCTGCTTGACGAAGACAGGGAGGAAGACGAGGAGGCTGAGCTGAGGGACCTGTGGCGCCGGTGACCGCCGTGCCTGAAACCACCACGCCCGCGACCACGTCCTCGTTCGCCCCGTTCGCCCATCTTTTCGTCGTTGTCATCGTCACCGTGACCATGGTGATGATGGTGATGCCAATGCCCAGGTCCCTCGCGCAGCATCTCCTTCTCGTCGGGCCATCCAGGCGGACTGGGCCCCCAAAACCAGGAGGAGGCGGAGGCGGCGGCGGCGGATGAGGCATGCCAAGGTGCATCGGATGCTGCATATAAGGCGGCATAGGAGGCACAGGCCCTTGCGGCGGCCACGCACCACCTGCTGGAGGAGGAGGAGGACCATCACCTCGCCCCGGCGGGAAGAGACCGCGCCCGTGCATTCTGACGCCAGCGCTGTCGGCCACCAGACCGCCGCACCGCACGCCCCTTGAGTCGGCTACAAAGTGGTCCCCGAAGGAAACGCCTCCTGCGTCGATGGAGAGGCCACCGATCTGTAGGCCGCCGCTGGAGGTCTCGAAGCGGTTGAGAGGGTTGAAGCGCCACCAGCCGCTGCCGCCCTGCTGAGTGTTGTTGTTGTTGTTGTTGTTGTTGTTGTTGCTGTTGTTGTCATTGTTGCTGTTGTTGTCATTGTTGGGCAGGTCGGCAGGCTCGTCGCTGCGGTTAAAAGACTGGTCCCAAGAACCCGGCATCTGCGGTCGGCCCTCTGTGTTGTAGTCTCCTGGCGCTTGTTCAACCTCAATGGTGATGCCTCGGGGCCCAAAGAAGCCCTCGTTCCACTCGCGGACGGTGTCCTCGGCGCTCTGCACCGTGCGGCGGCCCGCCGAACGGATCCGCTCCAGCTGCGCCTCGACGGGCGTTTTGTCGCCACCAGCAGTAGCAGCAGCAGCATCCTCGAGGCCCTCGGCCCTCAGCTTGCGGTCGATGAGGTGCTCGTTGCTCTCTGCGGCGTGGTTCGGCAGCAGGTAGTTCAGGAACGTCTGCCAGTCGTCCCGCCGGACACCGCGGCCCGCCGCCCATTCCTGCTGGTAAGGGAAGTCCTCGGGCCGGCTGGCCGCGTGGACGGTGAGCACATGTGTGATGTGCTCCTCGGCCCCGCAGGCAGCAGGAGCTGGACGTGACTCAAAGTAGGCCTCGGCCGAGGCGCTGCTGAGGTGGTCTGACGCGGCGACGCTGATGCCGCTGTGCCGGTGGTCCGGGTAGCCCGGGCTCAGCAGGCGTGCGTTGTGGTCTGGGCTCAGGGTGTGGGAGGGCGAGCTCTGCGGGGTCAGGGGAGGCGTGTAGATGACCTCGTCGCTGGTGGACGCGGTCGAGGAGGCGTCGTCGAGAGCGGGAGCAGCAGGAGCGGCGCTGAGGCTGTTGTGGCTGTTGTGGGAAGAGGCGCGAGGGCGGAGGGGGAGGGTCTGAGACTGGAACAGGACGGGAGAGCTACCAGCGTTTGAGTAGATGTCCGTCTCCGAGTATGGCGGAGGAGGGGCGTCTTGTGGTCGTGGTGGTGTCATGATGATGACGATGTTGTTCTAGCTGTTGTGTGGATGTTTGTGACGAGGAGGCGTGGCGAGTTGAGTCCACGTACAGAGCAGGCATATGAAAGACAGAACGTTGGATTTCACAAAACAATACGACGGATGATACGACGATGACGATGATGATAATATGATGATGATGATAGCTTCAGGTGAAGATACAGAAGAAAGAAGGAGAGGGGAAGCGGTGGGGAGTTCGGTGGGAGTGGAAGATATAGCTGTAATATACTTGAGCACTTACGTGGGTACTTATGTATGTTTGCTAGCTTGCTTGGGGAAACACACAGCCACGACGACAAGATGACCACAAAGCGGTCTCCCCTTCAATAAATATGAGTGGACGGAACTAGGCTCCGTACGCCCTCGCTCTTTGAAAAGGCCGTTGTGTGACGGTGATGACGAGGGATGCCACACACACACACACACACAGACAGCCTAGAATGCTACTTTGCCTCATGACAGGATCATAGTGCCACAAGTAGTACTATGGTATGATGTGTACATGGTAGTAGGGTGGGTGTCTCTCTCTTCAGGTCTGGTTAAGCCTCGCTGGCGAAACCCCCTGCAGGGCGGGAGCTCCTGTGGGGCTACAGCTGATAGTGGACGGCGCTGTGTGTGTGCATAGTACGCGGAGAGTAAGACGGAACAAAGACACTAGAACTCACTAACCCGAGCGGCCTCCCAGCGGATGGTTCACTAAGTAGGCTGGCCTTGGGCCTAAAAGCTTCACCGTAGAGACAAAGTACCAGCGACACTTCTGCTGACAGGCCAATCCCCTCCCCACCATCGCCCAAGAGACAAGATGACTCCCACCTGCAGCAAACCGTGGCATGCGAGCTGACGTGGCCCCCGCAAGGCAGCAGAACGACACTTTAGCAGCAGAGGGGGGAGACCGCCTTGACAGGTTCCGGAACCGAGGATGCGGACGATCCCTGAGCCTGTCATTGATAATCATCCCGCAGAAATGGGGATTTTCGGTTCGATGGCCTTCTGAAAGACGCGTGGTCTCAGAGGTTGCCTTGTGGGTGCATTGTTTTGGCTGATGTTGCCGAGCCTTGTCGGAACTTACGCACTCGGAACTTACCAGAGAGCTATGACAGGGGACATGTGAGAGTCCTACTGCGCCATACTTACATAGTAAATAGCACTTAGCAGTAATCGTCGGCTGACACTTTGTTATTGTTGGGTTTTTTTTTTTTTTTTTTTCTTCGGCGGTCTGGACATTGAAGCTCCGTCTTGAAAATCAGGACTCCTTTCCATCCTGTGTATGAACTATCTTCCACATAATGAGCAGTGCTATCCCGACATCGATCAGAGTCCGGTTCCGGGATAGTCCTGATGGTATCGTCAAGCCATGTCGGCCTTGTAAGAAGAGGGACCGATACTCCCCGTGCCCGCTCCTGATTCTATCTGTTCCGTGTAAAGTTGAGGAACAAGCATCCCTTTTATTTCTCTTTCTTTTTTGTTCACCAACCCTGAACGCCAGGTGCTGCTAAGCCTTGCGCCGACTGCCGTGATCGTAAAGTCATCTTCTTACCAGCCCGCAGCTCACACACACAAGACGAGCTGTACCGTATCGCCTCGCGTGTGTCCGGATCTCTTTTCCTTCCTCACTGCGCGGAAAATTCGACGTCCTCGATCTTGTAGTGGTCGCCCACGATGCCCTGGAGGTGGTCTCGACAATGGGGGCCCCTGATAGAGGAGCTATTAGCGACCGCAGGAGGGAGACACGCAATTTTTTACTCCTCCTCACCTCGCCAGGGGGCAGGAGGGCGTTCGGCAGTAGACTTACAGGTTTGAGATGTAGATGTCGACTAGCTCTGGAGAGATGTACTCAGAGCTCATAGCGCTGACGTCCACCTCGACCATCTGCCCGTGATAGCTCATGAGGCTCTGTGGGCTGCCCAGGTCGACAAGAGCGTCCAGGTCCGGCTCGTCCTCGGGGCAGAGCTTGTAGACTGCGCCCAGGACGATCACGGTCTTGTTGTACTCATGAGCAGCTCTAGCCGCGACGGCGGCCCCGCCGTCAGCCAGCACGGCGCCGTTGGCCGTGACCGCCTGCGAGTTCAGCACGACCACGTTGACTTTGGGCATGTATGCCATGACGCCGGTGCCGGCGATGACTATGGACTGGACCCCAAACTTGTGCAGCTGCTTCCGCAGGGACGCGTACGGGGCCGCCTGGGTGGTGGTAGTGGGTCTGGGGTGCCCGACAACACCGGCAATCAGGACTGTGAACTTGCGTCTCTTGGCCGCAGCGAGCAGAAACTTCTCGACCGTCGCGTTGGGCCTGTAGACCAGCACGAAGGACCCGGGATGTATCTGCACCTCGGCGTAGCTGGAGATCTGCTCGTCGCCCGAGACGATCTCGTCCTTGAGCTCCTCGATCCCCTCGATGACCTCGGACCGCAGCGCCGAGATGTTGGCGACCTGTGAGTGGGACATGGGGGTCGAGGCGCCCGAGCCCCGGCCGAACGGCGAGCCCATCGAGCTCCCTGCAAACCGCGGCGAGTCGTGAAGCATATTAAACATGGACTGCGGGACGTGGAAGGAGCCGGTGGAGGTCAGCGTTGCGAGGCGCGGGGGCGGTCGGGCGCGGGGCGGTGAGGCGGGAACGGAGGGGCTGGCCGATGGGTGCTGTGGCTCGTCGCCAGGCAGGTTCGATATGTCGGACATGGAGTCGTCGTTGTTCCCGGCGCGGTCCTCCTCCGCCTCGTCGCGGATCAGGCCCAGCACGCGGCGCACGATGTTGCCTATGACCAGCTCCTGGGGCCGCGCGAGGACGAGCTTGCGGCCGACATTCTCGACGCGCTGGAGGAGTGAGTCGACGTTGGACCATTTGGACTTGGCCACGACGTGGAGGAGGATGTGGGCGGTCGCAATGGCGCATTCCTCGGGGCCACTGATCTGTCTTCTCTTGAGGAGTCTGGAGGAGGGGGGGAGAGGATTTCAGGTCAGGAGCACATCCACCAAGCGAGTCTGGAATATATATATATATATATATATCTTCACACAGCCTATGTGGTCGCGGGTGTCTCTGGAGTGTGTACTCACGCCACGAGGGACTCGATTGAGGCATCAAGCGGTTGCCCCTTGAGGGACTTGAGGAATTTCTCGAGGTCCATTGGGACCTGTGATCCTAGATTGTCGTGTCTGGTCTGCTGGAGGGGTCCAGGTCTTGCTGTCGTCGCCGCTGGGGTGGGATTCAAGACAAGGCAGGGCAAGGCAATGCTGATGAGGGGCTCCTCAGTATTGTGCTTACATTGTACCCACGAGATGTGACTCAGTTGGAGACAAAAGTTTGGTGGGGCAGGTTGAGAGTTATGACTGCATCGGCTGGTGGGGAGCTTACCCCTGCTGCTGCTTAGTCATTACTGGTATATCTACTACTACTGTCCATTATACACTTAAGTGCTGTATGCACTGAAGGGAGATTTCGGGCCAAGGTGAGTTCGGATTCGCTTCATAAACCCTCAAGTGTATGAATCAACGGAGCCGATCTCTCTCTCGGTTCCTTTGTGTGTGGTGTAGGCGGTCTGGAAACGGTGGCTGACCTTGTGATCTTGTATAGTCGTCCAATTCTTCGCTTCATCTACATTCTAAGATATCATACACCGAACATGTACGCCCCCTCCTACCTCCGCCCACCATGTCACCTACCTAGTCCCTTACAATTTCTCCTTGGGCATGAACTTCATGGCCTGCCTCACACCAAGATCTCCCAGAACCTCCTCAGCACCGCCCTGTCAAGATGAGGTCAGTCGGGGCTGTCCAGAAACAGGTCCCAGGACTCGCTGGCCAGGCTATACAAGGAAGAACGACTTACCAGGATGGCGTCAAACTTGTACCCCCTGTTGAAGTTCTCAATCACGCGGCCCATACCGGACTGTGTCAGGCCTCGGCCGCCCCAGATCTGCACGGCCTCGTCTGCAATCTCGTGTGACATCCTCGTGCAGCTCATCTTGAGCAGCGCGATGGGCCCGCCGAGGTGCTTGGCCTGCTCCGAGTAGGGCATGTTGCACATCTGGTAGGTGACCGTCTCGAGCCAGGACTGGTGGGCCTCGACGAGGGCAATCATCTTGGCGAGCCTGCCGGTTATGGGTCAGCTAGGTGTAACGAACTAGATTGGCTGTGTGTGCGCCGTGAGATGTTGGGGCGGGGCAGAATATGAGGGGGAACACTCACTTCAGACGGATGACAGGCTGGTCGATCAGCCTCTTGCCGAAGACGATTCTCTGGTGCGCCCACTTCAGACTCTCTTCGATGATGACCCGGGAGTAGCGGACGACGGCACCTGGGTTCTCCTGTGTCAGTGTGGAATACTCTCTCTCTCTCTCGCTCCCTCGCGGCACGTAGTGGACCTACAGGACATGTTCCACCGCTCGTGGTTGAAATTGCTGAGGATCACGTAGATGCCCTGGTTCTCCTTGCCCAGCAGGTTCTCTACGGGCACCTTGACGTTGTCAAAGGTGATGAAGGTCGTGCCGGCAGCGGTCGAGTAGCTCGTCTTGATGAGCTTGGTCTCGACGCCCTCGCCCCGGGGGATGAGCAGCACGGACAGCCCCTTGTCGGTCTGGACACCCGTGACGAAATAATCGCAGAAGATGCCGTTGGTGATCCACTTCTTGGTGCCGTTCACGATATAGTGCTTGCCGTCGGGGGTCTTCTTGGCCACGGTGCGGAGGCGCGCGACGTCGCTGCCGGCAAAGGCCTCGGTGATGGCCAGGCAGATCTTCTTTTTGCCGCTGAAGCACTCGTCGGCGATCCTCTTCTTGAAGGCCTCGTCGTTTGCAAAGTTGAGCACGACCGTCAGGCCGATCTTCATGCCGGCCATGTTGCCGTCCTGGAACCCCCTGGCGGAAGCCCGGACCATCTCCTGCGTCACGATCAGGTCGTGGAAGTAGTCGAACTCGTCGGGCTTGACGGCGCCGCCCAGCAGAGGGGGTGCGGACTGCAGGTGCTTGCCCGGCCCCAGGCTCATATGCAGGAGGCCCTCCTTGGACATGCGGTCGATCAGCTCCTGGCTGATGTAGGTGCCGTCCTTCTCCTTGGCCTGGGCCTCTGGGGTGATGTAGAGGTCGGTGAACTTCCTGACCGCCCTGGCCAGGGCGTGGTGGCTATCTTTGTAGTACGGGCTCTTGAAGGGCGTGCTGAGCCAGAGGGGCTCGGCGTAGGGGACCTTGGACAGCTCGCCGGGGCCCGGGTTGACCACCTGGGGCTTCTCGCTCTCGACGGTGCCGATGGCGAGCTCGGCATACTTGCCCGTCAGGACCTCGTGCCTGTGGAGGTTGTAGAAGGCCTCGGTGGCGTCGGTGCCGGCGACCTGGCGCAGGACGGCCTCGCCGCCGGGGTGTGCGTCCAGGAAGTCCGAGACATCGTAGACCTTGCTATCGATGATGAACCAGACGTTGTCCTCGCTGTTGCCCTCCTTCTTCACCTGCTCGCGGGTGAAGGTCTTGACGGGGCGGCCATCGTGAAGGGGTAGTTCAGCTTGGCGGAGACCACACACAGAGGGTGGGTGGGAAGAAGAAGAAGAAGAAGAAGTAGTAGTAGTGGAAGTAGTAGTAGAAGAAGAAGAGGAGGAGGGTGCTACTCTAGAAACGTTTCCAAGGCAGCCGGACAGTCCGTCGATCTTGAGCTGGTGGGAAGCGGGTGAGGAACTCAGGTCCTTCAGGGCGTTCAACAAGGGATGAAGGGCGAGGAGGAGGAAGTTGATCTTGGGAAGCGAGAGAGAGAGAGAGAGAGAGGAAGTGGACGACAGACAAGAAAGAAACATGGCTGCGTCGCCCATGCCCCAGACCAAAAGATCGTGGGGATTACCGCAAACTGCCTCGGCTCAGGATTTACTTTTACTTTCTCCAAGCAGAGCTGTGCTGGTCCTGGTCGCAAACTCCCCGTGCCGCGGTGGCCCGCTGACAACTGGCCGGTACGCTATTGGCTCCCTTTCGCCCTGGACCGCCCCCATGTCCCCCCTCTTCCCTCTGTCTCTTCCCCAGGTCCAGAAGGGGCCAGGGGGTTCTACAGTGGGACGTGCCCTAGTGGTGCCATAATCATGGACTACTTTGTATGAGAACTACGTACTACAAGTACTAAGTAGCACTGCTGTAGCACTGTGGGTGGTACTTGTCCACCAGGATCACCTCGGCAGCGCGCCGTCCTGCTGGACCCTCACAGGACCCCTGGTTCCAGATGTTTTTGTCTTGTCGAACATACATAGTAGATCCATAGTAGTAGTACAGAACAACATGGTACTGCACACAGTAGCAGCTGGAGAGGAACATGGGAGCATGGTGGGATTTTCTCTTGAACCATTTCCAGTTGTGCCCTTTATTCTATGGCAACGTTCTCACAAACGGTACGTCCAAACGTTCTTCCATTTGGTGTTGTGCCAGCTCGAACCACATGCGAAGCCGACACTTCCGGCCCTCGTCCAGCCTGGGTCCGTTACTGGCTCCTCTCGACTCTTACTTCTCAACGCCTGCCTCATAGTGCAAAGTGGCAGCAGCTGTCAGTGCGGCTCTTATTGAGAATGAAAGCGCATTTCCCCTGGCGGGCTTGTGGTGCGTCGCAGGGCTCACTCTGTAAAATTCCTGAACAGCTCTAGAGATACACTAATTTTTCGAAATACGAGGTGTTCATCTGAATTTTTTTGCCCTTTGGCCTTTCTTATTTATACTAGGCTAAAATATACTGATTTTGGTACAGCTGTAATGAACACTGTAGTAACCCGGAAATCATTAAGTAACCTCTAGGTTTCTGCTAACGAGAGCGATATCAAAGTGTGAGTCCCTCACACGGAAACGAATACAGACTGTCAGATGCGAATGTTCACTAGCGGTGAGGCTTCCCAGTATATATGTCCTTGGAAATTAGATTGACAACTGAAGAGCTAGATACTATAATCTATCTACTGGTAAGGAACGTGAGGCTTATGTATGTGTCTGGCTCTTCAGTGTGGGCATCTCAGAACCCACCTGCATCCCTAGCCTTGAGGCATACATTCTGGCCACTGCAACACCACAGTAACTATCGCGACCTTTCTTCTCAATATATATATAATATATATATATATATATATATGCCCTCAATTAAAATCAGTAATAAAGTTTTCGCTACTCTAGCATTCCAGAATACAGCTATTCCTTTCTTTCTTAGCTATAAGGCTAAAAGAAAGATGAAATAGTATCTGTTTACCTAGACGGACGAATGCCATAATCCATGTCAGTGCAGTCTCTACTACTTAACCCCAAGCTAAACCTTTCAACTCCTAAACATTTTAGATAGAGAAACTTTAGAAGACGGTAATTCTTTATTTCGATCAACCTTTTAACTCCTAAACATTTTGCAAACATTTGGACAGAGGTAAACTAGGTGGTCTGGCGGCGCACCATACTGTAGCGCCCGACCTGCTGTGATGGTCCGTGCATTTCTGTTGTTTATATACCCGTGGGCTCCTACTTAGCTGGGCTGGCCCAGATCCTTTTCATCAACAACAGTTCTTGTACACTATTTCTGCCGCCCAACAATGCGCCCCGGCTTGGCCGCAAGCTGGAACAAATCCCAGCACGCCGTCCCCCGTGTCTGGGCCGATGGACGTACTTCCTGAGCCGACGGATCTGAGGACCGCTTTCACGACGCCAGAATCCCTCTTTGAGGAGCTGGGCCGAGCAGCAAGCGATTTTGTGATCGTCACGGGTATGTTGATGTTTGAGGTATTATATTATATGGCACATTACTGATTCGTCCCTTTCACAATAACTCGAAGTGCCGGAACGCCGCCAACATATGACGTCACTGGGAGTGAGTTATTTCTGAGCTTCCGGCTTCTTTTTTTCTCGAGAGACCCAGGTGCCGGGGATGGGGACATTGTAATAAGCATTGCACGCCTACGAAAATACGCAGAGAAAGTCTGGGCTGGCGTTGAGCTCCAGCAACGGCTTGATCAGCTCCAACAAAGACAAACGCGGGCTGGTAGCGTGGACGTGGTGGGATTCAGCGGCGGCGGTACATGAGAACAAAAAAGCACAGCCTGAGATGGGTCTGGGAGGAAAACCCCACGTCGGCATAATAGGCGCAGGGCTCGCAGGGCTGCGGTGCGCCGACGTTCTCGCGCAGCATGGCATCCAGGTAACGATTTTCGAGGGCCGCGACAGGATAGGCGGCCGCCTGTACCAAGACCGCCTCGCCAACGGACACACCATCGACGTGGGACCCAACTGGATCCACGGCACCAAGACCAACCCGATCCTGGACATCGCCAAGGCGACGGGCACGGCCATGGGCAGCTGGGGCACGGGCTCGTACGTGTCGGACGAGGAGGGCAGGCTGTACGGCGTCGAGGAGGGCGAGAGGTATTCCACCATGATGTGGGACATTGTGCAAGCCGCCTTCAAGCACTCCAACAAGCACACGGCCGAGATCGACCCCTCGGAGAGCCTGCTCGACTTCTTCAGGACCACCCTGCGCGAGCTGATCCCCGAGACCGAGCAAGGGTGGCAGAGGAAGCGCGAGGTCGTGCTCCAGATGGCCGACCTGTGGGGCGCCTTCGTAGGGAGCCCCGTGGAGCGGCAGAGCCTGAAGTTCTTCTGGCTTGAGGAGTGCATCGAGGGCGAGAACCTCTACTGCGCCGGCACCTACACCAAGATCCTCGAGCACATCGCCGCACCCGCCCTCAAGACCGCCACCATCGAGTACAACACGACCGTGTCCAAGATCCATGCCCGCTCCCAGCCGGATGAACACGACCACCACCAAGACCCCGTCCGTGTCACCCTCACGACCGGCGAGCAGCGCGCTTTTGACCAGCTCGTCGTGACCTGCCCGCTCGGCTGGCTGCAGAAAAACCCACAGGCCTTTGACCCGCCCCTGCCGGCCCCTCTCACCCGTGCCATCGACAGCATCGGCTATGGCTGCCTCGAGAAAGTCTACATCTCCTTCCCCCGGGCCTTCTGGCTCGACCCCGACCCAGACCCTAGGCGGCCGCCGCCTGGAAGGTTTCGCGCAGTGGCTGGCCCCGGCCTTTGCCCAGGACACCAACCCCCGCCGCTGGACCATCGAGGTCGTAGAGCTCGCGTCCCTCGCAGCCCCCGGGTCCGCCCACCCGACCCTCCTGTTCTACATCTACGGCGCCCAGTCCGCCCACCTCGTCGCGGGCGTTGCGGCCCTCGAGACCGCCGACGCCCGCGACGAATACCTCCGCCGCTTCTTCGCCCCCTACTACACAAGACTCCCCAACTTCCGCGCCGGCGACCCGGACTGCCAGCCGTCCTGCACCTACGCCACCGCCTGGCTGGCCGACGACCTCGCGGGCAACGGCAGCTACGCCAACTTCCAGGTCGGTCTGGAGCGGGGCGACCGCGACATCTGCACCATGCGGGAGGGTGGCCTGGCGCCGGCGTGTGGCTGGCAGGTGAGCACACCGCGCCTTTTGTGGCGCTGGGCACGGCGACGGGGGCGTACTGGAGCGGGGAGAGCGTGGGCAGGAGGATCGCTGAGATGTACGGCGGGCGGGCGGCTGCCGGTGACGGTGACGGTGACGGTGACGGTGTTGTTTGACAACAACAGCCCCAACGTGGAGGGTGGTGTTGGTGACGGCGGCGAGGAGAAGGTATCACTAGTTTAGTAAGAGCTGTAATCAGAAGGGGCCACATCCATGCCCGACATGACCATCCTCATCACTACAGCGCGTCAGCCTGCGCCATCAAACGTCCCACTTTTTGTGGTGCAGGCGGTGGTGGGCGGTCATGTGAGAGCGAGATGACGATGAAATGTTTGACGACAAGCCATCATCACGCGTTAGCAATAGACAAGACGTCTGTTCATCATCGGGAAGAACTTTACAACATATACCTATAGGCATACTTCGCACATCACAAGAGAAATGTTGAGACTAGGATAAAAAAAAACAAAAGAAAAAGAAAAGAGACTGTGGTCATGCAGATGACTACAATTTTTTTTAATTCGTCTTCCTTCACTGTCACTTTTATCCTCTTTGTATGCAGATCACCATCTTAAAAAGAGGTCGTCCTCGACTAAGAGCGCAGATTCCATTCTCTCGTCCATGTGTTTCCATGCCGTGGAAAAAGGGGCAAGTTCATTGTGCCGCAAATTTTTTTGATCCCCCTTAAGAGTCCGTCGAAACCGAAAAATGTCTTGGTGCCAGAGTCATAATGATCAATCCGGCAAAGGCTGCAACCCATCCCTGGATTCAACCAAACAGGCGACACCCACCTCGCGATGTCGCGGTCCCGACATCTGTCGAGAAAGAAAAAAAGCAAAAGAGAAAGGTCATATCCGAGTTGTTGTTTTTTTGGGGGAGGAAATCAAAAGAAAAGAGAAAAGTAGAGAAAAGGAAAAAAAAAAACAGAGCCATGAATCATGATCCGGGGTATCCAGACGACCATCATCACCACAGGTCCCAAGTATCGGCCCCCACTCAAAGAGCCGCAAACTTCGCATCCCATCGCGTGCGCATCAACAGCCTCCCTCCGATTGATCTAGTGCCGGCGGGTCATCGTTCATCGATCGGCAGCACCACCACCACGTCGACGTTATAAGGTCGGTTGCAAAGGTAGAAGAGTCGTCTGTAGGCCACAGCTCACTTAGGACGAGGGGCACTCGGACTGGATGTGGCCGACCTGCTGGCACTTGTAGCACATCTTCTCGCCAGGCTGGGTGCCCTTGGGGCAGTCACGGGAGAAGTGACCAGCCTCGCCGCAGTTGTAGCACTTGGAGCCGTTGTTGCAGTCGCCTGGGGGAAGGGCCAAGAGAGGCGTGGTCAGCTGGGATGTACTGTGTTGTAGGGCTGACACCGGAGGAGAAAGAAAGGACCACAGGGGATAAATGGTGGTGGATTGGTTCACTCACGAGACATGTGGCCGTAGCCACCGCAGGAGTAGCAGGTCTTCTGGCCCTGGCCGCCGCCGTAGCCACCACGGCCACCACCGTAGCCGCGGCTGTAACCGCCACCGTAGGAGTCGCCTCCCTGGGGGCAGTTACGAGCGATGTGACCGAACTGGCCGCACTGTGCTTGTCCGTCAGTAAAATGGACAGATTGGGCGGCGATCTTTTTTTTCTTTTTCTTGAAATCTCTTCGGCACTCACCTTGTAGCAGTCCTGACCACCACCGCCGCCGGTGTTACCGCCGGACTGAGGGCACTCGCGCGAGATGTGGCCAGCAGCACCGCAGCGGTAGCAGGTCTTGGTGGAGTTGTAGTCACCGCCGCCGGCACGGGGGCTGGGTGCACTCACGGCCTAGAAGAAGAAGGTCATGGTCAGTGGGATGGGGGTTCGATGGATACGATAGCGCGGCCTCCTAGGGAGGTTCGAAACTCACTGATGTGTCCGGGCTCTGTTTGCGAGGTCTGGTCAGCGCATTGCTTCTGGGAGGAGCAGCATCATAATAGGTGATGGGAAGGGGGAGAGAGAGAGAGGCAGAGAGGTAGAGAGAAGAGAAAAACTTACGGCCGCAGTTGTAGCAGTTGCCAGCGCCGGTGTTGGTGGGTGGAGGGGCGTCCATGATGATTGATGAAGATTCCTTGATCGGAGGAGGGACTGTGAGGTTGAGAGCGGGTTCTGGAGTTGTCTAGAGATGACAAGAAAAGGAGGTTCTTGTCAGCAGGTTTGGTTGAAGATTGGGTGTGCGCAAGTTGAGGCTGCTGCGACAGTGTGGGTTGCAGAGGCGCGAAAAGGGCAGGAAAAAGATAAAAAAGTCTAGGTGGGGTGGGATGTGGGCAAGGTCGAGGTGGGGCGAACTTGCCCTTGGCTGCTCTGTTTTGGGTGGGGCAAAAGAGCCGAATTTTCCTCCGCTTGCGCTCGGAAATACGGGGTTTTTATCACTCTCTTCTGCTTGGAAGGCAGGAAAATAGTTGGGGAGAGGAAGGATAAAACGGCCTCTGAGCTTGGGGAAGGAGAGGGAGAGGGCGGGAGTGAGAGTGAGATGAAAAGGGACGTTCTTGTCAGGCTATACCGTGGGGAGGGCGTGATAGTAGCTGGTGGAGGTTGGTGGGAAAAGGTTGGGACATGATATCGGAGGGGTTGGTTGGGTGGTGTATCTCTAAGTGAGGGGGTGGGAAACAGGGGAGGAGGCTGAGGAGGCAGCTTGGAAAGTGAGACACACAGACCAGGCAAATTAGATTTGGTGTTACGCAAACAAAGCTTTTTTTTCTCTTACTTCTTTTTCTTTTTTCTGGGTGAGGGCAGGGCAAGGTGAGGCGCGGCACGGCACGGCAAAGAGCAGGGCCCAAGGGAGAGGGGAAAACACAGGAAGCAACAAAGAGAGAGAGAGATGAGATAGAGTGAGAGCAGATGGTGACCTGGGGAGGTGAGGGGGGATCTGGATGGACAAGATAAAGCAGGTAGGGAGTAGATTGAGACTTGACTTACCTCTGGGATAGGTGGAATTTATCAATCAAGTCACTTCCAGCTGTGGTTGTTGTCTCAATCAGTTCAGAGTAGGAGGAGGGTTGAAAAACTAGGAGAAGAGAATAGGGAAGAGATCAAAACTTCAAGGGAAGAAGGGCAAGGTGGAGAGGTGATGACGGCTAGTCATGGCAGGGAGGTCCTGGGCAGAAGAGACCAGTGCTCTCTCGCAACCGACACACACCCAAACACACAAGCATACACGCACACGCACACATACCTGAGATTTGGGGGAAGGGGGTTGCCTGCAGGTGACGACAGATGACAAGCGCCAGCAGCACCAGGGACGGACATGGGCAGGTACGACCACAGTGGCAGGGTTGGCAATCTGCAGCAAGACCAGGGCCGAGTTCCACTGGAATTTTTTACTATACCTCTGAAATACTATTAGCAACTAGGAGAGAGAATCGTGAGGGAAGAAGAGACAGACTAGGCCTAGCACATTCACCCAGGCCCCAGGTCCCAGGTGGTGGTCTAGCCAGGGAGGACAGGGTAATGTGGTGTTTCCTGCTGTGCAGGTATCGGGTGAATTGGGAGGGGAACATGGTACGACCTGCAGTACATAGTAGTACTTAATGCAGGGGGTAAATTTAATTACAAATTGAAAGGGGAAAAATGGTGAGTCTGGTGTGTTTGGCTGTCTGTCAGGAGTGGTGGATAGACCGAAGAAGAAGGGAGAGAGAAAAAGAAAAGGCACAATTTTTAGGGAAACGCAGAGGTTGATCGTTTATTTGTTGGGAACGAACTGCTCGAAACTTCCAAGCCATCTCTCCCCCTCCACCCTTTTTGTACATTGCAATATTGCTCTTACCAACCCTCTTGTCAGTTGCTGCTCTCTGCACTGTTCATATTCCCTTTCTGTCTCTCTCTCTCTCTCTCTCGCATCAAAGCTGTGAGTGAGGGGGGAAGAGAAGACAACGGGATTCCGACTTTTCCATCCTCCTGGATCGGGAAGGTGGGGCTGTTCCCCCTGCAGCTCGCCTGGGCACACTGTGCGCTGGTGGGCACCCGGGGAGCATCTTCGTCTGGCTGGGGAGCTGTTGGGTTTCTGGCCGCATGTGTTCCAGCGTTGCTCGCAGCAGCACGTGAGGCCCAGACTTTCTGCTAAGCAGTACTATGTGGCACAGTCAACCCTCCTGAGTCCCACCTGTCCGTCCATTCTGTCCTGCTGGGAGGGGGTAGCCAGCTAGGGATCGACCATGCAACGTATTCGTGTCTATGAGGTATGCTCTCATGTAAGCTATAATGGAACCGACTCGAGAATCATCCTCTTCAGGCGAGTCGCTCTCTACTGGGCCTGCTGTGTTCGCTCTCAGCCACAGCGTGGTACGTCCGTACACAGTACAGTAGCATACCACCAGCACTGACTACCATAGTGACCCCCGCCAAGACTTTCGAGCCTTTAGGTATAACGCTCCGCCAGACGTTGCACTAACACGACCCTCCCTCCCTCCTTCCCCCCTTCCTTCCACCGCGGCTGCTGGAGCACCGTGCCCGCCAGGCAGGTGTGTGTGGCTCCTTTCACTGTGTGCATCTGCTGTGCCTCTGTTCCCCCCAAAGTATCTTCCGTGGCCTTACAACGCACATCACCGAAAACAAAGAAGGAAAAAAACCAAGGAAGAAAGAATCAAACCCCCTTCATCTCCTTCTGTCCTGTCCGTTAAGATTTCGCACGCACAGCTCACGTGCTGCAGCTAGTAATCTCGGGCTCGTCAGGAAACCCCTTGATCGGGTTTCAGACCTACATACAAGTAAGTACCTGTGGGATGGATGTTTTTGTACCCGCCTGGGCTTGCCAGGCCCGGTCACCCGAAATCTTTAGCAGCCTGTCGTGCCACCGAGGGTTTCCCGAGCCTGATGGATCAGGCTCGTCATAATACGTCCGTACTTACTGTCCAGGGCCCGAATATGTATCTACGTGTGCTGAGGAGACTGACTGGGCCGCATTCTGAAATACTCAGATGCAGGTCCTCAAGCTGGACTGCAGAGCATCTATCACTGCTCCTTGGCATTGTGCGACTCACCCTCGACATTCAAGCAGATGCCACTGAGAAGCTCATGGCTGTCCTCCAAGAGGAAACAGTACGACGCTTTGGCCAGACACTTTTTGTTGATTAACCGTCTTCCAAAACTGACATGCCTGACCCCCAACCCATCTATGAGATCTAACACTAAGGGACTATCACAAGAAAACAAAGGGACAAGAAAGGAAGAGAGAGAAAAAAAGTACCTAACCCACTCCGATCAACTTAATAACAACACTTACAGGAACGGCCGCACCTGCTCCTCCTGCCACTCCCAGAACTTCTCGGCCTGTCCAGTCCCGCCTTCAGACACGGGCTTGCTCGCATCAAGCATGTGTTTGCGGATCTTCGCAAACCTGCCCCAGGGAACGACTAGACGAAAAGAACGATGACAGGTCAGCAGTCATCACAGACACACAAGACTGCAGAGTAATTGGTAGACAAGGTTGGTTCTCAGCTCACCCCACTCCCCAGATCTCTCGATGGTCACGTCGGGCGACAGGCCAGCAAACAGCTCAGTGTAGGCGCCATAGACGGGCGGGTTCAGCACCAGCCACCTCATGATGCGCATCGCGAACCGGGGCAGCTCGCGCCAGAGGTCCGAGTTCAGGTTTCCCGGGTTCAAGGGCACGCTGACGACACCGTCCGCCCTGTGCCGGCGGGCAAACTCGACGCCCTGCAGGTAGTTGCCGGCCTTGGAGACGGCGTACTTTTCGAAGGCGCTCTTGTCGACGTGGTAGTCCAGGTTGGCCAGGTCCACGCCGCCCCTGGGCACCGCGGGCGACTCAGCTGCCGACGACGACACCCAGACGACGCGCACCGAGGAGGCGTCACCACCACCACCGCTCTTGGCCGTGCGCACCAGCACCGGCGTCAGCAGCTTGGTGAAGAAGAATGTGCCCACGTTGTTGACGCCCAGCTGCAGCTCGTAGCCCTGCGCGGTGCGCGACCCCTGCGGCGGGACCATGACGCCGGCATTGTTGAACAGGACGTGCAGCTTGTCCTCCTGCGCCAGAAACTGCTCCGCCGACGCCCGGATGGTGCTGAGGTCGGCGAGGTCCAGCGACAGGAACCGCAGCTCGCCGCGCGACCCCGGCACCGCGGTCCGAATGGCCTCCATGGCCTTGAGCGCCTTCTCCTCGGACCGGGCGGCGCAGTAGACCCTGGCGTGCTTGGCGTACAGCACCTGGGCCACGTCCTTGCCCACGCCCGTGTTGGCGCCTGTGACGATGTAGACCTTGCCGTCGAGGTCCCCGATGTCCTTCTCTGTGAAGACGGGTTTTCCCGGGAAGGCCTGCGAGAGGGAGCTCGCCAGGAAGGTGAAGGGATTGTCGCCTCGGAACATGGTTTGTCAGGGGCGATTCTTGTGTGTGTGTGTGTGTGTGTGTGTGTGTGTGTGTGTGTAAGGAAGGAGAGGAGTCTCCGGTTTGTATTTTTGGTAAGAGGATGACTGGATGGTGGATTGTATCTTATCCCAAAGGCTTGAATAGTATTCGAGCTCCTTATAGCAGGACCTGTCTCTCCCCCTTTATGTGATGATAGGTGCCGCGGTAGAAGTTTAGTTGATTTTATTTAGAATGCGAAAGTGGACCGGAAACGTCGCCTGCACTCATTTACTATATCTCCGATCACCAGCAGCCATGAAGCAGAACCAGCGCCCATCACCATTCTTATATACTCCAAAAAACCAGGCAAGAATAATAGAAAAACGCCCCCTTGATTAGAAGACAATAATACGTTGAGGTCGTGGTCAGACACATACACACACACAGAGTAGACAAATCATGTGTTTTTACTTGGGAAATTAGGCCGCAACCCCCGTCGGCTCAGGCGTCCACCCGGGTGGCTTGTCTCCCGTAACTGTATCGGGAGCAGGGGTTGCTCCGACGGTCTTTATAAAGGCTGCTACTACTACTACCAGGCGCCTTTGTTTCTTTTGCGAGTGCGAGAGGGATAAATTAGAGCAGCCCTCCGACACGTGCCCACCCCTCACTCTCCTCCTCTTAGCTAGTTGCACTCGCTCGTCCGCCTGTTTTTCCCTGCTTGGGCTGATGGTTCGGATAGAGAAACGGTCGATTGATCACCTAGACGGAGAGGTAGGAAAGAGATTGCGAATGCGAAAGTCATGGTCTCTCTCCCTCTCTCTCTCCCTCACACACACACACACACACACACACACACAATGAAAAGACGTACCTTTCCCCTAGGTGTTCTGATTGAACCGAGTCCAGCGGTGAGAGTCAACCACACAACAGCCAGAGTGAATGCTCACCAGGTGTCATCAACGCTCTAGGTACCATGTAGAAGCATATGAAGATTATGTCACTGCGCAGAAAATTACCTACAGTAGTATCGTGATTCTAGCGATCGATGCGCATCTGAGCATCATCAACCGACTAACTTTGTGGCTCAGACCTCTAAGCTACTTATTCACTTACTCGCAGTTCAAAGTCAATCTACGTTAGCGTTCAGCCTGCGTCTCATAACAGAAAAGAGTCTGCCATAAGACTTAACATAACGAAAGGGGCGACAGGTTCTTCAAGCAGCTTGAGGACAGTATGTGTGATGATATCCTCTTCTATCTGCAGCCAGACCCGGCCGGGGTGCTGGTGAGCTTCGCTCTCACCTTCCCAAGTCCAGACCCACCCTTACTGCAGTTGTGCAGACCCGGGGCTGGACAAAAACTTTGCTACGCTCAGTTCAACAACACCACCACCCTCTTCTCCTTGCTCGTCCTCCCTTCTTCTATTTACTTGATCATGAGAAGGCGCTGAGGCAGAAACATTTCCAAAAAAAAAAAACAAAAACGTAACATTGACATACATACACACACCTTGTGCATATTCAAATATGCCCCAGGTGAAGCAAGTCTTGAAGTCTTTCAGCCACAACCCCATCATTTGAGCACATTTATCTAGCCCAAGAAAAATATCCCATCACACACACACAGACAGAAGAGAGCTCTCAAAAAGACTCCCAGAAGGCCCAATCAATTCCCCCCAAAAAAGAAAGGAAAAACAAAAAATGCCCACCCTCGCATACCTCAAAGAGGTCTTCCTCTTCCTCATCGACCCCTGGCTCTTCATGTTCGAATCCCTCACCCACCTGCCCCCACAATCTTCTCTCTCCTCCTGGCCGGCAACGGCACCACCCTCCTCCGCCCTGCCCGCCTCCAGTCCGCCTGGTTCGGCCGCTTCTGGGCCTCCGCAGCCCCCGGCGTCCGCGAGACAGGCGAGGCCCGCGTGATCCCTCTCCTCGAAGGCCGCATCTCCGCAGGCCGCGTCCTGTCCTCCTCCACCTCCTCTCCCACCGCCGAGGGAGGCGGCGCCCGGCCCCCGTCAGCGGCGTCGTGCTGGAGGTCGGCCCCGGCACGGGCATGTGGGCGTCCGTCTTTGCACATCCATCTCTCCTGCCGGGCATCACCAGGGTCTACGGCGTCGAGCCCAACACGTCGCACCACGCCGAGCTGCGGCGCCGCGCCGCGGAGGCAGGCCTGTCGGGCATCTACGAGGTCGTCCCCGTGGGCATCGAGGACCTGGCGGCCAGCGGGAGGGTGCACAAGGGCAGTGTGGACTGCATCGTGTCGGTGCTGTGCCTGTGCAGCATCCCGGACCCGGAGGAGCACGTGAGGCAGCTGTATGGCTACCTCAAGGAGGGCGGAAGGTGGTTTGTCTACGAGCATGTGAGGTGCGAGAGCGAGAGGATGAGGGAGTCTGGGCTGGCCATGAGGGTGTATCAGGGTAAGTTTTCTTTTACTACTCTCCTTGTATGTGTATTTGCGCCACGCCTTGGAGTATGGACGCGAGTGCGTAAATCACCCTACATGCAAAGGTCATTGGGCTTCTCAAGTGAGCAAGCGAGGCAACCCACCCGTATAGGCTGTTGCCACCGAGTTGCTGGAAATCACACACACACACACACTCTCTCTCTCTCTCTTTCTCTTCTCACACACAATCAAACAGCCTTCGTCAACCTCTTCTGGCCACACCTCCTCGCCGGCTGCGACCTCTGCCGCAACACCCCCAAGACCCTCGTCGAGGCCGGACCGTGGACCACCATCGACCTGGCCCAGCCAGAGGGCGAGCCGTGGTACCACCCACTACCGCATATCCTTGGTACCCTGACCAAATGAGCATCCTCTCTCATGCTTCTCCTCAGGAACCATGCTTCTGATCTTCTGTGGGGGCTGGAGGCACTGTCGGCCAGCGGCATCAACTTGCGACACCGGCGCTGCAAGACAAAAGACGGTAAGGGGGAGACAATAGATTGGAGGGCGGGAAGAAAGCATCTCTCAAGTGTCGAGCATACGGTCGGCCACTCATCTTTCATTCCGTGGGCATAATCCACAGGAACCGAGATACAAGAAAGACCCCCACAACTCGTAAACATCTAGATTAGCTGCAGGTTGTGCAGCCAGAGGTAGGCAGGCATCTTCATGGAGTTATTATCACCACTCGAGCTATTTCCACCGGCAAGGAAAAGCATGATTGCATAGATCACCCCTTTTTGGATTTCGAAGACTACCTGCTGTCGTGCTGTGTGGTATTAACCGTTTGACTCAAGCTGGTCTCATACGTTCTCAAGCCTCCTGCACCAGATTCTGATCAGGTCTCCTCCACACAAGACAAAGAGAAACGGACCACAAATCACCTCATCATGACAACCACCAAAAACAGTCTCTCGAAGTGGGGTAGTTTCTTTGGGTAAAACAGCGTCCAAAGTTCGTGCTGGCCAGCTGGGTCGGACGATACGAGCCAGCAACTAGTAGCCAGTGCCGGCACCAAAGTCTCCACCAGCACCACCAAAGGAGTCGCCAGCATCGCCACCAGCATTCTGGAAAGGATCCTCAGCGACGGGAGGGTTGGGGCATCTGGACTTGAAGTGGCCCATCTGCTGGCAATTCTGACACTGGACACGAGACACTGTGACACGTTAGTACATGGGCCACTATCTCCCTTGCCCATCAATAGAGACGGATCTGCTTACTGTCGCGAGGCTTGGGACACTCCTTGCCGGTGTGACCCATCTCGTCACAGTTACGACACTGGACGTTGGCCATGTTGCGGGGCTCAGTGCACTCCTTGGCAAAGTGGCCCTCCTGACCACAGTTGCGGCAGCCGCGGGGGCCAGCCTTGGGGCAGTCCTTGGAGTAGTGACCCATCTCATTACACTTGCGGCACTCGACATTCTCAGCAGAGCGGGGCTCGGGGCCTGGCATCTGTCAGTTGAACCAATCAAAGAAGAGAAAAAAAAAAAAAAAAGAAGAAGGGAAGAAAAGGAATAAAAAGAGCAAGAACACTTACAGTCGGCGGCCTTGTGGTCAGGCTTGCCACAGTTCTTGCACGCGAACTTGTCCACGCGAGGCTTGGGGCCTGAAGACGTCAGTGATCAAAGTTATAACATGGCTCAGCTTCTGACTTACAGTCACGAACACGGTGACCCTCCTCGTCGCAGTTGAAACACTTGATAGAGGCACGGTCGGTGATCTCCGCCTTCTCCTGGGGGCAGCTCCTCGAGATGTGGCCGAGCTCGCCACAGTTGGTGCACAGGGGGAGACCCAAGGGGACGACATCACCGGCATCGGCCAGACGAGCCAGGACCTCTTCGTGGTCCTTGGGCCAGTCCTCCTTCTCGGTCGCGCGGCGTGGCTTGTCCGAGAAGCGGTAGCTGACGGTGTATTTCTTGCCGAGATTGCCCTGCAGGTCCATGTTGCACAGGGTGATAGACAGAGCGCGCTTGACCAGAGGGATCAGGAATAGGTTGTAGCCCTGGGAGCGGAGGGCCTTCTCGAGCTCGACAAAGGTAGTGGTGGGCTGAGCCTTGACATAGATCTGGATCTTCTCCTTGATCTCGTCCATGTCCCGCTCGGCGATCGCCTGCTCAAGGAGCTTCCAGGCCTCCTCACCGGTCATCTCGGGAAGGTGGCTGCGATCAACCGCGCGAGCGTTGCTGCAAGCAGAGGCTACGTGGTCTGGACACCCGATGTCTGTTAGCGCGATGACGCGAAAGGTGAGGGAGCCGAATTTAAGGGAGGCAAACTCACTCTCCTGGCCACAGTTCTTGCAGACAGGGACGTAGGTGGGACAGTTTTTGGCCATGTGCTCGCCCTCACAGTGGCGGCATCGCAGGGGCTCGGTACACTCTCGCAGCTTGTGGCCGCCCTTGCAGCGGGGGCAGACGAGAGGCTCGGGACAGTCATCGATCCAGTGACCCTCCCGCTTGCAGTTGCCGCAGCGGGCAGCAGGAGCGGTCGGGCAGTCCTTGACCATGTGACCCTCCTGGTTGCAGTTACGGCAGGTGCCGCTAAAGACAGTTGGGTTGGGGCACTCGGACTTGTTGTGTCTGGAAAGGGCATCGTCAGTCACGTATTGATATGATCGTGTACAAGGAGTTGGGACAACTACATACCCGGTCTCGCCACAGTTGAAACAGCCGCGGTCGCCTCCAGCACCCTCGCCCACATCCTCACCGAAACCACCGGCGGCCTCAGTGTTGTCGCCGGCGTTGTCGCCAAAGGGCGCAGCGGCTCCGAAGCTGCCACCTTCACCACCACCCCAGCCGCTGCTGGCATCGGGACCGTTCCAAGACATGACGAAGGTTGCTTTGTCTGCTGTCAGAAAGATCTGGAAACGAATTGGTCAGAACTGCAACGCGAAGAAATAAATCCCAATCGGGCCAAAGCAGCATATGAGTGGCAATGATACGCGATCATGGAGACGGAGGCTGATGACGGGGGAGTGACTACCACAGCAAGGATGCTTTTGGGAAGGAACATTCAAGATCTGCAAGATCCTTACCAGTATCAACAAAAAGCCTTGTTGTGGGCTGCAAAAGAGGCAAGACGCGTCTTTGTTGTTGTTGCCGTTCTGGGAGAAGAGGGGGGAGGAAAGGTGCAGATCTGAGCTATTCGAGAGGGATGTGGATATAGCTGGGGTAAGAGGACGCGGGGAGGGTGCAGTGCTCTCTGTCTACTGAAGACAGAGTGCGAGGGGCAGGGGCAGGTTGGAAAAATTCGACAAGGCCCGCGGGGCAGAGGAACAGGAGCAGCACGGGGGGTTCACTCACTGAAGAGATGAAGATTGTGCGGAAAGGGTGCGAACAAGACGTGATTGCTAGTGCTCCAGATGGGCCACCAAGGTCAGTAAGAGCAGGCAGGGAGATGTGGATGGAAGGAGGGACAAGCCACATCAAAGGAACCTGGATCATCTCATGCCAGATCTGAATAGGTGAATTGGGTGATGGGACAAAGGAAAGAGGTAGAAGGGAGAGGCTGGAGCTGCAGGAGGAGTAATAGACTGAGAGGAGGAGGAGGAGGCAAAAAGAAGGGAAAGCTGGAAAGACTTACCTCTTTTCTTTAGAGGTGCAAGCAGAGACTGAACCACAAAGCCTGTTTTGAACCTGAAGATCCCAAAGTGAATCAGGGGCCAAGAAGGTGGATGTTGATGTGGTTGAGAGAGGAAAAGGAAAGAAGGAAGGAAGGACCAAGAGGTGTGCAGATTTCGATCTGTGGCCTGCTTTTTTATATTGGAGGAGAGATGGCACTAATGCGCCTTCCATCTCAACACAGACGATGTCATGGTCTCCTCCAGAGCTGCTTGGCTCTGCTCCCGACAGGTTCAGAGTGTCCCTCCTTTGCTGGCTGACTGTGAGGGCAAATGCTCAGGAGACAGGGTGTGGTTCAACATGTCGTCAAGACAAGGCATCCAGACCAGGGCATCAGAACAACAAAGGACAAAAGCCTTTGGGCATGAAAGGAACACAGTGTTATGCTCTCAAGTGTTAGGGACGAGCCCTGTTGGAAGTCTACAGGTCAGACTTCCTACGCAACCGGTCGAGACGACGCGGGAGGTCGTCAAGGAGAAGCGAGCATGGAAGCAAAAGATTTCCCAACACAATATCGACCATCCATTCTCGACTACGGAACAGCGGCTCCATGGACGAGAGGCAGTCGAGGAAGACGACCTGCACAAGCTTTCGAGAGCATGCCACATGGGCACAGCAAGGCATTCGAGTCAGCGTGGATATAACGACTACTCGTATACAGATAATACAACGCTGATGATACAACACTCGGGCATCTGCGTACACGGTCGACTGGGCTTGATGGGCTTCTGGGTTTTGGAGAACCTTAGGAAATCGAATCATTCGACGGCTTCGAAGCATCACAAGGCAGAGGACCCCCTCCTCCTCCAGATTACCCAGGCGACGACCACTTGATATCTGAAACCGAAGAAGAAAATGAGCATGTAGTCTGAGCGAAAGAAAGCGTGAAGTCTTCTCGGTGATGGAGATTCTGTGCTGGCTTTTCCCCGACCATCCTCGTGGGAGGACAGGTCTTGTTGAGGGCATCAGCGGGATCCATGGATATATGTCTAGTCTCTTTGAGATGGACTGCTCTAGAATGGATGCACGCTCAACATAGTGGGCATAAGCGTGTAGTAGCAATACAAGCAGCCTTGGAAGCCACCGATAGCCTCGCGGCGACGATGCTGGGATCGCGAACACGGTACTATCGAGGACGTCTTCGGTCCCGTGTCCCGAAGATCCAATGCCACAGCAGCCACGACGACGCTACGAGTAAAACGACCGCTGTCTACATGGGAACAACAATTGACCGCATTTGAGACCAACGACTGCCGTTGAAATGGGCTTCTAGAAGCAAACAGAGGGCGCTGACACTGACTGAAACCTAGCCTCGCACTCACCTTTCCCAGCTGCCAGCTTACGCCGCATGAACCCCTGGAATTTGCCATGTGGCACACCGCCCAGGGTAGGGATGATTGGCCAGAGCTTCAAGCTTAGGTGCATATTACGAGTGGCTATTAGGGGTCTCTCCTGCAGGCATGTAGCATCTGCCCCGCGGGGGAAGGACGTGCAAGGGAGGCAAATCAGTTATCAGAAGCTCAGGGGGCCAATTAACCTCAACGGCCAACGATTTTTGATCTGCGAATTGGTTGAACACCGTTCCTCCTCTTTCTGCTCTACAAAATTCCAGCTATAATCACTCTTTTGCCTAGTCTTTCATTGGGCTGCTCGGGCCAAGAAAGTCATTAAAAAAACGGAGCAATTGGCTCGGCCCTCTTTTTTTTCTTCCCTCCCTCCTGGGCTGTGTTGTTTCCTGGGTGCTGCTTGCTGGGTTCTTGTTGGGAAGATCCATCTTGACCGCCCGCCTTATTTTGCCTCCGGCTCGTCCAAAAGTCGCCTCGGAATCGCATGATCTGGAACACACCCTTCCGACTTGTCAGACCACAGCTTAAGCCAGTTCCTCCTCTCCAGAACACCACCCGCTTTGAAAAGGAAAGGAGATTTTAGGCTGCCTTGGTCGCCCCCGCCCCCCCCTCTTCTTCTCTTCCTCGACGACCACCTCAAAACCACCACAATCACAGCGTATAATGGCCAACTCATCGACGACCACGACGAGCGCCAGCGCGGGCAGGCGCAAGGCTGCTGCCAGTGGCAAGACTGCTTCCGACGGCGGAGAGATCAGGCTGAACGGAGCGGCGGCCACAGCACAACAGACGCAGGATGAGGTTGACAAGAAGATGCACGATTTCTTCTGGACGTACACAGAAGAGCCGCACAGGACGCGGAGGCTGGCCATCATCAAGGCGCACCCCGAGGTTTGCCACACACTGCCCCTTCTCTCTCTATCTCTCTTCGTCCCTCCTTATCCTGGGAAAACTTTACACACATGCTGACCAGCTGCCCTCTTCTTCTTGACAGGTTACGAAGCTCTGTGGCCCCGAGCCATTGACCAAATATGTCGTCGCCTTCGTTGTCTCCCTACAGATCTTCTGCGGCTACCTCCTCCGAGACACCTCCTTCTGGTCGTGGAAGTTCTGGGCGCTGGCGTACGTCGTCGGCGCCACTGCGAATCAGAATCTTTTCCTCGCCATCCACGAGATTTCGCACAACCTCGCCTTCCGGTCGCCGCTGGCCAACAGGCTGGTCGCCATCTTCGCGAACCTGCCTATCGGGCTGCCGTACAGCGCCTCCTTCAGGGTATGCTCGACCGAATTGTTTCTCATATATGCATAGATCGTCACCGAAAGAAAAAAGAAGAAGAAAAGTACTGACAAAGGGGGAAACAGCCCTACCACCTAACCCACCACAAGTCTCTCGGCGTCGACGGCCTCGACACGGACCTCCCCACCGCCCTGGAGGCCATCGTCTTCGACTCCATCCTCGGCAAGGCCTTCTTCTGCACCTTCCAGATCCTCTTCTACGCCATCCGGCCCATGTGCGTCTTCCAGGTGACCTTCACCTGGGTGCACCTTGTCAACATCGTCGTCCAGGCCGCCTTCGACTACGCCCTCGTGACCGCCACCGGCTCGTACCAGCCCCTCTTCTACCTCCTCCTCTCCTCCTTCCTCGCCGGCTCCCTGCACCCCACCGCCGGCCACTTCATCGCCGAGCACTACGTCTACGAGACCGTGCACCCCGAGGCCCGCGACCCGGCCAACAACGTCCCCATCCCCGAGACCTACAGCTACTACGGCCCCCTCAACGCCGTCACCTACAACGTGGGCTACCACAACGAGCACCACGACTTCCCCGCCGTCCCCTGGACCCGCCTGCCCAAGCTGCGCGAGATCGCAGACGAGTTCTACAGCCCCCTGCCGCGCCACGACTCCTGGGTCCTGGTCCTGTGGCGTTTTGTGTGGGACGCCAACGTCGGCGTCACCAGCCGCGTCAAGAGGAAGAACGGCGGCCGCAAGGTTGGTGGCCAGCTCGCCAAGGTGGCCGCCTGGACCCCTCAGGAAATCGAGGCGTGAGCGAGCCTCGCACCTCAGCAAGGGGGGAAAGACAATGGCAAAATGGGAATAGATGGGTCTGTATAGAGGCGTTTATGATGTCAAGAAGGATATTATTGTACATGATAGAAGCAGGCAAAAGAAAAAGAGAAACGAAATGATAAGTGTTTTCAAGCACATTTGTAATGGCAGGGGCGAGTTTTGAACTGTCGGCGTTTGCGAAGTGCCAGACTTCAACACACATAAGATTTCCCAGATTCGTGTATAGGAATTTATGTCAGGCTCTGGGAGCTCTCATAGAAGGTCCTCACGCCATGTTCTGTCCTGTGTCCCGGTTTTTCCAATCAATATGCTGTTGCAGCTGAATTGCTTCTAAAATAGTAACATTGTTGCTATGGGCAATTGCATTTCACACCTGTACGATTTAACATAGAAAAAGGCATATCATTAATACCCCAAGAAGGCCAATACGCAGCCTGATGATCTACACTGGTCGAGGCAGCCAATGGAAGGAGGGAGGGGGAAAAACCAATCAAAAACACGGAAATACAGGAAGTAAGCTACAAAGACCGGAGACCACGCCAAAGCACAACGATTGATCCACTCCATTTTCCCATCCCACAACATGACAAGCAATCAAAAGTTATCCTTGTCCCGTCTCGAATATATCGGACCGGTGTCCTTGGACAAGCGTGAGCAGCAAAAGAGCGAGGCTCGGGATGAGATCGGTAGAGCCATCTGTGCGAGTGATGGTATCTCTGCGCCCGTGGTTCGGGCCCGCCGACTCGCCCCCAACGCCAGCCTGCTTCGTTCCGCTCGACAGATATCCGCTCCTGTCCCATCACACCTCTCCCCTTGGTATATCCGTACACTCTCACGGCTCCGCAGTCTTCAGGACCCCGATGACATAATGTTCCCTCAGCGCTAAAAGAAGAAATACGCCAAGAGGAAGCTGACCAGACACAATATCGCAACGAGCTGGATTGGCACCCCTTCCGTGCCCTGCGGCCTGACGGCCGACGCAACGGCCGCGGCACCTGGCTTCTCGTCTGCAGTGGTAGCAGTGGTCTTGCGCTGGCGCAGACCCTCAGCTGCGACCGAGGCACCAGCCAGCTCCCGCTTCAGGTCGCTGTCCGAAGCCTGCTGGGGCACCTGGGGCGATTGGGCAATAGGCGCGGTGACCTCTGATTCTTCTCGGGGTTCGCTGATCACCTCGGACGGCGCGGCGTTGCTGCTGGCCGGCCTGTGCTCGTCGGGCGAAGAATAGGGTGGAGGGGTATCCTCGACCTGTAAGGTTGGTTTGTGTAAGCATGCGACCGCCCCTGTTCAGTATCTACTTGGGTGACAAGCTTACGCCGTTCGCGAGCTGCTGTTGCTTGGCGGGGGTAGCGGCAGCAGCAGGCCCTGAGCCGCCGGCAGGGAGGAAGGTGACTCTTATTTTCTTCTCCTGGACGCTAGACTTCTCGACAGAGTCCCACTGGTGATAGAAGATAGCATTGTTAGCATGTGCACGTGACAGGCGGAGGGACCAGGAATGGACGTACGATCGTCTGCACGTTGCTGAATTCGAGATCGCTGGAGATTATGACGGACTGGACCAGGAACTTGTCGCGGCACTTTGCGTCCAGAGGCGGATCCTGCTTCATGGCCTGGAGGAGGACTGGAGGGGTGAAAATCTGTAAGCTTCGACGGCCGAGGCTAGACGATGTTGGCATGAGAGACGCCTACCAGTGACCTCGACTTCAAGGCCCGGCTCGATACGGCCGGAATTCGGTCGCACGCAGTACCTAGATAGACATGTCTTGTGTGAGCCTCCTCTTCTGCCAGATCACTACTATCTCGTTGTTCGGGAGTCGTACTGCTTGGGAGCGGTGGTTTTGACCTGGGACCGTTAGCTAAATAATGCGAAATCGATGCCACGGGGGATGGCGTACCTTGAATGCAATGGGCTGCTTGTTGGTGTTCTTGAGCTTCAGGATCTGTGAGACCTCGACGGTGAAGGGCCCTGTGGCATAGGTATAGATTGGTCAGCTATCGGACCTCCGGGCCATGCACAAGATGGTGGCAGCAACGGGCGGCATACGGCGGAAGCCGAGCTCAAAGGGCTCGATCTCAACGGACATTGTCGCAGTAGTGATCGCTCGACTAGGGAGATGGTCTAGGGGGAGAGCGCGAGGTTTGTAAGCCGTCGAGGCAGACCGAGCTGGTTTGGTTTTGCGTGTGCGTGGGAAGAGACAAAAAGCTGGGCGGGCGTGACGGGAAGAGATGGATCGTGGCGCCGGAACCTGGACGTGGGCGAGGGAACGCCAAGAGCTAAATGACAACTTGCGAAGACGAGGTGGGCGAATGGTCGGTTCGAGTGACGAGTTTTCGTGGGTGAGTCTCGATTATCGATTGCGTGGGGGGTTGCGTGGTCGTCGCCGGTGATGAATGAGACTGTCACGAGGAAAAGTAGGGGCAGCGAGGTTCGTGCAAGTGGAAAGACAGCGAAGGAAGTACAGGCCGGTTGCGATTGGGAATGACGGCACAGGTCTTACGACATTGACAACGCCTGGGATCGGGTTGGGTTAGTTGGCACAGGACGGGCAGGGCAGGGCAGGGCAGGACAGGGCAGGGTAGCGCGGTGCTGGGACTTTAGAGAGTTGGCACACCTGGCACAAGGTCAGTCCTATGTAAAATCTGGGAACCACTGCTCTGTCGGCCAGCTTGTTCTGAAGGTTGAAACAAGCTCCCTCCCAGGTCCCAGTCCAGACCCGATCCAAAGAGGTGCTCACAGCCAACAGGCCAGGTTTCAACTACTTGTGCATTTGTTTCTCCATCAGCCATTGGAACTGCTGCCCATGAACAGAAAAGTGGTTGTGATTATTCCAGCCCCATCTCAGCAATCTTGAGAGACCCCACAGCGTCCCCCTGAGGTCATTACATAGTATTACTACTGTAGGCCTCTTGCTAATTACTGAGTCCTTTAGTAATAAGTACATAGTACTCTGTGCTATAGTAAGCCGTTTCTCTAGTAGTAATGACCGTTTGATTTGCTACAGAACACTATGTATCTAGTCCCAACGGTCCTCTCAACGTCTGTGTTTCTCTGTGTCTCGCACCCAGGCTCTCGTCGAGTCTGCAGAAGCAACGGTCGACCAAAGAAAGAATGGTCCGCTAGGATGAGAATCACCGAAGGATCCGGACGGAACGGCAACGTGTCACATGTGTGCGGTACCTGAATAAAGGGCCCTCATGTTGAGTAGACAGAATACTTAGCCAATTTACAACAACTTCTCCTTGTAGTCTGCTGTTGACACATGATACCATCATGGTGGTATCTTGCCATACTTCATTACCCACTTTCGCCAATCAAGGCTTTTATCACTGTAGGTTTGCTGCTCAGCTGTGCCCGCGCCCCGGGCTGGACCAAGCTACTATGTACTTATGCCCCACAGTAGCGTCCCGTAGTAGGTACTACGTAGTACGTAGGGCAGGTAGCACAGCTTACCCCTCCATTCCCTCCCTACTTGGTACCTAAAGTACTTTGCCCAGCATCTTCCCCAAGCTTCCAGACTGCAAGCACCTTCTGCTATTTGACCTCTGTTCGCTTCGTTTCACACAGAGTCAGGCAGGATCTCGTTCTCCCTGCCACACGATACAGCGCGGTGCTCGTCAGTCAACCCATCACTTCCACTGTCACTTCTGTTACGACGACGACAACAACTGCCGGTCGCACCCACCTGGCACCATCACCTCACCTCTTGCCACATCTTTCCCTCTCCCATACAAACCCGTCAGTCACCATGGCCTCCGATCTAGAGACCTTGCTCGAGATGGGCTTCGACAAGGCCCGGGCTGAGATGGCCGTCAAGAAGTCAGGCGGCCTCCAGGGCGCCCTCGAGTGGCTGGAGAAGAACCAGGACACGCCCCTGGAGCAGCTCGAGGCGCCCGACGAGGACGACGCCGAGGCCACCGCGGCCGCCATCAAGGGCCTGGAGGAGGGCCAGCTGGCCAAGTCCCTCGTCTGCGACGACTGCGGCAAGCAGTTCCGCACCACGGCCATGGCCGAGTTCCACGCGAGCAAGTCGGGCCACGAGAACTTCTCCGAGTCGACCGAGGAGATGAAGCCCCTCACCGAGGAGGAGAAGAAGCAGAAGCTCGCCGAGATGCGTGCCGCGCTGGCCGAGAAGCGCTCGCGGCAGGCCGAGCTGGACAAGGAGGACAACAAGCGCAACGAGGCCATCAAGCGCAAGGCCACCAAGGAGACCCAGGACATGAAGGAGGAGCTCCAGCGCAAGGAGCAGATCAAGGAGGCCGCCAAGAAGAGGCAGGAGAAGCTCGAGGACCAGGAGGCCAAGAGGCGCATCAAGGCCAGGATCGAGGCCGACAAGGAGGAGCGGCGCCGCAAGGCGGAGGAGGCCAAGGCCGCCAGGGAGGGCAGGGCTCCTCCTGCCGCCGCAGAGGCTGCGGCGCCTGCCGCTCCGTCACAGCCCAAGACGAGTGCCTCGTACACCGATGCCCGGCTGCGGTTCCAGACGCCCGGCGGTACCGTGCAGAAGAGCTTCCCGGCTGATACGACCCTGTTCGAGGTCGCTGAGGCCCTGAGGGCGGAGGGCACTAGTGTGCAGAACTTCACCATGACGTTCCCGCGGAAGGTCTTCGAGGCTACCGAGTTCGGCCAGACCCTTCGAGAGGTGGGACTTGTCCCCAGTGGTGTCCTGATTGTCAAGTAGACAATTCAAGCCCGGGACCACACTCAAAAACACAGGCACGGGACCTGTGGCGGAGAGAGGGAGAGGGATGCGACCCCGGCTGCACACAGGAGGAAAGAGAAGGTGTCAGAGGCAAAATGATACAATACACAAAAATAGGCGTTTTGAGGGGAATCTGTGGACTATCATTCGGGTACGGGACGCATCACTGGGCATCGACAGCATATTGCGCCGACCTTGTGGTTGGCTTTGACAGAATTCGAGGGCTGCATCTACACGGCGGAGCTGGTGCCGTCATGTAGTGGGCGTCAATGAACCGAGGCCATCTCGACCACTTGACGAAGTAATGAAAAATACCCTTGAGTCTTGAGTCTGTCTGGCGTGCATTCTGCTTTCCGGACTTTGTGGCATGTGTAATGATAGGGCGCCACATTCTAAACTCTCGAATTCCGCTCACAAGCAGGCTACCGGTGAAATGCTAGAGACTTTTACCTTAATCGACGTAGAAGGTGTGGGCAACTCAACACAAAGGAGGTGCACATTTACAAGGCGGACGATGAATCACACGATTAGAAGAACCACTCAATCACAACAAAGACGAAGATTCTTTTTTTGTTTTGCCTTTTAATTTGCAAAGGTCATCAAATTCCGGATCCCCTCTACTCCATTCCTGCGACCAGATACCAAAGGAGAAGAAGCCTTCCTCCCCATCCCCTTTTTGTAGATGACTGGTATTTGCTAGACTAGAAGCAGCGTAGCATTGTGTGAGAAAAAATGAACCGCAACCCAATGCAAAGATCGAAGGAAGTACAGCGGAGCGGGAGAAGAGGTCGTCGTGAGGATACGTCGGGTCGGTCGGGTTTGCTCGTAGGTTTTGTGCTCGTTTTGACGGCGGCAGTTGGCAGTGGGTTGAAAACCATTTAGTCGAACAGACCGAAGCCCATGTCCTCGTCGGACTCCTCCTTCTCTGTAGATGGGGGGATATGTCAGCCAGCCGGTCATGATTCAGGCGCACAGCCCAGACGGGCGTGTGATGGTTTGGGGTGCACAAACCCTCTTCCTTTGCCTCCTCCTTAGCCTCCTCGGCAGCGGCGGCGCCGCCAGCAGCAGCACCACCGGCGGCAGGGGGCAGCAGCGCCACCACCGGAGCCGACGTTGGTCAGGAGGTCCTTGACGTCCTTGCCCTCAAGAGCCTGCGTGATGTGAATGATGCTCGTCAGCGTCCATATTCCCCAGTAGGTATCCTTTCATGGTGATGGAGAGCCCCGGTCGAAATTTCGAGGTGGGTCTCTTTTATCTCGCATTCGATGGGATTTCGTTTTTGGTGGTCGTCGTACCTTGGCGAACAGAGAGGTCCAGATGGGCTCAACCTCGGGGACGTTGGCAGCCTTGATCAGGGTCTGCAGCTTGTCGGCCTAATTTTGTGTGGTAATTCAACCAAGTCAGTACTCTGATATCGTCTTCCCTTGTCGCGTCGACATGGTTTGCGACTTGTCGTCGTGGGGTCGGAGAGGAGAAATTTTCCTACAGTGATCTCAAGACCCTCATCAGCGAGGATGAGGGCGGCGTAGGAGTTGGCCAGCTCAGGGGTAGACATTTTGAATGTGTGTGTGTGGTGAGTTGCGAAGTGCAAGAATTGAGGAAATTCGAAATGCTGCGACGCAAAAAGAGTGGTGACAATTCAAAGTCTCGCTTCAGGTGGTTGGGCGGTTTGGTCGGTATGACTGGGTCGTAGCATTTTTCCGCACGCACACCACGAAAAATCTCGGAAAAACCCTGACGCCGACGCTTGCTGACTGAGCCTTGTGGTGTGCCTTCCTTCTACTTACTTAGGTAAGTACTTGGGAATTGGGACTTGGCCTAGTTTGGATGCGTCGTCGCCGCCTTGGTTCTTGACTCCTGCCTTATCGATTACGAGGTGAACCCCACCTTTCTGCCTTCACTGGGCCCCACCCACTTCCCTGATCACTGACGTCTGCTGGTCCGCATTGAAAGGCTCAGCTCTTCCAGATCGCCGATGACACAGCAAATACCACTGTTACTTTTACGCCAACATACCGAGGTCTGTAGCCATTTTATTGACAGCCTTGCAGTGGGAGAAGGTGAGGCATCGGAATCCCATATGCACACGCATTGCATCTAGATGATTGGCTAATCTCGCCGTACCATTAGTTGGGCTTTAATCCGTCTCTTATCGGGACCATTCATCTTTCAGTTTCTGTGGGCTTCTCCTCAGACCACACCTGAGTTCTTACGACGTATCTGTTGTCCTTTGGTGCCGAGCATCCCGTGACCCTCACCCTCGTCATACCCTGAGGAGTTACACAGCCTGTCCGAGGTCGTGATTTAACCACCGAACGAAGCAGTCACGGGGCGAACTCTTACCACGAGCACGGGCAGCCTGCAGACACCAGGCCAACCTGAACCGGAGCTTGCAAGCTTGAGACATCATTCATACACCCAATACAGCTTACCACAACATCACTCACTCACCAGATCTGTCCTCAAGCCGGTGGGGAGAGCACAATCCAACAGCCCAGCAGCCATCATGGAGACGCCAGCAGTCCCCCTCCCCAGGATGCTCGGGAGACAGAGATCATGGAGCGCCTCGTGGCGGTACGAGACCAGCTGCTCCTCCTCAAGCAGGACCGCACAAAATACATCCGCTCTCAGGACGTCATGGCCCTGTACGACCAAACTATTGAGGGGGTTCGCAAGGTCACCGAGATCCGGGCGGTCAGCAACGGGGATGTCGGCGAGAACCGCCTCGATAGGGTCATGGAGAGCTGCTTCCAGCTGTTGTCGCTATTCTTTATGACCATAGGGAGGACCGGAGAAGCCCCTGCGGCCTATGCGCTCACGTCGACCATCAAGAGGCTGCTGGGTCACCTCACGGAGGCGAACCTGTTCTCCGCTAAGGATCTCGAGAGCATGAGCAAGACCCTGGTCCAGCTGTCCGGCTCGGTCAACGATGCCGACGAGAGACACTCGCCGTACCTGATCAAGCTGCTGTCGAAGAGGGTGGAGCTGTGCCAGTCGTCACTGGCAAGGCTGCAGAAGAAGCTGGACAGCCTCGACGATGCACTGGTGGATGTGCACGAGAAGCTGATCTCGATCATCCGCTCGATGGCGTTGGCAAACACTAAGGCTAAGGTGAGTCGTATAGTCCAGCCGGGTGGTAAAGATGGGAAGAGCAGCAGGCTCACATGACAACAGTTCAACCGAGGAGAGGTGGAGAAACTCAAGGCTCAACTGCAAGACATTGATTCCCGACGGGTGGGTGGTCAGTTCAAGACAGCAGACGGTGGAGTTGCCAAGGGCAGCGAGGAGGTCTCGGAGCTCCTGGAACGGTGTCTCGTCTGGTCTGATGTCGTTCTGGAGCGGAAGGGTGTGATGCCGGAGCAGTGGAAATCTATCTACGATGTCCTGATTGGCATCCGCAACGATCTGGACAAGTTCTCAATCACGCCAGCGTGGTCGCTTCGAGAGACGGATCTGTACGACTATCAACGGCAGCTCGATAAGTTTGACGAGGCTAGAGTTGATGGCAATTGGCTGGACGAACAGGGCCGGCCGGCCGAGCTCTACGTGCAGAGGGTAGGTCGACGACTGCTCTTCCCCAAGAAATTGCAAGGCCCCTTCTCGCTGACGATCTGCAGACACTGTTGTACCTCATCCGACGGAGCTATGGATATATCTATCATCTCATGCTCCTCTCAGAACCAGTCTCGGAGGCACTGCTCCCGGTATACAACCAACTGTCAACCTTGAAGCGCTGCCTGCTGGAGGTCAAGGATTCTGGAGGTGTTAACTCGGCAAGAGAACTGTATCCTTACAGTATGAAGGTTAGTTTTTGGTTTACACAACATCCACAGCCCCCGCACGCACCCCGTACCCGACTGACACTTCCTTGTCGCTAGCTCAACTCCATCGACAACATGCGGTCCGATGGGAAATTCGAGATTAACGGCGACATTCCCGAAGGCCAAGGAGCAGTGACGGACCTGCTGGCCGAGTGTTTTGAGCTCAACTACGAGCTTCGCGTCGAGGCAGAATCCCGTGCCGAGTCAGCAGCGGGCGCCGAGGCTGCGGCTGAGGCTTAAAAAGAGACGACGCCGTGCCATGGGGTTTTGGAAGGGCACTTGTGTGTCTCTTTGCTGAATCCTACAGTGCGCGATTACGATCTGTTGGGCACGACAGCTGTGGAATTTGCGCAAATCCGGAGTGGCAGATGACTCCCCTCCTGTTTTTACTCGAAATAGATGATGATATCTGCCCTAAGAGACGAGAAAAAAAAAGCCCTGCAGTGGGTTACATCGAGCGCGAAATACCACGAGCAAACGTGTGTATAGTGGATGTATGGCTGCAATAATTGTGCACTTCCTGATTGATTGGTCGGGACAGGTTTGGTACGGAGTATGGTTTTCACAAATATGCAGTATCCAAGGGTCGAAGGGAAGGGCATTCAGCGGATCAAGGTTAAATCGAAAATGGGAAACATCAGGGCTGTGGCAATCGTGCATGCGCATCCACAGTCTGATTTTTCTTTGGGACCGGTGGTGGACTTTGGTATTCCAACGGAGCAGTTCCCAGTGGGGAGACAGACTCCTAGGAGGCAATGAACCTTGCAGGCTGTATTGAAATATTGTAGCGCGTCGTCTAACAAAATATCGATTCGAGCCTTTGTGATCATGCGCCAGCCTGTCACATACTCTCTCCACCTCCTCTCAAACCACTCTCTCGTTGGTTCTCATCCGTGCTCCCTCACGACAACTTTTTGTCTCTCCCATCTTTCTCTCTTTTAGGGAGCCCAGAACGCAATCTTGGCGGGCCAGATCATAGCCTGCAGAAAAAGAAAGGAAAAAAAGTCAGCTTAGCCCCAGGAGCACCATCGTCTCAGTCACATCTCCTCCTAAGTTTTCTTTTAAGTTTTTTACCCCTCCCCCAAAAACTCACCTTCTCCAAATCCCACACCCCGGACGAAGCATAAATGTCGCCCTTCAGCATATCAATGATGGCCTCTCGGCTCTCGGCAAGGACCACCACCGTGCTGCCCGCAAACTTCATGCTCGAGACCTCATCGTCGGCGGGCATATCCTCCAGCACGGCGCCTAGAAATAGTCAGATAAAACCACAGAATAAAAAACAGGAAGGGATAGATGGGGTCCCGGAGGAGGGATATAATAAAACTCACCGCCCATTTTGATGAGGCCGCTCTCCTTCATCTTGCCCACGCCGGCAAAGTGTTGCCTGTATGTGAAAAAAGTCTACCGTGTTAACTTTCCAGCCAAACTTTGTTCTTTCTTGATAAATAACAAGGCAATAATGGAGCATTGGAGAGGCCACAGAGACTCACGGTCGAACCTCCAATCTCTTGGCCATAGTACCCGGCTTATCCGGTATCACAACAAGCCACTCATACTTGCGCGGTTCCGCCGCGGGGGTAGCAGAAGAAGCCATCCTGAGCTGTGCCGTAGATGTGGTCCTCGGGGCCGCTCTGGTGATTGCTGGTGTTGTAGCTGCAGGGAGGAGCAGCAGTGTCGGCCGTGTGGAGGAACAAGAAGAAGCAGCAGTCTGTCGTCCGAGTGGTGTAGTAGCTGGGGCGGCGATGATTGTCCTCGCGAGGGCGTTGAGGCTGGGTCGCATTCCTTCCTACTACTAACGATGAAGAGGAGGAGGGAACGAATTAGAAGATATCAGTGGTAATGTTTCCAGAGTAGTGCTTATATTTGAAGAGGATGGATGGATGGAGAGAATCACAACATGGCAAGTGAGCGGGGAACGGGGGCGGGCATAATCGCATTGCGCAGGTGCGACATGGCAGTGTGGGGCAGGCCCCCTCCTGCCCCTCTTCCTCCTCGGTGGCGCGGGCTGCATTGATGAGGGCCGCTCTCGCGCATAAACTGAGTTCAAGTGTAGTATCAACTATCGTACCATTCAGAGACATGGTACTTCCAAAGTATGTGCATGCATGTACCTTTGAGTTTTGAGTATTTCATTCTCGAGGTTGGTCACTGCGGAACCTCAGATATGTCGTAGGTACAATTTGGTCCTTTCTAAGAATTACTATCCATGTCTTATTATCCGCGGCATGCCTCCACTCCCGTACCGTCCGTCATCGCCACCTTGATTGATCTGTAAAGCAGATAAAAGAATATGACCAACGGAAGGAGGAGGAAACCCAAAGAAAAAGAAAACAAGAACAAGAGAAGAAAACCCCAACCCCCCGGCGCCAGCATTATTTGACCCGTAAACTCCAACGCTTGAGAGAAAGTAGTGAGCAAAATCAAGGTCATCAAAGAAGAGCGTCGCCTCTTTTCCTTCAGGGCACCGTGCTCAATCCAGATCCAAGAATCAGTCCCAGGTGACTAATTCTCCTTTGCCTTTCCCTCCCTCTCCCCCCCACCTTTTGGCGAGCCCAGTAAACGCATTCCACCACTAGTCGATCTCGATAATCTCCACAGGCCCTCCTTCAGTCCGCGTGGGCTCTGTAGTGTTGTTGCCCGTCGGCATGCCTCGTGGACCGCCGGTAGGACCGCCGCCGCCGTTGCCATCTGTAGGCTTGTCTACCGGACGCCAGCTCCCATCTGCCGCAACTAGGATAGACTTGGTATCCAGCTTGCGCTGCTCCTCCAGCTGCTGGCGCACCCGGTCTAGGAAGCTGTCAATGTACAGGCTCCCCGGCCTCGCGTCTAGGAGGCATATCGGACACTTCCACTTATCGGGGTCTGACGGCTCCTGGTTCTTGGGGCACGTGGCGCAGCAGTGATGGCCGCACTCGATCCCTTGCTTGAGGGGTCGCGTGTTCAGCCACGTCTCGAGATCAAAGCACTCCAGGTGGGCGCATGCGACCCCGCGGGCTGGGATCTGGAAGATTGTAGAGCTGAACGGGTCTGTCAGGTCGATGGACAGCTCACGCGCGCTGTCGCCAGCCTGGTTGACCACCGCGATGCCATCCTCGTCCGGTGCAGCCGTGACCCTGGACCGGATCTTATCCAAGGTCTGCTGGAGGTCCAGCCTGCGGCTGTCTTCAGCACGCTTCACGGCCCTCGAGTGGTTGACAGTCTCAACGATCTCCACCGCCAGGTAGAAGATATTGCCCCTCTTGTCAGCAGCCGCAGGACCTGCGTGCGGCACTGTCACTTTCAGTTCGTTCTTGCCGGCCTGCACATGGTCCGTCAGCTCTACGGCCAGGTCTCTGCTATTGTTCTTAATCCTCCTGACGTGCAGTTTATAGCCGTTGAACTCAACAAAGATGTGCTCAGGCCACAACACCTCTTTGAGAACCCAATCTGATTCTTCAACCGGCCCGTCCGACTGCAGTCTGCAGCAGCGAGCGCGGAAGCGCAGCGAGCCGTCCGAGTATTCGCAGGCGTTCGTGATCACCTGACCTCCGCCACAGTTCAGTGCTGCCTTCCTCCTGCAGGCTCGAGACACCTGTTCTGGACTGATCTCAAACTGCAGGCTGTGATGATATTCTAGACGGAAGGGGGCGAGGGCAAAGGACTGAACAGATTGGTAGTGGCGTTCGTCAGGTGCTGTGCTGTGCCTCGTCCGGTCGGGGCTCTGCGCACGGGCTTGATGGAGTCCCATGAGCTGCGCCCTCTTTGCTGTGGCCAAGTTGGGATATTCGTGTTGGTGCATCACCTGTTCCTGGGCCCCGAAGAGGCGACGCGACGCCCGGAGGGATGCATCATTCGCGGCCGCCTCTGAGCTGCTCTGTGGTATCGACGTGACGGTCTGTATTCCCGAGCTAGGATGAGGCTGCGAGTATGGCTGCTGCATGTCGCCAGGCAGAGGGGGAACAAACGCATTGGCGTGTTGCATCAGGCCAGTATTTGGCATTGCGGCTGTCTGACGGCTCGGAGTCATCATTGCGCTCTGCCCGGCTGCCAACTGTGCTTGGTATTGCACAGGACGAGGGACGATCTGTTGAATTCGGGGCTGAGTTCCACCTTGTTGCACCTGCCGCGGATCATTGGAATGGCGCTGCTGGGAAGATGGTATGGCCTGAGGGTGCTGCTGCGGACTCGCCGATACTTGCATCACAAGCCCAGCATTTACAACAGAGTTCGAGTAGGGAGGACGCTGAGGCTGTTGATTGGGAGAAGACGTCACGATTGGAGTGCTAGGCGGCCGGGCGTAATATAGATCTTGGGAGAAACTCGGACTTACAGAGCCGTAACCTGCTCCAGATGGTCGTGGAAGCACTGAGTATGGCACTGCAGGTGATACACTCTGTGGAGCCGGAGATGTCCCTCCCGTATGGCCTTGCATCGCGTTCTGCATTTGACCCAATGGCCACTGGGATCCAGGAGGGGGCATCATGTGCTGAGGGCTGCTCAAGGCCACGCCGCCATTTGCCGCCTGTGAAGGAGGAACTTGTTGACCCTGCTGCTGCTGCTGCTGCTGCTGGACTTGTGGCGGATGGAATTGTGGGTGCTGCTGGGGCTGTTGCTGAACCCAAGTTCTGTCCTGCCACTGGGGCTGTTGTTGCCCCTGAGCCTGCTGCCGGAACTGCTGGGCGTGCTGTTGGGTTAAGCGCTCCTGTTGCTGCTGCTGCAGCTGCCAAGCCTGAGCCTGAGCCTGAGCCTGTTCCTGCTGAAGAAGTCGCTGCTGGGCTTGCTGCTCATGATGATCTTGCCCAACCTCTCCTTGCCGACCTCTCTGCTGCAGAGCTTTCTGGGGGTTGTGCCGTCGAGCCCGTTGTTGAGCCTGTTGCTGCATCTGGGCTTGTCGGGCCTGTAGCTGCATTTGGGCTTGTGGTGACTGAGGATGAGGCTGCAGGGGCCGGTACGGGTGCAGCGGTTGCTGTGGTGACGGATGAGAGGGCAGCAGCTGCTGCTGCTGGGGGAGTTGTTGCTGATAAGCCTGCTGCTGCACAGACTGCCCCAGGGCTGCATTCTGTCGCCGAGCTCCCGCCAGCGCTCCCTCAGGTGACTCGGCGGCCCGGATCTCTGCTATCGTATCTCGGTATTTCTGGATGAGGTTCCCGTTCCGGCTTGCGATGGCAAGGCCACCCTTGGCGTGGGGATGAGAGAGAGAACGCAGCACACCGTGCTCATCACAGTGACTGCTGAGATCCGCTTCAAAGATCTGCTCGAGCTTGAGCGCAGGGTCACCGTCTCTGATGCCGAGCTCCCGCCTGCATAGCGTGAAGAGGAGCCTGTGCAGGACCCGGGACATACACTTGATCCTGAAAATCAGCTCGTCCACGAGGCAAGGGTAGCCGCGCCGGCGGGCCTCCTCGACAAGAACGGGCCACTGGCGTGCAAGACTTGTGAGGAATGCCGTCACACTCTCAAAAGCCCCGGGAAAGAGGGTGTGACACTCAGTTGAGGGAAAGCGGGTACCCCATATCAGCGTGTCATTAGAAAGGCTGGCAATACCCTCAAGGATGACCCCGAGGTGTGCGAAGCCAGCAAAGACAATTTCGCGATTTTGAGGTGGGATAGGCGGAAGCCCAGCAGGTTCAACAGCCCACGAGCAGAAGAACCTGTGCAGATAGAGATAGAAGAAGTCTCGTTGGATACAGGCATCCCTCAGGAGCCTGATCCGCGGCTCCTCCAACTCTTTCTCTAGAAAATGCTCACGCCACGAGGCGAGAGTCTGATCGAGCATTTGGATAAAACCGGCGAGATCGATCCCTTCAAGCCCGTCTGCAGCGACGGTATTGCTGCCATGCCCAATGCGCCTTCTTTTGCCCGGGGGCTCCCCGTCTCGCGTCGAGTTCGTCTGCACCTGACTGCACGGACTTTCTCCTGTGCCGCCTGTGATCGGAGCCAAGGTGCGAGGTCCATTCGGTAAAGCTGCCTGGCTGGTCTGCGGCGGCCCAGCGGGGGCGGCCCAGCCCTGCCGGCCTGTGGGAAGCGGCGCTGCGGCAGATGTGGTGGACGCCGAATATCTTCGTTCTGGCGAGCCAGCCGACAATGCCATGGGCGCCGGGTTCGAGCCGTCCTTGTTGTTTGGTCCAGATGGACTCGGCTCATCGCTGGGAGCGGGCGAGGGGAGGACATTCATGTCTGCTCTGTATTGTTGCCCCAACTGTCAGTCTTGTTTTTTTTTTTTTTTTCCCTCCCAACATGTGTTTGTAGGAATATCACTGTGTACGTAGCACAAAAATCTGGCTCGATCCCCCTCCGAGAAAGCATAGGGGCTCAATGTAGCTAGGGAGACTTACCCTGCAGGCTCATCCATCTGCACCGCTGACTGCTGAGGGACTGGCGCCCTGATCTCGTCTCTAATCTGTGGGACAGGTGCTCTAACCTTTTGCGTCTGCTTAGATCGGGTCCGCTTCTTGGGCTGCTGAGAAGGAGGCGAATGTGGAGGCATACAAGAGCTGGGCTGAGCAGGCGTGGAGTCTGTCATCCAGGACTTTTGCTTGCCTGGGATGAACTTGTTCACCGTCGAGTTGGCATGAGCGACCTGGGATGAGAAGGCAGCGTCTGTTCCCATCAGCGGACTAGGCATGGTTCACAGGCGCGAGCGTGCGGCGTACGCAACACACTGTACCAGCAGGGCTTGTTTCCAGCAGCAGAACTCTTGCAGGCCCCCAGACCCAGACTGTGAAAGCGCGTCAAACGGTATGACCAAAACAGGTCAAAGCTGAGCGAGTGTATTATGTAAGAAGGAGGGGGGAAAGAGAAGGGGGGAGGACGGGGGAGGGGCAGGTGAGATGTTAGGAGGAATTGGGTTTGGTCTGTATCTTGGTCCGAACAGTAAATAAAGAGAGGTTCTCCAGAGAGGGAGACTATCCTCTTTTGTAAGAGACCAGGTGCATCCAAAAGCAACAACACAGGTGGCAGGCAGAGCTGCTGTTGTCACGTCATTCACAACAAGGGCAGCTTGCTATGGCTGAGGAGGAAAGTTGTTGTTTGGTTTTCTGCAGGAGCTAAGGGATGAATGGGGAGGAGGGGGTGGGGTTGTTGTGCTGTTGCTCCCTTGCTTGTTTGGAATATCTTGATGGGACAAGGACATTAGCAGATGCACCCACCCCAGAGGGCAGGTGAGAGAGAGAGAGAGAGGGCACAGCACTGGGTTTTGTGGAGGGAGGAGGGTGAACCGATCGCGTCTGCACCAGTACAGTGAGAAATGGTGGGAGAATTCGCGAATGGGACGGAACTCTGCAGCCGCAGCAAGGCCTGTCAGCTGATTGGACAGAACTAATGGAGGGGGTCCACATACCCCGGCTTGTCAGTGAGAGGCTAGTGTGTGCTCCACTGTTTTGTCTTTGGGACACTTCCGCTCTCCCTTCATTGGTTTTGGTACAGATGAGGTTTGGAAGGATAAAGAAGAAGGAAGAAGAAGAAGAAGGGGGAAAAAGAAGAAGTACAAGCAAGGGAGGGAGGGAAACACACAAAATTGACTGATCAAGAAGTGGCAACAAAAAGGACGCCGTAACCACTGCTAGCCCCTCCGGCCTTTCCCCACCCCATCTGGGCCTAACGTGTGTTTTTCGATACATCTTTTTACTGGCCGAGACTCCAGAAACGACTGCAAATGACGGCGTTTTGGACCCAAGATGAGGAAGAAAAAGACAAGTCTTATCCATTTGGAAACTAGGCCAGCGCAGCCCGCCTTTCGTTCAACCCTCCTCCTCCTCCTCAACATCATGGCGGCTCATGTATCATCTCTCGAAGCATACAGCCCTGGAAGAGTGTATAAGTACTTTACGCTATGGTGATAGTAACATATGAGAGAGAGAGAAACATCTACACCCACAAACCCCTGCCGCCACAAGGAATGTTGTAAACTTCACACCGCAACTTACTGTTCGAGATCCAATCACAAGTTCCCGACGCGTGGCTCTGATATGAAAATTCATCCCTTGCCTAGCCCTGGGTGGCCCTGGTAGTACAACTTACAAAGTCCCTTCCGGTTTATACGAGGTCGCGTGGACACCTGCATCTGCTCTTGCTGCCTGTCCTACCCTACAACACGGAGTACTGCCCCGGGACCAGGAGACAACCTGACCAGTAGGAACATGAGCAGTCGGACCGGTGTTTGCCACCTCAATAAGTCTCAGACGTGGCTGGCTAGCTAGTACTTAGGAGGTAGTATGTAGGAAAAAGCAAGCGTGCATGCATAATATTAAAACGGGCCGGGGCCTTGCCTCGCCTTGGACCTGGATGTTGACACGGCAACAGAGAGTCATAGTTTGGATGTAAGGAGGGTCTACCTGAAGCTGTGAGTGCCACCTACAGAGGATATCTCGTGCCCGCCTCACAACTCGACAGAACAGTCTCTGGATTGGGCTGAAGTTGAGCAGTGAAGAGCGGGTACAAGGTTAGGCCCATCTCTGAGGCATCTTAGTCAGCAGCCTTATCGATAACCAAGTGGGCTGCCCGAAAAGTTTCCATGGCGCAGTTTCCCAATTGACCTCCTCCACCAGAAGGAAAGAATAGAAGGAAGGAGCCTTGTCTCATGTGAAAATCCCAACTTCCTCCTTTTTTTCTTATTTTCGGTCCTCACCAAACGTCCCCACCACGACCAACGGTGCCACCCCAATACCATACAACAGCGCCTGCCAGCCCTCTTCTCTTTCTTCAAGATGGCAGCAGAAGTCCGGCCTCTGCCCCAGCTCAAGCTCCCCTCGGCACCGCAGGCCATCACCGCCGAGCAGCGGTACTGGAAGACGTTCAAGAACCAGAAATCCCACACGACCACCGCCTCCTGGGGTGTCACCCACATCTCCTTCCCGTCGCCGTCCTCGTCGTCGTCTACATCGTCTACCGCCGCCAGGAACAATGACCTCTTCGCCGTCACAGCCGGCCCCCGCGTTGACGTCTACTCGATCCGCCGCCGCGAGCCCCTCAAGACCATCGGCCGCTTCGACAGCGTGGCACGGTCCGGCGAGATCCGCGCCGACTCGCGCGTGCTGGTGGCGGGCGACGACTCGGGAAAGATGCAGGTCTTTGACGTCGCAGGCGGGGCCAGGGCCGTCGTCCTCAAGACCTGGCACGTCCACAAGCAGCCCGTCTGGGTGACCAGGTGGAGCCCCTCAGACCTGACCACGCTCATGAGCGCCAGCGACGACAGGACAGTGCGCCTCTGGGACCTGCCGAGCCAGGAGGCCACGAGGCAGTTTGTCGGCCACCAGGACTACGTCCGCAGCGGCGCCTTCATGCCGGGTGGACTGGGCGCGAGCAGCAACATGCTGGTGACGGGGAGCTACGACGCCACCGTCAAGATATGGGACGCCAGGGTGCCGAGCGGGAGCGTCCTGACCTTCAAGCACGCCGCCCCCGTCGAGGAGGTCCTGCCCCTGCCGACGGGCACCACCGTCCTCGCCGCCGCCGACAACGCCATCTCCGTCCTGGACCTGGTCGCCGCCCGCCCGCTGCGGGTCATTACCAACCACCAAAAGACCGTCACGTCGCTCTGCCTGGCCTCCAACGGCAGCCGGATCGTCAGCGGCGGCCTGGACGGTCACGTCAAGATCTTCGAGACGGGCTCATGGAACGTCGTGGCCGGCGCAAAATACCCCTCGCCCATTCTGTCCCTCAGCGTCATCACCGCGGGCGCCAACGCAGCAGACCGCCACCTGGCCGTCGGCATGCAGTCGGGCGTGCTCTCCCTCAAGACCCACCTGACGGGGTCCGCCGCAGACAAGGAGCGGGAGCGCGCCCGCGCCGCCGCCGCCACCGACCTCTCGCAGCTGGACGTGGCCAAGTCCACCAAGCGGAAGCGCAAGGAGATCATCACGCGGTCCCTCGCGGCCGTCGACAGCCAGGTCGATTTCCTCATAGACAAGGACGCCGCCGGCCGCCCCGCCAGGGAGCGCCAGTGGCAATCTGACCTCCGGCACGGCAGGTACGCCGCCGCCCTGGACGGCGTCCTCGACATCGCCGCGCCCGACCACAGCAAGCTCAACGTCCTGACCCTGCTCCTGGCGCTGCGCCACCGCTCCGCCCTGCGCGCCGCCCTCGAGCAGAGGGACGAGGTCTCGGTCCGGCCCGTCCTGCGCTGGATCAGCAACCACATCATCGACCCCCGCTACTGCAGCGTCTGTGTCGACGTCGGCCTTCACCTGCTCGACCTGTACGCCGAGCACGCCGGCGCCAGCACCGAGCTGGCCACCGGCTTCAAGACCCTGCGCAGGAGGGTCACCCTCGAGGTCGAGAAGGCCCAGGTCGCCGCGCAGACGGGTGGTATGCTGGAGACCCTGATGATTGCCGGGGAGGAGGCATAATGATGGAGATCTCTGGCGGTCTGATGGGTTTGGTTTGATTGCTTAGAGCTGGTGTGTGTGTTTGATTGGAAAGGGATTGGAAAAAGAAAAGGGAGAGGGGAAGAGAGGGGGGCTGGAATTCGCTTCATCCGGATATTCTGCTTCATTTGGTTGCTTAGCAGGGCATGGCTCCGGCGTTCAAAGGGATGGATGGGAAAGGGTGTTCAAAAAAAAAAAAGAGAGAGAAATAAAAAGAAAAGAAAGAGTTTGTAAATAGGGAAAGGGAGGTTGGATGTGAGAGTGCTTCTCGGAGAGATATAATGATTTGATACCAAAGTAAATGATGATAATAAAGTAAGGCTGAGTCTTGACTTGAGTCTGTTTTACAACAAAGACAAACAAGGTCCTGAATAGATCTGCACCACAAATAATATCAAGGAACTTAGATTAGCACTCTTTAAAAAGAGAGAAGAAAAAAGAAAAAGAAAGACTACAGAAGATAGACTGAAGCCCCTAAGAAGTTGAACAGTCATATACCACCTTGCAGCCCTCTTTTTTTTCTCTCTCTGCAAGATTGTATGTATTCAAGTGTGTGTATATTATGTGAGCAGCCATGTAAAACTTATAAAGGGGAACCCATCTAACCATGTATGGGGTATCAATAGTTTCCTGTTACAAAAATTCTTTCTGTATATCTTCTCTTTTTTTTCTTGTCCCTTCTTCTATAAAGATAACTGCCACCTCCAAAAAGTCATTCAATCATCCATCCAAGACATGCAGGCCTGTCAAGTCGCCGTGCTAATGTATACCATGCAGTGATAAGCCAACGACGTGGGGGAAAGAAGAAGGGGGAGGGGGGAAGAAAGGGAAAAAGAAAAAAGCTATGAGCTATAGATGAGCAGAGAGAAGGAGCAGTTTACCTCCAAAGCCTTCTTCTTCCCTGTCAACCTTGTATATCATCAATCGTGAAACAGAAGAGAAAGAGAGAGAAAAGGAAGTCAAAACTCAAAGCGGACTGTGTGAGGGATGACTTGCTCAGAATAGTCCATCCTCCTCTCGTCTAGGCATTTCCTCCCCCTTTTTTTTTTTTTTTTTTTTTGGTTTTTCTTTTTCATTTTTTCATTATCCACACCGCCGGGTCCTTTTGCCCCATATCTTACAATTCCGCGGCGGAGGGAGGGGGGGGGAAAGGCGGCCCAAGTCACCCCTAGGACCGACTCCTCGCCATCCCACCACCCTCGCCTCTGCCCTCCTCCTCCTCCTCCTCCTCCTCCTCCCCTCTGCTCCTCGGCACCTCGGGCAGACACTTCTGCCTGGTTCCGCCACTGGGAGGACGCTCCTAATACCCTCCAATGGCAGACCTCTGGGCATGTCTCCTGGCCCTGCCCGAGCCGATGTCGATCCTGCTCATCTCCTCCATGAGCGCTGAGTCACCACCCCCGCCTCCCCATACCCCCCATGTGTACCGGGGAGCGCCGCCGCCTCCTGATGGGATAGGGATCTTGGCAGGGATCGGCGGCGCCGAGGCGCTGTGGTCTCTCCCGACCGGCGGGCCGGGTGGCATATCGTACAGTGGCGCCGGCGCGCGGTTCTCGTAGTCAAAGTGCTCGCCCTGGCCGGCGGCCGGGCCACAAAGTCATCTCTCCCGTGGGGTTGCGTCAGAGGCGCGAGCGGGCCGTATCCAGACCCGTTTGCGCCTGACATCATCACGGGCATGGCAGAGTTGCGGTTCGCCTTCTTCTGCAGGCGGTTGCGGCCGCTGCCTGGGGGTGGCAGGCCGCTGCCCTGGGGGTCGGGCATGATATATGTGGACGGCGGCATGGACGAGGTTGGTCTCTCCCGGATGCGGAGGGCTTTGCGGCCTGAAGAGGGGAGCGGCTGTGGGCCAGACAGGGCGGGCCTTGAGCTCCCCGCAGCAGCTGGACTCTTGCCCGCCTTTGGCTCGGGCTCTGGGGCCCACGTGTCCATGGGCAGGTGGTCCGACGGGTCGACCTCCCTCCCGTCGTGGGTGATGATCACCCCGTCGATCTCATCGTACTCCCGGCTCGCTCGGCTCTCCGACTCTTTCGCTGGTGCGACAGCAAGAGCGGGGTTCAGGGAGTTGTAGTCATCGGGGCCGAATGGAACACCAGACAGGCGATGGCTCTCTGGGACTGGAGCCGGGCTGACGGATTTCCTGCGGATCGTGTTATGAACTATCGGGCTGTGACCTGGCGAAATGCCTCTCCTTGCGCCGCCATGTTGGGACGACCCTCCCGCAGCGTACCCAGCGGGACTGCGGTTGCCGTCGTACGCATCACCGCTATAGGGCGGCATGTGGAGATGCTGCTGTGGCATCTCTGGGGGTGCGACGTAGCTCGGCGGACGATCGTTCGTCCGGCGGCCTCGCATCGAGCCCACAGGCGGTAGCTGCTGGGGAGCAGGCTGGGTGTGTCGTCTGCTGTCGTGGCGCCCTCCCTCGTTCACCCTCTGCGATATCTCCATGGACAGGGTTGGGTCCATCCCTGGGATCAGAGAAGCAGGGATCGGGATGTTGGCAGGGGCAGCCAGCATCGTGTCTGACGACAGCTCGTGCTCGTTGCCCATGGGACGTGGAGAGTAACCGCTCGGCGAGTGGCCTAGTGCCTCATCAGGCCGTGCGTAGTCGGGCGACGATCCGCTCTGGCGGTAAGATGTGTTGTATGGGCTCGAAGGGGGCGCCGTTGTTTCTGCCGCTCAGGTTCAGCGGCGGAGGAGATGGGTTGTGCTGGTAGTCTACCTCGACAAGGGAGATGCGAGACCCGCTGCGCCTGTAATCGTCCAACCCGGGGCCTGGGGAGTCTGGGACATCCTCAACTGTCGGCTGCATAGACCTGTGGTGCGCCGTCTCGTATGCAGCGTCGTAGGACTGATGACGTGGTGGGGACGCCTGTTGACTACTCCCGCCGGCGTGGGGTGGTTCATTGCCAGCTAACACTGCAGCGGGCGAAGAATCGTATGCACGGTAGACGGGACGCCCAGGATAGGCGTTGGGCGGCGCAGATTGGCGGTGTGCCTCGTTCCGCAGCACGTCCTTTCTCATGACCGGCAGTGTCTGGCCCTGGTGCTTGATCTCGGGCGCCCCGCCAGGCGTGATCCGGTGCGCTGGAGGCGGAGGTGGCCGATCGCCGTCGAGATCCGCACCAAAAGAAGCATCGGTCGGCGACGGCCCGTAGGGTGAGGACGGCGTATACCTCCTATCAGGTGTATGGCCCAGATGGCTAGGCGAAAAGTCCAAGTCGTCGGGGTGCGCCGGGTATCTGTCTCGCTCTGAAGGGGTCTGATAGGTACTGCCTGGCGCGGACGAGGGGTAGCTGTCGTTGTGACGCTGACGAGGCGCCGCGGCAGCGCCATGGTGTCCAGACGGGGAGTGTGTGTGGCCCGCGGCGTACGGCGCTGGTGAGTGGTCGGGCGTCGAGAGCTCTGCGACGTAGTCCCTCGGCACGCTCGGCTGCGACCTTGGAGGGGTTGGGATGTGGCTCGGCGCGGGCTGGGGGGCAGCAGCAGGAGGAGGAGGAGGCTGAGCCGGAACCTGGCCGGTGAAGGGGTCCGACGGCAGAGGGCGCCTCTTAGGGACCTTGTGCTGGCCCGCGACAGCGTCAGGGTCCGAGGTCACGACGGGCTTTGGTTTGGCGGCAGGCTTGTCGGGCTTGGGACGGCTGTCGTAGTAGGTGATCTCGATCCTGATGTCTCCGGCGTATTTGCCCTTGCAGCTCAGGTTCTGCCACAGGTCGTTCTGGCCGCCGCCGGGTATGATGATGTCGCGCAGGTCGATCCAAGCCTCGCCTATCAGCTCCGTCTTCTTGTCGTCGTTGAAAACTGAGAGCTTCAGCTGGTAGTAGTCGGGCCCGTCGTGGACGGTAAATCGAAGCTCCTGGTCCCTGTGGGCTTCTGTCAGCAGAAGAGCTGGGCAGGGAGGGGACTTGCTCGGGTCTGGGGGGTCCTTTGCGGGGGGGGCGCGCAACCAAGACGGCTGCTGCTCTGGAGAGGCAGGCTTACCATCTGGGCGTCTGGCCTCCTCGGATGTCCGTGGTGGTCTTCTTTGCTTCCTTGCCCAGCCTTGCAGCACAGTATGGGTCCTGCTTGCCAATGGTTTTCCTGTTCGGTAGGTTCTTGGCTCTGTCCACGATCAAGACCAGAGTCCCAATCTCGGGACCGTCTATGCTCATGTCGGCGAAGATGCCCGCCGAATGGGGACCATTGACGAGGTGTGATTTGACCATCGTGGAACGGGGGCGGGTCCTTATGACCTCACAGAGCTGGGCCCTTTCTTCTGCTATCTCGTTATCGGCTTGCTGCACCACCTGCTGGTGCTCTGCTCGTTCCGGTATACTGATGTCTCTTATGTGTAGAGACTCGCGGGTAGAAAATAGAGACGGAAAAGAAGAAAAAACATCCAATATGCCCAAAGCGCGGTTCGAAATGCTGATGCCGTACGGGTATTACGTAGGACGAGGGGCAGGCGAGCGGGATCGGGTCTCCAGAACACGCGAATTAAAAAGAGAGCGAAGGAAAAGAGAGAAGAAAGAAAAGGAAGGACGAGATTGGGTAGTCTGCTGGCTGGTTGATTGACTTGATTGTTCGTCTGTCGTATGTCATGTAACCGATATTAAGACCAACGAATGTGAGGTGTGACAGGGTGGAAGGAGGAAGAGGGGAAAAGAGTGGTGTGGTGTGGTGGGAGAGGGGTAAAAGAAGTATATGAAGTGAGAGAGAGGGTGTAGATGGAGAGAAAAGCTACAAGTGTGTGTGTGTGCGCGCGAAGGGTGTGTCGACCTTTCTCCCAGGGTGGGCTGTGCTTGTGCTTGTGCTCTGATGGTGGTGATGACGGAGGTTGGTTTTTGTCCTGCATACACTGTAGAGAGAGAGAGCAGTGGCCCTGTCAGGGAACTCCCCTTAGCACATGCATGCACCTCTGTGGTGCTGCCAGTGGTGCTAATGCTGCTAACTGCTGCTCCCGCACCTCGGGACGGGAAGGGAAGGGGAAAAAAAAAAAAAAAAAAAAAAGGAAGGAAGGAAAATGCCCTGCTCACAGAGGAAGGCTGGGGTTTGGGGCAGCAGACCGAGTTTGGGGGGCTGGGAGACCAGGGACAGCAGGCCATGTCAGCCAATGAGCAGGCTCTGTGCAGTGCATGAGCGGTCCGGTCCAGTGCTGCTGGCAGGGGTTACCCATAGTCATCCAGGGGAGTCATGGGCAGTTCCACAGGCCCTCTAGCGCAGCAGCAGGGGGAGGGGCCGAGCTACTTAGTACCTATACTATGTAAGTATATACTAACATAGCGTGGCCCCATAACCCAAAAACTGGATTGCTGGTTGACGTCGGTGGTCCAGGCCCGAAAGCATCAGGCCCAGTCTCTGTGTGTCTCCCTCTCTTTCTCTCTGTAGGGCTGGCTGGCTGGGCTGCAGTTTGGAAAACATGGTGAAATGTCTTCTCAAGAAACAAATTTCCGATGAGCAGCAGCAGCAGCAGCAGCAGCAGAGCTGGCATGACCCCATTCAAAGGGTCCATCTGTTTCCTGGCAGTTCCACAGAATGATGCAAGAATGCAGCCTGACCGTGTGCAGCCTACAGCCTGCAGCCTGCATGCATGCTGTACAGGTATGGCTCAGAGCTTGACAGTTGCTTGTCCTGCGAAAGGTGAGATCGCCAAGCGAGGCTGAGGCTGAGGGAAAGGCATGATGCTCAAACACCAGGCCTTGACTGGCCCCCAACCAGGCTCTGCTGCAGCCATGGTATGACCAACCGAAAGGCTTCCCCATCTCAAGACCAACAAACAGCCCACTTTCTCTCAACCGACTGGATCCGGTCGAGATTCCCGATCTCGACGGATGCATTTCCTTGCTCCCCCTCCCCAAACGACGATCCACAGCATGCGTTTCTATTTCCTACTAAGTACATAGTGAGAACAAGATGTGACTGCCGAGACGGGATTGCCTCTGCAGGAGTGATCCGTAGTCCCACCTCAACCAAGCCAGATCATCGCTCCTCCTCCCCTTCATCCCCTCGAGATACAGATAGCCCAACCTCCAATGGGATAGTTTCCAATGCTATGACCTCCTGTAGGATCACCTGCCTGCCCTCTTGGGGGCGGTTCCCCAGAAAACCCTACCACGGTATCTTCCTCTCTATCACCTGCAATCTTTCCTTGGAAGTTTGGTGTCTATCAGGTACACACACACCCCCACGTCCTGATCTCATCACAGCGGCCCAAGCTAAACGATAGAAACTGGGAACAAACTAATTGATCGAGCCCACTCTCCGCGGCCATTCCGCGTATGCTGAGTCAAACATTCCCAGCCTTACGTATTACGACGAGGCAGGGTGTCTCAGCCCCGGCCGCTTTGCAAGAGGAGGAGGAGGATCGGGTGGCAGGATCGATCACTGGATCAACTAACTACTCCCGAGAATGTTCCTGTTGGTGCCTCTCTGGTCGATCAGCATGAAACGCCTCAAAGAAAAAGGACCCTCTCTTGTCATGGTTCCGGTGTAGTCATATTAGGGCTGTCTAGTGTGAGTACGGAGAGACTGCGAAATTGGACCCCAAATACCAAATTTGTACTGTGTTGTGGTCGTCAGCGTCCCGAATCCCGAGGGCCAAAGGGGAGGGAAAAAAAAGAAGAGAGGCAGAGATCCACGCAGCAAAAGATGGATACCGCCACGAGGTAGGGCGCACCACGGGCCAGGCGGGTACGAGGTGTGGGCTGATGGCAACGGGCCAAGTCTCTTTTTGCTTCTTGGCAGAAAAAGAAAAGGAAACATAATTCTCGGTGATGACGACGCAGGGCATACATAAAATACCTCGCGGTGGCCGAGAGAAGAGAGAAGAGAGAGAGAGGGTTGCGACAGAAGTGACAGCTGATGACGGGAATAACAGCACCGGAGATGGATGACTTTAGTTATTCGATGATGCCAAAGGCAGGCACTGTCCAGGTGAGCAATAGTGTGCCGCCTCCCTTGGCCAGCCACCCACCCAGCCTCGAGGAGGAGTACGACAACGACGATGGCGACAGCTCTACTGCGGCTCTATCGCTAGCTTAGGACTCAGGACGCAGGACTGCGCCCACAGGGCAGGGAACAAAATGCACACCTCGTCCCTCTCCAGGCAGACGCGAAAAAAAAAAAGAGAAGAACGGTCACCAGAGCAGAGCACAGAAGCAGATCATTTCTGCCTTTGATCGATCGAGAGAGCGCGCCCAGATACGGTGATGACATTGTCCAATATAGATAAAGTTTGCCGCTATTTGCAGCACTTTGCAACTACTTGGCCCAGACTTCGTATCGACCGCATTCATGACAACAATGTAGGTCCGTACTCTCACCACACAAGCGAGCTTGCGGCATTGAATCCCTGCTGTGCGATCTGCAGCCCCCTGCCGCACACTGGGCCAACCCACTGGGCCTCTTCCCTCCTTCGACCCCACATGCTGACTACACACACAAAGTGCCATGGGCCTCTACTACAGCGGACCGGGACCGCCAGCGTCCATCCAGTTGACCTCACCCCATCATCGTGAGGCTAAAGAGAGGGCCTAATCCAGCAACTGCACATACTATGTCCTGTCTATCTGCACTGCTAAACTGCTGAACAAGCCTTGTCAACCTGACCTCGGTTTTTTTAAACACCCCCCTTCAGCCTTGTGTGCATCCATCCGTACCTACCATTTTCTATCCACACACACACACACACACACACACACACACACACACACACACACACACACACACACACACACACACACACACACGCACGCACATACACACATACAACTGTCATCGGGCAACACGACCCCGCCTGTTGACACGATCCCTCTCTCTCTCCCCACCTCAGGGCGGATTCCCACGGGCTCGTCGTCATCCTCCCTTCCCCCTTTTCTCCCCCCCAATCTTTTGCGCTGTCAGACACGTGTCAATATCGCCACCACACGCCCTGATCCTCTCAAGGCCCATCATCTCCCAGTCCTCGATCTATTCCCTCCCCCTCCCCCACCTTCAATCCAATCACAGTCATGTCAGACACCTCATCACCACTACCACCTGCGGAGGGGCCGCCGCAGCAGGACCAGCAGCCAGGGCCCCTCAACTACATCCTCGGCTTCACCCTCGTCGGTATCGCCTGGGGCCTGACCACCCCCTTCATCCGCCGCGCGGCCCGGGATCACCACCCGCCGCCCCACCCGGTTCTAGACTCCGACGCCGTCCGGGCCAGCTGGCTCAGGTCCAAGCTGTACGGTGCCTTCTTTGCCGTCATCGACCTCCTCCGCAACCCGCGCTATGCCGTCCCGCTGCTGCTCAACCTGACGGGGAGCGTGTGGTTCTTCCTGCTGATCGGGAAGGCGGGTAAGTTTCTCCTCGCTGCCTGTGCTCGTCTGAAATTGTGCTTTTTCTTTTTCTTCTTCTCCTTCGGGCGGGATGACAATGCTGATGTGTTCTCTCTGGTGTGTAGAGCTGAGCTTGACCGTGCCCATCGTCAACACCTTGGCGTTCCTGTTTACCGTTCTCGGTGACTGGTGGGTGGATGGTAAGGTGATCGATCGTGGTATGTCTCCTCTCCGCCGTGGTCATGGTGTATCTTTCTTCTCCCACATTGCAAGGCTGACATGACAATATTACTCAGGTACAATGGTGGGGATGGTGCTCTCCCTTACTGGCATCGCCCTGTGTGTCTACAGCAAAAACCCATAGATGTGCTTGAATATATTTTGTGTATACTCTGCACCGTTGGATTATCAGTGGCGTTCTAGGCTAAGTAGATAGAATGAATTCCTAAATAGAAGCAATGTCCCCAAGTCTACGTGCTACTATCTACCATCTTGGACGAGTCATCGGCCTTTTCGTCTTCTCACAATTGCATTCTCACCTCGGAGTGATCGAGCGGTCTCGCCGGCAGAACAACCTGCCCCTGGTATCAAGGTACAAATCTCGGTCGGTTATCAGGGCCTGCATTACCTCTTTTGAATCGTCAGGTGATAATCCCTAGCAGTTAACTGGCCAAATTCAAGTGGATATCAGGACGCCGCGGGGGCCCAGAAGTCTGGCCTTTGGCAGCCTTTCTCGCCAAAAGTACTTGGTCAACATAGACATACCAGTTTCTCTAGATTATCGTGCTTGTTTGCCGTAACTTCCTAGTGATTCTCAAACGTGCGCTCATTTTTGAGGTTCCAAAGTCAGGATGCTTTTCGACTGCATCTGAAAGAGAGAGAGAGAGAGAAGCGGGGGGGTCGCAAAGGGCTGCCCACTTCAAGTATTATCATCCCGCCTCAGTGACCACAACCCTACAGTCCGAAAAAATCATTAAATCAGCCAGCCGCAACCGCGCCGCAACATCTATCTGCTTTCCTTTCCAATATTATTTTACACAATGGCGCCAGACTAAACCTAAGCAATGCATAATTACACCACCCCGTTTCTAGTAGGGGCGTCATCAAGGAATAAGCCATGTGTCAGCCCGGGTGAGAACATGCTTTGGGGGCTTGCCAATACGAAGAAAGGAAGAAGCAAAAACCACCTCGATGGAGAGAGAGAGAAGAGAGGGAGGGAGGGAAGTTAACCTGTTTGAGGCGCAGCATTTCATAGAAGAATGACATAGCCAACGAGTGCCGGCACTCATGTTCGTTATTTGTCCATCCTGGTGACTGAGAAGGATATTAAAAAAAAAAAAAAAAAAAAAAAGCAACAAAGCAAGAAAGAAAGGGTCATGCTATACTCCACACTAGACTATTCTTTCGGATACAGATGATAATATTATGTAGTACTGGGGTCGGGGGTGGGCTGGAGGCTACCGTCAATCATCTCAGTCAAAAGCACATATTCGATGTGGCGAGGGTGATAGAGCATCAACCCATAGATAGACCCCATACTTAATCACGAGTGGGTAACAGTCGCGTCCAATTCCTTCCTGATTACAAGGCGGTCAACAAGGCGTTTTGCCAAACTCGAAAATAAGGCTGCGCTTACGCGGACGCCGGAGAAAATCTGCCACACTGCATTCCCACCCCCAAAAGAGGCTGGTGTGTCACGAAAGCTAGGATGGAATGATCTGAGCTACTTGTATACGGAATTTACCGAATACTAAATTAGAATGAGTTGGTATTACAGTAAGGCTTGATTCGTTCAAGGCCAATACTTTCCACACCCATGCGGCTGACAAACCACTTAAGCCACCACCACAACAAGTTCCACTGCAAAAAGTGCCATGATATATATGTAATTATTTTTTTAAAAAGAAAAGGCCCAGGTGGCATGCCCCCCCAAAAAGTGTCAAATGTGAGTAAACTGAATACAATGGAGACTCGGACGCCTCCAGCTGACCCCTTCTAACGAATACGAGCCCAGCGCGCCTAAGCTCTTTTTATTCTCTTTCGAATCAAGTTTTTTTTTTTCTTTTCTTTTTCGGTTCTTGTTTCTCACATTCAGCTACCTCCACAAAAATTTGGCAGCCAATCAAATACCATCTTACTCCAAAACAACCCCTAAAGGTCTGGACTTATAATCTTGTTTTTCTTTCTTTTCTTTCGGCAACAGCCTCGTCCGACCAGCTCAACTACCTATTCGGGTAACACTGCGATCTCCAGCTCTAGCTAGCATTACTTATGATGGACTGAATATAGGTGGCGGGAATTTTTTTTTTTTTTAGGCAGCATTATTTAGATATTCGCAGGAGCACGCGCTCATGTTCGTAAATTGGACATTCAGGGTGTGTGTGTGTGTGTGTGTGTGTACCGTGTGGCGTATCAACCAGTCGTCAGCACCATTGGATGATCACGCAAGAATTATGTGCGGGAGCTGATCTCGAGAGGCGGCCGTCACACGCGATGCTGCGCCAGGGAATATTCGATGGACCAGCCGCGCAACGCCAAGTGAAAGATGAGGCTAACTAATAGATGATTGCTCATGGAAGAAATGCTGGGTAATTAGTTAGAACAACACCAACGTCCAGAGAAGACACCACCAGACACACTTTTGGGGCTTTTTTTTTTTTTCCTGTTCGAATAAGAGAAGAAGAAAAACACAAAAATCTTTTGCAATCTATACTAGACTTTAGCCTTAGCCGTATTGATTCTCTGTCCTGCAGAAATCTTGTTCCCCGGCGCCCTTAACCACAAAAACCGCCCGAGGATTGCCATCAGTCTGCACTAGGCAATGGATGGTGGCCATCATGAGAAGAACAAAAGACAAAAGTCATAAGCCTCATGACCCACTACTGTACACGGCGAACGTGCCAGTCGTTGCCATAGATTCCCGCCCTTATCCGTGGCAAAGCCCTGCCAGGCTGTCTGTAGGGAGAGAGGCCTGGAGAATAGAAATACCTAATATAACTCTTTTCTGAGCCACCCCAGCCAATACTTTGCTCACATGCCGTCCAGACGGCATGTAAATAATCTACCGCAACCGCCATGATGTTTTGGAGCGGGCACAGTCGGCACACCTCTCTTTGTCTCTCTCTTTCTCTCCCTCTCTTTGATTAGGCAGCTATTCAGAGTGACATGCGTCATAGGACAGACCGGATTAAGAAGAGGAACATCTATCGCCGAGTGCGGACCCAGCGCTGCACGCTCCGAAGGCTGGGGTCTTCGGCCGTCCAGCGGTTCAGGTTCAGGTCTGAACGCTGGAGCGAGTTGTAGATCGTCTCGTCGGTGATGGAATGGAGCTCCTGTTACGAGATCTCGGTCAGCCGCTATACTGATCGAGGAGAAAGAAAAAAAAAAAAAAAAAAAAAAAGGCTACCAGAGCTCTTTCTTGGGTGGAAATTTGTGTCAGAGAAAGAGAGAGGGGGGGCGGTTGTTTCGGGGGATGGGGAGAATCCATACTGATCGCAGTCGCTGGTCGGCCTGGCGAAGCATGGCCTGGTTTGAATTGGACCGGCCGCCCATGAGGATCTGCTCTCGGCGCTCGATCCACCGCTGCGCAGCAGCCTGGCGCAGGTAGATCTTCTGCGCCTCGTGACGTCTGGCGTAGGCATCGAGAAGGACCCTACAGAACAAGAGACAGGCAGAATTGATTAGCCGCACGGTTCCGATCATGCATCGTCACACGAGTTCTCTCTCTCTCTCTCTCTCTCTCTCTCTTCTTTCTTTTTCCACAACAGGAAACCTACTGCTTCAGCTCCGCTTTCGCCTGCTCGTCCGGCCCTCCACTTGTGACAGGCACGCTTGTGTCCGCACCGCAGTTCAGGATGCGCTGCCCGTCGAGGTTGCACTGACGGAGGGTGGCCCAGCCTTCTGTGTAGTAGTCGTCCATGTTGGGGGGATCAATAGGGGCGGCGGCGATGTAGTACTGGATGTTCTGGAAGTCACCCAGGATCTCGGCCACGCGGGCTGTCCGGAAGTTGTTTACTGGTGGGGAGGAACATGGTGTGAGCAATCTATGTCGAGGACGAGCTAAGGGCCCAAACGGCATAGAGATGCCATGTCCACCTAGAGAAAGTGGAACAGCTAGGAAAAGGAGGGGGGAAAAGGGGGGCCGGAAGCCACATACGTCCATCCATTTTTTTCTTTTTGGTGTGTATCGTAGCCTAGACAAGGGTAGGCAGTTGGAATTATTGAGGATTTTTTGCTTCTCCAAAAGAATGAAGAAAAAGTTTTCCTTGCTGTTTGGAATCTAGCAACCCAGTGCAGTGCGGATGATTGCAGTTATATATCAAAGAGAGGGAGAAGGGAAGGGGGGGAGAAAAAGAGAGTTGATATATAACAAGAGGAATGTCTGGCGTGAGAAACAGGTGAACGAGGACGGCGATTATGAAGGGCAGACGATGGATGAGCCGCAAGCGAAGTGCAAAGGGGAAGAAAATAAAAAGAAAAGAAAAGAAGAGAAAATCAATAGTAACTTTGTTACGATATCAATATGGGTCCGGATCGGCGGCCTGCTGAAAGGAAGGCTGAAAGCAAAGAGATGAACTATTGAGAGGACGTTGGGGTCGCTGGCGTCGATGCACATTAAGCAAGTCTGCCAAGATGACGGCGATGGGAAAACCTCGTGTATTATAGAGGAGGGATTGGTTGGGGGGGAGGGGAGGAGGAGAAGGAGGTAGGTGAGTGGTAGGGGGAGGACACCAGCCGCACTTGAGGCCATCATGAGGGGCTTGACCGAAAATTTGAGGTCTCCAATGACATGTCCACCGATTGTCATGATCAACCTCGGACGCAGAGATACTCGGCCGGAGCAGACATGACGCTATGACCTGTCGAGGGCAGCTCAACCCACCAGCAAGCAAGCAAAAAGGACGCAGGAGAGATAGCATGGACCAAGATTTGACAAGGCCCCCATCTGATCTGCCACCCGACCCCGGCGACGTGCAGAAAGTAAAAGCGGCAGTCTGGCAGGCACACACCACCAGCCATGATCCCGGCGTAAATCTCATCCCACAGCTGCACGAACCTGCAGTAGATCACCACCCGCCAGGGTACCTGACTGATGGGGTGGGGACCCGTCACAGTCTGGAGATGAGCTGGGCCTGCTGTGCACACAGGTGAGCAGCAGGGTTTCGTAAATTTTTTTCTTGCCTTTTCTTTCCCTTTTTCCCCCGGCTGTATCATGTCGTCAGGGCCGTCTGTCAGCGAATCGGGGGCAGCCGTCTGGAGTAAATCTGTCGGAAGACCACACCGTCGGGACGGCAATGGGGCCACCAGGGCTCAGAGAAACATCCCGGACCAGCTGTGATGTACATGATAGCCGCTATTCTCCACATGGCGAGCAGGGGACATTTCTGTAGCCTGGCGTCCAAGAATAGACATCACACGCGGGGGAAGGAGAAAACCTAAAAGAAGGTGTAATGGTGGTGGTGGTGGTGAGAGGTGCAGAGTCAATCGACGAAGGAACAAAAAGTGTGCCTGACAGGCCAGCGCGGGGGCACCAGGGGCACGGCCCAAAGGTGCATGGCCGCCAATGCAAGCCATGTTGGAGCAACCAGGTCGCCGTATTAGTGATGCTGGTGGTGATGGCGCCTTCAGCGTCTGACGGCAATGGCTTGCGAAGGAGCGGAGGAGGGGGAGATGCGAGGAAGGGGGTCGGGGAGGAGCAGGAGGGACAAGGACGGGGATGAGGGCCAGGCCACACCTTCCACACCTGTCACTTCAAGAAGAGGGGAGGGGAGGGAAAAAAGAGAGAGAGGGGAAAAAAAAAAAGAAAGAAAAAAAAAATCATAGATCCACACCGCAGACAGGTTCTCACTCGAGGAGATGGCCGGATACGTCGTCCCCAGGGCCAAAAGAGGGTAGATAGACGAGCATTCAGCTAGCCCCACACGAGCCACTAAAGCACGACAGCAGCCCGATCTGGGCCCGAACAGGGGGAGGGGGCCTGCGTAACCCTTGACAGGCTCGCCCTCACCCGAGATGTGCAGGGCTTCCTGCAGCAAGCAGAGGAGATTTTTTTTCTTCTCCTTTTCCCTTTCCATCCCCTGATCTGACCAGGTCGGGCTGCCAGCCAGTCGCAGCTTGGCGTCGGGCGCAGCATGCCGCGGACTCGATGGGCGATCCCAAGCTGAGGTTCCCAGCATTTGACAGTCCCGCCGGCGCGCAGGTGGGTGGGTGAGCAGACCCCAGGCACCACGTTTTTCGACGCCCCAGTTGCGGTTCAGCTCATTGCCTTACCCTGCAAACCTTACACCCCTCCCCTCCCCCTCAACCCAACCCACATCAGCCCAGCAGCAGACCTGCAGGCGACATCTCATGAGGAAGAGAGACATAAGACGATAGATCGTACACAGCGACGAATCCAGAAGAGATCGGAAAGAGAACCAAAGAAGGAGAAGGGGGGGAAGGAAGAAGAAAAAAAAGAGCCGCGCTCGGTGCTGTCGGAAACTCGAGCCGAGGTTACGAAGAGAGGGCAGTGGAGGAGGACTGACATCTGGGCGGGGCGGACAAGACCGGAGTTGTCCAGCTGGTACCACCCCCGTCCCGCCGCCGTCTATCACTGCCTCGTGTAAGGTGTGTAATTTTCAGCCACAGTGGAGCCGGGGTGAGGCTCTTCGGGCAGGCCTCCGGGATGGTCGCATCACCCTCACATCTCTCTCCTTCCCGTCCCTCCGTCCACCCAAGCGCCGCCTGGCGCGAGGAGGCTTGCGATGGTTCATGATGCTGAGCCTGTCCTGAGCTGCTCTCTGGCCGTCATCACTGGAGGCTGGACGAGGTGTGCTCGCTGTGTCTCAGATCGGATCTGGCGGCGGTAAGACAGGGGACCTCGCCAGCCTACACACCATCATTTTCCAAATCATCCGTCCTCCGACCCAAGAAAAATCACAAAGAATTTTTTTCTTCTGATTTCTGCACCCTCCCCTCGCCACCTTGGCAGTACCTGAAAAGATGGGGAGCGGTGAGAACGCTGTTGTCGTGTAGTGGCGACGAAATGCCACGTGCGACCCCTGACATCTCGCATTAGATCACACTAGTCGTGCCCTGCCCTCAGCTCATGTTGTGCGGAGCTGAACCTTCTTCGCCAATCGGACTTTTGACAGTGAGCATGTCCCGGCGAGAAGAGCTGTGTATCAAATGCATGCTTTGATTCTAGAAATGACATGTCGTGGCTAATAGAACATAAAGGGCCGAATAGATTGGGCATGAAGCTTCACCTCCGCGACAAAGTCCATACCTTGGAATCAGACGGTCTTTCCGGAGAATGGCCCCTTCCGCGCGGCCTCCTCAGTCGCCGCGAGTCCTCCTCTCGGCGAGGTCCCAGGATGACCTGCTTCTTGTCAGGTCAGACTTTATCGATCGAGTTCTGGACCGGCTGAACCGGCTTAGTCCTTCTCAGCGATTGCCTGAAGACGCTCATCAATCTCATCCTCGGTTAGTTTCCTGAAGCCGGGATCCGTGCCCTCCCTTGCCGTCCGCTCGAGGTCCGCCCACAATGCCAATCTCGATCTCCGTCTTCTTGAAGTCCATGCTGAGAACAGTGCTGAGGGTGGTGATGGCCAGCTCGACCACCTCCTCCCAAGAGCCCTGCGCGTGGTCCTGGTTTTTCAGCTTCTTCTCGAGGTGGTTCAGCGCCTCCTGCTGCTTGGGACCAGCGGCGGTACCCTTGTAGCCGATGTAGTAGCCCGCGGGATCGCACTTGTAGAGTTGTGGACCAAACTCCGAGTCGAGTGATATCAGGGTCGTCGCCACACCGTATGGACGCATGTATGCCTGAGATGAGTGATTACCGTCAGCAAATCAAGTCCTCACGGGCTGAGTCTTCACAATTTCCTTTGGGAGCTGCGAATGCGAGACTTACGCGCTGAGTGTAAACTTGTGAGATGTTTGCCAGTCTCTTGGCCACAACATCGCATGGCATCTCGTATCCGTACTTGTATCTGAACTCGGCAGCTTCGCCCTGGGCTCGCTGGGCAAACGCTCTAGCATCGGCGATGGAGCCCGTCATAACGCAGCCGACGGAGGGAGAGATCTGGAAGATGTGTGACACGGAAGCAGGATCGATCAGCTTGTCCTGTTGGCGGGTCAGTCAGCAACCCATGGACAGCGTCTGTATTGTCGGTGTACAGGTCCACGGCAGGCACGTACGGGGACCTTCTTCTGGGACAGGACAACGGCACAGTCCTTGCCCCGCACACCTATCGACATGATGTTTGCGGCGGTGATGGCCTTGAATGCATATTCTGTAGAAAGGGGCACCATGATCAGTCAGAAATGCATCCAAGCTGTATTTCTCTGGCGCTGTGGCCGTGCCGTCCGCTCGGTCTCGCTCCTGACGTGCTCGGTGACGCAAGGGTGGGGCTGGAGAAGAAGTCATCGTACCAACTTGATACAATCTTCCCTGGTCAGAGAAGATCGTGATGTGTCTGTCGAAGCCTGCGCTGCCTGTAGAGGAGATATCTTGTTAGCCGTGATGGCAGGAGAGACGCTGGGGAGCTCGGATCAGCTAAGCCCAGCTCAGCGTATGACCTACCCGACATCTTGGCGACTGTGTCCGATTGTTGACGAGATGCAAGGTGGAAGGGCTCTGTGGCTTGTGTCCGGCTACTGAGGGGGCGGGATGAAGAAGAAAAAGCTGAGAAGGTCGTTATTGTGGAAGTTGTCTGTCTTGGTTTGGTCGTGAGGCTGGAGGTTTCAACGCTGTCGTCAGGGAAGCTCCTGCCTGCTGGAAGGACGTATGGAACGCGTTGGCGTAGCTTGCCTGGAGCAGTTGGACGCTAGCCTGCCGCGAGGGCCCCCTACTTAGTACTGACTGGCTGCTTGCCTGAAGCTCAATGATTACATAATACACCACTCATGACCCCTGTAGAAAAGGCACTTGTATGAATTAAGGGTTCTATGTACTCCCTGACCTGCCCGAGACTCACTGTAGCAAGCAGGTGTCATGTACTCCGTACAGGAGAGCCCACGAGCCCATCTTTCGAGGAGAGAGTGCGAAAAGTAGTTCAGAGAGTCGCCTGGCAATTGACATTCTTTTTTGGACCAAATCTTACATGTTGAAAATTGCCTACTTTTCTAACGTTTCTATCTTGGCTGTATCATCCATACCAGAGCCCAAATCCGCCTGTGTACGGTGAGTAGTACTGGAGTGACCTGAAGTGACCCATGCTGGGTTCCCTGCCATCCCTGCTGGAGCCCCGCGATTGCGATAAGGCCAGAGCCAACGAAAAAAAGTTCAGGAGCCTGCCAGCATCGTGTGTTCGTTTCTGTTTGGACCGGCAGAAGCAGCAACTGCACCGCCGATTTGATCAGGCCTCAATACATACCAGTGGTCCTCCCTGCGTCCGCCACCGCATCAGGCACGCAACCCAGGTCCTACGCACACCCAATCAGAGCATCTCATGTGCTTCGACACTGCATGAATTGGGCCCCCTCTCACTCTGCGATCTGCCTACTGCGGCACCACCACACGGCAGCATTGACCATACCTTCGCGACCACGTCTCTTGCACCACCCGAAATCACCCTCCCTCTTTCCCCTCTCCCTCCTTCTTCTGTCTCCTGCCCGTCATGTCTGCCGTCCCGGCCTGGAAGCGATTGGGTCTGAAGCTCAAAGGAGCGTCATCCGATGGAAGCCCTGTTTCTGCCCCTCCGCAAACCACGACAGCTTCCGCACCTCCTGCAGCTCGCCATCAGCACCAGCGGCCCAATCTGACCGGAGGTGGCCAATACGGCACACCTGGCTTCAGCAACAAGAGGAAACAGCAGTTCGGCTCTGGCTCTTCATTTCCTATATCTGACAGCAAGCGCCCGCGCTGGGACGACTCCAATTCCACCCCCGTCCAAGAAGTCCGTGTCCTTTTCGCAGGACACCAAGAAGGCCGCTCCCAAGAAGCCCAAGAAGAAGAAAACACCAAAGGAGCAAGCGCCAAAGGAGCCTTTCGACTTCACGCCGGTGGTCCAGTACCTCCGCACGTGGCACAAGGCCCGCGACAGCTGGAAGTTCAACAAGAACCACCAGACGCTCCTGATCAAGCACCTGTACAACAGCGATGCAATCCCCTCCTCCGACATTGACTCGTTCTACATGTACATCAGCGACATCAAGGGCGCCTCGCGGAAAAGACTAGTGGAAGAAGCCCAAGAGGTGAGGAAGAAGGACATGGCGAGCGGACCCAAGGGCTTCCCAGAAGGCACAAAGGCCCCAGAGGAGAAGCAGAAGCAGTACGAGGAGATGCTGGCGGAGCTGTTGAGACAGAAGGCAGATATCAAGAGCGGGGCATCCCCGGCTGGTGCTGGGAAGCGCAGCTTCGACGAGGCGGATTTTGTCATGCGCGACTCAGACAAGGATGTCCAGCAGCGTGTGGTCAAGCGCATGCGGGCCGAGACCGTCATCGACGAGCTCGAGTCCTCGGACAGCGGAGAGACGAGCAACCTGTCTGGATCGACTTCTACCAACGACACGGCCTTCTCGAGGGCCACGTTCCCCACCGTGGACGGCGACGGCGCGGCCACCAACGGCGGAGATGCACCGAAGCAGAAGGCCAAGAGGAGAAAGAAGCTGCGGACAGCTGATGTCGACAGCAGCTCGGACTCGGACTCGTCGGACTCGGACTCAGACTCAGACGCAGACAGCTCCACCGGCAGCAGCTCCTCGTCCTCTGAATCTGACTCCGATGAGGAGATGGCGACTGCAAACGGAGCCGAGGATGCTGCGTCTTCGTCATCCAGCAGTTCCTCCTCGGAGTCTAACTCTGACTCTGACTCTGAATCGGAAGGGTCCGTGGGAGGCGCTGCCGTTGCGGGGGATGACGACGACTCGGGCAGTGACGGAGACAGTGAGATCAGCGACAGTGACAGCCAGGATGACGCCTAGAGGGAAGTCATTCGAACTGATCCGGCTACCTTTGAAGCTTCTCAAGAGGTTCTGCTGTTGTTCGGCTGTTGGGAAGAGCCTGTGAGGTTGTCGAAACGCAGACTTCAGAGAAAAACATTGCTAGTTTGGTCGAAAGGCAAGAGACTGCCTTTTGAGCCTGATACTTGGAAACGCTCATCGACCGACTATCATCAAGTAGGATGCCAATGAAAACTATTACGGCAGGGACAACCATTGTTGAGCTGCAAGAACAACTTGTCGGTCTGTCCAATTGCGAACACGAACTGGCCAAATGCTCAATCAATCGGCCCTTCAGGTTTCTATCTTCATGCTTCTCAGTGGCCCCCTTCTTGCAACTTTCGTTTGAAACGAGCTGTTCAGACACCTGCGAATGTCGTACGATGCACACTCAGCAACAAGAGCAATTCGCAATTCGCTTGAGACCCGTGTATGTCTCAAGTGATCCAACTGGACTGTCTCTACTGGCCTGTCTAGGGAGGCTTCTCGTACGGCAGTACAGTGATCCTCCTTCGCTTGAGACCACGAATCACACCCGCCCGTCGCCTCTCGCACGTACAACCTTGGCCCTTTGGGATTCTTGCGTGACATATACTTGGTCTCTCGTCATGCAAGACGCACGCATCCTTCGAAACGCGCCGTCGATGCAGCACACTTGGACGCATGGAAGTTCGCTACCGGTTCTCCTTCCCATTCTGATGAAGACTGAACGCCTCCCCCCCCCTCCTCAACTCTGCTGACCGCATTAGAGGGGAGGGGGGAAAGAAGTCCATGACAGTGCCAAGAGCAAGCAGATTCTCCCCCTCCTATACTCCTACCGACCTTGTTCGTTCAGGCATCATTCAATCACGGGCACGGTTGAAACACGCGTTCGACAACCCTCCAGGTTCTCTTATCTCCCTTCCCTGCTATACATAGGTTCTTCCGATGTGGGCGAGCACCGGTCACACACGCACACGCACACACACACACACACACACAAGCTGCAAGCAAAAGGACCATTGTACCATGCCCGTATTATGTTACCTCGTCGGTCGCTGGCCCCCAAAGACGCAGTACAGCGTGGACGGGTACCTTGAGGTTTCAACGGGGCGGGTATTCGGTCCTATCTTGGCTCTAGGCATCGTCTTGAATCGTGACAAGTATGGTTGACAGGCCCAAGCCAAACCCTGCAGAAACGACACACATGCACGCACACATGCACACACACAGGCTCGTCCCTATTATCGCGATATAAACAACAAGGTTGGAAGCGCCGTGCCGCGTCTCATTGGATAGCTCGGAGACAAAAGATCGTCGTCAGGAGTCATCCCGCGTCGTCCCAGCGGTGGGAACACCCAAGCAATACCGCAGGGTCGGTACCGCTGCTTGAAGATGGAAAAAGTTGCGGGAAGCATGGGGGTTGTGTGAGAAGAGAGTTGTTTATCTCTGACGGTTTATGACGCTGTGGCCGACTCTGGAACCTCTTGTCTTCTTTCCTTCTTTTCCTTTTCTTTCTCTCTTGTGCTATTTATTGCCCAGGCGCCTCGGTGCTTGTTTTGGGTGAGCGGAGACCTCCCCTATGTATGCAGCTCCGGGTCGTGGCGCCTGTATCTCCCCGGTTCTGCAGTGGACGGGGCCCTGGCAAGGGCCCTTTTACGGCACATAGTAGTGAGCGCAGCCCAGTCAGGCTTATCATTGTATTATCATGTGTGTGAAAACCATTATAGGACGCTGGAGGAGGAGGAGGAGGTCTAGGCTCAGAAGACGACAAGCTTGCCGCTGCAGAGAGCGAAGCCTCGCACGCCACGGAGGTATCATGGGAAATAGCTCACTACTGCAGGTCCACAAACAAGAACAGTTGTAGTGCGAGCATGTAGAGAGTGTGCTGCCTAACGTCTGATCAGTCTCTAGTGACAATCCGAGCGCAACACACAAACACACATGGTGACAACTTTAGCTGATACTGCCCGTTCCTAGGGTTGACCTGTTCGGACGGGGCTGTCTCAAGAAGAAGAAAAAAAAGGGGGGGACGGCATAGATTCTCCCAGCAGGCCTGGGCCTTAATGAGAATGGATGATGTTTCCTCGGCCCATCTCCTGGGCAAGAGGATCGACAATGCAGAGATAATCATGGCTGTTGGCTGGTGGGATATGATCTCTTGTCTGTCTCTACCCAAACATCGATCGAAACGAGCGCAACAAGTATTTTTTTTTTTTTCCCTTGAGAATAAAATCAATGCGGCCCCTTCTCGGGATGGTGGGCAGGGTCCCGGGATTCCAGGCCTAGCTCCCCCCCCCCCTTCTTCAAGATAATAGGGAGCTGGTATCGTGCTCTGACAGGGCCCGCCAGCTCGAAACATTCTTGGTGCATGGTGGAAGGAGGAAGGGGGGGTGTGAGCATCGCGGACAGGAATGCGGTGGCCGGGACTCTTAACATGTAAACTATGGAACTTACGTGGCACAGACGAGATGGAGAGGAGGAAAAGAGGGGGGAGGGGGGAGAAAGCCACAAGGACGAAGGGGTAAGGGAGAAAAAAAAAAGAAAAGCAAGGATCGAAGGGACCCCAAGGGTCTTTCTCGAAGGGGGGCGAGGGAATTGCAAGACGTGGCCTGTGCGGGAGTGGTCGACAATGGAGATTGGTGAATGTCCTGCAGAAGTGCGTAGACACGTGCAGTGGATGATAAGTGGACGGTACTCCGTACATAGTACTTGTTGAGGCTGTGGTGAGGGTTGTCAGGATTAACCTTATGTAGCCTGCTACCACTTTCTCGGCACGCTGACAGAGCTAATCTGTTAGTTCGTTTCCTCGGGGCAAATCTGAGGTACAAATCTGTGGTACTGTACAAACTCTACAAGTTGACCTGAGTGGCTCAGATCCGCGGCGATCTGCCGTCACGCAAACTCAATCCCGGGATCGCGAATTCAGGCTTACTATGGTACATGTCAGCCTACTGTAACCCAGCTAAGCAGCTAAATACTTACCGTGTTATCGACTAGACTTGGGTCGTTCTGGTTCCGGTTCTGCTTTGTGGGACGGGACACACAAGAGGTCCTGTATGCTGCAGTATGTACTACGTACGGACGTACACTGCGGAGGTACCGGAAAACCGACCGGCTGCCGTTTGGATCTGCATGGTAAACACCGATCGGTGGCTCGTTGTCTTGGTCTTTTGGATCGACAGTTTTTCTCTCTCTCCCCCTCTCCTTTAGAACTTGGGAACTAGGCATGCAGTTGGGAAGAAGCCGAGCCTTCCAGAACACCATGCAGAAACAGTGCTGATCTTTCCAGAAGAAAGACGACAAGAAAATGATCATAGGTCGGATGATCCATAGCACACGATTGCAAGGGACACTGGCAGGTGCTGCTGTAGTACGGACGTACATAGTACCTTCCTGTTCTACAGTAATTAAATTTTTTGCTGGCACATCAGTGGGAAGGAGCAGCCACCAGGGTCGACAGTGCCGAAAGTTTAATTTTTCTTTTTATCAGGCCTAGCTTTGCACAACTGCTATTTATCATCATCATCAACAACAACAACGACATAATCGTCATCAACAGCAGTTCAACATCCTTCTTTGCTAGACCTGCAATCACCTCTCCAATCTCCCGTGTACCATGGTAAGTTCCTCTGGTTCTCCACGCAAGCTTTCGGACACGGTTGTACCCGCTCGAGTCCGTGGTTAATGATTCATACACCCTCGACGACGCATGAGGATCCCTGGCCTCCCATCCTCGTCTCGCCAACATAGCTTGTCCCTTCTGTCCAACGCTACACAGTAATCCCAAGGTCCAAGGCAATTCACTGCCCCTGTCCCCTTTTTTCCCCTGCCACATCGACACCAGCGCGTTTAACATGTCGGCCGTTTTGGGGGAGGAGGAAGGGGGGATCCCAGTTGCCCAGCTCACAGGGGGAGAAGATAGCAGTGTATTGGTCATCGCACGTGTATCTCTTGTCTCTCTTCAAATCCATGTCAGAGAGAACAAGCCCCGGCTCTTCCGGTGGGTCCAGAGGGCAGGGACAACAAAAAAAAAAAAAAAAAAAAAAAAGGACAGGCAAGGTTGGTGTTTCTTGACAGTTTCTGCTCGGCAGGTCTTGGGTCAGCTTGGTGCAGCCCTGGATGGTCGGATCAGATCACGCAAGAGCTACTATGCTTGAAGCATCGAACGGGTCATCCAATCCCAGGAGCCAAGGCCCAGGACCCCAGTCTCGATTCGTCTATCCTCGACTCGAGCTTCGAAGCCTCCGCGACGACGCCCCCTAGGCCTTCTCGTCTTGGTCAGGTTCTCCACGGGCATGTCGGAGGGCGATCCATCCTGTTGAAACCAGAGTGCCTCGCAATTTTTTCTGTTCCTACTCTTTCTCGGGGTCCTGCCAAGCTAGAGAAGAGATAGACACACACACAGAGAGAGAGAGGAGGAAAGCAGGGCATACTATGTACGTCCGTACATGCTACCAGCTTCATGTTCTGGCAACTCTCCATCGGGCACCTACCAGCTCTCCGTCCCGTCTCTTCTTCGTCTCTATAGCTCCTCGAGGTACTTCCTCACACCCCCCCTTTCCCCCCTCTTTTTCTTCTATATTCTCCCACCCCTCCCCACGGCCCCAGTCTTCTTTCTCATGCCCCCCTCCTCGGTCAGGATTTGAAGACACAATCCTCAAACCTGCCTCAGGACTACACGCGCGAGACAAGGAGGAGGAACAAGACTACTTGCGCACAATCCACAGAACAACGTTGTCGATCTGTGCTGTATCTCTCTCTCAAATCTTACCCCCCAGCACACGCTCCGCAATCTCCATTATCTCTCCCTCCACCACCATCGCCAGGCATTCCCCCCTTGTCCGCTCTCTGACATTCGTATCCCGGCTTGCCTATGATTCATCAGAAACTTGGCCCGCTATCTAGCTGCGACCTGACGCGGCGCAGCTCCACCAAGGTGTCCGATATCACCTTGGGCTTCTATACATATCCTCTGCTGCTAAAGGTCGAGCAAGGCAAGATGGGGGCCTGAAGGGGGGAAAGGAAATAAAATAAAGATATCTCTGCGCCGACGGACGCACACACACAACCGTCAAAGAGATTTGGGAACACAACACAGTTTCCCTTAGTCTCACAACATAATCACGCACACCCAAACACACTTACACAACACACAACAGCCCTCGGTTCGGTTCTCATTGTCCTGTTCTTATCACAGCGGCTGCTTATTGAACTCCTATCTGGGTATCGGAGCATTCGGACGTACCAGCCACAGCAGAGACACAAAGCCACACCAAAAAAGGACACCAGACTACCAACCAACCTATACCGCACGGTTCTTTTATATTGGACACTTACTTGGCCGCTGAGCTGGGCTCTCTCCCTATTACAGCCTCTCTTGATCTATCAACATCTTGTCTTTTTACTTTTTCTGTTCCCCTTGTCAGAACAAGACTCGCCATACACTCAACCATCCCCCACAATCGTCATGGCAGGCCCAGTACACAACAGTGCTGTCTATGTCTTGGGACAGATGCAGCATGCTCCCGCATTTCCCCCACCATCTCCTCCGTCACCAGGCTCGGCCAGCGATGGCCCTGACCTGTGCGCGCCGATAGAAGAACTCAGCCTGGAGAACGACGTGATCCCTCCTCCCTCGCCATCACCACCAGAGACGCCATCATCGCCGAGGTCAGCCACCTACGACGCTGAGCAAGACCCGGCGCCTACCACCCCAGCCGCTCACGCGGCTCCATCCCAGCTGTTTGACGACCGGCTGTCAAGCGCAGTTCACGTCCTCAACACCGAGGCAACATCCCTCAGCTCTCTGACCGAGTTCTACGCAACTGATGCAGCTGCCCGGGCCGCCTTCAACGCTGCCGTCGAGACCATCACCTCCCGGCCCCGCGGGAAGCTCGTGATCATTGGTGTTGGCAAGAGCGGCCACATCGCGCGCAAGCTCGTCGCCACCTTCAACTCCCTCTCCATCTACTCCAGCTTCATGCACCCCACCGAGGCCCTCCACGGCGACCTCGGCCACGTCGGCCCAGACGACACCCTCATGCTCATCACCTTCTCCGGCAAGACCCCAGAGCTGGCCCTCCTCATGCCCCACCTGGACGAGCGCCTCCCCCTCATCGTCCTCACCGGGCGGACGCTGGACGCCGAGGTCGTCAAGCAGCGCGAGCGCGACGCCTCGGGCCCCACCATCCTTCTCCCTGCCCCCATCCACGAGTCCGAGACCGTCAGCTTTGGCGTCTCTGCGCCCACCACCAGCACAACCATGGCCCTGGCCGTGGGCGACGCCCTCGCCCTGACCTGCGCCGGCGAGATGAACCCCGGCAACGGCGGCGTGGCCGGCGTCTTTGGCCGCAACCACCCGGGCGGCGCCATCGGTGCCAGCTACCGCAAGCCTCAGACCGTCAGGGACGTCATGATCCCCTACGCCGACATCTCCACCCTCGACAGCGGGGTGGCGGCGGCCAATCAACCCCCTCGTGGGCGGCGACGTCCTGCGTGCAGCATACACCTGCAAGACAGGCTGGCTGCGCATCGGCGCCGACGCCGTCGTCTCGCCTGCCAGGATCCGCAGGATGAACTCGGCCGAGCTGGCGCGCGACGTGGCCGACATGCCATGGCTGACCGTCGGCCGCTCCGGCTTCATCTCGCTCGGCGCCGCCACGCAGCTCAAGGCCGCCGGCGAGTGGATCCGCAGCAACATGGCCAAGCCGCGAGACCTCGAGGACGATGAAGAGGTCTGCACACCCGAGTCTATCGTCGCCGTCCTTGAGGAGGATGGCGAGGTCGCTGGTGTTATGGAGGCGTCTGCGATCCTGGACGTCACCTGTTAAGCAAAGGGAAAAGAAGTTCTCCCCCCTCTTTCCGTTCCCAGATTCCATTCCTTTCTTCACTGTGCCAATGAGCGGGCACTATTGATGGACATCTATCTCTTTTTTCTCTTCTTTTTTTGCGCAAATCTTTCTCAAGAAAAGAGGTTCAGAGTCATTTACGCAACCAACAATATTTCTCTTGGATATATGTACGGCATCATCATCATCATCATCAGCGAATCTCATCTCTCGCTTATAGTACTTCTCCCCCACCCCCCTGGATACAGAAGGGGGGAAGAAGGGGTCCCAGCAGGCATGGACCTTTTTCATCATTACCTACTACTACCACACTCTTCCTACACAGGTCAGCAATCTAGCCCTAGACCTGCTGACCTGCTTTGGTGGACCATCATCATTCTAGACTTAGTGCGGCTCTCTATTTTTTTTCTTTTTTTCTTTCATTAGTGCAGGCGTTTCTCTTTGGGTCTGAGGTCTGGATTGGATAGGCTTTTCTTTCCATCTCATGGAAAAGAGGCTTTAACGGAAGCGAAGCATGTAATGTGTCCACCAATACATGAGTGGACACTGGAGAGAATATTCTTGTATATCTTTTCTTTTTCTTTTTTGAAACATGTGACGGATCAAATCTAAGAGAAAGATACTTGACACGATATTGTGCGTCGTCAATGAAATGTATCAATTGTTCTCCCCTCTTCTTTTTTGAAGAGAATATCTAGTTCTTCTCCTTGGCTTGATATGTGATGTATCTATGTTTTCTGGTGCATGTGTGAGTAACAAGTAATGAATATGACCTCTCGTTCCCGATGATGCTTGAGGAATCTGGAGGATGAATCTAGCAAAGTCAGATAGATTACTTGGTAGAGACAAGCCGAGAAACTCCCAGAAATATTGCAACATAAGAATAACTTCAAATTTGTATAGAATATCCTGGAATGATCATCATAAGTCATGAAACATCGTCATAGACCCATTTTCCCTCTCTCTTGCCTTGACCACCACCACACATTTGCCGTCCAAGTCATATACCACACAAGAATGACAAAACAAACCACCAAGATCCAAAAACAAAAACATAACGTAGAAAGGAGGAAACACAAAAAACTTAGAGATTCGTCATCAAGATCGTCAAAAATGGTCATCATCCCAATCAATCAATCATCCTCTCTTATCCTCCTCCTCCTCCTCCTTCTGCGCCTCCTCAGCTCTTCCCTGTCGTCGCTCTCGTCGTCATCATCATTATAATCATCATTATACCCATAATCGTCGGCCCTCCTCCTCCCCTTGCCCCTCTCGTCACGACTAACCTCGCTGCCCCCACCCCCATACCCGACCACACCTCTCTCTCGTCTGTCATTGCCCTCGTCGAGCCCACGGCGACCACCACCTCTCGGCTCGCCAGCATCCCGCCTCCGCCGCCCATCCGCCTCTTGCTCCCTCTCTTCCTCTGCTCCATCGGATATCAGCCCATGACCACCGGCCATTGCCCCACCCAATAGCTTCCCCGCCAGCCCCAGCCAGCCGCCAACACCCCTCGGCATCTCCCCCGACAACATGCCCGTGACATCCCTCACCATCCGTTCTACATGCTCCGGATCCGTTCCCGCGACGCCCCACGAGCCGCGGACCTGTGGCCCACCAGGTCGTGGGCTGCGATACTCAAAATCCCCGCTACGCTGGGTCCACCCGCGCTGGCGGGAGGCTGAAGATGAGCCGCCGCTGCCGTCGAGTGGGCGGCCCTGGGGGTCGAAGCGTTCAGGGAGGTCCTCGACCTCGTCTTCGGACGGCGATGAGCGGTCTGACTCGACTGGCCCATCGCGGTGGCGCGAGACGAGAGGACGGTTGGCCGAGGGGTCAGAGCTCCGACGGCGCTTGCGGAAGCGCCGACGGGGGGCGACGACGGTGCCGTCTGCATCGAGGTCGTCCGGGTCATGATGCTCTGTGTCTCTCTGCTGCTGCTGCTGCTGCTGCTGCTGCTGGCTGTCGTCGGGCGTGATCTTGTCGACAGCCTCGCCGGAGCGTGTTGCGCGGTGGCGCAGGAGGGTACGTGAGGACTGGGGAGACAGCGGGCCAAACTGGACGTGGGACTGTGTTGGTGCCGGTGGTGAGGGGGTCCGCGGTGGTTGTGTTGAAAGATCTCTGGTGGCTGGTGCGGTAATGATGGTCGATGCTAGCGAGGACTCACGAGAGCGGTAGGGGGAGGTTGGTTTAGACCATCTACCGAGCATGTTAGTCTTCCGTGTTGTCCTTGAACGTGCAATGCCTCTCTTTTTCTGCTAAAACCAAATCCCAGAAACAAAAATGTAACAAGTATCATCGGGCTGCAATGCAAGCTGGAGTCACATAACTCATGTGCAAACATCGCCATGGAACCATTCTCTTCTTCTATCACCTCCACCACACAACAGACCCCTTCCTTACACAGGAGAAAAGGGGGCAGACCAAAAAAGAAAAGTAAAGAAAAAGAAAACAAGGAACACTTTAGGCATTATTGACAGAGGAAGACGAACTTTCACTACTCACATGGTCGGGGTCCAGCGGACGATGGCCCCCGGTCGGCGGCGGTGGCATCCCCGTGGGCGTGGCCGCTGAGTTTGGGGAGGGCCCAGCGGCGGCCCCGGGAAGGCGGTGTAGTCCTGTGGGTTATATGGACGATACTCATGGTTGAGGTTGGTGGATGCCACGTTGGGGTGCTGCGTGAAGCCCTGGGCAAAGGTCGTGTTGGCCGGTGATGGTTCTTCGTGGACGGCGGGCACCACCGGCGGCGGTGTCGTCTGTGGTGGGCCGTAGTAGGCACCTCCCGAGGCGTTGGGAGGTGATGGGGTCCGCTGAGGGCCATAGTTTTCATACGTATCGTCGGTGACAGAGTCCTCATAGCCTGTGTGAGACGTGTGGGTGGACACGGTCAGTTTCGGATTCAAAAAGAAGCATACACACACGGGGTAAAAAAAGTGTGTTGGGGGAAGGGTGTTGCAACAACAAGGCTGCTGCTGCTGTTGATGTTACTCACGGCTGCGCGCCTTGTCCCTCTCCCTCCGCGCCCTCTCCCTCTCCGCCCTCCTCTGTTCTCTGGCCTCATCAGAGATGGACCTCTCATTCCTGTCCTCGTCCCTCTCTCTCTCCCTCTCCCTCTCCCTCTCCCTAGACTCAGCCTCCCTCTGCTTCTCCCTCTCCTTCTTTCTCTCCTCAAACTTCTTGACCCCGATAGCCGCAGCCCCGGCAGCCACGGCACCCGTCGCCATATCCCTGAGCCGGCTGCTGCTCCTCTTTGTCCTCTTCTCGTCGTGGTCGCGATCGTAGTCGTAGTCGTCCGCCGAGGAGGCCCCGGGGCCCCTGCTCCTGGACCTGTCGTGCCGAGCCCTCTCCCTCTCCTGCCTGGCCAGGCGCTGGGCCCTCCTGCGCCTCCTCTCCTCGGCGGCATCCACGGCAGCAGGGGGCCGCCGGCACGTACCCGTGCTGCTCATCGGGGTACGGGGGCTCGGAGTAGAGGGGTGACCGCCGTACTCAACCAAACCTAGTTCAGGATCAGCGGCTGCGGCGGGGTGGTGGGAGGAGGGAGGGGGTCGAGAGCGCGACCTGCTGCTGCGCGAGACGGACCGGGACGGGGACCGCGATCGGGATCCTCCGTGGCCGTGGCCGCCACGTCTGGATCGGGACCGCTCCCTCAGGTCTCGTTCGTACTCCTCGTCCGAGAGCTCCCGCTCCCGCTCGAGGTCCTTCTTCTCCTTGTGCCTGTCGTAGAGCTTCTTGCCCGCCGCGCCCGCGAGCCCGGCGGCCACAATCTCGGCGCCCGTGCGGAGGCGCGACCGCGACCGCGACTTGGATCCGCCCTTGCTGCGCTGGCGGGACTTGCTGCGGAAGTGGTGCACCAGGCCCGCGACAGCTGCCGTGCCGGCTGCGGCCTTGGCCATGCCGCCGGTGCCGCCGCCACCGCCACGAGACGGTGATCTCGGCCCGGGCCCGCGGCTGCCGCTCCTGCTGTAGTACCCTTCCTCGCTATCCGAGTACCCGCCGCGCCGGTTGCGGCTGCGCCCGCGGCGCAGCTCCTCCTTCTCAATCTTCTGCGTCTGGTAGTACTTGGCGGCGCCGGCCACGGCGAGGGCGGCGGCGGCGAGCCCCAGCCCCGTCTTGATCTTGGAGTGCTTGTCCTTCCTGCCGTCGTCGTCGTCGTCGTTATCCGAGTAATAGTACTCGTCCCGGCGGCGCGACTTGGAGCGACCACGGCCGCCGCTGACGGGGCGGTCCTCGTAGTAGCGCTCGTCGTCGGAGCCGTAGCGGTCCTGGTAGGCCGAGCGGGCGCGCTTGAAGACCTCTGTGCCCAGGGCGCCGAGGGCAGCACCGGCCAGGACCTTGCGCCCGCGGCCGCTCTGGGTGTGCCCGTCGTCGCTGCGGCGGGAGGCGGCAAGGGCGGCGATCCCCGCACCAGCGGCGGCGCCCTCGGCCAGGTGCAGCCTGTGGTGGTGGTCTGGGCTCTTGCTGCGCTCGCGGCGGATGATGGTGCGCCTGACATAGACGTCGTCGTCGGACCCGTAGCCGTCCTCATAGCGGCGGCCGCCGCCGCGCCTGTACATGGCGTAGTCGTCGTCGCGCTCGCGGTGGCCGTCGTAGCGCTCGATCTCCCTGCGGCGATAGTAGTAGTCCTCATCCTCGCGCGGGTCGGGCTGCGGCTGCGGGCGGCGCACCACCATCTCGTGGTTGGTCTGCCTGTAGGGGACGACGATGGGGGCGGGCTCGGGGGCCTCCTGGACGATGATGCGCTGCTCGGGGGCGCGGGGCCGGATGATGATGGGTGCTGGGTCGGGGGCCGGCGGCTCAAAGTACTCCGTCTCCCTGCGGTACTGCTGGTACTCGCCGTGCGGGGTCTCATCGCGGCGCTCCTCGGTGCGGCGCTGGATGGTGACGTCGACGCCGTCGTCGCGGCGCTCCACCCGCCTCTCGAGGCGCACATCGACGTTGTTGTTGTCGTTGCGGTCCCACGGCGAGTGCGAGTGGCGGTCCCAGTCGCGAGGCGAGTGCGGCGACATGTGTCCTCCTCGCTCCCGCTCGATCTCGGTCGACTTCTCGTAGACCACGGCGCGGTCCCTGTCGTCGATCCAGTGGCGGTCGTCGCCGCCGCCACCGCCACGCTCGACCACTTTCTTCTCTACCAGGGTGCGCGACCTGTCACCGCCGCGGTCGTCGTACCAGCGGTGATCGTCGTCGCGGTCTCGCTCCACCACTTTCTTCTCTACCACGGTGCGCGACCTGTCACCGCCACGGTCGTCATACCACCGGTCATCATCGCGCTCTCGCTCAACCACCTTCTTCTCGACCACGGTGCGCGACCGGTCCGAGGGGGCGGGTAGGGGTCCTCCCTCTCGACCTCCCTGGTCTTCTCGTAGAGAACGGTGCGGCCGTCATCCTTGACGACGCTGCGGCGCGTCAGGTCGTAGAACTCGGGCTGTATGTGCTGCTGCGGCGGCTCCCTCTCGACGACCTTCTTCTCGACGACGGTGGTGTTGCGGACGGGAGGGTCGAAGGCGGACCGCGGGCGCTCGGGCAGATAAACACGGCGGGTGGTGTCGACCTCGAGCAGGTCGCCCGACGAGCGGCCTGGGTGGGCACCACCGCTCCAGGCGTGGGAGGAGGAGTAGCGCGAGCGGCGATCGTCATCGTAGTCATAGTCCCGCTCGACGATGCGCTCGGTGCGCTCAAACTCGACAGGGGCCTGCGGAGGCGGGGGAGGAGGGGGAAGGCCGCCTCCTCTGTTGCTAGTGGTGACCTTGTAGCGACGGACGGTCGGGGCGGCGCGGCTGTAGCGATCGTCGTCGTCGTCGTCGGAGTGGTCGTCCCGCTCTCGCACGTAGCTGCGGGACTCCCGGTAGACCGTTTCGGGCATCTTGAGGAGGGGGGAAGATGCGCGCGAAAGGTGATGAGAGGAGAGTCAGCGAGAGAGGGACAAGGAGAGAGGGGGGAGAGAGGTGTGTGTGGTCAGTCAGTGAGTGGTGGTGGTGTTGTGTTGATGGTGAGTTCAGTTGTTGACTGAGAAAGAAGTTATGATGTAACTTGAGGGAAACAGGTATGAAGGTTATGTCGATAAGATTGGGGTGGGTTTGTGTGTATGACTCGGCTCAGAGAGGGAAGTCGTGAGGGCCAGGTTGTTGTTGTTGGATTTTGGGGGAAGGAAGGAAGCAGGTAGGTATTAAATTAGGATGGCTGGGCCAAGTCAGAGCACCTAAGCCCAGGGATGTGACCCTTCCCCTCTTCTCTCTCCTCCTTCGAAGGGGCCCTGCCTTGTCCTCCTGGTCCTAACTGCTAACTGCTCCTCTAGCGCCTGTTCTTGTGTGTTGAGTGAATACTTGTTACGATTTTCCTGGTGTTGGCAGTATCCAAGAGTTGTAGCCGGCGACTGGTTGTGAGGTGTGATGGATGTGGAATAGGCAGAACAGAGATGGCAACAACAACAACAAGAAGAAGAAGAAGAGAGAAAATGGAGAAGAGGAGAAGAGGAGGAAGGGGGAGCAGGAACAGTCACAGCTGACGACGGCGAGGACGGCAACAGAAGGTTGTGGAAGTCCCACCTACTATGTCGCTCTCGCTCTCTCTGTCTTCCCCTCCCTCGACTCATGTGCCCGTTCAGCGTGCGTGTGTGTGGGAGTGAGAATTGACAGGTGGTCATGCAGCCAAGTACTATAGTAAGTATGTAAGAATACTCGACCCGATGAGCATGCGCCCGAGAGTGGTGAGACCTGTACGTAAGGTATGTACTTGGGAGTACGTACACACTTGGTGTCAGTACATTAGTAAGATCTAGTCTAAACTTGGCACATGGCTGGCCTCCCTTTTTTTTTTTTTTTTTTTCCCCCGTGTACTTTGTCACTTGTAAGGACCTCAGCTGGGTGGTCTGACAAGGAAGAAAAAAGAACAGAAGAAGAAAAAAAAAACAAGGGACTTGAATAAGAATCCTTCCTGTTTCCGGAACCGTTCTGTGTTTCTCCCTCTTTTAGAACCCGAAGGGGGCCAGGAATGAACAGGATTCGAGTGCATGAAAAGGGTACGTTTCTTGGTACTGTAAAGCTCTCCCCTGCAGTCCATGCCTTGCTTTGCTTCTTCCAAGGTTGCCGAATGTAAACCTGGATTCGCTCCTGGCCCCTCTCCCCTCTTCTCCTTCGCCCTCTCATTATTGAATAAATCCCAACGAGAAAAAGGGTTGAACGACATGACCTGCAAATGATCGAATCGGTGAATCCCCCAGAAACATAGTTTGAGACAGCAGATTTAGGCTTGTGATCGCTCAAAAACTTCTCGATGATGATCATGATCAACTCACTCATACGCATCATGCCGGTTGCTTTTTGTGTGGGTACGGCGAGGTGGGAGAAAGAGCCTTGGATTACCGTAGCATTCTCGGCTGTTGAGGTGCCATCCTCCTTTTCTCTTCTCTCTCTCTCTCTCTCTCTCTCTCTCTCTCTCTTCTGATTTCCCTTCTGAATACGAAACCCACTTTACTTACTCACCTGCCCCTCGTTTCCTCCCCTCGTCACTCGTCTCGTCTAAACAAACCCCTCACCACTGTTCATCACTCATCACATCACGTCCATGACACATCCTTTTTCACATACCGTGGGCCACTACCAAGATTCTTTCCTTTCCCCCTTTACCGAGATAATTTCCAAGCAAAGCCGAAACCTCTTCCTCTGCTTCTTCCCTTCCCCTGCAGGCTCTCGGACAGAGAAGAGGGGGAGACTTGTCCAGTGCATGTGCCCTCTCTGCATGACGTCAGTCTACATCGGGCAAAAGATGGAGCCCCTCTTATAGAGAGCTGCATTATACAGACAGTACCATAGAAGCTGTGGGACTGCTACTGCTGTGTGGGTGGGTCGATGAACGTATCTCGTGTGTGTGTGTGTGTGTGTGTGGGTGTGGAGGAGAAGCTTGGGCCGGGACCACCGGCTTCAACCTTGACCTCGTCCGGGGGTTCTTTGAAAAAAAAAAAGAAAAAGAAAAAGAAAGAAGAAAAAAAAACAGAAAATTCTCTCGATCGCAGTGGCCGAGATTCCTAGTATGGAGTTTGCACTGGACTCAAAATAGTACAGAGCCCTCTTCGACGCTCTGCAGATCAGACGGTTTAGTCCTTGAACAGTACTGCTACACATGGCGAGTGCCCAGGCAATCTGTTTCTGACCATGCTCAACACAACACTTGTATTGTATATCTATATAGAAGCAGTAATCATTGTTGATACTACGCACACTCCATTTTTGCGTTAAAAAAATAAAGGGAAAGGGTAGAGGGGAAGGAAGGGGGGGGATGGCGATCACGCTCCTCGAACGTCAGTGGCTGCTATAGCGAAAGGGTGCCATCATTACCCCAATAAGGAAAGCCGTTGAGCGCCGAGGTACTACAGTATATTGTTCAACAAAGATGGGGTGAAAAAGGAGACATGATGCGGAGAAGGAGGAGGAGGAGGAGGAGGAGGAGGAGGAGGAGAAGAAGAAGAAGAATTGATAGTTCTCCAACACCAATCTGTGAGAGGACATGGTGGTCTCTGCTCCTCCTCCTCTACCCCCTCGACTTGTTTCCACAATTTCACATACAGGTCGTGTACTACAAGGCAGACCAGATCACTCAGCTTTCAAAGACTCAATTGAATACTTACCCAGCAGTACTTAATTGAGCCTATCTGACTGATCATGCCCATTTTCAAGAGCAAACATCTCGATATCCAAGGTGAGCACCACATGATTCCGAGTTCCTCTACGAAGGCTGATCATGCTAACACCTAACGACGGAGTAGTCCCCACAGACGCGACGGTGTGGCAGTGGCTCTTCGAACCATCCTCGCCCGCCTCCCCTCTACACGGCGGCCACATCGCCGAGCCCAACCTCGCGGGCTATACGGACGCCTCCACCAAGGAGCGCGTATCATGGCGCCAGGTCCGTGACAGCGCAACTTACATCTCGACCGCCCTCGTCCGCAACTATGGCCTCCAGCCGGGCCAGACCCTCGCCCTCTTCAGCAGGAACACCATCTGGTACCCCGTCACCTTGTTCGCGGCTGTGCGTGTCGGCGGTGTCGTGTCGGGTGCGTCCCCGGCCTACACCGTCGACGAGATGACCTACGCCCTCCGCACTGCCAGGGCTAGGTTCATCGCTACCCACCCGACTTCGCTGCCTGTCGCCGAGGAGGCAGCTCGGTGTGTGGGGATCCCGAGGCGGCACATATTTCTTCTCGAGGGGGAGCAGGTTGCTGGTGCTGGAGGAGAGGGGCACGATCACCACTACTACACCACCATCCAGGACCTGATCCGCCTCGGAAAAAGCCACGGCGGGCCCGAGGCCCAAGTCGCCCCGTTTCGCATTCCTCCCTCCCAGGACGGAGGCGGCAGAGGCAGAGGGGACAACAGAAACTTGTGCGCATTTCTCAGCTTCTCCTCGGGCACGACAGGCCTGCCAAAAGCCGTCATGATCTCCCACCACAACGTGATCGCCCAGGCCCTGCAGATGATCCCCCTCACGCCTCCCGACCACAAGAAAGTATTAGGCGTCCTCCCTCTGTTCCACATCACGGGCATCGTCCACGCCATGCACCTCCCCGTGGCCATCAACGCCGAGGTCGTCATGCTGCCCTCCTTCACCATGCCCTCCATGCTGGCCGCCATTGTCGAGTACCAGATCCGCGAGGTCCTGCTCGTCCCGCCCTTGCTCATCCGCCTCGTGCGCGACCCCGTCGTCAGGGACTACGACCTCTCCTGCGTGCGCAGGTTCAGCAGCGGGGCCGCACCCGTGTCGGACGAGATCCTGGCACTGCTGCGCGATCGGTTCCCCGGCACAGGGTTCAAGCAGGGCTACGGCATGACCGAGAGCTGCAGCTGCATCACGGCCACGCCGCTCCACGAGCAGGCGCGCTTCGACCGCGCCCGCACCGTCGGCACCATCGTGGCGGGGACAGAGGTGAAGCTCCTGCGGGAGGACGGCACCGAGGCCGGCACAGACGAGCCGGGCGAGATCCTGGCGCGCGGGCCTCAGGTCGTCATGGGGTACCTGGGCAACGAGCAGGCCACGCGGGAGACGTTTGACGCGGACGGGTTCCTGCACACGGGGGACCAGGGTGTGATCGACAGGGAAGGGTTTGTTACAATCACCGACCGCATCAAGGAGCTGATCAAGGTCAAGGGGGTCGGCGTGGCGCCTGCCGAGCTGGAGGATCTGCTGCTCGGCCACCCGCGGGTCGAGGACTGTGCTGTGCTTGCGCAGGCGGACGAGCGGGCAGGAGAGAGGCCCAAGGCATATATAGTGCTGAAGTCGGGCTGGGAGGGGGGGGAGAGAGAAGGCTGCAGCAGGGCTGATGGAGGAGGTTGGGCTGGAGATCCTGCAGTACGTGCGGGAGCGCAAGGTGCGGACCAAGTGGGTCAGCGAGGTCGAGTTTGTCGACGAGATTCCCAAGAGCGCCAGTGGCAAGATTCTGCGGCGGGTGCTGCGGGAGAGGCAGAAGACAGGCCCGCGTGGTGCGGTGGTGGTGAGGAGCGGACAGGAGCCATCGTCTAAGCTCTGAGGCCGACCCTCCGTGCCAGCCTCACTACTCCTTACTCAACTCAGAACATGGATTGACCTTGGCCACGTCGATTTCTACAGTATTTGTGAAGGAGAACCTCAAATGCGCCTTCTCTATTTTAATCATCAATATGTCCTGAGTCGGCCGTCCAAGCAACTACTAGTCATGCCTGAGCACCCGAAATCTGCCATCTCTCAGACAACATTCCGAGTTGGTTGATGGCGAGAGCTGACAGCTGTACCATCCATATATCACTCGATACAAGTCCAAATATACTACTTACCTAGCACGGCGATTTTTTTCTTCTCGTTCTTTCCTTCCTTGCCTGCTTTTCCCCTCTATCCCACAGCAATCTTCCTACTGTTTTGACTATATTCAGGCTGAATTAGGTGGGATGTATATTCTTGAAACCGAGAAAATTCGCCTCGAGCATGAATTGTGGCGAGCATCGGGGACGACGTAAAGTGATCAGCTCCTATTTACCTGCAAAAGATGGGTCTTCATCACCAAGGCTTTCCTTTTTTGCCTTCCTCTCCATCAGGACCTTTTAATGAAGGCCCTAGAAACACGTCAGCGTATGCAGAAATTCCGTGTCCCCGAGAGAGAGGAGGGGAGATCCCAGAGAGGCAGCCTGTGATCGGCCTCTGGTGGAAGTCCTGCGTATAATGTATTACAATACAGCATGGGATAATAGGCAGTTATATGATGATAAATTATTCCATCAGAGGTCCGCCATCATTGTGTACTCCGTACATCTTGAGCAAAATGTTTTTGTTTTCGGGGGAGTGAGACGGGATGGCTGAAACGTGACGCTTAGCACAGCAGCAACACCGAACGACCGGGAGGAACACCACCCACACTCCCGAAACAAAAAGGCAAGATCTTCAGGGGATAATGTAAAAACGAAACAATGAGAAAAAGAATCATCGACAAGGAGGAGGAGGACCAACTTCGGGGGGGCGGACATCTAGACGAACTAGCTAGCGACGTCCACTCACAATTCTTCCAGAGACGCACATCCTTGCCCTCTGTCACGAATAGGAAATTTATATTTTCTGCCTCCGTTCCACACACACAGAGCCTTGTCACAGACAAAGTGACAACTTGTGCCCCCTCTCCCCTGCTGGCAGGCAGGAGCCAAGGCCGATCCATCTACAGTGTACGGACGTACTACACCATTTTTGTAAGGTGTCGCTGGAAGCATTGGTGCCGAGAGACTAGGAGTCGCGCCTTCTTCCCCCTCTGGAGGACTTCATGTGTGCCGGTTAATTTGCGATTTTCTTCAAGGATAATACTTTCCACAATTGAAGGCCCACGTTTTTCGACATGGCGAGAATCATTCGACTAGCCAGTCGAGCATTCTTTTTCCCTCATTATTTTCTAATTGGGCGGCCCGTCTTGCCCAGCGGTTGCTGCTAGAGTCACTCTCTCGCCCCGGCATTTCAGTTGTGGAGCTTTCAGGGGCGGGGGACACCCGCTGTGGAACAAGCACACCACCCCTGCTACAGTACCGCCCGGCGCCCTGTACTTAACAGCACCGACGGTCGTCAACGTCAACCTTATTTACCCCAGACAACAACGACTGCGGCTCCAATGGAAGGGCCCCATATTTATATTGACGTTGCTTCTTCGATTTCTTCTTTTTTCTTTCTTTCGTTCTTCTCTTCCCTGCGCCGCTAACTCCTGCACCATCTCCGACCGGTGACAGATGAGCAGGCCTCCTTTGTCGATCCTGTTTTTTTCTTTTCTTTCTTATCCCTCCCCCGTCTTCCCCTCCCTTGTCATGAAGCTACGTCTCATCTTTAGCCTCTTGGTTTCTTGATTCGCCTTGGACGCGCGTACTGGATTCAGCAGGAGACGAGAGCTGAGAGAAGAGCAGCCAGCCTTGTCTCTCCCTCCCTCTCTCGCTTCCTCCTCAGCCAGCGAGAGCCAACTGTTTCATCTAGCTGCAAGATAACCAATTGCTAATGGAGGAGAAAATATTCTCCATCTCTAACGCTCCAGACACTTGTTTGATCTTGAATATACAAATCACTGCGCAAGGCGAATGATCATGAGCATGTCTCGACTACGTGTGTGGCGAGCATAGAGAGAGAAAGGGGGGCACGACTCGAGCCGAGTTACCGTGTACAAGATCTCTGCATAAGTTGTGCGATATACATACACATATTTGACATTGCGAGTGCAATATCTCTGACCCAGCTGAACAGGTCTTTTCGCCACGTGACTAAACTGTCTGCAGCTGAACCTTGCCATCCAACTTGTCATCACTCTGGACGCACATGGCGTGACGCGGCCCAGCCTCTATCTGAGATTGAGCAAAGTACGATGGCCGCCTCCTGCAATCTGCGCCCTTGCTCTGCTTTGAATACGCCCCGAAACTCCGTAGCGAGCACCGAGGTGCTTCTGCCAAGGATCTTGGCCCTGCACACAAAAAAGTAGTCCGACAATTAGCATTCTTCTTCTTTTTCCTGCATCAAACCCGGCGGGAAACGATCGTCAGGTCCAGCCCTCCATCACTCAACTCACTCACTCGCTCTCTACCCACACCTGAACTGATGGTCAATTGGTTCCGGCCTAAGTATGTACATTTATTCCCCTGTCGTTATGCTTAAAACGAAACTTTGGTCGAATCAGATGCATAGGGTGCGGTTCGGAGCTCTGGAAACAAATTTCTCCCCATCGCTGCAGATATGACGATCTCGGCCTATACCTCATCAAGGCGCAAGGTAAGCCAGCCCTCCCATTCCCCCCTGCATAGCAACTATTAACACGTAGCAGCCATAGTGTCAAGAAGAGGGAGAATGAAATAAACAAGGCTAGCCCCAGCACAGTGGAGAAGAGTGTTCCGCCTTGGCCTTTGAGGTAGGGACGGAGATATCTGTTCCTGGGGAATGTTTGCTCCGCTGGGTGGATAGGATGTCGACTAGATTGTGTCTAATCTCCCTCGGGAGGGTTCAGAGGGCAGTCAGCGAAGAAGAGGAGGCGAGAAGCCAAGATGTCATGAACCAACGAGAGTCACAACATGGTAATGGTGTGTACAGGCTAGTCTGGCCGGATCTTTACAACCTTGCATGGTGAGGTGAGGCAGATAGACGAGTTGGCTACCTTTCTTTTTCCTTTCTTTCTTACACGGATGAAGGCTGCCGGTCTAGAGGTGCACCCTCTACATACATACTCTCTCGTGTGTGCCTCTCTCCCTCCCTCTCCTCTGGCTCCGTTTATGTATAAATTGCTCTTCCTGCCCCCTCTCCCCCTCCCCTCAGACAAACTATCTCATGCTGGTTCATGGTCCCAACAGATCCGTCTTCTCTGCCCAGACTTCTCTCTACCTCTTCGTCCTTCTCTCGGGTGCTCGACAACCGCTGGTATCATCATCAATCGTTCTTTTTTCTTCTTTCTTTCTGAAAGTAACACTCTCACTCTTCAAAGAAGTGCCCAACCAACGCCTTGGACACTGATTTTTCTCTTCTTCGAATCAACCAATCAATCTTTTGAACAACAAAAAGTTTCCACCACTACCACTGCCATCAACATTCAAGATGCAGTTCAACCTCTTCGCCCTCGTCCTCGCGGCCACCACCGCCCTCGCGGCTCCTCAGCTCAACAACCGCCAGTACTCGGGCCTGCCCACCCCCACCGGGCCCTTGCCCACAGGTCCCTTCCCCACAGGACCCTTCCCCAGCGGCACCGTCCTCCCCGTCGGCCTGGGCCAGCTGCCTCGCCACGATGTCGCCAAGCGCTCGGGTCCCCCTCCTCCTCCCCCAGCGGCACGCCCTCTGGCCCGGGATTCACGTCTGGAGGTCCCAAGCCTACTGGCCTTCCCCCTGCTGGCATCTAGGAAGTGAAGTTTGAGTGATTTGGGGAAGGGAGAGAAGAATAACTGGAGGGAGGAGAAGGGAGGAGAGGGGGGAGGGGGAAGGGGGCTGCGACTTATCATCAAGGCCTGCTGGCTCCAAGTTCTTGTGTGGTGCTGTCTTCTCTCTCGCTCCAAAGATGATACGCACACATGTGGTATTAGATCGGAAAACGTTCGAGTACTTTTCTCTTCTTCAACATATAAAAACAATATCATTTGGCTGTTTGTACTCGAGATGTATAAACTATGTTCATCAAATCCGTCCACTTGAAATGCTCTCTTTGGTTTCGAGGCAGCAATGGACTACCACCTACAAGGCTGTTTGAGTGATTACGATCCATTTTTTTCTATTTTTTATTTCGATTTTTTTATATAACGTTTGAAAAAGATCTTCTATAAGCTCTGAATACCGTTCCCGTGTCTATGGCCCCCTCTATAACTCCTCGTGAGAGTGCTCGTGCTCTTGCTGTACCACCACCTTGTCCGGCCTCCCGCTGTCGGCATGCAGGTCCACGCCGGCCTTCTTTCTCCACTTCTCCCAGAGGGCCCAGAAGTCGTCTAACACCTTGCCGTCCATCTTGTCCGGCAGGACGACCACGTACTCGACGTACAGATTGCCGAACTGGGTGTCGTGGTACACGCTGTCGCCGTCCTCGTGCCACACGGGCATGCCCTCGCCCTGTATCCTCTCGACGTGGCCCGGCTGGACCACCTCCCCCGCTTGCGGCCGAGCTTGACGATGCGCCCGTCCAGGTGCGTGAGGTTGCGCTCCCAGTCGCCCATCCACGCCTCCCGCAGGCTGATCACCTCCTTCCAGAACAGATCGTCGCCCCGGCGCCGGAAGAACACCCCGTCCACGTGGTCCGGATTGTCCTCGTCCAGGTGAGGGTCCTTCTCCGTCACCGTGACGATCAGGTCGCCGGCCTCATAGTCCGGGCTGGCGTCGGCCTCGTTCTCGTACGTCACCCTGGCGTCCCTGGGGGCGCCCTCTCGATGTCTAGCGGCACGGCGACCGCCCGCCGCACGACCCGCTGCCCGCCGCACACGGGACACTTGTGCTTGATAACCTTGCCGCGCCCGCCGCACTGGTCGCACTGCGACTGGATCTGTTGGAACATGCCGGGCGCCAGCTGGTGTTTGGTGATGCGCACGCCGTGGCCGCCGCAGTGGCCGCACGTGTCGACGATCCCGTCCGCCGAGCCCGTCCCGTCGCACTCCTCGCAGATCTGCTGCTTCTCCCATTGGAACTCGGTCTTGCGCCCGTTGTAGAAGTCCCGCAGCGACACCCCGACCTTGATCTCCACGTTGGGGCCCTTGCGCAGGTTGTAGCTGCGCCCAAAATGTCCGCTCCCGCCAAAGAACTTGCTGAACAGGTCGAAGGGGTCCCTGTGTGTGGCGTGGCCGTTTTGGGCTTGTTGCTGCTCCTTCAGGCCTTCGTGCCCGTACTGGTCGTAGATCCTGCGGCTCTGTGGGTCCGAGAGCGCCTCGTAGGCCTCGGCGACCTCGACGAACTTCTCGGCTGCCGTATCATCGCCTCTGTGTGTGTGTGTGTGTGTGTGTGGGGTCTTGGTCAGCTGTGGCTCTCAAAGGTCCTGCAGAGTATAAGGTAAAAAAATAATCGTACGGGTTCTTGTCTGGGTGGAATTTCTTGGAGAGTTGTCGGTATGCAGATTTGATCTGCTTTTCTGAGGCTTGTTTGTCTACTCCCAGGATCTGTAATTAAAATGTCAGTGAATGAAAGTGTGGGTGAGACATCAGAAATCACAGGGCACAAAGGAATGGTCCCCCACCTTGTAATAGTCCTCAGCGCAGAGGGCAACCTGGACCAGGACAATCAGGAGCAGCAGGGCTGCTGCCCCTCTGAGGGAAAACATGTTGTTGTGGTTCCTTTCCCTGAATGTCCTTCTTCTTTTTTTGTGAAGAAATTAAGAAATATTGGACTCGGAAGAGTGTAGGGAAAACATTGGAGAGGACTTGGGAATTTCTTGAAGGAGCGACAAGAGGTGAGGACAAAGTTGACAAGAAATACTTTGACAACAGAATCGAGGTTAAAAAGGGAAGAAAGAGAGGTTTGTGCTTGGAGCTTTGTTCGCGGCTGCCAGAAAACACCAGCGTGTTAAAAATGCCTGCTGCGTGTAAGTCGGGGGTCCTGACCAGGGTCCTGATAAGATAGCACAGCAGGTCTTGGTTGCATCACAGGGCACAAGGGACAGGGGGACACTCGGTCTTGACACCCCTGGCCCTGTCTGTCATTGTAGTGCCTAGTGGGTATTAGGACCTGTGTACATCTCCAAGTTGATGATTTCGCAATCAATGCCTAAGAGGCATTTATGGCCAATCCAATACAAGGCTATTAACTCTCAGTTCATTGTGCAAGAGTAGGAATAACTCGAGAAGACTGCTCGGTAAGTTGGTTAGCTGCAGAGCTCAGAAGGGGCCGGCCCGCCTGGGGTGGCAGTACTATGTACTATGTGCTCCGTACCGAGTACTTAACTAGCTTAGTCACCGTTGTTGCCCCAGACTGCCTAAACAAACACTGCTACCAAATCAATCAATTCCTCGCTGGTCAGTCAGTTTTCCCAAGGCCCATCACCAACAAGCAGCCGCCCCGCCGCCACCACTATGGCTTCCAAGAGATACGCCTTCGTCCCTATGGACGATGAGCTTACTGAGGCACCCAGGGAGGAGAAGAAGAAAAAAAGCAAGGAGAACAAGGACAAGGATCGACACAAGAGGTCAAAGCACCACCGAAGACACCGCGACGACGATAGATGGGCTGACGAGTCGCCAGTGGAAGAGGAAGATGAGGGGGGAGCCCGAGTTCCAAGAGTCAGCTTCCAAGCGCGTAAAAGTCAGCCACCACCACGACGACGATGAGGACCCCCGCCCAGGACATGTCGGACGACGCGCGCGACAGGGAGGAGCGTGACGCCCTCGACAGGCGGCTCCGGGAGAAGGAGAAGAAGGGCGGCGGCGGCGGCGGTGACGACCCGAGAGGCAGCAGGCGCGACAACGACTTGGCGAGATCTCGAGCGGTGGGGGAGAAGCGCGACGTCGACGACCTGCGGATACGCTCGCGGCAGACGTACATGCAGAAGAGGGAGACGGAGAAGATCGCGCTGCTGCGGAAACAGGTGGCCGACGAGCTCGAGGAGGAGCGGTCCAACCCACGGCTCTCGGAGAGGGAGCGGCGCGAGTTCCGCAAGAACAGGGAGCTCCTGCGGCTGGCCGAGGAGAGGCTGCGCATCGACGACCACAGGGAGGGCTACTACATGCCCGAGGACTACATCACGCAGAAGGGCAAGATAGACAGGAGGAAGAAGGAGGAGGCGCTGTACAAGAGATATGTCGAGCGGGACGAGTACGGCCAGGAGAAGTTTGTCACGGAGCACGAGGAGTGGGAGAGGGAGCAGGCGCAGAAGGCCAAGGCCCAGATCCTCAAGCCCGAACTGGAGGACGACGGCCGGTACGAGCACCTCTTTGACGAGGAGCAGTACGTCAGGTGGATCCAGGACGCCAGGCTGGCCGGCACGGACCCCAAGTTGACCCAGGAGCAGGCATACCTCGCGGCGCAGATCGACGCTGCCGAGAAGAAGCAGCTGTCGATCCAGGAGACACGCAAGAGCCTGCCCATCTACGCCTACCGGGACGAGTTCCTGGCCGCGCTCAAGGAGTACCAGATCCTCGTCGTGGTCGGAGAGACGGGCAGCGGAAAGACGACCCAGCTGCCCCAGTATCTCCTCGAGGGCGGGTTCGTCAAGGACGAGACCAAGGTCGGATGCACGCAGCCCCGAAGGGTGGCCGCGATGAGCGTCGCCGCGCGTGTCGCCGAGGAGATGGGGGTCAAGCTGGGCAGCGAGGTGGGCTACTCGATCCGGTTCGAGAACAACGTCTCGGACAAGACGGTCCTCGAGTACATGACGGACGGCATGCTCCTGCGGCACTTCATGACGGACCCGCTGCTCAACGACTTCTCCGCCATCATGATCGACGAGGCCCACGAGCGGAGCGTCAACACCGACATCCTGCTGGCCCTGCTCAAGGACCTGGCAAGGGAGCGGCCCGACCTGAAGCTGCTCATCTCGTCGGCCACGATGAACGCGGCCAAGTTCGCAACCTACTTTGACGACGCGCCCATCTTCAACATCCCCGGGCGCAGGTATCCCGTCGACATCTACTACACGCCCCAGCCGGAGAGCAACTACGTCGCGGCCATGATCTCGACCGTGTTTCAGATCCACAGCACGCAGGGCAGAGGCGACATCCTGGTCTTCCTCACCGGCCAGGACGAGATCGACTCGGCCGAGCAGCAGATCGGCGACATCGCCAGGAAGCTGGGCAGCCGCATCAAGGAGCTGATCATCTGCCCCATCTACGCCAACCTGCCGAGCGAGCTCCAGACCAAGATCTTCGAGCCCACGCCCGAGAACGCGCGCAAGCTGGTCCTGGCGACCAACATCGCAGAAACGTCGCTGACGATCGACAATATTGTTTATGTCATCGACACGGGATACGAGAAGCAGAACTACTACAACCCGGCGACGCGCATGTCGTCCCTCAACGTGGTGCCGTGCTCCAGGGCTGCCGCCAACCAGAGGAGCGGCCGTGCCGGACGTGTCGGGCCGGGCAAGTGCTTCCGGCTGTACACCAAGTTCTCGTACATGAACGAGATGGACGAGTCGCCGACGCCGGAGATCCAGCGCACGAACCTGAACAGCGTCGTCCTGCAGCTCAAGTCGCTGGGCATCGAGAAGCTGCTCGACTTTGACTTCATCGACCCGCCGCCGACCGAGGCCCTCATCTCGGCCCTCGACAACCTGTACGCGCTGCAGGCGCTCAACCACAAGGGCGAGCTGACGCGGCTCGGGCGGCAGATGGCCGAGTTCCCTACGGCGCCCGAGATCGCCAAGGCGGTGATCGCGTCGGGCAGGGGAGGGCGCCGTGGAGGAGGTCCTCAGCATCGTGGCCATGCTGGACGAGGCCTCGGCGCTCTTCTTCCGGCCCAAGGACAAGAAGATCCACGCCGACTCGGCGCGGCGGCGCTTCACGGTCAAGGAGGGCGGCGACCACCTCACGCTGCTCAACATCTGGAACCAGTGGGTCGAGAGCGACTTCTCGCCCATCTGGTCGCGCGAGAACTTTCTGCAGCAGCGGTCGCTCGCCCGGGCGCGCGACGTGCGCGATCAGCTCGCCAAGCTGTGCGACCGCGTCGAGGTGCCGCTGTCGTCGTGCGGCGGCGCCAACAACTTCCGCCCCATCCAGCGGGCCCTGACGGCGGGCTTCTTCAGCAACGCCACGCGCATGGACCGCCGCGGCGACGGCTACCGCACCCTCAAGAACAACTCGAGCGTGTGGATCCACCCCAGCAGCGTGCTCAGGGAGGTCGACCCGCCCCCAGGACGGTCATCTACCACGAGCTGGTGCAGACCAGCAAGGAGTACATGCGGAGCTGCCTGCCCATCGAGGTCGCCTGGCTGCGGGAGCTGGCGCCCCATTTCTACAAGAAGCACGAGCTGGACGCCATGGAGGACAAGAAGATGCCCAAGCAGAGGAAGTAGTGATGATGCTGATTTAGTGATTTGAGAGTAATAGCAAAAGAATCTGAGAAGTGATAGTTGTTATCCTTCTCAATGATTGTCTTATCTTTGGCTCCTGTAGGAGGATGCCTTTTTGGTGTCTTCTTGGGTATTTCGCTCCCGTGATGCCTTGGCCTTCTCCTTGTATATGGGATGGTCGATATGATAGCTTCGCCCCCTGTAGGTGGTTCTCATGTTTGTCCTAGCCGCTCTCTAGGGCGCGATACTGAGAAACCACCCCCAAAGCCCAGACTTCTCTCCCTGCCTCAACAGAAGAGCCAATGTACACCAGGGGTGGGAATTTGGCTGGCTATATAGTGTTCAAGTGACAGGGTGAGACCAGAAACTCCGCATCATCCCTCCTGTTCCAATTGGTAAAGTAAAGCAGCTGCGCAAAGGCGTGTGAAGATGGATGTCACCCGGTCACACACCCCATCCTCGACCAACTCCCCCTCCCTCACACACTCGCACAGAGTCTTCCCACCGTTCTTCGCTTCTTCATGAACTAGAGCCAGAAGAAGTCCTCTCATTCCTGTACTTGTGTGTCTTGTTTGCCTATTTCTAGTGGTCAGTAGGGTCCAGCGAGAGGATGAGGTCAAGTGCGGCCCACACACACTCACCCGGTTGACCTTGGCAGCTTGGATGGAGGAGCGCGTCCATCTGTGCAAGAGGCGAAGTTATCGGTCACTTATTTGTGAAATACGACTTCCATAGACCAGAGGGGGAGAACTAGATACAAATCTGCGGTCCTCCGTTGATTGTTGTTGTTGTGAAAAAAAAAAAAAAAAAGGTGGGGGGGCTTACACGAAGAGAACGGTGGCCATTGTAAAGGCAGCCAGGGGAGCCATGATGGTCTGTATGTGATGTGGTTAGCAACTTTGAGGCTTGTGAGTGAAAAGAGTGTTTAACAGCGAAAGTAAGGGAATGGTGATTTTTAGACTATGATGCAATGACTTATAGATTTACCCTTGGATTCAAGTTTCCTCTTTGAGGGGCCATGTCGATGAACACTGCCGCGGTGTTTTGGACTGTGGTGGGCTGATGTCTCCAAGATTAGACAGAGTGTGAGGACTTTGGAAGAGAGAGAGAATCAGGCCACAGCATATGCATTGCAGCAGCATTGGATAACCCGAACCCTCCTCATTTACGGTTAGTAAACGGATCCCTCCTGCATTCTCAATAACCTGCTCAGAAAGAGAGGAAAAGAGGAAAATATAATGCTTTCAGCATGTATGTGTTGAAGAATTGAAATTTGCTATTATATATTCTGAAGCCTCTCACTATAGGGTGTTGTTTTATTCAACTTCCAGCAAATACTTGATCGCCATACAATCAGTCCCTGTCTTCCACCAGATCACAGCTTCATTGGCAACCAGTTTCCTAGGCTTGAGACAGACCATGTCCGGCAATCTAATGATGATTTACCCATGTTGAAATAACATTTCTTCTCAATCGAGACTAACCAATGAACAGTGCCAGTGATCGCTTGTACCTGGACACTGTGCAGCTCTACTTGTCACCTCCCACCCTTCTATAGATTATCGACACCACTGACATGTCCTGTTCAGCTGAATACATTGCTTGGGTGATGATATTTATGGGGTATCTGTAAACAAAGGCCAGCTGGAAAATTACAAGAGTTCCTGTCCACCCAGTGACGCCTATCCAGTAAACCACAACACTCTTGCTCCCTGCGGAATACCGCTGCCCGTCTCGGGTGTACCAAGTCTGCTACGGCGGAAGGGGAAAAAGAAAGTCCCTTCGGTTCCATCGACGTACACACCGCCTCGGAAAAAAACAGCAACAACAATGCATGTACCGCCGTCCTTATCCTCCTCCTCCTCATTCTTATCAGTTCTTCGATTCCAGGGTATCCGGTGCGTTCTCGTTCGTGACGCCGCTCCACGCCGGCCGCCCCTCTACCGAGACAGGTCCCAGGGCGTCTGCCATTGCCTCGTCGTAGCTGGGCGGTGCCTCATCATAGGATGGCGGCGCGGCCCCCTCAAAGGCCCCGGCGCCTGCCTCACCGCCACCACCAGTCCCAGAGGTCGATGCCTGCCCTGCCACCTGGCCAGGCTGCAGCTGCGGCGGATAGAGCGGGTCGTGCTGTTGCTGCTGTCTGGGCGGCAGCGAGGGGCTCGACACCGACGACGACGCACCCGCGTTGTTCGGCCGCGGCGGTGGTCTTGAGCCTTGTGCCTGCGACGACATGCGTGTCTGCTGCCTGCGGCTCGTCATGGCCGCCTGCGCCAGTCCCGGGGGCGGCGTCAGGCCCGAGTACACCTGCACTGTGCTGAAGTGCAGCGGCAGGAAGAGCGTCTGGGTCAGGTCGGGTACGGCGGCGTGGCTTTTTCTTTTCCTTTTCCCTTCTTCTGCCCCCTCCCAGAAGAAGACACGGGGTCCACCTCGTCTGGCACGGCCGACGTCGTTCCTGGTGGTTTCCCCAGCTCACGCCCAGCCTGAGCTCGAGGGCGTATGACCGCTTGAGGTTGCACGTGAGGAAACTGGGCATCACGGTGTTGGGGAGGGGCTTTGCGTTCCAGAGCACGTCGTTGACCTCCATCTCTCTGCCTACTGCATCGTCGGGCCCCCACTGCAGGGGTATAGCGAGACTGTGCCTCGAGACGACGACCCATTTGGCCGTCTCGGTGTTGACGAGACCCTGGGCGCGCACGACAGTCGTGCCCACGAGCTCGATCTGTATCGACGTCAGGTAGCACTCTGCCCGGCTGTCCACGAGCTTTCTGGCGATGAGGCGGAGCGGGAGTGGTTTGTTGCAGGTGAGGACCGAGGGGTGTGGGAGGCGGGCGGAGAGCTCCACCGAGGGCGGCTGATCTGCGCCTGAGGGTGCGCTGTCGTTGACGTCGAGCGACCGGGCGCTCATCTTGCGCCCAAACATGGAGCTTTTCCTCGGGTTGAGGGGCGGTGTCGAGGGCCCCGACAGGACAGGGCTCCTTGGTCGGAAGGTGAAGGGCCGCCTCGCATAGGCCTCCTGGTTGGTGAGCGGTGGCCGTGGCGGCTCGATGGGCATGAATTTGAACCCAATCTGGTGCCGTAGGTTCTCCTTGAAGAGTCCCGGCCGCTGTATGGTGACCTTGACATAATACCGGATCTCGGCCTGCCCTGGGAACCCGGTGAAGCTGGGAGGCAGCGTCTTGGTGACGTGCTTATAGAAGAGCTGCTTGCTCCCGTCCATCAGCCTGATGCCGCCCATGCCGAAGAAACTCGGGCCAGCAAAGCCTCCTGCCCCAGCCAGACCACCTATCTGTGCCATGGCGTCTGGGTCACCGCAGGCATTGTTGAAGGGCACCTTGAACTTGAAGTTCCACACGTGCTGGCCGGGGTTTAGCATGATAGATGGTGAGTAGGCCGGCACGCTCTCGTCAGGGTAGACCTGCTGCACCTTGTAGAGGACCTTGTGGTTCTCCTGCACGACCTGAGACTTCTGAATCCCGGGCGATTTGGAGGGGACGCCCGGGTAGTCAGGCGTGCTCAGGGCCGTCTTGGATTCGCCCTCGAGCTTAACAATGACTGCGCCGATGTTCTCAGGCCGATTGATTCCCAGCATTACCCTCCCAGAGATGACGTCGAGGTTGGTATAGAACTCTGGAGGCCTGTCGAAAGCTATGCGGACCGACATTTTGAGAGCTGCTGACGATATGGCCGAGCGGACAAGCCTGGAGGAGGGTTGTGGTCGATTCCGATGGAGAAAACAACTGATTCGGCGCCAGCTCGAGATGAAACCCCGTTCTTAAGATGGTGTAGGTGTAGGTGTAGGTCTCACAGCTATCGGCTACTTCATGGTTCCAAGGCTCCAAGGTCAGAACGTCTCGTCATAAGCCGAGGCCTGAAAAGCACCATACAGACCGTCACTGAGCTTTCCTTCGTTCTTTTTTCCGAGGTGGCAAGTTTGATACAGTGACTCTTCCGTGGGCGAGACGAGCACAACCAGGGCCCTCGTGAAACCGGCCCCGTGTTGATATCCTAGGCAAGACAACTTGTGAAAAGAAAAGGGGGGGAAGAAAAGAAGTGGAAGGATGAGAGAAATAATGAGACCTGACCCAACCAGAGCAGGCTGTAAAATAGGATTGGACGTTTGCGCGCGTGAAACTAAGACTCAGAGATGCCAGGTTAGGTCAAGGATCCCCCTTCCTTTGCCTCCTCATAAGGGCTGAGCCAGGGGACGACGCAAGCAAAAGCGCTGCTGAGCCTCACTGGGCCACCTGGTCGGACTTTGAAACGGAGGCGCCGGGAGTAGGGGAAGTTGCCGAGTCGACGAAGCCGTCTCGCCCTGTTCCTTCGCTCCTGCGGAGGTTCAGCTCTGCTGCTGTGGTACTGTAATACGGGCGCTGCTGTGGGGAGGGGGAGCGTCCAATCTGAGATGCCCTTTAAGCGCTCAGGTGTTGTTGTTGTTGTTGTTGTCGTCGTCGTCGTTGGTGAGCCCAAAGAGAGGTGCCTCGTCTTGTTCAGTTCAGTTCAGAGCAGTGTGCGTTCGTGTGACAGTGCTGTTACACCCTCGTCGATGGAGAATGGTTGTCAGAAATGAAACAAAACAAAAAGCCACAATGCAAAGCGCAGAAACCAGAAGAAAGTAAGAAACACCTGGTAGAATTGGAAAGAATTGGATCAGATGTGATGCAGGCCTAAAAGTGACGTACCCTCTCCCGTACTACAGCTGGGAACATACGCTGGGCTGGCCACGGCAGGCAGGGTAGGTACAGCCCACTGCAGCATCCCGCTGCGGAACCGTCGCATGCAAGACCCTGGTCGGGATTCTTTCCTATCGATAAGCCACCCAATTTATTTTTCGAGGTTCGTTCCATGAACAATACATTCTATTTTCCCATACCATCCAGAGCAAAACCTCCTTCCTTGCCAAACAAAGAAAAAGAAAAAGACGACCAAATCCAAGTGATGACCATATTATTATAGCCCCCTCTCCTCCTGATTTCTCCTAGAAAACCTCACCTCTCAGAATGGGCAAGGCCAACACCAAGCGCAAAGGAGGCGCATCCTCCTCCTCGACACCCTACGACCGGCCCTCCAAGAAGTCGTCGTCGTCGTCGGCCGCCGCTGCCAAGAACAACGTCTTCAAGTTCAACACCAACGTGGGCCAGCACATCCTCAAGAACCCAGGCATAGCAGACGCCATCGTGGACAAGGCCAACCTCAAGCCCACCGACACAGTGCTCGAGATCGGCCCGGGAACGGGCAACATCAGCGTGCGCATCCTGGAGAAGGCCAAGAGGCTCGTGGCCGTCGAGCTGGACCCGCGCATGGCGAGCGAGATCACCAAGCGCGTCATGGGCACCCCGAGCCAGAAGAAGCTCGAGGTCCTGCTGGGCGACGCCATCAAGCTCGACTTCCCGCCCCACGACGTGTGCATCTCCAACACCCCCTACCAGATCTCCAGCCCCCTCGTCTTCAAGCTCCTGAGCATGCCGAACCCGCCGAGATGTTGCGTCCTCATGTTTCAGGCAAGTGCACCGTAATCCCCTCTGATCCTTCTATTCTTTCATCTAGATTACCGGAAAGGACTGGCTGGTGGCTAACTGATAACTATGCGGCTTCAGAGAGAATTCGCCCTCCGCCTGACCGCCCGCCCCGGCGACCCCCTCTACAACCGCCTCTCCGTCAACGCACAGTTCTTCTCCAAGATCACCCACATCATGAAGGTCGGCCGCCAGAACTTCCGCCCCCGCCCCAGGTCGAGTCCTCGGTCGTGCGCATCGAGCCCAAGCTGGGCAGGGGACAGGCCCGCCGTCAGCTGGGCCGAGTTCGACGGCCTGCTGCGCATCGTCTTCAGCCGCAAGAACAAGACCGTGCGCGCTAGCTTCGGCACCAAGGAGGTCCTCGCCCTCGTCGAGAGGAACTATAGGACCTGGTGCGCCCTGAACAACGTCCCCGTGGACGAGACCGTCGTCGAAGACGGCGGAGAGGCGGACGCGTTGGACGAGGACGCGAGCATGGATGTGGACGGCGGCGGTGACGGCGACGGCGATGGAGGAGAATGGGGAGGTATTATGGATGTTGATGGGGACCAGGAAGACCAGGTGGTGGAAGACGAGAAGGACAACGACGATGACGACGACCTGCCTGCGTTCTTCAAGGAACAGGCGGCGGCGGCGAACCAGGCACACCACACAGCCAAGACGCCCAGCAGAAGAAAGAAGACCAGAGTCGCCGAGCTCGTGCGGTCCAAGATCGCGAGGGTCCTGCAGGGCACGGACATGGCGGACCAGCGCGCGGGCAAGCTGGACGAGAATGCTTTCCTGAAGCTTCTCTATGCGTTCAACAAGGAGAACATACACTTTGCATAAGTTGCCCCTGAAGTGAAGCGGGGCAATCTACTTGAGCAACCTTGGGTTGCATCAAGGGGATCGATCGGCGCAAGAGGGAGAGGAGTGAGTCTCCTCATCTCACTCTATATTTTCGGCGTCATGGCATTCAGGCACACAGGCGTTCAGGTTCATAACACACGGAAAAGTCCAAGGACAATGAGAGGGAACGCAAGGGCATTTGCTTACTTGATGACGATACCTGGGGGAAAAAAGAACAAGAATGTTGAAACGGTCAAGTCAAGACCACGAATTAGACAGATCGATGATAAGAAGATCTATGCGCTATAACCCAACCTTCGCTTGATCTTGACGTTTTTCTGGGACTAGATGAATGACAGAATGACAGGTCTAATAACACAGCATCACTCTAATGGACAAGAAACCATCATTGGGTCCCATAAATGCTTGAGATTTGTCTGTATCCTGAGATGGTGCTAAATGCTACATGTATATGATATCGTGGTGATCCAACAGCCTGTTCCCTCGCCCCAGAACGCCGAATAGAACCATAAAGTCAAGATGTTTAAAGTATATGTGTATGTCTCATGTCGTCTTTATGCCGTCAAGTGAAAGGGGAAAAAAAAAAAAAAAAAAAAAGAAAGACAACTCAGAACTACAAGGACCCTACACTTCTCCCCAGCTCCCCATAGGCCCGGTGCTAGCAATTAGGCTGCCAGTGCCGATGCTCCCAGGGCCACCACCGGCACCGATATCCCAATAGTGGCGGCTCGAGTGTCTCGAGCTGGAGACGCTCAGGCTTCCCCGCCTGCCCGAGCGTCGCGTGCTCTGGCTTGCGCAGCTGCCGTGCACAACCTGGCTGGGCACGCTCGGCCCGCCGCTGACCTTGAACGACTTGCGCCGCTGGTGAATCAGCGGGTGGTGCTGGCGGACGCGTGCGGCGGCGCGGGCTGCGGCGATGTCAGGGGAGACGGGGGCGTACGACTGGGAAGGCGTGGTTGAGGCTGCGCGGGAAGTGAAGCGGTTGCGGAGGTAGCGAAAGACGAGTCTGATATCGAGGTCTTGTTCCCACTCCTGCTGGGTGAAGGTGCCGGCTATGTGTGAGGAGTCAGGTCCAGAATTTCCTGCAGCAGGGCTGTCTGCACTAGGTCTCGCCCCTGGAATATCGACAGGTCTTGTGTGGGGAATAGTCTGCAGGGTGGGCTGGAACTGCGGCACCGCAGGCAACATGCTGGCCCCAGCATTTGAGAACGACGCAGCACGGTTCTGCGCGTCAGCAGTATCCTCCGCATCGACATTCATCGACGGGGAGGCTGCAGCTGCGGGCGCAACCTCGGGAATAGCCGGCAGTCCTGCGTAGGGCAGCGGCTGCTGCTGCATGCGCGCGTACGTCGAGAAGGCGCCCGGGTGGGGGTGCGAGGACAGCTGGTTGACCAGGCTGCCGAGCTCGCGAGCGATGCGGTCGAGGACGCGCAGCTGCCAGGAGCTGTCTGGCTCGGCGCCACCAAGTGCTGAGATTGGGGCGGCAGAGGCCTTGGGCGTGGAGGAGAGGTCGTCGTCGTCGAGACCGAGCTCGTCCGGCAGCGCCTCGCCGAAGAGCACACAGAGAAGCTTGTCGTCGATCCCCATCAGGTCGCGTATGACCTTTCTTGTGATGCGCGACCACATGCCGGTCTCGCTGTTCTCGCCCGCGCCCAGAGCAAGCTCGGATGCGTCCTGGTCGTGCCACTCGGTCCCTGCAGTCGAGACGTCTGGCGTGGGCATGGCGGCGGAGCTCATCGCTGCCTCCTCTGCCTCTGGGTCTGTGGGCACCTGGCTGCTGCTGCTGCTGCTACCTCTCCTCAGCTTGTTGGTCAGGGCCGAGACCGTCGACTCTCGCCTCCGCCTCGTTTCTTTCTGTACCTCCTGCAGCAGGATCCTGCTCTGCTCAAGACGCCACTCCTCGATGCGATGCCTGCGCGCGGCATCCTGTGCCTCATCGTACTCCAGCGCCAGCTGCCCCAGCTCCAGGCTCTCTCGTCTCCTCTTGACCCTGCGGGGGTTGTAGCGCTCGAACTGGTACATCTGCTCCTGCATGTCGGTGGACAGCCCCTGTGTGTCTAGCCTGAAGCTCCCGAGCCCGTCGTGGCCTGGTAGTATCTGCGTCGACTGCTGCATGGGCCCGCCCTGCTGCCTGAAGTCGGGCAGGTGGCTGTCGAGGCTGTCGAGCTCTGCATCGTCCTCGGCGGCGGCAGCGGCGGCAGCAACAGCAGCATCTTCCTCTTGCTCTTCGATGATGTCAGAGTTCGCAGGCTCGGAGTAGAGGTTATCGGAGTACGCGATCGTCTGAAGGCTCCCGAGATCACTGATCCTCGACCGCCCAGGTGTGGGCTGGTCATCTTGGACAGAAGAGATGTACGAGGTTGAGGTTCCGGCATCGGTGGCAGGGGGAGAACAGAACCCAGGTCTGCGACTCGTGGGACTGCGCAAGTGGTGGTGGGGCCGCCACACGAGCTTCAGACTCGGACGAGGTCGGGTCAACCCGGATGACACGCTGAGAGACATGTCGGGTTGGTTGTTGGAAGGCCATCCTGATGACCTGGATGGGAAGAGAAGCTGGGTGAGGCGAGAGTCAAGGTTGGGCGGAAGAGGAGGACAAGCAGCTGCTCTGAACTGGAGGGGGCGTTGAAGGTGGAGGAGCGGTTGCCGGATGTGGACAAGGCGCAATGCGCTGCTCTGCGATAAGTTGACAGGGCGGCTGAGTGCGCTGTAGGAGACAAGAGAGGCCGTACGATGTAGCGTCGCAAAAAGAGGAGAAGAAGAAAGAAGAAAAGAGAGCAGATACCACTCTCTTCGTAACCAAGTTGTGTCGGGGAGGGGGTTAGTGTGTATCGGAAAGAGATTGTGTAAGACAGGCGGGGAAGTGGTCGTGGTCGTGTAGTACGGCGTAGCACGACGATCTTTCTAAGTCTGGTGTGATGGCATGCTGCATGTACGACAGATATTCGTCCACCAGTGAGCGCCCCTGCCGGTCGAACCAGTCTCTTTGTGCCCCTGCGATCTCTCTCTCTGTGTGTGTGTGTCTCTTGTCTTCTGAGCCAACAGCAGCAGCTCTCAGGAGATGGCGGTTGCTGTCTGTTCGAGTCGGCACAGTCCCACGCTCTGAAGAGGACTGACAGTGGTGTGAAGTAAGGTGGCTGTCGTTGGGCAAGATAAGGTCTCGAGTCGGGGGTGGAAGAGAGACGTCTTGCTAAAGCACTATGTAGGAAAGGTGGCGGAAATAAAAAGACGAGACGTGTCGTGTCGTCGTCGTCGTTGTCGTCAGGTGGTTCCAGGAGTGCACGAGTAATTAATTACATGGTCTGTGGGAGGAATATATTTGGTAACGGGTTGGAAAGATGGAGCAGGACTCTGCGAGAATATATCGGGAGGGGCAGATCAGGGAAGACGATCGAGGAGATCCCAAAGACCAGGCCTGTCCGAGTGGCGGCTGCTTCGGCTTGTGGGAAATGAGAAAAAGGCTCGCGCGCTCTCTCGGTCAATCCTAGTCAGCACCGCAGTGCAGATGAGCGAAAGAGCAACATGAAGAAGAGAAAAAGGTAGTCATATTACAAGTCTGTTGAAGGATTACAAGGGTGATCAGCCAGGGCGGATGGGAGAATTGATGGGAATGGAGGGGGAGGAGGGGGGGCGGGGTGGGTACGAGGCGCGCGTGGACTATGTAAAACACCTCCCAACAATCAGCTGCAGGCACCAGGTCAAAGTCAGACAAAGATGAGATGGGGGCAGACCACCTGAGGGTTGCAGATGCTCGGGTAGCAAGAGACAGGGGGTTGTCTAAAGAGACAAGGAAACAGGCGGGACGGAACACACACACTTTCAGGTTGATGATGATGGTGTGGGAAGGCTCTTGGTTGGGTGGGCTGGAACAAGAGTCAAGTGGTGATGTGATGATGTACGTCCGTACTATGTCTACTGTAGCAGGTACCTGGGCCCTGAACACAACCCCTCAGAAGCCCCCGCCACCACTAGTACAGTAAAGTATGTGCGGGCGTACTATGTAGGTGTGGGCGGTACAGTACTACGTACCTGCTCTGCTGCTGCCGCACCTATTTCCCCTCAATCAAAAGACAAGTTAGAGTACGGACGTACCAGGTATGGAGTGTACAGTACAGCCCAGCTGCCCTGACTTCTGTTTGGTCCAATGTTTCACATAAAAGAAGAGCGACGCACATTTGCTATTCCCCCTTCAGCACACGCCCGCAGCCGATCACATCCTCCTTATCCCCCCTTTGTTTCTTCCCGCCTTGACCGTCTATCTTTACTTCTAGCCCATCAGCCCTTTCCGCCCCGGACCCCATCTCTCATCAGCACAGGCGCGGGAGACCCGAAGTTGTGGTGGCATGTTGACCGGGGCAAAGAACAATGATCCCATCCTCTGCTATCTTCCATCAATCACCTCATTACTCCTCCCACTAGGCTTCTCGAACGGCCCACCCTTACATCAAGTACTTACTTACAGTACTAATGCAGATGCGCCCCCTTATCGCGAAATACGGGACCCTTTCTTTTGGTGACATGATAAGATAACCACTGCAGCTGTGATCTGTGATCCACATTATTCGCGTCATTCCGAAGCCTCGTTCTGTCCACGCCCGATGCATCTGCAGCTCTTAAGGTGAACCCCACCTCGTATGTCGCGCGCAGCAGTTTTCCACGTAGTACCAAGTACGTCCGTATATTGCTTGAGCTTAGATCAGAGGGTCCCTGAGTCGTATTTATCCAGCGCACCTCAAGTCATGGCATGTACACAGTAGAGAGGGATTCCAAGCCTGCAGACTTTTTTTCGGAGTTGATGTGAGGAGAGCTTGTTATGATGTCAAAGCGGCGTCGCCAAGATGGACGTCGTGAGATACAGGAAACGAAAAAGAAAAGTGAAAAGAGAAGGGGGTCCTGAATGGACCATTATGGGGTTCCCCCCTCAGCCCCACGTGAGCATGTATCGTTGACTTGGTCTTGCTTGACTCTCCTGAAATGCGAGTTTGCGGCTGATCCTCTGACATCAACCCGATACCGGTCTCAAATTCTGCATCCAAGGGCTGGTCGGAAGGGGACATACAGTACTGACTTTCTACCGTCGGACGACTTGCTAGAACTCATCATAGAATGACTGTACGAACTTTGCTTGGGCTTTCTCACATAGAGACTTATTCGGACTACGAGCGGTACCTATCGGCATCTCGGAAAGAGAATCTGGGTTTTTGGTGTCTGACACTCGGGCGAGGGCTTGCCTGTTACTCAGGATGAGTCAACAGCGCCTAGGATCGATCTCTAGCAAGTCACAATAGTTCAGCATGCCATCATGTCGTTTCCACGCTGCCGACGCCCAGGTTCTTCAGACATGACCAGACCAGACGTTATAGATCAGAATCCGAATTGCATGTTTTGTGTCGTAAAGCTAAGGGCTCTCGCAGATCGGGAGCGGATGCTCTAATTCAACCAAGCTCCCTATCGGCTTCTTCCCCCAGTGAAACCCTGTTGACGCCAGCCCGATTTCCCAAATGCAGTACGGTTTTCCCATGCAAGCACAACAAGAGAAGACGCCCGGAGACCCCCTTAGGCCTCGAAAGCCTCAGGGAAGCGCTTCATGTTGTACTCGAGAGGACCGTGGTTGGCCAGGAACTGCACGTAGGCACCATCCACCTTGACGCGGCCAGCAGCCTTCTTCTCCAGGTACTCGTCGCGGCGGAGGGGAGTGAAGCCCCAGTTCTTGGAGATGATGATCTTTTGGCGGCCGGGGAACTTGTACTGGGAGCGGCGGAGAGCCTCGAGGGCAACGCCACGGTCTGAGTTTGGGTAGTCTTGTCAGCTCGTGTTTCTCATGTCTTCTACTGCACGAATCTGGCCTCGGAAGGACATGGAGTCTTGGGAGACACATACTGGAGTCACGAGTGCGGACGCTCATGATGATCTGACCGATGTTGACACGGGCGACAGTGCCGTTGGGCTTGCCCCAGGCACCACGCATACCAGTCTGCAGTCTATCGGCACCGGCACAAGACAACATCTTGTTGATACGGACGACGTGGAAGGGGTGGGCGCGGACACGCAGGTGGAAACCTTCCTTTCCGGCGGTCTTGACCAGGTACTTGTTGGCGCAGATACGGGCGGCCTCGAGGGCCTCGGAGCTCAGCTGCTCGTACTCATTGGAGACAAGGTGGATGCAGAGAGGGAAGTCGTCGACAGTCGCACGCTTGCGGCCCAGGTCGAAGATGCGAATCTTGGGGTCGGGCACACCACGGTTGAACCGGGACTTGGGGTAAGGCTATATCGACAGAACAAATGTTAGCAGTCCATCTTTGTCTCCGTTTCTCTCTCCTTCTCTCTTTCTGTCCCCGTCACTCTCTTTCTTCACGTGAAAGAATAATTCGTGTCTCCCTCCCCGATCGTCAAGACCGAACCTCTGCGGTCCGCAAACGCATCTCCTCTCCAGCAGTGCAGTGGCCAGGTCGTCAAAGAAAATGGCCGCCGTTATATGGTGTCGCAGCCGTCCTGACCCGTTTGTGCCCTCACGTCTGCAGACTTTTCGAGACCGACTCCTTTCCGATCGGGGTTTCCATCGTGCAGCGAATTTTCAGTGATTATCGCTTACCTTGTTCTTGCAGTAGCGGTAGCAACGAGCCGGACGACGCGCCATTTTGACTGATTGATGGGGAGTCGTGAATAAGGGTGTTGTTGGTGATGTCGTCGCTGGGGGTTGAGGAGGAAGAAAGGCGGCCGTCTCTCTTTTTACTGACCCTGCTTTGAAATCAGACCCGACGGCAAAACGAGTGTCCCATCAGTCAGCAGTGGCGTAGTGCGAGGTTGCTCCATGGTCCGCAGAACTGGTGAAAATGGCCCGTGCGCTCCCACAGCACGTGATGCGGGCTGCCCCAAAGGATGGCCGTTTGTCTGGCTTACCTAAGGCACCTGCACCCGCCGAAAAGTTCAAACTACTCGAATTTTACTATTTCCAGTCTTCCCATTCTAATCCCTCCTCTTCTCCTCGACAACCTCACAACCACCAACCTTACCCACCTCATTCGTCTTCATCGCAAATCAGTCAAGATGGCCCCCAAGAAGAAGACCAAGACCGGTGACACCCTCAACTCCCGTCTCGCCCTTGTGATGAAGTCGGGTAAGGTCACTCTGGGTTACAAGTCCACCCTCAAGGGTAAGTTTTTTCTTTCTTCCCACCCCGCCCCCTTCTCTCGAGAGCATAACCGACATTTCCGAAGTGTCGTCAAGAAGATGTTTGGATGTTAATGTTCGATTGGTACAGCCCTCCGCTCTGGCAAGGCCAAGCTGGTCCTCATCTCCGGCAACACCCCCTCTCCGCAAGTCCGAGCTGGAGTACTACTCGATGCTGTCCAAGGCTCCCGTCCACCACTACGGCGGCACCAACGTGAGTGCAATACACATTCTACATTCCGACAGACAACCGATCTTTCTTCGGAGGAGGCTGGCTGCATTCGTTTTGCCGCCATGCACGCACGGCCTTCCCTCCAACCCCGAGAAGGAGAGACCTGTTTTCTCTGGAGGGTAACAGTTGAGCTGACTTGACCCTCTTTCCTCCCACTTCCAGATTGAGCTGGGCACTGCTTGCGGAAAGCTCTTCCGCTGCTCCACCATGGCCGTCCTCGACGCTGGTGACTCCGATATCCTCAGCGAGCAGGCGTCGTAAAAAATTTTTACGACTTGCTGAGCTTCTGATGTATGTTGGCCCGGCGTTTTGGTTCGGTTCACGAAGGCATTGATTCGCACCAAAAGCGTGCATGGCATATGGTTTGGGAACAACAAAAAGTCTTGCAGGGGAAAATGATACCCAGGTTGTTGGATGACAACCACAAGAAGAAGGGGGCGCATAGTCTTCAAGATGGCCTTTAGGTAGCATCATGAGATACGCTTCGCCCACTCCAATCCATCTGGCCGCGTCGCCGACTTGACCGAGCACATTCTTTGGCGCCGTGTAGACGTGAACGTTCTGTCCCATGCCGGTGCCTCTTCTGATATCGCGTGAAGGTCATCACTCGGCTATAATTGAACGATCAATTTCTGTCCTGGTCGAGTGAGACCCTAGCCGTGTAGACCCGTACTCGTCCTCAACCGAGTAGGCTCGTTGAGCAAAGTCATTTCCACCCAGAGCTAATGCATCGATGCCATCTCCAGGCTTTTGAACCCCCGGAACAATGTTTTTATGGGGGGGGGGGAGGGGGGTCTCAGTGCAGAACTGGACCAGTGCTATGTATGACCAGCGGTTCTTTCTGGTGGTCATCTTCCACTCCTTGCCAGGGTCTGCGAGCCACGGATAGATCGCGATGGCCTCGGGAATTGCCAAGCGACCACACGGCCCAGGAAAGCATCCAAGCGTCTGCAGACACTCGCAAGGGATATCATTCAGCCTGAGGTTAGGAATCCTCGCGCTGGAACGACACAAGATAGATAGATGGCCATTCCCATGTCTTATGTCCGGCCACACATACACACACACAAAACCGGAGCAACCGAAGTCTTCTGTACTCAAGGCAAGGGGATGGATGGATCATTCATCTCACTTTTCAATGGCTCTCTGCAGTTGCCAGTGGGGCAGCACAGTGGTGTCTATCCTTTTGCCAACCCCAGTTGACCAACAGCACCCGGGACTGGCAAGATCTACGCCCTGTCCCATTCGCTTCTTATGCGGCATAAACATCTAGATGAGGCAACAAATAATGAGGAGGGATATTGGCCAGTTACCCCCGTTCAAATCTCCGGCCCTGGTAATGCACGCACAGAAGAAACAGACGTTGTGTGGACAAGTCGCACTGCCGAGCATGTCTGCCAGGAAGAAAGCGTGCATAGTACTGATTAGACAGAAAAAGGGAGAAAAAAAGTCCACGAATTTCAAAGCCACATTAGAGAGGACAGGCAGAGAACCGGGATACTGGTCGCATGCGTGAAGCTTATCGTCCTGGGGAGGGGTGGGGGAGGGCTGGTGTTTCAGCAGGACATTACTGATTCGCATCATCTGGTTGTCCCTGGGATAGGCTGCAGTGTCGAGCCTGGATATTTGTGACGACAGCAAGTTTCTGTAACTGCAGCCTGGGATGTCCTTATTGGGCACCTAACATATGCTCTGGCGGACTAGTGAATGGGCCAGGTCGTGGTGTTTCGGCCCTGGGGCCATGTGGACGTATCAAATCTACTGAATCAGAAATGCAGGACAGCGCTGCAAGTCATCACTAGCACCGGGCCTCGAACAACAAATAACCCTATCACCATAAGACGTACCATTGTGCGTAAAATTCTTGTCGGCCTTGTGCACCGGGCTGAAGGCTCTTCTTCTTTCAACGACAGGATTCCTATCAGTAGTACTACATACGTAATAACAATTGTGACGCGGAGAGGAAGCGAGTGGGAGAGGGAGAGAAAAAGGGGGCGAACCCTTCGGGAGCAACGCGAGTGAACGGTTGCTGGGCAGTGAGAAGGGGTACGGACCTGACGAGTACATCATAGTACTTTAGTACCCTGCCAAGATCCACTTTTGTTAGACGGTTAAGACTGTCACGGCTGCGGCGGCTTAACGCGCTAACAATTTTATTGATGGGTTGCCTCGGTGCGGACGATACATGGTACATGCCTCTCCCCCACCCCTGGTCTCGCGGTGTGATTGATCCACTGCCCTCTTTTTGTTCTCTCTCTCTCTTGTTGTCTTATTTTTTTTTCTTCGTTGCTGAGACGGTACCTCGAGTCTAAAAATCGACTCTGCCGCACTCTTGCACTCCTACCACCATTACTAACTTACATGCACATGAGACCAGCTACGCCACCTTTGCTGCTGCTAAGAATAAACACCAAGAAAGCACGCATACCGAACCCTCCAGAGGCCCCCTGCAAAACCAAAAACTCCCTTGGTTGCTGGGGCGCGCACCTCATTCCAGTCGACCGATTAGTCAAGCCAGTCAGTCAAGCGGTCTCTCTGATCAGGGCTGTCGGTTAAAACCGTCAGGTCAGGGCGCAGGCATTTGCCGCTTCGCTAGTCGCATAACCCCAGGCTTCGAACTCCATTTCCACCATCCTTCCCGTGTCTGTGTGTGGTCACGGCTTTTTCTTGGGCTTGGCCTGGGAAATATTGACTTCTGGTCACCACAGGCACACTGGCACACTGGATACCGGCCAGAAGAAGATCCACTTGACAACGCTCTGTTCAGGACCCGGTACCACTGGATCCCCTCACCGCATCTTGCAGACCACACGCCATTTACCGACTCGGTCTGTTTATAAACCGCCTCGCGATAGCGCGTTTTCTGACCGTCTTTCGGCTGTGGTTCTTTCTCTCTTTCTCTCTCTCTCTCTCTCCCTCTGTGCCCGTCCCGACGAGAGTGAAAGCCCGCTGCCCGCCAGCCAACCTACTGATACTCTCCCCTCCCCTTTTTGGAAACCTACCACTCGGGCTCGAACCATGTCAACCATCGCGGCCAAGAAGACACCCATCGCGGGTCGGGATCCCAATTCGACGTCCTCGTCCATGTCGACCCCGTCTAGAACCACGCCTCGGTCCTCCACGCCCAACGGCAACCTCTCCGAGCGCCCCTCGGCCGGAAACCACGCCAGGACACGCTCGTTCCGCACGAGCACGCCTGTGTCTGCCCGGGCGACGGCGGGACAGAGGAGGGAGTCACTGGCTCTCAGCACCAGCGGCGGCGTCGGCGGCGGCTCGTCGTCGGCGTCTGTGGAAGAGGAGGAGGCCGCGCGCGCCGAGAAGGTGGCCATGCTCGACGACCTGAAGGAGCGGCTGGGCAGGGCCGAGATTTCGTCCGAGGAGTACAGAAAACAGGCTGAGGTGCTGCAGGCCCGGTTCGACGAGGTCACAAAGGAGCAGGTCAAGTACGAGGAGAAGTGCCACGAGCTCGAGGAGCAGTCCGAGGCCCTGCAGAACGAGAAGAGGGAGGCGACCCGCAAGATCAGGGAGATGGAGGCCATCTACGAGGCTGAGCGCTCCGCCATGGTCAAGGAAAAGGAGGATATGGCCAACAGGGAGGAGGAGCTGCAGATGGTCATTGCGCGCCTCAAGGACTCCCTGAACCAGCAGAAGATGGCTGGCGACGACGAGCCCAGGCCGTCGAGGCCAGGTAAGTTTTGTCTACTGCCAGCCTGACCTCAACTGTCCAACAAGAGGCCATCGGGCTAACCAAAGAAATTCGTTGCGTGTAGCAGTCGGCCCGGCATCACCATCCCTCGAGGGAGGCAGCTTCGCACCGCCCGCATCTCTCCAGCGCAGCGACTCCAGGAATCAGTCCAAGCTCATCCTCCAGAAGGACAAGCTCATCGAGTCGCTGCGGCTGGAGCTGGCAGAGGCCCAGATCAAGCTCGTCGAGTCGGAGAACCAGGGCGGCGGCAGGCTGCAGGAGGTCGAGCGGCTGCTCATGGAGACGCGCATGGCCAACGCGCGCCTCATGGAGGACAACGAGAGCTACCAGCTGCTGCTGCAGGAGAAGACGCTGAGCGGAGACTTTGGCAAGGACGACTTCAGCTACATGCGCGGTGCCCAGAGCAACGAGGACGCCCTGGCCGCCCTCGAGGGCAAGACGGGCGGCGCCAGCCTGGCGGACGAGCTCAACGACGTCGCCGAGGGCGAGGAGCAGGAGCAGGGCGAGCACGTCCGCCGCCTCGAGACCGAGCTGCGGTCCATGAAGGACCAGAACAAGGCTTTGACGCTATATATTAACAGGATTATCGAGCGCCTCCTGCAGCACCAGGACTTTGAGCACATCCTCGACCAGACCGACAGCGGCAGCAGCACCACCAAGCCCAACACCGAGAAGGACCTCCCGCCTCCGCCTAACGAGCTGAGGCAGGCCTCGGGGTCGTCCGTCCTACAGCGCGCCAAGTCGATGGCCACTGGCGGTCCGGCGGCGGCAGCAGGACCTCCTCCTGCCGGCAAGCCCAGGCCTCGTCCCATGTCAGTGATGCCGGTGGCGGCCAACAGCGCGCACTTCAACCCCGAGACGGCACCTAGTATTCCGATCGGGCTGGGTCGGTCGCAGTCGACACGGCGCACACGGCCCATGAGCGAGAACTTTACGGGGGCGGCGTCACTCGTCAACCAGATGTACAAGGGGCCCGACGGCCCTTTATCCCCAACCCTGCGCTCGTCCAGGGACTTCTTCAACACACCGCAGCGCGAGCGCAACACCTCTGGGGCCACGGCGGCCTCGGTGCCGGGCAACTTCCCTGGCAGCATGCGCAGCGAGACGTCGAGCGTCAGCGGCGACTCGTCGTCTATGGCCAACGGCGACAAGGACACGATCAACAGCACGCCCAACCAGAGCCCCCGCGCGAGAAGAGGGTGACGCAGACGTTCGCCGCCGGCAACAAGCCGAGGCCCCTTAGGCTGGTGCAGGAGAACAATGAGGCGCAGGCCGCGGCCAACAAGCGGCAGAGCTGGATCGGCGGGTGGTTCGCCGGCGTCGGGGCCAAGAAGGACGAGGTTGTCTCTCCCCGTGAGACGACCACCATCAGGGAATAAAGAGAGAGAAGAAGAGAAGACGCCGCCGTCACCACCAGCAAATCGGCTGGAACAGCAACAACCCCCTCTTCGATGCGTTAATGAGTCATGGATTTTTAATACGTTGTTTGAAGAACACGATAATGGACCAAAAAAAAAAAAAAAGAGACCGCATGGAAAATCCTCTTTGAGACGCGCACGACAGAAGAAGAGATGAAGAAGCACTAGACCACGATGCTCAACAAGCAACCTGGCATCTACTGCAATCTCTCAACCGGGCTGGAGCCGGTTCAACATCCTCCCCTCCCCTCCCACCTCTCTCTCTTCTCTCTCGACGAGACATCTGGCTACGCCATCCTCTGTTTGGCTATTCGTTGTGGTTGGGGCAAAACTAAATTGCGCTGGAGTCGGTTGCTTTGTTTCCGGGTTGCTCATTTTATATATGTGTGTACACATTACTATCTCCACAACAACACAACAACACACCGTTCCTGTATCACATACAGGTAGACTCTTTTTTCTTCTTCTTTTCCTTTGTCATCTCTCTCTCTGGTCGTCTCTACTTTGCTGGAAGACTTACCAGGATAGGATACCCCCAACCCCCTTTTTCTTATTCGGGGCACCCACTCCTATTCCAGGGACGAGATTGCTAGTATCAAGGTCTTTCCTGTTCTCTCGAATAGTCTAGGGAAACAAGTCCCCCCCCTCCTTCCCTCTCTTCATGTTTTTGACAGTTGGTAGAATAGTACGGAGTCTTCTCATCATCATCATCAGGAAATCCTCATTCACAGACGGCCCCGGGAATTATATGTAGCTTCGAATAGACAGCAGTGTAATGAGCTTGAAAAGGTTGTCGTCGTCCGTCTCCTTCTGCAATCAGCCGGTGTGAACCTGTTTTCCTTTTATCCTTATCTCTCTTTCTTTCTTCTTCTTCTTTTTTTTTTCTTTTCGCCTTTGCGAGCCGATGCCGTGGCCGTGTGGAACAGTCCTGCTACGGTGTGATGAGCCCGGGGTAAGCCCACTGACGATTTGGGCATTGCACCGTTGATGTCTGTGTCTCTGAGCAGTTTGGAGACAGATGGCGTGAGTCTCGGCTGTGTAAAATTTCCCTTGGTCCCTTTTCTCAAGACATACATACATACATGCATGCATGCGTACGTACATTTCATCGTTGTCCACTGTTGCACGAGGTGCGAGGTTGTAAGTAGATCCAGTACGACAGGCCTGATATCACACACACACACGCTCTCTCTCTCTCTCTCTCTCTCTCTCTCTCTCTCTCTCTCTCTCTCTCCCTCCCCTCCTCTTCCCCCCTGCCTGTGACTGTTAGAATGATGGTTACCCAGCCTCTCTCGTGGCACTTTAGGTGAGAGATCTCCACGTAGTCTACGGTACCTTAAACCCAGAATTCTTAAACATCTTTTACATTCTTATTCCCCACCGTCTCTAGTGAAGCAGGCACGACGAACGAGGGACACACACACACACACACAGCGAGAGAGAGAGAGAGGTGTACACAATCAAGAGCCCAACAAGCCCATCTACAGCAGCACCCAGCCGACGCTGTGCTTAGGAAATCAAATATACCGTATACACGCCTGTCTGCCAACACCGCCGCCATTATGCTATGCCAGACGTGGCCCGCTGGGTCAAAGGCTCGCCAAGTATGTCGCGTCACACGAAAACGATAGTTCCATGATCCCGTCGCTGACCTTGGGCTCCTCGCTCGCTCGCCAACTTTCTCGGAGGTAATGTGCTTGTTTAAGAGCACATCCATCCCGGTTGTTGCTGTGTGCCTCTCAGGACTGCAGCCAGCCTATCTCGGACACAACACAGGGTATACATGCATACATATACGCGTTCGGTACGTGCGCATATACACACGCACACACACACATGTATGTTTACTTGGTTGCAGCCAACACAAAGTCGTAATCGTGCCCATGTCACGTCTCACAACTCCGGCTAGCAGATTCGTACAATATGTAGGCAAGGCCCGAGATATGCGCGCCAGCAGAGCATCAGCTGGTTGAGACCTTTTGTCAGAAGGGGCCTGCGGCGCTGAGGTGGCGGTTCGTTTAACCGGGTTTTCATTCATTTCTTTATGCACCAGCTCTCACTTGACCCTTACCCTAGCTACTTGGGTGCTGTCTCACCCTGTTGCGGTGAGGAAGTTGGGGGGCGGCTGGGGGAGGGCGGAAATTGATTGTCTGTGCTCCTATAGCCTGGCTCGGTCTGTTCACCTTGAGAGAGAGGAGCAGTGACAGCTGATGCAGCCAGTTACCGCAACAGCTTGCCCAAGGAGGGAACGGGAAGAGGGAAAGGCGCGTGGGGGTTTTCCCCAGTTCATGTAGCATTAGATGGATGAGGGAGGTGGGAGATTGAAGGGAGGCCACACAACACAAGCAAGCAGATAACAAAAAAAGAGCTGGGCTGGAGTAAACCTATGGGCTCCCGTCAGTCCTGGGCGTTGTACTACTCGGCCACTCATGACATATTTTATGTAAACATGGTAGTATGTACAGGCAAGTTGCACAAGGAAAGAGGGAAGTGAAGAAGGAAAGGGGGAGTGGGGGTGCGCATGACGACCAGTACACACGGGCAGCACGCTTCTAGTAGTACGAGACCATCGCTTCTTCGCACGCCTGTGTGGTGCTGTGCCTGCCTCTAATGAGCCATCAGCCCAACCTCTTATTTTCCCCCCTCTCTATCTTTCCTTCGTTCTCTTTAATTTCTGTTGGGACGTGGCGCTGCTGAGCCAAGTTCGTGTACACAAGGCGTCTTTGTGGACAGTGGCTTGCGGCGGGGATGTTCTCCCCCGCCCCAGCCTCTCTCCTCTCTCCTCTCTCTCTCTCGATCTCTTCCTCCGAGGGCTTGAAAGTGCCGACTACTACTTAAAGAAGGTACTTCCCTAAAGAAACGCACCTAAAGAAGAAAAGACGCCGGGTCTTGAGGAACTTGGGTGTGTGTACGGCTGGTCCTTGTGTTCGGCGACTTGGGGAGCCAGCCAGCCAGTACGCATGCCGAAGACCAAGAGAGGAACGAGATATTACACCGAGCGGTCCAGGCAGTCAGGTTTTAGGCAGGATGATGAGGTGAGACCTGGGCTGGATCGGACGGAGGTTTGGTTTTGTTTTAGTCCACCACTGGGAGCATACGGGTCGAGCAATGCACGTACGTGTGCCAATAAGGAGGAGGAGGAGGAGGAGGAGGAGGACTCTTCATTCTTTGAGAGTCTCTCTGCAACTCTGCAAGGACACTGGACCCTCAGCACCTCGACGACCTTCTGCACCCTCATCGAAAATGGGTATAGTCAGTCCACTCACACGTTTCCTTACTACTGTGGTACCACAGTGGGCGTGTCTACTATAGTAGCGTTGCGTCGCTGCTACACACACTCCCAGCCCAGAACCCCGGCCACCCACGTGTCATCTCCCGGCTGGGCGGCGCGGAAACATGTCATCCTGTCTGTTTCTTTGGTCTGTCTCCTCTCTCTCTCCCTCTCTTTTGATTTGTCGTGAAACTTGTCTCTTGCATAAACAAGGTCCTGCATAATTAATGGCGGCGGCGGCGGCGGCGGAGGGCCATGCCACCTGTTGTTGTGCGAGAGCAAATAAGAAGAAAGTAAGAGAGAAGGAAGAGAGAGGGGGAAAAAAAGCACCCCGTGGCCACACCTCCACCGCCTGCCTTACCGCTCTTCACCCGTCCTTTCCCCGGCCGGGGTTCACCTTTCAGATCAGGACAAGTGCCACAGCAAAGAAAGAAGGCCCAGGGAGTTTGCATTTCTTTCTTGATTGCTTCTTCTTCTTTTTTTTTTTTTTTTCCTCATCCCCTGCCCCATGTCCCCTATCTTAACAGTCGTCCCACATGGCGGGGCGGGGCGTGGGAGGGGAAAGATGGCATTGATTGTCTGTTTTTTTCTTCTTTCTTCTTTTATGTGGATCCGTTTTGAAGTTTTTCTTTTCTTTTTCCCACCAACGAGTGGAGGCCAGCAAGCAAAAAGGGCGTGTGGTATTGGCGGGTTGCTCGTTCTCGCTCTCTCGCCCTGTTCGCTCAGCTGGGCCACTTTATGCAAGTAAATACATGGTACTGCTACTATAGTACCTGTAGCTAGCCTACCTGCAAGCCACCACCAGCAGGCGGTGATCGAGCTTGTACAGCTAATAAGTACTATCCTGACCATCCTGTACGCCGAACAAGGGAAGGGGCTCGTGTGTGGGTGTTGCGCGAAGCGGTCGGGGTTCTAGAACTTGGCTCGGTGGACCACCAGTACATAGTACATAGGTCTATACTATGTATGTACCATACACGCATAGTACGTCCGTACAATGAATGTACCATGGTGAAAGAAGGGTGAGGCGCGCGACGGGTGGGGGGGCAGATGAGCCCGAGAAAGGGGGACCCCGATGTGCCACGGAGGAACTTTGGCAAAGTACCATAGTTACAGAGGATGATAACCCTCGGGAGCCCTGGCAGGAGGACCATAGGTGGTACTATAGTAGTATTGCCTCGGAGCTGAGTGGAAATCCAACCGCATGCTACGTAGTACTATAGCGAGAATGAGACAGAAGAGTCTCGCGCCGGATGCCTCGGTAGTGATCAGCAGCGCTGTCTAGAAGCGCGGCGCTGCTAATGTATGTACTGTGGTAGAAGAACAAATGAGACTGAGTCGAGAACCAAAACACAAGAAGAGACCACGGCCGGGGATCGTCATGACGATGAGCAGAGAAAATCAGCGCTTGTTCCTGGATCATCAACGGGGTCACCCGCCGCCCGTCATAAGGTTCGGACTTCTATTGCGTCAGTCCTTTTAAGTCCAGCACAGTAAAAGTGAGTATGGAACAGTAAGCGGACTCGGCGGGATCGGTGATCGGTCACCATCTGGATTACACACACACACACGCGGGGCCTGGGGAGGAAATCGACAATACACACCTCCTCCTCTCTCTCTCTTGGGAAGACAGGTATGTGATCGGAGGATGGATGGATGGAGGAGGAGGAGGAAGAGGAGGAAGAGCAGGGAAGGTGGGGTTGATGTGCGCTGTGGTTTTGGTACACGATCCTGAAGGAATTTTACCACGTTTCGAGGGGTCAGGCAGGCTGCAGCTGCTGGTACCAACAAAGAGAGAAAAGAACGGAACACAGATAGAGAGAGAGAGAGAGAGAGAGAGGAGAGAGCGCGCAAGTCGGCTGTGCCTGGCGTCTGATAAGCCTTATTAGCCCCCTGGGCGATAGCCAGTTCCTGTCATTGTCACTGTCACTGTCACAGTCACATCGACCAAAGGAGGTTGATCAATAGCGCTTTGAAGCTGACATGGCCCCAGGAAGAAGAAGGGGTGGGACACGGCCTGTGATAGCAGGAAAAGGCGGTTCCTATTTTGAGTCCTCGGAGGGTTGCCCGTATCCTCTTGCTGTTCCTGGCCCCCATCACAGGCCATGTGCGCCTCGTCAGGCCCCATCGCTTTTACTTGGTAACTGACTGCTAATGTTACTGGGGGGAACGGGGATAGAGCGAGTGCGACAGCAGACCTGCACGTCACCTACCCAACATCTGACTCATTCTGTCCAGCTCTTCTCTCTGCTGGCTGCTGTCAGCTCCTCGTTCCCCTAGGTGGCTTGCGCATTTCTTGGCCCCGTGACCAGAAAGGACGGTGCACACAGATCGGTCCAGATCGGTAACGAGATCGAGGAAGCCCTGACGCGAGATTCGGCTGCATGACCTCGATGTTGGGGGCGCGCTCTCTCTCTCTTTCTCTATCACAAGTTGGCCTCTCTCTACTGGGGTCATAAAGCTAGGTACTCAATGTACCCTACATAGTACATGGCCATGAGGGCAACCTCGGGATCAGTCGTTACTGTTGACCAGCGTCGCAGAGCGAAAAAGAGCCGACGGCCACCGCGGGTGTGAGTGGGTTGTATGTGAGTGTGTGTGGATGATGTGATTTCAAACCAGTGTGGGCGGGCGGGCGAGGTGGATCTGCAGAAGGAATTCGAAGGCGGATGGAAACAAGGGGCAGAGCGCTGCGTGTCGCTCGGGCAGGGCTGAAGCCCAGGGAGTAGGAGGAGAGAGAAGGAGGAGGGGGGGAGGAGAGGGACAACCTAAGAGTGAGTGAGTGGTCCAAAAAAACCTGCTAGGGAACAAAACGTCCGGGCGGGACCAGCTGGAAAAAAAGGTACGCTGAGACAGGGCGAGAGTTTGGTGAGACGGCGGGTACCGCCCTCCTTTCATGCCGAGGTGGACACTTTTGGTTAACTCCCCCCATTTTCCAGCGTGGCATCGAGATGTCGCTCTGTATTGCCCACGATTACTTTGTACTATGTTTTTTGGGGGGGAAGGTGAGGGGGTGTGCATCCTGTTTCTACTGGTCGGCAGCACAACCAACTCGTCGGGACGGGTGGCCAGATCTCTCTCTCTCTCTCTGTTGGGAAAGGAGGATCCAAGGTACGACTTGTGTGTGTGTGCGTGTGTCTGCCCTTGTGTGTCTCTGCAGGTGCGGGAGGAATCATTCAGTGCTGCTGCAGAGTTGTACTGCATGCCCGCTGCCAAATTCGGGAGTCACTCTACTCCTGCAGTGCAGTGCCGTGGCGTTCCCGCAACGGACAAGGCCTGAGGGGAGCAGGAAGTGCGGCGTGCGATGCGGTCCTTTTGGGCGAGCGGCTCGAGGCAAAAAAAGTCACAAATTCCGTCCGTTCCGAAAAGGGAGGAGGATTTGTTGAGAAAGAAAGCAAAATCGAAAAATCTGCCACGTCCTTGTCGCTAGTGGCCATTGTTTCTCCGCATGCGACAGAACATACGTAGCAAGCCCTGATAGGCATCGTAATGCGTACGTAAGGACTTTGGAGAACAAAAGAAAGAAAAAAAAAAAAAAGAAAGAAAAGAAGAGACTAGATTTTACTGCACATTGCTTTCTAGCATGTGACGGCGTTGCGGCGAGCAAAAGAAGGACCGCTTGTTCACCGGTGAGTACTATGTGCCATAACGACACCACCTCTTCATTTACTAATAAATACTCAATAAGGCTATGGTGTCGTATATCAGAAAACCAAAATTACGGATGATACTGATGGATATTCGTCCTGTTCCACCGTTGACTCCCAACTGGGTCTTTGGGCTCCCAACACTCACCCTCGTGTCCCCTCGCCTCTGATTCTTTCACTCTTTTGAATGGGCTCCCGTGTTTTGTGCGAAGCCACCTGTTCGCTGGTCCCCCTGACGGGAGCACCCTTGTCCCGTCCAACCCGGGACAGCCTGCCGGAATCAGAACAACACGGATCATCCTTGCCACCCTCCCACCTCCCATTTTATCACGTAGCACCGTGGTACCGTAATACTGTGGTACATGGCGGACATGCGAAAAACAGGCAGGCACTGCAGTACTTCCCTGACAGACAGGCTGCACTGGCACATGTGGCCACCCCCGGCATTGGGCCTTAGCACACTTCGCAGAGGCTACAGGGGTACTTTGTACCACCGACATCATCCTTGGCCACGCCCCGACCCCCAAACCCTAACATGGTACCAGGTACCATTTTTACATACATAGTACATAGTACCTAATACTACTTGATACTTGTACACAGAATGAAGCCCAACCTTGCACACCCAAACAGTACGTACTGCAGCACCGTGCTACTACTTACATCCATCCATCCTGTCCCGTCATCTTTCTCTGCTTCTTGTGTGTGTGTGTGTGTGTGTGTGTGTGTGTGTCGCTCATCAAAACTCTGGACACAACCTGCCCACCTGACACCTCAACATTATCCCTTTTCCTGTCATTCTGGACACTACGCAGATACAACACACGCAAACGTTCACTGACAACCAAGTTTCCCGGATTTCTTGGCCGTCTTGTCACCAGTGGCCGCCACCACATCACAGATCAGCGCCTGCAACCTGCAACACAACGATCCCCCACCTCCCCTTCCCTCTCCCAACCCTGTTAGTTCCGCCGACCTCGTTGCTCTGGATCAGAGTGACCTCACCACCCGAGGGACCGTCACCACCAAAAACACTCTTCTTCTCTCTCTCTCCAGAGACAAACCCAGCCTACAATCTTTTTTTTTTTTTTTACTGCCTAGGTTTCTCACAACCAAAAACAAAACAAACCTTTCTTACACCACGCCTTTTCAGGCCTTCCTTTTTCTTCTTCTTCTACTCTCTCTCTTTTCCATCCCCACTTTGGTATTTTTACCCCAGAACAAACGCATGCGAGCCGCTGCTGTCGCTGCAGCAGCTGCATAATCAATCTGGGGCAGATCTGCTCCTGCTCTTCGCTGTCGACTCCATCTGCCTGCGGTGGCCCACACAACCAGACAACTTTTTTTCTTTCTTTTTCTTAACCTTTTACGTCTTTGCCGCAGCGTCCCTACAGAGTTCGGACCGGCAAGGACGGAGTACGCGGCGGCGAGCGACGCAAGACAGCCTGGCCACGAACGGGGGGAAAGGGAACCCAGCGCTGGCCCACGATTACATGCCTCATGCCCACTGGCCAACTCGCGCGCGTGTTCCAGCCATGAATGCGCCTCTGCGACAAACCATCGTCGTCGATTCATCACCAAGCCGTTGTTGAGACATCCCCACGGCTCTAGGCGGTCCCTTCATTCCTCACCTGCCGCCCGCCGCACCAGAAAATCCCTTCGGATGGTCTCTCCCCAATAGGGCGACCCATTCCTCTACTCCCAAGAAAGGAAAAAGAAGAAAAAAAGGGAAGAAAAAAATTATGGACACGACAGCGGACAGGGCGACTGGCAGCTCCGAGCCCACCGCCAACGCACCACCTGCATCCCGCCCCAACCGCGAATCATCGTCGAGCGCCTCCACAATAAAGCTCGACTCCAGCAGCCAGCCCCCAGCACAGAGCTCCGTCTCGCGCACCTCCTCCCCCTTGAGCTCGCGAGAGACCTCACCAGACAGGCCGCCGGGGCGCTCTGGATCCACCAAGCCCGCATCTACTACCCCGGCCAGCTCTGCCAGATCTCGAAAGGGCAGCCCACAGGACACGAGTCCCTCGCGATCCTCCTCGAGACCCCCAGCGCCCGCTCCTCCCTCCTCTCCCTCCGGCAGGATATCTACCGCCACCACCCCCAAGCTGGGGCCCATCGCCACCGACTCGACCACACGCGTCTCGGGTCCTCAGAAATCCCCCATACACGCCGAACACCTGAGAGAGTCGCCCCGCTGGCCCGTCTCCCCACGCCTGCGCTCTCCCCTCCAGTACCAGGCCGAACAAGCCTGCCGCCGCCAGCCTCACCGCGAAGGCCTGAGCAGGAGCCCCCTCCATCCACGTCCAGCGCTCGTCCCCCCAGCTGCCCCAGCAGCAGCAGCTCGAGCCCCCCAGAGCGACTCCGACGGCGACGAGGCACACCTACAACCTGGAATGCGAACACCTGCCCGTGGGGCCAGCGCAAGTAATAACAATAACAACAACAACAACAACAACAACAACAGTACGACTACCTTGGAAACAGTGCAGGAGGCCAGCCCTCTGGCGTCTCCACAACACACAGAGAGCATGCTAGAGAAGATGGACGACAGCGCCGCGTCCGAGGCGGGGTCCCAGATCGACCTCCTCGACTTCCCAACCCCCAAGGCGTGGAAGCGCACAGCAGGAGCAGCAGGAGGAGGAGGAGGAGGCAACAACGACAGCGGCAGTGACAGCGGGAGCGTCAAGGGAGTAGGAGACAGGAGGCCAGCAGCCACCAGCGTGCCTCCCAACCTGGCCTCGCGGCAGTCCAGCATGTCGGTGAAGACGATCGCCGGCAAGTCCAAGCCATCAGAGGGCTCCACCCAGCACATGACGGTGGAGACGGAGACAGTCGCCTCCATACCACAGGTCTCCCTCGCCCCGACGGGCACCAAGGAGGGCCCAAACGGCACCCTCAGGAACAAGCCGAGCTCCGAGACCATACGGCCCAGGAAGGAGAAGAAGAAGACCAACAGGAAGCCCACTGTCGGATCTAGCACTGGTGAGCCATCTTGTTTATTTTCGTCTGCTGCTGCTGCTACAGTTCACGCCCCAAGGCTCCGGCACCACCAGTCGATGCGATCAGTCTCCTCGACGACGGATGCACTGATCTCACCGACCAGACCGTGTGCCCAGAGCACGTACAATGATGAGCTGCCGAGCCCGCGGCGGTCCTCGGTGCCCAGCACAAGCACACAAGGCGGCCTGGGTCGAAAGTCCGTGTCCAACCTGCTAACAAAACCTCGCACAGCTTCGTCCAAGGCAGACATATTTGAGGCAAAGATCGCCAGCGCCGTGCACGAGGTAGACAGCTCGGACTCGGAGGAGACCTTTGTCTACGACTCTAACCCCCAGACGTCAGCGACCGGCCGAGGAGGTTCCACTCCAGGACCCCCAGCGCGACCTCGATGATCAGCCAGGTCGACAGGGGCGGCCTGCGCTCCCTGAGCAACATCATGGACAACGGCGGCCCGAGCGCGCTCAAGAAGAACATGAAGTTTGTCAACACCTTCAACAGCAGCGGAAACGAAGGCGCGATGGCGGACGAGGAGGGCAAGGGGGGCAGCGTGCGGACGAACCCAGGCTCGGGCCGGGGCACAAGCCGTGTGCATCACCATCACTACAGTCGGTTCGGTCGCGGCGGCACCAACGGGCACACGTCACTCTTCGACAACGAGGCTCCCTTCCACGTCAGCAACACGTCTGCGCCGCGCTCCAAGTTCTCGACCAACAACATGCGGCAGTCGAGCGGGCCGCCGAGCCCCAGGTTCCACAGCGCCGGGAAGCTGGCCGCCACGTCGAAGCGGGGACAGCACTCGGCCAGCTACGACCTGGACGAGACCACCGGGGCGGACGACGAGGGAACGCCCCTGCTCCACAGCGGCACCGTGCGGACTGCGAGGAACAGGAACCGCCGCGGCCCGGTGTCGATCCGCGCCCTCGAGGACCAGAGCTACCGGCGCAACCCTTCCATGCTGAACCGCTTCGCCAGCTGCCTGGTCCTCACCGTCATGCTGCTGCTCGTCGTCTCGGGCGCCATCGGGTTCATGTTCGCCACCTCGCAGCCCCCTGACCGACGTCGAGCTCCAGAGCATCAACACCGTCATCGCCAGCGAGTCGGAGCTCATGTTCGACCTGTCCGTGAGGGCTCACAACCCCAACGTCGTCGTCGTCGTCGTGGACCAGGCAGACATCGAGGTGTTTGCCAAGTCGCCGCACGCCGGAACCAGCTCCGAGTGGCTGAACCACAAGGACGGCCAGAACCCGGACGGCACCTGGGGAGGTGACGGGTCACGCCGTCCGGACGCGGAGGAGCCTGTGGAAGACACGGCCCCCAACATGCGCCTGGGCACCATCGGCCGCCTCGACAGCTCGCTCTCCTTCGAGGGCTCCTTCTTCAACCAGGGGGTGTCTGCCTCGACCGGCGAGGTCAGGCTCCTGAAGCCGGGCAACGGCACGATGGGCGGCCCGGAACGGTGGGAGCGGATCCTGCAGGACGAGTTCGACCTGATCATCAAGGGCGTTCTCAAGTACTCGCTGCCCCTGAGCCAGCGCGTCAGGAGTGTGGCCATCTCGGGCAGGACCACGGTCAAGCCCAACTCGGCCGACAACCCGAACCTCCAGCCGAACCAGACAGAACCCATCAAGGAGCCGAAGAAGCCACGGGACAACACCATCGAGGTATTGTGGACGACGACGGATGTGGAGGACAAGACTGTCTAGCTTTTTTTTTTTCTGTCTCTTGCAATCACTACAACCCTCAACTCCCACTGAGCGTGGAAATTTTCCTTTTCTTTTTTCTTTCTTCCCTTATGTCTCAATCTGGGCTGACGCCTGACGAGCACCTGGCATTTTCTTGAAATTTGATTGTGAAATTCAGCGTCGCATCATGGCATTGCATCTCCGGGGGGAAAGGAGGGCGGGGAGGGAAACAAGTTCTTGTATTTTTGTTTCCTTTTTACAAGTTTCCCTCTTTTTTGTTTCTGGCGAGGCGTTAGGAATGGGGGAATGATTTTACTACCACTACTACTACTACTACTACTACTACCACCACTATTACAGGCCACACACAACATACACCTACTATTACTAGTTTCAAAATGCAGAGTTAAAGTGGCAATACATCGACAACCAGAAAACTGAAGAAAGGTGCTTTGTCTTTTCATTGAAACACACGGGTGAGTTTGGTTGAGGGTGTGGGGTGCAAATTGTTGGATGGCGCTGCACATTGCAATTGTCTCTTTTGGGGGGGGGGGGCAATTTCCGTACTACTTAAGTACAGACTGTAGATGGTGGTAGACTATTATGAGAGAGTGGTAATGCGGTGAGGGGCACAAGCACAGGGGCTACCTTTGAGGTTTTAGTGGGCGTTTTGGGTGGGGATTGGAGGGTTGGCCGCTATGAAGTTAGTGCTCTAGGCATGCTATGTAAGTTACTTACTGTAAGCACTTGCTTAACTTAATCAGGCTTCACATACCACAGGACTCTCCAGACGTCCGGACTACCAGACCACTGCACCACAGAATAGTATCATACAAACCTGGAAGATATGAGCAGCACAAACTTGGTACTCTCAAGTCGCATTTTCTGCTTGATGGTTGGGGGAGTCAGAGGCATCGTGCAGCCCACCCTATCACTGGGCCCTGTCCAGACTGCGTTTAAACCTGGTGGTAGCCTCCCCGGGCGGGATCTGAAGCCTTGGAATTGTCATCGAATCACCTGGATATAATTTTGTTTGAGCTTGACAGGTCCCATCGTCCCCCTCTCCTCGCGCCTTAAGGTTGATGTCAATACCGAGGTCAGCGTCCTCATTGTCTTATCTAATCATATTGCCAGATCTTGTACTCCATCGCCGCTTCCTCAATCGGATGTGAGCTCCCAGGCCATCATTTTTCAGCTCAATCTACTGCTCACTTTTCACAAATCGTACCTGCCGGTACTCGCTTGCATCCCTTGTCTTTCGCTCTTTCTGTGTCTACAAGTGACGCACTATACATTATCATAAGTCTCCTCTCGGAAGTGACGATGGCCTCGTTCGTCTCCGTAACGACCCTCACTGCCCTTCGGCCTTCGCATCATTGTCATCCCGTCTGTCTTACTTTTCTCATCTTCACCCAATTATCATCAGCGATCGGTCAGATGCAGCCCGAGATTGCAAGACAGACATGTCGTGTGACTTACTACCCCACACAGCAGAGTTTCTCATGATTACCTTCGCCCTATTTATACGAGTGATTATTCCCAAGCAACTGCTGATACAGCCAGATCATCATGGTCCACTCTCGACAATTCTTCTCTCACACCACAACTGATATCCATCATATTGATTCTTTCGCCCAGATGTCTCCCATAACTACGGCCACACTTTGCTCACGATACCAGAATCTGGATCTAGAAGCGTTCTTTACCACTGCTCTACGCGAGGACGTTGCCATCTCGAGTCTAGACCCACTTCACTGCCATATTTGTGCTGCCTTCGCATTCATCAGGCCTGATCTATCAGCTGGCCCAGATTTCAGATTGGTGCAGCTCCCTCAGGAAGGGTCGGGCCCTCGCCTCACCGTCGCAAAGTTGGGTGAAGACGCGGCAGTGTGGACACCACATACAGGATGCATTGAACGAAGTCTGCCCGGGAGCATTTGCTTGGAGACACATCTCCGGGCCTGCGAGAAGAGCTTCCTCGATGAGGCTCTGTCCTCTGGCTACGTCGATTTCGATCTTCACAGGGGGTGGCTGAGCCGATGCCAGAATCATCACGGCGAGGCCTGCAACAATGTCCCAGCTGAGTCACAAGTTGAGAATCTCAAAGTAATTGACTGCGAGACAAGGGAGATACGCCCCTTTTGTTCAGGAGATGTTTACACTGCACTCTCTTACCGGTGGGGGAGAACGAGGAATCTCCACCGTATCAGAATAAGCTGCCAGACCTTGAGGATCTACCGGCCACCATACAAGATGCAATCTCTATCACACAAGAACTCGGCATTCGATATATCTGGATCGATCGATACTGCAACCCCCAAGATAAGGATACAAAATACGAGCAAGAGAGGAACGGCCAGATCCAGCAGATGCACAAGATTACCAGTGCGCCGAGACGACCATCATTGCGGCTGCTGGGGATTCACCTGCGTACGGCTTACCTGGAGTTTCGAGAAACAGACCAACTCCTCCGAGATTCAAGATCGGCGACCAAGCATTGACTTGCACCATTCCAGACCCCCAGCTGTTGATCACCTCGTCAATCTGGTCGTCCCGCGGCTGGACTTACCAGGAAGCACTGCTGTCTCGCAGGAGATTGGTCTTTACGGATCAGCAAGTGTACTTCCAGTGCAGTCGAGCAGAAGGGTCAAATTATACAGGGTGGTCAGAAGCCATCTCCTGGTTGTCTGCCAAAAGTCCTTGCGACAAGAAAATCGGAGAGGACACAAATGGGTTCTTCAAGTTCGGTTTCCGTCACTATGATGTCTGGCCTCGGATCAACGAATTCACGTTACGACACCTGAGCGACAGCAAAGACATCCTCAACGCTATGCTGGGTATCCTGGAAAAGTACGCTGAGACAAAGTGGCCCGACTTCAAATCCTGGCATCTCTATGGTCTTCCAATGTATCTGATGGATGAATGGTCGCGGAGTGAGCGGAAGCGGAAAAATCCTTTATTGTTGAACCTTGCCTGGGAACAGCAGACTCCAGCAGCACGACGCGAGAACTTCCCAGGTTGACCATGGACGGGATGGATCGGCTCCGGCTTCATTGGTCCTTACCAATGCTTATGGCCCCTGATGGAGCTCGAGATCCTCTATCCGGGCCTATCTCGAGTGGGTAGGCCTGGAGAAGACCTCGACGGAGACATTGAAGACAAAGCCGGAAAGGCTGTGAAATGGGACATGCGTTTTCTCACGATCTTTTCACCGTCAATCGACTTGTGCATCCGACATCGAGAGGACCACCCTGTTACGGTTTTGAACGATGAGGAATACCCTTCCAAAAATCACCTTCCTCTGACCAATGACTGTGGGCTCGCTGTCACCATGCAGCTTGGAGAGCGCGTCTACTCGTACGACTTCCAATTACAGCGGAGAGAGCTGGAAAACGACCAGAGACTTGGAGATGGTATTCCTTGTCTCGGAATATTTCTCGAACTGCATTGTAATGAGCACTGCCGTAATCCGAAGATTCCAAAGTACACAAAGGGTTTATGCTAACAAGAGCGGTGCCAAGACGATCCTTGAATACGGAAAGTGACTGAAGTTCTGAATGCAAGTGTTCACTGCCTGGTGTGGGCTACTGGATTAGGTTGTAATCCAATACTTAGATTGACGATTGAAGAGCTATGTACTGTACTGTGATCTATCTAATGGTAATGAGCGTGTCCTTATATATCCTGCTCTTCAGTTCTGGACCGCAAGAGTCGACGATCGACTGCATCGGTCCAAGGTCATATCGATGGGACCGACGAGCGGTCCAAACCCTAACCCTGGGTTACGTAAGTAGTGCCTGCCGGTTCGTCCTGATTGTTGCGTCTTCGCAATCCCGGCGTTCCCCGATCATTGTTCCGTGCTACTTGCTTGTGACCTGCATGTTAGATGGGCCATAACATGCATGCTGACAACGTCAAAGCTTCCGGGGATGCAGACAGTGGGATGCGGGTATCTTAATAATTGGACGGACGAGCTCAAATAGCCCCACTTGAAGGGCTCCCAACCATGAAAGTGGAGCTATGATGGGAGAGCTCAAATAGCCCCACTTGAAGGGCTTCCAACCATGAAAGTGGAGCTATAATGATATCTTGTTGTGTTTAGGTAGTCCGGGGTTAGTAGAGAGCTAGTAGCCAAATAGGAAGGTCTAGTCCGAGATAATTACTACATGGACAGTCAAGGCAGACATTGTTGGGGTGTTGGTGTAATACTTGCACTTAAACATCAGGATGAAGATGGAGAGTTTTACGAAAGGATTGGTACAGCCGCGATCCCGTGTTGTCACCTCCTTGGCGCAGATGCTGAGGGAAGAGGATTTTGTTTTGGCTGAAGTTGTAAATATTTTCTGAAGAAATCAATGCTTGGTCGACTGGCGAAGACTTTCTAGCTGATTATACAGGTTATCAATCCCAACTGGATGCATTGTTAAATTTGAGGCAAATGAAAAGAGCTTGAGTGGTATCAGATTGATAACAAGCTTATAACAATTTATGGAATCTTGTTGACAGATACACTAGTGCGATCTGATAATCTATCCATGTTATGGATCTTGTTTGAAATTATAGCTTTGAGGAACACTGGTGGCAGATCAGATATAGGATGTCCACGAACAAAGTGTACAAGTAATTAAAGGGACAAGCATTGTAAGATACACAAATTATTGACTCAATTTACATATGTAAGTTGCAAGTGAGATAAACAACCTATAAAGGGTAGAAATTGACCATTTTGAGTAGCTGATTGAACATGATTTTGGGAGGGGGTGGATGGCTCCATTCCGACAGAAATCCCGAGTGAGTTGAGTCTAGGCTTCAGGCTGGTCAATGGTCACAGTCCCTCATATCGAGGAGGGTGGTCAGCAAGTCTCACAGGAGCTGCACTGCCCTGAAGTAGCATCTTTCTTTTCCCAAGCTCATGTTGCGGGAAAATAAGGTCCTTCTCAAGACCAGGGTCCGGTCTCGATAGAACTTATAAGTATTACCTATCCTATCCGTCTCTGCATAGTAGAGAGGATCTGCAGGTATTGGCTGTCCGTTTTGAAAGTTGCAAGGTAGATCCCAGCTTGTCTTTTGGTCTAAACCTTAAATTCTGGGCACGCCCAGTTCCCTCCGAGATCGTACTAAGTACCCGCCGGCTGTCCCACCATGTCGGGTTCCTTGTTACCTGCAACATTAGTCCCAAAGAGAGTGTTTACGTGTTTGCTTATCCATCATCCCATCCCCAGGAGGCGGAGGGGGCGGACATTTGTGTTCTTCGTCGGAACTAAAGCCCAGTCAGTCAGTCAGTCATGTGGTCAAGGGGAAAGGGGGTGAGGTCCTGTCACAGCCACTAGCACCTGTGTTGTCGGAAGAAGAGGAGAAAAGCACAGACTTGCTGAAGCAATATCTCAGTGGCTTAGGGTGTGCGGAATACACCTCACAGCCTCACACTGTCGGCCATAATTTAGCAACCTCCTTTAGGTCAGCAGCAAAGCTAAGAGTCCGTCGGGCATCTCCAGGCCAGACATGGCACACATAAATTAGACTGTCCTCTCCTTTGTTTTCGAAGGTTGGATCTGGCACCACAGACTGGGAAAATTTCTTGCACAAGATATGTGAAGAAACCAACTCGGAAACACTTGATCACACCAAAATCCAGTCCTATTCTATGCTGCTTCCCTACCTCAGCTTGTCCTCACACAGCAAACACGACGCCAGCTTGCATCACTGTACCCACACAAAGCCCTTTCATGTACCCCTCTTCCAGGTGTACCTCAAGAAGCCCAGATTCGGGAAAGCCAACAGTGGTTAAACAAGGCCATTGTGTGTAGAGTACACCCTTTTCTTTTAAAAAAACAAAAACAAAAAAACTCCTCGAGGGGTGTATTCCCAATGACACCAGAAGTCATCTGTTCGATCGCGTTTGGTATTGTGGCTTCGATTCTAGCCGTCGTTGGTATTATTTTCCAAGTCCAGTCCAAAGCGCATGAGGATAGTGAGTAGAACTGTGAAGCATTGCAACCCGAGCACAAGGGTGACAGAAGTCTGACTCTGTGAGACAGGGCCAGATTTGGAAGCGCATCTGAGGTGGTATGGGCAACAACAACCAGTGGCAGCGGCAGCGACAGCGGCGCATGGCCATCCACAACGCACCCGAACGTTCCCACCGGCTGGGCCAAGCATCAACTTGCACAATCTGACCTCACAAAGCTAGCCGGTCAGACAATAGCAATGTCGAAAGAAAAAGATCGCTGTCACTGGGCGTTCTTGCGGTTCAGAAACGTAGCGTCGTCGCAGGACAGAAAATCGGCGTGGTTGCAGCACATTAGGGATGTAAATGGCAGGCTAGGGTTAGGGTCGACCCGAGTCCGCACGCACTTGGGCAGCGCCGAGTACCAAAACTGTCAGCGGCCGCGTGGATATTATTATGGCATTCCTTTTTCCTTTCCTTCTTTTTTTTTTCTTTTTCTTTTCTTTCCTTCCTCTTTGAATTATGATAGAAGCGTCCTCAACCAGTATATATACCCATGATACCCCTCACAGCTTACCAGCGTTCTCATCCCACCCCCGATTTTTCTGAAATGGTACAGACGCACAGTCCGCACTACCTACTAAATACTGAACTCGGTAGGTGGCACTGCAGCCCATGCATGCCATTGGTTGGGAATATATTCGACCACCTCACACAAAGACCACAGAAGGAAGATGCGGACATACTCTTTGGCAGCCCGCGAGAACGCAACAGACAAAACACTTCCTTGACATGAACCACAGACTCGAGCTCCCGCGACATTACAGCGGTCCAAGGTAATTATTACAGCACAATGCTCACTGCAAATCACCAAGCCCACCAGCACTAATGTCCAGCCTGAAGTCGCGTCACCCGCGATTTGTTTTTCTCACCTAGAACCCGAGAATGAGGCAATTAGATCAATAATTGGACCAAGACACTCCAGAACCCGATCGAGTCAATGGGTAATAAAATTGTTTGCATGCCGGATGCTGATTTTCGGGCCTGGATTTGTGTACGTGAAACCCGCGCTCCGGAATGGAATCGTCGGCCCCAGCGCGCCTGCGCTTCATTCCTGAAACTCCACGAACCGTCCTTGTGATCGCACGGGTGGAGAGGCAAGTCTCGCGTGTCTCTCATTTCCCATCATAGTAATGATAGGTCTTCCTTTTCTTAAGGTTCTTTTTGTGATTCTTGCCGACGAGTGATCTGAGTTGCCACAGAACGCGTATAAGAAGGGCTTCAGAACGCCCCTCGTGCCCTCTCCCCATGCTTTCTTTCTTTTTCCTCCTCCTTCCGAGTTCATCTGTCGTTATTCTCCCAGCCAGTCACTCTTTATTTGGCCGTCTCTCGATCTTTTCTATTTTGGATCACCAGTCGCTCTTTTACTACACACCTTCTCACTCCCAAGTCACATTTCCCCAGCACCACCACCAGCACCACCAACAACCCATCGACAATGAAGTCCTCCGCTCTGGCCCTTCTCAGCCTCGCGGCCCTTGGCGCCGCTCAGACAGCCCTGCCCAGCGTCCAGGCCCTACAGGCCCTCGAGAAGAGCTACGACAGCCAGTTTCCGGCCTGTGCCCACGCCTGTTGGCTCCCCGCGGCGGCATCCGTCGGATGCGCGGACAACGACTATGCCTGTGCCTGCGAGTGTGCTGAGAAGATACAGAACGCTGCCGCGAGCTGCTATGCGGGCTGCAACAAGTCAGACGTTGCTAGTCAGTCCCCTCCTTCCTTTCCTCTGCCTCTCCGTGATGATGATGACCTCTGCGCCCGCCGATAAATATATAATGTTATTGACCACCAACATTCTTTCAGCCGCCGCCCAGCTTGGCCAAGCCATCTGCAGCATCCAGGCTCTCATCGGAGCCGCCGGGGCTGTCTCGACTCTTCCCCGCCTGTCTCGACCTCGACCGGGCGCTACCACCACCACATGATGTCCTCCGCCCCCGTCCCGCAGCCCAAGAAAGACAACGGCCTTATGACCACCGTCGTGGACTGCTTCGTCACCGTGTGCCCTGAGCCCACCGTCTTCACCGTCAACGACGTCTGCTACACTGCCACATCGTCCAACCAGGCCATCACGGTCACTGACTGCCCTTGCACCATTGAAGTGGTAAGAAGACCCTCCTGTCTCATCTTTTTTGACCACCATCTTTTACTACCTTCTCTCTCTCTCCCCCTCCTTCTCTATCTCTTATGTGCCCCTACCAAGACATATATACACAGTCGACATCCAGCTAAAACCTCACCTCCCCCTATATCAGGTGTACGCGTCGGCCTCAGCCACAGCCGGCCCCCAGCCATGGCAACTGGCAAGATAGTCGCAGCCTCCACCCAGGCCCTCCAGCTGCCCCCCGTCCTCCCCGCCGCTCCTCCTGCCGCCGCCACCCAGCAGTCTGCCGCAGCCGTCGCCGCTCCTCCTCCCGCCTCCGCCGTGACCAAGGCCGCAGCAGCAGCTGCCGGTGCTAGTGCCGGTGCCCAGGCCGCCGGTGCAGCCGCCAGTGCAGGTGCCGCGGCTGCCGCCAGCGCGAAGGGTGCTGCCGCCAGTGCCGCTGCGGGTGCCCAGGCTGCTGCCGGCGCGAGCGCCACGCCTGTCACCACCTATGTTCAGGCTGGTGGCAACGTGAACGTTCCTCGGGCCGCGTTTGGGCTGCTGGCTCTGATCCCTCTGGGTATGGCCATGGCTCTGTGAGCTTGAATAGGGATAAAAGAGAGACCTTTTTAATAAGTAATGCTGAGGCATCTATTGAGGGAAATGAGATTGGGGGAGGACAGTATCATACCAAAAGAAAGTATCTTTTAGGATAATCTTTTTGGAAAGGAAAATGCAGATAAGCGAAGGAAGAAAGGCAGGGTAATAGCTTGATTCTCAAAATGTCTGTATATACAGGGCGAAACCTCATACTTGGACCGAGCCCGCAATCTCAAATCCACTTGGAGTCATTCTTTTGAGTTACTAGTACAGGATTTATTTTTCTTAGTACTGTATCTTTTTCTTCAATTAGCTCTTAGGCATTGATAGCTCTGAAGTTGAAGAGGTGAAGAGGTGAATACCTGTGGCTGTTTTGTTGATTTGTTGCAGATATTTGTAGTTCTTTTTAAGATGGACTCACAGAGTTTTTGATTTTCGTGAGAGCATGTAGAGTCTCCTTGACTTACAATTATTATAAGACAACCTGGAAAGTTGGGTAAAGGGTATAAAGATGATGAGAAGAATAGAGTATATGGGATTACTTAGGTGATATAAAGACACCAAGTGATGGAGATGAAAGCTCGCTCACCCCTGCCATAGCTATCCAGAAACCATAAAAGAAAGAAAGAAAAAAAAAAAGAAAGAAATAGGTATACATACAGATCCCTGAGCCAACGCCTGTATCCCGCTGCTAAAATTTCTTCATCAAGACAGATAAGATGTGAGGAAAAGCAATGCTCCCAAAGATAAAACCCCCAAAAACGGTGTATAAATGCCCCCCAAAAAAAAGGCTGAATCAATGCTGCAGTGCAAGTTCCAGAGACATGGCCGACATCAATCACCGCCTCAACAAGAGTGGCGTCGGCAAACAGTGTTGACCGTCAGAGTCCATCATCCTCACTCTCGTCCTCATGGATACGGAATCCAGTCTCTCCGAACCTGGCCTCGTCCCCTTCGAGACCGTGCGTCATCTCCCTGCCCCCGCGGGCGGCAAGCAATCGCCGTGCTCGTTGGGTGCTGGCATACTCTGATGGCCCGGACGAGGTATCGCTGCCGTCGTCCATATCGTCGGCCCCTTCTTCAGCGTCACGAGGGTTGACGTTCTCTTCATCCGACGTGGTATTGTCTTCTAATCCAGTCCAGACCTCGTCCTCTGGGCCCTGTGGCTGTGACGACGACGACTGCTGCTGCTCCTGCAGGGGTTGGCTGTGTGTTTGTTGCTGTCGTTGTCGTTGTCGTTGTGATGAGCGGAGATGGTGATGGTGGTCAGAGTCACTCTCTATGGTGTCAAGCATGCCATTTCCATATCCGCAGACATCGATGTCGGAGTCGTCATCATCCTCCATAGAGCTGCCATGGTCATCGGCAGAGACCATGTCCTCGTCCTCATCCTCGACCCTGTGGTTTCGGCATCGTTGTGATGGGAATTCCGGCGGGGCGTTGCTGAATGGGGTGGCGTAGGCGCAAGGAGCCACGCGAGCCTCGCCTCGAGCCGACTCTTCCACATATACGTTCTGGAGGGGGAACGCCACGCTGGGGCTGCGGCTGTACGACCGATGGCTGTGGCGGGGAGTGTGTTGAAAGCGGATGGACGGTGACCGGTCGGCCCTGCGTCTGTCCTTTGTGACCATGGATGCTGGAGGGGGTTGGTGACCAAGGAGAGGCGAGGGCTGGGACGACCAGGGACGAGGGGTGAAGAGTGGCGCCCGTTGCTGGACCTAGCAAGTGCAGGAGTCATGGCGTACGGCGACATCCGGCGACTGCTGCGCGGAGATGGTAGGGCTGGAGCGTGGACAAGCGGGACCGAGACGGCCCGCATGGAACGCGGCCGTGAGCCTCTTAGTTCCCTCTGCATGAGTGGTGATTGACCTCGCGTGAGGACAGGGCTCATCGAGGACATGATGTTGGATGGCCCGGTGAAGAACTGCTGCGAGGAGCCCTCCGACGTCCTAGAGGCAGTGAAGGCTCTCTCACGGGACTGATCGACGTCCACCGCAGGCGGCAGGCGAGGGGCCGAAGGCGCATCGAGGTGAGCATTGTATTGCCAATACCACTCGAGGGCATCAGCTTCTGGTATCTCAGACCCGCAGCTGCTGCCTTGCGAGCCTGGATAGACGCGCGCCAGCTCGCGAAGCCTCTGCCAGGTCCAGCCCGAGCCGACACCTCCCCTGAGATCTGAAAGGGGGTTGTCCTGAAGATATGCCTCTGGCTGAGTGATGTACAGCCGGTGTATGCCCGTTGCCCTCATGACAACGCTCATCAAAAAGGCAGTGGTCCACGAGACAGGTGTCACGAGCTCTCCTGGGGACAACAGGCGAAGCCGGGAATCCTTGTGAACTTTTCGAAGAGGTACCCACGGCTGCCGAAGGCCCAAGTATTTCTCGACCCGTGGGTCTGAGGCGTAGGGGGATCCAGGGTCGGCAGGGGTCGGCATCAAGCGTAGGATGTTCTCGAAGGCGTTCCCCACTGCAAGCTGCACGCTCCGAGCATCAGGGCCCCGCACCGACACTGTCTTGATCAAGCCACGACTCTCCAGCCGCCGGTCGGTCATGCGGCCGGGGACGATCGCTCTAGGCAGCAGCCAGTCCGAGTCTTCCCCGACCCATTCGTTACACGACACAAAAACCTGTGGGTCTGGCGTTGCTCTGCTGTTGGTGTTGGGGGTCTGCGCCCATTCGTCGCGCCCTGCAGACAGCCGAGGTGTCTTGAAATCCTGTGCCCCTTGCCAGATCCCCTTGAGAGGGAACGGGAGGAAGACCACCTCCAGCTCCCAGGGAGAGCCGTAGGATGGCACGGGGACTGCCGAGAGCTGGTTGACGCGGGCCTCTAGGGACTCTAGCTGGCTGCTCAGAGCTGCATGACTAGCAGCAGCCGCTGCTGAATTGGCGACGGGCCCATGTACGATGCTGATGGTGGCGTCGTCATCGCGTTGGGTAGGGCGGCGGCTGCTGCCAACACTGGCCGTGTCGTCGTTCAGCTTCTTCTCGACATCGTCCATGCGGCTCTCAAGCTCCGTCACCCGGAGGTCAGCCATATCGTGTCTATCTGAGCACTCGTCGTGCGCCGCATTATAGATAGAACCCGTCTCCAGCCTGTCGAGTCGCTGCTCGTGTCCGTCAACGGTGTCTGCCAGGCCTTGCCATGTCTCAGCATCTCGACCAGCGGGCTGGGCAGGAGAGGCAGGCTCCGATTCCATGCCGCGGAGCAGTCCTGGGGTGAGAGTCTTGGCTCCAGATCCAAAAGTCATGCCGCCGTGAGAGGAACGGCGTTCTGGGCTCGCCGCTGGCGCAGATGCAACGCCCCTGTCTGTACTTTTATTGCTGGTATGGTCACGATGCTTCAAGGGCACACTACTTAGTGTGTTCAGTCCCTTCCCGCCGAATGGTCTCAGGTATCTCAATGAGCCAGAGGTGGTGGTGGAAGCTGCTTGTGAGTCTGGCAGGAGGCACTGCGAGGGCAGAGGAGGCAGAGGCGTCTGGCCTCCCTGGGTAGACATCACATTTCTCCAGCTCATGGTATCCGGCATAGAATCATTGTCCTGTGGCGGCGGCGGTGGTGTTGCTGCAGGTGGTGGTCCTGGTGGTCCTGGTGGTCCTGGTTGGTAGGCCTGCGGCAGGTCCGCATCAGGTCCTTGGTCCAGCGGAAACGGATCAAAGTCGAAGGCAGTAAGGTCCATAGCGGCTGCGGCCATGCTATTATTGGGCATATGAAGCGAGGCGAAATCCTGGACTGGGCTCAGCGGTGCCCTGTTCGACCTTGGCCTCTCATTTTCCTGCCCCCGCATGTTGTCCACCACCGGGGCGGCGGATGTGGGCTGTCCCTGGATATTCTGAACATTATCGTGGAAGCAGGCATGGTGCGAACACATACACCAGCTCATATGATCCACTGCCGAGTTCCCAGCGCCCATGGTAACCTGGCGGCTCCAGAAGCGGCGGCAGCCGCACCTTGGTCCATTTGGTCCATGGGTCAGATCGACAAAGTTGCATGGTCCTCCTGGCAGGCTGGGGCTCGCAGGTGGAGGCGTGTTCCTGTGGGCAGCGGTGCCGCCATCATCATTGAAGATGTTGAACGGGGGAGAAGGAGGCGTTGAGGGGAGGTGGAAGAAACGGAGTAGCGGCCATCGAGCACGGCTGGGCTCATCTCTTTTAGTCTCAACAATTCTCTCGAGATGGTGGCCAGCGTGAAAAGACGACGCCGACACGGGCGCGCGCGCGGGATGGTTCGGGTCGGGTCGAGGAGGGTCGGTCGAGTTCGGCTTCAAAGGTCGAGAGGTTGGGATGGGGAGAACTGGGTTGGAGGAGATCAAGTGGTCGCGGAGGGGGACAGAGGCGCAATATATAATGGGCGACCCTGGCCAGCACAGCTGGATCGCATGGGGGCGGAGAGGCGAGCTTAGCACATGGCGCGACCTCTATACTGCTGCCATTGTCAGTATTCTAGTCCGTGACACGATGCGTGTGCACCTTTGGTGTGGTTTTCGTCGTCGGTCGGGTGTCGAGAAGAGAGGGTCCTGAGGCAGGCACTGACCACATTGGGAGGATCTAGATGGTGGGAGATGCTGCAACAGACAGAGGCGACACTAGATATATATGCGTCGAGGTGTCGTGAAGATGCTGTGAGGCGAGGCGGACGACGGCGCAAATGAGATGGACAAGCTGAAGCGTAGAGTGCGGAACGCAGGCGACTGTAGTGAAAAGTGAGGCGCAAAGAGGATCCAGTCAATCGCAACGGTATCGGGTCTTTGGGGTCAGAGCTTATGCCTGTTAGAGTACGTGCTCGACCAGGGACAGAGCATGAAGGCCAAGGTAACAAGGAGGATGACGGAGGAGGGAGGAGTGGGTGAGTGGACGGTGCTGCAGTGATAGGCGACAAGCGCAGATGAATGGGCCAGTGGAGGTGGAGGAGCCGGGGTAGTGATAGGCGGGAAGGACAAGGATAATGGGGCACAGCAGGTAAAAGTATCGCCGTATAGCCTTGATGGTAGGCACCCAGGGCCTCCTCCACCACCCACACCTCTTCTATCCCTCGGTGTTACTCAAGTACGGAGTGAGGACCCTCGACCATTATCGAGGGAGACACAAGAGACACAAGGGGTTACGAACATAACTTGAGGGTACCCTGCATTGCCTCCACTTCTAAAGAAACCGCATCATGTGCCATCGACATCCTGACCCCCTTCCCTCTTTTTCTCTCTCTCCCTCTCTCAAGGCTTTCTCAATAACATTGCCAATCCGTCTGTGAATGGTCAACCTGCCTAGCCATAACGCCAGACAGACGCGTGAGTTTGGTGGTCTGGCTTGCAGATCCCCACAGGCGCCGAATTCAGTGGCCCTGAGTGGCCCGCCCCGTCCCGCTGGCAAAACACACCAGACACTGACACGCCCTATTGGCCTCCGCCTGGTCTGGTCTGATTGGACAGAGACCTCTTAAGATCCCTGCCATCTCTCACGACGCGTTCTCTGACTTCTTAGCATCAGTGCAAGCTAGTAAGGCCAAGTCAGCCTGCGTGGGACGCCGCTGCAACCCTCGTCTTTTTTTGACCAACAAGTCTCATCATCACATCACATCACATCACACAAGTGAGGACTGTTTTCAAGAAAGGGATGACACCTGCACTTTTCTGCTGCAGGCTTTGAACGGTCCGAAGACGCCGTACCGTGGACAGCCTCATTCCATCTACACCCTGCCTGCTTATGACTCTTTGTTATTCCTAGCCTGTCGACAGTCTCGCTTTAGACGCAATACGTCCCCCCCTTTCACCTCTTTTTGGCACTGGCACTTCTTCGGCGTTATGCTTGTAAATCCATATAGTATTCTGCAGGTGGCCGTCATCCTATCTATATGTCGGGGTCTTGGAGTTCAGCGTCGATAGTCTGTCCTCGTTGACGATTGTTGAGCCAACCTGCATTTATTGTGGCGGGTGCTTAACGTTCGCCCCCCTCCTTTCCCACCACCACCACCTTGCGTCAGTAAGTACGTACAGCTTATTGACGCATGTGCATGCAGCCTACTGAGATGACTCACTTTCCAATTCACCACCTCAGCTCAGGTACTCATTCTCCATCAGAACAACACATCTGATAGGCCAATGGGTCTCTTTCAGGGGACTGCACTCACAACCTGTGGTACATGTGCAAGGCTGTAGACTTCCTGCCATGTGTGCGCGTTTCTTGGAAATGGCATATTCTAATTTTGGAATACCCGTCGAGTTATTCTTGTGTTGTGAGAGCGGGAAAAACGTTGAGGTGAAAAAAAAAAAGGGAGGGAGAGGGGAATAACATTGAAGAACAACACAAGGCTTCCCGAGACAGGTGGAAACGCGACAGACAGCTGAAGACATGACTATAACTCTCAACTAGGTGTCTTGCGATCCCCTTTTCGGTTGTAGCCTTTTGGGACTGTGGATTATCCTTTCCTATTATTGTCTTGTACTCCCTCGTTCACGTCCACAGAATCATCTAAGTCGTCTTGCACGCGAGGAATTCCTAATTGATAATTACTATTGTGTTGTGGGCCATTTCTAACTATGTTGTGTTATTATTCCAGCTGGTACTTATTATTTGACTCACACTCTTTCTCTCCAGCACGTAACATTCCATACCGGACATCTCATAAACACTAAGTCAAGAAAACGAAAAATCTCAGACGACATCACCTGTTCATCACTACACGCGAAAGTGCCCATAGAAAACAAGTTAAACAACCTGGAGCAAAACATCGTTTCTCCCTTGCCAGCAGTTTCTCATCAATCAATGAACAAAGCCCCATCTTCAATATCCCCCAGAGTCAAGTTTTCCCTTCCCCTCGCCTCGCCCGTCTTCTTCACCCGCCCCCTCTCAAAATCTCTTGGCTCCCCTGAGCCCAACACATCCTCGTAGCAAAGTGCTTCACCCTCCAGACCCCACCCTCCTCCTCCCCCCTTGACCAGCTCCAGATCAAACCGCGACCCGGACAAGAGGCTCTCGGCCCCCGGCAAGAACTCCTCCCCGGCGCGGAAAAGCTGCGTCACGCCGCTCGCGGTCATCGAGGCCGTCGTCCCGCCCTCGTGGACGAGTACGCGCTCGCTGCCGGTCGTGTGGGTCGTGACGAGCCGCGAGAAGACGGTCTCGAACAGGGCGGCGTCGCAGGCGCTGGCGGTCGTGCCGTTCAGGTCGACAGTGGCGTCGTCGGTGGAGCTGGAGTGAAAGAGGGCTTGGTCGTGGGTGTCGATGCCGGTGATGAGGCGGTGGAAGGCGTCGAGGATGGCCTCGCGGGGGTGGAGGCCTGGGAGCATGGCGGGGAGGGTTGGTAGTGGTTGGACAGACATTGTTCTTGTGGCTGGTGGACGACGCTCAAGAGAGGGGAGAGAGAGAGAGAGAGAGAGAGAGAGAGAGAGATGAGATATTTTAGCAGTAGAAAGTGACTCTGTCAGGTACAGTAATTAATGGTCAAGCAAGCCTATGAGAAGATTGTGCTGCTTGTGGTGATTTCCTTGCACTCATCATCGTACCTGTTTTGAGGTGGGTGCTTGTAGTCTTGATATACTTTCTCATTCATCAATATGCTCACGACGCAGAGTTGTGAGACCCAGACATTACGACCGACCGTCGATATCTAGGCATCGCTAGGCTTGCGCCATCGTTCTCGAGGGGCTCTCATCATGAGGCCATCTTCATGCTCACTAGGGATTCGGGATTCCCGACCCCATCGCTCTCAAGCCTTTCATTTGTAATTTGTAAACCTCTGGCAATGTGCACACTAGTGAGCGCCGTACCTCAACGTCTCTGAGACTATTCCTGTATTGTTATACACTTGAGGGCAAAGGAATCTAGCAAGGGCAATCCCGTCGCCGGGCCAGGAATTCCGAACATGTGAGAAGGAATCTTTACCTGTGTACTAAGTACTCAGTCAGGCTGTCCAAGTCATCCCTAACTACTATGGCGATAACCTCTCATCCCATGGACTATCCATGGATAGGATTTATCATCTCATATCGCGAGCGTTGATGTGGGGTGGCCTGCGCCGTCGGGCAGAAATTCATCCGCACAAAGGAATCTAATATGAGATTATCCGTCGGTAGAGCCATTCGTCCGTTTCCTGTATGATATCTAGCAGTTGTTCATTGTTGAAGGAATTATTGAATGTGGTGAAAGCGTGGTGCGCACTCTATTGGAACACGATTGAATAAGAACTATAGGCAGTGCAGATCCAGCGCAGGGATTTGGATTGGTCTAAGACTGACTGCAACCAAGTCTAAGGATCATGTCCACTTCAAGAGGAAGAGAACAGGTGAGAGGTGAACCTGGGTGGCAATATGAGAGTCTTGTTTTTTACATTGGCTTGAAAGAAAAAAATGCCTGTCAAGTGTTTGAACTGAGTACAAGTTGGTTTTGACAGGAACCTCGCAACATAACTGGATACGCATTGTGTGTCTTTTAACTACTGCGCAGGCTCGACGGCCACATAGTGCAGGTAGGCACCCAGGAGCTTGATGCCCTCGACATAATTCCTCTTGTCCAGCTTCTCGTTGATGGAGTGGGCACCGTCGGTGGACGAGCCCATGGGCAGCAGCAGCACGTTCTTGCCGGTGGCCTGCTCAAAGGTCAGGGTGACGGGGATGCTGCCGCCCTCGCGCGTGAAGTCCGGGGCGACGCCCCAGACCCTCTCGACGGCCTTGGCGGCGGCGCTGAAGTTCCAGTGCTTGGGCGAGGCGACCCACCACTTGCCGACGTGCTGGGGGTAGACCTTGAGGGTGTTCTTGGAGCCGAGCTTGGCGAACTGCTCCTGCACGTACTTTGCGACGCACTCGTTGGTCTTGTCGATCTCCATGTCGGGCACGGTGCGGATGCTGAACTTGCCGGTGACGTGGGCGGGGATGACGGTCTTTGCGCCGGGGGAGGAGAAGGCGCCCTCGATGCCGTGGAGGGACAGCGAGGGGTAGCGCCAGCGGGCCATGAGGGTGGGCTTCTTGTCCTCGAAGATGGTGGTCTTGCTGCCGAGCGACTCGTGCAGGGTCTCCATGGTGAAGCTGATGCTGTCGTACAGGGTCTCCTCCTCGGGGCTCACGGGGGCGACCTGCTCCATGATGCCCGGGATCTGGATCTTGCCGTCGGTGTCGACAAGGGTGCCCATGACCCGTATCAGGTCGGTCATGGGCTCCTGCGCGGTGCCGCCGAACACGCCGCTGTGCAGGTCGGCACCGGGGCCCGACACCTCGATGTTGTAGTAGTTGCACCCGCGCAGGCCGTACGTCAGGCAGGGCTTCTCGGTGCCCAGCCAGTAGTTGTCGCTGATGCAGACGGCATCGGCGTCCTTGAAGTACTTGTCCTTCTCGGCCATGATGAAGTCGTCCAGCCCGTCGGAGCCGTACTCCTCCATGCCCTCGAAGCACATGAGCAGGTTGACGGGGAAGTCGACGCCGGCCTTCTGGTGGGCCTCGATGGCGTTCAGCCAGCCCAGCACCGGCCCCTTGTCGTCGGTCGAGCCGCGGCCCAGCATCCTGCCGTCCTCGGCAACCGTCAGCGTGAAGGGCTCGGTGGCCCAGCCGTCGGACTTCTCGGCGGGCTGGACGTCGTAGTGGCCGTAGACGAGGATGGTGCGCTTGTTCTTGTCGTTGCCGTAGCGGGCCACCACGACAGGCGGGAGGTCGAGGTTGTCCTTGCCGTGCTGCTTGCCCAGGGGGCGGAGCTCGACCTCGGCGCCCAGGCCCTTGAGCTCGGTCTCGAGGAAGTGGGCCATACGCACGACGTCGGGACGGCGGGCATCCTCGGCAGAGACGGAGGGGATGGCCACGGCAGCAGCAAGGCGCTCGATGAACTTGGGGGCGAGGGTGTCGACCTGGCTGAAGTAGCCGTCGAGCTGAGGGGCGGCGGCCATCTTGCGAGCTTGGTGGGCACGGATGGCTTCGGTGAGATAGCTTCGGGACTGCTGATGAGGGGCAGCACAGGGCAGAGGGGGAAAGGTATTATTACTGAAGCGTGCCTTGTTGTTCTTGCTGCTACTGCTGCTGCTGCTGCTGCAAGACAGAGAAGAGGCAGGTCGACGGGATGGAAGGGTAGTAGTAGTAGTAGTAGTAGTAGTGATCACTCGCGTGAGAGGCGGTGGTCGGAGAAGCAGTGTGCGGGGCATTTGAAATAGTTGAGCGTGGAGAGGTCAGTTGGCAGTTCCCCCTCCTGCTGCCACGAGCCGGGCGCAAAAACAAGCAAAAGGCTACAATCGGCGTTGTGGAGGGGCTCTGGGCACTGCTGAGGGGCACCGCCAGGGGACCCACTCGGTGCCCGCCTGCAGTGCCCGCCGGGCAGGGTTTCAGCCTATAGGCCCAGCCAGGTGCCTACTCGGGCAGCTCCTTGCACCTAAGTATGGAGGGGGAGAGAAGCATCGTCACATGCAGAGGATCCTCATATTACGACATTGAGCAGGTGAGCATGTAGTAAGGCACATTGATCTGTGCCCGGCTGGATCAGGATAGTAAATGTGGTATTATTCGACGACGCCCATTAACCCATTAAAGCATCTGTATCTAGCTGGTGTCATGCTGATGGTATCGTATGTAATGCGAATGCAGTCAAATGAAACGCCTCCCAAAAGAACCCTAATCATGCCCTTGCCATCCATGCCCCACCCCTCACCCCCTTCCTGCGAGTCCTGCCGAAGATGAGATACTGTCAAAAGGGATATGCTGCACTTGGTATCAAGCTTGACCACCTCCAATGAGGGGGCGATAGGAAATAAAGCCAAAAAAAAAAAAAAAGAAGAAAAAAATACGAGAGCCACTGCTTTGTGCATGGCTACTGAGGAAAAGATCATGAGCATCTGACCATCAACACAAAAAATGACTGGGACGCCACTAGCGGAGCCCGTTGGTTGTCCGACCTTTTCCCATGTCCTGGCTGCTGACTCTGGAACCTCGACGCTTCGCTACAGTGGCAGCATCCCAGACGCCAGCGAAGATGTCCTCACACTCATCCTCGTCGTCAGAGTCGAAACTGATCTCCTCCTCGCTCTCAGCCTCAGCCTCACCCGCATCGGCCTCGACGACAAAGGCGTCCCCGCCATTTGCGCCCTCAGACGAGCAGCTCTGTTTCCTGCGGTCACCCCCGGGGGTGGAGCTCTTCCTCCTCCCGCCGAGAGGCCCGCAGGCGCGGACGAGCTGTAGAAGTGGCGGTGCGGGTCCTCTTCCTCGCCGGGCCGGATGTCCTCCCAGCTGCGCAGAAGCGCCACCCTCTCCGTCTCGAGGATAAACTTGCCTACTTTGTACTTCTGGGCCTGCTCTCGGGCGTCCACGTACTTCCACCCGATCTTGACACCGCATGTCAGGCAGTTGATGTCCGCCACGACGTGCGCCCCCGTAACCAGGTTGCGAGGCTCGGGACGGCCGACCGTGACGTTCACTAGGTTGGCGCTCTCGCGTGCGATGGCGTGGTGGCCAGGGGACACGTCGGCGGTGGGGCCGGAGCCGGGGCAAGACGGCGTCGAGGTGGCCAGCGGCGGAGACACGAGCAGAGCGCGCCCATGGCGGCCCGTAAACCCCTTGGAGACGATCTGCAGCCCGAAGGCGATGTCTGTGCCGCAGGTGTTGCAGCGGAGGACGTCGGGGAGGCTGCGTGCCAGGCGGTTGCGCGTGGGATCGCGGGAGGCCGACTGCTTAGACTTCTTCTTCTGACCCGCAACAGGCGCAGGGCTGTCGCCGGTCAGCCCAGGGGTGTAGATCTCAACGCCAGCGGAGGCGTTGGCGGTGGGTGAGCTTGGGCCGTGATCGGCCGAGGCGGTGGAGGAGGGCGAGCTGCTGAGCGAGGGGACCTCGTCCAGCGTGGCCGGAGATGCAGTAGCACCTGAGCTCTGACGACGGCGGAAGAAGGGGATCTTGAGGCTTGGGAGGAGGTAGGTTGGAAAGTGGGGAGCCGCGGGGGCGTTGCTGGCCGTGGACGCACGAAACATGACTGCGGGCTTCACGTGCTGTAGAGTCTCTCTCTGGAACGATTTCTTCAGGCGGACCTGGGCTGTCGTTCTTTTCTTCTTGGATTTTTCTCTTGGCCGCCGGGGCCGTAATACATTCAGACTGCAGTGTCACAGAATCGGGCCCGCTCAGGGTTCAGAGTTCAGAGAGGTGAGATTGTCATGACTAGGGAGGAGACCGCAGAGTTGGAAGAAAAAGACTGAGATTGTGGTCCTCAGCTCCTCTCGGACAAGCCAGCGGCTCACGACGGACAAGACTCTACCACACCCGAGTGGAGGGCAGATGGATGCAAGGACATGAGTGGTCAGAAGAGAAGGGATTGAATGTGCTTGTATTTCAGGAGGATCCGGCGTCTGCCTGGCGAGTGATCAGTGGGAGGAGTCATGACCTTTGGGAGAAGAGGAAGAAGAAGAGAAGGGGGGAAAGGAGGGTAGGACTGGTGTTGCATGACCTCACACACGCTCACCCTCCCCTCCCTGCAACCACTTACACGGCAAGCGCGGGAAGCCCCACCGCGCCCCACCAAGTACGGATCTTCCTCTCCCTATCGTGACACGGACGATAGGACTTTGCAGCCGCTTTCAGCACCCACGAAGGGACCGGGTTAGGTGAAAGTGACCTGAATGCGGTATTTGTTCTGTTGTTTATCATCCATTCTTGCTTGGGCCCTGGCTGTTTTATCCTGCAGCAGGACGACAGTGCTATAGGACTAGAGTTGGGAGTGCCTGGGCCCCGACGCGTTACTGCACTCACAGTCCTGAGTAGTAGCTTAGTACCCACATTCGCCATGACCCCTGACATTGCCATGTGACGGATTGGCGCCACGCAGGTGCTGACACGAAGGTGGAATGTTGATTAGCACCAGAATGGTGATGAAGTTGTTATGCATGTGTGGACTCGAGTTGTGTAGCTGCACAAGTTCACGTTGGCAGGGCAATCAACACTGTCTCTCAGGTAGGTGACAGATGGTAGTCAAGCATGCACAGAAGAAGAGGGGCGATACCGAAAAACTTGAATACTTATGCGATCAAGACTTGGGAGGAAGATTCGACATGTGAGGGGCCTGTGACTGGTCCTGGGAGGCGGTGTTGCTGGCCGGTGCTGGTGTGGGTTGTGTCTTGTCAGGATTCGCTAGATGCCAGCAGTCCCCCTTTACAGGCCATAAACGTGTAAGAGGCAGGACATACATGCGCTGAAAAAGTCCCAGCTAGTAGATGAGTAGTATTGCGCTCAGGTGTTCTTTATATTGTAGATAATGTATGCTAGAACAACCATTCATAATCGTACAAGCTAGTCACTGACAGATTTGTCTCAGTGATTGATAATTTCACCTGCCATGATACTCTAGCATGTGCTTCAGACGGGATCTCTGTGAGACTTCATCGCCAGCGAATCTCTCCTGGAATATCTGGAGAGGGTTGAATGTTTTATTTCTTTTGTCTACAGCCGCTTGTCGTTCTGTAGAGAGTTCCATGACCGCATTAGGTAGACGTGTCATGCTGCTCTCAGTAATTATACACTGTCAACCACAGACACCGGGCTGCCCGCTGAATATCCTCTATGGGTGCATCTTGGCTTCCCAGGTCGTCCAGCCTCCGAGAGCCTTGTCTCTTGCCCAGTCTCATACGAACATACGAGACATTGGCACCTCGCTAAACACCAGACAGACCTATACCCTCTCGCTCACCCAGATGGCCCCCGACACCCCGCCCTGATCACCCCTGTCAGCAGCCAGTGCGGCTCCGCCTTCTTAGCATCATGCTCAACCGCATGGTCGAGGTGCTCCAGCTCCTCGTCCCTTATCCTGCGCAGCGTGCCGATCAGGTCCCGGAACTCCTCTCCGACCTCATACCCGTCCTCCTCCCACCGGGCCACCATCTCCAGCAGCGCCCGGATCTGCGAGTTGTAGTGGTCCCCAATCTCCGTCTCGACCGCCTCCGTGCACGCCATGGCCGCCTCCCGCCCCATGACGGCCGTCGACCACCCCAGCCCGTACGACAGCGCCGACCACACCGGGTACATGGCCGTGGGCCGCACGCGGTGCCGCGCCAGCAGCGCGTTGAAGGTGTTGAAGTGGCCCTCCTCCTGCTCGTACATGTGCCGCATCAGGGGCCGCAGGTGCGGGTGCCGCCGCACCAGGGGCGGCGTCTGCGCCGTGTAGATGAGCGTCGCCGCGAGCTCGCCCGCCTGGTTGACGCGCAGTGCTGACGAGAGGAAGTCGCGCTGGGCCTGCGTCAGGGGCTTGCGCCGGGCCTTGCTGCCTGGTGCTGTTGATGCCCCGCTGCTCGCGCTGCTGCTCGGAGCTCCGTCGCTGGAGCGTGCTGTGCTGTGGTCTGTGACATTGGCTGGGCGGGCCGGTGTGGTTGATATTGAGCGTCGCGAGGTTTGGCGGAAGAAGAAGGCAGGTGCGAGATAATCGTGAATCGAGGAGGGTCGTGGCGAGGCCTGCAGGGCGTTCTGGGCCCGTCGGAGCATTCTAGCTGACGACGCCATGCTCGAAGGTAGGTGTGGCTGTGGTTCTTTGGCGTGGCCTCTCGTGGCGATGGTGGTGGTGGAGGGTGTGTGCTTGAGAAAAGAGTTGCGAATCACGAAGAAATCAAAGACATCATCGGCTGTGGTCTGATTTTCGGAGCCGGCCTCGGCGCGACAGGGATGAGCTGGAGACGAGGAATCCAGACAACCTACTATGTACACCCTAACCCTCTGTATGAACAGCGCTCCTAGGAAAGGGAAAGAAGAAATACCATGAGATACTTGAGATTATAATGTATTTCCTAATGCTGTCCTGAAGATATACATCTGATGAACCTGAGCTGGGCCAGGGACCCGTTGCTGGGGGTCTAGCAGCAGCCGTCATGTCTACAGGGGAAGACTGCAGCGAAGAAAATCATACACCAAATGCAGTAGAAACACACAACGCCGATTGCTATGACCTACACCATATAAATTCCGCCAGTTTCCATTTTTTGACCGTGCAGTGTAAAAAGTAGTAACCCAAGCAGAGCGACCACCAGGCCTGCTGCTGGAGACATAACTTCTTGGGACACTCCCCTGCCGTTGCGTACCGTCAACACAGCACACAGCACACACACACACACCGTCTCGTTTAGTCGCTGTAGAAATTTGTCAGCCTCTAGTCCCTTATTGTCCCCGCTTGATCATCAACAACCGGGAGAGAGGAAGTACTTACTAGATCTGCAGAGGAGCAGCTTGATCAACCAGCGTAAGCCAATCACCCTTCTCCTCCGCGCCCGCGAGCCAGTCATACGGAAACACCACCAGGTGGCCCTGGATCAGCCCGCAGAGGCCATCCATCATCTCCCGCGTCAGCTGGTTCTCCACGATCGGGCGGTGGCGACTGCCTCTAGTCGTCGCCCGTCTGCGGCGCTTGGCCGGTCCCGTCGTTGGCGTCGGGGTGTCCACGGCTGTCGTGGACGACGACGGCGCACATCCGGACCCGCTCGTCGCCGGCGGCTTTTCGTTCGACACGTCGTCCTCGGGCGTGCTGAAAGTTGCGCGGCGTTCACGCTTGTCGGTCGGGGCAGCTTTGTCGCCGGGGACGAGGAGGCGATGGTCAACCGCGCCGTTCGTATCCCGGGATGATGCTGTTGCTGCTGCTGCGGCGGCGGCTTTCTCGGGGTCTGGCGTCGACGTAGGTGCGGATGGGAACGGGCTGTTGGAAGGCGGCTGGAATGCAGGGCTTGCCATGGGCGATTTGAGTGCGCGCGCGGCCGCGGCAGCCCTCTCGATGTCAAGGCGGGAGTTCTGTCGTGCGTGTCGGCGCGCCGGCGATTCGTTTTCGAGCGCCTCCTGGGCCTTCTTCAGAGGCGCCTTCACAGTAGTTCCTTTGCTCTTGACCTTCTCTGAGAGCGCTCGCGCCGCTGGTATCGGACCAGGGGCAGAGATGCCCGCCCCGCCAGATGTCGACTGCTGCTTAAGCTTCTCGGTCTCGGTCTGGTGGCTCTGGTCTGTCTGCTCAGCCCTGTCATTCTGCTCGTGCACATTCTGGGGCCCTTCCTGTGCCTCCCTGAGTCGCTTCTGGTGGTCCATGAATTCCATATACTGGGCCCAGTCAAGCACCTCGTTGTCTGGCATGCAGTGGAAGACCTGTCTGTAGATCTTGGTGTTGTTCTCGGCGATCCGGTTCCAGACGTTGTCGTAAAAGTCCGGGTCCAGTGGGTCCTTCATGCAGTCCTTGTCGATAACTGCCGGTTCAATCTGGGTCGCCAGAGGGTGTGGGATCAGGACTGCCGAGTCCTTGTTAGGGTCACCCGGCGCTGGCGGGCCACCGATGTCCGTGTCGTCGCCCTGAGGGAGATCAGGAAGCTGGTTTGCCCTGGGGAGTCCCAGCTGGTCGGTGCTCCGACGGTCGAATGGAGGCAGGAAATCGTTACTTGGCCCCTCTGCCGCCGAGTCGGCCTCAGCGGGTTGCGGGCTTATGGAGCCCTGGCTGCCCGCCGGGCTCTCAATAGTGCCTTTCCCTTCGGCCAGGATGCCGCGGGCGAGATACTCGCGCCCGTTGATGACGACAGTGTCCCTTCCTCGGTCCAGACCTTGTTTCTGTGCCTCTTTCCAGTGGTCAGGACCGTAACCAGCCACCTCGCGTTGTTGTTCCGCATTGGGCACCACCTCCTGCGACGCTCCTGACTCGTCAGAACTGCTGCTGCTCTTGGAACTCGCCGAGGAGCGGCGCTCGTTCTCGGCATTCGCATCCAGCTGCAGATCGACATCGTAGTTGGCACTGTGCCCCCTGGACATCTCTGGCGGGCGAGGAGCCAGGCGGTCGCCGGGATGATGGCCTGACTGGTCCGACTCTTCCGAGTCGCTGCCATAGATCCGGTCCATCTCAGACTGGAACGCTTCTTCCTGCCCATAGGTAGCGTTTCTCTCCTCTTCGATGATCTCGTCGACCGGCAGACCAACGTGCTCTCGCATCAGTCGCATGCGGAGGGTGTGCGCGAAGCGGCCGACCTGGTAGTCCCTGCCTGCCATCTGGGACCACAGCATGTCCGTGTCCCGCACGATAGCCGCAACCTCCGAGTCGCGGGAGCCCAGCATGGATCTCTCGTTGATGTTGGCTGAGCCTATCAGGGCGACACGGTCATCGACAATGATAGTCTTGGCGTGTATATACAGCTGCTCTGTGACGTGGTCCTGGTTGGGCCCAATCTTTCCCCACTGGCGCAGCGAGAAGAACTGAATATACTCCTCCGGGTCGATCCCAGCGGCACGCAGCCTGCCGAAGATGGACGACTCTCCCCGACAGATGCTTCGGTATTGACACTGCATGATGAGGCGGACGCTGGTGCCTTCCACTTCAGCCACCGTGTTCTGGAATCCAGGCATGAGGGGGATAAGGATGACACATCTCCAATCCTCGTCGTTCTCAAAGGCCCTCTTGATGCGTTCGACCAGTGCGTCTCCGATCTTGTTGACAATCGGCACGCCGAGGGCCTCCGCGCTCGAGATAAAGAACTGGTTCTCCATGTAGACGAAGTGATCAGATTTCTCAATCATCTGGATGTAGGCATTCTGAATGCTACACTCAGTGTGCTGCGTCCCCAGCGACCAGGTGGTAGCAGAGCGAAGGATCTGGACTTCACAGGTGCCCGTGAGGCCGAGCGCCTCCAAGTCCTCATCACGGAAATCAGGTGGTGGCAGTAGGAACGGCAGAGGCCTCGTGATCCGCCGGTTGCGCCGGAGGTAGTTCCACCGCTGCACAAAGTGCCGTGTCAAATCTCGAGCAGGCTGTCCCACGACCTGCATGGAGATATCGTGCCAGGGCATCCGCGGTGTCTTGGAGCGGTCGTACATCTCCTCGTACGGCTCGTCCAATTTGAAGAAATCTTGTATCCTCGGATTGGAGTAGTCTTTACCGGGGAACATCTGCACGTGTTCTGCATCCCTGGGGACGTTCTGGACCTCCTGCGGCTCGAAACCCGTGGGCTTGTCGTCCGAGAGGAGATGCTGAGGCGTGTCCCACCGTCCGAAGCACAGATCGATGCCTCCACAGAAGGCAATGTAGTGATCCACGATGCAGACCTTCTCGTGGTGAGCAAAGAAGTACTGGTTCTTCTTGTACTGATTCGGCGATCTCTGTACGAAGATGTTAGGATGGAGGTTGAGCAGGGACCTCTTTGTGTATTCCGAATCGATAGGCACGGCAGCCTCGACATTTCGGTACACAATCACAAAGATCTTGACGCCCTCCGAGGCCTTTTGCTGCAGGAGACGATCCAGCCGCCACCGCTGGCTGATGCAAGAGGGCCTCCTCATGTAGAGCTCAGGGCTCAGCCACCAGTCGTGGATGTAGATCACATCTTTGGCCATGGAGATGGCACGCGACACGTTCCACATGTAGTCACGCCCATCGACAAGCCATTGGGCGTAGACATTCTGTCGGACCGGTGCGAAGCTGTCGAATCGGATATTGGGTGAGGCCCATGGTGAGTTTGCCATCATCAGCTTGATCGACTCTTCGAACTGAGGCAGATCATGCTGCTGGGCGTAGAGATTAATCTTGCGCTCGGAGTTGATGATGGTCAGCTTGTGGTGGTGCTTTTGGTTGAGTTGGGATCCTGGAGGAAGTCATCCTCGTCGCCGACACCGTCGTCTCCAGCTGCTGTGGACTTGTCCTTCTTAGAGTTCTTGGCCGCCACCTGTCCGAGCTTCTTCTTCTTACAGATGATGTCGAACTTGGAGTCGACGAGATACACGTCGCAGATGTCGATGCTCTCGGGCGAGTCGACACAGGCGATGTAGCTCTGTCGCACGAGGAACCACTTTCGATCCTTTCTCAGAATCTTCCTGGCCTGGTTCACAATCTCATTGGCCGGCCGCAGCTGCATGAAGCCCTCCTTTCCGTGGTAGCCTCCCTCGGCTGCAAGGCGGACCCCGAGGGCCGACAGCTCGAAGAAGCGGCAGAGGCGGTTGCTATCTGGCCTGAACATGAGCCAGCGCACCATCTCCCGGAGATACTTCTCCAGTGCCTTTCTCTGGTAGATGGCGTACTTGCGCTTCTGCTCCTCGGGATCCCGCTGGGCCTCGAGCGCGGCTGCAGACCCTTCCTCGGGCATCGTCGACGTGTTACGCCTCGGGCTAAGGATATTCATCCTCGAGGCTTTCCGCCGGCTGTATCCTGGCCGCCCCTCAACGTCAGTCGCCGTGCCCTCAGCCGCCGTCATCTCGCCGGCGGTGACCTCGCCAGCTGTAGCGTCACCGGCCTCGTCGTCGACGCCAGGCGTGGCCTCGTTGCCCTCCGCAGCGGCCTCGTCCTCATCGCTGAAGTCGAGCTTCTTGATGCTCCGGAGGTAGGGAAAAGCCTTCGATGGGAACTTTGGCTGCTTCGGCCCGGCACGGCCTCCTGGACGCTTCAGCCGAGCTGTGGTCACGCTGCCCTTGTACTTGAAGTGCATGCGTAGGATGTCACCCAGGCTCTTCTTGACCTTCCAGATCATGCGGTTCGGCCCGTTGCCGTACTCGAGATGGACGGTGAAGAGTGTATGCCGCTCGCTGTCGCCGCGAACAACACTGTCGACAATCTGCACCCGCACCTGCTCCAGGAGCACCGGTATCTTCTTGTGCCCGTGCTCGTCGCGCTGCAGCATGCTGGCGAACATGACCACGGCAGGGGCGCCGGCGCGCAGCTCGCCCATCAGCTCTGTCGACTTGAGATAGTCGATGCGCTCGCCTCTTCTGTGTCGCAGAAGACCAAAGGTATTCTTAACTTGTTTCCATCTAGTGGCGCCGACAATGGTCGAATAGCGCTCTGGTCTGAACCGCGGCCTCCGCGGTGTCTGTATGGCCTCTCCATCTGATACGCCTTCTGCTGCTGCTCTCCTCCTCCCACGCCGAACATACTAATCCGACGTAGGTGGCCTCTGCGCCGGTCGCCGTTGTCCTCGTCCTCGGCGTCTACCGACCTTCCAGCGTGTGAATACCCTCTTCTTGCGAGGGGCCGTCTCACCTGCCGTCCCTCTCCTTCTGACACCGCACCGCGGTCGTCCGGCTCCGGCATCGTCGCGCGCCGTGGCAGGTTGGGGAAGCGCCTGACCATAGGCGACCCTGCTGTGGCACCGGTCTGAGGGGTGTTGGGCATGGAGTCGGACATTTGTTTCGTGCGCCTCTGGAAGCGGCGTCTCTTCTTGAAGGCGGAGCCATTGGCGGCGCCAGGCGTCTGGGCCTCGTCGGCGGTCTCCTCGACATCCGCATCGTCGACATCGCTGCCTTCTATACGGATAGGTGGGGGCGATGGTAGGGGCAACGGCTCCTCCGTCGCCATTGGACAGTTCGAGGGGGTGGGGAAGGGCTGTCTCGAGAGGGTTCAGGAGTGTATTTTCGTGTTCGTAGTGGGATGAGGGATCTCGGCTGGTCAATGGATGGAAGCTCTAGATTCTTATGCGACTGCGAAAGAGGGGAAAGCTGGTCGTGTAACTATTCCGAGGACTCTCGTCTGGCGTGGAGCTTTAGCATGCGACAACGTTCGACGGGTCTCACGAGCTCTCCAGCAGAGCAAACAACCGGATTCAAGAGAACAGAAGTTTTGTGATCTTCTATCAAGGAGACTGTACATAAAGGGAAGAAAAGAGGGAAGGAAGCATATACACAGACCATGCCCTACCGGAGAGAGGCAGAGGGACCGGAGCTGTTTTCTGGGCGGTCAAGGTATCCCTTTCCAGGAGATTGAGGCTAGAGGTAATCTCACGGAGGTTGCTACCACCGTACAGCGTATCCTCTGGTGCAGGCGCCATGTGGAGATCATCATTATGGGTGCCGGGTCCAGCAGCAGGGGTGGCTCCAGTGGGCTGCAGACAGTGGGGCAGGGGCTCCCGACCCCCTGTGCCCCTCAAGTTTGTACTGTACGGCCTGTACGGACGTACAATACGACTAGGTAAGCATGTACATATATGTACAAGCTTTAAGCTCATGACATCAGCAGCGCTTGTGTGTGCTGTATAGCGAAATCAGTATTTATTTCGACAAGAATGTCGGTCCTATATGGCCACAGAAATTTACAAAATCGTCAACTTACATATACGAGAGCTGATACGTTCCTGTGTCGAGAGGGGAAGCCTTACGTGGAGACTAGAATAGGGACAACGGCCACCTTACTGGAGGTTTAAGACAGAAAGAAAAAAAACATGTGTTCACTTGTGTAAGCCACACAACTCACAATATGCTCAAGCAGCAATAAAATTTCATGTAAGTATAGGATTACTAGATCATAACAGACGATATATAAGAATTGAGGATGCTTCATTTATTACGGAAAGGAGACAATGCAATAGCTCACCTACTGCAGAAGCCAGAGGCCAAGGCTCGGTACGGCGCATCGCACTTTCAAGTAATAACATCCAACCGTAATAGGAGCGAGCGGGTCGGCGGAAAGTCGACGGCTCAAGGAAGAGAGAGACAGAGTGGGAAAAAAAAAAAAAGAGCAGAGACACGGGCGTCAGAAGGAACTTGTGTATTTTTTGGCCATCTCGCTCTTTTTTCCTCCTGCACATTTTGTCGACGTTCGTGTTAGATGGAGGAATTGGTCGTTTTGGTTTCTTGGGCCAGGGGAAAGGGGGGTGCTATCCCTAACCCTGGCCAATGGTTTATCCTCTGCTGTCTGAGATCCTGGTGAAGCCCCATGAAGCGTCGCGTCGACGCGTCCCAACGACAACACCCAGAACGACAACCGCCCTTTTCCTCGTGCGCCATGCCCAGGTACGCTCCTCCTTCTCCGGGACGATTGGAACTCTGAAATTGACTCTTCAAAGGGAGATTATCACAGTCCAGGCAGGCCAGTGCGGCAACAGCAGTCAGTACCCCGCACCTTGTCGGCGTCGAGCGTCGCCAGTCTGGAGCTACATCCCTGGGAGAACATACTGACACCATCCAGTTGGCAGCCAATTCTGGCAGCAGCTTTGTCAGGAGCACGGAATCGGCCAAGATGGCAACCTCGAAGACTTCGCGACGGAGGGCGGCGACCGCAAAGACGTGTTCTTCTACCAGAGCGACGACACTCGATACATACCGAGAGCGATCCTGATCGATCTAGAACCCCGTGTACGGTCTTGCGCACATCTCATCTCTCAGCATTGACACACATTCGCTGATTTACAAAAAATATGGCTGCAGGTTATCAACGGGATACAATCGGGGCCGTTCAAGAACATCTATAACCCGGAAAACTTCTACGTGGGCAAGAATGGCGTCGGTGCTGCGAATAACTGGGGTGATGGATATCAGACGGGCGAGTCGGTGCACGAGGACATTATGGAGATGATAGACCGCGAGGCTGACGGCAGTGACTCCCTTGAGGTAAGCGGACTCGTGGTGACCGACTGCGTTACGCAGATTGCTAACCGTGTGGTCCACAGGGCTTCATGATGCTGCACTCCATCGCTGGCGGCACAGGATCCGGTCTGGGCTCCTTCCTCCTGGAAAGACTGAACGACAGGTTTCCCAAGAAGATCATCCAGACATACTCGGTGTTTCCCGACACTACCAACGCAGGCGACGTCGTCGTGCACCCTTACAACAGCATGCTGGCTATGAGGAGGTTGACGCAGAACGCTGACTCTGTGGTGGTACTGGACAACGGCGCACTGTCACATATCGCTGCGGACAGGTTACATGTCCAAGAACCCTCGTTTCAGCAGACCAACCAGCTCGTGTCGACGGTCATGTCAGCCAGCACAACGACCCTGAGATACCCGGGCTACATGCACAACGATCTCGTCAGCATCCTGGCCTCGCTGATACCCACACCCAGGTGCCACTTCTTGATGACTGCATACACACCCTTCACGGGCGACCAGGTGGAGCAGGCCAAAACAGTGAGGAAGACAACGGTACTGGATGTCATGAGGAGACTGTTGCAGCCTAAGAACAGGATGGTCTCTACGGTGCCGGGCAAGAAGAGCTGCTACATTTCTATTCTCAACGTGATCCAGGGCGAGGTGGATCCGACCGACGTGCACAAGAGTCTGCTGCGGATCCGGGAGCGCAGGCTGGCGACCTTCATCCCATGGGGGCCAGCAAGCATCCAGGTCGCCCTCACCAAGCGCAGTCCATACATCCCCATGAGCCACCGTGTGAGCGGTCTCATGCTGGCAAACCACACAAGCATTGCCACAGTAAGCCTGGAAACTCCCTGCCCAACCTGTGTGCGATCCCAAGAGCTAACAAAGCGCGCGCAGCTCTTCAAGAGAATCGTCCGACAGTATGACGGTATGCGGAAGCGCAATGCCTTCATGGATTCGTACAAGAAGACCGCACCGTTCTCCGAGAACCTGAACGAGTTTGATGAGGCGCGCGAAGTCGTAGGCGACTTGATTGCGGACTACGAAGCTGCTGAGGATGCAAACTATCTCAACCCGGACCTGGGTGACAAAGCAACCACGGCGGACACAGACAAACGTGTTGCCTGATTATTTTAGAAGGAAGCGAGTTTGTATAGTTCTTTGCAGCAGATGGGGGTTGGCGGCTATGGCTGAGGCGTTATTCTCAAAGGATGAAACTGTAGGTACTGCAACAGGAGTTGTTGGAGTTTGGTCTGGGTGGCTCATTTCTCTATGCACGGGATGATAGGCGTTTTGTGGTGAGATACCTGTCAAATTGAGCCAGACATCTCAATAGTTGCCGTCTGGGTTTTATTCTCGTGTATCCCACGCTCTTGTTCTTCAGGCCTCAATTTGATACCTGGCCAGGCTCGGAAGTCGTCAATCAAAAGTCCCTCACACCCCCTCCACATGACGTGCCTTTCGCTGTCTTGTGTGCCTTGCAGGCCTTGCGTGCGATCGTCTATTAAACCTTCGATCAGATTCGGTAGGCGATCGCGTGGGGCAAAATGGTGCGGCTCAAAAGGCCCCCTTCAATAAGGTGCTGCGGGAGCGGGAGGGCGACCCGCTGTATTTGACGTCAACCCTCTAAACCTTCTGTGGCGCCGCTGTACTGTAGTACGTGACGTCAGGTAGAACGGAGCAATAGCTCCTGGAGCTCTACCCAGGACCTCACATGCCGACTACAAATATCTCGAAGCTCTTTCGATTCGGTGTAACTTTTCCTTTGACAACCTCATCATCGAATAATTCCACGAGTCCTTCTCAAAAGACATTAAGAAAAAAACCAACCATTCGACTCCACCAACCACCACACCTCACACTTCTACCAATCCCAAACAGTAAGCCCAGTCACTTCTACCAGCATGCTCTCTGCAGAACGTGTATAAATTACTAACAATGCCCCAGAAATGTCTTCCAACGCCGACAAGATCGCTGAGGCTCAGTCCAACCTGCCCCTCCCCGAGCAGCCCCCTGTGGCCTCTGACTGGCAGTCCTCGGACGCCCGCAACGTCAACGTCGGAGCCGGTGGCGTCGCCAGCGACATCTCTACCGGTGCTGGAGCCACCTCGGGCCTGCGCGAGCCTGCTTCCAAGGGGGCTGATGTCGACCTGGGCGGTGTTGGTCGTCAGGGCAAGGAGGGTTTGGAGAGCGTGCCCAAGGATGCTACTTCATAAAGGACCCTGGTTCTTCATGGGGGAGATTTTTCAATGAAGGATGGATGGGAGCAAGCATGGGCTGGCGTTTATAGGGATGGATGGTCTCTGGAATCTTGACAGCTGACGGTTGCTACCGATGTAGCTGATCATCAATGATTTTGATTAACCGTTACACATGCTCGTGCTCTTTTTGTTATTAATTTTTGTGCTCGCCATTTTGTTATCCCACTTGCAGTACGTTGAGTAGAAGAGCCCAACGTTTGCTCTGGGCTACCGTCTTGCAGCACAGCAGTCTGGTGGCCACTACCAACGTGAAGCCGAGCGGAATTGAATTTAGTGTTGTAGTATATCACATCACTTGGTCCTACACAGAACGGCCCACGGCCATGTACGTTTTGAATGTGTATATTTGTCGTGTTCGCGCAGGCAGTCTTATGATGCTCGGTTCGGGTTCAACAATATCTATTATGGAGGTCATTTGTCTTTGTCTGGTCCTTCAACTCATGCAGGCAGCGATGAAATAGTGTTTTTGTGGAAGTAACCGAATGTTGTCCACTTTCAGCTCCTTGCAATGTATTTTCCCTTGTGCATACCCTCAAGGATCGAGGTAGGCCTAGGCCCAGTGAACTCAGGGGTTTTCTGTCTTACTGTCGATATCCATACACCAAGACAAAGGCTTCCCTTGAGAGGCTGTGCCGGTATTTTTAGGGTTCAGTGTTGTGGAATTGAGGGTGTGCCTTGGGAGTCCTTGGCCCCTTCCTCTGTTCACTACAAGACAAGGTTCACGATACTTACCTGAAGAACTTCACTTTCCTGCTTAGTCGTCCCTGCTTAGTCGGCCACAACCCAGCATTTTGGTTTTTTCCAGGCTCAATCAAGGTAAGAAGCATTTCCTTCTCTTCTGAAATTTTTCATCTTCCAAAGCCGGCACTTGGAACCCCTACAACCCCATTCATTACCACACCTCACTCTTGTCTTCTCTTGTTGGCTCCCCTGAAAGAGGATATGCCCAACATCTCTGTGTCATATTAAATTGTTTCATTCCTCTGTCTGACTCCTCCAGGTTAGGAGGAACAAGGAAGAAACTTGACTTCAGTATCATCACCCCAGCACAGCGAGGTATTGACTATTGGATCATGAACAGGCTATAGCACCAGCCATTCCAGCAACACTGGCGCTCAGTCTCATCAGCGTATATTCCTCTGACAATTCGGCCTCGTTGTGGCTATTTCCTCTGAGCGCGCCGTCTGTTTGTCACAGGGCACGAGTTGGCGACCACATCGAGTGTAAGCAACCCCTTCTCCCACCGCGCCTTCTCCTGTCAACTCTCTCCTCTTGCCCTTACTTCCTCTCCCCACCAAGATCAACTTTTGGACTCTGTCACTCCGCTGCAACCTAGATTTCTCGATCTCTAATTCTTCCAGGACACCTCCTAATCACAGGTAAACGACAGAGCCGTTCGTGACTGGGATCCTTCCTACAGTCTGTCAACTGTGTCGATACCGAGCGCTCCTGCCTCCTTACCTCCTTCAGCCACGGTAAGTCATTGTATGCTCCCGTTTCTTGAGTCGATTCTTGAGAGCAGTCTACTCCCTCCTGCAGGACATCATTTCTTTTGCTCTCCTAGCTGCTCAGTATCGAGAAGAGGTTTCTTCTGGCTCCGCGACGCGTCCCCCACGTGTCCCCTCGTGGATCTGGATATCGGTCCTGGCACACAGCCTCAACCTTGTTTTGGTTTGAGGACTTGAGTAGTGACGATGCTGATCTCTCTCGCGCAGTCTCTAGGGCTCGTGACAACTCAGTCATCGCATCCGTTCATCAAAATGTCGAATGCTGCCGAGGAGCAGGCCGCCTTTGAGGCCGCCGCCAAGGCTGCCATGAGGCTCGAACTCGGCGCAGCTCGACTGGACGACCTCGCCATGGATGACGGCGAATTTGGACGTCGAAAGGCTCGTAATTTCCAACACCCTCCTACCTTGACAAGCGCAGACGTGCCCGCCCGCCAAGCTGGCGCTGTCAACTCCCGCTGGCAGCAAGCCATCGAGCGCGGTGATTTCGAGGATGATGATGCCGTTATGGTCGCTGGCGTGGACCCCATGTTCGATGGCCAGTTGGCCCGCGCTCGTCGTGCCGCCGCCGGCGGTGCCATGTTGCACCCGGGCCACAACTATTCCGGCGGAGGAAATCAGAAGCCATTCCCGCCTTTCGACCGCATTGGTAATGGCAGTGGCAATTCCCAGGCTGCCCTTCGAAACGGAGGCCGCGGTGGTCGTCCCGGTGCCCCTCCAGTCCGCAGCGGCGGCGACAAGCCCGTCAACTCCGGTGCCCCGCTGTCCAACGATGTGCGCTCTAACCAACCAGCCGCGTACCGCCCACAGCCAAAGCCGCGTTCGAAGCCCACAGCTCCGAAGCCCACAGCTCCGGAGCCAACAGCTCAGAAACCCACGGCGCAGAAATCCACGGCCCAACCCGCCAAACTGCCCGCTCCGAAGCCTGCCCAAGCTGTGCCGCCTCGGCCGGTTGCTGCTCCCCCGCGGAGCACAGCTCAACCTGCCCAAGCTCAACAGGCCCCAGTCAAACTAGCCCTGGCTCAGCCTTCTCCTGCTGGACCCCCTCACAAATCTGGATCGCAAGACGGTCAACCAAAGACTCCGTCCCAGGTCCCTCTGGTCCTGCCGGATGGAGCTTCAACGATCTTGCAGCTGCCCATCACGGTCCAGTCGTCTGCTTTCAAGAACAAGGGCCAGCAGACAGGAATCATTTTCCTGGTCAAGGCGCGCCTTGAATCGGACGACATGCTCATGTTGTCCGTTAAGGCATTTGGGATGTCTGAGTTTAAGCATCCCATCTCGACACTCAAGCATTTGATGACAACCAATTCCCAGAGCGGTGAAGTGATGCTGATGTTCCAGCTCTCGGGTAACATCAAACTGTACTACACAGTCTCACTCGGCAGCCTTGCGAGCATGTCGTCCTTGATCGAGGCTATTAGAGGGCTGCAGGAGCGCCAGAAGATGACACGGGGCGTCAAGGCCGAGGCCACGCCTCCCCTGAGCCGAAGACTTCTTCCAAGCATCTGGTGGATCCTCCCAAGACGCCCCCGTCCTTGAAAATGCCTTCGAAGGACCCCGAGGAACTTCTGATCGAAGTCACCCCTTCAGCCCCAGAGCCGCAGCCTGCCTCGCCGGCTGAGAAGCTAGGCGCTCGGCTACGCCTCCCAGCTGACATTATCGAGGAGATCGTGGAACTGGTGATGGAGAACGCCAAATACATGCACAAGAGCAACCCCGGAAGCATCACTTTCGATTCCATCCGCTCTGTGATTGGAGGCACTTCATCAGCAGTCATGGCGCACCACAACCAGGGCTTTTCCCAGCTGAGTGCAGACCAGCAGACCACCATCGTGAAGGAGTACTGCTTGCGGAGCGTGGAGCAGGCCTTCCTAGCCAAGCTTGCCCAAGACGCCATGTTCTTGGACCAGTTGATGGCCGACGAGGAGCGCGCCGCGCCAACCCGCCTGCCCGAGAAGCCGCAGCCTCCCACCGATCAAGAGCGCACGGAAACCGAGGCACAGGGCCCTCCGAAGCATGCGAGTTCCATGAAGCCCAGCTACCACATCCAGGAGCTGATACGCATGCGTGATTCAGCAGTCGAGCCTCCCGGCTGGCTGGTTGACCTCGGCTACCTACCAAAGGCAGGCCGTCTGGAGCAACAGCAAAAGCGGGGTCGGTCCCTTCGGTGGGACGACCGTCATGAGAAGGTGCGACCTGTATCTGTTGCGCAAGGTAAGAAGAGCGAGCATACACAAGATATCTCGACAGCTCGATCCAATCGCTAATAATTCCCGTGTTGTAGCGGTGCGTGCAGTGCAGCCTGCCAGTGTGGCGACCGGACCTGTGGGCCAGGAGGACATGAAGGGCACGAGCGTTGAGACTGGAACCCCAATGATGAACCTTGATTTCAACAACCCGGAGCCTTGGACTGCTGGTCGCAAGTTGATGGACGGCAGCACTGACAGCCACGACGAGACATTCCCAGCACCAGGTATCCGCATCGGCCAATCCACTGCCGACCACGGAAACGACAATGTTGCCGGCTCTCGTCCCGGAGGAGGCACTGGCAACGCATCCTGCTCCCCTCCCAAGGGCCTCGCCAGCTCTCGATACAATGTGGGCATTGTGTCGCCTGTCTCGAAGTCGCCGTACCTGCAGGACCTGCAGGAACTCGACGCCCACTACGGCAACGACACGGCAAGTGAGGGGGCGGTGGCCAAGGTAAGCGAGGACTTTGGGCGCCTGGCACTGTATTGAAGCTGAGGGAAAGCTGTCGTTTCCATGGTCGGAATCTGGTACTCGGGAGCGGTTGGTGGATTTGGAATGATGTGCAGTACGGAGCGGAACTCGAGAGAATAACTTGCGGAGCTTGGGTCTTGATAGTGCTGACTGCCTAGATCTGTCCATCAGTCGAGAGACTTGAGATAAATGAAAATTCAGAAACGGTTTTCAGACGTGGGCGTTTGTATCGACCTTGGTGGTTCAGGATTCATGTGAAGCTTTACCAAAGCTGCTGAGCGCTTCACTCTCGACAGGTTGAAGGCGCGCACTTGTTTTGCTACTGTAGCGCCCGTTCCGAACTTCCACCACCCATCCAGCAGCGCGTCCTCCCCCCTCCCTCCCCCCTCCCTACTTGTGATGGCCCCTCGCAGATTGCCCCCCAAAACCCATACGCCTTTCTCCTCCTACCCAACTGGGTTTTGTAAAATTGCAAAGAGAGATCACGCATGCACCCAGCTCCCGTCTTCCCTGGACGTCACCACCTCGTCCACGGCAACCCTCGCCCCGACAATCTCCTCCCCATTCGGCAGATCATTCTCGACCGCCCGCCTGTCGCCTTCCTCCTCCGTTGCTGCGATGCCCGCGCGCACATGCCGGGCCGCGAGGCGCCTGCGCGCGATGGCGGGTGCGACGTCGACAAACCAGACCTCGTCCATGAGCTGGGCGGCGGTGCGCCAGGGGTCTCGGTCGAGGGCTATGTAGTTGCCCTCGAAGATGAGGACGCGGTGGGTGGGGAGGATGCGGATGTCGTCTGGTTTGGGGTCCTTGATGGCGTGGTCGAAGGAGGGGGCCAGGATTGTGCCGGGGGGATAAGAGGAGGAGGAGGGTAATGTTGTTTGTATGCCTTCTTCTCCTTGCATCCTGGGAAGGGGCTCGCGTAGGGACTGCACGAGCTTGAGGAACGAGGCGCCGTCAAAGGTGAACTCTGCGCCGCGGCGGGCGTGGGCGGTCACCGGGTCCGGCATGGCGGAGAGCTGGGCGCGGGTGAGGTGGTAGCCGTCCATGGGCACGAAGGCAGCTATGGGCGTGGGAGAGGGGGAGGGCTGGCCTGTTGCTGCTGCTGATGCTGCTGCTGCTGCTTCTGCTGCTGTGTGGGACTGGTGGCGGGTGTTGATGCCCTTGGTGATGATCTGGGAGAGGGTTGTCTTGCCTAGGAGACCGCGTTAGGCCCAAAGCTCCAGTGATGTGAGAGAGAGATGAGAACCAACCTGAGCCTGGTATACCTCCGATACCGATCACTGTGGTCCCATGTCAGCATTGTATTCATGTAATGTGTGTGTCCTTGTATAACTATCGTGCGTGATCCTTTTGAGTGGAGAGTGCTGGAGCGCAGCGTGGCTGGCTCACTTGAGCTCAGAAGGGAAGCTTTCCTTGATTGAGTGGAATCTGAATGCCCGTCATACCATCCCTCACACCATTGCAAATTGATACCAATGAGAAAGAGAGGCCGAGAATATCTTGAACAAGGTTCATATTTCCAGCGGACTCCTGGGGCACACTCACTCAGACGGCGTTCCGGTGGCGTCTGCAGGAACTTGTCCCAGGCCTTGTCCACGAGCCTCTGGACCTGTTCGTCCATGATGTTCTGGAAGTTTGTTTTCTTTTCTAAATAGCAATCAAGAATATGTATAGGGGAGAAATCACACGTAGTATGAATGCATATATGTATGTGTAAGTTTCAATTCTTCTTCTCTGCTGGATGTGAGAAGTGTGAGGAGGGGGAAAATACGGTCGGATGTGTTGAAGTGCGGCGAGCGGGGCCTGCGAGGCTGAAAGACGACGTCAACAAGGCCCCACGGCAAACTCCACGCCTCCACCAAAAATCCAACCACACACACACCCTTGCCTTGTCCTCGATTCAGCAAACCAACCACGAGCGGGCCACGAAGTTGAATCTCGTTTCCTGACGAGCTCATGTCCCTGCAACCGTTTCTGCATAGTTTGCGTTGAGCAAGATAAGAAAAGGGACAAGATCATTTCGAAGTTACTTGCCTAACGAATTCTGCTTGGAGTCAACCTTTCTGCTGGGCCAGGGTTCTGAGGCGAGACAAAGAAGAGAGAGAGACAAAAAAAAATAAAAAATACTATAATAAGAACCTCCGCCCAGGAGGGGAAAAGAACACCGAACAGAAATGGCCGACGACGAGGACATCGACCCGGGCCTCATGGCTATCGCGCTCTCCGACTCAGAGGACGACGACACCACCACCACTCCTGCTGCCGCCGCCAACGGGTCCCAGCCCAGATCGAGGACGGAAAACGGCAGCACCGCAGCACCGAGGGACCGCACAGGCCAGACGGAGGAAGCATTCCAGGCCGTCAAGGCATCGTACCGGGCCAAGGTTGAGAATGGCGAGGTAATGTCGTTTGCTCTGCAACCCCTGCTCCCTCCCGTTCCAGCAGACCAATAACCTTTTCTCTCCCCCCCAGCCCTTCCTTTTTCTAATTGGCATATATGTGTACCGAACTTTGTAGATATGGAGAACCGTCAAGGTACCTTTAGGCCAGCGCAGGGTTTCCAAGCAAGAGGGCCAGGAGATCCTACATGCCGTGGAGGAGCTGTATTTCTACAGGCGGTTCGATGAGGCCGTTGCATTCATCGGGCGGGTGTTGCAGGGCGCAGAGGGGGGAGAAGAGGGAGAAGGAGGGAGAGGAGGGGCGGAAGGCCTGGATGGGGATCTGAGGGCGCTGCTGAGGACGTATGAGACGAGGTGTAGGGAGAGGTTGGCAGGTCGGGGTGCGACTTGAAGCCCGTGATGTTGTCAAGTTTGAATTAAGTTGGAACACAGTGGAGGTTCTGCAAGTGGACATGTGGTCTAACCTCACGATGCACATATATGTAAATAAATCTGAAGATGATGGTGATGGTGATGATGTTCGGTATGCCCGAGCAGAGTGTATGCCATTATCCTGTTTGGATATAATGTGTTCTATCCTCTATGCAAATCCCACAGAGCCGATTAGACCCACTCGAAGGGGGTGGGATTATGTAGTAATAGTGTAAATCAACCAGACCGCCCCTCTCTTCTATGCCTTTAGAGAAGTTCCGAGAACGCCGCGTATCTTGATGTAGCCCCGTAGGACCACACTCTTCCCTTTTTTTTTTTGGTTTCACTCCCCCGAAAACAGCCGCTCTCTAGATTCCCCCGCCCCGGATTTTTTGGTTCTTCGTTCGGAATCGTCGGAAAAAGTCAACGCTATGCTGTGTGGTGTATTTCAAAGAAGGAGTTGTGTGCGTGTCGTAGCATCATCTCGAAAGTGAGGATGATGCTGCTGCTGCTGAAGCTGAAGTTTGCTGATGCTTGCTGATGCTTGCTGATGCTTGCTGATGCTGGCTGCTGGTGGCTGTCGAGCTGTCGAGCGGGAGGCCCTGCAGAGGCAGGATGACATTCGATCCATGCCGTCGAGAAAATGAAGGGAGGGATGTACGTAATTGTACAGGAATAGCCCTTGACCCCAACCGCCGCCGACTATGCAGCGACAGCCAGCGCGCCGGCAGTGACACCCGTGCGCTCGCGCTCCCTCTCCTCGGCAAAGACCCTCCTGCTCATGGCCAGCACGGCCTCGAAGCCCTCCTTGCCCTTGATGGCGTTGTCACGGAAGCGGCAGACGGAGAAGTCCTCGATCTTGTTCTTGATGCGCTGCCAGCCGCCGCACAGGGCGGTGATCCTGGCCTCCTGCTCAAAGGCGGTCTGGGCGCCGCCGTTGACGGGCCTGTAGACGACCGTCTCCTGGCAGTTGATGACGTTGCTCCAGGTCAGGTTCCACGAGACCATGGTGACGGTGCGGCCGGCCGGGTCGACGTACGAGGTCTCGAAGACGTGCGACTCGTCGCCGGCGCCGATGAGGGCCTTGATCCACTCCGGCGCCGACTGCCTGCAGGTGATGAGCCGCTCCGTGCGCAGGATGCCCGTGGCCGGGTCGACGTGCCGCGCGAGGGTGTCGACTGAGGTGACGTGGGTTGACTTGTCGTTCCAGGGGCAGTACTTGCGCCAGTTGGCCGTCGACACCTCCTCCCACGAGTAGTTGAAGGTGTGGGAGCTGCTGAAGACCTTCATGTTCGCGGCCTATCGTAGGAATTCGCACAGCAGATGTGAAGGTGTGTGTGTGTATCTCGTGTGTGGATGGGAAGGAAGGAAGCGGTTGATCCGCAGTCGAGAGAGGGGTTTGTTCGGGGTCGACGGGTGGTGAGCTTTTTCGCCCCTCGATGTGGATGGCGTCGGGGTTTTTTAATCGCCGGCAGATACGCTCTCTCCGTCTTTCTATTTCTGTCTTTCTTTCAGACTCGGGATGTCAAACGGGAAAAAAAGAGGTCAGATCTATTCAAAGAGTGAACCTCAGATCGGTGACGGAGAAATTAAAGAAAGTCGTCGGGCCAGTAATATGAGAGCCCTCTGTTTTGTCTTCGTTGGAGGAGAGAGGAGAAGGGAGAAGAAAAAAAGATTGTGTAACCGAAGACAGGAAAAAAAACAAGCGATGCGCGGTTTTGATAAGTGTTTCCAGTTTTTTCTCCGCGGGCACGAAATCTTATCGGAAACGCGAACCTGGTCCAAAAGATCTTTGGTGGCTATTGAACCTCCCAGCCAATCAGAGGCGCTACATTTCGCGGAAAAACGGGGAAAATTCAGGGTCGAGAACCACGGCAAAGCCGGTCAAAGGGGACCTGCCAGGATCCGAGGTATATCAGATGCTCACTTTGATCATGTGTGAAGCTGTTAATGCACATGCACCTTGGCACATGCGTAGGAAGAAAAACGCTACCAGTGAAGGTTTTTTTTCTTTTTTTCTCTCGTTTTTCTCGCCTCTGTTTCTTTTTTTCTCCTCTTTCTCCTCCTTATCCCTCCCCACGTCCGGCACGGGGGCCCCACAGATGAGCAGCGCGATCGGCTGGCCGAGATGCTCGTGTGCTCTGCTGCTTGTCTGAGTAAGGAATGCGGAGGCGCAGAAAGGCAACCAGAGAACATTATTGGCACCCGGTCGCTGCCGATCCACTTCTCTTTTTTTTGTCCCTGTCTGCCACCGCTCCAATGCTGTCATACCCGTCATAGCCGTGATCTTCCTCGCCCCCTTGGCCCGGAGTGGCGACCCCTTTCACGTCAGATTGACGTCTCCAAAGTGTCACGATCGTCAATCTGTGTGTTTGGGGTAGTTGTGTTTATAGAATCATAATGATTGGGTGCTTCTTCATTGTTACTATAGTATCGTCTACAGTTGCATGGGTAGCATCACCACTGGGGACGGACTGGAATTTTCGCAGCAGTCTGGAACCAGGACATGTATGATATCAGAACAAAGAGCAGCATCCATCATCGATATGCTCAGCGGATAACACGTGTAGAGAGAAAGACTGGTCTTATTTCTGATCTCGGGACACACCATGGATGCGTGTGAGTTGTGACTTTTACCATCATATACTCAAAAACTTCTGCATCACATAGGGCCCTCGAAACCCAGCAAACCAGTGTATACAACTAGAAGTCGTCTCCCCTGCTGATGACCTCCTTGCAGGTAGGCCGGAGCAGGATGGTCTGTACCGCTTGTCAGTATTCTCAAAACATGTTAGAAAGGAAAGGCGGGGGGGGGGGGAGGCGGGCAGCAACTTACGTGCTCGAATTGGGCAGTGTAGGAGCCCTTCTTATCCACCAGGGGCGGGTAATCCTGAACGATGCCGTTGCTGACAAGGTTATTGAGCTGTTCGTTTTCCCTGTGGTCAGCCTTTGATCGATGTTATGATGATGATGAGAGTCTTGAGAAGACCTACACCTAGCAAATACTTCTCACAGCCGATGCGGTCCAGATACCTGCGGCACCAGGGCAAAGTGCCAAAGTTCTTCTTGATGGTGCTCAGGAGGGACTTGGCCGATGACAGCCTCAGGTCGACCTTGGGCGGGTCCGCCATGAGGGCGTAGTGCGACACCTCGCCCTGGTCCCTCACGTAGCCGTTTCCGGTGCTGCCAAAGGTCTCGATGGCGAAGACGTCACCCTCCTCCATCTTGGTCTGGTCGTTGCTCTTGACGATGGGCACGCTCTTGTCGCCGTGGATGCTGTAGGGGTGGATGGTGTGCCCGCACAGGTTGCGGATGGCCTTGATCGGGTACGTCTTGCCGTCCAGCTCCATCTCGTAGCTCTCCATGGTCTCCTGGATGGCCCCGCCGATCTCGCCCAGGCGCGCGTCGATGCCCGCCTCCCGCACGCCCGTGTTGGTCGCGGCCTTGACCGCCTCCAGCAGCGGGTCATACTCGGGCTCGAACGCCATCGTGAAGGCGCTGTCGACGATGCGCCCGCCCACGTGCACGCCGATGTCGATCTTGATGACGTCGTCCTGCCCAAACACCATCTTGTTGCCCGCGTTGGGCGAGTAGTGCGCCGCGATGTCGTTGAGGTTCAGCCCCAGCGGGAAGCCCATGCCGGCCTTGATGGCGTCGCCCTCCTCCAGGCCCTGGTGGCCCACCAGCGCCCGCACGCTGTCCTCGATGCCGTTGGCGATCTCCGTCAGGCCCATGCCCGGCTGGATCCACTTCTGCGCCCACTGCCGGACCTGCCGGTGCGTCTCGGCCGCCTGGCGGTAGTCGCTCAGGAAGTCGTCGTTCAGCCGGTCCAGGTGCCGCTTCTCCTCGCTCGTGATGCGGAAGCGGTTCTCATCCCCCGTGTACTCGACCTCCTCGCCCGCCGGATACGTGTTGTTGGGGAACAGCTGCGACATGAGCACGCGCGGCGGGTCCGACTGGACGGTCGCCTTCTTCTTCTTCTTCTTCTTCTTGTTCTTCTTCTTCTTCTTTTTGGCCTCGCCGGCCCCCGCGCCATCTACCCCACCGGCGCCGCCTTCGTCAGGTTCGTCGTCAGACCCATCGCTATCTGCGTCACCAGCAGCATTGCCGTGGCCGTTTGTGGTGGCCTTGGCCGTCGAGTTGCCGTTGGTGGCACCGTTCTGCACTGTCCTCAAAACGTCAGAAATTGGGCAGTCTTCAGGTCGCGCATATGTGTGCACTTTTCCCAACGACGGGTGGTCGATTACCTGTGAGCTTTTCGAGCTCCTCTGTAGGAGGCTTGGCTGCCATCTTGGACGTTGATCTCTTGGTGGGAACAGACAGACCGCGTTCCAACAAAAGATTTGGTGGTGAGGGGCAAGCCGACATTTATGCTGCGTAGATAGAGGACAAGACGTTATCTTAGCTCTGTTCGGACCCGCCTCCGCATTTGCTGTGCCACTGCTGACTACTGCTTTCTCGCGTGCAATTGGACATCTTGACCTTTTATGTTCACGTGAAAATTCTCGGGGAAGTATAGGAATCCGTATACATGTCACGTTTTTCACGTGAACCTCCCTCCTCCTTCCAGTCAGTACTCATTGTGGAAGATTCTCGGGAAAGTATAGCAATCCGTATAACAGTCACGTTTTTCACGTGAATTTTCCCTCCTCCAACCAGTCAGTACCCATTTTGCGTAAGGTTCTGTTCGGTCTCGGTGATTATTGCGACATCGAATGTACCTGCTTGCATAATGACACAATCTTTTTGTATCCTTCAGACTTCTAGCATTCAGACAGTGTTTATCACATAGTAGCTGTTAAATTATCTATCCAGCGGCCCATTCGGTTCAAGCAAGCTTTTTTGGAGGTTGAAACTGCACTGCTGTTGCTGCTGCGGCGAGGTCTGTCGAGCGCTGAAATACTGTACCACTGTTCCACTGTGGCTGGTGCGAATACGCTGTTGGTAGTGAAGCACAGCCACCTTTTACTGCTGTACCACAGCGTGCATAGTAAGTAACTGTGGTACCTCCTCAATGATGTCACGGGGCAGGTCCGATGTCGTCCTCCTCTATGGAGATAACAATTTCGCATTTTGTCCCTCAAGAACCACAACAACCCCTCCTCCCCTCCTTATGGTCCGATCTCCCAGCATCTCTCTTCACCCTCCCAAACCTTCAGGCTGAAGCAAGCCCAGGGAGGTAGGGATGAGGAATGCCAGCCCGCATCGCCCCGTTCCGTGCAGCACTGCACTCCCAGCTCCCAGTCGGCGGCCATGTCTGCGTACCCAAGCAGCAGCGGCAGCAGCAGCAGAGGAGGAGGAACACGAGGCTCTTCCACGCCTCCCCTCTCCGCCGAGATGACATTGATAGCAAGAATCATTATGAGACCCTGCAGGTACAGACAGACGCCTCACCGCAGGAGATAAAAAGTATGGCACAATATTCATCCACGCCCTTCTCTGTCCGTTCCAGCCCCCTGGCCTAATTCAAAAGATCTATTTAACAAACAGACCACTGACCTCGAAAACTCTCATCCTCTCCCCAACAAATTCAGATCCTTCTATACCCTCTCCAAGAAGCACCACCCAGACCACAACCGCTCCGACCCCCACGCCAGCCGCCGCTTCATGCGCATCAGCGAGGCCCACAGCATTCTCTCCCAGCCAGACCAGCGCGCCCGCTACGACCGTGACGTCCTCCGCCTGCACTCCCACGGCCACCATCATCCCCATCACCACCACCACGGCCCTGCACGAGGCGGCGCCAGCTATTCCTCCACGGGCCCCGTCGGCTCCCGCCCCGCCTCTGGCCTCTCCCGCCGCCGCGGCACCTTCCGTGGCCCCCACCGAGTTTCTACCGGTCGGGCGGCTGGGGCGCACACAGCGCCAAGAGGAGCCAGGCACACGAGGAGTCCACCAGTGGCGCGTGGAGGACGGCCAGCGGACACAGCAGGGGGCAGACCCAACAGCAGCAGGAGGAGGGGGAGGATTCACGGCAGGTAGCTACGGCACCGCCGGCGGGATGGGACCCGGCCAGGAACCGTTCGGAAAGGGCAGCGGCTCGGGCGCAGGGGATATCCCGCACTTCGACAGGGCGGCCAAGGAGGCGCACACGCGCACGCAGGCGAGGGTGGACGAGATCAGGGCCAGGAGGATGGCGAGAGAGTTTCGGTTTACCGGATACAAGGACTATACCGAGTTCGGGAGCTTCTTTGCCATCCTGGCGGTGCTGGGTGCCGCGATCGGGTTGCCTTACTTGGCGATGAAGGGGTGGAACTCGGGAGGCAAGGAGAAGAAGAAGAGCAAGAAGGCGGCGGCGGCGGCTGGTACAGGTTGAGAGAAATCTAGTCGTGACGGCGGATGCCTCACAGAAGGAGAATCTTCGAGGTGTTGTCGTTCCTCCAGGGGGACGCAAAGAGATCCACCCCTCATGTACATAGTACGCCGCATGCGTATAGCATCATGAAGTCACAAAATAAAGAACAAAAAACAAATTTCCAGTACAAGATTACCATGCGCCCACTCTCGCAGGGAACCAAAGCGCGCTACAAATAGATCAATTTACCTGCGAGGCGCGCTCTCATCTAGTTGAACCTCCCAAAATTCCTATTGTGTCCCCCCCCCTCCCAGATGCTAACCATTCTAAGCTGCGAAATCGAGTTTGATACAGGGCATGTGGTTTCTCAAGACGGAACAGAAATAGTTGCGATCCATTTCAAATGTTCCCGTGGAGAAAGATCCAAGCCAGAACCGCCGGGTGACCAGCAGTCAGTCGCCTGCCACAAGGTTTTGAGACCGTTTAACCCTCGAAGGTGAGGCTGGCGCCGACCTGTATATCAAAGTGGATCAGTTTTCATCCGGCACAGGGAGGAGGGCCGTTTTCAAGAACAGGGGTGATCATAATAATACCTTGTGGGTAGCCTGGTCCAGCTTCTGGGTATCAAAAGAGGCACCGACGCCGAGGGTGACACCGGAGCGGAGGAGGACGTTGTAGGAGACGGCGGCGATACCACGGTCGTTGATCTTGCCCTGTAGAAGGTGTCAATATTTTGTACCACACGCATATATTCTATCGCTTCTTCTTCTTCCACGTAGGGGGCGCTGCGACGAACCTTGGCGAAGGAGACAGGGTCGATGCGGTACTTGGTGGCGACCTCCAGACCGACGGTGTTGGCAGGAGACTTGGAATCCCAGGAGGCCTTGGCGCCGGCCTCGACCATGGGGTTGACCTTGTGGTAGTACGAGGCGGCGAAGACGCTGCACTTGTCGGTGGCGGTGACGGCGGCAGTCCAGGTGGGCTGCTGGAAGCCGACGGCGGCGGCAAAGGTGGTGATGCCGGCCTTCTGGACGTCGTAGCCGGCGGCGGCACCGGCCAGGAAGCCCTCGTGGCCGATGACGGCGTCGATGTTGGCGGTGGGGCCCTTGAGCAGGTCGGTGAAGGTGCGGAAGTGGAACTTGGGCTGCTTGAAGTACAGGTTGAACTTGGCGCCCCGCTTCTGGCTCTCGGGCAGGAAGGAGAAGGCACCCTCAAGCTTGAGCCCCTTGGTGACGTTGTCGGCGGCCTCGATCTTGGTCTCGAGGGCGTTCAGGGTGTTCCACGACTGGGTGACGGTGAGGCCTAGCGATGGCGAGCGCGCCTGAATCAGCAATTGTGTCCATCCGTCCGGGGCAGCCAGGATGCTGAACAGGACGCGGTTCCGGTACTAGCGGAATGCGACCCCGTCCAGCTCGAGGAGGTACGTCGCGGGCGGCTCGTAGCACGGCAGCAGGACGCGGTCGTCGCGAGGAGGAGCGCCAGGTGCTGAAGCAGCAGTAGCAGCAGTATGGTTGGCATTACCGTTGATCTTGTCCGTGTACTTTCCCTCGACCTGTTTGCAAAACACCACCCCAAGAACCACAAGTGTCAGCCGCCGGATGGTTTGAACATTGATTTACATTTTCGCACCCGCCACTGCAGCATATTCTGTCGCAGTGACTTGACAAGGGTAACAGAACCAAGGTTTAATCGTACCGCGCCGGAGGTGTTCTTCTCGTGGCTGCTCTTGCCGGTGACCTTGAAGGCGACATTGTTGGGAGTGTTGCTCTTGACCTCGATGGTGCCGGCCGAGAGGTGGTAGAAGTCCTTGTTGAGCAACTAGAAATCGGATGGATGGAGGTGTGTACGAGTTAGTCCTTGGTCATTGAAGCACATAAGAGAGAGGAGAGAGAGGGGGAGGAGGGAAAAGGGGACGAGCTCCTTTTCCCAAGAGCATCGGTTGGCTAGGCAGGATGAAGGGCAGAGGGGCTTCAAGAGGGAGGAGGGAGGATGTTGAGGTATTACTGACGTCGTTGGCCGACTTGGCAATGTCAGAGAAGGCTGGGATAGACATCTTGACTGCTGGCGGTCTTGACGGTAGATGAAAATGAGAATTGAGGTGTTCTAGGAAGATCTCAAAGTGTGGTCAATAGTGTTGACTTGCGAAAAGTGTCAAGAGCAGGAGGGAAGTCTCGCGTCAGTTGTAGTAGGTTGGGAAAGATATGGAGCTTGGGATGGATGGAGCTGTTGGGGCCGTTCGCAAACAATGCGACGAGAAATTTGATTCCGCAACACGGCGCGGGCGGTCCTGGGGGAGCTCTGGGCCCCTCTTCATTGGCTGTCGACAGCCGAAAGAATGGGTATCCTGACCTGACTAACACCTGCAGCAAGGCAGGGGGCACCTCTTGCATGGAATAGTCTCCCACGTGTGCACGAAGAGGCGTCAAATGGATTCAATGCATGGCCCATATAGAAATGCACTGATTCATGCAGATCATGTTGCCGTTCTTTTGCATGTTGGCCCCTGGATCAATCTTTTGCCCTTGAATAAAGACAATTTCTACGATCGATACTACCGTGTTTAAATTTGTATGCCTTCTAAGTTAAGAGTAAAACAAGCCAGGTATTTGTCTAAAGAGAATCTCTTCTGTTGATCTACCATACCAAGCTCCCAACTTGAAAAAAAAAAAAAAAAAACTTTTATTTAATCTTGTCGTACATGTTGATCTTTGGCAAAGACAGTACACGGTGCCGCACGGCCTTGGCCTTGCCTCACCCACAGGTTGTGTAGCTTACTCGACGCTGTCGTACTTGGCGTTGTGAGAAGCAATCGCACTGCAGCAAGAGTTAGCATCAATGACTTCCTCCCCCTCCTCTTGCAGCTCACCAAGAAAAGAAAAAAAAATCTGGGCGCCGACTTACCGTCCGCTAGGATCACTCTGCTGCACCCACTTGGGCACCCAGCGCATGACCGTCTCCGCACAGGTGGGCGGGAAGTGCTCGTCAAACATGCATCTGTACCAGTACGCCTCCTTGGTGTCGGGGATGTCGCTGCCCCACTCCGGCTTGGGGTTCTTCATCATCTCGTCCGTGACGTGCAGCTCCGCGTTGTCCTTGAGCGCGTCGATCCAGCCATACCCGACACCGTCCGAGAACTGCTCCTTCTGGCGCCAGAGGATCTCGTCAGGGAGGTACGCCTCGGTTTCCGGCTCGTCGGTCGTGTCGAAGGCCTTGCGCAGGATGTACTTCTCGATCCGGCCCTTGGTGATCATCTTGTCGGCCGGGTCGATGGCCATGGACGTCTCGAGGAACTGTTTTTGGTTGCCATCATGTGTTAGTACCATGTGGCACGGAATTTGGGGCTGTTTTTATTTCCTTTCTTCCATCACATACCTCCTTGTCCAGGAAAGGCACACGGGCCTCAAGACCCCACGCTGAGGTGGACTTGTTGGCGCGGAGACAGTCTGCAAGATGCAGGTTCTTGACCCGACGGACGCACTCGTCGTGGAAGGACTCCTTGTCGGGCGCATGGCCAAAGTACAGGTATCCACCAAAGATTTCGTCGCTTCCCTCACCGCTCAGCACCATCTTGATGCCCATGGCCTTGATCTTACGCGACAGCAGGTACATTGGCGTCGACGCCCGGATGGTCGTCACGTCGTAGGTCTCCAGGTGGTAGATCACATCCGACAGGGCGTTCAGGCCATCCTCGATGGTGAAGGTCATGACGTGGTGCTTGGTGCCCAGGAACTTGGCGACCTTCAGCGCCGCCTCGTTGTCGGGAGAGCCCGGGAGGCCGATGGAGAAGGAGTTGAGCTGGGGCAGGTAGGTGACGGTGGACAGGTGGTCCTCATCGTCGATACCGACCAGACCCTCGCCTCTGTCCTCGTCGCCCGTCTTCTGCTGCTGCTCCTCGGAGCCGTTGGCGGCCAGGGCAGCCTTCTTGAGGCGCAGGGTCTCGCGCTGTGCGATCGAGGCAACCAGACTCGAGTCGAGACCGCCTGACAGCAGGACACCGTACGGGACCTCGGCCATGAGCCGCTTCCGGACCGACTTCTCGAGCGTCTCGCGCAGGGTCTTGAGGTCGACGGGCTGCTGCGGCACCTTGGAGCCGTCCCACCACTTGGGCTCAAAGTACCGTGTCCTCTCGCCCGTCTTGCTGTCGTAGATGTGGCCCGGGGGAAGGCCTCGATCTTGTCGCACACGGGGTGCAGGCATTTCAGCTCGGAGCCGAAGTAGGTGGTACCGGGCTCCTTGGAGGACCAGCCCTGGTACAGGGTGGTGATGCCGATCGGGTCGCGCGCGGCTATTGTGCGGTCTTGCTTCTTGTCGTAGAGGACGAAGGAGAACATCCCGTCGAGGTACTTGGGAGCATCCAGGCCGTATTCCATGTACTACATATGGTCAATCACTTCATTCTCATATTTCCTTCCTTCTTTTTCTCTTCCTTCCTGATATGATCCGATGGGTACGACGTACTAGTGGGATGACAACCTCGCAGTCGGAGTGAGTCTTGAAGTGGTACGGGTTCTTGAGAGTCTTTCGGATCAATCGATGGTTGTAGATCTCGCCGTTGACAGCGAGTATGATGCTGCCATCCTCGTTGGTCAGGGGCTGGGCGCCGCTTTCTGCTCGATCGTCAGATGCGTACGCCTTGGTGCGTCTCGGCATAACTCACCAACACCCACGATGCTCAACCGTTCATGGCAAAGGACTGTCCCACAATGTCAGTAAACCTCGTACACAACCTTTTCTCGTCGACTGAAAGTGTTTAGTCCATACTTGTGTTGTTGCAAATGCAGCTGCCGCCTATGAAGAGATAAACATGGTCAGTTTGGGCCAAGAGCGCAATAAATTTTTGGGTGACTCAGTAGTCCATACTCCAGTCGGGTCCTCGATGGCGGATCCTGTTGTTTCCAAGAGTCAATTGGGTTATCTTCGCATGGAAAATGGGGTTTACGCACGCTTTTGAGAGCTTGAGAGCAGTGGGCTTGAACTTTTGCACATCCGGGTGCCTGAAAGAGTGCGTGTTAGCCTCACCAACCTCAACCACGATGATTCAATTGGTGGTGGGGCACAGGAATTGCCCCTCCATCACCGTTGCGTCGGGACCTACCGGTGGCACGCAAATATGCCACACATCTTGTCGGCTGTGTCTGGATATGCGCTGAGTCGTGGGATTGAGTAGAGAAAAGGCCTCCAAAGATGCAATGCGACTTTCACAGTCTGCGCAAGAGTTATGTGTAGAGAAGAAGAAGACCTAATCTGCCTGAGCTGCAGAGAAGAACGTTTGCGTAGGTGGGCGGAAGGCACGAAGAAAAAGAAGTAGTCAAGAAGCTAGTCACGAAAAGAGAGAGCTCCGTACTTAGCAGAATGAAACCTTCCCCTGGCAGAGGCCGAGTTGACTCACTCCACGGCAAATCAGCACGATTCGATTTGCTAAAAACAGGAGACTCTGGTATCTCTTGCACGAGGAACAATACGTAACGACCACATTTAATTTTTGGGTACTAGTTACGGGTGGTGTCCGATACCGGGTCCGAGGAGTCATGTTGCTCTCTGATAAGTACTCAGTATAACTGATAAGGCGGACGGGAAGCCTTGCTATCGGGCTCGCAAAGTACCGTGTACCTACCTCAGACCGCCAGGAGACCTCGTTGATGGATCGAACCACTTGGATATGTAGCGAGTCGCTTCATGTGCAGCCAGAAGCTTGTTGAATTTAGCCTTGATATTCGCCGATGGAGACGACGATCTCTCAAGCAGCCTTTTCGCGGCCGCATGACAAGGTCGCATTCCTCCGAATCCATATGCGCAAGTCTCCAATGCGCGCAATTGCGGGAGCTCGGAGTGGACCGACCAAAGTCCTGAGTGACCTACTACTGCTACCTGACTGCTTAGGCAGACGGCTGGGGAGAGCGCAGACGCAGCACTTGACTTGATCCGACATTGCATCGGGCCTAACAAATTCATCGGGCTGCGACTACGCACTTTAGTGAGCTTGAGCTTCAGAATCACACCTTGCAGCATGTAGACGCATAGCAGGCAATGGCTGCGCCGAAGACCTCTCGGATTGAAATGATCCCATCTGAGCATCTCATTGCAAAAGCGCGACTATCAGAACTCCTGACCTTGAAAATAAAACCAATGCGCAATCTTGCTTGTCTCTTTCTTGTTCAAGATCCTGTAGAGAGGCGCGCAAGAGCGCAGGAAAAACCCATGATATCTAGAACTCCATGCAATCAATCCGACCTTTGCTGTACCCATCCTTGTCCTAAAACTCCAAGAGAAAGAAGGGGAGTTCCTCCCTGCCGCATACTGAATGACGGCCATCACAACAACTGGCTGTAAAGTGTGGGATCCGCTGTGCATCATGTTGTGCCCCCTCTTTCCGGAGCGGTTTTTGTCAGTTCCTCTTCAAGGAGCAGGATTCTCCTTCACAACCCGCTTCACACGCCGCTCGTACTCGGCCCGGTCCTTCTTGAACAGGTTGTACGCGTCGGCCTGAGCAGGCGACTCGGGGTTGGGGTCGTTCAGCAGGTCTTGCACGCCCAGGAGAATCTGCTTGACGGTGATGGCTGGCTTCCACGCCTCCTCCTCGTTCAGGATCGACAGGCAGACGGTGCCGCTAGGGTAGACGTTGGGGTGGAACAAGGGAGGGACGAATTTGCCTGTGATAGCCTCTGTCAGTCACACCAGTCGATCTCGAGGGGGGCCGCGAGCGTCGGGGACTACTTACACTTGGGAGGTTTGGTCGGGTATTCTGTTTTGGAGAAGAAAAAGAAAAACTATCGTCAGCAGTTGTCCTCGAGCCACTATGTCACAGTGTGCAAGAAGACATGGGGTTGCCCTTACCGTCTGGGAACTGCATCGTCAGCTTGAATTGGCCGCCCTCCCAGATCGTGTCCTTCTTCCCTGGTATGCCGCATTCCCAGCTCTTGACATCAAGCACTCCCTGCGAGTTCCGGACAGGCTTTGCGTAGAATCCGAAGGGGTGGTCCTTCCTCCAGAGCTTGCTAATCAGGCTGTCAGCTGTGATTGTCGCAGCGCCAGAAGGGGGGGTTGTGGAGCAGGTCCTCAGGCAGACTTACCGCTCTTCCTGGAGCCTGTTCAGACATAGAGACATGACTGTGGTAGTCGATGAGCTCCTCGGTGATGGTTTCCTGTGTACGCAAGGTTGGGTGATCAAGGTTGGGGGCTGGCAGCTGTTGTGAAAAAATGGATGCGCAAGAAGGGAAGAGCAGGAGCCCAAGACAGGGTTGTCAGCTTCCTTTAAATCAAAATGCCTTGGAGGTAAAGTCGTGACTCAAAAGTGCTGAAAGAAGGACAACAAGGCACCAGATATGCAGCTTGTCAAGGAGGGGAAAAATGCAGAAAGTGGTGGAGGTGGGGGGAAGAGGTGAGGCTGAGGCGATTGCTGGTCGCCAACAAAGTGGCACTGGTGGAAAGAAGCGTCCTTTCAGGAAGCCTTGCATATTTGGGTTGCACTTGGGTCTGCTGCAGTTGGGGCAGAATCCTTCACCTTTTTCGTTGGTGCTAGAAAAGGAAGGCGGAGGCCACTGACAGGAGCCCCCAAGAGCCCCACTGACCCACCTGGACCGAGGAACCCTGCCTGTACTAGTAGCTCTGATAATCCCAGCTGCTCTGTGTGTGTGTCACCCAACCAACCCCAGAGTGCCGAACTACAGGCCTCGGCAGAGTTGGACTGAGACCAGAAAAGAATATCCATCACTGGTGGTTTTCTTTGCCAGCTGCATCAAGACCTCCTGACCTACCTGTGCCTGAATTCTGGGTAAGATATTTTTAAGCAAACATTAACTCTCTTCTTTATCTACAAGCCTGTTGCCTAAGCCTATCTTTATTGTCATCACTCGACAGTGGTCCCACCCTGCCCCGCGATTCTGATCACACACACACACACACACACACACATTCCAGACTTGGGCAATTGCAAGGATCGCACGTGAGAACGGTCAGACGTACCAGCGAGATGGCATCCAAACCCGAGGCCCCTGAAGCCTCAAGTGCTGAGCCCAAGGTGGTCACCACCGATGATAAAACCTTGGAGGAGATGGGGGATGTTCCGGACCCGGACGAAGATGACCTGGACGATCTGGATGGCATGTGATAATCAACCCCTTTCGAAGGAAACGAGATGCTGCAGCTCTTCTAACCACAAGGACACCAATAGACATGCTGGATGACTTCTCAGCAGTCAAGCTAGATGCGAAGAAGCCCGAGGTCACACCCGCCGGGCCAGGCAGGCCGTCCTCGTCTACAGCTGCCGCAGACCCGGCCAAGGTGGAGGATGATGTGCTGTCGGACGACGACTTTGCGAAGCAGCTCCAGGCCGGCATGGCTGAGCTGATGGGGGAGATGGACAGCTCGGTATTATCTCAACTCATCCCTTCCCATCCCTCGCGAGGACTTTTGAGTGCTAAAAAACACCCCACCTCAGCCGGAGATGCAAGCACAGTTTGAGAGCATCTTCAAGGAACTCGGCGCGGCAGCAGCGGCAGCCGGCGAGGCATCGTCATCCGCCCCCGCCCCCGCACCAGGCTTGGCTAGAGCCGTGAACCAGTCATCTACTGTCACTGAAGGCGGCGCCGAGGCCTCTTTCCAGGAGACAATCCGGCGCACGATGGAGCGCATGCAGGCGTCGGGCGACCAGGCAACGGCGGCGGCGGCGGCAGAGGGCGGCTCGGACGACTTCATGGCGGAGCTGCTGAAGCAGATGCAGGCGGGCGAGGGTGGGCTGGAGGGGAGCGAGGAGGACTTCTCCAAGATGCTGCTGGGCATGATGGAGCAGCTGACCAACAAGGACATCCTGTACGAGCCGATGAAGGAGCTGAATGACAAGTTCCCCGACTGGATGGACAAGAACCGAGACAAGATCTCTGAGGCGGACCGCAAGAGGTATGAGGTGCAGGAGGGGCTTGTCAAGGAGATTGTGGCAAAGTTTGAGGACGGGACGTATACGGACTCGAACCCTGCGGACAGAGAGTACATTGTGGAGAGAATGCAGAAGGTGAGCGAGCATACATATAAACGCCTGGGAAGACACGCACAAGAGGTTCCACATGCTGACCAGATGCCATTTTGTCATTAGATGCAAGCTGCCGGTTCGCCACCGCCAGATCTAGTAGGAGACATGCCGTCGGCGCAAGACGCCCTAGGTGCTCCAGACATGGATTCCTGCAACCCTCAATGAGCTCAACACACAAGAATAAACATGTTGAGAAAGTTCAGAGAGAGAATATACCCCTACCAAAGGCTGTCCCATGACAGTCTTGAGCTGACCTTGAAAACGCCGTTGGAATGACAAAAACCTAACGCCACCCTGGCCTTTGCGCCGAGATGCTGAACAAGACATATTGCCAAGCCCCAAATCGAGAGAAGCAACAGCGTCTGAATGGGAAGTCCCGTCATGATAAATCCATCTGTCCCGATGCAGCCAGATCCAGTCCCTGGTCCTGGCTCTGGCCCTGCTGCTGCTGCTGCTGGACCCCCTCTTGCGAGAGATAATCCATAAACACCGCATCGTAGTCATCATCATCGTCCACATCATCCAGCCAGTGCTGCGAGCCAGGCGGCTTCCAGCTGCGCGCCGACTGTCGCTCCGGCATCGACGCCAGGAGCGCCTCCAGCTCTGCCTGCTCGTCCTGCTCCAACATGTCCACCATCATGTCATCCACGTCCGGTTGTTGGTGTGAACCTTGCTCCATCCCGGCTTCAAAGTTGGCGTTTAGCGCGCGCGGCCTCCGCATGGACTCCTCGCGCAGGCGCGCCGCGTCCTCGATGTCCGAGTCGAAGATGGTCCCGTCGAGGTCGGCATTCTTGGCCTGTCTGAGCTCGGCGTTGAGCGAGAACCACTCCAGCTTGAGTAACTACTCCATCGCTCGTTAGCATAAAAAGAAAACGATATGATACAACCCCGCTCTGCCGCCGGACAAGGCCTTACCTCCTGCTCCCCGCCCCTGTTCATCCACCTCTTGTCCTCGGCGCGCTGCCTCACGTTCTTCAGGAACAGCTTCCGCCGGCTCTCCTGTGCCGCCTCGCGCTTCTGAGTCACCGGGTTCGGGCGGCTTGGCCGCAGTGCGAACTTGCTGGTGCTGATGCTGCTGGCACAGCCGCTGCCGAACAGCTGCGCGGGCGTTGGCGACGGTGAACAGATGGGGGAGGACCGCGTCTCGCGGCGGGCGTTGGGGTCGCGCGGCGTCAGTGGCGGTGGGGGCGACGTCGATGCGCGGATGGGACTGGAGGAGAGCGGCGAGGGCTTTGCGGGACGGTAGGGGCTGGACATGGTGTAGGCGTGGGCGTGGCGACTTGGGCTCGGGTTGAAGGACGGGAGGGCGTTTTCTCCATCGCGATAGGTGGGGAGAGACATTGCCGTGAACATTGTTTTCTCTCTTTTAAAGATGGAGAAGGCGGATGTATTGATGGTGAAGTTTCAGGTGGAAGAACTTCCTATGGCATGTTGTCGTAGTGGTGATGGTAGTAGCGGTGCTGATAATGGTAGAATTGGCAGTCTAAGTAAGAACTGGTGTATGATGAAAGGTCGCTTGCTGGTGTTCAGTGGCGCTGGGGACGCGTTCTGTAGTGCGAGGGGCGCGTCGGGTCATCCTAGTATTAATTGAGTGTATGATTACTAAGCAGACCCTTGACCACTGTATTAGGACCGATGTCTTGGCGCTTCCTTCTTCATTGCTTCACTCAGCACCACAACCTGTTTTCCACCTTTCTGCTTGAAGCTGCACGTCAATTGTGACGGCTCTCTATATTACTCTCTAGATCGAGAAGCCATCTGAATCTCCGACAGTATCGGGAATCCGCGGTACAAGCCAAGGAGTTGCAGATTGGTCGCAAGACTGAAAACTCCGCAGTCCATGAGATCCGGTCACGTCTACAACGAAAGGCAACTGAACAGCTTATAAGAACATGGATGGACGACTTTTTCGAAATTCCGGGTCGCTGCTCATGACAAGTATTCATGCTTTGACGGCATCAGGCAATCTCGCAACCGGAGAAGAAAGTGGCGAATGTGGCCTGAGGAAGCCATGGACTTTTCCCTAGTGAGCCCCTGAGCCTCAGACCTCGATTATATGCTAAATATATACAGCAGAATGTAAATATGGCTATGGACAACTAAATCATCCACAACGCTGCCCAAGAGTCAAACTACATGGACCAGGCTGCCCTCTCAAGAGAAGTTGGACGCCGCGGTAGCCGACGCCCCGCTGGCGACACTGACGCCGCTGACGGTGATGATGCCGCCGTTGGTGCTCGTGACACGCACGTCGACGGTGCTCGTCCCGAACCCGCTGGAGTTCACAAAAAGTTGGAACTCTGGCGCGTGGTGCTTTTCCAGGTGCTCCCGCCGTCGGTGCTGACCTCGAGGCTCTTGACGGCCACGTTGGAGTTGACAACCTGCATGGAGAAGAAGGACGCCGACGTCCCGGACTTATTGACCAGCACGATGGGCGAGGTGATGCCGCACTCCACGAACGTGTAGCTGATGTCGATGGTGCCCTCGGAGGCAGTACCCAGCTTCAGGAAGGCGTCCTTGAAGAGGTCGAGGTGGTTGGAGGCGCACTCGGGGCACTCGTCGACGATCTGGAAGGGATTGATTTGTTAGTACGGGCTCGGCCGTATCGCATGCTCTGGAGGCTGCTCGGGAGAACGCTTACCATGGCGGTGATGGAGTTGCCCTTGGGGCCGGTGACCTTGACACACGCACCGCACTCGGCGGCATTGTTCCACACGGCACCCGAGTAGGCCGTGCCGTACAGGCTGTTGGGGATAGTCGACAGGGTGGTGAAAGAGCACGTTCCACCGCTCAGGTTGCCGTCGTAGAACGTCGCCTGTCCGCTGATGGCGGTGGACCTGGCAGATGAGGTGGTCGACGAGCGTCTCGCCGCGGACGCGGCAGATATGGTGGACAGGGCCAGAATCACAGATTGGAACCTCATGGTGTCGGAGTGAACGTGGATCAATGGATTGATGCAAAAGAGTGGATGTGCAAAATGCTCCGGCCTGGACGCAGCGACTTCTGCACTGCAAGACAAGTGAAAAAAAAAAAAAAGAATGTATTGAGTGATAAGGACTGTTTTACTCGCACAAGCGATTGAATCGGATGAGAGAGAGAAAAAAGAGTGACAGGACTCAGCACAGAGGTGACCTCGAAGGAAAAGGGAAGAAGGTGAAGAGGGTCCTTTATATAAGATCCCGTGCGAGGGAGAGAGGGGGGGCAGAGAGCGCCGTCCAGGGCCCGGCCGTCGCGGATTCACGAGTCCACAAACTCGGAAAGGCGTGTAGGTGCCACTCATTGAAGCGGAAACAACCAACAAGCCTCGATAGCCAAAGCATCGTCGCAAAACTACTTTAGATTGCTGAGCAGGTAAGATTCTCCGTCCTAATCTTATGTCAGGAGAGGCAGGTTCAATCTCAACAGCATTTGGCTAGGAGGGGCGCCCGTGAGGTGCAGGACTGCGTGCTCGCCTAGCCTTGCTTCCCCAGTGGGGTTTCTGGACTCTGGTTGCTATGATGCACAGCTCGCGGCCCCCTCCCTGGCTCATGAGTAGAAAACAAATAGAAAAGAAAGGAAAAACCACCAATAACAATTCTAAACATGGGGTTGGTGGATGGGCTTGCACATAGTATGCTGTTTGAAAATATCTCGTGTTAAGGCTCTTGGCACAGCACGGCTTCTGCTGTAGGGTTCGGCTGGCGGTTTCGCCTTGATGGGCATTGCGTGATAATCTGTTGGCCATGTCAAGCCACCACGCCCCCAAGGTTGTGGCGGGAGGTTGGCTTGCCGACAGGAGGGCAGATATGCCATAGATGACCCGCGCAGCAGGGAAGGATCATGGGCTTTGTGGCGAGAGTGAGTCCATCAAAGTCCATCTTCATTTTCGGCCTACCAGCATGACAAGCATGCATGGCGAGATGTCTATGTCCACTGGTTTGGGTCAAGTAGCATGGTCCCATCAGGGAGTGGAGGGGAGTACTGGGGGGATCCTTCAGACGCCATCGGCCCTGGAAATCTCATGTTAGTCAGACGATAAGCTGTACATAGTATCAGGGATTATAATTCAATAAGCCAGCGAGTTGATCAAATTTCTCCGGGCCTACTCACTCTCTCGAATATACTGATGGCCTTTTCAATTCGATTCTAGATCAAGACCCACTGCTCTTGGTAGTATTCATTTATTGCAGATATTGCACTTGGGACTGTTCTGCTGTTATCTCGCTGTCTGTTGCAATTTCAGATTCAAAGAGTGGTATTGCTTGTCACACAGGCCAACAAGTGATCCATAACAAGAGAAACACCACAGATGAGCCCGAGATTACAACAGACCCGCAAGAATAGGAAGAGAAAAAGCTTAATTTTTGAATCATCGATTGAATGAACCAAGAAAAAGTTTGAATTAGCAGCTCTGAATGCTAGTTCCTTAGTAAAGTTGTTTTCTTTTTGTAAATATATGATGTGTTGTCCGTACTGTCTTTGCGAACAGGCCCAGAGCCTGATATTGCCACGGACGCCCAGTATCTGAGGCCTTTGCAGCCAGAGAGCCGCTCACACTTAAGCCTAGAAGGACCTTCAACTGCACAGTAAATTGTGTGCTTCTGCGGTAAAATTGACCTACATACTAATTAAGTTTTTATCTGGATTGCCTTTTGGAGGTCGGAGTAATTTCCGAGAGGATAGAGCCACTACTGCAAAGTACATACAGTACTGCATCGCGGCACTGGTGGCAGCAAACATTATGGCCTGGCTGAGAGGCGCTCGAGTCACAGACGCCAATGCAGGTCGCCAAGTATAAAGCTTGTGGACTCGTCAGCATTAGCAATGCAATTACTCGAAGGTAACTTGGGGCGTTTAGCCGGTCGAGACCTTTGAGAGACTGTGCGACTGTCCATGCCTGTGGCCATGCATAGGAAAGCCGTATTGGGCTTCACCATAAGTTGCAGAGGGTAGTTTCCGGCCACCCCTAGTTTCCGGCCACCCTGGCCGGCCACACCGCTTCTTCAACCACCTTTAGTTCGAACACTTTTTCTCAATCAATTTATCTTTAAATAATTTCATCTTTTTACAGGATCTTTATATGCCCTCAATAAAGCACTATACCGAATTTGAGCTAGCCCAGGCCGTTGAGGCTGTCAAAAAGGCCGTCCTCAACAGCAGGCCTCGAAAGAATAGGATATTCCACGAAGCACACTCCAGGACCGTCTACAAGGAGCAGAAACACATAAAACAGCCTACAAAAACCAGCAAAAGCTCTCAATTACTTAAAAAAGAAGCTAGTTAAATAGATTCTTATCCAGGAAAGCCTAAGGCTTCCACTAAGCCACTCAGAACTAAAGTTTTTCGCACAGAAGATCCTTTATATCTACAACGACTCTTAGGCCCTTAGCAATAAATAGACATAGTCTTTTCTAAAGAGAAATCCACAGATAAGAGTACAACGAACACAGAGGATAGCCTCAAATCGAACTAATAGAGCTATAACAGATATAATTCGGCCCTAATTCTATCAACTTAACCACTCTCATATTCAGGCTATTAAGCCAACCAACAGATGGAATATAGACGAGGCTGGGATAATAGAGAGCTAAAGAGAGAATAGCTTAGTCCTCGGCGGCTCTTTTTCATATTCAATCCAGAAAAAAGAGCTTAGGGCACGAGCCTAGACCTTTTTCCTCGAGTGTATCTCTGCCGCTAGCACCTCCCTCCTTCTTATAATAAGCACTGCAGTAATTCGAAGATTCTAAAGTATATAAAGAGTTTATGCTAATAAGAGCGGTGCTAAGACTATTTTTGAATACAGAATAGTAACTAATATTCTGAATGCAAGTATTTACTGCTTAGTATAAGTGTTATGACCCATCCAACATACAGATCACGAACAGGGAACACGGAACAATAGCCGGAACACCAGATTGGAAAAGATCTAACATCAGAACAACTGGCAGACATAGCTTACTTAAGCAAGGGTTAGGGTTATGGATCGATAGGATCGACATCGATCCAGCTGAATCGATAGGATCGATGGGCTCGACATCGATCCAGACGATTCGGAACTGAAGAGCTGGATATATAAGGACGCACTCCTTACCATCAGATAGATCACAGCACATAGCTCTTCAGTCGTCAATCTAAGTATTGGATCCAAGTATCGCATTACAACCGATCCAGTAGCCCATACCAGGCAGTGAACACTTGCATTCAGAACATTGGTTACTGTTCCGTATTCAAGGATAGTCTTGGCACCGCTCTTGTTAGCATAAACCCTTTGTGTACTTAGGAATCTTCGGATTACTGCAGTGCTCATTACATCACACCTCTGATGGAGGCCTGCAACCAAGACAATCCAACTATTGTTGACATGCTGCTCCAAAAGGACAACATCCAGGTCAACGCATGCGATGACGAGGCTCGACCGGCGATCATGAGAGCCCGAGAGAAGGTGTGCCAAAAGCTTCTCGCGCGACCAGATGTGGACCTCAATTTAGAATGGGCAGGAAGGCGGGTCATACACCATTTTGTGGCTGAGGACGGGTTCCAGGAATCTCTACAAGCACTCCTCCATACGAACGCAGTCGAAGTCAACGCCGCAATAAGACAAACGAAGGGGCATTGGGGCACTAAAATCTTTGATTCTAGGACGGCATTGATGGTAGCATCTCTTGTTGGCAACGAAGATCAAGCCAGGCTGCTATTGCACCACAAGGATGTGCAGGTCCAGCTCCGAGATGACGATTGCATGACTGCCTTAATGCTTGCGTCTCAGGGATACTGGTACGAGTATTGGAAGGTTAAGGATACACTGAGACATCATGCTCACATCGTGGCCATGCTCCTGAAGGTTCCCGAGATACAGCATGAGATCAACTTACAGGACAATCGAGGACGTACTGCACTAGCTCACGCGGCGATGTGCGGGATGGACCCACGAACCCCAATTCCCCTGTGGCACCCTTGGGAGACTCCGGACGCGCTATCAGATAATGGGGATTCAACCGGGCGAGACATTCGCTGGAGGAATCATAAATGGTGGGAAACGTGGTCCGAAGCGATCCATTATGCGAGAGAGGGATGTCGGCCACATCATATTGACATCATGCGGGTGCTGCTCGAGGTACCGGGTATTGATGTCAAACTCGCTGATGACCTCGATTACTCTCCTCTTGACTATACTGACGGTGCTCTGGCATTCACTGATCGGGAGCAGAAATGGGTTGTCGGAGACCTTCCAGGACGAGATACAGGGAGCCGAGAAAGTGGGACCATTAGGAGATACTCCAAGACGGTTGTCGAGGAACTTGCAGACCAGGTCAAGGCGCGAAAGGTGGTGTATGAGGTTCGCGATCTCCTCGTTCAAGCTGGAGCTCGGAACAATAAGGAAATCCCTATGCCAGTACTCCTTAAGTCCGTCATGGGCTCCATATATATACATTGGATTTGGTAAGAAAGCAATTGAATTGATCATTATAAAAAGAAGAAGGAACTCTAGAACTAAAGGCCTGGTGGCCGAAGTGCTAAACAACAGAATGCACAGACCAGGGGCTCCATGCCAATTGTGCTAAGTAGTGGAAATATACCTTCCAATGATATACTAAGCATACCCAAGTACTTACTAAGAGGTAGATGGGACCAAAAGCTCACTGTAGTAAATTGTCAAAAGGTTCACCCCGGGCCACTACATCGAGAGAAGTATCCCCGAGGTGTCATGGCAAATATGTGACTAGACATTTGAGTCCTATTCCTTTTGTCGAACGCTCCTCACACTTTTCTCCATATCAAAATGTATCACTCAATGTGGGAATCCCATTATTTCTCGTCCTCTGTGTGCGATCCACATAAAGTGAGACTGACCTGCCACAGTGGTAAGGCCTGTTGCATTCTTGGACACATTGAGAGATTGTGGCTTCTTGTGAGACATTCCTGACTTGCCCAGTCTCTCTTGAACACAGGTGCAGATCGACAGGGACATTGGAATTTGGTCAAGAAAGTACCGGAGTGGTAATCTGCCATTTTTGGGGGTTGATTTTGCCAGGGAGCAGACATGGAATATTTGAATGGTATGGGCACCAGTGTCTCATATATTGTGTCAATCAGTCTAAGCCAGAATGCAGAGAATCATCAGATGGGATCGTCATAAGAGCAGGATAGCCAAGGCAGAATTCGGTGATGCTATGTACACCTTTATATGTGCATATTTGACCATATCATGAGAGAGATCAAATATGGAGCTGCACTGTCGCGATGCAAAATCTCCAACAGAGGCGTCAGCATATGTTGTCGAGTTGTTGCAAGGTCAAAGATGAATGTTGAGGTTGAGGTTGCATAGACAGACCCCTGCACAGATCCGGCCGGGACGGGAAGGTGGTGTGACCGGACCCTGCCCTGCCCGGTCATGATCAGGCAAGGGTGCTGCTCTGTGAGTTGCCGCTGCGAGCTCGGCAGAAAAAGAAAGTAGAAAAAAAGTCGCATGTGCTTGAGGCGACGTCAACGGTAACTTCGCAGTCTTGCGGGTACGCCTCTGCAAAGCCGAGAATTGCCCATCCCACCTTGCTGCTCTTCTGTGTCCCAACAAGAAGATGCAATTCTTCGAATTCACATCCTACGTGTTATAAGCTCGCTCCTTCGGACCAAGTGGACCCTTGAAGCATGAAGGCTTCTATCTTTCCGACGCTTCTGCGTCCCGTATCGGCCCGGCCGACGCAGTGGACGTGTACATCCTGTCGCAGCCCGTACCTGAGGGCAACCCGAAACCGACCCTCAATAACTCGGCAGGACGGCGCAAGCAGACGAGCATACTCGTCAAGAACATCATTTCCACCTCCGCCGCCCAGAGGAAGAGTCCTCCTCTACGCCAGCATTGCAGGGGCAGGCGCGAGTGTCCTGGCTGTGGCAGAAGATGTGAAGAGCACCTTCGAGGGCACGGAACGGGCGGGCAGGGGTGGCCTCGGCCCTGTTCATCTGCATAAATGAGTTGGTCTATCCGAGCCATATCCTTCCAGCATGTTGATTCCCTCTGACACCATCTTGCTCAGTTACCGAACCACGTTGAACCAGCGCGATAAGGTCACCGACGCAGAAGAGAAAGACATGCTGCTGAAGAGCTGCCACAAGAGATGCGCGGAGAGGACGCTCAGGGTGTTGGAGAAGAACGGCGGCATATTCATCAAGCTGGGCCAGCACCTGGTATGTTAGCTGCTGTGGAGCGTGTCGAGAGGGCCGAGCCTCCAACTTCGTCAATGCTGATTTATGTCTTGTCCCTAGAGCGCGATGAACTACCTGCTCCCCACCGAATGGACGTCGACATTCATACCCCTCCAGGACAAGTGCCCGGTCTCGTCCTACGAGTCGATTGAGGAGATGTTCAAGAGAGACACGGGAGAGGACCTGGCCGACTACTTCTCCGACTTTGCCCACGAGCCGATCGGCGCCGCCTCCCTCGCGCAGGTCCACCTGGCCACGATCAAGGAGACGGGTCAGAAAGTGGCAGTGAAAGTACAGCACCCGACCCTGGCACAGTGGGCGCCGCTCGACCTGGCCCTGACGAGATACACCTTCTCGACACTCAAGAGGTTCTTCCCCGAGTACGACCTGGAGTGGCTGTCGAAAGAGATGGACGTGTCCCTGCCGCAGGAACTCGACTTCCAGTGCGAGGCCCAGAACGCCATGCGCATGAAGGCACACTTCGCCGGCTACCCGAAGCTGCCCCTCATCATCCCCTCCGTGGTGTGGGCCAAGAAGCGCATCCTGGTCATGGCGTGCGAGTCGGGCCACAGGCTGGACGACCTGGACTACCTCGACTCACAGGGCATCGACCGCGACGAGGTCTCGGCGACGCTGGCCCGCATCTTCAACGAGATGATCTTTGGCGAGGGCGCGCCGCTGCACTGTGACCCGCACGGCGGAAACATCTCGATCCGCAAGAACGACTCCCGAAGATATGGTGCCAACTTCGACGTGATCCTCTACGACCACGGCCTCTACCGCGATATACCGTCCGACATACGCCGCTCGTACGCCAAGATGTGGCTGGCCGTCATCGAGGGCGACATGGAGCGCATGAAGAAGCACACAAAGGAGGTCGCCGGCATCACAGACGAGCAGTTCCCGCTCTTTGCATCAGCCATCACGGGCCGCGACTTCAGCGTGGTGCAGTCGTCCATCATGAAGCCCAAGTCGGAGGACGAGAAGAAGACGATGGGCGGCGCCCTGCAGGAGGGCCTGCTCGCAGACCTCGTGCAGCTGCTCGGCCAGGTGCCCAGGGTGATACTGCTCATCCTCAAGACCAACGACCTCACGCGCAGCCTGGACGAGAGCCTCCACACGCGGCAGGGCCCCATCCGCAACTTTATGATCCTGGCGAGGTACTGCATGCGCACCGTGTTCAACGAGCAACTCGAGCAGATACGCGAGCACGGCTCCTACCTCTACCCGTCCAACATGCTCAGGCTGCTCGCCGCATCATTCGGCTTCCTCCGGGTCGAGGTGAAGCTGACCCTGTTTGAACTCTGGCTCGGCGTCAAGAGGGCAGTGGGCTGGAACAGTGCCGACCTGATGGGGATGTGAGAGAAGAGAAGAGAAGATGGAATTCTACAAAAAGGAAAGGAAAAGGAAACAGGTCTGGAACGAGCAACGAACGATACACGCACATAGAAAGAGAGACTTGGGATACCTTGCATCGTGGCCGGGAGTTTGATTAGACGACGATAAACCCTTATAACATTTTAATGCCACTTCCCTCGGACCCTTGAGGACCGGGTCATACAAACCTGAGCACCCGGACTGGATGGAGCCTGGAAACACACACACACACACACACTCACACACACGCCCGCGTGCACACACGAGCTCGACCTCCTCCACTCCGCTAGCCGGGGTCGAGAGGCAGACCCCGGGAGAAGCGTGTGAGACTATTGGTCCTCCTTCATGCTGACAGTGTCTGAGTGTCCCGCAACAGCACCTTAGTCCGGCCTCCCATATCAAACAATACCCTTCGTGCCATGGTCTTCTGTGTACGTTGTCTGGACCCCTACCCTTTCTCATGCCCTCCACCCCCCCCTTCCCCCTCCCTCTTCCCTCCGGAGCGGATCAATGTTGTGACGTTCGCCTGTATACATACTGATCACCCTGTCCAGGCTGCGTGCCACCAAAGGTATAAATTGTCTGTCCTCGCCCACCTCGTCTGCGACCCAAAACTTCCTCCCTTGGTCTTCCTTCTCTCTCTCTCACCCAATTTGGTGTTTCCCTGAATATTTCTCCTTTCCTAAAAGGCGAACTCGGCATATCAACAACATCAAGTGTCTATTCTCCACCCACAATGGCTTCTTCACCCACGGATGCTATTCCTCCGCCTGGCCCCGTGCCACACTCGAGCCTCTCGGCCAGGTTGGAGGATTACATCGGCGTGGGCAGAAAAGCGAAGCACGCACTATCTCGTGAGTTCATCACCAAGTTTATTAACCCCTCCCCACCCCCTTCCCATTCCTTTCCCCTCCCTCCCCTCTCTGCCCATCTTGTTTTTTTTTTTTCTTGTCTCTCCTTTCTTTGTTTGGGCGTGTCGCTTGTTTGTCTTCTGAACGAAGCAGAGTTGTTGGCTGATTCGAAATAAAAAACCGGCAGATTATCTGGGATATCTCTGGGCGGGCCTGCGTCGGGGTCATCTGGGTGTCCTCTTTGGCCGCACCAACCGCGAGCTGCACGACCAAGCCTTTGCGGATTGGTACGCGGCAGCCCGTACGTGTTCCTCCATGCCGCAATTCCCCTTTTCTCCACGATGCCTCTGCTTACTGCCGTCCCTCCCTCCCCCCTCCCCTTCCCCTCTTTTTTTCCTTCTTTTTTTTTTTTTCCTCCCCCCAACCCTCCTTTCTTCGCTCCTCTTTCTTCCTTCCCTTTCTACCTCTCCCACACACTCTCTTACTTACCCAAATCTAACAGGCCACGACATGACCAACTTCGAATCCACAACCGCCGTCCCCACCCTCGTCGCCGCCGCCCACGGCATTGTTGTGGACCTCGGCCCCGGCTCTGGCAACCAGCTCGCCCGCTTCGACGCCGCCAAGGTCGAGCACATCTACGGCGTCGAGCCCAACACGGCATTCCGGCCTGCCTTTATCGACCAGCTGCAGGCGTCCAAGGTCGGGCAGGACGGCAAGTACACCCTCATCCCATGCGGGATCGAGGACGACGACGTGCTGATTCGGTATGGGCTGGCGGAGGGGAGCGTCGACTGTGTGCTCAGCGTGCAGGTTATGGTGAGTATAGTGGATTCTTCTCTTTCCCCCTTCTTTCCCCCTCTTTCTCTTGGTTGAGTATGCCCTCTGTCGGAAAGGCCGAATTGTGTGTTTCTGACGTGCCTCGCTTGTGCTTGATCGGCTTTAGTGTTCCCTCCCGAAGCTCGAGGAGCAGGTCCGACGGATGCACAGGCTGCTGAAGCCCGGCGGCGAGCTCATCTTCTGGGAGCATGTCCGCAATGCAGACCCTGTGACCAGGGCTGTGCAGTGTAAGTTGTTAACCCCGAAAAGCAGGAGGGGGAGGGGAAATATTTACATACCCTCCCCTGATGGCTGTCTCTTTCCTCCGTTGTGGGCTGACGGTGTTCTGTAGGGCTTTGGTGTCTGCTCTGGCCCAACGTCATCGGCGGGTGCCGTCTGGACCGAGTGACTCAGGATGCCCTGGTCAAGGCTGCCGAGTGGGAATCTGTGGAAGTCCAGACTGATGAGCAGCCGCATATGGTCATGCCTCGGATCTGGGGTAGGCTGGTCAAGCCGCAGGTATCTTGAAGAAAGAGATGTCGGTCGCTTTCTGCTCAAGAGTAGGTCTGGTGTGTGTGTGTGTGTGTGGAGTGTCGAATCAAAGCCGAGAAGGAGCACGAGTAGTAGAGTAGTAGCTGAAGTTAACCAAGGAAATCCAATTTTTGTTTGACCTGCGCCGGTGCCTGCTCTATATATGCCAGAGGATGGTATATTCAGGGAATGCAAGACATTATACAAACCAATTCCAGAAAAAAGAAGAAAAAAAGCAGCAAAAGTCCACCTCCCACCATCAACCTGATCCCCCTTTCTTTGTATCCTCTCTCTTATCTCTTTCAATCCTCATATGCACCCTTCTCAACACCAATCATGCCGGTATTCGCTCTTCTCCTCTTCTTCCCCCAGGTCTCTCTTGCCCACTCAGTGAGCGTGAACCCCCAATGGCCCGCCACCAGCGCCCCGCTGAGGATGTTGATGACCTTGACGATGAAGACGACAAAGCTGTCGCGCGACTCCTCGATCTGCAGCAGGATCGGCTCGATGTCGTACTTGAAGTAGACGCCGGGGAAGGTGTTCTCGCTGACCTCGTGGCTCTGCTCCGTCACGGCATACTGGTTGGTGAAGAGGGTGTCGGAGTTGTAGGGGCTCGCGGGGCCGACGCTGTAGACGGTCGGGACGACGGACATGAAGTACTGGAACTTGTGGAAGTGGTTCGCGGCTATGTTGACCGTGCGGTCGAGAGGGTTCTCGAGGGAGGGGTAGAAGCCGCCGAAGGAGAGCTCGTTGACAATGTGGGAAAAGTTGAAGTCTGCGCGCGTGTGTGCATATGCACAGGTCAGTTTGGAAGATTCTTCTTTGGAGGGGGAGAAGAGTGGGAAGAAAAAGACATATGAGAAAGGCAACGTACTGCCGTGGTCCAGGTGATCTCCAAACTCCATGTAGCCGTGGCCACGGGCGGTGATATGGAAATCACCCTGCACCTTGTTTAGATCCAGGCTCCCAAAGATACGACACGAGTCTGCATTCGCGCCGCCGCCCTTGATCTTGGGCGTCTTAGCCCACTTGGCCCTCTTGGTGCCCAGCCTGACAATGTCATGAATGTGCTCCTCGCCGAAGCCCTCCTCGTGGCCGTGCATGGCAACCCAGCCCTCGCCGGTGACGATGCGGCCCTGCTCGTCCCTGTTCAGCTTGTGCGTGCCCTTCTTGTCGACCCAGTGCGCCCACATGGTGTTCTCGCGCTTCAGTTTGTTGCCGGCCAGGATGCGGTCGCCCGAGGCGTCCTGCACGTTGACGTGCAGGTCGGTGCACCGCATGCGCACCACCATGTCCAGGTTGATCTGCAGGTTGTGGCCCACGCCCTTCTCAACCGCAAAGGTGTGCGTCTCGGCGCCGCGCCACCAGCGGGCCAGCTCGGACCACACCAGGACGAGGGTGACGAGGATCATGGCGACTGTCCATTTGCCGCCGCCCGAGGTGCGCGTTACGTATTGAGGTTTGGATTTGGCTATGAAGAGGAGGGGAGGAGCAGAAAAGGTCAGCATTTGGTTGCTGCTACGCGCTGGAGGAGGAGAAGAAGAAGAAAGGGGAAAAGAGCCCTCGGGGGGGATGGGGGCAGAGGAAACTCACGAAATGCGTCGAATGCGCTCACTATGCTGCCCTTTGCGCCAAAGGCATCCTCGTCGAGACTGGTGTCCCTAAAGCCGTTCATGGGTGGAGAGGAGGCGTGGAGAGGCGTATCTGAGTATGGGCTGCCGCCGTACTGGCCCTGCTGTGATTGCCAGTCCATGGCGAGAGATTGTGTGAGAGGAAACCTTCCAGGATCCCAACTAGAGCTCTGAACGTCGTCGTCGTGAGCCCTATTTCCGACGCTGCTTGGCTATGTTCCCGCCCCAAGGAGGTGGTCCCGAGAGAGAAACACAAGCGTGTGCACGCTGGGAAGCCTTTCTGATCGCCGCAGCAGGGGAGTGATGGGCCAGCGTGGAAGGGTCGTTTAGGGAGAAAAAACAAAAGCTTGTCGACCTGGCCCCGTTCAGCCACCCTTTCGCATTGTCTAACTCATTCAATTGAGCAGTGCCGTCAATATGTGTGTATGGTTTGTCGATAATACGTCGTAGAGCTTGCGAGGCTCTGGCGCGTGGAGAGTTGTCTCTGAGGCTCTCTCTCTTTTGCTCTCTCTCTGTACTAAACTTAGTAAAAAGTAGGGGACGTTACTTTCTCACAGCAGCAGAGGACAGGTAGCAATTGGCAACTGGGGGCCCAGGAATGATCGGCCCAGACTACCCCGGGCTAAGAACGCGCCGGCCTGCATTCGTCACCCACAGGGACAGGGGTGGTGGACTTGGGGTGGAGTGGTAGAGTGGGATGGGTCTAAAATTGGAGGAAGGATCATGGGTGGCATCTCCCCACCTTCTTGACTTACACGAGGCTGAGACTGCCGGGAAGATCATTACCACTGCTTTGAGATGCCCAACCTCAAGAAGAAAAACAAGCAACCATCAAGGACACATAATCACATGCTTGCAAGGCTCGCCTAGAGTCTTCAATGCTACCTCGATTCGTTTTGTCCCGTCTCTAGCTCCGTTACGCAACACTACACCACCCTTTTCCTTATGGACCACAGACCGCGGCGCCTTGCTTGGCAACAAAATGATTTCTGTGGCTGCTGCCGCTCATTGCAACCTAGTAATGTCACCCACCACACATGGTTGAAAATAAGGCTTTGCTTGTGTGTCGTATTATGATTCAATTATGCCGACTCGCTTTCAACTTGTTTGGAAGCTGTTGCTCTTGAATACCTCTCTTAGCCTGGGCTTCTCTTACGGTCAAGCTGCAACGTCACCTGCCGATATGACCACCCTCTTGTCAGCCTCCATGCGGCTGAGCGGTTGGGATGACCCACTGTTATCCCGTCTAACCTTAAATACAAGGCTTCCCTTATGACAGACTGCTGTCCTCTCGCCTTGCCAATACTTTATCCACCGGCGTTCTTGACTATTGAACGCACGAGGATAAAAATTCTGGGGCACTTTACCATGCACGATTTTCAGGCTTCGCCCTGCTTCAGTGGGATCATGTCGAAACGGGGCATCATGCAGTCATCTCTTACCTCCCACCACGTGTTCATGCGGAGGGGCCGGAGCACCGTCCCGACTCGGCCATTCAGCGCGGAAAGATGAAAAAAAGAATGAAAGCCGGCTAACAAAGATGGGCATCGGATATACCATTTTGGCATCTGGTAGGCCAAAATGTGGCCAGCACATCGTGCCCGTGCCCGTGCAACGCACCAGAAGGCAGCTGGGCCGTGAGAAGCCGGCCTGGGGAAGAAAGCTCAGGTGGGACCAAGGACAACAGACCCATGACCTCTTTTTTCTGCACGTTCCCAACGCTTATTTGAACGGCACGCAATAACATGCAGTGACGCAGTGTCTCTTGGTCCTTCTCATAGGACAGTTGCTGGCCTCCACGCGAGCAAAGCCATGTGGGGCCCTTGTTCCATCCGCCTGGCTTGCGGACTATCTCCACGGCGTACGGAGTACAGCACAAGTATCACTTTCTCAAGATAGTGAAACCGGTCGAGAGAGTCTGTGTTGCTGTGTTGCTGTGGTGTGACGTGACCACTGACAAGTGAGCACATCAGGCCTACAGTGGCTGCGCCCTCTCTTGCCACGAGGGATTTTATCTGGCTGGTGTGACTGGGCCGGCTTTATTCTAGCAAAAGCCTTATTCGTCAAAGGGTCGGACAGTGTTGGTGCTCAACCTTTGGTAAGGCTAGCCGACCACGCTGTGCTCTGGGCCGGAACATCTTGTGCGGTAATGATGAGAGACGTGGGTCAAGTGCCCTACCTATTATTGTCCTATGGTTTCAGCTGCGAATATCAGCTGCGAATATCACGGGGGAATTGATCAGACAGTCCAAGTAATGGAGTGGGCCACGCTAACATCAGGACATCTACCTGTGCATTTGCCTTATACCTATTAGAGGCCCAAAGTCTCCGCATAGGGCTTCTTGAAGAGTAAGGTGACACCAAGATGTTCGTATTGGAGACGACCGTGTCGCATCAGAGCGAAAGTGCTACTATGAGCCAAGAAGCCTGATGAAAGGCCTAATTAGAATTCCTGGAGTAATGCACGTTGTACATAACTACTGTCTATTCCTATAGTCCTAGGAGGAGAAAAGATTATCAAAACAGGGAGGACAAAACGAGGCGACGAGACTAGATCTTAAGTGGCCAGCATTGCGAGAAGAGGCCACCACTCACAGCCGGACGCTTCCCGTTGCCACTTTGCAACGTCCCGCCTGCTGGTGGGAAGTGATAGGTAACCATCACACCTGAGAGGTACACCGCCGAAGATTTTCTCGTCCTTTGTTACAGTTACTTTGCAAGTGCAGTGCCGGTGTGTTCAGGCGACCAAAGCTCACCAGGCTGCTTGACAGGACGGTTCCTACAAAGACCGGCAACCCGCGCAGGTGTATCTTCATTGCCGACCACACAATAAACCAACCCTCCAGGGCTTGAGTAGCACCTGAACGAAGAGAGCTCTGGACCCAGCTGGCTTGCTCCTTTACTGCCATCTCTCCCCCCCCCCCCTTCTCCCCTGCCTTGCACTCCCGCACTGGGTTGGCCGACTGATTTCTTACACGGCCCATCTATTGTAAGCCCACCGCAAAAGCTGATGCCCCCTTCCTGATCGATCACCACGGCGGCCATGGACGTTCTCCCTTCTCTCCAGACCCTCTCCTCAGTGGCAATCTGGATGAACTGGCGCAGCATCCTCGCCTACTTCCCGGCCGTGGAAGCCTTCATCGACGACCTCAACGTCGAAATCTTGATCCAAATGGTCCTGGGCACCAAACTAGGCCTCTCCGGCCTGGGTGTGCTGTCGGCGCTGGCCCTGGCTCACATCGCATTCTCGGCCTGGCACGCGATCCGGTCCCTGGTGCTCGTGACTTTCTACACCAAGATATCCATGCACGAGGGCAGCCCGGTGTACCAGAATGTGGTGGACTGGACTATCAGACACCATGAGAAGCTTGCCGCCGTCAACACGGGCAAGATCGCCTGGCGTGGGGGTTCTGCGAGGATAAGATTGAGGTTCCTGATTCGGAGGACAAGATCGACATTGGGCGGCTGCTGAACGAAGTTGTGAGTAGTTACTTAGTACTTACTTAAGCAGTTATGCTTGAAGTCGGGAAAGTGGTAGGGACCATGGACAAGACCTTGATACCGGACTAATCTATTTTGAGAGATAGGCTCCCGACTTCCTTCCTGAAATAACCCAAATCCGCTTCTGGCTGGGTTGGTCCTACTTCTGGATGATCGAGCGCAAAGAGAAGGTACAGCCTGTTCGAGCAGGCACCTGCTGCTACTTCCTCTCTCCTCTCCCACACACAGTGTTCTAAGTCATTGTTTTTATGCATCCAGAAACTTGAATTCCACGGAAAAGAGGCTCCCGACAACTGGCTCGACATCTACTGCTTCAACTGGAGGCGAAGTACTGGTAGGGCATGATACGTTTCAAATTGATAATATTTCTGGCTTCATGACTAATATCTAGGGCCACAGAGCCGTTGAAGGAGTTTCTCGTCAAGGTCTTGAAAGACGACGCCGCTCAGAACTGTGACAAGACCATGATCTACAGTCCCGTGGCGCCGTGGCACCAGCTCAACCAGAAATCCTACTGGGGCCGCAGCAGGCCAAGACTACGCCGTCCCCTCAGCACCGTCGTCCTCGACCAGCAGCAGAAGGACGTGATCATCACTGACATCAGAAACTTCCTCACCCGCTCGGGTGTCTTGTGGTACCGGGAGAAAGGCCTGCCTCTCCGTCTCGGCTACCTCTTCAGCGGCCCGCCCGGCACGGGCAAGTCTTCCCTGGCCTTCGCCCTGGCTGGCGACTTTGGTCTGCCCATGTATATGATCAACCTCTCATCACCCGGTCTGAACGATAGCGATATCGAGTCGCTCTTCTGTAGCCTCCCTCGCCACGGTATCGTCTTGCTCGAGGACGTTGACGCCACCCAGCCGCTGTCGAGAGCCCTCCCAAAGGAGAATGAGGAAGCTGGCGACAAGGATGCGGACACGGAAGAGGATGAAGATGCAGATTCGAGCTCGTCTGATGAGTCGTCCAGGATTACACGGGCTGCGGCAGGGCGAGGCCATGGAGGAAAAGAGTTAGGGTCCAAGACGCGAGAGAACACGGTGACGCTGAGTGGTCTGCTGAACGCAATCGACGGAGTAGCAGCTTCAGAGGGCAAGTCAACCCACCCCGTGACAAGTAGCTTATAAGAGTCGGACCTTTTCTCCTACCTCTCTCTCTCTGACCCACTTCTTTAGGCCGCATCCTCATCATGACGACGAACCACATCGAGAAATTAGACGGAGCCCTAATCCGAACCGGCCGCGCCGACCGCATCATTACCTTCACCAAGACAACCAAGAAGCAGGCCGAGGATATGTTCATCAACGCCTACACGGGCACGCGCTGGGGCCAGCACATGTCCCGCGAGACGAGGCTGAAGCACCCGGAGATGGAGGACTGGACGGACGAGGACATCTACGCGCTGGCCAAAGAGTTCTCCGAAAAGATCCAGGATGCCCGGTTCAGCCCGGCTCTCATCCAGCAATACTTCAAGGACTTTCGTGCGGAGCCGCGGCGGGCTGTGCAGGAGCTGGACGAGTGGATGAAGGACCCGCGGGCATATCGGAGGCCGTCTCTCCATCGGGCGACGGATGCCTTCCAATTGTTGGTGTCCAAGGCTAAGAAGAACAAGGTGTTGGAGAGAGAGGAGCATCCTGACACGCCTCCCACGACGCCAAGAGAGCCCACGGGGTGATGCACACATCTCGAGGTAGATGGACGACATGTGTCTGAATGGATGTTGTGGAAAACAAAAAGATGAGAAGATCAGGATCGGGATCAGGATCCGCAGCGTTACGGGCAGGCGACAAAATGCAACGTTCCCTCTTTGAATCTCTTCTGGCCTTGTTTCTAAACATCTGTCGAACTAATAAGGGGGTATCATTGTTGAAAAGATGAGCGTTGGGCCATAATGATGGCTTTTCCAACTTTTCACTCAAAACATGAATCTTTCCATCAAAAAGAGAGAAAAAAAGAAAAAAATCCCATTCCATCTTTCCAGAAACGTCATGTTGAATATTGACGCTTTCTCTTTCGCAATAGCACATATGTGCGAGGGACAGTGACTCACCAGCCCGTGCATGTCTAGCAGGCACCTGCCGCTCTCCCCAAATACCTTCAGCCTGCCTGGGCTGAGCTGTTCCTTGCCTCCTTCGTCTTCGTAGAGCAGCTTCTCAAGAGACGCTTCCCTACGAAGGCGACATGTTCAGGCCGGTGGATATGCGCTCCCTCACCCTCGCCTCCGAATTCCTCGCATCCACAAGCGTAGGCCCATGGACAGCCTGCGCCCCCACAGACGCCTCCACAGCGCCACAGATGCCGTCCAGGAGATGATGCACGTACTGCACGATGAAGACGGTGCTCAGCCTCCTATCGACCGTGGGACAAAAGCTCCCGATGCGCACCCCGAGCAGGCTGGCGCCGGCCGCGCAGCAGGCATCCAGCGTGGCCGGCAGCACCGAGGCGAAGCTGTCGAAGATCTGGAGGAGGCGAACGTAGCAGCTGACGACCATCAGCCCCGTCGCGCTGTCCAGGCTTGACGACACAGACGGCTGCCGCTGTTGCTGCTGCTGCTGCTGCGGCGGCGCCGGCGGCGAGGGCTGGTGCATCACCCCCTCGGCCTCCCCGTCCAGCCCCAGCGGCGATGCAGGCGATGCGCACTGCACTGCTGCCGCGTCTCGGCCCGCGAAACCCTGCTTCAGGATCTCGGTGAACTCCTCTGCCGCCTGAAAGAGGCGCTCCACCCAGTCCAGGGCGGAGGCGACGGCGAGGCCGTCAGAGTCTGGCACACCGCCCCTGACGACGAGGCCCTGTTTCTCGATGGACCTGAACGAGTTGAGGCACTGGTACAGCTCGAGGTGGAGGCTGGTCAGCTTCTCGACGGGGTCCTGGGCCATTGATGTGGTCGGGGAGGCGGTGTCGACTACCATCTGCTCGCCACCCCCTTGCGAGTGTTGCTGCTGGTGCTGCTGGTGCTGCTGGTGCTGCTGGTGGCTGTTGTTGCTCACCAGCAGTGCATCAGATACGTCCTCAAAGGACGGCATCAGCGAGTGGAGCTCGCTTCCCAGCCCGCCCATCAGGGCACCTGGGAAGAGGGCGTGGCAGCTGTCGTCGAGCTGGTGCTGGTCCGTCGTCGTGTTCTCGGCGTCGGTGACGCTCCAGTCGAACGGGCTGGGACAGTCGCTTGGTGAAAGCAGCCCAGTGAGTGGCCAAGGGCTCTGCCGCCTCTCGGGGGAGAGACGAGGGCTGCGTGGGCTCGAGGATGACCGCAGCGCTGAGGTCGGTAACAAACTCATGGTGATGATGGTTAGGAACCACTTCGTCTGCCGTTGCCGCCGTCGTGGCCGTCGACCCCCACCCAGGGACTTCCTACTGCTGGTGCCCTTTGCAGAAGTCGTGTGCTGCTGGCCTACACTAGACGGCGGGGTGGCAGCCTGGTGCAGCACAGGACGCTGGCGGCGCTTCTTGGCCGTCGTCTTGCTGACCGAGGCGCTCGTGGAGTGGGGGCGGCCCAGACGCCGTGGGATCCTCTCTGCGCAGGTGGCATTGGCTGCTATACACCTGTCGCAGCTGGACCTGTCGTTTTGGCGGGCGCAGCGCAGCTTCTGGTTGTGACACCGCTCGCAGGCCAGACGCTTTGCTGTGGTGGGAGAGCAGGGGGACTCTCCGTGGTGGACATGATGTTGGTGGTATTGGTGGTGGTGCCATCCTTGACCTCGTCCAGGCCGGTGAGGTCATCTGGGCTGCCGGTGGTGATGGGGCTGTTGTAGACCTGTGCTTGGTCTACGACGGGGCTGTCTCTCATCGGCGTGTCGAGGAGGGTGGTGTCCTTGTGTGTTGTCTGTGCCATCTCGTTTTCTGAGACGGAAGCTCCAATATCGTCGTCGGTGAATCAAACTCTCTCACTTCATTTCGCATCCCATCGGAGTGTCTACCAAGGTGGAAGGGGAATAAAAAAGGACATCGAGGGGACTAAGTAAAATGCCACGAGGACGGAGGAGCCTTCTACGTGGTAAGTACCCTTGGGGTGGAGGGCCTTCAGCTGGTGTGGAACCCGGTAAGATTCAGGATCCTGTGGCTTGTGTGTTGTGTGTGCGTTTGCGTTTATGATAAGGGAGCCACTCAGACAGTATTTTTGTGTGAGAGAGAGGGAGAGAGAGAGAGAGAGAGAGACACGCGCACAGCACAGCACATCAAGACAGGGAAGGCGTGGCAGAATGGCGACAGCGACAAGGCGGCGATCCTTTCTGAGCGCGCTATCCTCGGGTATGGGAGGGGGCCGCCGTGCGAGAGGAAGAGAGAGAATAGATCCTCCCTAGGTAAAGTACTTCCTTAGGTATCTAAGTAGGTGTTGGATCTCCTCACGTCGTTTCTGGGGGAGCAAACCCGATCCCACACCGTACCTAGAAGGGAAGCGGCGGACGCGGGAGAAGGATTGCAACGGAGTCGCTTGAAAAGTCCGAAGTTGTATTGTAGAGGAATAACAGGCACTCAGTGCACACAGAGAGAGGAGGATGGCCGCGCCACAATTAGTCCGGAGTCCGACCCCGAATACTGTAACGGAAGCCGTGCCGCAGCGGACTCCCTCTAGAGTCTCCGAAAAGAGGGAGAGTGTGTGAGAGGGTGAGTGAGAACGAGAACAAGAGAGGGGAGCTGCAGATCCCAGATACATCTATGAAGAGGACATCCCGTCCTATTAAGTACAGGCATCTCTCTCTTCCTCCCTCTCTTTTTCAAAGTGCAGAATTCGCGCCCAGAACCAACCCACCCAGTCGAGTAATTATTGTCACGACCCAGAGCAATGGCTGTCTCTTTTGGAACAAGAGTGAGACCTTGGAGTGACAAAAAGGAAGACACTAACCCGCCGGGGTCCTCTGAGGTGGCAATCAAGGAAACTGTGATGCGTGATACGCTTACTGATGCTGTGTGATGTGCTGTAATGCAGATCTGGCCTACGTACATAAGAAAAAGAGGGGGGAGGGGGCATGGGTGTGATGAGACCTGACAAAAATGAGGGCATCACATTTTTGTGTGGGTGTGCTGGTAAAAAAAAAAAAAAGTATGGAGTAATATGATCTGTTGTCCTCTTCTTGGCTTTGCTCAGCTGCATTCACCGCTGTCCATACGTAAGACATCCCCAGTAAAAACCGGCTGTCGGCAATCCGCTGTCCGTTTTGGCCCAAGATTTACATAGTAAAGTAATGTCGGGGTGTTCATAGTAGGATTCGAATTTTAAAAACCTCCGGTGAAGACGGACTGATCGGAAAAAGGAGGTGCTTGAAATGGAAAATCTGACGGCTTGGAATGATGACCAGAAGGGGACATCATCAAGCAAGTTACTTAGCTTATGTAGGAAAGCATAAGGGAATTCCCGTTGTTTGGTTTTTGACATGATTTGGATTCAAGTGCTGTGCGTCACGAAGTTATGACAATTAAGAATTGAAAAATCTTTAGTTACTGATTTTGCATGCTGTAAACTGTCACTCAGGTTCATCAAAGGTGGTTATACTATAGCGAAAGGACAGAGGAGTGGAAAGGATAGAGGAGTGGGAGAGCTGCTGTGCTCCCAAGCTGTAAATTCGCAGTGCTGCCTAAGTAATCACCCAAGAGAAAACCGCCGAAGCCTTACTGGCCCGGCCCTTCCCCCCCCACTCTCTTCGCTGTCCGTGCTTTTCAAGCTATGTACTATGTATACTACGTACTTACTGACGTATGCAGCACCTGCTGTGGTCCTGTTCCTGCAAGGATGTGCGCTTCAGCGGTCTTACTATGTCATTTTACGGATTATACAGTGATTACTAGTCGGCGGTTTTCTGGGCTCCTTTGCCCGGCCCCGAGATTACAGGGCACAGAGTATTGCCGAAGGGAGCCGGTGATTTAATTATGCGAGTATGACAAGTCTTACCACCCGAAAAAGAAAGAAAGAAAAAAAAAAAACTGGGAAATGGTAAAGAGTGAAAAATATATCATGATCCTTTTTCTTGCCTGTTATGAATTCGAGGTGGGGTTGCAGTTCAGTCGAAGCGAAGAGAATGAGTATTTAAGACCTACGGAGCTGCTGTGGACTATCCGATCGCCAGGAAGAGAGTGATGGGGGCAGAGGCCTGTGTGTGGCACAGCAGCGCCCAGGTGATTCTATGATAACCCAAGTGGTCCTTTATAAAGTGCATTGTGCATCCCTCAAGAATCGTTTAATTGACAAATTATACGTATTATCAGACGGAAAATAAGGAGGGACAGTGCAGGTAAGATATAGAATCAGCCGGCTGAATGGCGGGAACATCTGCCGTCTGTCCGGATCGGAGGGGGGAAATTATTAAATCACTAATCACTCCTCATCCCCGTCATCGCCTTTCTGCCTCTGCAATAGGCTTACTTCCCCGCGGATCATGACACCCGGCCGAGAAATAAAAACATCCTCTCTCATATGATCATTCGATATGATCACTAAATCCTAATCAAGCAACCCAAAATGTACAATTCCCAGATCAACTTCACCCTGGACCTAGTCTGCCCCTGGACCTACCTGGCCAAGAAACGCCTGGACGAAGCCCTCAGCCAGCTGCCCCCAGAGACAACCGCCAAGGCAACCTTCCACGTCCACATCCTCCCCCACCAGCTCTACCCAAACTTCGGCCCCGCGCAGGACAAACACGCCTGGTACAGGGACAGCAAGTACCTCGGCTCCGAGGAGCGGACGGCGGCGTTTGTGCGGGCGATGGGAGAGCTTGGCAGGGAGGAGGGGATCGAGTTCCGGTTTGGGGGTCTGGTGGGTGATACGCTGCAGGCGCATCGGGTGGTGCAGTATTTTCAAGAGGTGGGCGGAGGAGGGGGGAGGAGGCGACAGCGGGGGCGAGGGCCAGCAGCAGAAGCAGACGAGGGCGAGCCGGATCGTGGATGCGCTGTATAGGATGTATTTTGAAGAGGAAAGGGACCTGAGCTCTCACGAGACGCTGGTGGCGGCGTGCATAGAGGCCAGGGTCGAGCAAGGGGAGGCGAGGAGGGTAGTGGAGGGCCCGAGCGAAGGGCTGATGGAGGTCAAGGCGGTGCTGAGGGAGTCTGCTATGAACGGGGTCGACTCGGTGCCGCATATCATGTTTGAGGGGCGGCGGAGGGATCTTGTGCTTGTTGGGGCCAAGGAGGCCGGTGTGTATGTCAAGACCATGGAGACGATTGCCAAGGAGAGCACATAGGACGATGGATGCTGGGACACGAGGTGGTACTTGGCAATGGCATTGCTCTCTTGCCTTTTCTCCAGACTGACCATGATTAGACCTTGGCGGCTCGTGGTAACCATTATTACTCAATCTTGTGCGGGGGCCAAGTGCAGGTGAGTTGCTGACCCGTGCCTGCCAGGCAGACGCACCTGCCCTGTTTTTCCTACATGCTTCTAGGTTTTCAACCAACCTAGACCAAGCTGCTTAAGTACTTTAGTACGTAGCTCGCCTTCGATCTTTCCTTCTGTAACGCAAGCCTCTCCTTATGGCCTCCTTCCAATGCGATCTTCAGTATCGCTCCAAAATCCACGTCCTTCTCTCCTTATCCTCCAGCGTGTCCAAGAACTTCATATCGAACTCCTTGACGGTGCAATACTTGTCCACCAGCTCGCCTCCTACCAGCTCCACCAGCTCCTCGTCCTGCCTCAGCGCCGCAAGCGCCTCCTCCAGGCTGGCAGGCAGCATCTGCGTCACCCTCAGCTCCCTGCGGTCGTTGTCCGTCATGCTGGCCGGGTCGATCTCGCAGTCCGCCCAGGCCAGGTCTTCTCCCGTGGCGACGCCGTTGATGCCGGACAGGAGCAGCGCGGCGACGGCCAGGTAGGCGTTGGCGAGGCCGTCGAGGCACTTCACTTCCCAGTGGCTGTTCTCGATCTTGCGCAGCGGGGTTTCTCGATTCTGGGTGCCCCAGGTCACCCATCTGGTCTGTATCAGCATGTATGCACTTCGGTGTATATTAAAAAAAGAGAAAGAAAAGAAAGAGGAAGAAGGAAAGAGGGAACACACCTTCCACCCGCCCATACCCCGTCAGCTACTCGTTCATAGCTGGCAGGATGGCTATAGGTGAACGCAGCAATGCCCCGCAGGTGCTTCAGTATCCCAGCATAGAAGGGCTCGTACACCTCCTTTTTGTCTCCGCCAGCCGAAGATATGGAGATGTGCGCATGCGCCGCCGTGCCACACGACTCCGCGAAGGGTTTCGGGTGCAGGGTGAGCTTGTACCCCGCCGCGGTGGCCAAGGCAGCTATCACCTCCCTCGTATGCAGGAGCGTGTCGACGGCGGCCACGGGAGGCAAGGGAGGCAGGATGAGCTCGAACTGGCCCGGCGCGCTCTCGGCGTGGATCTGCTCGACAAGGATGTCCATGGACTCGAGAGACCTGACAATGTCTGCGAGCAGTTTTGGGATCCTTGGGTCTGCAAAGAAGCGCGACGTTGACCAAGAGTGACCATCGTTTGTGAGGGTCTTGTATTGAGAATGAGAGATTCCCGAGCTGGAGGCGAGCCTCTCGAGGAGCACGAACTCGATCTCGAAGCCTACGAGGAAAGACAGGCCCTGCTGTGCGCCGAGCTCTTGTGCCCTCTGCAGCTGTGTCCTCGGGCAGAGCGGGACCGTCGAGCCGTCGTGCTCCCTGAACTCGCCGTACATGCTGACATGCCCCGAAATCGGCCCAGCCCGGAGGGACGAGAAGTCTGGGTGCAGTCTGTACTCGCCCGTCGCGGTGAAGTCGGGCGCTATCAAGTCGTGCTGCAGGAGGCCGAGGACCGCCTTGGTGATGCCCACATCGGTGCGTCTCCCTTCCTCGAGGGATGTGATGAACCTCCGGAAAGGGACCATCCTCATGCGCGGGAAGGCGACCAGGTCTGTCCAGGAGATGCGCACAAAGTCGGGGGTCTGCTTGCCCCTGAGAAAGCGGGTGAAGATGTCGAGGTCAGTCTCTTCCAGCTCGGCCTCCACTCCGCCCTCGTTATCATCCGGCTCCCCCACTCTGCAAAGTCGAGCTCGAGATGGTACAGCTTGTTGGAGTTGCTGAAGAGGACATCTCGTGCCAGCTTGATGGCGGCCTTCCAGCTGATGGCGCCCCTGCGAACGTACTCACAGAGAACCTAGAATCGGTCAGTCATTTTGGCAGGAGAATACCGGGAGGGATAAAATGATAGAGAGAGACTGGCGTACTGATTCGAGCACTTCTCTGATCTGCAGGATAGCCAGAAGATATGTCTCGGGGAACCAATGACCTGCGTGCAGTTATGGAGGTGATTAATATCGAGTCAAACCGGTGAGTGGGAAAGTAAAAGTAGAGAGGATCAGGCTTGCTTACCATCGGTGCTCCAGACAATCTTGGACCAAGGGCAAAGTTCCAAAATCTGGCGGACGGCTTTTTCCTGCCCATCTTTGCTGACAAAGGGAAATATCTCGCCAATATCCTGTTGAGATTTGTATGTCAGGAAACAAAAAGGCCTCAACACAATAATCAAAGAAGGAAAGAAGTGGAAGTTCTGCTTACAGCATAAACATTGGAATACACAGTGGCCAGATACCCAAGCTCCCGCGTAAAAGGATAACCTGCATGCAGCAGCACCATCGGGACGGTGGGATAGGTGCGGATAAAGTCCTGCAGGTGGCTGGGCGACGACTTGGCCAGCGTGATGTCGTTATCCCCCAGCCCCGTGTGGAACTGGATCGGCTTCTTGTGATGACCCGGCGTCTCACTGATGAGCGCAGCAGCCCTGTGGACCAAGAGATCGTTCAGCCCAGGGTGCTGGATCCTGGCCAAGCCCGTGGTGTGGCCCGCATAGTCGGACACGAGCTCGTCAAAGGACCTCCTGGCGAGCGTCACGTCCACGGCGGCAGGGATATCGAGACCCGTGCGGTAGCAGATGACAGACTTGAACCCGACCACCTCTGGGTCCGCGATGGCCTCGCGGACCTCGGTCTCGAACTCCTCGACGGCCTTGTCGAACAGGTCGTCGAGGTCCTCGCCGCCCTCGTCCCGGAACGCCAGCGCGAACCGGTGCACGATGCGCCCGGCCACCGTCTCGAGGCGCACGATGCGCTTGCACGGGCTGCGGGTGAAGGCGTCGTGCCAGGCATAGCCCTGCACCTCGTCGGCGGCGTCCAGCCCGTCGTCGACGAGGATCGTCTGCACCCCCTGCAGGCACTCGCCGGTCCACTCGTCGTAGTCGTCGAAGCGCCTCTGCTCGATGGCCGCCACGACGGCCTCCCAGGTCTGCCCGCAACCCAGCACGTGTGCCAGCTGCCGCACGCCGCGGATGTGCGCCAGGCTGGTCGACGTGGCGTAGATGGCGTCGCCTGAGGCCTCGGTGGTGATGGCCAGCAGCGGGTGCTTGGCCAGCGCGTCGGGCCTGAGGAGCGGGTGGGCGTGGTTGTCGATGATGGGGCACTTGCGGATCGACCTGACCAGCTCGGCCAGCTGGGTCCTGGTGACGCCTGTGCCGGCCGTGGAGGCGAATGTTGCCGTGTTCGAGGTCATTTTTGTCGTTGTTGATAGTGTTATAGTGAGTCAAGAGAGAGAGAGAGGAGAGAGAGAGAGAGAGAGAGAGATCGACGAAGGTCCGTCAGACCCCGCGCCAACGGGTGAGGACGTGTGTTCGTATTTCTTTGGGTGGTGGGCTCTGTATCACCCTAGCAAACACCAATCTTAAATTAATCTGCAGCCTGGATAGATGATGCACAGACCCAAGGGGAAGTGTCCAGAATTCAAGATCCAGCGAGGGCGAGGAGGCGGCGATGATGTGATGATGATGATGTAGTGACGAGTCTCCGGGGCGGGCTGATCGCCTAAGACAGATGCTTAAATAGTGGGAGATCTGCCCCTCCGTACCCTCCCTCCGACAAGCCGGATCTCAGAACTGAGGGCAAAAAGCTTAATCAAAAGCAACTGTTGCACATAGCGACTTGCTACTTCAAAGGTAATTAATGTTGCACAGATGGCAGCCCTGGAGATGTCTGGTCCAACATTGGTGTGACTTCATCTCTTTTTTCTTATAACTGGTATTGATTAAATAGTCGTTAGAGATAGGCAAGCAGTGTGGCTGCCGAGTGCCGGTTTCGCAAATAAAGCTGACGACGTCTCGGCACCCTAGATTTTTATCAAGCAAGCTCAATAGATAACCTAAATTTTGAGAGTTTAAATACATGCTATATTTGTATTCATGCATGTTGTTGAGACCCCAATATGAGATAGGTTGCAAGAAAAGGAAACGCTGCGCATGCTAATTCTCACACCTGAGCACTTATAGATTTACTAAGTAGTAAATATGTTCGTTCAGTGGGTACGTGGTATTTCGAGGGCCCAGGGCCCGCCCCTCGCTAACACTACAGTATTGTATGGGCTGCTGGAGATTGTCAATATACACGCCTAGGACCAACAGGTACCATTCAATGTTCATGTACGCTGCCACACCAGTCCTCCTCCATGGAATTCATAGAGAGTCTGCTTTTGCTGTATAATAATTAGCATACGATACCCAGTAATACCTTGACCTGATCAGCCAAAAACTCCTTCTGATTACAGGCCACCCCTCATCTATACAGAAATTATGGATACCATTGTGTCTACCTGCGAGATACTCAACTACTACTACCACTCCTCTTCCTCTTCCTACTATTCTCCAGGCCAATGGCCTACAGTAACTCATGATAATCAACATTCTTGGGGACCAGACCCAGAGGGTCTCGCCAATGCTCGTTCGGTAAGAAGGCGCATGCACCTCCCCAGGACAGCACTCTGACCAGATCAATGTTGCCAAACTTTGCAGCATAGTGCAGCGCGTTCTCTCTGCCGTCATCGCCTATGCAGTACTCATTTGGGTCGACCCCATCCTGACAGAGGGTCAAGATAATGTCGGCCTTCTCCTCGGTCGACAGCCCTATCGACCGGATGACAGTGCGGAAGAAGTAGGCCGGATGCTGGCCCCCGTCGAATTTCATCGCCCTCAAGTGGATGTAGTGACAAAACATGCGGAGTCTCCCCGGATCGATCTGGCCCACGTCGAAGAAATCGTGAAACCGGCTTGCCGTCGTAATTGGCGACGGCTTGTATTTGTGCTCGAGGCCCGAGAACAGCGCCTGAGCATCCTTATCGCTGCAAGAGGCATACATTCCGGGGTCTTGCTGTGATGGTCGGGTACTTGGAATCAGAAAGAGCCCACCTTCTTTCTCTATCTTCAGAGAAGTCCATGGAGTAGACTGGGAAGTTCTTACCCGACGCAGTGCCTGGAAGATCAGCGGGTCCTACCCGCCAGCATCTACTTCAGCACAGTAGCCAGCCTGGATGATCATGGCCCATTTCTTGACACTGCGGTATTCTTGTTTCAGCTCAGTAATCAGGACGGTTTCGAAGACTGGCTGGGCCAGGCGACCTGGGTGGGTGAGAAGGCCGTGCAGCAGTTCCGGGTCGGACGTGGGACAGAGGCTTGCCGCTGCGATGAGATAGACCAGTGGTTTCCTGTATATGGAGAGTATCCTGCAACTATGCAACAGGATGAATCCTTCGAGTTCAAGCAGCTCTTTGTGCCACCATGGCGGCGTCAGTTGGCAGGTGAGAACCAGGTAGTAGATCAGGCGGATCACTGTTCGGAACGTTTGAGGTCGATAAATTAGCTGCAGATCTGATCTCCATAGAAGAATACAAGTTTCCTGAGAGGCTCATATGGGAATAGACAAAAGACGAGACATACCGGTGTCATTCATCGGCGGCACATCCGCATCGGTCAGCCAAAGCCTCATGCCGGCGCACAATGGGTCTATCATTGTGTATACATCCGCCGAGTGGTCTTCAATGCGAGGCTCCGCAATGAACCGTAGCACTTTGAACAGATTCTTGTTGTGATAGACATCGTGCTTCATCTCTCTTGCGAGATCGTCCAACCGCTTGAGCTGCGATTCGGTACCTGGTCCTAGGATAGTCATGCTCGGCTGTCAGTGGAAGAGGACCTAAGTTACTCAGAAAAACAATGTAATGTAAGAAATCGATGTTGTTTGTAGAGCTTGTCCTATGGATGAGTGAGTCAATAGAGAATCAGGTTTGTTTGTTTTGTTTGGTGGCTGAGGGTGGCAAGAAGAAGTTTGAGGGCACTTATGTTGCTCCACCTGGGCAGGAGCTATCATGTTGCTGTTGTCCTTCTTAGTGTACAGAAGTACTCTGTACACACCTTTCTCTCTATGTGCGTTAAGTCAGTACCATTTGCAGCTGTGTGCGCCCAAAGTCCTCACCCCTTGTAGTGTCCATAGGGCACTGACCAGCATCTGCTGATGAAGATATCCTCTCATCGCGCACACACACACCCTTGGAAAATTGGGGTGATGGTCATGCCAAATACCCGCCCAATGGCTCCTCAAATGTCGTCCATGAAAATTGGGGGTTAATAACATGAGGGCACACCTCGCTCCGACTTACACCCAGGACATCTGTCCCAAGGTTCAGGTATGAATCGATTAAGAGATTCTCATGAATTTTAAGTTAGCCTGACAGTTCCATCCCTCGGGGCTGTTGTAGCAAGTGGCAGATGCTGACAATGATGAACAGTGAGATCCCCTTCGAAGCCGATGTGGTAATCGCGCACAGTCCACCCCCGAGTCTCTGCGACCCAATCAAGGATCCCTCCAAGACATCTGGGAGGACGAGTTATATGTACTATGACAGAGGATGTCAAGCTGTCAGCTACAAGGAGAGCACAGTAGGTGAGCTTGACAGAAATCGACCTGCTCAGGCCCGCACCTTATTCACACAAGGCATCCTCTGGAAGACGAAGTGCCAAAGAGGAAGAAGCCAACCACATCAGCTGTGCGCAGTGCTATCACACAAGTCACCTGGCTGCAGATCAATCTTCAGTGTCAAAGAGCCCGGGGGAAGGTCATAGTGATCAGAATGAATAGACTGGATGGACATGGTCAGCAGGGTAGAGATTACTGACAGGACTGTCGATGGCTCATGTGGTTGCAGATGGACGTCATTTCCCCGAGGCTTCCTTCTCTTTCGGTTTCAGGGTGGTTGGTGGTGGGGGAAAGAGCGAAGGTGGAGGGGAGGAGAGGGGTGCTAAAAGTTTCCACTGCAGCTGGTCAAAATGCAGGGGTCAGGGCAAGAGAGTGAACAGAGAATCCACCAACCATTCCGGGGTAGCTCTGACCAGACAGGGTATAAGTATATGTTGAGAGACAAGGCATGGCATCCCTGTTTCTGGAGTGATGTTTGGATGATCTGGGAATGTATGTCGGCACATAGTACTCATCTTTAAGCATCAATAATGGTTCTTGCATGTTAGTTGCTTGTGAAGGAACCTATTGGCAACTTTGTGAACAGTTCTTGTCAGGTACATCATTTGAGATGCCATGCAGTGTGATGCAATGTGTTGAGCTGAGGGGGGAAGCCATGTGCTCAGAATACGAGTGTCATGGTTCACAGGGAACATGAACCTTGCTTTGTACCTTGTAACTGCATGTACCTTGTTACTTGCCTCCCCAATGCCCCCAAAGGCCGACCTTATTTTGGAGCCAAAATTTAAGGTTAGCTGTGTTGGGCTCCAGCATTCCAGAGCCCCCAAAGGAAGCACCCACTGGCACCTTACAGGCTATTATTATTGTTATTCATATTTACCCTCTTGCCAATACCGCCGCTGCCGTGCCGCAACCAACCACACCACCAGTGCCAAGAGCACCAAAAACAGTTCCAAGGGACCTTCCCACCCCCGATCACTCACCATTGGCGCTAGCCAGTGTCCCGTTTCTTGTCTGATCCTCTGCCAAACTCTGGGCCAAGCTCCTCCTCCCTTCTTTTTTCCTTCTCTTTCCAATTCAAGCCGACAGTGCCCACCTCGCGTGCATGTTGAACACACCCCACATCTACCTGGCACGATCATCTCGACACAGGCGCCCCCTGTCGATTCGCGCCCGTAATCTTTAATCGCCATCGCCTTTTTGTGGTTTATCTCTATTTCTTGGAGAACACCAGCCATATCGCCAGTTCTCGCGACGTCCACTACTGCCGCGCCAAGAAAGAGAGAGAGAGAGAGAGAGAGAGAGAGAGAGGACTCGCTTGGATCGTGATAAACAACTGCTGCTCGTTTTCTCTCAGCGTTCCAGCCTGATTCTAGCCATCATGGCCCCTTCTGCTCTGCGCGCCGCTGTGGTGCTCCCACTCGTCGCCTCATCCGTAAATGCCGCCTATTCGATTGCAAATAACGGTAGGAAACGACCTCGCCCTCGCCCTTGCCACCCATGACACACTTGTCTTGCGCCCTTAGAATGCTTCTCTGCGTCGGTGCCGTGAACCTCTCTCTCTCTCTGCTGACACTCAGAAACGCGCCAGACGATATCAAGAGTGCCGCTGCCCAGCTTGCCTACGATACTATGACCTACTACACAGGTAACCAGTCTGGACAGACCCCTGGGATCTTGCCGGGGCCTCCGCCTGCTGGCGACTACTACTGGTGGGAGGCAGGAGCACTGTGGGGCGCCATGGTCGAATACTGGCACTACACTGGTGACTCTACGTACAACGACGTTGTCACCCAGGCGTTGCTGTTCCAGGTCGGCCCGAATCAGGATTACATGCCTCCCAATGTCACCGCCTCGCTGGGCAATGACGATCAGGTCCGTAACTACTGTGCTGGCTTGCTTCTCATTCCCTTGCACCAAATGCTAACTTACCGGCCAGGGCTTTTGGGGCATGTCTGCGATGACCGCCGCTGAGCTCAACTTCCCAAACCCTCCCTCCGACGAGCCCCAGTGGCTAGCGCTTGCACAGGCCGTCTTCAACACCCAGGCCGACCCGTCGAGGCATGATAGCACATGTAATGGTGGCCTGCGGTGGCAGATCCCCTTGTCGAACAACGGGTACGACTACAAGAACAGTGAGTGCTCTCCTGTGGTACCTTGTGCGGCTCCTCCTCGACTCCGCTTCCTGACATTGCCGCAGGCATCGCGAACGGCTGTTTCTTTAACCTCGGCGCAAGGTTGGCTCGGTACACGGGGAACCAGACTTATGCCGACTGGGCAGTGAAGACCTGGGACTGGGTGACAGGAGTGGGTTTCATGGACGCGCAATACAACATCTACGATGGGGCCCACGTCGAAACCAACTGTACGGATATCAACAAGGCCCAGTTCTCGTACAACAACGCCGTGTTCCTCCTTGGTGCCGCCCACATGTACAACTTTGCAAGTCCCCCAGCAAGTTCCCGATGCACGATGAAAGCTGGACAATGGCTAACGAGCTTGGTTGTGCAGACTGAAGATGATGTGTGGAAGCAGCGGGTCCAGGATCTGTTGGACGCCACCATCAAGGTCTTCTTCCCCGACAACATCGCCTTCGAGGTCTCGTGCGAGACCCACATGACCTGCACGACCGACATGTTGAGCTTCAAGGGATACGATCACCGGTGGATGGTCCAGACCACCCAGCTGGCCCCCTTCACCCACGACCAGATCATGGCCGTGCTGCAGACGTCGACAGAGGCAGCCATCAAGCAGTGCACTGGAGGAAACTCTGGTCGCCAGTGCGGTTTCCAATGGTCGAGCGGGGCTTTCGACAACAGTGTCGGGGCTGGCCAGCAGATGAATGTGCTCGGCGCTGTGTCGTCTCTGCTGGTCGACAGCGGCGTAAGCGCGCCCCTCACCAACGCAACAGGAGGCACAAGTGCGGGCAACAACAATGCCGGATCCTCTTCGGACAAGTTCGCGGGTTCGTCCCACCCAGCGACTACCGGAGACAAGGCTGGCGCCTCCATCCTCACGATCTTGATCCTGGTATCTGCAGCAGGCACGTTTGGCTGGATGTCGACGGGGGTATAGTCAAGATTCTGACGGCGGGGGGGGCGGTAATGATTTTGTGATGAGAGATATTCTGGGATCTGCGCTGCAGGGGCCGGCTCAAGGGCTGCATGGCGCATTGTACATACTTCCTGCCTTCTCATTTTTCTTTCATCTTTTATTTCCTTTCGTTTGACTATTTGGTATCAGGATTGGAAAGGGGAAAAGGGTGATGGCGTCAGGTAAGGAGGCGAGGCAACACTGGGTATTCATGCGCCATGGGATCTGGGGCGTTGAGTATCCGGCTCTCGTGTCTTTATGCATGAACCGGACGGACTGGATACTGGACAACACTGGCATTTATCTGGATGTCCTCGTCCGAGCAGGAGGCTTTGGATCATCTACGAAATGAACAGCCATCAAGACTATTTTCTTATGGTAATAATGCAATCACGTATATGACGAGAGACGCTCTCCCGCCTCGAAGTGGCTTAATGTTTGTCTGTTCTCTCCCGGACTGGTCTGCGGCGAATCATGAGCTTGTTGCGGTGGGACACTGAATTATGAAGCACCAGGCGAGACGTCACTGGGCCCAAGGCCGAGGTCTCAAGGTGCCTTCGACTCTAACAGCATGAACCCTGAAAAGCAGAGATTAACTCAAAGGGAAACGACTCAGTAGCACGTGTGAAAGTTTCGGGGAAAACAAAAAGAACAAAACACAACACACAAAATACCCTTTCGCAGTCGCATGGAGGTGTCATCAAAATAGAGTTATTTACTGCGGGTCCCCCGTTTCCCCCTAAATACAAGAACCCCCGGCTGGCCTCTTCCCGATGATGCGAGGAAATCGTGGGGCGGACGGACACGATGGGTTGGTAGGTGGATGGGTGGGTGGAGCGCCGGGAGACACGGCAGGCCGGACTGGCTACTAAATACTGTGTATGGTAGGCAAGTTGGGTCACTATTTAAATGATTTAGACTTTGCTGGTTTGGTTTCTCTTTTCCTTTTTTTTTTTTTTCCCCCTTTCTTTTTCTATCTGTTAGAAAACCTTATTCGGAAAAGTATACGTTTTCTTAAGTGAGGCCCTTTTCATGAATGCTTCCAAGGGCCTGTTCGGTTCTGTATGTAGTTCTCTTTTCATTAGCTTCAAGATCCATCGACAGCCCGGCTCGGCAGGCTCCTCCCTGTGAATGCTCTCCTGGCACCCTATTGTGTTCTTGTCAGGGGCTCCAGTGCCGCCGATGATCGGGTTCCTTATGTTTGCAAAGCTTCAGTGTGAGAATTGGTTGACATGGTTGTGTTTGGCCAAGGCTTTCGGTTCCGGCAACCTTGGAAGCGAGGAGGACGAGCGAGAAGCACCACCAGCATCTCCTACCAGCCTTGAAACAGCTCGAGGTAGCTATCTGGGCATTTCTTTATTCCTTGACTCAACAATTTGTCTCTTTTAGTCATCATTCTATCAGTGTTGATGTCTGAGCAATGAGGTCCTCCATGCTGGAGAACTCAGTACGCATCATGGTTGATGCAAGGGGCCAGGCTCGATTTTGGATCGAGATCAAGTAGAGGTTGCAAATCTTGAGACAACTACATGATCACGGGGCTCTCTGATTAGGCCACTATGCCTGTCTACTGATTTGAGCATTCATGGAAGTGAGTAGGCTGAGTCATTTTTTATCAGACGCCCGGCTCGATCTCGAGAAGCGAAAATAAAAGCATGTCGTAAGAGGCGTTATCCCTGTTTGACTTACCCCCGACCGCTCCTTGCGCTGCCTTTCGAAGGGTTGTGGCTTTGGAACTGGTGTTGGGAGGCGATGCTCCGTTTTGAGACTTACAAATAAATAGTTCCCAGAAGAAGAAATCTAGTGATACTCGTGACGACATGAGGCCTGCACAAGGCATGGGTGATAACGTGCCTTTGCCTTGGTCCTGTCAGCCCTAACCCTGGACGCCGACCCCCCGATCGTACTGAGAGTGCGCTGCGTTGGATTTTGCTTAGTGAATAATTATAGATCAAAAGAACAATATTAAAGGAAGCAAAAATAGAAAGAAAGGAAAATAAGGGGTTTCTTATGCATCGAACCACAGGCATAAGATTCTAAGCATGTGGTAAAATCCAAAAAGAAATAAAGTTATATCCACAATTTGGGCCCGGTGGGTTGGTTGGTCAGGCAGCGTCGTCCTGCTGTCTCGGGAGGGTCTCTCAGCCTGTTGTCCACCCTGCCAAAACTATGATATTCTCTGAGATGCTATTACAAACGTACTGCCTGCCGTACAGCAAGATTTATTCAAGAAAACAAATTCGTGCTGGCCGTTAAAATAAAGGTGAAAATTCAGGGGAGTGCATCATTCAGGAGGCCCACTTCCAGTCGCCTTCCTCCTGCCCTCCTTTCTTCTCACCAACAACAGTGCCACTCTGAGTGGGTTCCCTCCAAGGTCGACTCCATAGTGCTAAGGACCAACGGCAACGTCTCTCTCCCTTAGGTCGCAACGCCCAGTCTTCGGAATGACCAGGATCTGATTTCTTTAGTTATATTATGGGCAGCTTTTGTTGGAGGCTTCCAGTCCTACCTGCTCCTTTTAGTCAAGCTCACCGTATAGGAATGCCGACGTGCCGCACACTGTCGGTCTCTTACCTCTCCGGCCAGCAAACGGAGCGGGTTGGGAAGAGAGAGAGAATCGTTTGCCAAGTTGCGTTCTTTTTTTTTTTTTCAATGCCCGGATTGGGTTGGATCTCGTGGCCACACACCCCTTTTTCCTTTCCCAGCCGAGTCACGACACTCTCGGTGTGGGTAAAGTGGTTTTAATGAACGGCGAGGATCAGCGGGCGCGCACATGTATTTGAAGAAGGTAAAGTCTACATAGCACAGTATACATAAAGAATGGACCGCACAATACTGTTATTTTCTTCTTCTCTTCCTTACTCTCACTTTCTTTCTTTTCTTGGGGCACGTGAGTGGTAATAAGTCCCTTCTGCCCTTTTCGGTGAAGATTCCATTCCATCACTCTCACAGGGCCTCGGCATTCATTATGAAGTTTTATGGGCTGTTCCTCGTGCTGGCCGGGTCGTTGTCGGTCTCGGCCAAGACGGTCCACCTCCCGCTCAGGTCATTCTCGGCCGATGAAGATGGCCGTAGCCCGCGCGGAGTCACAAGATACGAGCGCAGAGAAACCAATACCTCGTCTGGTGTGAACGTGCCCGTGACAGACTGGTTCAACCGCACAGACAACCAGGTAGGTAATTATTATTGGAAATAGAGAGAAAAAAAAAAAAGGATCCATACCCTTCAACTAAACTGACTCCTGATCTCACAGTGGTACACCACCTTCAGCCTGGGCACACCGCCCCAGAACTTCACGGCCCTGTTCGACACAGGCTCCCCGTCCTTCATCATCGGGGCGAGCAACTGCACCACCTGTGGCGACAAGAACCTGTTCGACCCGGACCTGTCGAGCACCTATGTGGACTCCCCAGGCCGCTTCGTGAGCTACCTGTTCAGCACGGGGGCCGACTCGCAGCCGTTCTCGGAGCCAGAGGGCGCGACGGGCTATGAGGTCCAGGACACCATCTCGTGGGGGACCTGACAGTCGAGAACCAGACTTTTGTCCTGTGTGTTACTATGGCTGAGGCTCTGGATGTCATGCCTATCGATGGAATCATGGGGAGTATGTTTCCCTTTTCTGTTTTTTCTCCCTCCCTTCTTTAGTCAGCAGAGATCATATACTGACCATGGTCCTGAAGTGGGCTTCCCCTCGGCCGACAAGTCCTGGTACTGGAACCTTGTCGACAGCGGCCAGCTGGACTCGAGCGTCTACAGCTTCTACCTCCCGGCCGGCGACATCGACGGCGGCGAGGTGACCCTGGGCGGCATCGACGAGACCAAGTACGAGGGCGACCTCGAGTGGGTCCAGCTCAACGTGGAGAGCAAGCTCTTTGGCGCCTACGTGGTCAACTGGGTGTCCATCTACGCCGACGGCCAGCTGCTCAACAACGGGACCAAGGCCAGGACGGGCGCCGCCGTCGCCATGCCCACCAACGGCCTCGCCATCCTCGACACGGGCACCGCCTTCATGCAGACCCCCGACTACGCCACCGCCGCCAACATGTACGCCCAGATCTCGCCCAACATCACCCAGATCGACCCGGCGGGCGCGTGGGGGCCCCCTGCGACGAGCTGGACAGCGTCGCCCCGGACCTGACCTTCACCATCGGCACGACGGCCACTGCGCTCAACGTGACGATCCCCAAGGCCTCGTTCAACCTGGGCGAGTACCCCGGCCTGGACGGCATCTGCCAGGCTCTGTTCAACAACCCGTCGGACGGGATCGGGTCCAGCTGGTTTGTCGGGAAGAAGGGGGAGTGGCTGGTGGGCAGTCCTCTGATCAAGCAGTATTACACGGCCTGGGATGCGGATAACATGCAGGTTGGTTGGGGCCAGCTGGTGGATGGTCCTGGGTTCTAGATAAGTACTGCTGCGTGAGGGTAGATCAGGTCCAAGAAGAAGAGAAGAGGAAGAATAAAATCAAACCAAAGCTTGACTGCCGTCTTTTGTTTCCCCTGTGTCGCAGGCGAGTGAGTAGTGGGATTCGAGGTATTACTTAGCAGGACTTGAGACAGCCCCTGAGTGGATGAGCCCCTGGACACACTGTTGGTCGACGGATTATGAGTCCACACTTTGGCCTCAGTAGAGCCTGTGTTTTACCAAAGGAACGACAGGAAGAAAAAAAAAACGAAAAGGAAAAACGCTGGTGTCTTCTCAACTGTCCACTGCAGCTATTAATACATGTTTATCTGTATGTTTGCATCTCTTGAGAGTATTGAGGTCGCCGCTCCGGAGAACTCTCGGATCGGCCCGTCGTTCGATATCGTCCTTCCCTCTCACTCAGCCCCTTGTTTCATCTTCAACACTCCGTCTTTTAAAAACTTCATCTTCTCGCACATTTTATCATCTCATAACCACAAAGTCAATACCCTTCCAAAAAAAAAAATCAAAATCTCAACAGCACATAGATACAGGCAAACACTGACCAAAACCTCCACCAACATGGCAACTTCGTCACCCTTCCCAGACTACACAGACACAACCCGCTTCCCCACCTTCCTCACCATCCCAGAAGCCGACCAAGACGCCGCCCCGGCGTCATCATCATCATCATCATCATCATCATCATCATCCACATGGTACCTCCTCGCTCAGATCAAGGACAACATGACCATCAACAAGCCGACACTAGTCCTCACCGACCGTGACGGCAACCCTTTGCTCTCGTGTTTGAGGGTCTCGGGCGCGACGAGCTGGACCTGAAAGGGCTCGGGTTCAAGAAAGGGTGCACGGCTGTGATTCCCAATGCCCTGCGGACGAGACCTGCGGATGAGGGCAAGAGGGGGTTTGTGAGGATCGAGAAGGGGCTGGCTGGGAGTGTGCGGGCTGTGCCGGGGCCGCTGGCGAGGGTGTTGGAGGTTGGCGGGAGGGGGAAGGGAGAAAGCTGTGAGACGTGTGGTGGTGGCGATGGTGGAGGCGAGGGATTGAAGAGCTGTACGGGGTGTGGGAGGGTCGGGTACTGTGGCAAGGTGAGTGAGTCCATTGCATGGGCTTTTTCATAACCTCGTCTGATTTAATATTTCCTCTACTAATCACAATGTACGTGCAGGAGTGTCAGGTCGAAGGCTGGGTGGAGGGAGGACACAAGAGCGACTGCAAGATGTTCAAAGCGCTCAACGACATCTTTGCATGAACGGCAGCGCTGGACGTCGTTATTTGTCAAATCCACCTGCAGCCTCAGCTACTGCTGGGCTGCCACATTTACATCTCAGCCCACGACCACCTCTCTCTTGGGCTGGACCAGCTCATACATCATGTCGGCCCTCATCGTGTACTTGGTGCCCTCGACAACATCATCTCCAGCATGCGTCAGGAGTCTCTGCTGAAAGATCAGCACACGGCCTGCCTTGGGGTCCACGTCCACCTTGCGCGATCCGTAGCAGGAGATAAACGACGTGGCCCCTCCGACAAACTCGGCCTTCTCGCCAGCCTCGGCCACCGAGTCGTTGAGGTACAGGTGCAGGGGTGAAGAAGGTCTTGAACTTCTTGCCGCCGACTTCTTCAGAATAGTGACCATCTCCATGGGCTGTAAGATGTTTGAGGTTAGCGAATATTACCATTCCAGCCAAAAAAAAAAAAAAATTGAAATTGAAATCAAAAATAAATGACATCTTGCAAGCTCACGTTTGAAGAATTGTCCCTCGCCATACCGCAGGAACCGCATCCTCTTGGTCAAACCAACCAACTCCCACCTCTCCTCCCTCCCCTTGCTGGTAATGCCCGTCACTTTATAGTCCCCATCCAGCACAGCCAGCTTCTTCTTCAGCGTCTCCCCCACCTCGCCCTGCAGACACCTCGCGAACACCCGGTCCACCACCTCCTGGCAGTCCCACACCAGCCTGTCCGAGTTGCGGTACCCAGAGTCGAGCACCTCCATGCCCCACCCCGCCGACACCATCGCCGGCCGCCAGGGGTTGTCCTTAATGCCAGGCGTGGCGGCGTTCATGCGCTCCACGTCGACGCTGGACTCGGCCAGGGCCAGGAGGGCGCGGCACTCGCTCGGCGCGAGCACGTTGTCCAGCACCACCGCGTACCGGTCCTCGTACTCTGGGAGGGTGGTCTGGGTCCAGTCGATCTGGTGGAACGTGAGGGGTCCCCGGGCGTCAGGAGGAGGAGGAGCCGTGACGGAGAGGAAATCTTCTGGGATGGTGACGTCTTTGGAGAAATATTCAATGTGCCTGGGCTGTCCCTCGGGGATCTGGTGGGCCTTGGCGTTGTCGGAGCGGGGGTCGACGGCAGGACCTCTGGGCTCGGAGAAGTCACGCATCTTGTCTTTTTACACTTTGGGTTGTTGTCAAGATGAGGAAAAGAATCGTGCAAGACGGCTTGAGGAATGATTATAAAGGTGCTGGTATCTTCCAGTAATTAAATAAGGATGGACCACACAACCTCAAGGGCACTCACAATCTTGAAGAAAGAAAAAGACAATAAAGCAGTGAGTTCTTGGTAGGGTTGCCTAAAAGGCAACCACAATATTTATTGGGGGTGAGATGCCCCAGCAGATGAGGCACAGTGCAGCAACAACAAAATCAGACCCACAAACACGCAAGAAAGTGACACATGAACCAACCATCCTATTTTGAAGGCCAACACCACTGTGCCATCACACACCATGTACCCGTCCTCATTTAATGCTATAATCTCATGAATAACAGTAAAGCCAACATCTATCGCTCTCTTCTTCCTCATGAGGTTCCCTATCGCCTGATCGATGTTTTTTCTTCCCTCCTGGCAGCCTTCACTTCCCCTCATCTCAAAACGGATGCCTCGCGGGCAGCGAGATCCAACACTGGGGCCCATTCCCCAACGTCGGCGAATCGGCTTTCTGCGCATGTGGTGTGACCATCTGTTGAGTCAGGTGGCCCCCTTTTTTTTTTTTTCTTCTTTGCTCTTCTTTCTTCTTTTGTACATGTGTGTGTCGATGGGCTGAGAAATACGGCGGTTGGCTGGGACGATGGCGTTCGAGAAGGTGGTTAGCTAGCCGAAATTGCGGGTAAATAGTCGTATTACAGTAACAGTACTATTGTGCCTGCTCGTGGCCAGTGATCTTTCGACATCCATATATTCAACGCGGAAACAAGGAGATCCTGTGCTCTTGCGATGATGCGCATTATTGATTGGCTCTCTGATTGATGCTGAAGACTCCCTTTTCTCGTGACTGTTTCTATCGATTTTGGCCCCTGTTCAGAAAAATCTTGCCCACTTTCTCGCTCTCTCCCCCTCCATCCTTCCCAAATCCTGTACCGACCGTATTAATATGAACCCAGCTTGTTGACATGAACTTTCTCATCGCTTGCTTTCTGTCCACGTACATTCCTATTTTTGACAGATTCTCCGAGAAACGTGATGCTTTCAATCTCGGCAGATATAATCATATCACGCGCCACGAGACGGCGTCGACAGCTGGACCGTTGTGCTTGTGCCTAGAAGAGTTAGCAAACGAATAAAAATTAACGACCAAAGCAGAGGACAAGGTGCTATTTCTTATTGTCAGTACTTACACAGCTTCACTGAGGTGTTGTCTACTGCTCCACAACCCAATCTGCCAGGCCAAGCAGAGGGTACAGGACCGCGAGAGGCACGAGGATCAGCACCAACGGCGCGAGGGCGATGAACATGGTGGTGAGGACGACAGCCATGCAGGCGATGATGTAGATGATGGGCAGCAGCAGGGAGAAGAACCGCAGCGAGACGCCGGCGACCAGGGCACACATGGTGAGAACCAGGCCCGTCAGGGCGGCCGCCGCGAGAGCCAGAGCCACGCACAGGACTTGTATGATATTCATCAGGACGGGTCCCAGGATATAGGTGAGACCGATGGCCAGAGCTGAGTAGATGGTCAAGATGAGGGCGAGGTGGATGGCGCGGAGGACAACTTGGAAGAACAGGGCGATACAGCGACCGAACAAGCCGATCCAGCTGCGTTTCTTCTTGGGAGGAGCTGTGTTGTCGTGGCCATGGTCGCTTCCTTCAACTCGGGTCACGGTGGTGGTGGCATCGACGGTGTTGGTGCTCGTGGTGGCAGTAGTGCTGCCGCAGGAGACGAGGGACGAGGAAGTGTTGTTGCTGGCCAAGACCATGGCGTCCTGGTCTGGCATCGCAGTCTCCTGCTCCTCGACCTCAGCCTCGCCGTCCTGATCAGCGAGCCCGTCATGTTGGGGCTCAACAGCTGCCGTTTGCTGGAGAGACAAGGAGGGGAGGGAGAAGCTGGACCGGTTCGAGCTCTGTGCAGCAGCCCGCTCTGCCTTGCGCTGGGCCCGAGTTGAGGCCATGGTTTCGGCAACAGGCGGTGATTCTGATTCAACAGTAGCGATGTCGGCAGACGTAGTAAAGGCAGCGGATGCGATGTCAGCCAAGGAGGCCGCTCGTTGAGAGAAACGTGTGCTCAGGCTGGGGGCAATGCTCGTGTTTAAGGTCGGGCTTGAGCAGGCCTGTGGGTTGTTGACGCCCAACATGGCTACTGAGAACAAAGAAATGAGACGCATGATTTGGTAACTGGTTGCAGACCTGAGACAAGAGCACTGCCTTTTCGGATTCTGATATGTGAGAAGTGATGAGGAATGCAGGAGTTGATCAGGATAATAGGGTTTGCAGAGGCATATCGAAAAGGTGTTGAGGTCAAATAAATGGTAATCCATTCTGTACTGAGAGCAAGAATCAAAAACAAGGCCATCTAGGCTATAGTTATTGATAATGATAGATATCAAACTTTCTCAGAGATGGAAAGGAAAGTGAAGGCCATCATGCATTCACTCTTTTGGTGGATCAACCTGAGGGTCTGTCTCATAGGATCCACTGCTCAGGTGTAGGTCAACACCCCATCCAGCTTTTTATTTCTTTCTTTCTTCTCGCATAGTTCTGTTTTACCTTAGCAAGGGCATCTTTTCACACTACCACATTCTCTTTTTTTTTTGTATGGGTTGAGCGCAGTCCTTGTTCTTGTTCGAAGCATCGGCCTGATTTTTTTTTTCTTTTGAACCTTGCTATGTTCTCTCCCTCAGACAGTTTAATGCAAGTCTTGGTAGATGCATTCCACTGGGCTTTGTCAAGTATGAAATGAGGCCTCAGGACACAAAGCAGCTGCAATGGAAGGCAGATTATAGAAGAATAAGCCAAATCAGAGTTGGGCCACTGGTTAGATGATTAATCTGCTGTGGCATGCTGGCAAAAGACAGAACTGGTGCCTCCAGCTGTTGAGTGAATAGTAACAAAGGCGGAATTTGTTGCCTTTTCAAGTACGACAACAAATGTTGCTCCGTAATTATTATTCAGTAACGCTGCCGCCTCATTGTAGTAACGCTGCCAATGAGGCGGCAGCGTTGAGTAAGCTGTATGTACCTACAGTAAAACGGGGCTACCATGCATCAAATGTGCGAAGGCTTAAGTATGACGTTTGGAAGGAAGCCCGCCTCGAATCCTCCTGGCTGTGTGACTGCGGCCTGCATAGCCACCGTCAGACTCCAGTGGCTCTTAATAAGCAACGGCCCAAGGTCCCCAAATCAAGTCAGATTGAGAGAACAGTGCCTTTACTCAGTGTTTTGCAGTATCTACATATTTAATAGCCTCCTCGTTTCCACAGATCCTCCACAGGCCGATCGTTTTGGATTGCACGACGCAAAACCTAATCCATTGACCATATTATTCAAGAAGATTGATCATTACACCCACAAACCAAGATGGCCGACAAGCAGCAGCAGCAGCAGCAGCAGCAAGGAAGCGTAGCCTCCCAATTTCCTCCATACTTTGGCGTACACAAAGAAGGCTGGCGCGCAAAGCATTATTCCCTCAGCCAGCCCAACGGCCCAACACTCTATGCCGTCTCGCTGCACAGCGGGTGGTCAGGCAAGCCCGAGATTGTGCTGCACAACGGCCCCAACGAGAACTGTCCTCCCCTCGCCACCTCCACCAAGTCTTCAGGCCTCGGCCGCGATGCGACGGTGACGCTGCCGCCGCCTGGATCAGCCACAGCAACAACACAACAGGGTGTGTCACAGGAGCAGGTCAAGTGCCACGGAGGCGGGTTTGGGCACCAGACCATGACGTTCTCCACAGAAGTAGGCGCCACGGGCCGGAGGGAGACGTTTGAGTGGCGGCACAGCCGCGGGGTCGAGGTCGGCGCTCTGGGCGGGCGCGGCGACGGGTTCAAGCTGGTCAGGCTCGCGACCGACGCACCTGGCGGCGGAGTTCAGGGGGCCGCCATGTCGAGTGATGGCAAGGAGGTTGTGGCTGTGTGGGCGGTGGACGGGCGGCGGCTCAGCAAGGGGATCAAGTTTCAGTTCTTGGGCACTGGAGCCAGCGGTGTGCTTGGGGAGAGGTGGGCGACCATGGCTGTGATCTCGGCCTTGAGGGGTTGGGATCGGAAGAGGAAGGCCCAGGCTGCTGCTGCCGCCTCAGCTGGAGCTTGATCAACAGAGAGTAGTAGGCTCAACCTGGCTGATAATGATTCTTCAAGTGCGTTCGTGCTGTACGGCAGTGAGGGAGGCTGAACCAAGTGTCGCAATACGAAAGCAAGAGGGAGAGAGGACAAGACTGTCTGCCATCGAATTCATTAAGAAAATAGTCAATATAATTCCCCAATTGCAAATAACCACCACATGCGACCATAGGTAGTGGAAAACTTGGGATCCCGTCTGCTCTCCCCTAAATAAGCCACTAACCGCTGGATTAGTAGTTAAGTGGGTGACCATTAGCGAATACCCGGTGTTGCATGTTTTTATCTTATTTTTATTTTTATTTGTTTCCTTTTCTCCCTTTCACTCTGGCGTCATGCTCATACAAAAACCTTTCCTTGTTATGAGCGAGGCCAGATCTGCAACCAAGGTGTTACTGTTGGTCCTTAGAGGTACGAGCACTCTTCTAGAGAATGCATTGGCTGGCTCCACGCACCGCCTTGACGCGAGGCAGACGAGGTGAGAGACAAATGGAATCACAGGTGGCAGTGGCAGATGTGCCCTCACAATGATAAGCCAATATCGACTGGCCAGCCTACCTCAACGTTGTCAGAGTTCTTGTAAATAAATTACACCTGTACTGAATTTTGTGTGTAGAAAGTGGTTTATCGACCCCTCCTCTTGCCTGCTCTATCCATGATTCAGGCTATCGCGCCAGATGAGAAAGATTCCGTTGCGCCCTAGTTTTTCTTCTAATCCATCCAGACAGTACCGCAGTAGAGATATAGCCCTCGAAAATGCCATGTTGGCTCCTTCAAAACCACCCTTGACGAAATCGTCCAGTTGAGTGCAGTATTGATACCAACGACCGCTCGATCAAGGTATAATTCCACCAAGTTGGTATCCGAGAACAAGGGAGAAGGGAATGAGAAGACGGTGGGGTACCAAGAGAAAAGGGGAAGAGAAGAAGAGAGGAAGAGGGAAGAGAAGGCAAGAATAAGGAAAAGAAAAGAGAATTGAAGAAAAGAGTAAAGACAAGAGAAGAGAGCTCATTGGGGACGTAGAGGAGCCAGTTTGTGACAATCGCCTTGAAAAGAAGGTCCCGTTCTGTCCTGCCTCAGGTACAGTCTCCTTCTCAGTCAGATCTTCCTCAGCCTGCTCTTCCTACAGCAAATGCAGCTTTGCCATGTCTCTCTCTCTCTGTGTGTGTCTCTATAGTCCCTCCTTCAAGCCGGCCTCGTGCAGGCGAACTCGAACGCGGGCAGCAGATTGTAGACGCCCTTCGCCCGGGCATCGTCCCTCACCTGCTCCAACAGCATCATGAGTTCCCCGAGCTGCTCCTCCTGGATGTTGCTGCTGGCCAGGTCGGTGATGGAAGTCTTGAGCTCGTCCGAGGGAGGGTCGTCGAAGGCGATGCGCCTGAGGTCCTTGTATTCAAACTCGCGCGCCATGTCGGAGGATTTGGAGATGACGAAGATGGTGACAGTCTTGAGCGTGGTGCGCAGCATGTTCCACTGGGGCTCTGGGTAGTCGGATTTGGCCACTCGAGAGCCGTCGCCAAAAAGGGCGAGGAGAGTAGGGGCTGGGTTGAGTTGTTCGCAGGGCCAGGGGGTGGTGAGAGCTGTATTGACGACGGCGATCATGCCTCGTACGTCCCCCATGATGTGTTCCAGGTCGGTGGCAGGATAATAATCAACCGTCACGCAGGGTGTGTCTGAAAGCTTCGAGGCCAGAAAGTCCTCACTCGAGGTGATGAGGTACTTTTTCGCAAGAAAGAAGACGTCCTTCTTCTTGTTGACTTTTACTCCGTCCGAAAGGCCACACTTGATGTAGTCGACGGAAGACAGAGGCCAATGATTCTTCAAGTACCTGTGCACGGTGTCTCGCGCCAGGAGGCACACGCGCTCGAGTTTCGCCGCAGTGTTCGCGGGCGACTCTGGGAGGGTGTGGCTGTTGATGCACATGTTATCGCAACTGACGGCGATGATGCGGGGGTGTGATTCGGAAGGCAGTGCTGCCCTCCAAATCTTTTCCTGTATCTCGACTGGCAGTTTGGTGAAGCATGTGAAGGTTTCGGGGGTCTGAGCGTTCTGGGCGGGTACAAGCATGGTCGATCCAGCGGAGGCATCAGGCTGGGGCCGCAGCGGCTGGGCGTCGAGAGGGTCCTGAGACGAGTCCATGGTTGCGATCGTGAGTGCGAAGACGGATGAGGAAGTGTTGAACAAGCAGCGTTTGGTTGCAAAGAGCAAGGTTTGAGAAATGGGGGACAGGCTATTTTGGAAAAGAAGTGGAAAGAGAGCTGGCGGGGCCAAGCACAGATTTTTCTTGAAAAAGAAGAGAGAGTTCGTGATGTAGTCGACAAATTTATTTTGAGATGAACTTGAAGCATCGCGATGTGCCTACATGACAAATTTACAAAGGAATCCCCATCGAATGTAGCCAGCATTGGTGCTTGTAACCATCCATGGATAAGGACCTGCCTCAATATAATATTTCTCTCAGGTCCATGGATGTCCACAACCTTGAGAGCACCGGAAGCTTCTCAAAATGGGTGAGAACATGAACTGTTGTGAGATTCTGGGTCTGGTAGACTATGCAATTACTTAAAGAGAAATTGAAGGGTTTTATATTCTAAATTCTTGGAAATCCCATGCATAACCTGGCTAGGACCAAAGGAACCTGGAATGATCTGCTTCATCTCTCCTCATCTGGAGTGAGGACCTGTGCCAGACTTCCTTCTAGATTGAGTCTCTTTGAGTGCTGAGTAATTCACCACGTGGTATTCACCATTGAACTGAATTTGAAAAGAATCTGTTTAATCTATGGATAGAGTCTGGTATTCTGTATGACCCAGATATGATGAAATAATAGCAGAATTGTCCAAAAGCAGTGTTGTCTTGGAGGCCTACTCTCAAGTTGGTTTTTATATTAATTACCTCTTGTGCTCCAGACTTGCTAGAAGGATAGGAAGTTTCATGTGATGCGTGCTAGTATTGCAATCCTTGAAATGCATAAACCTAATCACATTTTCTATAGCATTAAGGCAGATGAAGAAGTCAGCCTCAAAGTCAGAGAACAAGAGTCAACTCCCTAGGCATAATGCCGTTTGCACAGTGATGGAGCCAGTTTCGGTCTCTCTCTGATATACGATCCCCCGGCCGTTTTAGAGATAGGCTGAGGTTGGTATCAAAGCCTGGCCACAATGAACTTACGTATAAGCAGCAGCCATATGGTTTGTTTTTCGCGCTCTTCACATCGTTTATTGTGGCGCTACTCGTGGCATTCGAATACTGAGACTGCCTGAGTACTGTCAGCATGCGGGAGTAGGAAACGGGGAGGAGGGGGAGGAGAGCTGCGGTGACTAACTACCATAGCCTGATCTTTCCATATCCAACGAGCTATTGTATTTTTAAAAGGCAAATGAGGCTGCAAAAAGGGCGTCCCAAGTTTCTCAAGGGTGAAGGGTGATTATCGATATCTTCAAACAAATGGGCGACCACAATCTTAAAGTCTACGCATAGACCTGTGCTTCATTCCGTTTGAGGTAACCATTCAGTCCTTTGCTTCTGCTCAGAGAGTGTATGCATCTCATCTAGCCACATTACCCCCGATCATAGTCGGCACCCGTTTGGTCAATTCCACCACGGACAAGCCCCCTCCCCCATCGCATTAGCGAGGGAGGCGCGCGAGCTCGATCAAAGGTAGTTTCCGGTTTCTTGACAGTTTGATGCAGCCCCCATGAAAAACATTACTAGCTTCAGTTGAGCCGAGGTGAATGTCAGATACAGAACCGTGGCCATCGAGACTTCGGAAATGCAAATCGACGCGCAGGATTCGCTTGCGTTGATCAGTAACGAGGCTGGCCTCCCAGACGAGCATTCGGAGCTCTATGGGCAGCGACCTGAAGAAGGTGAGACGGTTGGCTTGGGAGGGACTCATGTTAGTTGTAGCATCCTCTTACTAGAGCTTACTCTGCTTGATCAGTTCGCGGTAGATGATAAATTTGTGGTGGATAAAGTTTAGATTTGAGAGACAACACGAGAATGGAGAGACAGCAACACAGGTATTGGGGCTTGTTTCTTTTCTTCTATTATCAGGTCTATGGTCTTTGTATATTGGAAAAACTATTAAGTCAACATCGCCCCTGCAATGAATGAAAGTAGGGAGTAGCCTGATGGTGGTGACCACAGCCCCAACCCTGCACTCTTCACTGCTGCCTTCCGCGACAGCTGAACTGATTAACCCACCCCTTGCTGCGAGGTCTGCCTTGATCCGACAGCCAGGAATGGCCAACCCAAAAATATCCTGGCACTCTCGCCCATCTCAGCTTGACACCACCCCCTGGTGCTCCTCCTTCCTCTTCTGCTCCAGCTCCAGCTCCTCCCTCAATTTCGCCGCGGCCTCGACGTCAGCCTTTTGGCCCTTCTTGCGCTGTCTCTCCTCGTACATCTCGCGGCTCCTGAGGATGCGCTGCACGATGGTGCCTGCGTTGACGTCCTGGAAGGTGTGGGTGCCGATCTCGCGGTAGATGCCGAGCTCCTTGGGGGCCGTGTAGGGGTCGTAGGTGAGAGGCATGAAGGAGGTGGGGCCGTGGTAGACGGCGTCTGGTGTCCCCAGGGGCAGGGAGGCCAGGTAGGCCTTGGTGGGCGTGAAGGGGGCGCCAAAGGTGACGGCGTTGACGTACCTACACTGCAGCACGCACAGGCCGCGCTCGTAGATGTTCATGATGGGATAGTTGACACCTTTCCAGTGGTTGATGACCTCGTCGTCGTGGACACCCGCGACCACGTAGACGGGCGGGTAGTCCTTGTCCCAGCCCCGCTCGGCAGCGGCCAGCTTCTTCTCCTCCTCGACGACGAGCCGCAGGAACTCGATGTGTCCGCTCGAGAACAGATCGAAGCCGCCGTCGACATACACGACCCTCTGGCCGGGCCTGGGCCTGGGGCCCTCGAACAGCTGCACAAAGGTCCCCTTCTCGTCGACCCCGTCGTGCTCCCGCTTGGCCTCGACCCCGACGCCCTCCCAGAACCACACTGCGGCCCCGGGCGCCTTGGCGCTCTCGTCGCTCGCATAAGCCCTCATGCGCTCCGTCATGGCGCCGCCCTCGGCCCGCCTCTCGGCCTCGCTGCCGTGGCCCTCCTCGCCGCTCAGGGTCCGCCGCAGCGACTTGATGAAGTGCGTCCGCGTGCACAGCAGCATGCGGCCCACCAGGTCCGTCGTCGAGATCGAGGGGGTCCGCTTGACGACCTTGAAACGCCCGGCCTCCTTGACGAAGCGGTAGCAGTCCTCCCCGCTGCTGTCCGAGGTGATGTCGTCGCCGTGAACCACATAGCGGCAGCCGTAGTGGGTGATCCAGGACAGCTGCGTCACATACGGGGCGCGCGCGACGGAGCGGGTCACCCAGCGGCAGGCATCGACGGCGGCGATGCTGAGAAGGGGGAATGGGTTAGTGATGTCAGTCAGGACAGCATATACGCAGGCAGGTTGGTAGGGTGCCTTTGAGGAAGAAAGAGCAGCATGGGGCTTCTCACCGCTCCTGTAGGTCCATCACCGTGGGCCCCTTGTTCTCCAGGATGGACTCGTCCGAGTGCACACCCACGTACAGCTCGTCGCCGAGCTGGCGGGCCTGCATCATAGCGCCAGCGTGGCCTGAATTAAAGGGGGAAACAGAGGTTAGCAGGTGACACACCTCTCACGCGCGCGAGGCCTGGCGCGGGTGAGACGAGAAGAAAAGACGAACCATGGTGGAAGAAGTCCCAGCAGCCGTCGACCCAGATGCGGCCGTCGAGTAACTCAGGCGCGGCTTCTCCTGGTGGAAAGGCGGGATCGATCCCTGACATGCTTGTTGGGCTTGGAAAAGAGGCTAATGGGATTGTCGTCGTAGCTCAGGCCGACCAGGCAAACTCAGGGGCAGACGAGTTTTCAGCCTGCAATTGACAATCCGGGTCGAGAGTCAGCGGAGGATGTGTTCAGAAACAACCGGAGGAGCTCTGAACGTGGTAGATGAGAGACCCTTGTGTCGATGTACGGTAGAGCTTGTCGAGCTTGTGGCCGTCTCCTGTTATATTAAAGCGCTGCCACTCGACGCGACGCGACCCAAACTTGCCCCTCACTGGTGATTTAAGCACTTAACTGTGGATCGTCATTTGTACTATAGCCGATGACAACCGGAAGAGGCTGTCCAAGGAGAAAAGCAAACAGCCTAGACCCGAGGATTGAACCATATAGTAATTACAGCAACAATACAGGATACTTTTTTGGAAAGCATGGTGACATCATGGGACCATTTGGAAGGTGAAGTGCTCTTACAGGTTCGTCGTAGATCGAGGGTTTTGATGGAGAGCTAGAGCCTGGCTGCAGTCCTCCTGCACCCAATTGATTAGAGTTAAACGTCCAGCTTAAAATTAAATTCGGAAGCTCTGGAATGTTACATGCTCTTTTTCCAATGATGACCATCTTTGCGGAAAGAGACAATGTCATCTTGGCGAGCAGGTACTTGCCCTTCCTCGGATGATAGGAACGTCAGTGGCCGATTGAGGACGAACAGCAAATGCAGTTTTCCCATACGTCACAGTCTCTCTTCACGGCTATACAAAAATGAAACACAACCACAGCAGAAAAAGAGCCTTGATCTTCAGCGCTGGGAGAATGATACGACCATGAGTCGAGAACCTAAGCTTTGATACAAGAACCTTGTGCTTTGGCATAGGGACCAAGGCATGTGAACCAAGGGGAGGGATGGGCTCCTCAACCTACGAAGACTTGCCACGGGCTGATGGTACGGGATGATCGTTGAAGCATGAGACGTACTGTTCCCACCTGTTGTTTGATGATCGAAATATTCATAAGGGGGCCGGGAGCGAGGTTTTCCTTTCCTTTTTCTTCTAACAGTTCTCCCTTTTGTCTTTCAATTTGTTGCCTGAGTGACGATATGGCTCGACACCAGCCACCACGACCTCTCTCTCAAACGACCGACTATTGCGCAATGGAAGGGTTGAGCTTTGTGATACTCCGAGAAAGAATCACTCGAGACAGAAAAGAGGACTCCAAGATTCAGTTCAACTCTGGCAGTAACAGTGGTAGTGAGTGAGCGACTACTACTTGACTGCGAGGACCGTCGAAACGTCGTTACTGCGAATCCCAATCCATCAATCAATCAAAACGACCGACCATAAAGTGCAGATTCGCGAAATCTAAAGTCCAGAAATAAGTACATAGTAGCGCTTATAAGAGCACCTACTATTGCTATAGCGGTACAGTAAAAGGGGAAGGGGGCCACGGTCGGGTGGGGGCTGAACAGGTTCGACACGCGGCGCCAGCACCTCAATCCCCTAAAATACTGTACTTATGCTGCAGCGACAGCAGCAGTCGTCCGGCTCCAGCGGCGGCGGGTCTTTTAGGCCCGCCGCACCGGGCCCAGCGATGATTGTTCTCAGCGACAACGACGTCCTGGTCCCATCGTCCTCAACCAACTTCAGCTACAACTTCGCCCTCACCCCAACACGCCTGCGACCTCCAAAGCGACCTGTCCCCAGCTCAAGACCAGCGACAGCGGGTGCGAACGGCGCAGATACCTTCAGCTGCGGCATAGCCCTCGGTGGTCCGTTTCAGGAGTCCGAACCGCTACTTCGTCTTCTTCCTCTCCCTCCTCGTCGTCCTCCTCCCCCTCCAAACCGACAACCTTTCTCGTCCAGTGCGAGTGCCAGTGGGGCGCGCAACAACACTCTCCGTCGCAAGTACTCCCTCGGCACTTTTCCGCCATCGGCCTCGCCGCACGCCAAACAGTCCTCCTTCAGCGGCCTCCGGCGCCGCGCAAAGTCCTCCTCTGCCCTGAGGGACAGGGATGGCCTCGGCGACGCACAGGGCATAGGAAACTGTCCGCACGATACCAACAGCAACAGACCACACCCTACGGCAGCGAAAGGCTCCGTCCCGGCCACCAACAGGGGCAGCCCGCCCGCGCCCGTCCCTCAGTACTACGCGCTCACTCCGCCGGCCGAACCGAGCCGGAACGCGGACAGCGCACTCTCCTTCTCCCCCTCCTCCTTCCCCCGTCCTGCGCCGCGGCTGACCGGCCCAGGCTCAAGGGCCATGGATCCCACGACAGCTTTCATACCCGCCGGCGGCAGGATGTTGAGCAGGGCCGGGACGAACCCCGCCAATGGGTTTCCCCTGTCCACCGGCGGCGGAATGATGATGCCTCCGCCGTCCGCCGGGGGCATACAAGGGGAGTCGAGTATGGTGCACCAGCATATACAGGAGATGGCGAACAAGAGGATATCAACGTTAGAATACCTGCGAAAAGCGTAAGTCTTGTTTCTCCGCCCCTCCTGTCTACTACCTTTTGTGCGCACAAGAGAAGAGAGTGCCTCTTGGCTGACTAGACCATCTCGACTTATGTAGCCACGAGGGCCGTGTCTACTGGTTCAACACCCTCCTCTTTGACAAGCCCGACCTCGCGCGCATGCCCTACTTCGACAACCGGCGCCTCGCCCGGCGCGCCACAAACTACTTGTTACTAGGCCTCTCCCTCCCGACCGTCATCGACCTCAACTCCAACACCCCGATGGAGTTTCTCCGCTCCTTTCACCTCCTCCTCACCGAGTTCGACTCCTTCCAGTCCCTCCACCCCGAGACGGGCGGGCCCTCCTCCGCCCTCGGCAGGGCAAGGATCCCCAACCTGAACGTCTTCCGCCGCGCCACCCCGTCCGCCAAGGCCCGCCGCAGCAGCTCCGCCAACAACGAGATCCTGTACGAGGACGGCGTGACTGCGGCGGCGGCGGCAATGAACGGCGTGCCTGGGGGCGCTTCCGGCGCCTCTGGCGTGTCGAGCGCCCCGGGCTCGTCCACCTCCGTCATGAACGGGCTCGGCGGGTCCGCCAGCGTCGTCAGCTTCGGCCAGAGCGAGGCCGACCTGCTGCCGGGCGAGGAGTACGTCCACCTGCTCACACCGAGCCTGCCCTTCGACCCGGACTTCTTTGAGACCTTTGCCACGCTGTGCGATGTGCTCATCGACGCCTACACGCGCCTGCTGAGCCTCCTGCCCACGCCGAGGGAGTGCAACGCCGCCGTGGCCGAGCTGTTCACCAAGGCCGACTCGAGGGTCAGGAAGATCATCGTGCAGGGTATCGTCAAGGAATTTGAGGATACCAGCCGGAACGGCGTGAGGACGGAGGTGGCGAATGTGGGCAAGATTGTGTTGGGCGGGCTCATGTGAGCTGTGCAACGAGGATGTGATGATACAATTTTGCTGGCTCTTGATTTTGCCGTCTGGGCCGGCGTTCCGCACTTGAGATATCCATGGCATTGGGGAATATTTCTTTTTCTTTCTTTTTTTCTTCTTTTTTTGGTCGGGCAATGATATATCCAATATTACGAGTGTTCACATGTTTAGATAGACTTTCTTGGTGTCGCCTCCATGTCTCTTTGTTTGAAACGTACGCAGAAGGCTTGCTTGATCATGAGGACGAAGATCAGCGTGTATAACAGAAGAAAAATTACTGTCATTTTACTATCTCGGCAGTGTAAACACAAAGAAACAGCAGGAATGTCTAGACAGGAAGTGAAGAATGCAGAAGTAGGTGAGAAGGGGGAAAAGGAAAAAGAAAAAGATAAAAAAAGATAAGAAGTGGAAAAGAAAAAGTTCATCAGAAACCATAACGCATTATTGTATCGTCAGCGGCTGCACCTCCATTTTAGGTAGGCTGGGCCTCAGTGCTTGACTCTATAAATGGTGTTCATCATGCGAACTCGGGCATGTTGCCAGCTGCTGCTGTCCTCCCATCTGGCAGTGCCAGTCGTCGACAGAGGAAAAGCTCCCCACGAAGCTCAGAAGTTCAGTTTCTGTCGACTTCCTCCCAGCCACAACAGATAGTGGAACAGAACAGCGCAAAACAACAACCAAAGAAAAGAAGTGTGTGTGTGTGAAGTCCCCTCGCACCAAGAATGAGCCCCATCGAGTAACCAGGTCCAGGCCGAAACCTGTCCCTAGGCAATCGCATACCTATCATATCTCGACGAAAACACTCTCCAGCACACCCCGCTAGATGCCCCCAGCACCAGACCGCCTTGCGTCCGCAAACCCACCATCGATCGACGACCAACCCCCAGCAGAGCAAGAAGCACACGGCTCAGAGCATCCCGTGGAGAGCGCGGACTCATATCTTCGTCCATGGTGGTCTCTCCTGGGGAAGAACCGGTGTGTCCATGTTGATGGGAGGGGCCACTCGACAGATGTAGCGGTGGGACGGGGGCAGGCAGGACGTCAGACTGAGGGACGGGGGAGCGCAGAGATCAGCCGCGTGGTGCTTCTATGGCGGCGCCTTTCGGCGTTCCTCGCTGGCAAGAAGCCAGAAAGATTGTCCGGGGACTTTCTCCCGAAGCATTGTTTGTTGAGATGCCCAATGGGCGTCTCCGTTTGGAGCTTCGATGGCGATTTGTCGGGCGAGGGGAACTTGGAGGAGAAGAAGGGAGGGAAAAGAGAGAGAGGAGAAGAAAAAATGAAGGTGCGGCTCTTAAAAGGTAGAAACTTTTTTGAAGTGCAGGGGTGGGGCCACAGAGCACCTACGGGGTCCAATCATGTACTGCTTATGTAATTAGTAGCTTCTACTCGAGCTCCTACTGCTGTCACAGGGATCAGAGGCGCGTCAACTTTCTGGCCGGCGTCTTTACTTTGGCCTTCGAATTTCCATTCAATCGGGCGGAGGCAGTCCACGCACAATCAACGCTCAGCGCTGCCTCACAAAGGCAGCCTTGACACGCCACCCCCACAGCCCGCTTTGACAGCTCTCGACTCTTCTTTTTTTTCCTTTGCTGGATACTTCACCTTCTTACGTGCTCCCTAGTCCTGCATTTGAAAGAATCAAGTCTGGGCTGCCTGCATTCAAAGATGTCAGGCCTCTTCGGCACCACTGCCGCGGCCGCTGCTGCGAGCAGCAATACAGTCGGCGATCTGAAGAACGATGTGGCTGTCAACGACCTCCCCACGGACAGCATCTCCAGCATCGCCTTCAACCCGAACCCCGCCGACCAGAAGGACTTCCTGGCAGTTGCCAGCTGGGATAAAAAGGTCCGCATCTACGAGGTCGACAGTAACACAGGCCAGGCAGCAGGCCGTCATGCCTATGATCACCAGGGCCCGGCCCTGAGCGTCCAGTTCTTCAGAGTATGTCTACCCCTTCCCACCCTGCTTTCCCAACTCCTCCCTCCCTTAGTCTTGGGTACGTGGCGTTATACTGACACCAAAGTACCAGGACGGCCAAAGGATCGTGTCTGCGGGCGCGGACAACCAGGCCAGGCTCTGCGACCTCAACTCCCCCGGCAACCTCCAGACCGTCGCGCAGCACGACAAGCCCATCCGGTCGATTCGGTGCGTCGAGATCAACGGCCAGTCGGTCCTCGTCACCGGCTCCTGGGACAAGAACATCAGGTTCTGGGATCTCCGACAGAGTACCCCCGTGGTCGAGAAGGTCGCCCCCGAGCGGGTGTACAGCATGGATGCCCGCGATAATATGCTGGTCATCGCTACCGCAGAACGCTTCGTCAACGTCATGGACATGAGAAACCCCTCAGCAGACTATTACAAGAAACACCAGAGCCCGCTCAAGTGGCAGACTCGTGTCGTTAGCTGCTTCGCGGACGCCTCTGGCTATGCTGTCGGCAGCATCGAGGGTCGATGCGCCATCCAATATGTGGAGGACAAGGATGCAAGGTATGCAGTTAATCAGAAAGCTTCCTCTCTCTCTCTCTCTCTCTCTCTCTCTCTCTCTCTCCAAGCAGACAACATAACTGACGTTTCTTGTGCCCCAACGCTTCAATAGCTCCAACTTCTCCTTCAAGTGTCACCGCGACCAGGCCGTCGGCAACAACCCTACCAACGTTTACGCCGTCAACGACATCTCGTTCCACCCCGTGCACGGCACCTTCTCCACGGCCGGCTCCGACGGCACGTTCCACTTCTGGGACAAGGACGCAAAGCACCGCCTCAAGGGCTACCCGAACGTCGGCGGGCCCATCACCGCGACCACGTTCAACAAGAACGGCAACATCTTCGCGTACGCCGTCAGCTACGACTGGTCCAAGGGCTACCAGGCCAACAACCCGCAGCAGCCCATCAAGCTCATGCTTCACCCCGTCCAGGCGGACGAATGCAAGCCCCGGCAAAGCACCAAGAAGCGGTAGAACAGCTCAAAGCCGATGCGCCGAAAGTGATGGCTCTCTCTCGCTCTTCCTCTCTCTCTGTATGTGTGTGTGTGTGTGTGCAGATTGCCACATTTCGGGCTCGATGGGATACAAGGAGCTTTTGCTGGTGCGGCACGAACAAGCTTGGTAACTCAAGCGCATGAGTGGAACAAATAACCCCAAGTGGGAAGAAGGGGAAAAGTAGATCATACTGGACAGCACCTTAGGCGAGCAGGTCACAGCCGGTCAAATTGTGGAACAGGTTCCTTTCAAGGAGTCGTTTCGCATTCCGATCCTGGTCATCATCTCCCGCCCGCCGGTAGTCCCGGTCGCTGGCCGTTCTGGCCGGTCATGCAGATCTGTTTAATGAAGCGACAAATAGGCGAAAGGGCGTTCTGGAAGGCTACATGAGAGAGACTGTCTGAGTCTCGGAAACTGAACTTGTGATCTCGTCGAAGAGCATTGAAGTGCGCGCCCCTCATACAAACTTGGGTACTTATTCAAGACTTTAAGAGATCCTAAGGGGGAGAAATGGTCTAAAGTCTTGCTAGATAGTCAACAATTCATCAAATGAAAGCGGGTAATGCCTTCCTTTCACAAAAGTCCACGCGACGGAATATATACGTTGAAGGGATAGAGTGTAAGGGCCACATGTGTAGCCCTTGTGTCTGATATATTGGGATTATAATCTTGTTACAAACCAGCAAAGAGGATCTCGTGTAGAAAAGAGAGAAAGGTAATAATCCCAAATGAGTGACCACTGCTCCATCAAAGAAAAGAAAGTCATCATCAGCCCTTTTGTTTCAGGACATACCATCGTCAATCTCTCCCAAGTCTATGTGCAAGAAGACACCAAAAGGGCAAGTAATGAGAGACAAGAAAACTCCCTGAGGGGGCAAACCATTGGCCCCCAGCCTGCAAGGCTGTCCTGGCCAATCCAGACCATCGCCATGATACCCGCCTAACCCCCAAGAACCAACAAGATCACAATCAAGAACGCCCCTCTTTACAACGCAGCTGCTTGCTTGCTTGCTCGCTTGACATTTTCCGTCTTCAAATGCCATCTACGGCTGGCTCAGAAAGCAGGCCTCGTCTTCTGGCCCCCGAGGACGTCATCCACAAGCCCCTTCCACAGACCCGTCAGCATGCCGCCGGCGTACTCGCCGTCCGTCTTGGCCTGCTGGGTGCTGCGACCCTCAAAGTCAAAGCGCAGCTCGACGCCGTCGGGGCCCATACCCTCGACCTCGGTGAGGGCAGAGACGGCGCTGACGGCGGCCGGGTCGGCAGCCATGACGACGATCTCGCTGCGGGGCAGGGGGACATCGCCGGCAAACTCGGGGGCGAAGTTGGCAGCGGGCCTCTCTGGGGCAAAGTTGTCCGGGAGGAGGGGGACGCGGATGTGGGCAAAGGGGTCGGCCGGGGCGGAGCTGGTGTCGGCGAGGGGAGGGGAGGAAGGCGAAGTCGATGGTGGAGGTGTCGGCGCGGGCGGTCGCGGCCGGGGTGGAGTGGAAGGACTGCATCAGGGGGATGGTGCGGGCGGGGTTGGGAGTGGGCTGAGGACTTGGGCGGTGGGCCGTGGTCATGGAACGCTGATGGCCTGTCAGTAATGTTTTCTCTCTCTTTTTTTCTTTTCTTTCTTTTTCATCTTCTTAATCTGGATTAAAGCGATAGGGAAATAAAAAGTTCGTGCAGGTGAAAGTTGAGCGACTAAGCTGAGAGCTCACGGGGGTTGATAGACGTCCGTCCATCCTATCCGGGAGGGAGGGTGTGTCTGCAACCTTGCCGCAGGGTTCGGATTCCGAGAGGAGGGGTCGACCCGATAGTGTGTGGGCGGGTGGTTTTCGACCTTGGGAGGGATCGGGAAAATGGGCTATCTCTCACCTCTGAAGCAGGCAGCATGTCAGCACTGCCATTCTCCAGCTCCTTGCGGACCCGGGCAGCAGCTCCAGCCCTGGAGGAGCTGCTGAGGAGCTGGCTGGAGCGAGGGGCAGCGACTGAGGTGCCCAGGGACTTTGTGAGCTTGGCGAGCTCCCGCGGCAGAGGTGTCACCCGTGTCATGGTGGCAGCAGTAGCAGTTGTAGTATCGAGATAAACGTATATAAGATGTGGGGATAATGCAGGCAACCGGCGACAGCAATTCCAAGGACTTGTGTGTATGTGTGTGTGTGGTGTCAAGAACGGGACGTAGGAGTCAATGGCGCAAGCACGATATAAGATGATGGAATTGGGAGAGAGAGGACCCTTGGGGGAGCGGAGTAGGACGGGGTCGGCCGTGTTATATCTAGGCGGGTGAGCTGATATGCGTCGGATGTCCGTAAACTGTGGTTCGATGGGGGGTGGTGGAGGCGGTCGTGGTGGAGGGTGAGGAGTAAGGGGAGGGAGGGTGTGAGGAGGAAGGTGGTAGCAGCTGGGGTTGATAACTAAGTCGGATTATACTCGTCCAGTCGAATTTGAGTTCCCAAAGGGTGGGAAAGGGGAGATGAATAAGGTAGAGAGGGAGGAGGGGGGAGAGAGGGGGAGACCTCAACAAGTTCTGTATCTAAGCAGGCGTGTTGAGAGTGAGGCGTGCACTTGACTGGGTTTCGATTTGTCTTGGTCCTCTTGCCGCCCACTGCGCTGGGAACGGCCGCCAACCGGATCGACAGGAGAAGGTACCTCGTAAATGAATACGTGAGGCAGTACTAATACCATACATACATAGATAGTAATTGTATTATTTATTCGCCGAGTGCATAGTAAGATAGACTCTTGACTGCCAAGCCTGGCTCCCTCTCAGCTCTTTGCTTTGCCTTCCCCTCTCTTGTCTCCGTCTCTCTCTCGCCAGTCTCTTTTCCCCCTCCAACATCCTCCAACATCATGCCACCTGGGAAGGTGCAGGGGTGCAAGCTCTCAACAACCTCGAGCCATTCGTCAAACAAGGTATCGCTGGGGAAAGAGCATCGACCGGCAGAGCAGCAGAGGCGGTCAGTTCAGGGCCTGGGCATCTGGGGAAGCTGCACTATGACAACCACCCGCCCCAATCAGCTCCACCGAATCCCGACAGGCTCGAGGCCCCACCACAACAGAGCTCTCCGTATTGGGATGTGCTATGCTTGCAAGGCACGCTACCACCATTGTAGGTAGCTAGCCCCCGAATTCCCCGCCACTCAGGGTCGCTGTGACCCGCTTCCAGGGGCCCTGGCTTGGGGCTTCCAGAAGGCATTTGGAATCTCTTCGTCCTGCATCCTCGTAGGATTTCATTCATCTACATCCTATGAATTGGCGCGGACCAGCGTCTCCCTTTGGATGACAGACAAACAAATCCTCTATTGTGAAAGGGATAGCATTGGGGGCAAGGAACAATCAGAGCGGCCATGTAAGCAATAGCAGAGAAATGTCGGGCTGGAGTCTGCACTGCCCCAGCCAAGAGGAAGAGATCTCGAGGGCCCGTCTACACTATTTCTGTCAAGATCGGAAGCCATCTCATAATGATCACAAAACACAATGGTCGATATCTTAACTTGTCTACCCGCATCTTGTGGACGCATTCTGGCCTTTTGGGGAAATCCAACAATATGAGAGTAGTGAAGACGGCCTCGCAACGCTCGCAACAAGGGCAAGGCTGTCTTGTCTGGCAAGGACGAGACGAGGTTTTTCTACAGGAGCCTCTCCAGACCGGTCTCGAGCAAGACAAGCCAGCAAGGATTCGAGGGCGAGTATAGAACGACAGTCTGCCTATAAAGAAAGCAGTACTAACGACGTCACAACCAAAGCTACCGCGGATGAGGCTTCTGTAGGTCGCGTGTGGGGAGAATATGGGAGCCGCTGGTTGTTCAGACCCTGGAGGCGTTCAGCCCGCAGAAAGCACTTCAGTATTCTGTCTTGAGCAACAAGGCCTCGACTCGGTCACTGACAGGTACAGAAAGGACGCTTTGGAAGTCGTAGGCGGCATGTCTTTGACAAGCCAGTCAGGCGGTGCGACAGGCACTGCCACTTGGGGTCACCTGGCACACCATTTACCTCCCTGACTTCACAAGTTCTGGCAGTCAGCTAGATAGCCTCAGCTGGGACACCCAGCCTGGTGTGCACGACTGCTATCAGTTCGCGACTGAGTCGGTAACCACCTTCCAAGTAGGTAGTGTGAAAACTGCTCCAAATTGCTGAGAAAAGCCGCTCGGTAGCTTCCTGAGAGATTGGAACTGATAAGTCCAAAGAGAAATGGAATGCGGAAAAAGCTGCCGATTTGTGCAGATTGCCTAAAGCAAAATCTTCCTCGAGACGTTTCCTCTTGAATGATGTTGGTTTGACAGTGGGCGCCTCCGGGACCTCTGAGCTCTGGCTCCCCATCAGTAAACCTTGGAGGGAGTGAGTCTGCAGTCCAACATGGGCTCAGTCCATCTGACAACCGAGTCGCAGACGCACAGGAAGCCCAGCCAGCTATAATTTTGGACAATAATCGCTGGCGAAATTTTGGTTGCCTCTGTGGCCACAGCATGATAGTAGTGAAGGGGAACGACAGAGACTTATATAGATGCCGTATTGCCGACCGGGGAGAAGTCACCACCAATCGATGGCTCGGTGAGCTCTGGTCAGCATCGACACTGCCGAAGATTCCTAAGTCTGCTGCAATGTATCTTTGTACATGCCCGGCTTCGGGTCGCTGCTCGGCCCTCCTCTACCCTGACCCGGCTGGGGAAGAGGGAAGGGGGCTCTGAAGGATGATGGATGGTGAGCTGCCGGTGTGGCCCCGGGTGTAGGGGCTGACATTACAAGACGAGGACGACTGACAGAGCCCAGAGATTGCCCAGGTGCCCAGTGCCTTGAGTGTGTGTGGCAATGCTCGGGTTTGGCGGCGGGCTGGCCTCTAGTGGCGTTTCAGATGCTGTCGGGGAGCTTAGCAGCTGCCCCAAGCGGCGAGGAGGAGGATGGCGGCTGGTGAGCATGCCGGGAACCGCAATTTGCGGACGTCACACGTGTGACCAAATTAAACCGGGTGGTGGTGGTGGTGGTAGTAGTAGTGATAGTAGTACCAGTGTTGTCTCGTCCCCTCCTTTGCCCATGCTCCGTGTGCTGCTGTGCTTCATTGGAGGCAGACAGGTCCTCCGCTTGAGCTCGCCCGCCAGCTCATCTCGCTCAGGACGTGCCGAGATCGAATCTTGACCTGTCGCGGAATGAGATGAGGGTTCGTTCTCCTGGTTAGGGTGCATCACGGTGGAGCAGCATCGCTGCAGGATGACAGGTGGGAGGACTATTTCCCACGTCACTGCCACCGTAAACTTTGTGTGAGCATCTCTCGGCTACCGTGAGAAAAGATTTATACTGGATCAAGCTAGCAACCCTGACCAGAAGGTGCTCTCTCTCTCTCTTCACACAGGCTTCTACACAGTAGGCTTCCCCAATGCCCCGTTGGCACGGCACATGGCTTGCTTGTTGGGTGTGCGGGAAGGACGCGGGACTGTCTTGGCGGAATAAGGTACGGCTTCAGGGGTCCAGAATAAAGTATGAGCGCCAAGACGCCCTACACACTCTGCAGTTTAGGCGGTTGGGCGGTACGTGTTAGCGGGTCAACGGGGGGGGAGAGGGCATGCAGGACCGCCTGAGCGGATCTTGGAGGGATCTCGAGGTTGCGAGCTTGTGTAACTACAGAATCCAAAACAGCTCGAGTCGAGCGCTGTGGCGGCCCCTCGTGTGCCAAGGACCCAGCTGAACACAGCCTGTAAATACAGTATGCATATTCATTATTGAGAAGACTGAGGGCCGAGGTTTTGACAGCGAGAGAGGACAAGAAACAAGAGACAGATGGGTGTAATTGAGGAGGGGCGCCCAGACGGAAATTAAAATGGCTGACTTGACCACGACTCGCGTTAGGTGTAAAGTAACTCATCCATTTACTATCTACCAGAGCTGGTGTAAAGGTTCGCTCTTGGGTGCCGTGGACAGCTGGCAGTGGGCAAAAGTCAGTAGGCAGTGATGATTGCTACTGCCGCGACCCCTTGTCTTCCCCCTGTCCCACTTTGTGTCTGCCTTGACTGTTCCTTCCCTGGATGCATGGTTGCTGCTTAGGCGAGCCCTGGACAAGAAAAGAACACAAAAAAGAAACGTACCAAGAATCTGACGCCGTCTTCTCTCTTTCCCCATCTCCTCTCACATAATCCAAATCCCAATACGCATCCATCTCAATCCACTTGTCATCTGTGTCGTTCTGCATACGCACACGCATTTCCTTCCAATTTTTTTTTCTTTTTCTGGCCTAGGTTTGCCATCAACATCTTCCTGGCGAGACAACAGCCAATTTCGCTCCTTTATCTACTCGCTACAGCCCAGAGGCGGCTCTAGTCGCACATTTCATCATTCTGTCACATTGGGGCAAATCTTCCCTGGTGGAGTTGCATTGCCGCGTATCCTCCTACCCCCTCGACGCAACACACTCCCAGGCACCCCGGATTCACTGGTCCAGCTTTTTTGTCTTCGAACTCACTCATTGCATTGCCTGGTTTCATACCGTGTTTAACTCGAGATCCGTTTCTCCTTCATTATAATAGCATCACTCTGCTGCTGGAGCCGACTCGTGGCCCTGTCTTGTGCTTGTCCGAGACTCTCTCTCTCTCTCTTTCTCGATTCGACCAATCCTCCACAGCATAAGCCACCTGGCCGTTACATCTTTCCAACACACCCGCCCGCCTCCTCCCTCCCTGCGACCGCCGTTGTGTCCTCCCAGGAAGCGATCGACATCACCACAGACAACAGACCCGCAATAAATAACAAGGACAACCGCATTGCGCCGACTGCCAGAAATAGGAAACGATTGCCACTGCGGCCGCCTATCCCTCTCTCTCTCGCACGCACCGTTTCCCCCTTCCCTCCCCCGATTCTCTGCGACGCAAACGCCACGACTACCTCGGCGACCCTTTCTCCCCCTCCTGCAGAGAACCAGAGAAATGCTCTTCGACCTCGGTCCACGTTGAATCACGACGAGGCATCGCTCCCCGCGCCGTGCCGGTCCATGACCATGCTGGTGGACCAGAAGCCGTCTGCTTTCCTCCTCAATCCTCCCGGCGATTCGCAAGCTAGAGTCCGTGCGGCCTCCGTCACCATGTTGAGGCAGTCCCGCCGCCTCCTCTGGAGGTCAAGGGGCCTCATCTACTCGGCCCTGGCCAGTATTTTTGTCTGCTCCATGCTGCTGAGCGCCTCCTCCGACGGCGGCTACCGCGTCATCCCCTGGACCGTTGACGTGAGCGGTACCGCTGTCGGCGCGGACGCGAGCGGAGGCCTGCTGAGAAAACCAAAGGGCAACCGCAAGCCCACCTCCAAAGACTACGACGACAACCGTGCCAGGTGGTTGTTCTCCAAAGAATGGAACGAGACAGGATCGTGAGTAGACAGCCGCAGCCGCCTCCTGCAGCCCTCCCCCTAAAAGCCTGTGACAATGGCAGGCTCGGCAAGACAGCAACTAACTACTTTGGCCTACACAGACTGCCCGGCGCTGGCGCGATCTACGGGAAGACCCTTTCGAACCTGACCAACAGAGACAATGTCTTACCTGACACGCAATCGTACCTGGCGGTGACCAGCGACAGCCCGTCTTTCACCGACGAGGTGCCTTATAATTTTAATCCGTATCCGGAATACGACAGCGATGAGTGGAGGGAGGCGCACAGGGCCGACTTTGTGCCCTGTGACGGACCCGCCGGCCGCGGGCCCAAGGACATCCAAGTTTTTCGAGGCCGCCCTGAGACGTTTCCCGAACCTAGCTTTGGGAGCTACGACCTGTTTGGCATAGACCCCAACCTCTGTTACGAGAGGGACACGAGGCTAGGACAGTACGGGCTTCAGTTCCAGGCGGACGACCAAGGCCGCAGGTTAGATTGGACCAAGATCGAGTGGGGAAGCTGCAGTCAGAGTGCGCCGAGAGAAACAGGGCCCGGTTTGACAAGTTAGGCAGAGCAGGCGACAGTGAGTTGGGCCGATATGAGGCCGCGGTGGGTGCATCGCAGGGGTGGCACGACCGCTGCGGACGAGCTCAAGAGGCAGAGACAGGAGCCGCGCCTCAAGGAGCGGACCATGATCGACGCGGATACAACTGAGACCTGGAACTCGACGCTCCCGGCCTTCAGGCCAGAGAACCCGGCCGAGTACCGAACGGCTATCCTGCTCAGGTCATACACAGGAAAGCAGTACACCGAGAACGACAGGCAGGTGTTGAGGTCGATCATCACCGAGCTCTCGCTGCGCACCGGCGGGAAATACCAAGTCTACCTCCTCGTGCAGGTCAGAGACCATCTCGAGGACCTGGCCCTGTGGGATGCCGCAACGTACAAGTACGTGCTGCAGACACAGGTGCCCAAGGAGTTCCACGACATTGCGATCCTCTGGGGCAGCTACCAGGTCCAGGAGATGTACCCCCTGCTCGACCCCACGGACGCCGCAACGGTCCACAATGCCCAGTGGCTGTCCGTGCAGAAGTTCATGGTAGAACACCCCGAGTACGACTACGTCTGGAACTGGGAGATGGATGCCCGCGTGATCGGCCACCACTACGACATGCTCACCAAATTTGAGGAGTTTGCCAAGAAGCAGCCCAGGAAGGGCCTGTGGGAACGAAATGAGCGCTTCTACATACCCTCTTCCCATGGCGACTACGACACCACATTCCGCACCTTGGTGGAGAAGGCCTCGGGAAAGAACACGGTCTGGGGTCCTCCCGATCTGCCCTTTATCAAGCCTGTCGGCCCTAAGCCGCCCGTCTCGTCGCCGAGCAGGGACAACTACGAGTGGGGAGTCGGCGAGGAGGCCGACCTGATCACGCTGTCACCGATGTTTGACCCGACCGACAGCAACTGGATCTTGAGAAACCAGGTCTGGAGGTACAACGACACCAAACACAACTCCAAGGACCTGCCCAGGCGAGCGACCATCGTGACACAGTCACGGCTGTCCCGGCGTCTTGTAGAGGCGATGCACGAGGAGAACAAGGTGGGCAACCACGTTGGCTCCGAGATGGCTGCCAACACGGTCGCTCTCCTCCACGGGCTCAAAGCTGTCTACGCCCCTATGCCAGTCTTCATGGACCGACCGTTCCCCCCAGAGAGCCTGCAGAAGTGGTTCAACCCTGGACCAGGAGGCGTCAGCGGCGGGCCCGGCAGTGCTATGGGCTGGGGTCTCGAGCACCGGTTTCAGGGCATTACGTGGTACTACCGCTCAGTCCCGCCCCAGCGCATGTACAACAACTGGATGGGCTACACGGATGCGAACATTGGAGGCAGGGCCTGGGAGGACAAGCACGGCCGCCCATGTCTGCAGGCCATGATGCTCCACCCCATCAAGGACATCTTGCCGACCTGGCCCGGCTACACGAGCACCTCGGACCTCCCGTACAACTGGTGGGACGACTTCCGCTCAGACGAAGAGAAGGCCAAGGACAAGAAGACGGACCAGAAGAAGAAGAGCTCAAGAAATTAGGGCACCTCCGTGGGATGCTCACAAGGAGAGAAAGCCTGGCGCCGAGGGTGTGCTCCCTCCGCCTCTTACCGGCTACTCAAGGGGCCCGAAGGGCACTCTAGTAGCGAAATTTTGCCTATGCGGCTGCAGTCATGAGTCTGTCATCTCCAGAAGGCGAATCCCATTCAAAGCAACGATACCCAGTCTGGCCTGGCATGGCTGGCTCGGATACACACACACACACACATCTATACCAGAAGCAGACACGACCTGTCCTGCGATCTTGACTTTGTACAACCACACGGTGTTGTCGCCCGCCGCGATCCACCGAGAAAATCACTCATTCATTACTCTAGCGAGGCGTTCCGGTGTGTATTTTGGAGCAGGGGAAGGGGAGGGGTGTAAACCGCCAGTGGTAGAGCCACTGTCGAGGCCAACAACTCCACCTGTATGTGAGGAGCAAGCATTGGCGCATCAGTGTAGACGATGCCCGAAAGCTATGTACATATACTGTCACACATCAATTTTGCTCTGTAGTCCAACCATATTCCAAGGAACTTGTCCATGCCTTTTTTTCTCTCCTTTTTAAAAAAAAAAAAAAAACAAGGTACTTTATCGAGATGATTTCGCCCCCTTCTTCTACCTGGTTGTCACAGGACGAGACTTCTTCTCCTTCCTGTAAATGCTGTTGGGCGAGGATGAAAATGGTGATTCTGTAGATCTTCTTGAGATCGACCTCGACAAGCCGCCTGCAGATCAGATCGACCACATGGAGAGAGGAGTGTATTCGACTTGTCAATCACCACCACGTGCAAGATACCCGAGCGTACTTACACAAGCACCAACCTGTGGCCCGCCCTTCCACCCCCCGGCCTCGGACCCTTTTTGGCAAATTCATGATCACTCAGAAGGTGGCTGACACAAAAGCAGGGACCCATAGGGGCCAGTTGGTTTATCTCCTTGTGGGTTTCCTGTTTTTCTTTCTTCTTCCTTGTGGAGATACGAACTGCTGCGTGTTTGTTCAGTGTGGCAGTGTGGGTGGATGTGTGAGAAGTGGGAAGTGATAAGAGACAAATGGCAACGTTATCCACACGCTTCGTCATCATACGAATGTACAGTACGTCCGTAGAGTACCACTGTACTGCTTTGATTGATCTTGTATATCTTATCGAAGGAAGCATTCCTTGGGAGGACCCTCCCCTGGTCTATCTGGTTCTACCACCTTGTCTCTCAGCTTCTTTCTTCACCGCCAGCCCAATTTTTTCCCACGTTGCATAGGGGGCTGGGAGTGAAGTTTGAGATACGAAGGTGGATGAATTGGTACGCACGCGCATTGTCTATGTTGATGATGATGATGATGATGATGATCGTGTTTATTTATATTTCTTTTTTTTGTCTTTCTTTCGTATCCAAACGTTCAATTCCTGAATGCATATTAAATAAGTCGTCTTGAAAAGAGATACATGAAACGTGACAAAAAGCGCCTCCCTCTCCTGCCCCATCCCCCATCCAATCATAAAAAGTAAAAAAATAAAAGAGAGTTGGTATACACACAAGAGAGAGAGAGAGACAAGAAGAAGAGGAAACTAGAGATGCAATACCGTTTGGATGCCCCCAATGCCTTTCTCCCGGTCAACCTTCAATTCTATGCGCCGAGGGGGAGTTGCTCAGTCTACTGCTTTTTCTTTGCATAGGCTGGCTTGGCTCTCCTTTGAGAGAGAGGAAAGAGAAATGATGCTTGGAAGAAGTAATGTGGTGTGCCTCCCGTATCTAATGCGTGTTTTTGTGTGTGTGTGTCTCTCTCTCTTTGTGTAAATGCTTGCTGCTTTACATCTTCTCCATGATGGGGAGGGCAGGTCCTCCTGATGACCGTCTCGACGAGAGGCAGCCGTTGGCCCATAATATGTAGAAGATGGCGCAGGCAAATACGCTATAGCCAAACAGCGAGTGGAACCACCTCGACTGTGACGACACGGGGCCATTTGGCTCCCGCCCTTCTGCTCCTGGTGCCGGGGGCGCAGGCCTGCCTGCTGCGGCGGCCTCTTCGTCCTCCTTCTTCCTCCGCTCGTCCTCCTCGGCGCGAGTCCTCTCCTCGTCCTCTCTCCTCCTGGCCTCCTCCTCCTCCCCTGTCCTTGGCCTCCTGCTCCTCCTTGATGCGGAGCTCCTCGGCCTCCTTCTCCTCCCGCTCCCTCGTCTTCTCGGCGATGATGCGCTGCTGCTCGGGCTCGGGCAGCCTGGCGAAGGCGGCTACGTCTTCGTCCCAGCGGTGGACGCAGTCCTTGTGCCAGTTGCAGTCCTCGACTTGGCCGTAGGCCGGGTGGCGGTAGCGGGGGTGGCGGCTGGGCCAGTTGGAGGCGTGGTAGTGGTGGCGGACGAGCGAGTGGCGGGTGTCGTGGGTGCCCGAGTTGGAGTGGCCCTGGCCGGCGGCGAAGGCCTCGACGTTGAGCACGAGGACCCGGTCCACGAGCTTGGACTCGTCGAGGTCGTGGAAGATGTCCCAGGTGATCTCGGGGGCGGGTTTCTTTCCTGCAGAAACAGCAGCGCCGTCGTCATTACCGTCCTGCTGCTGCTGCTGCTGCTGCTGCTGCTGCTGCTCGCCCGAGGCAAGCATGAGCCTGTCCTGGTTCATCTGGGCGATGATGGCGTTGGTGAAGGCAGAGGGGCCGGTGCCGGAGATGACCTCGTCAAAGTCGAGGGCGACCTCGCCCAGGGGCACGGTCTGGTTGTTGGCGAGGTCGACGAGCCAGTGCATGATGTTCTCGACGAGGCGCATCATGACGGGCAGCTGGGGCTTGCACATAAAGGTCCACTGGCAGAAGGACCTCGACTTGGGCCCCAGGATGGGGTGGTCCTTCCACTCTGGCTCGTCGATCTCGATCCCGATGACCATGTCGATGTCGCGGTGGTCGTAGCGCTCGGGGATGAACTTGGACATGGGCTTCATGGCCTCGACGTCGATGTCGGCGTAGACGCCGCCCTCTGCGTACATGATCAGGTAGCGGAGGAGATCGGCCTTGATGATGGAGGCAGTCACATCGCGGTAGAAGGCGACAATGTCGGGGCGGTTGAAGCCCTCAGGGCCGTAGTGGTACTCAACATAGCGCACGTCGTTGCCGTCGGTGAGCACCTCGTAGCGCCAGTCCGGGTTCTTCTCGGTCCACGACCGTGCCTTCTCGAGGTCCCTCTCCTCAAACCGCAGCGGGTCCACCTTCCAGGTCTGCCATATCTTGGGCGGGAACTGCGACCTGGTGCGGGGCGGGTTCCCCCTCAGGCTGACAGCGTCGGCTGCGAAGGGGAGGGACGATGAGGGAGGCGTGCCCAGGATGTTCTGTACCACCTGCACGTGCTGCTGGCCGTCGGCGCGGCGGCCGCCCAGGAGGCCGACCTGGGCCAGGAAGAAGAAGACGCAGACAATGGCCAGGTACGGCGCCCATCTTCTTATCTGGGACGTGGGGAGGAAGCCGTTGCGGAACTGTCCGTTCAGCCTGGGCGAGGCGAGGGGCGAACCCAGGGACGAAAAGGTGGTGAAGAGCATCATGCTTCACTGGAGTAGGTGTCTGTGTGTGTGTCGCGTGCGGCGTCTTTGGTGGTCGGGTCTGACTTGAATGTCGCTTGGTCTCTCTCTCGCTCTTCCTCTCTTCTCTATTGGCCTCCCAACAGGGCGGTCGACGCCAATTGGCGTTGGCCAGAGGTGATGATGAGATTGGAATTCAGAAAAGAAAAGAGGAAACACAATACAACAACAACAATGATGATGATAAACAAAGTTTCAGTCGATGTCGAGAGTATAAGCGAGTGCCATCAACACTGAGTGACCCGAGGCAGCCCCAAAACCTTGGGAGACCAAACAAGGGCCAAAAAAAAAAAAGTGAAGAACGACGACCAGAAAGAGAAAAAAGAAAACGTGACGTGTGGAACAATGAGTTTGCTTTGAGAGAGGGGGGGCGAAAGGAAGGAGGGTGGGAGGAGGGAAAAAAAAAAAAAAAAAAGAAGGAAAAAAACTAATAGTACTGTACTGTACTGTACATGTAACCGTGAATGTGACTGTGACTGTGACTTGTCATTGATAGGCGGGAAAGGGGTCCTTTGTTTTCTCTCTCTCTCTTTTGCTGCAGGAACCAGGACGGGAGGAAGGGGGGGAGGGAAGGGAAGAAAAAAAAACAGGTAAAAGCAGAAGGCGGCGATAGAACGATGGATCGAAAGAGGGGCGACGCTACGTCAAGTAATTACCGTGTGACAAGCCCCGAGCCTGTTCAAGCCACCAGATCTCAAAAGTGGACTCTTGGAGGGTCGGGGGGTAAACCTGGGGTGGATATGGATGGGTATGGGTATGTGTGTGCTTGTGTGTGTGTGTGTGTGTGTGTGTGTGTGTGTTGTCTGGGATCCAGTCCTCTCGTTCTCTCTAACTTTCCTTCTCTCTCTCTCTCTCTTCTCTCTCAAGACAAAAGTTTCCCAAGTGCCAGACCGTGAGATATGTACTTACTGTATGGATACATCGGCAAGTATCTACTAAAAGTGAAGCAGCAACATGACAAGTACGGCCTGGCCTTGTCAGAAATGCGATGAATCAGGAACGTAGCTTCAAAACCAAAAACGAGGGTTCGCCGGTCACGGGCGGCCGTGGACCCCATCCGGGTTATCTGCCCTATTTCCGTATGCGTCTCGTCTTCGCTCTCTCTCTCTCCAAGTCATAGTATCATCATACTTACTGTACGAACTGTATAGTACCACAGTAAGTGCGATGCATTAGTAGTAGGATTGCTACCACACCAAGTACATTGCTATTGGAACTACTACCACAGCAGGTGTGGTGGGTGGTACATCCGTACATGGGCCCTGGCCTGGGGCTGTGCTGGGTGCGCTGTACGGACGTATTACTACCCACACAAGCCAAGGCCAGGACAGATCGACAAGCGCGGAAGTGATTTTTTGCTTGCATAGTCGATACCGGCCCTAAAACACCCACAGGGATGGTTGAGGGGGTGGGTGAGATCCAAATGCCCAATCGCAAGTGGCAGGACGCTCTAGAGATTGGATGTCGTCTTTTTGGCTGATGTTGATCCCTACCCTTGTGACAAGCGAGGTACAAGCCAAGTAGCCTCGCCTCTTTTTCTCTCTCACACGACACCGTCCCATGCTACATTAAACAAACATCTCACGCCCCCGGTCGGAGGGCAGAGAGGGGGACCTGGTGCAAGACGGTTTCCTTGGCCACTACAGCCGGCGCCATGACCTTAGCGGCTACGACCTGACACTTGAAAGGGGGGAGGGGGGCGAGGCAAATGTTCAGATGAGAGAGAAGATGACAGTGAGAGAAAGTGTGTGGGAGGGAGAGCGGGCGAGGGGAAGAGAAGGGTGGGTCCATTCAGAGACAGAGAAGAGGCTGAGTGCTTCGCCTTGTTTGTGTTGTGGGGACTTTTTTGTTTTGGGGTTCTTACTTTACCTCAGTTTTGCATGACTTTGTCCGCAGAATGTGTTTCTTCACCTTCCGCGTAGAGCTGAGGTGCGGATTTGGGAGCGATGAGGAATGCAGATTATCTCTGCCAGAGTGTTTCCGACTTGCTCTTCTTGTGGCCTTGTTCCGGAATTGATTCCCGGGCGTGTGGAAACCCGACGCCCCTACCCCCCCGTCTCTTTGCCTCCCTCCTCGGTCCCCTCGTGTCTGTTGGCTTGCCCCTCTCTCTCTCTCTCTCTCTCAACCTTTGTTCCTCCTCTCTCTCCTCTGCTTTACCTTCTTGGGCCATCGTATTCTCAGCTCAGGTTCAGGTCCTTTTGCACCAAAAAGTCATACTAACACTGTAGCCCCAGTGTACTTTCTACGTAGTACATACGCACGGCGCATGCACGTCGCTTCTCCATGCCCAAACAAGGACACCGGGCCTAAACCTTAAAGACCAACAGCCGAGCCAGCGATCACGAACAGTGCGTGTGTCCTCCAACTGTACTTAGGGACCCTGGACCCTCGAGCCCCTCCCCAACATTACATTACATTGCAATACATTACATCTGTACTATGTTACATGCACGATCCGGAGCATTACTACTTAGTACGAGCTTAGCCCTGCGCTGCTTAGGTCCTGCGAGTCTAGTGGTGCCAAGTCCACGCTCCTACCCCTCCCCCGTTTTGTTCCCTCCAAGTTGCAGATCCAATACAGACGTACCAGCCCGGCCCTCCACCCACAGCCCTCTCCGGCCCTTCTCTTCTTCAGCTGCTACCGCGGCCTACGCGCCACCCTGCTGCCACTCGCCCGGTGCAAGGCAGTTCTGGGCCCTTTTGGGTTCCCAGCGCAAGGGTATTGCTGCGGTGCTGTGGTTCAGTGGTACTTAGCACCCACGTACCGTACTTAGGACCTGGCTGGTGCTGAACGCTGTTGCCAAGTCGGCTCCGTTTTCTCCTCTGGGAGGTGCACTAGACCAGATCAGCCACCTAATTTTACCCCCCTTTTTTTCTTCTCTTTTTCTTCCTCTCTTTCTCCTCACTATCTTTTCTCTCTGTGTGGTGGCAGTCTTGGCAACCCGAGCCTCGATTCATGCACATCGGCAACTACAACCTTCAATATTGCTTGTCACATCAATTTCTTTCCCTCCCCCCTTCTCACCATACTCACTCTGGACAACCTCATTTTTTTTTTTTTTTTTTTTTCCTTTCTCTTCATTCCTTTTCTGACTGAATGGTAGGGGTTCCTGGACTCTTCTCCGCGATTTCAAGTTCCTTGGCTCCTTCCCCAGTTTAGCCCCCTCCCCCCCCCTCCTTTCTTCCCTTCTTTGCTCCTTCCTCCACACCAGCCGTTGCCACTATTGCCACGAGGCGTCACAAGCGAGAAGAACGAAGGAATAAAAAGAAAAGAAAACAAAGACTAGAGCGAGGTCACATCCATGTTGCCATGCCTCAGCATTGATTAAACCTTTTATGCTTCTTTTCTGGTGGCCTTTCCCTCTATCGCTATCTCTCTCTCTCTTTCTCAATAATGTCCTCCTGGCCTCTGAGCATCTCGTCCCACCCAGGCGGACTTCTCGAGGGCGTACAGGATGCGGCCAGATCCACCTCGGTTCAACTCGACCGCATATTCTTCACGGGCCGGCCCGTCTTCGCGATGGTGACGCCCTCAGCCCTCGTGCGCGGGGTGAGAAACCTCATCTCCCCCAGGCGCGCTCCCTCGTCTGATGACAAGGCCGCCTCCGGCTCCTCGAAGCCCCTGCAGCCCACGGCCTACCTGGACGGCCTCCGTGGGTTCGCCGCCTTTATGGTCTACTGGCAGCACCACCAGCTGTGGTCGCACGCCTACGTGCCCGACAGGGAGCAGCGGATCCTTGAGAACGCCTGGGGCTGGGACGGCCACTACCACCTGGCCACATTCTACGGCTTCCGCATCTTCTTCACGGGGGCCACCTCGCCGTCGCCACCTTCTACGTCATCTCTGGCTACGTCCTCATTCTCAAGGCCCTCTCGCTTATCCAGAACGGCCAGCCCGCCCGCGTCGGCGATGTCGTCGGCTCCGCCCTCTTCCGCCGCTGGTTCAGGCTGTACATCCCGCTCATCGTCACCACCTTTGTCTACGTCACCTCGTGGCACCTGTTCGGCATACGCAACTCGCAGATCAAGGCCAAGGACACCCTCGCCGCCGAGATCTGGAACTGGTACGTCGAGTTCAAGAACTTCAGCTTCGTGTTCAAGGAGGGGCCCATGTGGCCCTCGTACAACGGCCACCTCTGGTCCATCCCGCTCGAGATGCGCGGCTCCGTCATCACCTACGTCGCCGCCCTGACCCTCGCCCGCGCCACCACCCGCGCCCGCCTGCTCTGCGAGGTCGGCCTCGTCGTCTACTTCCTGTACGTGTGCGATGCCTGGTACGCCGCCGTCTTTATGTCCGGCATGCTGCAGTGCGACCTCGACCTGCTCGCCCGCCGGCCGGAGCCCGACAGCGGCTTCCCCTCCTTCCTCCGCCGCCTCGAGCCCCACAAGACAAAGATCTTCTCCGTCCTGCTCCTCGTCGCCTTCTACCTCGGCGGCGTCCCCGCCCACACCCGCGAGCTAGCCGACCTGCGCGCCAACCCGGGCTGGTACTGGCTCTCCTACCTCAAGCCCCAGGCCGTCTTCGACCCAAAGTGGTTCTTCCTCGCCATCGCCGCCAACTGCCTCGTCGCGGCCATCCCCCGCCTCCCTCCCCTGCGCCGCTTCTTCGAGGGCCGCTTCTGCCAGTACCTCGGCCGCATCTCCTTCGCTCTGTACCTCGTCCACGGCCCCGTGCTCGTCGTCCTGGGCGACCGCATCTACCACGCCGTCGGCTTTGTCGCCCCCGACGACGAGACGCGCGCCATCATGGCCGGCTGGACCAACAAGTTCCCGCTGCCCATCGCCGGCCCCCTGGGCCTGGAGCCCGCCTTCCTTCTCCCCAACCTCATCCTGCTGCCCATCACCCTATGGCTGTCTGATTTTGTGACCAGGACGGTCGATGAGCCGTCGGTGAGGTTTGCCCAGTGGTTCTGGAAGTCTATCCAGCAGGACGAGCAGCAGCCATCGCCCAGGGCTGTGGAGAACGGGAGGGCTGCTGCTGGTACCCAGGGGCCGGCTTGAAGGGGTGAGCACACCAGGTTGTGGTTAATAGTAATACAGCAGCAGCAGAAGCAGCAGAAGCAGCAGAAGCAGCCTGTTGAGTTGACTCACAGGCTCGAGGCCTTTTCATCACGATAACAACGATGAACGTCTGTCAGGGCCGAGGCGACACAGGACACCAATGGTCAACGAATTGCCATGTACTCCCTGAATGTGTCTCGGCCTTGACAGCGCATCTACAACGTGGGCCTAGACAGGCACATCGAGGATTTGTGGGCACACTGAAGTCCAGGCCTCCTGGGGGCCGTCGGTCTGAGGCGTTAAAATTTTCCTGCTTGTTGCGGCTGCGGATGCACAGAAGAGAGATCAGAAGAGACAAACCAGCGTCGCACGACACGTCAGGATAGATCATCATCACCACCACCACCACCACCACCACCATCATCAAGAAGGCTCCTGGTTACAAGCAGCTAGGACGCCGTGACGGATCGGGCCTCCCCGGCCCTGGAAAGAGTCCAAGGCTCAAGAGGGCGTCGGATAGACCTCTCGAAAGACTCAACGCAACACGAAGAAGGCGACGGCTTCAAGAGTGGTTGGTTACACACCTCCCCAAGCTGACGAGGGATAGATAACCTCTGGTCTACAGTTTGTACATATACAAGTTTAGCCTCGCACATGTAGAAGGCAGATCTGGAATGTAACGCAGAGGATAAATCAAAGTACCATTTTGCTCTGTGATGAATGGATACTTGGTGGGAGGGTCTAGCTGTCATATAGTACCACGCTCTTGTATTATATATGTGTGTGCGTGGGTGTACAATGATTGCTCGAGTTTGTGTGCACATGTATCCCTTTTTCCTAGAACCAAACATTGCTTTACGAGAAATGAAACCACACGACACGTGACTGTTTCGCTTTTGGTAGTGGTGGATGCACAAATATCCTGGGCCATCTCGACGGATCCTAGAAACTTAAACCCTTTAATAACAGTGCTAGTCATCTCGAGCAAATTATTTAATTATAAGCTTAAGCTGTCATTCGTTCTCCCCAGATGGATGTTGAAGTTCCCTCAAATAAATTTGATTGGACAGGCAAATTACACTTTACGTACTGCTCAAGGTATAAATCTGTTGACTATGGTCTGGTAGCCAGTGATTATTGCATCTACATGCTTACTTCAGTATCTACGATCCCACTAAGCCCATCTTCGTACGTACGGTCCTAGAATCCTCAGCCACACGCAGCCGTTCAAGGCAGAAAAGGGGGCGGCGGCTCCGTGGGAAATAATATCATTCGGACTTCCCCTATTTTCCATAAAGTGGAAACGACAGTCCGTAGACTTTTTTATTCTTGACTAATGTGAGAAGTATTATCATAGCACAGTCCACGCCCGCACACGGCGCGGCGAGATCATCGCCTTGGACATTTACTACGCTGTGCCCTGCAAATGAGCTTGCAAAACACTTCAGAACTCCTAGAGAATAAAACAATGAGGCTTATATTGTATGCATCTTAGCACACGTCCCTCTGGTGTTGAGGTCTGCAAGGACGAGGCTGTCGTCGACGCCTGACGTAAGGTATGACCTGGTAAACTTTTGATTTTGCGACAGAACCCTATGAATCACGGTGGTATAGACTAGTGCCTGGGGTGGGACTAGGGTTAGTCTGATTTAAAATTAACTGTATAATACATAGTATTGAGATGGTCTGGTGCCCTATACAGTAAGCTGTGAGTAGAGGTTCGAGCCTTTCACGAAGACTGGGACATTCTAAAGTAGAGACGTGCGGGCTGAGTTTTATGTGATAGGTATGAGGGAGATCGGGTTGGGGGCTTGAATGATATCACAGCACAACTTACAGCAATTCGAACCAGCTTTCATCCAGGGCAATGTTAAGAAAATTACATCAGGACATATCCTAATAATACTTGAGAGCATCCAAAACGACCCTGAGAATGAACAGTTTCCTAATGCAGAAGCCCTGGTGTCAGTTCTGGCGAATAAGAACCGTCGAGTCATAGGCAAAAGTTCCTCTCCGGCAAGACCCTATGCCTGCGGGAATAATAGGAACGCGGGGGAGGCCTTTTGGCAGGCGGGCACTTCACCACAAAGAGCCCATCCTTCTCAGTAGTAACATCACCAAAGGGGGCCCACTCGGCGGGATCCGATCAGCCCACAAAGCGCGCTTACGGGGCGAGAAGCAGGCCAATTTGGACGAGCATCGCTCGATTCCAGACGCCAGATCTGCCCACTCGATTCCTGCGGCCCCCCGCGCGCAGGGTGCGCTGACAAGGCTGCCGCAGCAGGGCCGCAAGTCAAAACGCTTGAAACCCTTTTTTGGCGGGCGGGCCCATCTGCTCATGTCGTCGACATTATGGCATGATGCCCTTTTTCTAGATCGACTCTGGCCTTGCTCACTCGCAGTGGCCACGATAACTCTTCGGCGGGCCATCTGGCCATCACGAGGGAAAAAAAAAAAGTTTCTGGGGAAGGGACCCGAGGGATCGGGAAGGTAAGGCTGTCTCGGGTGAAGCTGCAATGTCTCATTTCTCTGGACTATCTATAATAAGAGCCGCGTTCTTGGATATTTTGTTGAAAGTTCGTGCTACCTTCTCTCTGTGTTCCATCATCATTATCAAGCCTCAATCAATCCAATACAACCTTTAACAGCCTTACTTTACCTGAGACAACAACAACAACTTTGTCCAATCGGAAACCTCAAGAGAGAGCATTTCTTTGGTTGACAGACAACCTTATAATATCCACATCGAACCTATTTATCTCGAAACTCAAACCACCATCATCCCAACGTCGTACCTGCATCGCTAAAGTTCCGACGCACACCCCAAACTCCAACTCCACTCTTCGAATCATACACACACCACTTGTGGTTCGAAACCTACCTGCAGCAACACAAATCAAAATACAACACAATGTCTCCAATCATCGCCCGCGCTGCCATTCGTGCTACTCGCACCGCCGGACAGAACAGGCAGTTCTCTGTCATGCGGACGATGCGCAACGTGGCCCGCTCTTTTGAGCCTCACCCCTTCCAGAGGCTGCCCAACGCCGGCATCCCCCAGAGGGCCGACTGGAGCAAGCTGGTCAAGCGCTCCGCCGGACAGGCCATGATGTAAGCACACTCCCCCTTGGTTTATATATATGTGGTCTTCTTCCCATTTCCACCCTTCTTGTCTGTGTGATTTCTTTTGAGACTAATGGTTTTTCTTTTGCACTTTTGCAGTTACTTCCCTGGCTTCGGCTTCATCCTCGGCTGGCCATACCTCGCCAAGGTGGCTCTCGACGGAAGCATCTAAAAGACACGATCTGCGAAAAGAGACGAATAGTCGTGTATTCGATAATAAAAAGGGGATGGCGACGAGCAGTGGCAGCAGCAGCCCTGGAGCGGCAGCAGCAGCAGCATTAGATCATAGAGAGTATGCCGGCGGAACATTTGTGGAATTACTTCAGTAAGATGGGGGGCAGCGGGCATACACTTTTGTCATTGCATCTGGCTGCGGCGCATCCTGTATTGTGGATTGGCGTTTTTTTGGATTACTGGGAGGAGCTTTGATTGGTTTTTGATACCCCAAGACCAGTTTTGGCAAGCTCTTACTACTACAAGACTAAATTTACTATGTTCGAACAAGAGATTCTCCTTAGATTCTGTCTCTGATCAGTGCGTGACAATTCTTCAGCCTTGTTCTGTAATAACCCACAAAGTTGCATATGATCATGCAAGCCACGCTTTTCTTCTTTTAAGAATAACAATATTCCTCTAGCATCACATGCATAAGAAGCTGTCAAGATCAGGAAGCAGCCAATTAACTTCCTTGAACAAGTCAATTGTTGCTTTTGATTTGTGCTCCAGACAGATGGAAGGGCTTCAGGGCCTCCCCGCCGCCCATGTGAATCTAAAAAGTGGAAGTAGTATGCGTCATGCCAGACCCATACGGCCATGCGCCCAAGGATCTTATTTTCTGGTGTTCATATATGCCTATTAGAACCATGTATGCCTCTCATACTGCTGTACTGCTGTAATTGCTGCATGTAGGCGTAAAAGTAAGTACTTAAGTACTAAGTATGGTTTATACACAGAGAGAGGGTTAGGGGCCATAGAACCCGAACCCTGCTAGCCCCCGCGGCAAAAGGCACCCCTGTCGATCTGTTTGCTTGGGTGAGCTTTCCCGTGCTCGAGTCGCGTCGCTAGCCACGACGACGTCCCGCGATCATTACACAGAGTACACAGAGTACATGAGGCCAACTTGGGTTCTTATCTAACCCGCGACGACATCACCACCACCACCACGGCACCCCCAGCCCGTGGGCACTACACTCTTCTTTGCTCTCCTGTCCTCTTCTTGTTTCCTCGATACGGCTGAAGCTCTCGTCATGTTCAGAAGCTGCCGACGTTAAGAGAGCGAATTAGAGATAAACAGCAGCAAAAGACGACGAGCGCGAAACGGGCAACCCCTGCTGGGCTTGGTTCAGAAGAAGAGGGAGGGGTGTTTCTGGTTTTCCTGTATTCTTTAATTGACCGACTGCCAGACAGTTCGCAACGAGCAAAGAGATACCAAGAAGGAACTCGGGCGAGCCTTTTGAGAGCTTCTCTGGCTCGCGAAAGCGGATTCAAGTCCTCTCTCACACACACATACACACACAATGGCCGACTCACTGCACAACGCGCCGATAGTGCTGGACAACGGCTCGGGCACGATCCGCGCCGGGTTCGCGGGCGACGACCTGCCGAAATGCTACTTCCCCTCGTTCGTGGGCCGGCCCAAACACCTGCGGGTGCTGGCCGGCGCGCTCGAGGGCGAGGTCTTTATCGGGCAGAAAGCCGCCACGGAGCTGCGCGGTCTGCTCAAGATCAGGTACCCGCTGGAGCACGGCATCGTCACCGACTGGGACGACATGGAGAAGATCTGGGGCTACGTCTACGACGAGGGGCTGAAGACGTTAAGTGAAGAGGTATGTATGTTTGTTTGTCATCTTTGTTTTGTTGGGGGGGCAGCAGCGACCAGAAGCTAATCTTGTCTGTGCTTGTCTTGTGTGTGAATATAGCACCCCGTCCTCTTGACTGAGCCGCCTCTCAACCCCCGCAGCAACCGCGACACGGCAGCCCAGATCCTCTTCGAGACCTTCAACGTCCCCGCCCTCTACACATCCATACAGGCCGTGCTGTCCCTCTATGCCTCGGGCCGGACGACGGGCATCGTCCTTGACGCGGGCGACGGCGTGTCGCACGCGGTGCCGGTGTACGAGGGCTTTGCCATCACGAACAGCATCCAGCGGATCGACGTCGCCGGCAGGGACATCACCGAGTACCTGCAGACGCTGCTGCGCAAGAGCGGATACGTGTTCCACACGAGCGCCGAGAAGGAGGTGGTGCGGCACATCAAGGAGGCCGTCACGTATGTGGCGCATGACCCCCGGAAGGAGGAGAAGGACTGGGCACAGGTGAAGCTGGACCAGAGCAAGGTGGTGGACTACACGCTGCCGGACGGCAACAAGCTGAAGGTCTGTCTGTCCATGTTTATTTTTCTTTATGGTCGTGGCCGTCCCTGTCACGAAACTAGCTGTACGAAATGTGTGGGAATTGCTGACCTCCTTTGTTGTCCTTATCCAGATCGGAGCAGAGCGGTTTAGGGCACCAGAGATCCTGTTTGACCCCGAGATCATCGGCCTCGAGTACCCAGGCGTGCACCAGATCGTGGTGGATGCCATCAACAGGACGGACCTGGACCTGCGGAAAGCGCTGTACTCAAACATTGTGCTCTCCGGCGGCAGCACGCTCACCAAGGGCTTCGGCGACCGCCTCCTGACCGAGGTCCAGAGGCTCGCCGTCAAGGACATGCGGATAAAGATCTTTGCGCCGCCCGAGAGGAAGTACTCCACCTGGATCGGCGGCAGTATCCTGGCCGGCCTGAGCACATTTAGAAAGGTAAGCTGCCTCAGTCGGCAAAGGAGTAATCAGCTAGACTGACGATGATATGACAGATGTGGGTCAGCATTGATGACTGGCATGAGAACCCGGACATAATCCATACAAAGTTCACATAAAGTATTCGAATACCAAGCGTCTGCGTATTGGAGCAAGAGGAGAGAGAGGTTTGGCATACAACAGCAGGGCGTCGGAGCGTGGAAGCAGAGATGTACTCGAAATTTTCAAGCATTGACGAGAGGAGAGGGGGGAATATGCCTCGAATCGTGCGAATATCGATGGGTTGTTTGTTGATTGGGTTGATGAGTGCAGTCAAGAGCATGTATGTGTGTTGCTTTGCTGTAGCCGGAGTTGACATCTCATTCAGACTAGACGGAGGAAATGATACCCACGTTGACGAATAAAACAGGTTTTTGTGAGTCACACATAAGGGAGGATTTTTTTAATTTTTTTTTTTTTCCAGAGACTTGTTTGCTGTCTTGTTGAAGGCCGTTTGTTGTTGGGCCGTTGTTTATTCATCTCATATATAGTACTTAATGCATGGCGCGCCAAAATGACCAAGAGATTATTTAGTCATAAATAATAAAGTCATAATAAATAACAAAAAGTCGCTTCTTGGGGGTATTGTAAAAAACCATCACTTTCCACTCTCAAGATTCACCAGATCATCAAACGCCGCCTTCAATGTGCGGATTGCTGTTCGTTTGAGCTGAGGCCCCCAAGTTTCATTACAGGGAAAAGAAGAAAACGTGTGAAAACCACTAAATAAACACACACAAAAGAAACGCCTATTTCCCAGAACTTTTGTTGTTGTTGTTGCCATAGAACGCCCCCAACCCGTGCAGGAAGAAAAAAAAGAAAGAATTCGGGTTCATCAAAACCTTAGTGCTTGCCAAACACGCCGCTCAGCCGCCTCAGCACCGCGTCGGCTGCACTGCCGCTGCTGCCCGAGCTGGACGACGAGCTCGCGCTGCCCTGCCTGCTCTTCTTGCCGCTGCTGCTGCCAGCACCCGTCGTCAGCCCCGACGCAAAGTTGCCGGCGCCGCCCCGGCCGACATGGTAGCCGGAGCGGGCCTGGGCCTGGCCCCGGCGGTCGGCGCGGGAGAACTCATCCTCAAAGGACAGGACGGGCCTCTCGATGTGGCTGTGGGCGTTGCCTGCGCCTCCCCTGCCGGAGTAGAAACGACGACCTCCTGCTTCTGCTGCCGAGGAAGAAGAAGAAGAAGAAGAGGTGGTGCTGGCGTTGGTGGCGACGGGGTGGATGGGGGTGGGCACGCCGGCGGGCGAGGTGGTCAGCGGGGCGCGGAAGTGGTTGCCTGCGCCGCCGCGGCCGGCGTGGATGTAGGTGTTTTGGGCGACGGTGGGGTGAGGCTCGGTGATTGTGTAGCGGGATGGCATCTTTTGTTGTTTTGTGTTGTTGTTTTGAAAAAGGGGAATTTGTGGTTGTTGATGGTGGTTGGTTGGGTGATTTTTGCTGTTTTTATGGGGTTTTTTAATTATAAGAAAAACAGGAGGGATGGGTTGCTGCTTTCTTTGAGATGTATTGTTTGTGTGGTGAAATGTTGGGATAATTATATCTCAAGGACAATCAACAGATCGAGTTATCGGCAATGGGAGATGATGTCTTGGTTTGGAAGTAGTTATTGCACAAAAGGTTTATATGGGCAGGGCACGAGCCTCTACTACTACTACTGCTACATGAGAAGGAGGGCGAGGGCTTATATAGGAAAGGAAGAGAGAAAAGGTCAAGTCACCTCCCTCCCCTTGGGAGACGAAATTTGCAACAATGACAAAACAAGGGAGAAGGTCATCTTGTGACGGGTACATTGGAACGCCATGACACATTTTCCGAGGGCGAGAAAGAAAGAAAATTTCCTCTACGGAGTACACTCTCTCTGACACAGACTTGGGTACATGGGTAAGGCTGCCAGAACAAGAGACGACCAAAGTACCTTTTTCTTTACTAAAAAAGAAGAAGAAAAAAAAAAATACAGTCTCTCCAAGGTAAAAAAAAAAAATCCTGGCACGAGGCGGCGGACTTACAGGCGCTGAAAGGTTGAAAGTGGCCCTGGAACCCGCTACACTTTGCAGTTAACGGCAAAGGGAGGGGGCCTCTTTCATTGCCTCTGTGGTCATGAGACCTCTTAGACCTTGCTGTCTGTGGTTTCTTATGGGGTAATTCTTACCCCATCGATTCCCTTTCCGCGACAACTCTTTAGTCATGTTCCAAGCGCAGGCTGGGCTTGTACCGCCGCTGGCCCACGCACTGCCCTGCTTGGCCCCCTCTAAAGGTACGCATCATTCAATTTTTCTACCATGTACGTGTCTTGGAACCCCCCGTCCCTTCATTTTCCACGGGCTGACCTTGTACTTCCTCTCTGCAGGGCTGGTGGTACCTTGGCAAAGAGAAGGGTCAGTGATGCCCGGGAGTCTCGAAGCCGTGAGACCACACCAACCACGGCCACCTGTCGTGGCTTGTGTGTGTGATTGGACCTGTGACGAGATATATGCAGTCGATGAGGAGAGATCACGTCTACTACACCCGAGCCCACATGATGTAGTAGTACATACGTGTACACATTCCATCGTCCATCAGCCCACGGCGCAGATACTGAGATGGCGACGACAGGACTTGAGGCTCCTCCTCCTAACCCTCCTCTTCTATGATCTCGATTGGGAACAAGCAGCTTAACTGTGGGCCCCTCCCTTCCCTTGGACCGACAAGGAAGTCCCTCGCGAAGCCATGTGATGGATGAGACAAGAGAGGGGCCCGTCAGCCTTTTCTTTTTTTTTTTTTTTCCTTCGCAGAGCTATTCCTAGAAAAAAAAAGGCGACAAGGAAGGCTGTCGACCCCGGATTTTAGGGCTGGCCCCGTGATGATGTTGGAGGCTAGGGACAAGCTGTTTCTCCTCCTCCTGTCCCGCCCCATTGCTCCTGCAGCTTGTGAGACGGCGGCAAGTCGAGAACGGCGAAGAGCCTCGGCAGGAGAAGAAGAAGAAGAAGAGGAACTTGGTCGTCGCGTCACACACACCAAGGAGCTCAACGTGACCTCCCTTTGTGTGTGAAGGGGTTGTCCATCTCGCTACCTCTTTCTCTCCCTCTTTCTCCTGGATGTCTGGCCCCTGCTGAGCGGCAACGCCGTGGTGGTTGTGGACATGACATGTGTTGGTGATTTACCACGTTACCACTATGAAGTGCATGCAAAAAAAAAAAAAAAAAAAAAAAAAAACAATCAAAGAAAAAGCCAAAAGGAGGCCTCGAGCTGGCCCAAGTCTCGCAAGGTCCGCAGTCGCCCTGTCTCCTCTGCCCCCTCCTCCCCCTGTGGACAGCGGCTGGACCTGAAAGCGAGTGGGTCTTCAGGGCTGAAAAAAAGGAAAAAATTGACCGCGCGGGACCGAGCGAGAGTCTGGGGAAAAGTCCACTACTTACTGTGACAACAATGAAAAAGACGGGCTAGGTCTGCCCCTGAACATGGACTCCACGTCAATGACGAAATAAAGCAGAGTTTTTTTCTTTTTCTTTTTCTCTTCTTCTCTCATTCCATTTTTCTTGTTCTCTCATACTGCCTTTAGTCTTGGCTGACTCACTGGTCGAAATACTTATCACTAGGGTGATTGAATTTTTCTATTTTTTCTTCTTTCTTATGAGGCTGAAATATACTTCTCCATCTAGATCGTTCATTAGGTCATGGCGATCTGAGACTCGATTCAGTACGACCAAGAGGGCACGGATGTCTATTCAGTCGACCAGGGAAGGGGCACCGAGAAGCGAACACAATACAGTTCTCTCACAACCTGTCGTCTTTGGTCACCGCATGATATATTAAGTACTCAGTAGTCTGTATGGACATGCATAAGTACTTACTACCCCCTGTCAAGGGCAATTGCACCACAAAACATGCATGCGAGAATGGGCAGCCATTAGGTAAAATGGGGGTAACAGTGCCCCTCTCTTGCCCTTCGTCCTCCTCAGGTTGGCATGAGGGGACCGACACACCACCGACACAAGCCGTCTGCGCAACGTGCTGTTGGGATTGGACGAGGGCGCGACTCTTGGTTGCAGCACGCTTGTTGCAAACGGCGCGCAAGTGAGACAAGATGGAAGGACAAGATTTCCTGCATCTCCGAGGAAGTCTTGCCAGAGTGACAGGACACACAGAGAGAAAGAGAGAGAGAGAGAGAGAGGTGGTGAAAGGATCACACTGTCTTTATACTATTCATTTCGAAGAGAGACTTATGGCTTCTCAGCCTCATCCTAGAACTCGTGGTACTTGCCGTCCACAAACGTGATATAGTGTGGCAGCTCCTCGTCCTCCAGCAGCTGCTGGACTATCTTGAAGTGGCCTTCGCCGTCCGGCTTGCTCCCCACAGGCCCTCCCTGCGCAGAGCGCTCATCGGCAAAGAAGAATCTAATTACACCCATCAAGGGCGGTAAACAGTCAGCAAGTGCTCAAGATCAAAAAAAAAACTAAAAACTCACCGTATCCCCTTCTCCTTGAAGACCGCATCAGCCAGCGCAACCCAGTATTCCGCACCACTCTTGCCAATCCCCAGGCCCACCAGCGACGGAAGCGGCAGCATCTTCCTGGGGAGACAGTTCCCCGTCATGACAAAGGTACCCTTCCGCCCTCCTCCTCCTCCTCCTCCTCCCCCTCCTTCCAGACCCGCACGGCCTCGCGGGCCGCCACGTAGGGGCTCGTGACCATGAGGTCGAGATCCCTGCCAAACGCGTCCTCGGACACCTCGAACGGGTTCTCTGGGTCCGCAGGGGGCGACACGGCAGCGGCGTTCCAGATCACCACCGAGGGGAAGGCCAGGCCTGCCGAGGTCAGCTGGGTGAAGACGCCCGGCACGGCTTTGGGGTCGGAGAGGTCGGCCTGGAAGGCGTCGAGGTTGGCGGTGGTGGTGGAGGCGGGCTTGGATCGCGAGACGGTTGCTACGTGGTAGCCCGCGCCGAGGAAACCCCTGACCAGGGCGGCGCCTATGTTGGAGCCGGCGCCGAAGATGAGGGCCACGTGAGAGGAGGATGAGGCCATTGCTTGGTTTCACTGGACAAGATATTGAAACTACTGATGATGGTAATGGTAATGATGATGATTCTGTTTCTATTCTCATTGATTTCGATGAGGGGGAATTGCCGGCTCTAGATATACTTCGTTGCTCCCTCACCAGAATCCATCAACATGTCTGTCTTCCCTAATATACTTCCGAACCTTTTCGCAACACCCCCAGTGCATGATGCAAGACGTGACTAGAAAGCAAATAGAAACACTACCATACAGACATACCTGGGCAGTAGTAGTATCATTCCTCGATCCCCCTTTTCTGTTGATTTCGAATCATTTCGAACCAAATCCTCGGCCCTTCGGTCTCTACCTATCCAGCTTACATATATACACACCCACAACAAAAGACAAGCTTTGCTTTACCCCGGCTTATAAACGCAACTAGCCCCTCCTCCCCCGCTCCCTGCTACTACGTACTGAGACAAAATACTTCCGTACATGGTATACGACAGCCTTGTGTGTGTCTGAACCAGGCGGCGGACGCCCTTTCGTGACCTGTCGTCCTTGTCGATTGGTAATGTGGGCACGGTCGGCAGGATGCTTGCGTCAGCCTTGTCGTTGCCATGTTGTCTTTTCTCTTTCAGATAAGCTAGCCTTATATTTTTTTTTTTTTCTTTGAGGGGGAACGGCGCCTGGTCTTGGATCACTGCTGTACCCCTCTCGATCCAAGATTCTGATGATGAAAGAGAACCGTATTCGCAATTTCTACCCACCAAAGGGGCGGGAGGGTATCTAACATGATGCTCAACACATGTAGAGTGGGCATAATAGAAATGTGTGTGTGTGTGTGTGTGTGTGAGTGTGAGAGAGAAGATAGATCTCCTGAATGCTCGCTCTTCTTGCCTGATCCCCCGAATTTCCATCCCCAACTCACTCACTCCTGATGATCCAAGTAGAGCTCGCGCGCTACCTTCCATTCCGGCCTACTTTCTCTCCCTCTCAACCCATTACCGCTTTGTTATATATTCCCCGCTGCCCTGGCTCCCTCCACCCTTTTCTGTTTTTTTTCCTTCTCCCTCACATTCATGTCGTCATGGAGATAAAAAAAAAAAAAAATTCATCTCGCCTATGCAAATAATTCTGCACACCTTTGTTTTTTGTATGTATACCATCGCTTCTTTCCTCGCGGCGACCGCTCCCGCGGATTCTTGCCTTCAGTAATTATGTGCTGCTTCTCGAAAGAAAGAAAAAGAAAGTCATGTCCAGCCAGATAAAACAACAGCAGGACTCTAAAAAAACACACGCTGGAAGAATGAATCATATGTTGGACGAAACCAAGTCCGATGGGGCCTCTCCAGGTGGCTCCGCCCCGGACCTCGGCTGAGAAGCTGGTCTCCTCCTCTTCATCACCGCTTGAGAAGCTGACTCGGAAGGATGTAATGATGATGGCTGGGTAGAGCCCAGCGAGTTACCCACATGAATCTCCTCCCCTCCGTCTGATGTGAAGGGTGATGACGACGAGGACGTTGGGCCTCCTTGAAAATGCGCACCATGCAACCGATGTACCCGAAGCTGGCCAGCAGCTCTGCCTCCTCTCCCTCGCCCGCGGCGTTGCTCGTGGACCGCCAGGTGGCTCTGCAGGTGCCTGAAGAACCTTGACCTCTTCCAAGAGCTCCTCTTCACCCAAGACCTCTTCTTCCGCCGCCTGTCCACCACGCCGCGGAGACGCATCATCTTCGTATCTGCACGCCGTCGCACATATGTCCTGATTCGAGATATCGTCCCCCGTCTCCAGTCTTCCTTGCTCTCACGAATCTCCATACATCTAAGCAGATCTCTCAAGAGTCGAATCGTCGACGGTCGTTTCTACCGATCGAGTGTATCGTCGATGGCGCGCAGCCAGCCCTCAAAGGGCGACCCAGCCTTGTCCTAGAAGGTATCTGAGTCCTGCGAGGCGATGGTGCCAAAGGTATCTGGTGGGTTTAAAAACCAAAACGTCAGCATTTGTTTTCTCCTTTTCAGATTCACACCGCTACCTAGAGAGATCTGTAGCTATCATAGTTCCTTCTTCTTTTTTTTATTTATATTAAGAAATTCCCATAAATCAAGCGAATCCATCGCGTAAAGAAAAGCTTCGGCGCGTACCTCTCTTCCTCCTCCGGTCTTCAGCAGCCTGGCCCTCGGGGGGCGCTGGGCTGGCAGTGCCCATCGCGCGAGGTCCGCTGGGCCGCCGGGCCGGGGCGCCACGGACGTTTTGGAGGTTGCGGTTCTCTGGCTTGGGGCTGCCGGCAGGCTTGTAGCCCAGTGCAGAGATGCGGTTTCGGGTCGGGGTGACGCCCCGTGTTGGCGACGAGAGCCCGTCGATCGGCTCCTTGGGGGTCGAGGCGGCCCGGTGGACACGGTAGGGTCGCCTGTTGGTGATGGGGCGCCCTCCCAGGTGTACTGTGACTGCTCCTGGGACACAGGGCTGCCGCCGTACCTGGGCTGGTGCTGCTGGCCGGTGAAGCGGTTCAGGCTCGTGACGGAGCCCCAGTTGGCGGACTCGGGAGACATGGGCTGGTCAAAGTCCTGGGCCGACGTCTCGAGGGTGCGGAAGTGCTCCGTCTGGCCCTGCCTGGGCTGCGGGTGCTGCAGGTTCACCGAGTTGCGGTGAGCCCTGTACTTGGGATCCTCCGGGGTGTCGTAGTGCTGGAGGAAAGGGTTCTGGGGGAGGGAGTGCTCGTCGGCGTCCTCGGGAACATGCTCCATCGAGAGGGGCGTCCGGCTGACACCGGCCATGGTGAACTCCATGCTGGTCTCGATCTGGTTGGGATCGTGCCGCTGTGTCTGCGGGTGGAGGTTGGGGTCAGAGAAACCCGAGTGGAGCTGATCCACGCTGACGGGGTCCACCGGGTAGTCGTCGTAGTCGCCTATGCTAGAGCCGGAACGAGAGTGTGCCCGGAAGGAGTTCATGTCTGCGTCCTTGGACTTGCGGAAGGCCTTGCCGACGCTGGACGCCGTGGTCTCGGACCAGCGGGAGATCTTGGGGAACCAGCTCGACGACCCGCTGGACTTGTGCTTCTTGCCCTTGTCCGCGCCCATCATGCGCGGGGTGTTCTCGTTGCTCAGCGACCCCTGCTGTGCTGCCGCTGGCATCTGCGGCGGAGTGCCTGGAGGCACCGAGCTGACACGTGTGATCTCCTGGACGGGGCTCGTCATGTCTGCATCGCTGCGGCTGTGGATCACGATATTGTCGTCCTCGTACTGGTCTTCCTCGTCTCCCTCGGGCACGGTACTTATGCGGTGACCCGACGACACCTTTCGCTGGAACCCGGCAGATGGGTTGCGAGGGATGGAGAGATGGCCAGACTGGCTGCCGTAGCTGGCAGTCGAGGTGCCAGCCTGCCCCTCGGGCTCGTAGCCGCGGTCCTGCTCGTACTGGACCGCAGGCTGGAGGTTGTCGAGGGATGGACCGCTGTCCTGGGCCAGACCGCTGCTGCCGCCGCCGCCGCCGCCGCCCTGGGCAGTCTGTGCCTTGAGCACATCAACCTCTCCCAGCAGCTGCATGAGCATGTCCTCGATCCTGGTCAGATCGTTGGTCCCCTTGGCGCTGAGGCCCTTGATGGCCCGCCGCCACAGGTTGCGCGTCTTCTTCTCGTTGTCAGTGCCGCCGCCCTGAGAGCCCGTCTGGACCGACCTCGCACCGCTGCCAGGGAAGGGACGAGGGCCACCGATGTGACGCTGAACCGTCTTCTCGGTGTTGTCCTTGACCTCGGTGATGATGACGTCTTCGGTATCGGCGAGCAGCCTCTTGATGTCGTCAAACGAGTTCCGCATCTCGGCCGCAGTACGGACGAGGGTGACGAGAATCTCGGTGTCACGGGCGCTGCGCTGGGCATCACGGACCATGAGGTGCTGCATCAGGGCGATGATATCCTTGGACTCGATCTGCTCGATACCCGCGCCGGTGGCAGCATCGTAGAAGGGAGAGCCCAGGCCCTGGGACGCGCCGGCCATGTATTGAGGGTCCTGAGGGTTGTACATGGAGTCGATGCCACCACCAGGCATGGGGGCTGCCCGGAATAGTCGAGAGCCTTGCCCTTGATGTCGGGAGTCCTGTTAGGACCCTGCGAGATGTATCCTTCGTCGATCTTGGGCCCAAAGGGACTCCTGGAGCCATAGTTCATGTAGGCCATGGGATCGTACTGAGGCACGCCGCCGGGGAACTCAATGTCGAGACCGGGAGCGTTGGCCAGAGGACTCGTCCCCTCATAAGGGTTGGTCACGATGGTGTCCCGCTTGCGGTCCTCGTCTGTGCGATGCCACTCGTCGTCGTCGCCGCCGTCCATATCCTCCCCGTCGTCGGACTGGCGGTTGTGTGCCATGGCGGCAGCTGTCGCCACCGCAGCAGCGCCCGCAGCCTCGTCGAGGGTGAGGCCGTGACGCCCATGGATGCTCTCCTGCGTGGGTGTTATGGGCTCGTCCTCCTGCCACTGGCCTCCTCTGTTGTTGTGGGCCTCCTCCGAGGCGCTGAGGCGGTCGCTCATCCGCGACGGGTTGGTCAGTGCATCACTGTCGTGCCCAAAGTATCCTATCTCGGGCAGAGGATCGTTGGCATCTGGCAGCCCGCTGTGTCCGACCCTGGGCCTGTCATACTCGTCCAGGCGGTCGATGCTGTGCGTCGGCGTGTTGGCTGGCAGGTGTCCCTCGCGCGTGCGGTCCTTGAAGGACTTGTTCCTCTGGACACCCTCTCCCATCCACTCGCCCTCCTCGACCCACTCGCCTTCAGGCTCCTCCTCCCTCCTCCTCCTCCTCCTCCTCCTGCTGCCTGCCCTTGCCCTTGGCGGCGGCCCTCAGTGCGGCGGCCGCTGCACCAACAGCCGCACCGGTGATGGCAGCCTCCGAGGCGGTCGGGGCATGCTGGTACCTGGAGGAGGAGATGGGGATCTTTCGGCCATACTTGTCAAGGTCATACTCTTGGTAGTGCTGCTGCTGGTGGGGATCCTGGTCTTCTTCTGACAGCTCAGACACCGTATCTTCCTCGACCACGCGCGGCGGCTCGGGTGTCTGCTCGCGGGAGCTGGCAGCCATCTGGCCCTCTTCCTCCAGCATGGTTGCGGCCTCGAGAGCAGCCGCAGAAGCACGGTTGTTGCGCTGCTGACCGCTCCGGCCCGACTCGCCAGTGAGGACAGACTCGTCCAGGGCAGAGCCCTCGACCAGCGAGGCGACGTGGGACTCTACACCAGCAGGGGAGGGGATCAGGTCGCCCCTGGCGCCGACAGCACGCATAGCTGTGCCGGTTGTGAAGCGGTCAAGCTCGCTGTCGTCGGTGTAGGTCGTGTTCCTGTAGCCAGCTCTCGAGCTGGTGACGCTGTGGTCGTCCCTGAAGGACTCCTGGCTGAGGAGGCTGGGTGACTCTCCTCCCCTCCGAAGGGACTTCTCGGGAGAAGAATACGAGTCTGACGTGCGGTGAGATATCCTCGACTCGCGGTGGAGCTCGCTGCCGCCCTCTGTGTAGCCCGAGACGCTCGGGATCGGGCTGAGACCGCGGCGCTCAGGCTGGTAAGGCACGTACTTGAGGGGAGGTGGGACCTCCTGGGTGTTGTAGTAGTTGTTGTAACCCGGCTCGTCCTCGTATTCTTCCTCGTCCTCGTACGAGTCGTCGCGGATGGGAGCCTTGCGCATGTACTCCTGCTCGTACTCCTCCTCGAGGCCTCCAGTTCTCCGCTGGGGGAGGGTCCTCAGGTCGCCGTGGGAGATGTTGGCGTGCTGCATACCCAGTGCGGACTGCAGGTTGGAGGAAGTTCTTGTCGGGGTGGGGCTGGCCGTGCCGGTAGAGATGGAGTCCATGGAGGGCGTGCCCTTGGGAACCTGTAGTATGGGCGTGAGCTCCTCGGTGGCCGAGTGGTTATCCGTGTCGGCAGACAATATGGACGTCCTCGTCATCTCTGACGGGTTGATCTCGCTCATCAGCGGCATGGGCGGCGCAGGCTCGACGTCTTCTTCGTCCTCGACGTAGCGGTCAGACGCACGGCTCTTGGCCTCGGCCCTGCGGCGGCGGCGCTGCTCCCGAGCAGTGGCCTGTGAGCTGTTGTTGTCGCGCAGGGCACCCGCAGCCATGGCACCAAGGGCAGCCCCGGCGGCGGCAGCCTTGAGCTTGTTGTTGTCGTGGCCGCGCGGTACCTCCTCGATCTCATGCAGAGACTCGTCCACCGAGTCCTGGTCTACGCTCGGGGCAGGGCTCTCGAGCAGCTCGTGGCGCGCCTCCCTGTCCCGGGACACCCGGCGGCTGCTGAGGTTCTCACGGGACTTGCTCGAGTAGCCCGAGCGGCGGTGCTCACCGTCGGCCTCGTCCTTGGACAGGGTGGTGCCGCTGGACACGGAGCTCTGGCGCGCCTCCCGCTTGCTCTGCTCCCTCTTGATGGCGACCAGCTCGGGCAGGATGAGCCGTCGGATCGCGTCCTCTACCGTCTCCAGCAGCTTTGGGTTGTTGATGGAGGACCTCGAGACGCCGGAGCGCACCGAGCTCGCGTCCACGGAGCGGTGGCCGTGCGAGACGGCTGAGGACAGAACGCTCGAGTCGGCCCCAGACACGACAGACTCCTGGTTGTGTTCCTTGCTGGACCTCCTGCGCGACGAGGACTTGCCGGACTCGGAGGGGTGCTCGCTGCCGCTGCTCTTGCGGTGCTTGGACTTGTGCCTCCTCTCGGACCTGTCTCGGTCCCTAGACTTGGACATGATGGCCCGCTCCCTGTCTGTGAGCTCGGAGCGGCTCTTGCTGCGCACCTTGTCGGCGACGGCGGCGGCGGCCAGGCCGGCGGCGGCACCACCCAGGACCTCCCTGGTGCGCGAGGGGCTCTTGCCGCGCCTCTCGTCGTACCGCGACGGGCCCGAGCCGTCGAGAAAGCTGTCGGTGGGGATGGCGGAGATGTCAGACATGTTGCCGGGCTGGTACGAGGCCTTGCTGCTGTCGGCAGCAGGGATCAGAGGGCTGGCGGGGCGGCGTCGGCGGTGGCGCCCGCTGGAGTCGATGTCGACCTCGATGGGGTTCCTGGACACATTGGACTCCTCGGTGGCAGACTGGTAGGAGACCATGCTCCGTGCGTCCTCGGCGTCGCCGCCGGCACTCGAGACGGACAGCGCCTCGTCGGACCTGACCTGGGTCGGGGTCAGGGTGGCGGCGCGGTCGGTGCGGCGGGTCAGCGAGGCCTTGCGACCGCTGCTGGCGGCGGCGGCGGCGGCGGCAGAGGATTTGGTCTCTGTGATCTGGATGTGGTCGGTCTTGCGGTTCTTGGAGGGGGTGAGGCGGACGCGCACGCTTGGCTTGCGGTTGCCGCTGGCGCCAGGGTTGGTGGTGACCTTGCCGCCCTCAAAGTACTCGATCAGCAGCGAGGTCTGTGACTTGTTGGACTTATGGCCGCGGGTCTTGATGGTGACGGGAGTGCCGTCCTCGGGGAGAGAGTAGGATGACTTGTCGTCGGCGGGCTTGGAGACGTCAGAGGGCGCGAGGTCCAGGTCCGACTTGGTGATGGTTGATTCGGACTCCTCGGTGGGGGCTGGGAGTGGAGGCGCCTTCTTCGAGTCGACACCCATGCTTGCTGGCTGGGAAAAGTCCACAACAAAATGAGTGGACAAGTTTGGCACGGTGAGGTAATAGGTGTCACTCAATTCCCGTCTTGGGAGTTGCGCTCCCCTCTTTGTGTCCCAGTCCGAGGTTTCTCAACCCCCAGCGGCCAGAGAGAAGAGAGAAGGGCTCAATGCACCATGCAGGTGGAGGAGGATAAAACGGGTGGGAGGGAAGGATTCGGTGTCAGGACCGTCAACGGTGGGGATTGTTGCAGGTCGAGGAATTGTTTTTGTTTTTGGTTGCTTTGTTTTGATCAAGACATTGAGTGCAGGGGGAGAGGATGAAAAGAAGAATAAATAAATAAACAATAAGATCAAGGGATATTCCCAACAAAGCTGCTGCTGCTGCTGCTGCTGTTGGTGGTGGTGGTGCTGCTGGCCGTGGTGCTGGTGGCTGCTGAGATGCGGCAAGTAAGCGTCTGGGAGCCTTGTTTATGGAGCTTTGACAAACCTCGGGGGTTAAAAAAAAAAGTAACAGGGAAGTCGGGCATCGAGATGCAGCGGTGGCAGCAGTGGTGACACTTACACTAGAGGAACGTGGGAAACGTTGGACACGGAGCTGGGGCGATAGTGACCGAATGCTGATGATTGCTTGCCGTAGGAGCGGACGGGGAACGATTGTTTGAAGGTGTTGCTGGTACTCGTCTGAAAAAACGTTCTAGGTACTAGCAGTCAAGAGGAGGACGAAACAAGGTCGATGAGGTTTGGTTCGAGGCGCGGTGGTGGGAGGAGGAGGGGGGAGGGATTGTAGCTTCTTTGGGTTGCAGTTCAGCTTTCGGATTCCCAGCCTTCGCAATAAAATAATGGAACCAGGGCCCGGGACGGCACAGAGGTGATACGACACCACGGAGACGACCCTGCAAGAGACAGAACACGCCAACGGAGGAGGCAGTGGTTCCGATAAAATTGGATGGAGTGATGGAATGGACGAGATTGCAGCCTGTCGAGAGGCGACAAAAAGAAAGAAAGGACAGAAAAACTGATGCCCTCCTTCGTTCCTTGCCCGTTGGAGAATCGAAGGGTTGTGTGCTGGGTGAGGTAAGTGAGGGGTTGGTGGTTCTAGGTTCTAGGCGCAGGTTCCAGGCAGGTTTGGTGAAGATTCGATTCGAGGCCACGGCAGCGGTGCCGAGGGGGTGGGCACCACACGCCCGAACACACCCCGTGCTACTGCAAGAAAGATTGCACCTACTAAGAATATCTTGTTACCGTCCTTGCAGCCTTCTACTGCAAGGCCTTGCGTACTAAATTATTTGTGCGTGCGTGCGTGCGGGTGGGTTGGGTGTGCGCGGGTGTGCGTGGTTCTGTTGCATTGGAGAAAGGGCTGTCGCTATCCTATCCTAAGAGACAACCAGAAAATTAGTGCACTGACGAATTCGTCCTGCCCCTCTCCTCAAATCCAATCATAATAGTAGATGATGACTGACTGCAGGGCACATGATGATGATGGCGATGGGGCCTGCAGGAGACAAGAGAGAGAGAGAGAGGCATGAGAGGCACCTCGCCGCCCGCCCAGGTCTCCCAGTGGGTTCAGCGCTCTTGCACAGGGGCACAGCGGCACAGCACAGGGCCACAAGGGTGGGAGGGGAGGCTTAGGCCGGGCGTGCAGGTTGCTGAGCTGGCGCCAATCGGGCAGGGGAGAACGGTCTCGCGGCAGCAGGTGGATGCAGCCCATGTGAGAGATATGCAGGGACATGGGCCTCTCTCAAGGCACACACACGCACGAGAAACAACCCTCCACCCCCCTCCGCTCTCGTTTCGTCTCGTCCTGTCAAGTCGCCCTTTTCTCTTCTTCTTTATTTCCTCTGCTGTTCTTCTGATGGACCCCGTCAGAGAAAACTGGGGTGTGCCCTGAGGAACTTTTACCGCCTATGAGTCCACCTCATGTCTGACAGCCTGGGGCATGTGTGGGCGTATGGACGCGTGGATAGGATACTTTTTCTACATAGCACCTTTCCAGGCCTGCTGCATTGGGTTCTACATAGTACAGTAAAAGAGCGGTGGGACGACGCTACATGGCGCCTCTTTTTCTTGTCTAAAGATCAGATCAGTCACGACTCACCTCTCCCTTGCCTGTCCCTCTTTCTTGTTCTTCCTTTTCCCCCTTAGGATCCTACATCTACATTCTCTCCAAAGAAGACACACACACACAGAGAGAGAGAGAGAAAATGAATCCAAACCATACTGCCATCCATCATCCATCTCACCCTTTCCCTGTGCCTGTGCCTGACTGTCAGTCAGCGAGGTGAGGTCATGGTCCTTTGTAAACATGCCAAAAATCCAGTTCTGGGTCCACTACCCGTACCCGCCCAAGGTCCCGCTCTCTCCCGCCCCTTCAAGACATTAGAAATTGGCTCGAGCATACACATCCTTGCCAAAAAAATCCATTCTGTCGGAAAAAAAGGACATGGGAGGAGCTTTGGGGCACTTCCCAGCCTCGCTGGACCCGCACATGACGAAGCTTGTGTACAAACACGGTAACAGAAAGTCGTAAGTAAACACTTTTTTGCCTTTTTCCCCCTCCTGTTAGAGCGGCGATGGACAATGTACTATGTGTGTCTGTGTGTGCGCGCGCGCGTGAGTGGGTGGGTGGGTGGCGCCATCATGGTGCTGCTGAACTGGCACCAGTGACTAGTCTTGATAGCACGAGAGAGGAGAGAGATCATCAGACTGTCAAGTTCCTCTGCGAATTTCGACAACCAGCGTTTGGAGGGAGGGAGATACAAGTCGCGCCATTGCTGCCCTGCGCAGCCTCGTCTCCACCACCACAGCTGATCATACTGCGCCTCCAGACCATCTCTGTCTCTCTCTCCCTCTCTCTGTGCATCTGTCTCCAACACGTTTGGCTTGCTTTTCCTTGTCTAGATCTTGTGGACTCTCTCACCTTCTCAAAGGACACCTAGTGGTGGCAAAAGACCACTGTATTACTATGCGTGGTCCAGACCAAGCCTACACAGATCAGTGAGCCCGCCAACCACCACCCACCAAAGCCACACGGGACCTGTAGGGTCGTTTCCTCCCTCCCTCGATTAATTGAAGGAAAAAAAAACCAAAACCAACAAATAAAAAGGCTGGAGTCGTTGGCCTCTCGGGTTCGGCTCCGATGGGCCACACCTTGCCGGGCATTCCAGACCAATGTCTGACTTTTATCCCGAGACTCTTGCATTCCGCATCCCAAAGAATTGGGTGACAGGCCTCTCTACCCGGCACACGACATTCCTTTAAGGACATATATGAGTGCTTGATTTATCTACAAGAAAAAGAGAGAGAAAAAAACATCATCCTCGGCAAGTGGCCGGGGTTAGTCTGTGATGCGCCGGGTGCGAGCCTTAGCCGGGGTAAAATCGTGTGCCATGTCAGCAAGCGGCAACCTGCAGCTAGGTTTTCTGCAAGATAATGATGGACAGGAAGGAAGCATGTCTCAGTCCGACACCGCCGAGGCGTTGGCTCGCTCTTGAGTCGGTCAGTCGGGTCGATCGATGCGCACACATGGGTCAGGGGCCGGCCTGCATCGTTGGGCATTGCTCGACTCGTCGTTTGCTTTGGGGGCGGCGTGGGTTTGAGGCCTTGTTGTTCTTCACTTATCGGCCGGTCACGAGAAAATGATAACTCGTCCTTGCTCAGGTTGGGAAATGTAAATCTTGATGAAACTATGTGCTCTTGGTAGATTAATCAAAGGAACATGTCTGGAATGCCGTCTCTAGCAATCTCATGCAATGATGGTCATGAAAACGCTAATAATGGGATGCTGATCGTAAATACCGTTCAAGACGGAGCAAGATCTCGTATGCTGTGTGGCCCCTCCTCTTCTGTTCCTCCTCTTTAGCTCATTCCGCCCCTCCTTAAGATATCAACCATGTAAAAACGCCAGCCCACGTAGTAGGGAATATAAGAATAAAGAGAAGAACAAGCCAAAGCAGAAAATCAAAGGAAAAAAAAAAAAAAAAGAACAAAGGCTTATGATTGCATGTCTGCCAACCCCATGCTCAGAGCATCTCCTTCACCGTGTTGTTCTGAGCCAGATGTGTGGGAAAACCTCCTGCGAGGACGGTCCTCACAAACTCGATCTTGGCCGAGAGCGCCCAGCTATCGACCGTGACCTTCTGTTTGCCCACAAAGATGGTCTCCCTGTACCCGAACTCGTTGAGGTCATCTCCGTGCGCGCTGTTCACCATCGAGCCGCCCTTGTTTGGATTGGACGTCGGCCGCCCGGCGGTAGAGTAGCCTGGGCCCTTGCCGCGCTCCAGGCCCGTCGCGATGCTGCTGAAGTCACTCTTGAGGTGCCTCTTGTCGCGCTTCGACATGCCTCTTGCATCCCTGGAGATGTCCCGCATCTGCTGTGCGAGCCTCTTTGGGTCATACTGGAGATTCAACTTCTCCCCGCTCTCTTCCTCCATCTCGCGCGCCGACTCGAACAGCAGCGCAATGTTGGTGCCCGCCGCTGTCTGGACGTAGGCATCGCTGCTGTCGAGCTGCTCCACGAACGCCTCCATCGCCTGCTCGCTCTGGTCTGACAGGTCCTCGAGGTGCGCCGCGATGAAGCCCCAGCTCTTGAGCGCGGCCACCACGACACCCGCCGAGTCTGGCGCCGCGGCCGTGTGGCCGTCACTCTCGACGATCGCGATCATGTACTGCAGCATGTCCTCTGCCGCCGGGATCGAGCCGTCGCCGTACATGGCTGCCGTGGCGAGGGTATAGAGCGCGGCGATCTTGACCTCCTCGCTCTCGTCCTCCTCTTCGACCGTCGACGTGAGCGCGGAGATGTGGCGGTCGAGGACGCTCTCCGTCGGGTTGGTGAGGATGGTGACGGCCAGGGCTTTGACGGCCAGGGCTCGCTCTGTCGGGCTACCGCCGGACTTGACGGCGCGGACCAGGCCCAGGACGAGTTCGTCCGTAGAGCTCTGGATCTCGGACTGCGCAAAGTAGTGGCGCACCAGGTGCAGGTATGACTTGAGCATGTCCTCCCGCTCCTGGTTGCTCATCTTCTTGCGCTCGCCGCTCCGGCCGCCCGCGACAATCTGGCTCACGCGCGCCTGGAGCCTCTCCACCCAGGCGAGCCCGCCAGAGCCGTCCCCGACGTCGGAGCCCGGGTCGGAGCCGGAGAAGGTGCTCATGGTCATGGTGTCGTCGAGATCAGACTCGTCAGAGTGGGAGTCGTCCGAGCCGTAGCGGCTGCCGGCGCGTGAGACATTGCGCGAGCCACGGGGCGAGTGGCCAGGGGAGGTGACAGGCGTGCCGGCCTTGGAGTCGGGTCGCGAGCGCGCCTTGCGGGACATGGTCTTGCCGCTCTCGAGGAGGGCTTTCTTGCGGAGGTCGTGCATGGTGGTAAAAGGACGACGGTCGGACGTGGGGGAAGGGGGTTTGGGCGGTTGGTTGTGGTATGCGTGCACAGCCTTTGTGCCTGCTGTAGTCAAGGTTTTGATGTGTGGGAGAATGTCAATCAACTGCTCGGAAGGTTCTGAATCAGGATTGTATGGTGTATGCTAAATGCGGCGAATGATCGAGGCGTCTGTGTTGTCGCTGCGAAGCAAAAAAGGAGAAGCAGTTGGTAGACAGAGTCGGGTTCAGAACAAAATCCATGGGGATGATGGATATAATATATAGACCGTCGTAGAGTAAGTACAGTAACGTATTGTTGGTGGTCTTTGGTGACGGGTCGTGGCTATTGTCAGTGCAGTGGGTGAGTCGAGGGAGGGGAGGGGAGAAAAAGGAGAGAAATTGACAATAAAACCAAAAAAAATAACATAAATCTTGTGTGGAATGTACGCCAGGTAGGGACGGAACCATGGCGTCGCAAGCTAGTGCGACTGCTTCTGGAGGGTTTGGAGGAGTGGAGGGGTAATGGAAGGAAGCCCAAGCCTGCTGACATTTCCCCAGTTGGTCCGCGACCCAGTTCCAATACTACTTGAAGTACTCATACCGATAATGTTTTTTGTCACCTGCCCTCTTGACCTCTTCTCGACCATGCACCAGTTCAGCCTGCTCATTCGCTTTTGATCAAATTCACTGTCGTTCTTTATTAGTGGCTCCCTCACATGTGCCTTTTGTCTTCTCTTCCTCCTTCTCTTGTTGCCCGACTTGTACTACGGGCAAGGGATACTCTTCCAATCCTATGACGAAGAACCGATCCACCCTGGGGACTCGAGCTTACCATAGTACGGAAGTACATAGTAATCCTACCCCTACGCACAAGAGCATGCCTGGCGATGACTGAATGGCGTATTCCAGTGGGCTGCCAGTGGTCTGTGCACGTGCATGTTTAAAGTGGTTGCTTGAGATTGCCCCGCCTTGTCCGCCAACCCCGCCCCCAAACCTAAGCCGTCAGACCCGAAAGCGTCATCCCCCGCCTCTTCGTCTCTTTCCCCCTCTTCCACCTGCTTAAGGCAGTGGTTATATCAAACGGTGAAGAATTCATGTACGATAGTGATAGTACGATAATTGTGCAGCCGAGGTCTACAGGAAAACAAAGAGGAGGGACACGATATGACGACTCCTCAGTCTTCTCCTCTGGAGGCTGCAGAAGTGGAAGTGGGCTATCGGCACGTCATTAGTTGGGAGTCATGCTGTAACCCACTGATAAGACAGCCACCATTGTCTCAGTCAGGAGTGAGGTCAGCCTCAGCGCACACAGTACTACTTGTATGCTTTGCACTATGGTATGATAAAGCTTTGTAAAGGCAGAAAAGGTCTCAGGGGGCGTGCTGCCCGCGGTACACCGTACATAGTACTACGTAGCTGTCTCAGTGGGGCCTCCAGGTAAAGTGCGGTACGTCCGTACAGTCCTACAGTATCTAATATGGACAAATGACCCGCCCTTGCCAGCGACCCAGGATGCAAATGGCGTCAATGGGCTTCTGGGGAAATCCCATCTTGATACATACTGTGATAATACATAGTTTTGCGATCTGAGGGGACAATCAGGCATCAAAACCACAGGCTGTAATGTGAGCAAAGGGCGAGACACACGGAAGAACGAGGCTGTCGGTCCTTTCAGTCCGGAACCAGCCCATCGCCAACCAAGCTGGGTTGTACTTGTACTGTATACCGAGGATAGCACAGGAGCTGACACGGGCCAAGGCTGGGGGTGTGTGACCATCCCTCTCGAACCAACACATGTACTTAAAAATGGTCCTGGTCGCTCGCTGCCTGGGCCACCTGCTCTTCACCTCCCCTTCACCCACGCTGGGCGCCAGTTCTACACAAAGGTACCGAGCACTTTAAGAAGGCCTAGGAGACGACACACCAGCTGCGACCCTGCCCTTCCTTCCTGCCCGCACCCCACCTGCACTTTGTCAACCATATCAACTGCTCACACACCTCCTGGGGCCTCTCCGCTCCCAGGCTTCACACTCGTCGCCTTATCTTCTTTCCCATCTATCCGCTGGCGGTTATTTCACCCTCCCCATCGCCAGTCTCCCCTTCCACTACTCCTTCTCTCATTCATCTACCCTCGTTGCAACGCCCGATTACCCCCGACTACCTGTTCGCCTCGTTCTATTGCCGCCTCTGTCCCGAGTCCCAGCTCAAAACCCCAAGACGCCCGCTTTCGACCTGAGCCAGGTGTTGTCTGCGAAGCGGCGCAGCTTCATACTCTCCAGCAATCATGAGTCACGCAAGCAAGGAGGAGGAGGAGGAGGCAAGAGGTGAAGCAGCTGTCCCTTTACTTGAGAGTCCAATCCAGCCCAGTCCGCCCATCTCCTCGATGCATCCCATCGGCACAGCCGCATAGCTTCCTTTTCCCCGCTTTGGTTGCCTTGTCTGGTCGCCCAGCTGTCCGCCTGCGCCAGATGTCAAGATCGGGCATCTTCTTGCTTTCTGGCTTCCTTCCACAAGCACGCGAACCACAAAGGCTAATGTTGAATTGCTTTCTCTCATCACAGTCGTCGTCAAACTCGAAGTCTTGTCTCCTTCCGATATCTCGTACCCAGCGAGACGAATTGTCCTGAACAAGTCCCGCCCTACCGTAAGGATCGGCCGAGCTAGTAGTCGACCGAACCTCGAGATCCAGTGTGCTGTAGACAACGGTTGGGTCGATTCTCCCGTCATGAGCAGACACCATGCCGAGATCAAGGCCGACATTCCCAACAAGGCAAGCTATCTTCACACATCTGCGGTGCGGATCCTTCATTAACACATCAGCAGGTCTTGACCGTCCGGGATATGAACTCCATGCACGGCACCTACCTGAACCGTGTCAAGGTGTGCGGCGAGACGCCGCTCAGGCCTAACGACTACCTCATCTTCGGCGTGCCTGTGTACCGTAACGAGGACACCTTCCAGCCCTGCTACATGAAGGTGAAAGCGGTGGCATTCTCCGATGCGTGAGTCGAGGTCCCCTCTCCTTTCTTTGTCATGTACGCTCAGTTGTGCTCACCTTTGCTCACAGTGATCGGCCCACCACCACCTCTCCCAACCGCGTGTTCACGGTCCCCGATGACTGTTCGACTGACGACAACGAGCCCGTCGATGAGCCTATGGACGATCCACTGCCAAGCTCCAGCACAGGTCTGCCCATCACCAACACCACCGAGAATGACGCAGCCCATCGGGAGGATTCCGACACCCGTGCCGGATCAATCCCTCAGCTTGATGGGGGCATCGACCTCCTATCTGATGCCGAGTCTGTTCACGCATCCGGCTGGGAGATGGACAATGGATCGATGCTCCTTTCAGACGATGATATCATGTGCTCTGAGGCTGAGGGCTCACTAGAGTCCATCGACCTCAGCGACAGCTCTGGTCATTGGGTGGAAGAATGCATGCCGGCCAGCAGGCACCAGTTCTCGCCGGACTCGGTAGAACAGTTCGCAGACAGCGACTCGGATGATCACTCATCTCTCTCTGGGAACGAAGAGCAAGGCGTCTTCATATACGAAACAGATTCGGACGATATGGACGCTGTGGATGAGTCCAACATGACCCGCTTGTCTGAGCATCCTGAAGAGCCTCGCGAGCCAGCCTCACCCCAATCAGCTCACCTCCAGGCTTCTGATTCTGTGGCACCCCGACTTCCGCCCCTAAACATGGTATTCTCGCCCGGAGAATGGTGTTCCATGCCACCACGGCCGATTCGTTTTGGCGGTGTCCGGACACCGATGGTCACGAATGAAGTGAATGTGCTCGGCGCTGGCGCTCGGGCTCCGAGCCCATCTGATGCAGCCCTCCCCTACGGCACTCGACTCAGCGGGGCTGGCGACACGTGCATCAGCAACGACCCTCATGAAGTCTCCCGTTTCGTCGAAAAGCACTGGGCCGAGACACCTGATGAGGGCATCTCAGCCGAGACCATGGGCCAGAAGACCGGAAAGCCAGTCTTCTTCGAGGCGAGAGAGCACAACAAGCGCACCATTGCCTGCATTACAAACAAAGCCTCCACACCGGACCCCACCTTGCTCGTGTCTTCTGCTGGAGAGTGTTCGAAGCCTTGCGGGCATGATAACGACGTTCCTCCTTCTCACAACCATGCGGTTGACAATTCGCCTCAAGCGCCAGTGCGCTCTGAGGAGGAACGCGATCATGCATCCACGCAGAGCTATCCAAAGGCGGCTGCGTCGTTTGCTGATTTCGATCCATTCGACTTTGAGCCTGCCTCTGCATACGAACTACAGCTATTGAAATTGCGAAGGAGCACACAGGCCAGTGACACTCCGTCGAGCGCTCCGAAGCAAGATGTCTGTGCGGACACTCTCCCAAGCCCCGAGGACCTGCACCACGGGGAGCACAATAGCCTTCAAAGCGGAAACGGAGCGATCACACAGAAATACAACAAGGGGAAAGCGCAAGGCGGCTGAGATTTCCGAGCTGAGCGAGGCCGAGCTTGCCTGGGCTCGTCGCACCATGCCCGAGGTTCTAAACGAGGCTCAGGTCAACGAGGTGCCTTCCACCACCCCGCCGCGCGAGACCTCTCCCCAATCTCATCTTCCTTCCCCTCCTACAACCCCAGGAGTGACGGATCACGTGGAAGCAAGGCCGACGAAGAGGATGAGGAAGCTCGCCGAGCGGGTGGGCTATGCCGCACTGGGGGGCGCCACAGTCGGTGCCATGGTCCTAACGTCGCTCATTTACACTGCCCCGGCTTTTGTCTAGGCAGCTGTCTAGATGTCACGCCACCTTCCTCTCTTTACAGTACTTGTCTGCTGTGGTGTCTGCCGAGCAGAGTTTACATGGAGTTGGCGTTTAGGGAATAGTAACGAGGCTTTTTTTTTCTTTCAACCATCTCTTCTCGAGTGAAGGATTCCACAATGCAGTCGTCGGACAATCTCTTTTGTTGTGTGCAATGGTTTTCATCTGCTAGGCTTATCCGATTTGAGCTTTTGATGGATGGAGATCGGAGGACAGTGGCTTTGGTCTGTGATACCTTACATGAGGCGAGGCCCTGTTCGATCGTTCTCGACTACACCGGTTACGAGACTATCAGATATCACTTTGAATTCAATGATGCTAAAGAATACCTGAATTGCGTAAGGAAGACTGTTGCTGGACTATATATGTATACATACATGTGTGTGTGTGTGTGTGTGTGCGTGCGTGCAATGATGAGTCGATTTATATGGCATGCCTCTGCACTGGGTTCTTCTTCTGGTAGCAAACCAATAAGGCTCATGTACTATTTCTTGTAGGTCTGCTTTCCAAAAGATGGCAGTAGGTCTTTTTAAACCCAGTGCAAACAAGAGGGAGTGGTTCGGTGAGAGAAGAAATAATACTGGAAGGGCACTGATAAATGCGATCAAGGGCTCTTCCTCCCAAATATTTAGTACAGTAGTGATGTTGGTTTGGAGAAGCTGACAATGGTTCACCTGGTGATTGGCAGAGAAGATCCTTGTCCCAAAGGTTGCGCGGTGGGCCACGGCTCCGCAATCGGTCCTAGAATTAGCTTGACTCTTTTGACATTTCTTGGGAGAGAGCGAAGGCAACACAGTTCGATTTTTCTCGAGTTCGCGCCGACTGAAGCGGTCACCCTCGATACATCGGTGTGTCCTCTGCCCAAAGATGAGGTCAATTGATGCTGCGAGACGCTCAGGGGCGCTGGTGAGGGTAAGTTTCTTCCAATCCCCCACCAAGAAACCAAGGTGCACCTTCAGAAAGCTTAACCACCATCATTAATCTTCGTTACAGAGCGCCGCCCTCCAGCTCCGCCGCCCTCTACCACGCAGCAACAGCAGCCGCCGCCTCCTCTCGACGGGCCCAGCACTGCCGCCGACCTACGAGACCCTCTACAACAAGTATGCCGAGGTGCGACGGGTCCTCGGGGCCCAGCGCCTCACGCTGGCCGAGAAGATCCTCTACTCCCACCTCGACAAGCCCGAAGAGAACCTGCTCTCCAACACCAACGGCGGGCGCGACATCCGCGGCCGGGCCAACCTGCAGCTCAAGCCCGACCGCGTCAACATGCAGGACGCCTCGGCCCAGATGGCCCTGCTGCAGTTCATGGCGTGCGACCTGCCGCGCACCGCGATCCCGGCCTCGATCCACTGCGACCACCTGATCGTCGGCGAGCGCGGCGCGGACAAGGACCTGGAGGAAGGGCTGAGCGCCAACCGCGAGGTCTTTGACTTCCTCGAGAGCGCCGGCAAGAAGTACGGCGTCGACTTTTGGCCCCCCGGCGCCGGCATCATCCACCAGACCGTGCTCGAGAACTACGCCCGCCCGGGCCTCATGATGCTGGGCACCGACAGCCACACGCCCAACGCGGGCGGCCTGTGCACCATTGCCATCGGCGTCGGCGGTGCGGACGCCGTGGAGGCGCTCGTCGGCGCCCCGTGGGAGCTCAAGGCCCCCAAGGTGCTGGGCGTGAGGCTGACGGGCAGGCTGAACGACTGGGTCGCTCCCAAGGACGTCATCCTGCACCTGGCTGGCAAGCTGACCGTGCGAGGCGGCACGGGCTTTGTTGTGGAATATTTTGGCCCTGGCGTTGAGACCCTGAGCCTGACTGGCATGGCGACTATCTGCAATATGGTTTGTAGAGCCCCTCCCGTGGTGAACCTTGTGTTGGGGGTCAGGGCACGTTCAAAGCTAATCGCGCATAACAAATCTGCAGGGCGCCGAAGTAGGTGCGACGACGTCCATCTTCCCGTTCACAGAAGCCTCGGCGAGATACCTGGAGGCCACGAGGAGAGGGGACCTGGCGAGCGCCGCCAAGGTCTTCCAGAACTTCCCCGGTGTCGGCAGCTCGGACGACGCATACTTCAGGTTCAAGGCGGACGAGGGCGCAGAATACGACCAGCTGATCGAGATCAACCTGTCCGAGCTCGAGCCACACATCAACGGACCACACACGCCGGACCTGTCGACACCCCTGTCGCAGTTCAAGAAGACGGTGCAGGAAGAGAAGTGGCCGCAGAAGGTCTCGGCAGGCTTGATCGGGAGCTGCACCAACAGCTCCTACGAGGACATGACGCGCGTGGAGAGCATAGTCAAGGCCGCAGAGGCAGCAGGGCTCAAGCCAGCCACGGACTTCTACGTCACGCCCGGCAGCGAGCAGATCCGGGCGACCCTCGAGCGCGACGGTGTCCTCGATACCTTTACCGACGCAGGCGGCATCGTGCTCTCGAACGCGTGCGGGCCGTGCATCGGGCAGTGGAAGCGGCGCGACGGCGTCGAGAAGGGGACGCCGAACGCCATCTTCACCTCGTACAACCGCAACTTCCGCGGCCGCAACGACGGCAACCTGGACACCATGAACTTCCTAGCTAGCCCCGAGATCGTGACCGCCATGGCCTTTGCCGGGTCGACGACGTTCAACCCCATGACGGACACGCTGCAGACGCCCGACGGCAAGGACTTCCGCTTCCCGGCGCCCAAGGGCGTCGAGGACCCTAAGACCCCCTTTGAGTTTGGCAACGACGCCTTCAAGGTCGCCAGCCAGGAGCCCGACGCCAGCGTGCAGGTGGCCATCTCTCCCGACTCGCAGCGCCTCGCACTGCTGGACCCCTTCGACCCTTTTCCTCAGTCCGACCTCACCGGCCTCCGCGTGCTGGTCAAGGTCAAGGGCAAGTGCACCACCGACACCATCTCGGCCGCGGGGCCCTGGCTCAAGTACAAGGGCCACCTGCCCAACATCGCGACCAACACGCTCAACACGGCGGTGAACGCGGCGACGGGCGAGGTCAACGCCGCCTACGACCTCGACGGGTCGCGCAGCACGATCCCGGAGCTCATGCGCAAGTGGAAGGAGGCGCAGCGGCCCTGGCTCGTCCTGGCGGAGCACAACTACGGCGAGGGCTCGGCCCGCGAGCACGCCGCCCTGCAGCCCCGGTACCTCGGCGCGCGCATCATCGTGTGCAAGAGCTTCGCCCGCATCCACGAGACCAACCTCAAGAAGCAGGGGGTCGTCCCGCTGACGCTCGAGAACGAGGCCGACTACGACAGGATCGACGCCCTGGACGAGGTGGACACCGTCGGCCTGTACGAGATGCTGCTGAACAAGGGCCAGGGCGACGTGCGCCTGCGCGTGCGCAAGAACGGGACCGGGGAGGAGTTCGAGGTGCCTGTGAAGCACGCCGTCAGCAGGGACCAGGCGGGTTTCATCCTTGCGGGGAGCGCACTGAACCTGCTGTCCAAGGGGATTTAAGAAGGTTGTGAGGGAGTACAAAAGGGATCAAGGGGACAGAGAAAAATAACAACAAGGAAGAGGGGCAGGACATTAGAAATAAGAGACCCCTTTTGAGGGTAGGAAATCTGGGAGGTATGCTCACATTTATCAAAAGTTGGCAAAGTCTACGTACGGTGTGTGTAAAATGGGAGGATGCAGGCGTAAATTATATTTGGTCTGAAAGGTACAAAAGCTCGGCGTTGGTCGATTCAATTTTATTCTCGTTGTTTTAAACACATTGAACAAATTCAGAACCTCACCTCATTCTGATCTTCTTGATTATGGCATGGTTAGTATTTGTGTACTTTCTGAAAGCTTTTTTTGATGGCAAAACCGCATCACACTCGCCATATTCATTATACAAAAATGGCCGAGAAGATTGACGGTTCAATGTCGTCCATCTGCCTCTGTGTTAATAACAGCACCTTGTAAGCAGTTCCTCGCAGAATCGACGGCTGCAACGTTTGAATACAAGGTAAATTTCAACATATAAAATGTATCGACTCAACTGCGTCTCGACATCGGTTGTGCCTCGCTCCCTCTGACGAATCCTTCACTCATTCAGCTAAATTCCTTCAAATTCTTATTCCAGGACCCAATTTGTTAAGATTAAAAAACACACTTGGACAATGCTGGCCTACACCAGACCAAACAGCCCAAGCCTTCTCCGGGGAGGTCCAATCTGTTTTGTCAAAATTCTTCATACGTGTTACGACGCGCTGGCCTACCGAATCGTAGTACAATAATATTGATATGCATGACCACCACCACCACCCACCAAAGGAGTACTCGCATTGAAAAGACAATCGAACCTAGGCTCAGCACAGCGACGACACCGTAGTTCAAACGTGACGGACGAGTGAATCTCAATGAAAAAAAAAAAAATGTACAGATTTGAGTTTTTTTTTTTGTGAGGTTCTAGACATATTTGCTGATGGCACGATTATGTCGAGAATTGTTCTCGAGTGGGTAGTTTGGTTTCTATTTCCACGCCGCAAGGCTTAGATAGTGCGAAGCCTGCGATTTGCTGGGTTTAGGTTAGGGTTATTAGCGCGTACACAGCCTTGCCTACTTAAGTAGGTACAAACAGCTCAATCGTGATTATTTTGCAATTTTTATACTTGGAGAGAAGCTTCTGCGAATAGCAAATTGTGGGTCTTTCGTTATGAGCAAGACTCTAAAATCTAGAATAAAGATGATTCATTGTATTTGTTCTTTTCTTTTTTTGATGTCAGACCAGTGTATGGCCGGTCTAGATTGGTATGCTCAAGTTGCCCGTAACCTCTCGCTGCAACTGAGGATTGTATATGCCCTTTCTTTGTCGATCCCGAGCCCTTCTTGCCTGTGCCAGTTTTGGTTGCGTGGCCGAATCGCTGTGGGCTTTTCTATAAAGTCCATACACGATTTTACTGCACAGATCGTCTGTGCGTCTTCTTCCCCCGGCAGCCCTGATAGATTGTCCGGCTGCTGACTCTTTGTGAGACCATTTTTGATGCAGCTGCCTATGATTACTGCATCATGGTGTAAAGGTCGCGTGTCTCCTCCAAAAGCACACAAGCTTATGCTATTCGCCCCCACCCCCCGCTTGTAGCTTCTTCTCCGTCTTGAGCCGCACATGTTGAAAATTATGTAGTGCAGAAGGGGTGTTATTTTTCCCTTCCCTCGTTAGTGCCCGGCTGGCTTTCGTCTGACGTACGACCGCTTGGTCCGCACAGGAGTTGTTGGGGCAGCGGGCTCCTCAGTCCCGCTCTTCTGACCACGAAACCAGCGCAATGCGCCCACCCAATTCTCATTGTCGCGAACGCGGTCTGGCAGGCTCTCCTCGAACTCCTCAGGGCTCTCTTGCTCCCGCTGTTGTTTCAATCGCTCCGCTGCCTTGCCTAGATTCGCTTTTCTTCCTCCGCGGGCCTTGATCTCCTCCTCTCTCTGCAGGTACCATGCTTCCGAGTGCGGCCTGGTTCGATGAGTTCGGGGATCCAGATGGCTGAATCGGATATTCTTCCTCTGCACCTGATGCTCTTGCTGGTCGTGACGCTCCTCGACCATGGGTGAAGCAGCTTGAGAGGTGCCCTGCTGCCCGTATATATAGGAATCCAAGATTGACGGGTCGTTCACCTCAGCTAGATGACGCCGTTGTCTCTCCAACGGCGGTGTGCGTGCACCAGTCTGGGATTTTGAGGACCGCGAGGCAGACGAAATCCTTTCGCTCTGGCTGGCCGTCGTCTTAACAGGTGTTGTTTTGACAGGAATCTCTCTGCCCCTTTCCAGCCTGCCAAGAGGTGCCCTGAGAGGCTGTGCTTTGTCAACTGATACGTCGACGGACGTGTTTCTGATGCTGATCTCGTCATCATGACTGGCCCGGCTCGCAATGCCTTTTCGCTCTTCACCCAGCTTGGTGAGTAGCCCTTCACCCAGCCTGTTGAGTAGTCCTTCACGCAGGCTGGAAAGTGATTCTTCATCCAGCCTGGAGAGTGGTGTGTTATCCAGCCCGGAGTGTCGTTCATCATCTAGTATGGGGATCGGTTCTTCATCCGATCTTGGGAATCCTGGTTGTCCACTAGATATCGAACTGCGGAGGGGAGCTCTGAGGTACTCCCGGTATGAGGATGGAGCCCTTTCGTCGTTGGAATCCAGAGTGTGCAGATCATCATGGCGTTTTGGTAATTGACCAGGCACGACGTTTAACTTCCTCTTGCCATCGTAGGCGAATGCCTTTGGCGGGGCAAGAGGCGAAGAAAACCGCGCAGAGTTGGAGGCAGGCGAGTTCGGCCGCTGCTTCTCGAGGGCTCCGTTCTCGTTGGCGGAGCCTTCGGATGACCGCGATCGCGAGCTCGGAGCTCTCTGTGACGCGCTCTTTTGCGTCGGTGAGCCGGGCCTCAGTTCCTTGGTCATGCCGGCGTTCAAGACCATCTCGCCAGGAAACATTGGACGCCTCCTGGGAGCCGTCTTCCTGGCGGTCGCCTTGGCTTCCAAGTTCTTCCGGTCGGCCAAGGGGACTGGATCGTGTGGACTTTGGGCGCCGTTCTTCTGGCTAGAGGGGCATCGCTCCAAGGTTGTTCCATCGGCGACTGTGGGCGACACTGGGGACGTGTTCATCAGGTGAGTGGCGCATGCGACCATGCCCTTGGCCGATCGCCGGTCGCACCTTGGATAGCAGCATACCTTTACGTAGCTGTCCACCTCATCAGCCGATATCAGGAAAGGGTTGCTGTTGCTGCTGCCATTGCCGTTGCAGCTGCCATTGCCGTTGCCGTTGCTGTTGCCGTTGCTGTCGTTACCAGGCGGGAAGCTGTCACTGGGCGGGAACATCTTATCGAGATGTGCCATGGGGTAGATGGGATCCTTCTTATGGGGAGGCTTTCGTATCGGGGCCTCTGCTGAAGGGTTTCGAGTCGAGGGTTCTGCTGTGATCCCATCATTTCTCGGCAGACTTTCTGCACCTGAGGAGCGATTGCAACACCACAAGCAGACAAAGCTAGGGATAAGTCAGCCGGCCGGCCTGTGAGTGGCAAGACATGTGGAGAGTTATGGGCAGCGGAATAGGGAGAAGGTTGACGAGGGGATAGAGATGTGATGGTGGTGAAAGCACTTGTTCGGCTTGCGGTGGGGTCAGGCGCTTACGCTCTGACGCGTGAGAAAAAGAGAGAGCGAGAAAGAGAGAAGAGAGTGTGTGCGTAGCGAGGGCAACCCAGTTCTCTGGTAGGCACGTCTCTACACAGATGGCGGGGTTGCGGTTCATGTGCACAAAAAGGGCTTCAACTCACAGGAGCTGCGGGCTCGGCCGATGACACGTCCTATGATAAGTGTTGTTGCATCGCAAGCATGAATAGAGACTCTTGCCCACCTGCTCAGGGCGATTACAGATCCTGCATTTCTGGCCTTCCGCGGCCCGGCCGAGCTGATCTCCGAGCTGCGCGGGCATGGCGCCAGGTTAGCAAGCCCACTAGAGAGCTTCCTTGACTGGTCTCGCAAAAAAAACAAAGCGGCACGGGCCCTCTCGTATTGGATTGACCTGGCAGGCGTCTCAGATCTTTTCAGTCTCTTAAGGGAGTCGTCACCCTGTGCGAGCTGCAGCGGCTTTGGCTGATGACTGGCCCAGAGGATACCAGACCCCGTGCAAAAACAAGGTTTGCCGAGGAATGATGCTTGTGTGTGTGTGGTGGTGGTGGTGGTGGTGAAACTGTGTGCCGCAGCCTTTGGCCCTGCCTTATGGCGGCGGTTCAAGGTTGGACTCCGGAAAGCGGCTGATGATGTGGATTTGATGTTCCATACAACCCGATCCACTTGCACGCAGGCGACGAAGCGGAGATTCGAGCTTTGTGGCCCGGAGAGGAGGAGGAGGGGGGCGGGGGGGGGGAAGAGTAGGGGGATAGCGACGCGATGTGGTGGCCTGGCAGTGGCAGCGCAGGACAAACCAACAGCCGAGCCGGTGGCTGGGGAAGTGAGAGAGGTTGGAGATGATGGGCAGAAGCAACAACTAAAACCAGAGGGCGCGTACACAGTCCGACCTTTTACCATTTGAGCATCATTGACAGCCTGCCAGGGAATCAAGAAACAGAAAATAAGAGACAGGGGTGGTTGGTTGGTTGGAAACGCATGGATAGAGACAAGGGGATGAGTAAGAGGAGCAAGGGAGAGGGGATAGATTGAAAGCATACCGTTGACTTAATGCGCCGCGAGGTTGTCATAAATGGGAAGCTCGAGGGCGGCAGAGATAAATTGAAGGACCCGAGCCGGCCAGGCTGGCCGTGTGGAGGTAGGGGAGAGTCGAGTTACCACGGGAAAAGAAAGTAAAGTATGGCAGTAGTATGTCGCATGAGCTCCGATGGACTGATATTACTCTTTGGAAAAGTGACCTCGATTGCGGCTGCTTGTGCATCAAAACCTATTATCAAACAAACATTGTTGTTTGGACCGACTCCTCGACAGGACGAACGTATCCAGCTGCAACAACTAAACAACAGCTGTGAGTTGACAAGAAGCACCACCAGGTTCCACCGTCGAGAAGTGAAGTGTCTGATGCAGCCCAGCAATTGCGTCGGCTGGGAAATGGCATTCAATAGACCTAGGAGGTGCAGGTTTACGTGAAGTGAAGAGGAGGTTTCAATACAATTTGAGCGAGAAGAGTAGGAACCAATGCCTGTGTGTGTGTGCCTGCCTGCAGTATTGGCATTCGGGCTGGCCTTGCTGTAAACTGCGGGAACTGGGCCAAAAGGCCAGAAGGTGGGACCAGCGCTACTCTCTTCTTTCCCATACTACTTTAAGTACTAGTGTATTGCCCCTCTTCACCGCCCGAGCTTGTGCCACGAGGGGCTTAGCGCCACACTTCATACCTGAACCCTGCTGTCGCGCAACGTCAGGCACAAGCCGTCAGCTTGCCGAGTGGCATTTACAGGTTGCTGGCGTGCCTCTCTCTCCCACTCCGCGTGTCTGTATACTTCCCCTTAAGGCTCTTTTTTTTTTTCCTTTTTTCTTTTTCTCTTCTTTAGTTTCTTCCTCTGTTGTCCCCGCTGCTTGCTGTTTTATGCTCAGACCTCTATCGACGCCTCTGTGCGACCAAGGGGATCGTCCACCATGGATTTCCTCAAGTCTGCTGTGGCATCGGCCATTGCAAAGGGTCCTGCATTCCCTTATACATTTGGAGATATTGTCGACGTCGACCAATCCATCTGGACCTTGCACAATGGCACCAGGCGGGTACGTGTGATCCTGTACTTGTTGTTCCTCATGGGCGCGTACCAGACAGCTGATGGCGCATGCAGGAAGACGGTTCCAACTGCAGCATCTTCTCGTTCGACATCAACGCCAACCGCTCCCGCCTCCCCCTTGCGAAGAACGCCCTCAAGAAGCTGCGCACGCTACGGCACCCCGGTGTGATCAAGGTGCTGGACACGGTCGAGGTACTACAAGCCACTGTCGAGTGAATACCGGATGGCGACTGATGATGGCTCGAATCCCCAGACCGACACGTATATCTACATCGCGACAGAGCGCCTGGTGCCCCTGCGCTGGCATGTCAAGCGCAAGAGCTTGAGTCCAGAGACCCTGAAGTGGGGCATATATACCGTCGCGGTACGATGAAGCATGATCTTGGAAAGACTCTTGGGAGGCTGTGTGGGGCTGACAAGGAACATAGCGGACTGTCAAGTTCATCAACGACGAGGCTTCGTCTATCCATGGCAACGTGAGGGTTGGCTCCATATACACCTCAGAAAGCGGAGAATGGAAGCTGGGCGGCTTCGAGATCCTGAGCAGCGTCAAGGATGACGATGCCATCATATACGTACGTCTTGGAGGGTATCCTGTTCTCCTCGCACCGCTGACAATTTCCACTTTGTGCAGAACTACGGCAGCCTGATACCCGACTCGGCGCGATACTCGCCGCCAGAGCTCCGATCCGGCTGGGATGCCATCAAGAGAGCTCCTCACTCTGCCGTTGACTCTTTCAACACCGGTATCCTCATCTTCGAGTCGTTCAACAGTGATTACTCAGGGCCGGAACAAGCCGGCCAGACCAAGAATATACCGCCGAGCATGCACGCAAGCTATAAGCGCCTAGTCAATGCCAGCCCAAAGTCTCGACTGAGTGTGGCCCATTTCATAGAACAGGGCGCCCGCCGCGGCTCGTTTTTCGACACGCCACTTATTAAACTGACCGACGGGGTTGACAACCTCGGTATCAAATCTACTGAAGAGCGCGAAACTTTCCTCGAGTAAGTTGTGCAATAGTCTTCCGACTGCTGGCAGAGGAACGAAATATACTGACGAGATACCCGCCCAGTGACCTTGACCAATTGACAGACGACTTCCCTGAAGATTTCTTCAAGGAGAAGGTGCTGCCAGAGCTGCTGAAGTCGGTCGAGTTCGGCGGAGGGGGCGCCAAGGCTTTCGGCGTTGTCATGAAGATTGCGACTAAACTCCCTGATGACGACTTCGATACAAAGATTACGCCTGTGGTGATCCGCCTCTTTCAGAATCCCGACAGAGCCATCCGCGTGTGCCTGCTTGACAACCTACCTTTGATGATCGACAGACTGTCGCAGAAGATCGTCAACGACAAGATCTTTCCAAACCTGGTGTCCGGGTTCACGGATCTGGCTCCCGTCGTCAGAGAACAGACGCTCAAGTCTGTCCTCACAATAGTCGGGAAGCTGTCCGACCGCACCATCAACGGAGAGCTTCTGAAATGTCTTGCCAAGACTGCAAATGACGAGCAGCCTGGCATTCGGACGAATACGACCATATGCCTAGGCAAGATTGCAAAGAACCTGGGCACGTCGTCAAGAAGCAAGGTGCTCATTGCCGCCTTCACCCGCTCCATACGCGACCCCTTTGTTCACGCAAGGAATGCCTCCCTCATGGCTCTTGCCGTCACGAGCGAGTGCTTTAGTGACGAAGACTGCGCGTTGAGAATCTTGCCAGCCATCTGCCCGTTACTAATGGACAAGGAGAGGCTCATTCGGGACCAGGCCTTCAAGACGATGGATGTGTACATGGGGAAGATCAAGAAGGCCGCTTCTGATATGCCGGACACCGCGCTCCCACCGCAGCAGCTGGGCGCGAACGCGCCACGCATGAGCACGCCTGTGGGAACAGAGTCTGCTCCATCCTGGGCCGGTTGGGCCATCTCATCATTCACCAACAAAATGTCACAGGCTGCAGGCGAGATCCAGCCGACATCGTCCAACGGCTCGACGCCTGCGCCCGACGCGAAACGTCCCGCGCCGGTGACAACCTCTTCAGCATCTAACCTACACCGGCAAGCGATGAAATCGCCAAGTTTTGTTGCCGCAGCCTCGAGACCATCGTCGAGCGGCAATGCCGGAGGCGAGGCATTCTTTGCCGATACCACGCCGGCAGACGATGCCTGGGGCGATACGGGAGATGACGCATGGGGCGAAGGTGACGATGCTGCTAACGCCTGGGGGGACATGGAGGATATGGACGACAACGACACGGGTACAGCAGCATCAATGACCTCGTCAACAACGTTCTCGGCACCCAAGAAAGACCTGCCGACCCGCAATATCAGCAGCAGCGGGAGCGGGAGCGCAAAGCCCTTTGGCGGTGATGACGACGAGCCAGACTTTGCAGGGTGGCTGGCTGCGCAGTCCAAGTCGAAGAGTGCAAGCAAGCCATTGCCAAAAGGGCTCAGCAAGTCGAACGGCAAGACCACAAAGACGACGGCGGCAACGATGACGGCGGCCACAGCGAAGAAGCCAGCTACCAAACCAGCTGCAGCAAAAGCAGCGCCGGCCAAGAAGATTAATATGAAGCCTAAAGAGACAGAAGAGGATGGCTGGGGTGATGCGTGGTAGAGCTGGTTGAGGGTAGCAGGGCCTAGACATATGGATCTGTAGTGTGTATTTACAACTGTCTGGCAGTCATTGGGCGAGCGTCTTTGCATAAAATATGTAGTAAGGAGTTTGGGGGAATCTGGATGGCAATGGGATGGCTAAGTAGAGTCTTCCTCATCCGAAAGAATAGGATGGTACTTGTTTGAATAGAACGTTGTTGGAATACATGATGGTCAAAGGATGCGGACACACTACACATAATCGGAAGAAGTAGTGCAAAGTAAAGGTCAATTCCATTCAATGTCATCCGTAAGTCCTGCGTAAACGCCATGATACACCCTGCAATGCTCCACCTCATTCCGAGTATGCCACGTCTGTGTAGAGCCCTGTCCAATCCCCTGTCGGACGCGTTCATGTGGCTCCATTTGTAGAGAGCATTGCAAACAGATTCATCTCCTTTCAAGTAACAACTGACTAATCCCCAGGTAAAGCAGAGGCAAGACAAGATTCAAATCCGACCTCAGCGCGCCTCCGAGTAGTCGTTCAGGGCGACACAGGCGACACCGCGGTGGTGGCCATTGTACTGGCGGATGATCTGCTGGCTGTGCAGCTCCCACAGGCGGGCGTAGTGGTCGGAGCAGGCGGTGACCAGGTAGGCCGAGTCGGCGCTGAAGGCGCAGTCCCAGACCCAGCGCTGGTGGCCCGTCAGGGTGGCCTCGAGCGGGAACGGGCGCGGGGACCCGTTCTCGTCGGGCTCAGCGGCCTTCTCCGGGTCCACCTCCCAGATCTTGGCGGTATGGTCGGCCGAGCAGGTCGCCAGCTTCTTGACGTCCGGGGAGAGCAGGATGCGCGTGATGTACTCCTTGTGCGCGTTGAAGTGCGTGATGGGCTGCAGCTCGGTGCGGTCGAAGGTTTGGATCAGAGACCAGACGAAGACGTTGCCCTGCAGTATTTTCAAAGACGAGGGAATGTTAGACGAAGAAGAACTACTACGGTAGAGCATATTGGTAGGAAGTAGAAGAAGATAGGGGAAATAAAAGAAAAACATGTCGCACATTGTTGTTGGCGGCGCAGAGCAGCGTCCCATCTGTAGCGACGGTGACGCTCGACACGCTCACGTCCTCCTCGGGGATCAGCTCGTGGCTGCAGTTGTTCTCGGCGAGGTCCCAGACGCGCACGCTGCCGGACCTGTCGCAGCTGATGATCTCGCCCTGGTTGGGGTGGATGACGACGTCGTTGGCGGGGCTGCCGTGGTTGTAGCTGCGCTGGATGGTGCCGCTGCGGGTCTCCCAGATCTTGACGGTGCCGTCCTCGGAGCTCGTGACCATCCACTTGCCCTCGCAGTGGAACGCGACGCCCGTGATGTTGCCCGTGTGGCCCTCAAAGGTCAGCAGCGCGTTGGGGTTCGTCGACTTGATGTCGAACAGCTTCACCGTGTGGTGGCCCGCGGCCGCGAGGAAGCGCTTGTCGGGCGAGATGCACAGACGGTTCACCTGTGAGTCCGGGTGCTGGATCGTGCGGGAGCAGATGCCGGAGAGGGCCTCCCAGAACCTGTGTGATGGGGGAAGAAGCGCAGTGGCTAGAGTCAGCGTCGCGCGCTCAGCTAGGGAAAGGCGACAGGAGGGGGGCGTATGTGCCGCGAAGATCGAGGGAGGAGAGAGGGGACTCGTTCAAGAGGACAGATACGAACCGTACGGTGTGATCATAGCCAGCTGTGGCGCAGATAATGTTAGCAGGATCACTGGGTTGCGCCATGGTGGGCGGTCGGAACGTGGTGGCAGAGGTGTTGATGATCTGGGGACAGAGAGGCTCTGCTTACCGGTACAGAGAATGACCGACATGTTGACAGAGGAGGGGCTCAGGTCAACCTCCTCTCCATCATTTGGAGATTTGCAGCTGTCGCGACCAGGAACTTTGGAGGGCCTGTCTAGTCTGGACTTTGAGGGCGACGAGGTTGAGGATGCTCCAAGGGTGGTGGGGCTTGTATTGTTGATGAGGCTTAACCAGGGATGCAGCTTGGAGAGTGACGTCCTGAGTGGGGTGCATTTTTACAGTGTCAGGGTCTCCCTGATGACCCACAATGGCAGCCCAGACCACAGAGCTCACACCCCTGTAAGCAGTACTGCAGCTATGCACTTTTCAGCAGCATCTGAGCTGCGCACATTGTTATTATCGCAAAAACATGTCTCAACACATAGTCTAGACACTATGGCATGGGCTCCAAATCTCAGCTATGCGCACAAATCATTATCCCATGTGAGGATACAAGACAGGGAGAAAGAAAGGGACTGGCACCAGCTGGACTGGCACAATGAACAGGTCGGTGAAAATAAGAGAGTACAAGTCCAAGACAGCAGAAAACATACAGGCTCACTGTGATATTATTCCTTTTAAATCTAACAGAGCTTAGCAGTTGAAATGCACATTGACACCAAAGAACTGCCCCAGATGGATTGTTACAGTTAGCCGAGCAAACCCCTGACAAGTGAACTGAGTTCAATTGTTTTCCCTCTTGCTCGAGCAGCCTCCATGATTCCTCTCACTGCTTGAGATGAGTCCTGGGCGTGCTCAACAAATTCATCTGGCCTTTTCTCGACATCAACAATGAATATTCTTGCTCTGCAATCTGATGTCAGTTTGACACTCTCTAATGAAAAACTGCGATAGCCAACTTCTCCATATAAGCACTACCTGCTGCTTGGTTGCTCTGACCGCGAAGATCAATAATGCCCGAGCCGGAGGACATCATTGCGAAAAGACGAACCTTTCGAGATGGGCAACAGTGTCACGGGCAGAGGCGAGAAGAAGCCGGACTCGGTGTGCGAAAAGGCCGTCCTCAGCAGTCTCTGCACGAGGCCAGGCCGTCGTCTCCCCAGGACAATCAGGTTGACCGATGAAAGGCGGATGTTGTTGACAAAGTTTTCTATGTTGAGCCTGGTCCTGTTGTAGATGTCTGTCTTGCCGACCTCGACAGGTTTGCGCAGTCGACAAGACCATAGTAGGCAGTGGCAAAAGCGACGGCAATGGTGGCTGTGTCCGTAAAAGACACAGGCGGTGGGATGGGGTGGACCAGGTCGCCATGGACGATGGACCAGCTGGCGCAGGGCGTGCCTGTAACGACGTCGACGGTGACAAGGTTGAGGTTGTCAATTTCAGTGCGGGCAGCGCTGGATAGTCCTGTAATTAGTCTTTCCCGAGTATTAGGAAATTGTCCGAGCTCTTTGGTAATAATTGATGCCATTCTGGGTCTATATGTATCTGTAATCCTGATAGCCAAAATCAAAATGCCCCGGTATTCATGCCGTGAACTACATTGGCCTCACTATCTTCTACCTTGAAGTGTTCTCAGAAAGCAGCTTCTTTTGTTTCTCTCTTTTTAATTCCATTTTCCTCCCCCCCCCCCCCTCTCCTCTCCGTCCTTGTTTTCTTCTTGTTTTCTTTCTCGGGGGGTTGGGGAGGGGGTCGTTGAGAAGGATATTTAGATGCCACACTCCAAATAACACCCAGAGACAAATTCGACGGTGGTAATTGTCTCTCAAAGGACGGAGCACATCTATTTTCCATTATAAAATATACTTGACTCTACAGATAGATTTTCATCATGTAGATTTCCTTCTGAAATTGTTTCAAGCATGCCAGTACAACATGAGCGTTGAAATACCAATAACCAAGCATAGTCCAAGCGTGTCCTGGTTTCCGCAGAGCCCAGAGACCTCTCAACCTCATCATGCACAAGTGCAAGATAATTGGGCATAATACGCAGGACGGCAAGTACAACGACGCCATTCCGTGCTACGAAAAGCAGATGAGGTGTCACATAGCACAAGTTGTCACCGTATGACCACGCAGGAACCTCGCCAGTCCATCTCGGACCAGGCGGTGCTACCCAGGTTCTGTGGGAATGACGTCAATTTAGAAGCAGGTCATAACTACGATTTCCCTCTTCTCTAAAGAAGATAGCTATGAAGATGGGAGGATGAGTGAGTGGACTCTAGTTGGTTCATGTCGAGTGCTGCTGTGGGGGAATAATACATGGAACTCTTCAACGGATCACAGAGATTGCATGATAGTGCATGCACGACGACTTCCGAATGCTTTATCCATCGTTAGATTCCGATATCATCTCTGTTTTGAACCTTGCATCACTAATATCGTAGGATCTTCGCCTTCTTGACAAATAACTTGGAATGAACAGCAGCCAAATATCCAGTTCATAAGTCTCGTATAATCATGTCTCGTAAAGTATTTTGACGCCCTTTAACTCTGACCGACGCCATATCCCTGTCTCATCTACCAAGAAAAACATATTGCGAGAAAAGCAGAACAGAGATGTGAGCAGTAATAACAAACAAGCACAGTTAGTCCACTGTTATTAACATACTAACTGCATGGCCCGCGTAAAATAAAGTCATGTTGATCCTCCTCTTGATAGCCCAGACTACCTACTTACGCGGCCCCTGGTGCAGCATGGCCTCTCTTGGACGACTTGCTAGAAGAATGACCGCCAGACCTCTGATGACTGGGTGGTGGCGGCGGCTGGTGTCCAGGAGGTGGTTTATGATCCGATGGTGTGGACCCGGAAGCCTGGCTTTTATTTGGCTTATGCTTGTTCGGACAGTCGATGAATCTGGTCCCAGAGCCCTGGCAGTCAGGGTGCGGCCTACAAAGCATTTAGCAGCATGTTGTTGAAGATCTAATCAAAGATCCTAGTTTCAAAAGGAACTGAAAGACGAGGACGCTCAGATTCTATTACTTACATGCCATATTTCTTGATATACATGTAGCTTCCTCCGCACTCACAAGCAACAGGGTGTTGGCCGTTGATGCACCCGCAGACGTAGTCCACAGTATTGGGCAAGGTTGGCTCATGAATCCCAGTCACATAGTATTGGTCGGACATTGTCAAGAACAGGATTCGGGGTTCTGGAGAGAGTGTGTTGAAGAATCAAGCCTGATAGATAATGGAACTTGAATGACCGGTCGAGAACGGTGATATCATGATTTGTATTATGGAATGGATAATCACAGGGTGTTGCTTGGGTAAGCCGGCAGACCGTTGAAGAATCAAGACGACTCGGCCTTTATATAAGGCCTTAATTATGTCGTACAAGGCTACCGCGATCTCCTGGCAACAAGATACTTAAGTATTCAGGCCTCTGGTAGCAAAAGAAGTGCCTTGGAGATGAAGGAATTAGCTCCATTTGCCCCACCGCTAGGCCACTGTAGAGATTGTCAAATGAAATGTACACAAACACCACAGGACAAGTCAGACAAAACGCCATAACCTCATAGAGTACTGTCAGTAGCTGCTGATCCTTTTCGCAACCAGTGAAACTGAGGCCGCGGGATCGCAGAACCGTACATTGGAAGGACAACGACTTCAAGGATAGCCCCTGAGACTCTCATATCATCCCAGTGATATTGGTGCCAGCAACTTGGCTGATTTCAACAAGGTTATGGGCACCGTGAGGGATTTTTCCTCTGCAAACCTCCCTTCAGAATATTGAAAGCCTTGTATAGATCCTGATATCATAGCAACATTGAGAGGCGTACTAGTAGCAGCTGAGTGTGACTTGGAATGGTGGTCTAGGACGCCTCATTTCGTAGGACAGGGTTTATTTGAATCAATGGCTGGATTTGGAGGGCTATGAATGGCTCTTGATAGAAAAAGAAGCGGGACCAGAGACAATCATATGCTCTCATCGAGCAGGTTGGCCATGCCGGTCAATGATGACTGCTTCTCAAGCATGCAAGCGTCCGTCGGGCCTTGGTATTAAATCAACCTTGATGCTACAATATATATTCAAGTAGGAGGAAGCTTTGGTTTTCCTCGGCTCTTTTTCCTGGACCCTCATTCGGTGAAAGCTGAGGTCCGTTCACACAAACACCGCAGTCTTTTTAGGGCCGTCTTGTCCTATCTGATGCCTTTTGGGCAGACTTGATAAGGCGGCATGACCTCCATTTCTGCCCAATGTTACGCTACTGCAGATCATGTCATCCTTTAGCTGGATTGTTGTTGGCTTGTTGCCACAACATATCCATTAGGTAGGAGAGGTGGTGCCATGATAAGCTCAGCTAGTCATGCGTCCACCCAAGGGTCAGGAGGCGCCGTGTCCTCTGTATTCCGAGTAAGGTGGGTTTGGCATGTTGTGGATTGTCAATGTCACCTACTGCAGTGGTTGTAGAGGTGCTGACGTTGCATGGCAAGTCTCTGTCTACCGGCTATTGTAGCTGCTGAAGGCCTACTTCGTTGTTCAGGTGGACTCGGCTCGGCATTTCGTATGCTTTCGTGTGTTTTCACAATTTCACCGATAATTTTCCAGTCCTTGATGGGAGTGGTTCTTGTCTGCTGACTTTCTGCAGATTTGACTGTGGACTGAGACGGACCTATCTTCATTCGTAGCCAGCGGATGCTCTAATTATCAATTAGCTTGTTCGTGGCCGTCTGAGGTTCTAGTCCAAAGAGCATCACTACAAATACAGTATGACTTTATTTAAATATTCCTGCTAAGGCCTCTACTATGTACAGTATATCTTCTATCCCAGTGGCTGTTGGCGTGCCTGGTCATGCCCGATCTTCGGACCCAGCCCGATACTTCTTCAATGGCTCAGTCTAAGGCAGTACGACCTTCTGATACCAGCTAGTTGCGCTTGTTCCGATCTTTGTGGTCGAGTATCCACGAATAAATCAGGCTGGAAAATATAGAAATCTGCCTTGGCTATATTTTTAATCACAGACTGTAGACCATATCAGGCGCTCGAGTCTACGCATGGCTTGACGGGCATGTGTAGTTATTGCCGCAATGAGATATCATTTGACACTATCTGAGGCGTGTTGGTTACCAAACCTATAAGGTAACCAAACTCGAAATCGGGAGTTGAGGAGAATCTATAGTAGCCAATATTGTCCTTCACCGGTCGGGTCCGCCTAGACGGGAGGAACATGGTGGTCGCCTAACGAAGAATAGGGCCGACAACAATCTGACCAAAGTGTAGCAATGCCTAGCTCCAGAACCATCAGGCTGTGAGAACACATGCAAAAGCTGCTGAGTGGAAAGATACCGCTAGCCAGCGACGCATGTTTCGGGTGACCACAGCCATGGCGTGCTCGGTCAGTGGCGGAAGCCCGAGGGGGAAAGAAGCACTTTTCCCCAATGCCTGTCGCCAACGGTGAGTCCTCATGAGCAATTTTTCTTGTTCTCACCCAATCTATTCCGTAGCTCCAAATCCTAAGCCGCCACACGCCCCTCGGGACCTAGTGTTGTGTGTGTGGCAGGATCTGGAGAATCCTGCTTCGAGATGTTGCCATTAGCCCGAAATACACAGCTGATGAACCGAGATCATATGTATGGTTTACGGTGTTCCAGGTTTTCACAGCAACACTGGCATGCTACCTGTGAGCTATAGTCGAAAAGTCAGAGTCACGCAGAGATGAATCGACGAAAGGGAGCTCTCAGTACCAAAATGCATAGGCAATGTTGAATCCGCCCCTCAGCCTCCTTTTTCACTTTTGTTGGTTTATTTTCTCCGAAATCAATCTCATGATCACCGTCCCAGATCTTTACTTATGAGTTGCTGAATTCGGGAGTCTAGTTTTGGGAAAGGAGAAGACTGAATCGTGAATCGTGCCGCCGTCTCCTTCTTCCGCTTCTTCGAGGTCCTAATATAAGTAGAACCACACCTTTTGCTGTAAGTGAGAGAATAAATCTCAGGGGATCATGCTTGCGCTCCTTTACGAAACTGCGTATTCGGTTCGGATTCGACTCACTGTCAAGCTGGATGAGCTCGGCGACCCCATGTCAAGCATTTCACCAAAATCTGTAAGATCTTGAACTTGACGACTGCAGCCGTCCATAGGTACTTCAACACGAGCACATTACTCGTAATTAAGGGTTCAGGATGTAAAGTGTCAAGGCAATAACGCAAGTCCCAGTACAGCTCACACTGCTTGCTGCTCGGCAAATATCGAATCTCAATGCCGTCCTTAGTCTTGAGCAGTGAGCCTGGGAAGTGTGGTATCAGAACTGGGTCGATCTATTCAAGTATCACGACGAATCTTGGAAGGTATCGTGTGGAGATTCACTGAAATCAATATCAAACACAACTCAACAAGTAGCCGGCCCTTCTAGATGCCTTGGTTTCGGCCCAATACTCTGCTAAATTATACATCGCGTAATGAGCACCCGTCATCGGTGGCCATCTGGCTCTAATAGCTTGATAATTACCAGGGAGAACAGCTTTCAGCGCTCGCACAGAGCACAGCTCACTAATATTAACAACACACGAACTAGACTTCTCCGATATCTTATGAGAACACCCTAAAGTACTGCTAGAACAATAGTTGGTGGCATGGCTGGTCGTCAGGAGTGTTTGTGGCCACCCTGCTTGTGGGATTTATAGTCAGTCGTTTTTTGACTTCGAATCTTGGATTATTCCCAGCGGGATGCGAGTGTGTCGGCATAGTTCGAGTCAATGAATATTTTCTCCTTTCTGAGTGGACTAAACTCATCTTATCTAAAAGCAAGGAAGCATAACACTCCACAACGCTCCACGAAAATCGATGCGATCAAAAAGGTGTCTAGTGTCTATTTTCAGACCTCACAGCGCTGAATATTATCTGATTAACCAGTCAACTGTCAGCAAGTAAAGGACTGCCACGTAATAAGCACCTACCCCTCTTCCTTTTATCCCTCCCTTCCCCCAGCCCCCTTCCTTATCTCCTCAGGGAACTGATTTGCTCTTGGGGTCTGTTTTGCGACCAGTAATATCTCGGAGCGACGCGCCTGCCCCCTACATAGTACATACAGTAAGCAATCATGCAGCAGCAATGTTCAGGGGTTATTCTACTTTGAGCAACTCAGCTGCAGACTGTAGTGTAACCCAATTCTTGGATTCGCGTGCCTTCTTCAAATACCCCTCTTTGCCTGAGTTGTCACCAAAGTCCCATTCACCTCGCCCTGTTGACGACTTCATCAAAGCTCGAAGAGACATGATGGATCCTCTATCCGCGATTGGTCTTGCCTCGGCTCTCCTGTCATTTGTCGAATTCTCATGGCACCTAGTCACTGGCACTCTCGAGATATACCAGTCAAGCGATGGCAGCTCTCTCGACAATACCCGACTGAAAGTCGACACAGATCGTGTCAAGTAGAGACTCTGGCCGAGGCACTTGAGAAAGATGTTCCCGTCAAGACCGAGGCTGAGAGAAACATCAAGGAGCTCTCCAAAGCCTGCCAGCAGGACTCGCAGGTCTTGCTGGGCCTCCTGAAGAAGGTGGAAGTGGCAGCCGATCGCCCCAAGCTTTGGAGGAGCTTTAAATCTAAGTTCAAAAGCATACTGAATGATGGCGAGGTAAAGAAGCTGAAGGACCGACTTCAGGACAACCAGAGAGGCATCTTGTTGCACCTTGGGGTGCTTCTCAAGTAAGACCGCACTATGTGTTTGTTGTCATAAGGTATATCATGGACTCCGACTTACATGCTGGCTGCAGAGAGGACGTGGGCGAAATCAAAAAGCTACAAGAGGATACCAAAAAACTGAATGTCGACTTATCGCGCCAGATCGAGGAGGCCCGGACGAAACTACAGAGCGACATCACAAGCAGTCTGGAGAGAACATCCGAAGACCAAAGGACATGGACCGAGCAATCACTATTGTCAAGCATAACAGCACAACTGCAACGTCTACTATCTCTGACAGTGACTATCCCGATTCAGCACAGGATCCTGCGCCACCTCATATTCGAAGACATGGAAGCTCGACGAGAGCAGATTATCGATGCCCATGACACCACTTGCGACTGGATCATGAGTGAAGACTGTTCCAGCAATGAAGACTCCTCGAGTGATGAAGGTTCCTCGGGCAATGAGGACTCCTCGGATGATGAGGAATCTTCACACATCGAGGATTCCTCTGCATCCCCGGTGTCAGAAATCTACTTCGATCCGAAAATCGATGAAAGTAGACAAGAGGCTCGCGCAACATTCATCACCTGGTTGAGAGCGGGAAGTGATGTTCTACACATCTCGGGCAATGCTGGATCGGGCAAGTCCACGCTCATGAAATACATCGGCGGGCACAAGAGGACCAAAGCGGAACTTGAAACCTGTGCCGGCGACAAGAGACTCGTCTTCGGCCAGTTCTACTTTTGGTTATCTGGAAGCCCATCGCAGCGGACACTCCCTGGCCTCTACAGGTCGCTGCTCTTTCAGGCCTTGAGCCAGTGCCCGGAGCTTATCGAGAAGGTTTTCCCACTGCAACTGGAGCGGATGAGATCTTCTAAAACCCTGAGCGACCCGTCCGTGGAAAAACTCGACGGCTTTGGTGACAAGCAGATCCGGGACGCCTTCGATCTTCTCCTGCAGCAGACGCAATTCGAAGGTTACAAGCTCTGTTTTCTCATCGACGGGCTGGATGAGTTTGAAGGAAACCCGCTGGAACACGAAAAATTAGCAGCCAGGCTGAAGGGCTGGACAGCTCGAGGCGACGTCAAGCTTATTGTCAGCTCTCGACCGTGGCGGGAATTCCACCAGATCTTCACCTCCAACGACACCCTCCATCTGCATCAACTCAACCACCTTGACATTCAGACCTTCTGCCTCAACCGAATCGAATCCGACACAGAGACTCGACAACTTGAGCCGAAAGAGATGAGGTATCTGCGCAACAATGTCATCAATGAGATCATTACGAATGCCAAAGGTGTGTTCCTGTGGGCGCACCTCGTCCTTGACGCAATACTCCTGGGCATCCGCAAGGGCGATTCCAACACAGATCTCGTGGCAAAAGTCAACGAGTTTCCAATCGAACTGAACGATTTGTACGAAAAACTGCGGAAGGATATCGAGAAGAGCCCCCGCGACAGGAAAAGATCGAACCAGATGCTTCTGTTGGCGGCAAATGTCCCCAGAGGCTTCCACCTCGATGTCATGACATTCTCATGGCTTGGTGATGATAATGGTGTTCCTGGTCTGTTTCACGAAGATTTTCCTCCAACAACGGAGCGTCGACCATACTCAAAAGAAGAATGCATCCGACGGCTAAAACGCAGCATGAAGCGGATGGAAGGCCTGACGCGGGGTTTGCTCGAAGCACACAATTCTATACCAGACCTGTTTCAAGCAGACCATGACCTCTTTCATGGCATGGCAAAACAAGTACAATTCTGTCACAGGTCAGCCCGAGACTACCTCGTCGACAACGAGAAACGATACTCGGCTTTGCAAGAATCCTGGCCAGATTTTGAGACCTCGGACGTGTACGGAAGGATATTTCTCGCATATCTCATATATGGCCTGAATTCGGGGGAAAGGGCTGAGATAAATGCGTATCAACTTAACTGGGATTACCTCAGGACTTTCACTTTGAAGACTATTCGCCAACTTGAGGGACCACTACTTCCCTTGCTTCGGCCGGAATGGTTCAATTGGTTCCCGGATGACCGCCACATGGAACCTGATGACGCACCAGCATTATTCCTCCCATTTGCGGCCTATTTGGGACTACAAGAGTTCGTGCTTTCCGAGTTAGCCGCTCGTAAAGCTTTGGGTGCTCATCCGTGTGAGGCAAGCGCGCTCGTGACCGCTACCAGATACGGCATGTGGAAACTTGCATCCAAGATCATCGAACAGGGCATCGGCTTAGACAACCTCATCAGTATTCGTTATGTCGAATCCGGGCAGAGTCAGGAGTCACAGGTCCCTGTGTGGGTGCTTGCTCTGGCGCTCACAGCGGATACGTTCTTTAACTCATATATCAGAAAATACCAATATGAAGCTGACTGGGTAGGAGAATGCCTCACTCAACTTCAAGAGCACGCAGCAAGAATCGGCCAACATCTGACACTGACTTGTCGTCTGTGCGCACCGCACCCAGACACGAACGACAGCTGGTATCTCAAAGAGGACGCAGTTGTGGGCTCTGAGAAGCTTGCACGATGGCCGGAGCATACTTCGACAGCAAGACAACCAAGCCCGGGTAGGAATACTGTAGGAGAGGCTGCATTGCCACAGAAACTAGTCGATTGGTCGACACGGTTTGAGGAGGCTGAGATCGGCCAGAATCGCATATGCATTGCTTTCCAATGGCAGGAGAAATTGTTCAAGCTGCATGATCTCCATCAAGGACAATTGCGTCTGATGCTCAGTTGCAGGATGTGGTGACGGACTTATGGAGGTACAGCTTCAGATACGCATTTTTTAGCTAGCTGGGCAAGCAGGATTCCACTGTGGGCTATGTCTGCAATTGCATAGAGGTAGCAATCGAAAGTTCACGCAAGGCAGCTTATAGAGCAGTTCTTTTGAGAAGCAGGACCACTAGAACAAATCAGATCATTCACGCACATTGGACTTCGGAGATCAGACACTGGCTGGTCAATACAAATCCAGACTATTATCGAAGCAGCCAAACCAGAAGGATAATAGGTGACGGGGGCAGCAGGTTTGTTTTGGGACCGGAAAAGCAATAGCTAGAACAACTACCTATAGCTATGCAGACATCATCCGTATCTATCTAAGGCCTAGTGTCGAGCTATGGTTGCTGATATGGCATGGCAAGAGATATAAGACTGGTCACACGGCTCTTTCATCACTTCTCCAGATACCTCACTGCTGACACGCTTAAACGAACTCCTTCAAGGCTAATATCGCCTTCTCGGTACCAACAACGTCGTGCTCGTCCGCCAGGTAGTATAATTCCCTTGTATCTTTGTCAATGTAGTTCTAGGCTACGTCCACCGACTTTCCGAAACGATTGACTACCAATAAAACTCCGGGCGCCAAACAGGTAGGTCAACATCCCACGACCGCTCGTGACAGCAAAGGTAACACAGTCGAATGCAGGAGGGATCCATCCAGCAGCCGCTTCAAAAAGAAATCAAGCCATCTTCTGTCTCTTTGGGTCTCCTCCGCCTATAGGACCGCCAGCAGGCGCTGCATTCACTGTGCCGTTGGTAGAGACATCGGCCAGCGCCGGTCGTGCGGCGCCGTTGCCACCCTCGTTCGGCAGCGGCCTCTTGATCGTTGGGGGACGGTACTGACCCCTATTGCCCATGGGACTGCCAGGGCCAGCCGGAGCGCCGATCCGCCTCGCCTGGCTCAGCTGAGGGTTGACAATGTTTCCTCTCTGGGCGGGCATCGGCCCTTGCTGCTGGCCTCCGCCATTGGCAAAGTTGGGCCCTCCGGCACCACCCGCACCGGGTCCTGCTCTTCCAGCGCCAACGCCGCCCGTGGGAGCCGTGAGCTGAGCAGGGTTCTTACCGCTGGTCTCGCCATCTTTTCTCTCGGCTGGTGCAACGTGTTGACCATTCCGACCCACTGGCTTGGACTTGGTGTGGTCAATGCCGGGGGTCTTGCGGATTGATGGGCTCTCCGCGTGGGGGTTGAAAGCCTGGGCTCCCAAAGGCGCCGTGGGGAGTTTAGGTTCCTCGTCCTCCTTCGAGCCGGCGAATTGTTTGACTGCACGGGCGGAGAAGAAGCCGACACCCTCAGATGAGGCAGCCCCATTCTGAGCTTGGGCTTGGGCTTGGGCTCGTGGCGGTGTCTGGTGTGGACCGTTGCCGCCCGAGGCCGAGCGCGGCTGGGCCATTTGCTGTTGCAAGGGATGCTGTGGGCGTGGGCCACCTTGGTTTGCGTTGTTCTGGGGGTGAGGCCGGGGGAAAGCCTGACCAGGAGCCTGTGGTGGTCGAGCTGGATATCCTGCAGAATGTGATCGTGAAAGAGGTCGAGATGGTGGCTGCATGACTGGAGGGTTGGGCTTGTTGCCGTTGCTCTGCGGAGTTGGCTTCTCGCTCTGTGGAACAGAGACCTCGTCAGGGTGGTCTTCATCCATCATGTTGAAGTCCACCTCGTCGAATTCTGTGAAATCCGGCGGGTCAGCGTGGCATCACAAGAATTCATGATATGGCTACCAAACTTACCGCCCAAGAGATCCTCAAGAGAGTCGGCAGCGGATAGCGCTCTCGCCAGCGTCGCATCGTCACCACTTGAACCACTGCCGCTGCCGCTACCGCTACCGCCACCACCACCCGTCACCGGCTCGACCATGACAAGGGCCTCCTTTTTCAAAAAGTCCGCATGCCGGTGCAGGCCAGTCTCGTCCCACGCCCGGCTCGGCTCGACCTTCATCTTGGTGACCTTCTTGACATAGTCCTTGTCGTAGAGGCAGTTGCCCAGCACGTTGCCAAAGTTCCTCAGCGCTCTCTTGAGCCCGTCCGTCGTGCCCTCCTTCTTGGCCTTTTCGAACGCCTTAGCCTTGCCGGAACAGTTCTCAATGTGCCCGTAGCCGACGTCCTCGTGGAAGGTGCCGTCGCGCAGCGTGACGCGCACGATGACGCTCAGGCCCAGGCTGATCTTGAGCGTCTGCGGGTGCTCGTCGACAAAGTCGACCTGGACCTCCTTGATGGCGCTGCTCCACCCGTTGAAGCCAAAGACCTCGTTCGCGAGCGCGATGCACTTCTCCGCCGCGATGTAGTGCACCTTCTGGCCCGAGGGCCCCGTGCGCGACGACAGGTACTCGGGCCCCAGCTGCTTCTCGAGGCGGGCCTGCAGTGTCGCGATCTCCTGGGCCGTGTACTCGGAGATGCGGGGCTGGGCGGACTCAAAGGGGTTTACGATACTGCTCGCGTGTTGGTCGCCTGGTCTGTGAGGTGGGTGAGGACCAGTCAGCCAGCCAGTCATGTATTTGTTACGAGGCGTGCAAACGACGCGTCTGGATGATTGGGGAGATGGGTTGGGAATCTGTACTCACGCAGGCATTTTGACGATGTCGAGACTGAACAGCAGCTCATGAAAATCTGATAGAACTGCACAAAATGGATGTGATCATTCGGAGGTTGTACAATGGCTGTTTTGCAGTGTTGAAGTCAATCCTTCTGTTGACAAAGAGCCGTTGCCTCTGAACGCGCTTGGTTGCCTACAGGGGGATCGTGCCTGGCATAATCCGTACAGCAGCTGTTGCTGACTGGCTGGGCGCGCTCCCACGTGACGTCAGGTACAGTACCGTAGGTAGCTCCGGGGTAAACGTGCCCCGCCCCCGGAAACCAACCCATCGAGCCCAACTCGCCTCCAGGCCTCCAAGGATTTCCTTTGTCCTAGGATACAAAATTTGATGACAAACATCAAAAGACAACGAATGCACACCATGTCTTTTCAATCACAGTAAGACTGACTGACTACTTCACCAAGCTGTGCATACCAGCCAGCGCCACCTCCCATAGAACCCCAAGTTTAGGCCCTCCCTCGGCAAAGTAACTACTTCCATAGTACTACTGTAATCCATACTTGGGTCGTCTCGACAAGATCCATCTCCTACACAATGCTCCAAATGATCTGGGCCGAGTTCATCATGTCACAAGCATGCACAGTGCGTTAGCCATACCACCACTCATTTACTCGGGATGCCTTGGCTAGTGAGTAGTAGTAGGACTATGTAGTAGTAGGACTATGCAGTAGCACATCTGCATGTGCCGCGTGCAGAGCGTCGTCATCATGTCCAGGCACGATATGTCTTACGCCAGCCAGCGCATGCGGATGCGTCCTCCGTCTCCGTCCAGAACCAGTGCAGCCGCGATACACTAAAGCATGCCCCCGTTGTTGAGAAGTCCATTGTGTCACCTCTAGCGTTCGCTAGGTTGCTGACGAATATTTGAGATTACGGATACGAGGGCCAAACTGCCCCATGCCCAGCCCCAGTTCAGTGCTGTACCGTCCGTCCTGTATTAGTTACAAAAGAAAATGCTAAACACGCAAGCAAGATTCCTCCTTTCCCCCTTAACTCTCTTCCACCAAGTGACATCGTCCACAGGAAAAGATTTAAATGTAAGTCCAATGCAGGATTGAGTTCTGATGTGGGGAAAAATTGGATATCAGAATGATGCAGACGCAAGAATGTGTGAAATGATGCAAACGCCGTTGCGATGTGCAGACCCTAAAAAACAATCCCAAGTCTATGCCAGCCGTGCCGTGTCTGTGCCAGGACGAAACGAGTGGTTTGGTCGTAAAGTGTCGTGAAATATGTATGGTCCATGCCATGCTGCTCTAAAATGCCGTCCCCGAAACCCTCCCGTTTTTTCTTGTTCGTTTGTTTGTTTGTCTTTGTGCGAGATGGCCAATGTCGCTTCCTCTGGTGATGCCAAAAGCTGGTGCTCCCTCAGAAGGGCCCAACTCTGACAGGAGATCCGTACGATCCGTTGAGCAGCTGGTTCAGGATCGAGTCCTGGCCCGCCGGACCACCACCCACAGCACCATTGTGGTCCGCGCTCGTCCAGCCGACGTGGCTCGCCAGGGCGTTGACTGCGGGCTGGAGTCGTCCGCCGGCCTGCTCGTTGTGCTTTGCTAGGAGCTGATCCCATCCCTCCCTGTGCAGGGGTGAAGCCGCCACCCCGCTTGGCAGCCTCCGAGATGACCATGGTCCAGGCCTTTGCTATCTCGTCATAGACGTGGTCCTTGTGGTGTCTGTACGTCTGGCTGTCCCAGTTAGGCAGCGAGTGGGCGATCTTGGTAACACCATCCAGGTACATGAGCGATATACTGGGCTGGTCCTCGGCGGGAGGCAGGTACTGAGGCGTAAAGTCCATGATGGCGTCCACCAGCGCACCAAGGTGCTGCTTCACCCTGTAGTAGGCGTAGTCGGAGCTGGTGTGGCCCAGCGGCATGGCCTCGGCCAGCTTCTGTTGATACGACTCCAGAACCTGCAACGAGTTGGCGGCCGTGGGCCGGGGGCACCGCTCAGGACCTGCTCCTGTATGTCCGGCCGCTGATCGCAGATGGTCTGGAGAACAGCCCGCAGCTGATTGTTGTCGAGGGTTTCCAGGAGTCGAGGCAGGGGCAGGCTTCGGGCCTGAGGTTCGGGGATTCTGCGCATCTTCCTTGGTCTCGCCAGCTGCCGTTGCGCCAGGGATGGTGAGTTCTGGGGCGAGACGCTCATCTCGTCGCCATCATCCTCGCGCTGCCGCTTGTTCGATCTGGACGCCATGTTGGACAAGGGGGACACTGTAGAAACAACGACGGCGTTAGCATCATGCCACAGCTTTGCTCTTTGCAAAGGGACGGGGTGAGAAGGGGGAAAGGGGGAGAAGGTTATTATGAAATTGAGACATATTGGCAGGAGTCACTTGAGTCACTTAGGTTCATAGGGATATCCAGACCATGTGCTTGTTTGGCAGCATGTCGAGGGGTTTGATAGCACGAAGGGAAGGTCAGAAAAGGGAATACGTACTGCCGCGGGAGGGGGAGAGACGGGGGTTTTCGTGTTGGTGAGGGAAGACTGGCGGCTGCGCCAACAACACGTTCATCTTGTCGTCGAAGGCGTCAGGACAAGGGAAGACGATGGACTCTTTGCGCGGGGTTGAAGGGGGAAGGGGGGTGTGGTTGTTGTGTTTGCCAGGCGAAAGTCGCCGCCTCAGAAGCCCCAGATATGATCGTTTCGGGGCGAAAGACAAGGGCTTGAATTCGGTACAAGGTTCGTCCTGAGCGATTTCGGGTAGTCGACTTTTATGTGATTCCTCCGTCGAGATCTCAGCAAAAGGGGTTTATGGTTCGAAAGGAAGCAGAACCAGATCTCCGAAGAGGGCGGAAGACCCAGCGGAGGAGTGAAGAGAGAGTGCGAGAGCGAGAGAGAGATAAGCCACCCCCAAGATGCGTGGTAGGCCAGAGGAGAGACGGTGGGAAAGTGGCCCTAACGTGCGTGGATTTGTTCGTCGGTAAGGAGTCGGAGAGGCGTTTGGAAGATGCAGCAGACCAAGGGAGAAAGGCAAAGGGAAGTCTGCAAGGCCGAGGTCTCGGGGTGCCTTGGCCTTCTTTATGGGATTTGGGGGCGAGATGGGTTGGCAAAAGAGAAACAGGGCGGAGGAGAAAAGTGAAGGGGTGCTGGGGTTTTTCTTTGGCAAGATTGAGGTGGGCTTTGGGCATGGGCAGCCCAGCAGCTAAAAGCTAGCACAGGCCCGCTGCGACAGCAGGTGGAAGAAGTGGAGAGCCCAGCGGATACTAAAGGTAGTGAAAATCCATAGCGTAAAATTGTCACATTGAGAAGTGCTGTGGTGACCACCTGGGCCCCTCACCCCCTGTAACAGGGCACCTGATTCACTATGGCAGGCACCTGGTCCTTAAGCCGTCCCCGCCCTCCTCTCGCCCCTCCTTCGCAGTAGAACAGTCAGTGCCTTAGCACCCTTCTTAGCACCCGTCTGTTGGCCTGGCAGTGCCCGGGTCCCGGGGTATGTGTTAGCAGCCCCCACTCCATGCCCCTCCCCTGCCACCCCGGGCAGCCGATGCAAGCAGAGGGAAGAATGGCTTCCGATGGGTGGGAAAGATGCACCAGCACCATGGGCTGAACCACACCCATAAAGGCGGTCAAAAGGCCGAGGTTCCATCCCGAAGGCTAGAAATGCTGCAAGCTGCATTCATTCAAAACCAATTGACCCAGACAACACCAGAACAGCACAGCATCCCTCCATCCCTAGTGGGAATGCATAAGCCACCCTGCATTGCCAACACTCATCGCTTCTCCCCGAGTAGTTTGTCCCTGTTTCTTGGCCCTTCGAGGCGAGCACCAATGAATCAGTTCCCTGGGATCATCTTGCTGGGCCCGCAAGCAGCCTGCAACCTACCATAGTACAACCTTTTTTCAGCCATCTCTACCATAGTACTTGGTCTTGTATACCCGCAACCCATGCTGCCATGGAGGGGCCCAACTGGTGTCACTACTGCAACCTCTTTAGATAAAAATCCGATAGCCAGACACCCCTGTACTATAATATTATCAGCATGGAGATCTCCAATCCTCCCATCCGGCATCCCTTGGGTTGGATCCTGCTTAGCTGATAGTCCTGTGTCGGATGAGGCCTGAGACCTGAGGCTGTTTTGTTCTGCTTGCTGGCTGTTGGTATGAATTAGTGAAGCCTCAGCATTTTTAATCTGGTCCTCATCACATCTGCATTGCCAGCTTGGTTGAAACTTTAGGCATCAAGTCATGGTCCATTCCCCTTCCCCTCCCCTTTCAATCGTCAATCAGCACCAAGCGAAGTTAGACAAAGGAGGCAGTAAGTTTACTTTTCCTTATTTTTCTTTTTAGAGGGATTGGTAGATGACATGACACTGGGGTTCTAGAGTGTGTACTCCCCGTCAGTATGACAGCCAATGCATCCGTGCGCAGGGCCAGAGCGGCACACACACAGACACACACCAAACGCCACATCCGTCGCCTACTTCCTAACCACATGGCTGCCCTCGGCCGGCTCCAACAGCTTCCAGCTGCACTTGATGTCCTGCTTGCCAAACCGCGATATTATGCTCTCGGCGATCTCCTCAAAGTTGCTCGTGGCCAGCGCCAAGATCGTCGGCCCTGCCCCCGAGAGGCACACGCCCAGCAGGCCCGGCTGCGTGCTGGGCGTCATAGACTCGACAATCTCCGTGAGCCCTGGGATCAGCGTCTGCCGGTACGGCTGGTGCAGCTTGTCCTGCATCGCCAGGTAGATCAAGTCCGGGTCGGGCGGCGACTGGCCCAGCGCCACGGGGGAGGAGGGCTATGCGCTGGAGGTTGAAGGTCTTTGAAGCGGGATTTTCAGTCAATCAATGGATCATCTAGATGAAACCTGATCATGATAGAAGAAGGAACAAAAAAATACTCACCACGTCAGGACGAGGGTACTGCGCAGGCAGCACAGCTCGAGCCTTGGCCGTGGCAACCTCGAAGTCAGGAATGATAGCCACAGCCTTGATCTCCTTGCTCCAGGGGAACTTGATGTGGTGCCCAATCCCCCTCGGCGGGTCAGGCGGCCTGGCGCCCGTGTCGACGCCGCCCGCCGGCGCTGGGAGGACCTCAGCCAGGGGGATCTCGATACGAGCCACATCCTCAGGCGCGAGGGGCTTCAGATATGTCCCCACGAAGCCGCCGTATAGTGCCGCTCCGACATTGTCAGGGTGGCGTTCTGTATATCATTTTTTCATTTCCATGTCAGATGTAATGTAATAGGCATAGAGAGACGGAAAGAGAGGAGGTGATAAGTGACAGAGCCCAGGGCTTACCGATCATCAGACAGTAGTCAAACAGGCGGTCGTTGTCCAGCTCCTTCAGGCCACCACACTCCTTGCCCAGCAGGACGCCGGCCACGACGGCGGCACCAGACGACCCCAGGCCCCGGCCCAGAGGGATGGGGTTCACGATGTGGACATGCGTCTCGACGGGGAAGCTGCGCTGGTCGTGGCACCGGAGGACGTACAGGGCCACCCTGGTGAGCAGGTTGGCGTCCGGGTCGAGGCTGATCTCGTCGGCGCCCTGGCCCTCGTAGGTCAGCCTGCAGTTGAGGGGGTGCTCCGAGCTGGGCTTAGACCGGTCGATGGTGACGTGCAGCTCCAGGTACATGGACAGGGCGAGGCCGATCACGTCGAAGCCCGGGCCGATGTTGGCGGAGGAGCAGGGCACCTTGATGACGAAGGACTCGGTGGCCATCCTGAGCGGTGTTTGTATCTGCTTGCTTGCAGAGGAAGAAATGAACAGGGGAAAAAAATAGAAAGGGAGGAAAGGACTTGAGTGGTCTGGTTCTTGTCCCACACAAGGGAGCACAGAAAAAAGCCTTGTATAGAAGAGAGGTGTTGAACCTCTGGAGGGCACGAGTACAATAGCCCTGGCTTAATCCTTCAATCCCTTACACCTCTTAAAAATCAGTCCTCTGGAAGGTAGGGCAGCCCTGATGTGTGTGTTGTGATCTCAGGTGAGCTCTCATCTAAGTGAGTTGTTCCGGCATGACTCTTCTAAAGATTCTCAAGATAGACGTTTTCCTAGGCTATCCCGATGACGGAGTCAGGGCCCTTGCAGGCCTCGTCGTCTCTCTTCTAGTGGACCTTACCACAAGACGGCCTTACACAGTACTTTCAGACTCTCGGCTCAGCACACTTGAGCACAGTCAACAGACCAGTTCATCTGAATAAATTCTATGTGGCTCAGGATACAATTCCGAGTCTCTATTTTCAACAAGACGAAAAATTATATAGAAAACCTTACATAGGCTACCAGCCAACCAGTCCTCTCATCCCTGCATCTGCTTTGCTGCTCCATCCTTATCGGCCTTATCGACACAAGCGACCCAGAAAAATTTCCTTCCAAATGCTCAACCACTTGCGGTGTTTAAAAAAAAAAAAAAACACACACACACACACCACACTACCACCACAGCCCTCTCCATCCTGCTCCCAGGTTCTCTCTTGCAAGCAGCAGAACCGCTAGAGCTAGAAGACCACACACAAGATGTCTTCCTCCTCGCCCACCTCCCCAGACTCGACCCCACGGGCGAGCCCCGAACCCGCGCCCAAATCCTCCTCCAAGAAGCGCAAAGCCCAACAGCCCGAAATCGAAGTCGACATCAACCTCCCCGAGCCCCCTCCAAGAAAGCCAAGCGCGCCCTGAAAAAGGGCAAGACCCTACCCCCAAAACCCTCCTCGTCCGACGACGACGACGACAATGAAAACGAAGGCCCCTCCTCTACAACAAAAAGGACGGCACAGACGCCAAGGCCACCATTAAGAAGAAGGACCGCTCCCCCTTCGGCGTCTGGATCGGCAACCTGCGCTTCACCGTCACCCGCGACGAGCTGCGCCGCTGGCTGGTCGACAACTCGGGCGGCAGCATCACCGACGAGGCCATCACGCGCGTGCACGTGCCCTCCTCCAAGCCCAAGGGTCAACGGGGCGGCGGCGACCAGCAGCAACGCGAGTTTGAGAACAAGGGGTTTGCGTATGTGGACTTTGCGACCTACGAGGCCACCGTCGCGGCCATCGCGCTGAGCGAGACGGAGTGGTACCGGCGGAAGCTGCTCATCAAGGACGCGACGAGCTTCGAGGGCCGGCCGGAGGAGCACAAGCACAAAAAGGCAGCAGCTGCTGGGACCACGGCGGGGGCGGCGGACGAGTCCAAGGGCGGGGACGAGGTGTCCCCCGCGTCGCTGAGCCGCAAAATCTTTGTTGGGAACATGAGCTTCCAGACGACCGAGGAGGACGTGCGCGAGCTGTTCGCCAGGTGCGGCGAGATCGAGTGGGTCAAGGTCGCGACGTTCGAGGACAGCGGCAAGTGTAAAGGGTACGGGTGGGTCAAGTTCAAGGAGGCTGCCGCGACGGAGTGGGCGGTCAAGGGGTTCGTGAAGATCAAGGAGGTTGAGGAGACGGAGGAAGATTTCATGGATGTGGATGACCAGAACGAAGAAAAAGAGGAAGACGGCGATGATCAGCCCAAGGCAAGTGACGATGATGACTACGATTCCGACTCCTCTTCATCATCCAGCGACGAAGATGCCCAAGACCAGCCACAGAAGAAGAACAACAACAACAAGGCCGCCAACAAGTCGAAGCCGGCCCAGGAGAAGAAGGTCAAGACGCGCAAGTGGTGGGTCAACACGCTCCACGGGCGTCGGCTGAAGATCGAGCACGCCGAGGACGACCAGACGAGATACAAGAAGCGCTTCGGCCGCCCCAAGGACGCCGCCGATGCCAAGGGCGCTGCCGCCTCCTTCAGGCAACAGGGCCGACCAAACCAGTCCCAGAGCCGACACAATAACAACAAGAACTACAGGCAGAGCCGGGACGATACGCACCGCGACGGCGCCCAGGAGCCGGCTGGGATCAAGAGTTTCGGCACGGATATCAGCGTCGCGAGGCTGACAGGTGCTGCTGTGAAGCCAGAGGGCAAGAAGATCACCTTTGACTGAGGCATGACCAAGGTTTTTGCAATATAGGGAATGATCTGAGGGAATATATATTTTCCTTTTGAATACCCATGTGGTGATGGGCTCTCTGATTTGAATCTGAATGTTGTCTTGCTGCATGTATATTGGAAGCGTTTGCATCTAGCCTCAATTATCAAATTTAGGCTACGTCTTATATCAAGAGTCTCGCGATACTACACAACACAGCGATCTCCAGGCTTGGTTGGGACTTACGAAACATGCACAGCATCAGATTTACACGGCGAGTCATTATAAGAAATAATATTCATGATAATTCAAGGCTATTGCGCAACCACAAGACTATTTCATTGTTGACATTCTGTTCCTGAGTGGTTGGTTTACTAACTGTTCCATTGTGTGGCATGGTTTCAAGGCCGTGCCAATAGGAAGACCAGGGGGAATCTCCAACCCCCTCCCCACCCGCTCCATCGATTCTTTGGTAGCTTGTCAATAGACGGTGGAAAGGTGAAAAAAGGAGAGTCGAAGTACCTGAGCTTGAAAAGAAAAGTAAAAAAAGGAGTGCCAGATACGACAAGAAATCAGGGGCAAGAGGAAAGAGAGAAGGAAAAGACAAAACGACAACGCGGAACACATTGCTAGCCGTCGTGAGCCGTCCATCCCTACAACACACTGATTTGACCCGTACGGTCTGCGGCCAGAGTGTGTCAAGCACAGCTAGGTCAGTCGCGGGACGCCCCCGAGATTGCTTTCGGGTCCTCTACTTCTTCTGCTGCTCGGCAGAGGACTCCTCATCGGAAGCATCGAGGATGTCGTACTCCTCGTCGGTCAGGAAGCCGTCGTCGGAGTCCTCGGCCCACTCATCGTCCTCGCCGCAGTCCTCGAAGCCATCAGACTCCTCGGCAGCCTCGGCGGCCACGGACTTGACGTCCTCGTGGGTGCTGGCCTCTGGCGACTCCTTGTCCAGCTTGGGGAAGATCATCTGGCTGCTCTCAGCAGGCTCCTCGGTCTTGATCTCGGGGGTTCCGGCGGTCTTGACCAGGCGGGGAACTTCCCCGTCGTTGACCTCGGCGGCATCAGCCTCCTCCTCCTCCTCCTCCTTGGGGGCCGCGACGTTAACGTGGCACCACAGGCGGTGGCCGAACTTGTGGCCGTCCGCAGTGGTCATGCGCCAGTAAGAGATGCTCTGGCCCTCGCGGGCTGGTGTTCGGAGCTTCACCTGGAAGGGATAGCTATCGCCCGGCTCCACACGCATGGCCGAGGCATTGCTCTCGCCGGCGGCCGTGAGGTCACTAGTGTTAGCAGGGCGACCGGTATCGACGCAGCCCATGTAGTCACCACCCACAAACTTGACAGAGCATCCGATGGGCCACGAGGTGCGTCCAGCGTTCCGGAGGATCCACGTCTGCTCGAAGACGTGGTTGGGGGAAGACGGTGCCGTCAGGGACAGTGTCGCGCAAGAAGACAGCAACGAGATCGGCAGCCGTCGACTCAGGACCCTTCTGCTGTTGCTGCTGCTGCTGAGGGGCCGCCTGCTGAAGGGCCGCCTGCTGGGCTTCCAGGGCGGCCCACTGAGCCTGGCGGGCCTGCGTCAGCATCATCAGGCGCTCCCGCGCCTTCTTAACCTGCTGCTGCTGCTGTTTGGCCCGCACGATCTTGTGCGCGGTCTCGATAGCGTAGGCAGAGGCCTGGATCGGCAGCATCTGGTCTGTGCGCGAGAGATCCCTCAGGAAGTCCTTGCAGCCGGTCATGGGCATCGGCATCCCGTCCAGCTCGGGCTCGGCCCTGATCTTGACGGTGGTGCGCATGGTGGCGCCCTTGCCACTCTTGGCCGCAGGACCAGAAGATAGAGAAGGAGCCTCGGCCGGCGCGGGGCTCACTGGCTTGCGGCAGAGACGGTCGCCCATGACAGGCATCTTCTGGCCACGCTCATCCTCGCCCTTGGTGGTGACCTCGACACGGCGCACGGGGGTCTTGAACTTGATGAGAGGGTGGGTGCGGTTGTGCAGGTTGGCCGGGTGGGCCTCGCAGCCGGCGCAGAAGTCGGTGTCGTGGCACACGGAGCACTTGTAACGGTCTCCCACGATGTACGCCTTGCGCTTGTTGAGGCAGAGCGGACCGTCGCAGCAGATGCCGTAGTGGCAGGTGCGGCTGCTGAGGGAAGACCGGGCCTCGGCGATCTGGCTGTAGATGGGCACGAAGCGGTGCTCGGGGTGGACGATGGCCGCGTTCCCGACACAGTCCCCACAGTAGTCCCAGTCAGGGCAGTCCAGACACTTGTGACGGACGCCAGTGATGAAGCGGTCGCAGCCGTCGCAGATGGCGTGGTGTCGCTGGTCCCGACCGGGAGCCAGGCGCCTCGAGATCTCGGCGGGGGAGCGGAGTGTCCTCGACGGCCCGCACAAACCCGTGCTGGGGGTGGTGGCCGTGCTTGTCTGCGGCGAAGCACGTCTTGCACAGGTCAAAGTCCTCGCAGCTGGTGCAGTGCAGGAACTCGGCGTCGGGCAGCTCCTGCACGCACGAGTTGCAGGTGCGGACGAGAGGCCGGTACACAGACTTGTCGGCGGCGTAGGGAGGAGCCACAAGGGCTGGAAGGTCCTTGCCCTCGCCGGACTCGACGGCCTCGGACTCGGTCTTGGCCATGGGCTTGGAAGACACGGTGGTGGTGGTGCTGACCACGATGACGTCGCCCTTCACGAACCTCTTGAGCAGCCAGTGCTCTGCGTTGTAGCAGGTGACGCCCTTGTCGACGCAGTCGGGGCACAGGTCGAAGTCGCCGTCGTCGCAGGTGGAGCAGTGGAAGTGCTCATTGGGGATGGTGCGATCGCAGTTGTTGCAGCAGACGGCAAAGTTGGCCGCCTTGGAGGTGCCACACACCGGAGTGGTGGTGTCCGTCTCCGACCCCTCGTCAGAGGTCTCCTGCTGTGCAGCAGGCTGAGTCTCCTCCTGTGCCGCAGGCTGAGTCTGCTGCTCCAGAGACAGGTGGCTCAGGGCCGTCTGCACCAGGTTCTGCAACATATCGTCGGGGTTCGCCATGTTGCGCTCGTCGGGGTTTCCTTTGGCAACTGGAGCTGTCGCCGGCACGGCCCAGGGGGTGTTGGCCAGCGCAGCGGGCTCGATCTTGAGGAGTGGAGGTGTCGCTGGCCGCTCAGGGTCGGGCTGGGCGGATTCCTTGGTCTCCTCCTGTTCAGGCTCGTCCTCGACGGTGACGGGCTTGGGACGGTTGTCTTCCTCGTCCGAGTCCCGCAGGGTGACGCGCAGCTTGAGCTTCTGCTTGGCCTTGGCAGCGCGGAAGAGCTGCTTCCAGACGGCCTGCTTGCTCGGGTCAAGCACGACGTAGGAAGAGGCGGAGTCGGAGTACCGCTCAATTGTGGCATTCGCCTCGGGCGAGATGCAGAGGATGGCTCGGATCTACCGGGAAAACAACGAGATGTCAGCACGTCTTTTTTTTTTTTTTTTTTTTTTTTTTGTAATGTCCTTCTATCTCCAGAAATCCCGATTCAAAACAGGCATCGTCACATGTCGCAGCAGTAGCGGCAGCAGCAGTGCTTCCTCTGCTCTCCTCCTCCTCGGGATGCAACAGAGTCGCCGTGTCTCGACTCCCGCACGGTGCAGTTGATAACGATAAAGGCGGGAAGGGGGTGGAATGGAGAGATAGGCATAGGCAGATAGCATCGTGACGTACCTTATCTTCAAAGACATTGACGCCGAGGTCACGGAGCGGCAGTTTGAAGCGTCGAGTGCTGCCCTGAAAGTGGACCTTGAGGGTCACCACGGTATCCGGGGTGGCCGGCGAAGTCGAAGCCATGATGAAGATGGGTTCGCTCTTGTAATGGGAGGGTTGTTAGTGACAGAAGTTAGAGGGGGAAAAAGGGATAGATGGATGGATAGTGAGGGAGGGGAGAGGAAGAAAGAGAAGGATAGGTAGAAGGTTTGAGGATGAGAATGGATGGATGGTGGCTTGGACTGTTGCTCAGGCGGTGGACCGATAGATAAAGGGTCTCCGTCACCAGCCAGGCTGTCAAGGGGTTGCACCGGAGCAGCAACAGAGACAGACCCGGGAGCACTTTGTTGTGTATGCTAGGTCGCCGGGGTGCAGCAAGAGTGGAGATGTAGACACCGAGTAAGTGATGGGAGATGGGGCCTATGTGACGGGGCAAGCGGTGAATGGGGTCTAGCTAGTGAGTGGGTCTACTGACGGATGGAGGTGCCGAGGTGTAGCCTGCTTCTTCTGGAAAGATGGGGAATGCCAACTGCCAGCCCCGGTGATGGATGTTTGGCATTGATGGATTGGAGGCCGGCAGTGATAAGTGAAGAGAGGTGGAATGGGAAGATCAGAGGTGTGTGTGCGCGCGTGTGTGTGTGTGTGTGAGAGAGAGAGAGAGAGAGAGAGAAGGGAGGAATCTATGAGAGGGAGGAAGAGCACCAGACACTTACAGACAATATAGCTTTCAATCCAAGGAATATCTTTGATGATTACTGATGTGGTTTGATGCAGCTCACGATAAGATGTTTAGGATAAATGGATGGATGCACTGTTGAGTGTAGAGCAAGCAGCAGTTGTAGGAGAGAGAACACAGGCTGGCTGCCCTGAGGTGCTGTTAGGCTGGTAGGTAGGATGTTTGTGTGTATGAGGGAAAGAGAGAGAGAAGATGACTATCATCAAACCATCACTCTGGAGTGGATGGAGATGAGAGGTGAGAGGTGAGGAGATGAAAGGTCAAGGTGGAGGTGAGAGGTGGGAAGAGGACGAGGTTTTGAGGGCGGCTGAGGAGGAGGTGGGAGGGAAGAGAAAGAGGGGAAGTAAGACGGGAGGAGCTCCAAGCAACAAACGGATGACTGAAGTGCTGCTGAGGCCAAGCACATGCAGAATGACCTTTGGAGATGCACTATGGCCGGAAGTACTATGCTATGCTAGGGGGGGGGAAGTGTACGTACACCTTCTGCCACTCAGTAGTACTGTGCTACTGTGTACGTCCGCACTTGCATGCCTACTCAGGCACTATGCCTGCTCCGTAAGTACTTACACACCACTGTAGCTATGCACCTGACACGGCTTATGCGGCGGGGCTCAGGATTTGGTGATCCTCCATCTCCCTCCTCCCTGCCTCCCTCTCCCTCTCTCTAAACACTCTCTCGCCAACCAGGATCTGTTTTAGCAACAGGCTGGTGCAGCCAAGGGTCAGCTTTAAACCTGCTCTCTCTCTGAGACATGCAGCTCCAAGAAAAACCAAAGATGCACAAGGGAGGGAAACAAAACCACAAGATCAGCCCCCACACCACGCACCAGTGCTCAGCATCTAGCCTACAGACAGGTACAGGTGGCCAAAAGTGGATGATTGGTCCTACTAGACAAACGGTGACACGCAGACAACCGGTGAGAATGCGGATGATGATGCAGCAGCGGTTAAAAGATCGGAAGTACAGCTAGGCGAGAGGTTACTTTTGCCATGATAAGGCAGGGGGGAGAAGGCCTAGGCAGCCGGCAGGATTCGCAATGAGACGAGGCACGGCAACAGCAGGCGAACAGGCGAAGCATGCACTGGCAGCCAGTGGCAGGGAACGCAGGGGTGGCAAACAGGCCCTACATAGTACTAACACAATGCTATTTAGTACGTTGTAGTGCGGAGTGCATAGTGCACGCCCTGATACTTAGTGTTCCCCTTCACTAACAGCCCTCAGGTAAGCGGTACACCGGCTCTGATAGCCGCCGCCATCAGTGCTGAGGAACCACCTTTTACAGAGTATGACCAAGTAGACGAGTACCACTGTGGCCACGGCCAGGCGGTCACCCACTGACGAGGCCTCTCCTACCCCAGGCCTGAGGCCTACAAAGTAAAGTACGCAGACCAGACCACGGGCCCAACCACCCAACCACCCTGACCACCCCGTCCTGGCCCTGGCCCTGGTCTTACCATAGTACTAAGCTACTTGTACCTCCGCCCTCCCTTGCTGTTTCTGACAGATCAGGTTTCGCCAGCTGAGTACTCTAGTAAAGTCCGTCCTCTAGACTCGACACCAACGACAAAAAAGACGGGAAAAAAGCGAGGCTCTGTTGATAGGAGCAATCCACCCAGTCTCGTGTTTGTGTGTGTCTCATCTCGCGTGACGGCTTTTTGTCTATCTGTAATCGATCTGTGATCGTCCAGAGACAACTAACACTGCAGGAAACGCCACACAATGCAACAGAAGTATGATGATGATGGTGCGATCGGTACTGTCTCTCCCCTCTCCTCCCGCCTCTCTCCTTTTTGCTATCTACTCAAGGACCATGCATAGTACAAGTCAGTTTCATCGTTTTCCGAACCCGAGTCGCGGTACGAAAGTAGACGTCAGCCCCGGCTGCCTTGTACTGTACAGACGTACTGTTCGCCCCCCTCCCCGAGCTTTCCACCGCAGCCAACGCCGCCGCCGCCGCCGCCACAGCCTTGCCCCGACCAACCACTTGACCCATTTGCTTTTGCCTTTTTCTTCTTCTTCTTTTCTTTTCCACCTCCTTCTTCGCCTGGCATCAGATATATGAGAAGCCATTAACAAGCCGATCCTCGTCGCTGATCCGCCTTACCTGAAACAGGCATTTTCGGGCATTAGCTCAGGCCTCAACCATCCGTACCACCTTTGCTGAAGGAGGGCGGGAGGGACAGAGGAAGGGAGGGTGAGGTAACGGAAGGAGTCATCATGGTCTTACCCTTTTCCCCTCTCTTCCAGCCTCTTTCTGTGCAAAGTACATCATCAGAGGCCAGAATTTTAGCCCCCTCTCTTTCTCCCCCAGGTCTCCTCCCTCCATCTCCGTCTCTCGCCTACCAACTCTATCTAGCTATAGCTTGCAGTTCTAACCCCGCAGGCAAGGTAGCTTCGTGCTGATCGCAGGAAGTCCAAGCAAGCCAAGCAACCTGGTGTACATAGTAGGCAAGGTGTGACCTCCCAAAGGCCGCAAAAGTAGGCCAGCGGCAACCATTCCCAGATGGTAACCATGAGTACACTCTTGTTGAGGCCCCAAATCAGATCGACAGACACCCCTCCCTGTTGATACCTCACATATGTACTACTCATGTCATGTACTTTAAAGTATTTATGTTGGTTATCACCTGTCAGAGAGGAAGAGGAATTGCAGGGCTCCAGGGGCCCATTGTCCCCCTCTTCTCGACCTAAATCGCAGCCCACTAGTAACAACTCAGCACATTGTAGGCTCGCAGAAGGGCAAGGCCAATCTCCCGAAAGACCTGGAACAGGATCACCCTTTTCTCATAACCACACTTTTATTTGTGGATTTTTTCTTTTGCCTCTTCGTTTTTCATCGCTGCCTGACTGCAAACACTCAGCTGAGACTCTTTTTTCTGGGGGGGGGGAGGCCCGAAAATACAATATGCCATTGCAACAGTCTCGGGCCAAAGTACATGCCCATAGTAATCCTCTCTCCCCCTTTCTCCACTCGATATAAAGTACAGTCGGGGAGTCCTTCAAACCACTCAAGAGAGGGCATGTATAATATCTCAAGGGCGAGGGGGAATAAAGTAAAGAGAGGCTGTAGGGAGCCTTGCTGTTGTATTCACAGGCTTGTGCTGAATCCATGATGTCAAAGGCTGGCTTGGCACTACCACACTCTACATAATGTGAAGAGGGGCAAGGGTGGAGAGAACAATGATATTGGGCAAAATGCAATATAATTCCTAGTACTGAACATGGCCGAGTAGCTGAGCAACCGAGAATTCTATGATGATATGACCATATGAGATTATTATCTTCTCCTGCAGCTGGGGAAAAGAAGGAAAAAGCAAGAAATACCAGAAAAAAAAAAGTGAGTGTCAGGGAGAGACACTGCCGTGGGACGATCAGTTCCCGGTTGGGTGTGACAAGGCTCTGTAAGCAATATTCAACCCAGCAACCACCCTAAACACCGACCCTCCATCAGAATGTGCCGATCGCCTCCTACTAATGGCACTCGGCCTTCTCTCTCATCTGTCAGGATTCACAACAGTCATTGACGCGCGTACCCATTTCAAAGGTTCCCTGTGTTGCTCCGCCCTTGCCTGCAACTACCCATGCCCTCCCACGTGCCTCCCTCTTCGTGCCGCCGCCGCCGGTGAGCATCCCGATGGACCCGCGGCCCTTCCACTGGTTTCGTTGCACATTAGACTAGCTTGGCTTGCATTCTGCAGTGTTACAGAGAGGGGGGAGGAGGAGGGGGGGGCTGCCTCAAGAATCGCCTGATCCGTTGTTGCTTCTTCACCTGCCTCCTGCTTACGCCCGGCCAACTCCGCGCCCCCTTGGATACCTTATTTTCCTTTTCTTTCATATATACATACACACACACACACATATATATATATATTATTACTTAGTATAGGATCCTCGTAGGGTGTTCTGAGGCGCTCAGTGTCTTAGATGCAGTCAACGATCTCTCGAACGGATCGGTGGGTGTGGCTGGGTAAGTGTGTGGGCATGTGAAGGTGACGGCAGAGCTGGGGACAAGCGGGCGTGAGGACGGAGAAGAAGGTCTGGCCGCTCCGAAGAACAGTGACAGTGGGGGGCACGAGCGCAGAGACAAAGACTGGCCACTCGACGAACAGTGACAGTGGGGGGCGTTGAGGACGGAGAAAGTCTGGCCCCTCGAAGGAAGCTGTAGGGAAACACAATGGGAGGGTCTGAATACAAGAGCGAGAGAGAGTCTGGCCTCTTAGAAAAAGTGTGAGAGTGGGGGCATGAACCCAGAGAGAAGGTCTGGCCGCTCGAAGAAGGGTGACAGTGGGGGTCGACGAAATGTCTCAATGCCTTACAGCACATGGGAAGAACGAGAAAAGACTATAGAGACGGTAGTGACTGGAGACTGGTATCTAAATACTTCTGTTGAGTTGCTCGCTTTCTAATGTTCTCAAATCTAGGAACAAGTTCAGCAGTACCAGCTTTCATAGCTTAGAAGGCACTTCCAAAGTCGAACCCAAGAAAGAGAAAAATTCCAGAAGGAAAAGAAAACGGTGCAAATTACCATCTCCATTTAATAATGAATACCATCAACGCCTTCCAGAGACCCGTCTAGGATCAATGCCAGATACAATTATTATACATATCATTCTCTGCTCGAAATATACCCAAAACTCCCCCGCTATATCCAAAATCATCAACCAATGATCCCCTCCAGAGCCTCCACCAGCTCTCCCTCCTCATACCGAACCATCCTCTTGCGCCCCTCGCCCACCACCTTCCCCTTGACCCCAACACACTTGATCCCGAGCCTCCGCAGCTCCTCGACATCCACCCTCGGCATCAGAGATGACGAGCCCTCCGGCCCGTCCCCGAGGAGGTAGACCAGGTGGCTCACGTACCTGCCCACCTCCCCGTCCGCCAGCGGGCCAAAGTCGGTCTGGCTCTCCTTTGCCGCCTTCGCAACCGCCCTGACAAAATCCACCGCGCCCATGGGCGCCGAGGCAGGACCCGTCTCGCGGTCCACCCTGCTGTTCAGGATCAGCACCCTCCGCCGGGCCCGGGCGACCGCCTGGCCAACGCCCCGCAGGATCACCGACGGTATGATGCTCGTGTACAGGCTCCCGATGCTGTACACGACGACGCTGCTGTCCTCGAGGGCCGCGAGCACCTTGGGGTTCGCGACGGGCCAGATCTCGTGGCCGTAGGGGTTGATGTACCACACGCGGTCGATGCGGGCGGGCAGGTCCTCCTCGTCGTCCTTGGAGAAGGCGTGGTGGCCCCGCAGCACGGGCAGCGAGCCGGGTAGGTTGGCGTCCTCGACGCGGTCCAGGTCGAGGTGCTTGTTGCCTGTCGGGTGGAAGGTGGCGTCGGGCACGGCGGTGGGGCCCGACGGGTGGGAGATGGCGACCTGGCCTGCGAGGACGGAGCCGTCGACGAGCCCGGCGCTGATGTGGTGGGTGAAGTTGGAGTTGATGGCGGGCAGCACCGCTGTAGACTCGGGGATGGCGCAGATCAGGGACAGGAGGTAGATAGCGGACTCGAAGGAGCCCGAGAAGAGGCGGGCGCTTTTGTAGATTTCCAGAATATCAGCAACAGTCACCACGACATCGAAACCGACCAAACCAACCCTCAACCCTCTCCCATTCAGGTTCTTGTGTGTGTGTTTTCCCACCTACCCCGTCAGGAACAGATTGCCCACGCTGGCCTCGGCAAAATTGAACACGCTCGTAGGGCGGTTCCTCTTGACAATCTCCAGGTTCAGCGTGTTGAACACGGACCGGATGAGCTCGCGCTTCTGGCTGGAGATGAAGGTCCACAGCAGGTGGCGCGCCTCGACAATGTCCAGCCACTCGGCGCGGGCCTTCATGGGGTCGCCCGACAGCCGGTGCTCGAAGAGGGTCTTGATGGCGGTGCGCTCCTCGTCGCCGTCGTGGTTGGGGATCAGGCGGACGAGACGACCTTTTTTCGGCAGTTGTGTGCATGCAATCAGCAGCCGGCCCCCTACTCTTCGGCAGTTCCGCAGCGAAACCCTCTCTCCTCCATCATAACGAAGGAAGCTTGGTTTCTCTCAAGTAATGTAAGGGTATGGCTACTTAGCCTCTGAACTCACTCCTCGCATCTCCAACACCTAACAGACTCCATGTCTTAGACGCCACTCTCCGTTTGACATTTATCAATGATGACAGGACAACTCACTGGGCCCACCAAACACACGGATCAGTTCCGACGAGCTCCCGCCGTTGTCGCTTATGGGTATGATATAACGCAGCGGGCACTTCCTGCGCGCGGCGATCTGGTCGAACACGTCGACGAGGAAGTTAGCTGCTGTGCCGCCTGAGAAGACGGCGATGCCGCCGCCGCCACCGTGCTGGTCAGGGCGGCGGGGTGTGGGTGTGGGTGGAGGCTGCGGCGTGTCCGCCATAAGGTTGTTGAGACAAAATCTAGACCAACAAAGAGGTGCAGCCTGAGAACAACAATAGGATTAGTATACAAAAATGCACTTTTCGATGATTAGAAACGGCTGTTGTGTTGCAGACGAGGTCTGAGGATGGAGAAAAAGAGGACGAGAAGGGAGGAAGAAGCGCATCGGCCGTGCTGGACTAGCCGTGGACGTGGCTGAGCCCGCTCTCTCTAATATGAGCTACAGACCAGCTTGGCCTATTCGTGACAACATCGCCCACGTGTCCTCATCGCTCGTCCCGTAACAAGAATAAAATTTCAATGCAAGGATATTCTGCTTCTGGCAGATGTTCAGCTTGATTTCAATGAGTCACAGTATGCTTCAGAAGAAATTGGATGCGGCCAGCGGCCTGGCAATCCTACCCGTTTCCAAGATTGTCTACACGCATCCTGAGGGTATGCCCACATCTCACAACATACTTAGGTAGTCAAAAGGAATTATCAAACCACTGCACATATCACAAGTTAGATCATAGCAGGATTTTTCGTTTTACAATTTTGTCGCCATTCAACTGTGCCTTACTTCCCGTTCGGTCGCTTCCTGCTCAACACGGCAACCCTCGCCCCCTCCCCCTCTCCACCATCTTCAGACCCAAAAGGATAACCAAGAAGATGAAGTAGTACGATCCTCTAGCCATGTCTATCTTTAATGCATGAAGCCCGAGTCCACCGACCAGCATTTATAATCCACCCCCCTCTCTCCCCTTCCTTCCCGTCCATAAGCCGCCATTCGTAAGAAGCATTTCAGTGACTTCCAAGCCCTACCGACTCGAGCCAGCCTCTCATCACCAAAAGCCACACTTTCATTGACTGCTTTTCCGTATTTCAAATTTCTCGTCTTTCAGAAGCACATTTCATAAGGAGTGTAGTAGTCTCAGCCAAGACGAAGAACAGAGGAGACCTCCCATATTATCAAAGAGATAGCCCTCCCATGAGCAAAGGGAACAAGGCAGTAACAAAAGGCAGAAGAAGAGCAATCCCGCTTTGTCCAGCCGTGCAGAAAAGACCGAGGGAAAAAAAAGACATACGGTATAGATACTGAAGGATTCCCCAGAATAGGGGGACACCTAAAACGCCGTCTCCGAAAGCTTTATTGATCCACCTGATTTTTGTTGGGCAAGCGAAGACACATCGCTAAATCACGTTTTCAACATGACCACCGGAAAGGAATAGAAACAAGACAGAAAAATCGGTACAAGTGATAAGGAAGCAGAAAATATCAGCTGGATGAGACGGTAAGGTAGAGAGAGAGGGTCCAAGGGCGAGAGAATTTCTTGCTCCCCGAAAAGGGTGTTATAAGGGATAGATGGCTGTCTAAGAATGAAATGACCGCACACACGACATCTCTGCTGTCGGGGTCCAGTGGCGGAAATTCGTACACATCGCAACTGGGCCATGCCTGCTGAGAGACCAAACCAGCCCAGACTCCTCCGTGCGAACGCCACAAGCAATTGCCAACATTAGCCAAAAGCCATTCTTCCTGATCAAAAAATGCCGACAGACCCTAATGACCGTCTTTGCCTGGTCGTCTGTGCCCTTCGACTGTCGAGTTTGACCAAAGAAAAGATTGACAACGAAGACTAGTGATGTTGCAATAGATGCCGTGAGTTTCGAGGTGGTTTGGAGTGGTTTGACTTGATTGCGAATTGTGCGGTAACGTATGAGAGGGCCACCGCTGGTCTGAAGAGTTGTCCAAGATGCATTGCCAAGCTCAACAACCACAGAGTCCATAACAGCCAGCAAAACCCTAGTATGGGGCCATTCCTTGAGCCCCTTGGCTGTAGTAGAAACTGTCTGGGGTCGGTGACATGCCCATGACCATGCTGGGAGCATACCCGGGAGCGCCGTAGGTAGTATAGCTCGGATACGTGGGTATCTGAGATGCATCGTAGTAGTAGACCGTGCCGTTGACATCCTGGGCGACCAAGGTGGATGAACCGCCTCCCTGCTGCGTGCTGCCCTGAACAGGAGGGCCCTCGCCTTGACCAACTTGGCCGTAGCTCATTGCTTGTGGCTGAGGGCCGCTGGGATAGAAGGGGGAGCTGCTGCTGGGGAGGCCATACTGTTTCCGTACGGCTGCGGTGGCTGTGGGTAATAATACCCTTGCTGCGGCGGTTGCATCATGGGATACGGCTGGTTATAATAGCTCGGCGGGGGCTGAGAGTACGTCGAGGGTTGGAAAGGTGCGGCATGGATGGCTCGCTCAGGAATCTGAGAAAGAGGTGTACCGGTAGAGATTTGGGAGGGGTAGGGCGGGTTCCGACCGTGCGCATCCAGTGATAAGCTGTTGGCCATCTGGGGCGGCACCTGCTGGTGGAAGGCCTGCTGGAACTGCGGTGGTTGTCTGGTCTGTCTCGTGGGCGATTCGATGTTCTCGAGCGACACTGCCTTCTGCGGGCGGGGTTGGTGCATCGGGATAGAGTTGTCGGCGCGGGTCTCCTGGAACATTGGCTTTTGAGGGAGAGGATGGGTCTGCGGCTGCGGCAGGTCGTTGATCGAGAGCTGGCCCGCATCGGCTGGAGCGTCAGGCGCTGGTGTGTCGGTAACGGCAATGTCGACAGGTGGCAGAGGCGGCGGGATAAATGCTGATGCTGGACCAGGCACGGGCATGGGCACGGGCACCTGTGGCTGCATCATGGGCGGGAGCCGCACGACCGGCCTCGACATGGCAGAGCCGGTGGGCGAGATGAAGTCTCCCGGGGCTATCGACGACCGCCGGCTCATGCCAATACTCGGGGTGTAGGTGCTCCCGTAGTAGCTGCCGTTGTAGATGCTAGTACGACGTGAATAACCACCCACGGAGCCAAAACCTGTGCGGGACCTGCCGCGGATGTGCTGCTGGTTGGGGCGCATGGCCCGGGGGATAAAGATGAAAGACCGATCCGCAGCAGGGAACACATAGCGAGGAGGGTTGCGGGGCAGACATATCCTGACGGCCTTGTCACGCCGGAGCGGAGGTCTGTGGTCGGGCAGCATTATGTAGCGCTTCATCGGGATGCTGGGGAACGACTTGGGCGCCTTCAGACCGGGGGAAGAACACACGAACTTCCACATATCCGAGTGTCTTCTCGGTCGACAGGGTTCTGTTGATCGGCGTCTCGCTGGATGGACGTGTGGGGATGTGTCCGTCTCCGTTCGGGGGCCTTCTACAGGTCGAGGTGCGTGTCTCGGCTGCCGCATGGGTGGTGGGTGAGGCTCGGCAACAGCTTCGTGCATGTCGTGGGCCCAAGGACCGCTGACGGTCGGGTCGACGGGATTGTTGGGCTGGAACGGACTATTTTCCACCGTCAGCAATGACTTTGACAAAAGCCACACAACACACAGTGTCGAGGGTTGAGGGGGGTGAAAAGGCAGATACATACTTGACCGGTACAAAGGGGCCACCCACGCCACGGCCCCTTCCTCGACCGCCTCTCAGTGCTCCTCTACCAAATGGACGGAAGCCGTTCGCGGCCGGGCCGGCGTGGCGATGGTCATGCATGAAGAAGGCGCCCCTGTTTGGCACGAAAGCTGGGTCCTCGTCCCTCTTCTTGCGATACTCCTCGTGCTCACGGCGTCTGCGCTCGAACGGAGGCTCCTGTGCCTGCCCCTGTGTGGTGGAGCTCACGACTACGGGGGCGGTCGGCTTGGTAGGTGCGGGAGCAGCTGTCCCCTCCTGCGCCGCCGGTCTGGGCTCGTCCGAGATGCTCAGCCCGTTCAGTTGTACTTCAGCTTCCGCCATGTCCTGAGTAACCTGCCTCTCCGGTCCCGTTGTTCCTGCAGGAGCATGGCGGGGGCGTTTCCCTTGGCAGCTCCGCGACCTGCAGTCTTTTTCAATACGGGGGATGTTGGTGACGCCTCGTCGACATTGCTAGTGTCACTGTCATCGCCACGGTCATGCTCGTCGGTGATCACGGAGCCCTCAGTGACGGAGTCGTCGTCGAGATGATCCAGCGTCTCGGGCCCACCCTCGTCATCGCCCTCGTCGTCGACGCGGCGTCGGTGACCGAGCGTCCTTCGGCTACTGCGCTTGGGAGCTGCACCCATGCTGACTGTGTGTGTGTGTGTGTGTGTTTGTATGCCTCTCTCTCTGTGTGTATGTGTGTGTGTATATATGCCTGACTGTGGGGCGTCGTCGAGGTTCGACCAGGCTAGGCGAGGAGGGGGTGGAGATTAAACAGCACCGCGCGCTGTGTCTGCAGCGGGTTCAGAAGGTCTCGAGGGCTGACATGCGGTGTCGGGAAGGCGACCGAAACTGTAACTCGAGAATGGTGCTCGACCGCTGATCCGGTCAGGGATGGGACGCGCTGCTGGTTTGGAGGCCGTGAGCCCGCAGCTGCAGCAAAGTGACTTGATGGTTGTTTGTCGTGGTATTGCCACAGGAATGGCGTTGAAGAGAAACAGACAGGTCGCAGGGATGGAAGTAGACCGTAGCAAGATAGATAATTAGTAAAAAGAGAAAACACAAGAGCGTAGGGAAAGTTTGATAGCGTAGGCCAAGGCGGTTTTAGATATCTTTTTTTTTTTGCCGCCGGCTCAGAGAAAAGACCACCGACTCCGCTTTCTCTGGTGTTTCCCGTTGGGCAAAGACTTCAGAATAAGGGCAAAAGGCGGAAGGGAGGCTGGCGAGGAGCAAAGAGGGAGAGCGAGAAGTCGGGACGCGAAGAAAGTGAGGTCGGAGGACGGAGAAATGATGACAAGGTCGAGCCGGATAAGATTCAAAGGCGAACGAACGCTTTGAAACTTAGATTGAGACGGGCAGAGCCTAGAGGCGCACCGAGCAGCTACTAGCCGATATCTCAATGATGGATGCCGCCAGCCCAGGGACCACAGGCTTTTCGACGACAGGAGGTGGTCGTCGGCGGTGATGGGCGACAAGACGACAGCACGGAAGGTGGAGGTGAGGTGGTGGATGTTGATGTTTTGTTGGTCGGGGTCGGTGGATTGGGTCTAGAGGTGTGGGTTCCATGAGTGTGGGTGTGGGTGGGTGTGTGTCTGTCTCTTTCTCTCTGTGTGTCCGCGCCCTCACGCTGTGATGACGGAGACCCGGAGCTGGGGCCATTTGTCCTCCAGCTCACCCTAACTGCTGTGCTGTATTTTGCGGCTACTCCTGTTGGGGGAACACTACCCGGCCACAGGGCCTTGGAGCTGCACTGCTGTGTCTTACTTAGTTTGCGTTGGGGACTGAGCAGCCCATGGTTGGTTGGACTGGAACTGTGGCAGCGTCAGAGGTGAGTGTGGAGAAGCCACGGCCACTGGATAGGGAGGGAGTCTAGGCCCTGTTGGGCCCCTGCCAGGCTGGTCCTTTGGGGGGTGTTGCTTTCTGATCGCCTGTGCCCACCCGCTGTACAAGGGCCACTAGGCAGCCTGGCATTTGACAAACGAGCCTCCGTCGAAAACGACCGCCCAGAGCTTACGACTAAGTACCTAAGCATTACATACTATGTAATACCGTGCTATGGCACTACTACAGACTTTTGCCAATAAGATGCTACATTTATTATTGAGAACCAATGTTCATCGACCAGGGCAGGCTGCTAGTGGCCCCTCGGCATACCCTACCAATGCAGAGGATGCTCACATGGGTACGCAACAGGAGGCCAGCGCATCTCATGCAGAATGTGTTTGTTGGGGACCGAGTGCGCCCTCCCTGGTTCGCCCCCCTCCTTGACCCTCTCGGATCACTTCTTCCTGTCCTGTCACTCGTCCCCAGCCAGCCGACCTCGCTCTTACCCCAGGAAGAGAGACGGGACTGTCGGAGCATTCAAGATGCATGTGAACCCTTTATGTAGTACGACTAGCAGCATTAGCATCGTTACTCTACTAATCTCTTCTGCTCTCTTCTCCACGGGCAGCGGGGTCTTGCTACCCCAATCTCGATATGCCTTTTATGGCGGACAAGAGTTTCTTTGACGCCGATATGCGGAGGCTGCCCAGGCAACAGGGCTGAGGGTGCGAATGTTGGAGAAAGCTTTGTCACGATGTACCACCAACCGGGAAGCTGATAGAGCCCTGAGATCTATAGTTGTTGTCTCTCTGGCTCAGTCTCCCCAGACATTGGCCAGATTATGTCCGATCAATCACGTGAGGACGAGCGTCATGCAAGTACACATGAAAGACTCGTATCCATACCGGTGTCGCAGGGGAGACTGACTGACCTACCTGTTTTGTGATGCGTGCATCTGTACCTCAGCAACTAGTACGTCCGTACACACCTCTACAAGAAACTGGGCCAATCACCTTAAAAGCCCCCTAACAACATGGTCGGAGTCATGAAACTGGGAGAATAACAATAAATCTATTAGGTACGCATGCTACTTGGACGTCTCGAGAAGGAAAAAAAAGGCCCTTGCTGTCAAATTTGAGATCCATCCCTTCAGAAGGCAAGTCATCGCAATCATGTACATGATCCGCCGAAACGCGTTCAGAGAAAAAACAGCGGCCTTAGTGTCTCAGACAAAAGCATCCAGAAAGTGGCTTCCAGGGGATCGCCTACGAACTGCTGCTGGTGGGGTCCAGGTTCTGGGTCTTCTCGATCTTGGGCACCAGACCCAGGCGGGTGTTGCCCTGGTCCCAGATAGCATACACGCTCTTCAGGAAGACGTCACCCAGAATGTCAAATGAGTTGTCGCCACGGGACTGCACACCACCGTACCACCATCCCTCAGAGGCGACGGCGAACGCCAGGTCTTCCTTCTGGATTGTGAACTCCTTGTCGCCGATAGCAACGCTGAAGTCGGGAAGCTGATCGGCAGTGACGGAGGTGGGGAAGAGGTAACCCTGCTGAGTCTCGTCGTACTTGCTCCCCGGGATGGCCTTGTAGAGGGCCTCGACGACCTCATCGGACACCAGGCAGAGGGTGGTGCCGGTATCGGCGATGGCCTTGTTGGACGCCTGGGTGCTCTGCTTGCCCGCGATGGTGTAGGTCGTGGAGTCGAACATCCAGAAGCCCTCAGAGCTGTCGATGTCGGTGTAGTGGATGGTGTTGGAGCCGACGAGGTCCGTGTCGATGTAGCCGAAGGTGTAGAAAGAGTTGGCGGCCTCGTCGCGAGAAGAGTAGAAGGCCGAGGTGAACAGCTGAGCATCGGAGGGGATGTCGCCCTGAGAGATCATGTTGGCCACAGGGGTGTTCTGAGGATCAGACTTGCCATTCTTGGTGATCGTGTTAATGGACGGGAAGGCGAGGCCGAGGAGACCGTCGCCAGTGCCGGAGGTGAACTGCGCAGCGGCAGTCTTGGCCAGCTCGACGGACTGGTCGGCGATCTTGACACCGCCGATGCTGACAGTGTCGGTACCGACATCACCGGAAGCAGAGCTGCCATCTCCGTACGAGATCTTCCAGGAGAGACCGTCGGAGGACTTCCAGGTGGAAGACTTGGACGGGTCGAAGACATCGTGGCCCTTCTGGTCCTTGGCGGGCATCTCGGTAGAGAAGACCTGATTACGGTTAGCAACAGATGCACCAGCACCGAGTCATGTCCATTGGGGGTGGGGGAAGGAGGGGGCAGGGGCTCACCCAGAGGTCGGAAGAACCAGTGTCGAAGTCGAGCTTCAGGGTCTGGGCAGGAGTGCCGATCTGGACCTCACAGAGGTACATAGAGTCGTTCTGCTGGTCCTCGGCGGTGACCTCGCCCGTCTCGGCCTCAGTGGTGGCCTTGACAAGCCGGTGCTCACGGCGAAGGCGCCCGCCCTTGGCGACGTTCGAGCCAGCGAGCCCACGGTGGTGGAAGGTGGTAGTGTGCTGGTAGGGACCAGGCTTGGTGGCCTTGAAGCCAAACCTGTTCATGAGGTAGACGTAGGACTTGGTGCCGTGGCGCTTGTAGTTCTGGTTGGGTACGGCCATGACCTTCTTGAGGCCGAGCTCCTGCTTGAGCTTGGCCTGGGTTGCGAACGCGGCCTCCATGATTGCTGATCTGGTCGCCAGGGTGTTGGTGTGGTTGATTGTGGTGATAATGTTGAGGTGAGAGAGGAACGCGGGTCTCAAGACGGTGTGGTGCAAGGTAGTAAGTAGTTGGTATCTAGTAGGAGACGAGATGGAGGGTGCAGTAGAAAGACTGGAGGTTGTCAGGTTGGGATGAGTGAGTAGGAGACGCGGTGTGAGCCGCAAGGAAGGAGGAGGGCTCCTGGTCTTTATATGTTGTTGCCCAGCAGAGATGGTCTGGTGGTCTTGCGAGGTCTCAGGTGGAAGGGGCGATGGGGAAGGGGGAAGGGGGAAGACGCTACTGTATGGTTGTCCCTGCCTAGTTTCAGTGTTTGTTGTAGATGGTGACAAGGTACCTGCCGTGACGTGGTGCTCTGGACGATGCCTGCCAGTCCTCCTTATCCGATGCAACTATGAGCGAGACACCTCTGCAGATGGCCCCTCCCTTTCCGAGGTCAAGTGGTGACCTTGTGATGCACATGCACAGGAGGGGTAAAACAGGCACCGCTGCCATAAACAGGTTGTATGTCACACTGCAGGTTGCTTTTGGGGCGGCTGTGCCTGTTTGAGCTGCGCGTCGACCTTGCATACATACGAAGGTTTAACCAACTACAGCGCGAGGCGAGGGACGCCAAAGTGGAGCGTTGCAGCATGCAGCGAAAGGAGTCATGGCGCCGCATGGAGATGGGCCAATGCCTATGCAGAGGAGCCTGCTACAAACTGGGAATCTCGATCGTGTTCGTATGAGGCGCCGCACCTCAGCCATTTCTGGTCTGCGGATCACCGCCGTGGCGGCTGCAGGTGGCAGGGAGATAAAGTCTCCTCCGCCTTGATTTTCACCCCTCCTGGTTGACAGAACACGAAGTATGGGCGGCATGGCGAGACACCTGTGACGAAAGCACGCGTGTGAACCAGACTCTGTTGTCTTCGGGAGGCCCAGAGCTTAGCTGCTGCAGAACAGTGTCGTCATCATGCCTCTTCTGGACGATGGTGTGCTGAACATGGGTTGAGGCACTTGTGCAGAGGACGAATAGAAAGAGCCTGATGTTTGAAACGGGAAAACAAGAGGACTGGCCCCCGTCCCCGTCCGGCATTGATCCAGGAAGAGCTCAATGTGGAACCGGGCTATGCGATGGGCGTGGGGAGCATCTTGCACCAAAAGACAACACCCACTTTCCCAGCTGGAAGGCAAGCACAGCTGCGATCTGCAGAAGGTCTCTCTTCGTGACTATTCTTAGAGTGGCGGGCGCGCCGGAAAAACATGGTATGTTCCCTCCTTGATCCTGTTGTTTGTCTGCGACAATGAATGCACGATCCTGTGGTAACACTTTGAGTGCATTCTACTCTTTTTAGCCCACATCGCGCATCCTTCCACTAGAACGGATCTTGACGCCATGTACCATTGTGTGTCGCCTTCGGAACAGCATCATGAGTACCTAAATGTCGCCTCAGCGTCACAAGGTTACTTGTGTGTCGCGGCCTAGCCGAACGGTGGGCAGCCTGCTCCCGATATCACATCTGATGGGCCACACACCCTCGGAGGACACAGCCATCTCAGTGGCGGGTAGTTTGCGACAACTCTGATTTCATGCACATCGATCTGCTCGCCATCCCGAGGGCTCTCATGGTGGCTCACGACGCCTGGAAGCAACATGAGCAACGCATTTGCCTGGCGGAGTGGTGCCAGATATGTCGTCACCGGTGCCACGGCTGGTCATGCTGCCAGCTTTGTGTATCTTCTGATACTGGTTTCCTCCCACATGGCCCTGCTGGACACAGAATTATACACAGGATATCTCAAAGCTAGGGCTGGTTGACCCGTGAAAACAGATCGTACCGTGTACAGTCCCGGTCGGCCTATAAGTATGCAGTTCCAGAAATGCTAAAAAGCAGGCCCAGGTGTAAATGTGGTAGGTAGACTGCGAAGGGAGAGTTTTACCAAGCTTCCGATGGGTGATCACAGGGCACCGGGAAAAACGTCACCTCTTATCTCCTCGGCTCTGGTCCACCCACCCACCCTTTTGAGTGCTACCATAGTATGTACTGTACTTGGAGGGCCCACCAAAGACGGCTTCCAAATAACTCCTCCGCACCGCCAACCAAGCGGCCCTATCCGCCGGTTCGTTCGGTTCCAGGGGTCGAGACTCGTGTCAACGACATGTTCGAGGCCTTCTTCCTTCTTGGCGAAAGGCTTGACCAGCTGCTCCGAACCATCAGCCCACGCGTCATGCATGGCGCAAGAACATATGGCGAATGCCATGCCTTCAGTCACAAGTGCCGGTACGGCCCTATGCCAAGGGAGATCAGGGGTATCTTGCAAACTGAGCACTGCTGAGCCAGGGTCGCAAAGCCGGCAAGGCCCCCACACTCCCCCAAAAATCGCCAGATATTATGCAAGCTTATTATGTCACCGCTGCAACCCCACAGCCTGTCTGGTCGGAAAACCTGTTGTTGATGATGACTTTGTCGTTCATATTGGTGGCCTCGAACGCGATCACAATCTCGCAGATAACGGGACGTCTACCGTGCTCGTCACGTCGAACATCGGGTCAGCCGCACACAGCCATGGCGTGTGTCGCAACGGCCAATACGGCACCACAGACCACAGACAGGTGGCTTATTGTCTCACCACGACGCCATAGCGGTGCATAGCTCGTCCGAACCGATCATGACGTTCCCTCTGACTCCTGCTCAAGAAGAAGCGGCAGGCAAATGGTGATGGTCAAGTGGTTCCTTTGTGCTTTTGAGTCTTGCTTGTCAGGAGGATGTCATCCGACGTTGACGGCAGTCGTCGCGGCTCCTGTCAGCATGACTTGCATACCAAGCCCTCCCTCCCCACGCAACTACCGAGCGCAAACGATCCCTGAAGTTCAGTCAGCACTCAAAAACAAGGAGACCTTGTGCTCTTTTGAAGGTGTCTTCTTCCCGGAATCAGAGACGAGGCAGGCATTCGAGCAGTTGTCCATGGTTGGTATTATATGCCGACAAACACGATGAGGCGTCTCTCTTACTCATGAACATACACGTTCACAAAGTGACTGATATTATATGAACAGTGTACAGGTTCAAGTGATTGCTTTTTTCTGCTCGTGCCTCACCGACTCAACGTCTAGCTAATCCCAATCCGTACAAATCAGATCAAGAGAACAGTGGAGAACACCAGAGGCCATTTATGAGCCAACATTCTGGTCGACAAAATCCAGGATGGTGCTGAACGTATAAGGATGGGAGTATTCCTGGACAACATTTGTCAGCACCACACCCCAGATGGAAAGGTTTAACATCCGAGGACATACCAGGTTCAGACCATGGCCTGCCTCGCCGACGACTACAGCCGTGAAGTTGGCCGTGTTTGGGAATTCAGCACGGGACATCTCCAGGAGATTCGGAATGCTCGCATTGGTGGTGACTCTGCAGTCGCCTCCGCAGAACGGAATATCACGGCCTACCCCAATAAATGTCAGCATTACTCATGGTGTGAAAGCTCAGCGAGCGGAAGATCCTGAGAAAATTCACATCGAGGAGCACCCACCTCCAGTGATGATCAAGACTGGTGCCCTGGTCGGGTTCATCGATGATGTCTGCGCGCCGATCGTGAGGAGCTCCCCTGGGGTGACTGGCTCCCCGGTGGTATACGCCAGGTTCAGCAGCTCCGGGTCGAACGAACCAGGCGCGAAGAAGTTGGTCTGGACGCCAGAGATGTCGCCGGCGGCAAAGTAGCCAACCGGGTAACTCGACAAGGCCGGGACCGTCGTGGCCAGGACGAAGTTTCCGCCAAGGTTGAAGTAGGGCACGAACTCGCCTACCTGGGTGAAGCCGGTGAGCACCAGCCCGTCGCTGGCGTGCGGGTAGAGCACGGTCAGGGAGTAGCTCTGGATGCTGCCGAACGAGTGGCCCACGTGGACGACCTTGTCGAAGCCGCAGTCGACCCCCTCGATGGAGCCCGCCCGGAGCCGCTTGGTGAGCTGGTGCAGCGCGGCGATCTCGAGCGACGACTGGATCTCGTTGACGGGCTCGCCGCGCGAGGACATGCCGATGCCGAGGCGGTCCCACGAGAACGTGCTGTACCCGGCTGCGTTGGCCTGCGCCGCGTAGCTATAGTTGTAGCCGTTTACTGACAGGTCCCAGTACGAGCGGTCGAAGCCGATGCCGTGCGTCAGCAGCTGGACGGTGCCCGAGGGCCCGTCATCGGGCTCGCAGTATGTCGCCGCGATGGTATAGCGGCCGCCGACGTTTGCATAGCCCGTCAGCAGCTCGTCGGTGAAGTTGTGGCCGTTCTGCGTGTTGTCGAGGACAAAGTTGGTCACGTCGATGTTGTTCTGAGGCATCGTGAGTTTGAACACGGCGTTCCGGGCCCTGACGTGGATGGGGACTCTGAGGTTGGTGCACTGCCTTGCCGCTGCGAGGGCAGCAAGCCCGAGGGCACTGATCAGGCAAGATGACGAACGCATAGTGCTGCTTCAAAGTCTCTAAACTGACCCTCTTATTGCTGAGTTACCGTGAAGTTATCTACGGGACGTGTTAGAAAAGGCATCCTCACAGGGACACGCTGCGGCAAGTCTCCATGAAACAGAGGATATTATATGCTTCTGCGTCTACAAGGCGAGCAGTGACTGCTGGTGTGTGAATACACGGTCATTGGCAGGTCAATGACAAAGACGTCCTTATTTCCCGTCCAAGACAGTATTTGACATCAACTCAACCTCGCTTTCACGACAACGAACTAGATTTATTTGCTAGCCTTGAGCCGGAAGCTTGCACAGTACTTCATGGGATCTCTCTATCCGGAGCCCTCAACCCACAACAAGGTCAAGTGCTGAGTCCATGGAGGTGGAGTATAGTGATTCCGACCACTCACATAATGTCAAAGCACGAATTCCTCCCCTCTCCAACCCATCTTGCCATGGCGGAATCAGTTGGTTCCGAGCGTGGCCTCGAAGATGTTTTGCGCGGGGAGAGCATGAAGGGTAGCCGAAGGACGTGATGCATATTTCAAATTAGGATCACCTCCCGCCATTTCCAGAGGTGAGCAACTACAGACCATCAAGGCACGACGTTCTTCGGGCCTGGGACTAACACGATGGGTGTTACTGAAAGTACAAGAGCTAAGAGCCCGGAAGATACGCCCGTGGCAGCCACGCGGTGCCGATCGCAGCGGCAGGAGACTAAAAGTTGTGGCCAAGAAGTGCACAGTAGTAGTATAAGTAAGCAGTGGATGGCATTTTAAGCTGTCCGAATTGACGGTCTCCTAGGAGAAAGCAGAAAGTGTACATTAGGGGTGATGACTCGGTGCAGTCTACGAGCCGTACATTCACCTCTAATGTTCCCATCGACCGAGGCCAGAAACCGTCATACAGTCGTATGTAGAGGATGTGTCGACTGGAGTCTGAGGACCAGCTGTTATGGTCTAGACTGGACGACCCGAGATACCCCAGTACATGCTTTGTTCCGCTTCCTAGCAGCGATCGAGGCGTTGACCTCTCGTGCAGCCGCGTACGTTTTCCCCTTTGCCCTTTGTCCGTTGCACTGACGACTTCATAAAGTACTGGTCTTGAGGTTTGGCAGTCAAAAACCCTCAAAAGGGCTGAACTTTGGAGGACCGTGGCTTCGTGGCAACAAAGCCTTGACAAACTCAGCAAAGAGACCGGTCCAAGTGCCCCTTCACAACCATGAAATAACCCTTGGACTGCAGTACGCCCCAGCCCTGCAGCGAGGCGTGTCGAATGGGAGCACAAGCGTGCCCTACCAGGGCTTTCGCGCCTGCGTGCTTAAATGTTAAGCCGACCTTCCCCCTGACTGTCCAGTCAAGGCCTGGAGAGCCGAATCCGACCACAGACGAATCCCCTCAGCCCATTGCTCAGCCACACAGGCTCGCCGTCGACCAGGTCCGAAGCCTTGACGTCCTCAAGCTCGACAATTTTCGCCTCGAGAGCCCACCGCCTCGTGGTGCCGTTCTGCCCACCGCATCCTCCCCAGACCTCGTCCTTGCGGGTCCAAGAGACAGGCGGCGTAACCCACCGGCCTCCCTCCAAAGGTACGGCGTCGTCAGGCTGCCCTCCATGACCAGGCCAGTCTCCTTGTTGACGAGGAGGACCTCCTTTGTCGCGTCAGTAGGTATGATGCCGGCGCGCTCGCGGGCCTGGTCGTACATCTCGCGCCTGGTGGTCTTGAAGTGGGTGAACTCGGACTGCGGCGTGGAGTCGTTGTCGACGTAGACGTCGTAGACAGGGGCGAGGTCCAACGGGCCCAGCTCCCAGCCCTTCATCCGGTCAGGGTCGTCGTCTGGAGCAGGAAGTGACGCGGGGAAGAGATTGCTCAGACATGTGTTTGGGGCAGTTTTGCACTCCAGATCCAGGTCGCCGTCCTCAGAGAGAAGCAGTTTGACCCGCAGCGGTGGCTCCCATTTATACCAAAGCCGATCATGGTGGAGGGTTTGCCTCAGGAAGACGAACAGTTCAAATAGCCCCTTGTGCCCCTCGAGGGTCTTCACCGCCTTGTGCCAGCCCCAGTGCTTAGCTGCACTGAGCAGACGATCGCGGTGGTGGTCCAGCATGTAGAAGGGACAGGGACTCATGCAGTTGTACCCGAAAACATAGTTGGTCTTGTCACTGACCGATTTGATTCGCCAGTCGAAGCGCATGGTGGTGAAGAGGCGAAAGGGTTCAGCCATGGTTGCGAGAGAGAGAGAGAGAGAGGTTTAAGAAGAAGGGGAAGAAGAATGAGAAGACAACTGACGAATGCAAAGTGCCAGGTTTGTGGTTTGGTCCTGGAAAGAATCTCGTGTGGTGGTGGGTTGCAAAGTTATAGGGAAATGCTCCAGGCTTGGTTACAGTAGGATGAGGCTATAAGTAAGGGCCAACCACTGAAAAGCCAGGCGTTCATGGTGTGTCATAGCAGTGCAAACCACTGCCATTCACTGAAGTGGGCCAACTTAGGCAGGGCCTCTTGAAGCATGGCGGGGGACAATGAAGAGTAATAGGCTAAGTCTGCTTCCTCTCCAGCTTTCAGCCAGCAGTCAATGTTCCTCCATCTTGAAACAGAGTGTGGCTTCTCTTTACTTTGTCTTTACTTTCTCTACCTTCAATTCGGGCGTGGGGGCTTTTATCTATTCCCCGTCTTACAGGGTAGACATGGTTCCACGGTCCACCTGGCTGCTGTGGCAGCTCGTTGGCTGATGACCTCACGCCTGGACCGTGCCACTAAGTAAGTAACCGCCCCCCTTCTGCACCCCCGGCTCCAGTCCTGGCGCAAGCGAATTTTTTTGCGCTGGCACATGTACTTGACTTGCTGCACTGCTGCGTACGCGACAGCTAATCTGCACACACCTGCACCGAGGGTGGGAGCTTGCATGATCAAATCGCATCCGTCGTCGCACTTGTTCAATTGCTTTGATAATAACCTTGAGCATCTGCATCTGATCCCTCTCATCCTCATCCCAGCTGCGAGCTCATCTCCCGAATCGGCAGCACGAGTCCCAGCCGTCCTCATTCCTACCGTCCTGCAACGTCAACCAGCCAAGAGAAGAAAAAAACGATAGAAAAAAAGAACCAAACGATATGGCATCGCAACAGCAGGCGCCCGCCTTCCCACCGCCCTCGAGGGGCATCCCCGTGCAGCTTCCCGCAGACTCCTCCGTCTGGGATCGGATATCGACATGGGTCTCTGAGCACAAAGCTGTTGTCTACACCATCGCCGGCGTCACCGTCGCCGTGGCAGCCGGCGGGGTGGTCTACTACTCCACCAACTCGGTGCGTTTCATCCATCTCTGTGTTGAGAGGTGGGAGGCTGATTGTTGTTTTGTTTGTCTCTCTTGTCTTCTAGAAACCCAAGGATGCGACCCCGAAGCTGTCCAAGAAGGAGAGGAGGAAGCGGAAGGAGGCCGAGCGCAAGGCAGAGGCCGAGCGCGATGCCGCAGCGAACGAGTCGTCACCGTCCACATCTCAGAAGGCCAATGGAGGCGACAGCCCCGATGAGATTCCCGAGATCACCGAGCAGACCGTCCAGGCCATGTCGCTCGACGACCGCAAACACTGGGCCGTCAAGCTGAAGGAGGCCGGCAACCACGCCTACGGGTCCAAGGACTTCAACAGGGCTATCGACCTCTACTCTAAGGCCATCCTGTGCAAGCCCGAGGCCGTCTACTACTCTAACCGTGCCGCCTGCTACAACGCTCTCGCTGAGTGGCCCAAGGTCATCGAGGACACCACTGCCGCCATCAACCTGGACCCCGAGTACGTCAAGGCCATGAACCGCCGCGCCAACGCCTACGAGAAGCTCGAGATGTTCTCCGAGTCTCTGCTCGACTACACCGCCAGCTGCATAACCGACGGCTTCAAGAATCCCTCCAGCGCCGAGGCCGTCGAGAGGCTGCTTAAGAAGTTTGCCGAGACCAAGGCCAAGGAGATCATGGCCAACAAGTCCCCCAGGCTGCCGAGCGCGACTTTTGTCGGCAACTACCTGCAGAGCTTCCGACCAAAGGACCGCCCTGAAGGCCTCGAGGCCTCCGTCGAGCACCCGGACGACTCAGGCAAGGGACAGCTGCAAAAGGGACTGCGGGCGATGGAGGCTAAGACAGGCGAGGGCTACGAGGAGGCTGCGGCGGCCTTCGACAGGGCCCTCGAGCTGAACGATCTCGGCCCCTACGAGGCGCTTGCCTACAACATGCGGGGAACTTTTACCTGCCTGCGCGGCAAGCACGAGCAGGCCCTGGCGGACCTCAGCAAGAGCATCGAGCTCGACCCGACCATGACACAGAGCTATATCAAGCGGGCGTCCATGAGCCTCGAACTTGGTAAGGATATAACCTGTCCGATATTGAGAGAGGAGGGGGGAGTGGGAGTGGAAGGAACCGCGCAGCTAATGCAGAATGACAACAGGTGACCCCGAGGCGGCAGTGAAGGACTTCGAGCTGGCCCTGCAGCAAAATGCCGACGACCCCGATATCTACTACCACCGGGCCCAGCTGCACTTTATCCAGGGCGAGTTCCCAGAGGCTGCCAAGGACTATCAGAAGTCGATCGACCTCGACCCCAAGTTCATCTTCTCCCACATCCAGCTCGGAGTGACACAGTACAAGATGGGATCGATCGCCTCTAGTATGGCCACGTTCCGCCGTTGTATGAAGAACTTTGAGAAGATTCCTGATGTGTACAACTACTACGGCGAGCTCCTCCTCGACCAGGGCAAATACTCGGAGGCCATTGAGAAGTTTGAGTCCGCCATCGAGATGGAGAAGCAGGAGAGGCCTACATGCATGAACGTCCTGTCTCTGATTAACAAGGCCCTCGCCATCTTCCAGGAGAAGTCGGACTTTGCCGAGGCCGAGAAGCTCTGCCAAAAGGCTCTGATCAGTAAGCAGAATTCCCCTTCAGAAACATGCCAGATTTCAAGTAGACAAAGAAGAGAAAAAATACTAACACAACCACAGTTGACCCCGAATGTGACATTGCTGTGGCGACGATGGCCCAGCTCCTCCTCCAGCAGGGCAAGGTGACCCAAGCGCTCAAGTATTTTGAGCGCGCCGCCGACCTGGCACGCACCGAAGGCGAGCTTGTCAACGCGCTCTCGTATGCCGAGGCGACGCGCACGCAGATCCAGGTGCAGGAGAAGTACCCCTCGCTGGCGGCTAAGCTCCAGGCGGGCGGACCCGGCGGGCCCGGCCTGAGATAGGGACTTGCACCGGCGTCGGCGGTGTCTGGACCGGGAGGCGGTCCTTCGGCCTTGATGGGCCAGGCTGTTGTATATGGAGGGCTCACTTGCCCTCGTAGTGCAGATGATGTGGGAAGAAGAGATGTTGCACGCTGCCAGGGCGGAGTCACACCAAGTGCAGTAAAGTTGGCTGTGTGTGTGAGTGAGAGAGAGAGCGAGAGAGATCCCTCAGTCAAGAATCGAACGTGGGGCAGGGGCAGTTGCGGCCTCACTGATCGGATCAGAGGAAAGAGAGAGTGTGTGTATGTGTGTGTCTCTGACCCGAGTGTATTGAACGAGAACGGGAAAAGAAAAAAAAAAAAAGGCAAGGCAGACGTACGAGTTTGAGACGATACGATCATTTCTCTTCTTTCCTTCTTCTTTTCGACCATTCGACCGGAGTCCGGCATTCAGGGCGGTGATGATTTGGCTTCCCTTCGGGCTTGTTGGACGGAAACTAAAACGAATAACCTCTTTAATTCTTCATCCCCCTCAATCCCCTCTTTTCACACATTCATCACGGCAGCAGAGGACGGTGGTGGTGGCGAGGATGGAACATAGGAGGGCAGGAAGGAAGTGGTTGCGTACGAGGCAGGAAGAGGGACAAAGAAGAAGAACCACGTACATACACACACACCCAACATACCAAATCAGACCATCCATTCTCATCATCCTGCCTTTTCCACTAAAAAAATTTGAAAGAGTTTGTGACCTTATTTGACATGTCCCAGGTTGATCGCTCACACGTAACGCCCAATGTCGGATCACCACCATCGCGAGGATAACGGCTGCCCAGCACATCTACAAATAAATCCAACCTTGTTTTCTTATATTGGTAGAAATTTTACCCACTGCTGGTGGTACACATCGTCAAGGTGAATGCTCGGGAAATCATCTCACCCGATCTCAAGGCGCGACATCGGCTGTGAGTGTGCGAGGGACTAAGAGAGGGACTCTTCCATTTGAGAGATTAACCAGAAAGGACTACTAATTATTAGAAGTAAAAAAAAGGAAACATTGCATCGTTTCCAGTTCATAAGAGAAGAATAAGAAAAAAAAAGGAACAACAACCGCCTTTCCCATGCCAAAGAAGAATACCCTGCCTGCCTGCCTGCCTGCCTGCCTGCCGTTCACCCTTGTTTGTCCCCTGCTTGTCATATCGTTCATTCTCATCGTTGTGGACCTTTTTTCTTTCACTCAAGAACTTTCTGATCCAGGATATATACAGTAAGACGAATTTTCGAATAGCCATGACAAAGACCTGCTACCGCTTGTTCCCAGAGGTATTGCTGCTCGACGACTTGGCCAGCCCGATGCCCAGGCCGACGCCGAGGGCGATGGCCAGGACGATGAGGAAGACAATCAGGGTGCACCACCACTTGAGCTTACGCCTGCTCCGGGCGTGCTTGGTGGCGACGTCGATCTGCTTGTTGCCCTCCTCCATGTGGGTCATGGCGTTGCCCGTCTGCTCCTCGACCTGCCTGGCGGCCGGCTCCTGCTGGATGACCATGGTGTCCAGGTCCTGGATCAGCTGCACCAGCTCGGTGATGGAGCGCTCGATGTTGAGGAGCTCGAGGTGGCGGGCGCGCACGTTGCCGAGCACGGCCGAGGCCTGGCCGGTGCGGTTGGTCCGGAGCTGTGTGTTGTGAGGGAGTAGCGTTAGCATATATTGATTTAAGAGGAGGAGGAAAGGAAAGACCAACCGCGTTCTGAAAGACACCCTCATCGCCCCAGTCCCTCTCGGCCGCCTTGCGCACCTCCTCATCCGGCGCATCCGGGTTCACAATCCTGTACTGCCGCGAGATCTGCTCGCGGTACCGCTCCCGGTACGCCTGCTCCTCCTGGATGTAGCCCTGCAGCTCCTTCTGGAAGTCACCGTTGAGCGCCTCCCACTGGCGCTTCTTGAGCCCGGCGCTGCCCTGGCCGGCGGGGGTGCGCTCGACGTCAGCCTTGAGGGCGCGCACCTGGTCGCGGATCGAGGCCGTCTTGCGCTGCGTGGTGGCGGCGAGGTCGTCGACGCGGCGCTGGGCCGAGGCGGTGGTGTCGCTGCTGTCGTCGGTGCCGGCGAGGGCGAGCTGGTGCAGCTGGCCGATGCGCTGGACGTCGGCGGTCAGGGAGCGGATCTCGTTGCGCACGTGTGAGACGCGGGAGAGGAACTCCTGCTGGGAGAGGACGTCGCCGCCTGGGGTGGTGTCCTGGGCGGGGAATCCGTAGGGGTTCGCCTGCTCTGGCTGCGGGGAGGAGAAGTGTTGCATTTCATGTTGTTCCTGCATGGGACGAAGGGTGAAACGGTCAGCTATTTTAAATTTCCTTGCCTCCTGCAGGACCCTTCTTGGGTGATTTTATTCGTTTGCTGCTGTTTTTCTTTTTCTTTCTGGTCTCCTGCAAGACTGCGCAGGGCTAAGCCGGCAGGGAGGGACGACGCAGGGAGAGAGGGGGATAGAAGAGACATACTGGGCTCCCGTAAGGGTTTCCATAGGGAGGAGTGCTGTAGCCCTCTTGTGGCTGCGAGGAGCCATACGGGTTCCCGGAGTACTGACTATACGACATGTTGATGTTGGATGGTGGTGATGAGAACGGGACCGGATGCTCCGGACAGAGAGCAGGAGAGGGGAGAGGAGGTCTCGTCAATTGATGTTCCCACAGCGCATGCTAGTCAATCTGCCAATATCTTGAGCCTTCTCAGTCCGGTATCATCCGCTGCCGTTCATGTGAATGCAGGGAGGGGCGGGGAGGGAGAGTGTGTGTATTAGAGTCAAGAGTAAGAGTAAGAGAGACAGAAGGAGAATCAAGGGTCAGGATTGCGTATAAATAGGAAGAATTGTAGATGAATAATTGGAAGTTTAGCACAGAAGCAGCGGCAGCGACGTCTGTGAAGGGAAAACGAAGGCCGAAGGGGAAATACTACTAAATTATTACATTAGTACTTGTGATTACTTGTTGAAGATGCGAATCACCACTAAACAAAACCACTACTGCGTACTTCATAGTATGCCTGCACCCAGCAAAAAGTTGGGGCAGGAGCAGGAGGAGCAGTACTAAGTAGCAGTAAGCAGCAGGTGCAACCAGCCAGCCGGACCGAACGGCCGTCCCCGTAACAGTGGTACTAACTACTAAGTACTTAAGTACGGACCTATAGTGCTAAGTACGCACTCAATGTACATTGCAGCCTAGCAAAAGACCTTGATCCCAGCCAAGACCGTTGAAGACCCTCGGAAACGAAAGCGAAAAAAATAAAATAAAAATGCGCAGTAGAGTCAAGACGAACCCCTCTGTAGGCTTCCGCGTCCGAACTGCTGCTGTAAGTAGTAGCATAGTACATCGTCCAGTTGTATGTACCATACTTTGCATGTGTGGGACCCGACCCTGGTTCGTATGACGTTTAAGCTTGTTCCCCCTTCCTCCCACACTCCCAGTGGCCAACCACAGTGGTGGTGACGGTGGTGGGGTGATCCCACCAGACGAAAACAGCGGAGAAGGACTGCCACCCTTGCTGGCCACGCTTTGCTTCATTCTGAACTGTGGGGGCGAATATGGAGTATCCTGCATACGTAGTAAAGTGAAAGAGAGCATGAGCGACAGAACCTGCTCTTCCCTGGACACTGCAAAGAGACCAGGATGAGAAGGATGAGAGATATATTGATTAATTTAAGAAGAGAAAAAAATCAAAGTGAGAGGATGAGAGAGAAAACGACAGCTACGAAGACCTACGTAGGACAGGAGCGGTGAGAAACAAGAGGAACATCATGGCATCTATGGCGTACAGGCGGGGGATGCGAAAATAAGCTTTACAGGGACAACTCTTAGCTAGTTAGTATGGGCAGTGATGCGCCCTTCAGTGCTAGGTGAACCCAGCCCAGTGGAACGCCTGGCGCTGTCAGAGGCACAGTAACACTCACTATCTCGAGGCAAGCAATGATATTCATCAACTGGCACTTTTGGTTTGATACGAGGTTGTTCTTTTTCTTTTTAGATCAGACCCCCTCTCTCTAAATTCCTAGGTCCAAAATCACCCCAGCGGCGATCTTGGATGGGTCGATCCGCAGCTGCTGACAGCCGCAGTCGTCGTCACTGATGAGGCTTTGCAGGCGCCTCTCAGCTGTGATGGATTGCATGCGCCCCCGTCCGCACCACTAGTCTTGACCAATCCCGAACCATTATGATGGCAGGACCTGCGCATATGAGACCATGGTTGCCAAATTTATATCGAGACATCGGACTCTTGGTTGCCCGCCGAAAGATTGCAGATTTTGCTAGCCAGCTACTGTCGATTGTCTCGTCCAGCACTATGCGGACATAGAAGCGAGAGTACTCGGGTATCGTTCCATTTTGGCTGACGCACGTCATCTTCTTCCTATTCTCCATCCCTCAAGCCACCCCTTCTCTCTGCGAGCGTGACATGCAAGGCTCAGTGATGAACAGGCTTCTCAAACTGTATCTGTTTCGACGTCGAAATCTAGAAACAGCTTGTCACAGTGGCAGATGCTCCTCGTGCACCACCTAGTCATCCACGTCACATCTCGATCCATGACATGGTAGGCCGTTCGTAGATGCTGTATCCCAGGGTATCTCTGGAGTACAAGGTGTGGACAGCAAGGGTTCTGCCATGACCAAGATACCCCGTCGCAGGAACGCGGCGCTGTAGCATCTCGTGTCTAACTCGCTGGACCCCAAAATTGCCCGCAGAGGTTGTCCCTTTCCCCCAGAAAGATTTGGTGAGAAACGCTGGGCGTGCCCCTGATTCTTTTATTGACCACAATCTTCGTCCGGGCAATGATTCCGCCCTGGATGATCATCCGCTCAGAGATAATTCTTCTTCTTGCTGGTACGTGTGTACTGGTTGAGGTGCCACTCGACATCACCATCCTTATTGTCCAGTGATCCGCCTCGTATCTCGAAGGGTCGCAGGCTCATCCTCGGCCCGACCTCGCTGAGCTCGCAGGAATCATAAGAGGTTCGGACGAAGACATGGTGCCTGACCTCGATGATGTCGTCAACATTCTTGAAAGTGACAATCCTGCCGCTCTTCGGCTTGGTAGTCATCGGTGGCAGCGGAGGGAACAGGTGCTTGAGGACCTTGACGATCCTCTGGCCTACTGGCGTGGTGAAGCCCTGTAGTCATTCTGGTCAGCAACTGCTCGCAAGGCAACCAGGAGGATCAGGTACTAACCTCGAAGATGAGGTGTGGGTAGCTCTCCGAGACGGTACCACGAAGGCTGTTGGGTATATCCTGTCTCAGGACGACATTGTGTAGAGAGAATGAGACCGTGGGCCCATGAGGCAGGTGGGACACTGTCATGGCCGTCGGTGTTCCTCGATGCTCATGCAGCAGTACGACGTCGGACAGGCCTCTGCTGTTGCAAGAGCGCACAAGCTCTGGCAAGATAGTATTGCCTCGATTCAGCCGGATCGCCGTAGGCATCAGCAGTCTTATTTCCTTCGAGAAAGCGGCGAGTCTGCTCGAGGGGGATCGGGAGGTAGTCACGAGGACGCGAGGGTCGACGACGCCGGAAAGCGCGGCATCTGTTGTCTGGTCTGTCAGCGAAGGGATCGGTGGAGTTGTAGCGCAAGGCTCAGCCATATATCAACAACCAGAGGCTCAGATACTGATCCATGACCAGTTCTCGCAACATCTGCCAGCCTCTGCTTGATGCGATGACGATGGTCTCTAAGAGAGAGAGAGAGAGAGAGAGAGAGAGAGAGAGAGAGAGAGAGAGCCGTAAAGCGAGATAGAGAGAGACGGTGCGGGTGGTACGTACACTCGTCGTCAAGATCGAGTTGATCCTTGATGTCTGCACTCGTCTCATCGTACGCCAGATCTTTCCTCAGCTGTTCATCGTTTGCAATGGCTCGGTCCAAAGGTTTGCCGGTCGCCAGAGACTCCCTTAACTTAGCCCGTTTCTCACTGATCTCGGCATCGCGTAGGAGGAGGGCTCTCCGGTAGAGGTAGTCTCTTCTTTGTCTGTTTTGCCTGCGCTGATCACGGAGAAGGTGTCAGTATCTGAAAGCTGATTCTGAGTGCCAAGTGTACTCTACTCACAATCATCTTTGGTCCTTGGGATTATTGCTATGGTTGGTACAGGTAGTGAAGGTGTAATCCATGGATGGCACTGGCTCAAACCTAAGTCCAAGGCGATAAGGGACTTTTTTTCTCTTATCGCCCTCATCCTCCTGGGCAGGCAAGCAGGCAGGCAGGTTTGGTGAGTGCAGCACTGCAGGACAGGCCTTGGCGCGCTAAAAGTGGGGAAACACAGTGCCAACACGCCTGTAAGTCATCGGCATGCAAGCATTCAGCACCTCACTCTTTTCTCTGGGGTTGCTGAAAGTCCATCCACCAAATAAATCCGACTCTGAACAACCCGACACCAGTCACCACCCACAGGCCCAAGATTCAACCCACACTCCGCCACCCACAATCTTCACCTGGGGAGGACTGTTCTCAAGTGCCAGCTAGGATGTGATCACTGATACAGACTGCCACTACCTACTTTACCTCGACCCTCCAAGTGAAAGCTGCAACAGCTTCATCATCTTAAGATTGCGCGCAGGGTAGGTTGTGCTACCCCTCCTCCCTCCTCCCCCCCCCCATTCCCCTCCTTTACCACCCTGCCCAAGCTTGCTCCTACTGCTACCTCTGATTTGCCCTTCTGCCTCTGTACAAAAATAACAACAACAAGCTGACTCTACCTCAGCAACTGCCTGCTACAGTTTCCGATTTCGAGACAACAACAAGAGCATCCTACATCATGGATGCTGCCTTCAACCATGTTGGCAACCACCTAATCTCCGACTCTGCCGACACCATCAAGGCTGGTGGCTCCGATGACCTGTCCACTATCGACCCTGACGAGAGCCTGCTCTACGGAAAGTCTGGCGGTCGCAGGGGGACTGGGAACGGCCGCCGCCGGACCGACGACGACGATGGCGAGACCGAGCTGGGCGACGATGACGACGACGAGAGCCTGGCGAGCGTTCCCGTCACCGCGATGAAGGGCGTGCGGCTCACAGACAACGAGGACGACAAGGATCTTCCCGCCCATGCCTGCGCCTACTGCGGCATCCACTCCCCGGCATCTGTCGTCAAGTGCCTGTCCTGCAGCAAGTGGTTCTGCAGCGGCCGCGGGGGCACCAACAGCTCGCACATCGTGAACCACCTCGTCCGTGCTCGGCACAAGGAGGTCCAGCTACACCCACAGTCCGCTATGCAGGACACCATCCTGGAGTGCTACAACTGCGGAACCCGCAACGTCTTTATGCTGGGCTTTATCCCCGCCAAGTCCGACACCGTGGTCGTGCTCCTCTGCCGTCAGCCCTGCGCCGCCAGTACATCTGCCAAGGATATGAGCTGGGACGTGTCGCGCTGGCAGCCTCTGATCGAGTCGCGCTCCTTCTTGGACTGGCTGGTCCCTCCCCGTCGGACGCCGAACAGCTGCGCGCTCGCCAGCTCAACCCGCCCACCATTGCCAAGCTCGAGGAGATGTGGAAGGAGGACGCCAACGCCACCGTCGCCGACCTGGAGAAGGCCGCCAACGTCGACGATGATCCTCACCCTGTCCTCCTTCAGTACGACGACCCTTACCACTATCAGAACATCTTTGGTCCCCTCGTCAAGATGGAGTCCGACTACGACAAGAAGCTGAAGGAGGCTCAGGGAGAAGACGGTCTGGTTGTGAGCTGGACCGTGGGTCTCAACGGCAAGCACATGGCGAGCTTCATCCTGCCCAAGATGGAGTCGGGCGATGTCAAGCTCGCGGTCGGCGACGAGATGCGTCTCAAGTACAAGGGCGAGCTCCGTCCTCCCTGGGAGGGGGTCGGCTATGTCATCAAGATCCCCAACAACCAGAGCGACGAGGTGACCCTGGAGCTTCGCAAGACCGGCAGCGAGAAGTCTGTCCCGACCGACTGCACCCACAACTTTTCCGCCGAGTACGTCTGGAAGGCCACCTCTTACGACCGCATGCAGCTTGCCATGAAGACTTTTGCCCTCGACGAGAAGAGCGTGTCTGGTTTCTTGTTCCACAAGCTGCTTGGCCACGAAGTGCAAGTCGCGCCGACGAGGCCCCAGATGCCGAGGAAGTTCACTGCACCGAACCTGCCAGATTTAAACAACAGCCAGATCAATGCCATCAAGGCCGTCCTCTCTTCGCCTCTGAGTCTGATCCAGGGCCCTCCCGGCACGGGCAAGACCGTCACTTCGGCCACCATCATCTATCACCTCGCCACGATGAGCAGCGGTCAGGTGCTCGTCTGTGCCCCGTCCAACGTCGCTGTGGACCAGCTCTGTGAGCGCATCGACCGCACCGGCCTCAAGGTCGTCCGCCTGACTGCCAAGTCTCGTGAGGATGTAGAATCCTCTGTCAAGTTCCTCGCCCTGCACGAGCAGGTGCGCCAGCTGGCCGAGGACATGAACTCGGAGCTGGGCAAGCTCACCACGCTCAAGAACGAATACGGCGAGCTGAAGAGCCACGACGAGAAGAAGTTCAAGCAGCTCACCAAGGCCGCCGAGCGGGAGATCCTGAGCAATGCCGACGTTGTCTGCTGCACCTGCGTTGGTGCAGGCGACCCCCGCATCCTCAAGATGCAGTTCCGAAGCGTGCTGATCGACGAGTCGACGCAGTCAGCTGAACCAGAGTGTATGATCCCTCTTGTTCTCGGCTGCAAGCAGGTCGTTCTGGTCGGTGACCATAAGCAGCTTGGCCCCGTGATCATGAACAAGAAGGCTGCCAAGGCAGGTCTGAACCAATCCCTCTTTGAGCGGCTGGTGAAGCTCCAGCACGTCCCCATCCGTCTCAACGTCCAGTACCGAATGCACCCCTGTCTTTCGGAGTTCCCTTCCAACATGTTCTACGAGGGCTCGCTTCAGAACGGCGTCACAATCCAGGAACGTCTTCGTAAGGACGTCGACTTCCCGTGGCCGGTCGCTGAGACTCCCATGATGTTTTGGTCGAACTTGGGCAACGAAGAGATTTCCGCATCCGGCACGTCGTACCTCAACCGCACCGAGGCCTCGAACGTCGAGAAGGTCGTGACCCGGTTCCTGAAGGCTGGTGTCAAGCCTCTCGATATCGGTGTCATCACACCGTACGAGGGTCAGCGCAGCTACATTGTGAGCACTCTCCAGACGACTGGCACTTTCAAGAAGGAGAGCTACAAGGAGGTCGAGGTTGCCTCTGTCGACGCCTTCCAGGGTCGTGAAAAGGACTTCATTGTCCTCTCTTGCGTCCGCTCCAACGACACGCAGGGCATTGGTTTCCTTTCCGATCCTCGCCGCCTCAACGTCGCACTCACCCGGGCAAAGTATGGTCTGGTCATCATCGGAAACCCAAAGGTCCTCTCCAAGCACGATCTTTGGCACCACCTGCTGGTGCACTTCAAGGACGGCAAGTGCCTCGTGGAGGGTCCTCTCACGAATCTCCAGACCTCTCTGCTGCAGTTCAGTCGGCCCAAGACGGCGTACCGGCAGCCGCGCTCTGGCCCCGCTGGACAGCAAACCACAGGCTATACGAACGGCCGCTATGGCGGTACGAACGGATCCACCCGCGACTTCGACTCGCAGTCCATGCTCTCGTACGTTCCGGACGACGTCTCCTCGATTCACAGCTCCGCTCTGGGAGGTGCTGGCCTGAACTCGGCCTATCCTCACATGTTCTCGAGCTTCAGCCCCGACGCGTGGCCCGGCCTGCCTGGCGTCAACGCGCCCGGTCGATCGAATGGAAGGGGCCGAGGCCGAGCTACCGAGAGTGTGGCAGGCGAGAGCGTCGCCAACTCTGAGTTCACTGATGCCAGCGCCAGTGTGATCGGCGGCAAGGGCATTGGCCAGGGTGGCGCCAGCCTCGGGTCAGGCTTGCAGGATGCCATGGGTTTCTCCCGTCCCACATCCTACAGCCAGAGCGATCGCCTCCGCCAGTACGTCGAGGGCATGAGTGGTGGCCGCATGGGACCGAGCAACGGATACCTGCGCAGGGATGACGACGAGAAGAGCATCAGCACTGCCTTCCACAGCCAGATCGGCGGACCTGGATTTGACGGAATTTGATTTGCTTGACAAACATCGCGAATGACTCTTTCTCAAAAAGTTATTTGCCACAACCTTCACTGCCTGTCCCGAGGCACGGTCTCATCACACCATCCAGCCTCCCGTCGCCCAGCATAAGGGAGAGAGAGCAGCACTTGCTCTGCGATCGGACCGGGTCATGTCACAGTCAACTGTGCGGAACAAGAGAACGAGCAGGCAGCTCGCCAAGCACCATAGTCATACGAGGCATGGCCAGTTTGGATGGTTTAACACCTCATGCTCCACAGTCGAATCCGCCACCAGTTCACGATGACCAGACGGGAGAGTACGGAACCCGGTAGGATCGCTCGTCCGTGTCATGCAACTCGAAGACAAAAATCGACGGGGACAATCTCTCAGTGTTGGCTATCTAGTTCATGCATGCCTGGAGGCTGGCGGGCAAAGGGTCGCCACGGAATAGGTCTGCGGGCGGGGGTGTTGGGATTGGAGGAGAAGAAGAAGACTCAGGAACCATCATCTACCTGTTCTCTGCTGAGTACAAAGGTGGTTGTCATGGCCGGTTCGATCTACATGGTTGGTGTCGGGCTTTCTTGAGTCGAGGGATTTGCATATTCCATACTCACAGTTTAGTCGTCGGCATGGACATCTTCTTGTGTCCAACATGAGTTTCAAAGCCAATCCGCACGTTTTGTGGGACAACGCACCGGTGGGAGATATGGATTTAGGAGGGGAGGAGACCAAAAATGCAGCAGTAACAGTTCACTCGTTAGTTTATTCGCTTCGGCAATAGTCACTCATTTTGATCGTATTTACTGTCCCTAGTGATGCAGTATTGGGTTGCAGTAGTGCTCGACATTTTACGTGAGGGATCGAGACTATGATGTCGAAAATGTCTTGGGATAATGTCAGCGGCGAGAAAGAGCTACGTACACGACTTGGCTCGTTCTCACCAGCTGCCATCCTGGTTCGTCTCTCACGCAGCCGTGAGACTCTGAAAGACTTCACATATCCAGGCTACTAAGCGAAGGAGAGGCGATATCATATACTCTGGTCTATGATGTGAGCATCACCTTTTGCTTCCTGGTGCTCTGACTATCATTTCTCCAGTCATCCATCCCTGGCCTCTCCTATCTACATACGCCCAAGACTCCCGCTCCGTAAATGCTGCCACGGGCACCACTCGACTGGTCACTCCTAACTAGACAGCAAGCTCGACACACTCATCACAGAAGGCGAAGCTATCGGCCTTCTCATCGTCAGGGTCGCGGGCGAAGTGGACCGCGTGGTTCCTCTCGACCACGAGCCAGGGGCCGATGACCATGTGCTCGTGGATGCAGGCGCTGGTGGTCTTGAGATAGATTGTCTTGCCTGCCTCGAAGGTGGTGTAGGGCTGTTCCTGTGAAGGACAAGGTCATTAGTTGGGTTGAAGGTGTATGTGTTGAAATATGTTGGGGAAGGGTATGAGAGTTGGGTAGGATTTGGCTCGTTGTAAGGTAGATATCATATTGATGATTCGTAGAATTGCATGAGGAGTGAAAGTATGAAATGCTTCAGCAGTTGGCTGGAATGAAAAACTCACTGTCATATTGGCGGCCTTCTGAGCCATCTCATCCTCGTGTCTGGCAGAAGAATCCGTGCCTGTGTGTGTGCTCATGTACTGTGCATAATATTAGCCTTTAATTATTGCCAAACAGTAATCCAACGGACCGATTGGGATACACACGTTACCCATGTTGTTGATGCAGTAGTGTAGTGAACCGTATGAGAATCTATCGCTCGTATTGGTGGTGACTGTAATAAAATGATAGCAGGCTTGAGAATGGGTTTGGCATCCATAGTTGGTTTTTCAAGGTTGACAATAATTATATGTTTCATATTGATCTTATAGAAATGTCTGGATGCTCAATTTCCATTTATTGAGGTCTAGATCAGAGCCCTGAGAGTGAAGAGGTTCTGTCTGGAGTCTTTCTCGCTGTGAATTGTTTCCCCACAATATCTTGTAAAGCATTGTTTAGCTAGAGCCAGCAGTGACTTCACTTCTGTTTCTTGTAGGTATCCAGAGCTGTTCACTCCAGGAGCACATTCATAGCCTATAACCTCATTCTATTCAGTGAAGAATTGATGTTGCATTCTTTGCTCATATCTCAGTAATTATTGGATTTATTATTGTGAGATGTCTGCAGCATGGATTTGGGACAATACCATTGACCTCAAAGACAAGGGATGGCATTTTTGCTGAGAGCTACCCTTAATAAAACAAGAGAAGTTGCATCATTCTTTTCCATATACACCATTGAATAGTCTAGAGTAATAACCATGGAAATTGCTAGTAAATATTTATTCCCTCACTATAATTATTTATCAGATGTATGTAGCAGTACCTAAGTAATAGGTGAATTTGAAACTGCATTCTTGAAATCTCTATAAGCAAAACCCAGAGGTTCTTCATATCTATAGATGCTTTATTAATTAATTAGTTCTTGAGATCATAAAATAGCAATTATGTTGTATTAGCTTAATAGTTCAGTTTATAGGGTGACTGGACAACATACAAGTGCTGTTCAATCATCTAGATTCTACTCAGATCCTTGCGAGAAAACATCAAATGTTATATTTTGGATTTCCCCATCTGTTTACATACACTTCGCTACTATGCCGGGCTGTATACACTGTTATTATTCTGTTCTAGCTGCACAGGCCTCAGACCACAATTAATTATGGGCAGAGATCTGCAGAAGCAGAGATTTGAGAATTTACTGTACGCAATTGTACTGCGGCCAATGTCCTCTGGGGCCAAGTTCGCGTTTTCGGGTGTGGACTAGGCACAGTCCAGCAAAGGTCAGACTGAGGTGTTTCAATGATGAATATGAGCCTCAAAGAGCAGACCTCACTTGGAACCCACTCGGTGCTATTCTCCCTGCTTTCAACATTGAAGGCATGTAGCAGACCTTTGAAGTATCAGGAGGCCAGAGCCAACACTTGAGGTCTGCATAACAAAGATGGGGAATGTGCAGGATTGGGAATTGGAGTAAATATCAATAAACTAGGTTATGCGCACATAACGTTTCAATTCTCTTCAACTTTCCTTTTGGGGATACAAAGGCAGGGCATGTTGTGTGGGCCAGTCACCACTTCCTTTTGAGCTACTAATTATAGCATCCATGGATCAGGAGAGAGCTGTGATGGCCCTTTTTCATTCGCATTATATGCAAAATCTTAGTACAGTGGGTGCTGACAGGACAGGAGCAAACTTCCAGGATCTACCACGCCTGATTGTATACTTGCTAATGTGCCCCCTGATCAGAGGGAAGTTCCTCCTCATCAATAAACAACCACGACAACAAATTAGCCATCCATTTTTGCTGCATGTGGTAACACCATCTTCAAGCCCTAGACATAATATACTTTCGTGGACCCTTGGTTCCATCTTACTGCATCTTCAAGCACAAATCAATCTTCTTGTCACCCGGAATCCGTAATACTCCAGGCGGAATCCCTCTGATGTCCGGACTATCACAATCAATAGTACAAGCCACATTGGCTCATCCTTACTTGAGTATCCACTGGTATTGCGTGTTGCCTCAAGTCAATGGCGACGACTGCCAAAATCCTGGCAAATAGTCTCGCTTTACACCTTGTCACCCTGTAATTCACACAATCTCTGCCCAAAGTGTGCCTACACCCCAGCAATTGGTAAGCCGGGAACAAGCCGCAAAATCATTCTATACGCCGGCCCCACCCCCAAATGAAGCTATACTGATATATTGTACTCATGTGCAGGGAAAGGCAGCTGACCATTCATCAGTGCTATAGAGGTAAGCAACTCAGATAAAGCTGCTGGGAGGTGGGTGCTCTTCCTCCCTGTCGACCGCACCGTCCAGCGAAGCTAATCTCGGTGATAGTCAAGCCTGAGCACACAAATCATTCAACTCTCAGAGCAGAACTAGGCCGGTTTTTGATGCGCCACCTATTCAAAAATATATCTCTCATCCTCTTCTCTCTCTCTCTCTCTCTCTCTATCTTCTTTCAGCAAGCAGCAGCACAATAGCACATGATGCCTAGACGATCATGGCGTGCGAAACCGCGCAGACGCCATCGCGTCAACATGCCCCGCACATCATGGTATGCGCCTTTTACGAAGCCGGATCGTAACCCGTTTCTCTTGTTCCCGCAATATCTGTACAGACCCCTTCCGGATGGCGACTACATTCGAGTCCTGGTTCTAGAGCCCGGTTGCGGCAGCGAGCCACTTGTCTGCAGCTTGCGGACGATCAATCTGGCAGATGCCGAAACCCGCATCGAATATGAAGCAATCTCGTACGCCTGGGGCTCCGGAGAGAAAGACCAGCCTATCTTTGTCAACGACGGCCACTATTTCATCACACGAACCCTCAGGGACGCCCTGGAGCAGACTCGACTTCCGGATCGCCAGCGCGCATTATGGGCCGATGCTATCTGCATCAATCAGCAAGATCTCGGCGAGAAGAGCCGCCAAGTCGCTCTCATGGCACGAATATACTCCGGGTCGAGATGTACGTTGATATGCCTGGGCTCAGCCACTGCAGGCGGAGCCAATGCCTCTCAGATCTTTAGCCTAGTCTCCGATATCAATTGCATGATGTCGGAGGTCTTTGAAGGCCCCGATTTCTCTTGGGATGAAGGGAGCTTTCCCCGGCCTGCTCCATCCAGCCCGATACTTGACGATTCTAGATGGTGGTCACTTCCCCGGCTCCTTAGCCTTCCTTGGTTCGAAAGAGGATGGGTCGTGCAAGAAGCTGCTCTGGGCCCACGCGCGACCCTGTTGTGGGCAGGAAACCAGCTGGATTGGTTGGAATTCTTGAGAAGCTACTACTGGTTCTTGTTCAGGGCGCTAGATTACCATTCCTCCGTGGCAGGATCTAAGCCCATGACAAGCCCAACAATGAACTGGTTGCATCTGCGGACGTTTGAGGTTCGACGACCCCGAGAAGCGAGATGCTTGAGTCTACTCAGCAAAACAGCCGAGTCTTCCGCTTTGGACCTTCCAGAGTACCTGTATTCGGCTCAGTATCTGGAGTTTCGTGACGACAGAGACCGTGTGTACGGCTTTCTCGGACTTGGGTTCGCCGATGCCATCAGAGATCGCATCGCTCCCGATTACAAGTGTCCCGCTATACTTGTTTACCAGCGAACCGCGGCTGCATACCTCGACTTCACTTCTGACTCAAGCCTGCTGTGCTTTGTCCACCACAACGAGACGAGCCTCTACGACGACGACGTCAGCACCTGGGCCCCCGCTGGGATCTACAGACTGCCGTCGTCCCTTTGTATTGGGAGACCCTCAAAGTCGACCACAAACCTGGGTGCAGTGGCCCCTGTCGTCCAGCAATGACGCTCCAGAATGACGGGAGGGTAATCTGCTGTCGTGCGCTCGTGGGTGATCGAATAGGCTTTGCTTCTGGAGTCTGTCACGGAAAGACGACCGAGATTGAGGATGTCGCCCGGCTGTACGACCGTGTACTGAGATACTACCAGAACTCGCACCACAGATGCCCTTATTACCTCGAGAAGGGAGATACCTGCGTTGGGAGGGTAGTGGTCTTCAGCTTGATCTTTGTGCTTGCACTCAGTCGCGGCATATTCAGGTTCGAAGACCGGCGGCGAGACTTGCACCTGGAATTCTTGCGGAGGTTGGTGAGAAGACTTGTGAATGATCCTGGCGACCTGGGTGACGTCGAACCACGGCATGGAACCTTTACAAAGTCTTCAGGTCCCTCGTCTGGAGATCCCACGGCCACCGCTTTGTCATATTTGAGGGTTCGGGTACGTGTGGACTGGCACCAGGCATCACAGTCCCTGGCGATGAAGTGGCGTTCCTCCCTGGGTATGCACACCCGTTTATCCTGCGCCACGTCCCTGCAAAGGAGCTCCGGCCGTCGAGCGGGCGGGAGACTTCTCTGCGGCACTCTGCCGGGCCTGCCACCAGCCACTACCGCGTCGTTGGCCCTGCGGTGACGATGGATCGGGAACTCAACGAATCTAGGGTTCCTCAGCGAAGCAGATTCGATTGCAGTTCTTGGGTTGAAGGCTCCAATAGAGGTCTTGTCAAGACCGTTTATCTACATTGATTTACTGGGAGAATATTGATCTACTTTCAAGAGGCTCTGAGACCAACACTGCAAGAGTTATAGCAAGTATCACGAGTGAGAAGCAAAGTTAGTGAAGGTGATAAATAATAAGATAATGAGGCATTGTCGGGCTCCTGTAGTCTTGGAGCTCATATCAAAAGGGTTTTTTCATGTTAGCAGGACCGGTTGCACATCTAAATTACCTGTGCAATGACGATCCTGAAAACTTGATTCGGGTGGCGGAGCGACTTAATTATATTAGTAGCGGTCGAGCAGTTGTTAATTTACCAGCTGTGAGGCAGTTCAAATGAGTACGTTGAAGTTGGATACTTGGGTACTTGTAAGTTGATGAACTGACGGGCTACAAGAGACCCATTCAACTTGAGCAGGTGGGAACTAATTCATCCTTTATATATATATTCAACTTTTCCTTCTTTTGATTGCAACTGAATAGATAAAAGGCGTGGACAGCAGCAACATATCTCATTGCGTCTGTTGCAGCAGACGACGTCTGCAGCGGGGTTGGGAGGCCCCTGTCTCTTTAGGTGCTGCTTGCTGTCCGGAAGGAAAGAACGGCAGCTCGCTTAAAGTATACAAGGGCCAGGGCGGCCAGGCTACGTAGCCCCCTACCCCTGCTAGCCTTGCGGTAAACCTTGGAAAGGGTGCCGAGTACATAGTACTTCCATGCCAGGGCCCTTCTGGTGGTACTAATTACGTGTATTCGGGCGGAACGAGGTTCCAACTCTTGCTTGTCTCGGGAGGTTTTGAAGACAAAAAAGAAGGAAAGAAAGCAAGGGCATCGGCCCACCTTGTAGAGTTTCAAGTGTGCACTCATTACCACTTGGTCTGTCTCCTTTCTCACTCTCTCTATACTTTATTCCTCTCAATCCAGGCTGCACACGAGTCAATGGCTACACCAAATCCTCCAGCTGCTGATCCCACCGCGGAGAAGAGCACACCACCAGAGTCCGCAGCGGCCGCATCAGCATCATCACATGTAGACCAAGAAACCGGACCCCAAGCTAAGACCAACACTACCACTACCACAGACGGGCGTGATGACGAAAAGACGCCGGCTGCAGGTCAGAGGAGCTCCCTGCAGCCGTCGTTACCAGTTCAGACGGCAACAGACAAGGAGACAGGAGCAGGAGCTGGCCCCCGCCCAGGCTGAGCACCCAGACCCAGACGGACGATGACGACTCTGATGTGAACCCGCCCGACTTCCACGGCGAGGTCCTGAGCAACAACAACATCCCCTCGGCAGAGACGATCCGCCGCATTGGCGACTACATCGTGCTGGACCGGCACGGCAAGACGCACACGTTCAAGAGCCTCTACACGGGGCGGAATGTTGCGCGGAGGGTGTTGATCATCTTTGTCCGGCACTTTTACTGTGGTGTATGTTCTTTTTTTCCCCCTGCTTTTCCTACCCGCCACACCCAAAGGGGAAGACGAGATGAGGAAGAGGCTGACATTCTTTGGGATTGTTATGTAGAACTGCCAGGAATACCTACGCACCCTCTCCGCATCCATTCAGCCAGAGCCCCTCCTCCACCTCCCCCATCAGCACCTTCATCGCCGTCATAGGATGCGGCGACCCAGCCCTCATCGACATGTACGCCTCCGAGACGGGCTGCCCCTACCCCATCTACGCCGACCCCACCCGGAAGCTGTACCAGGAGCTGGGCATGATCAAGACCCTCGCCCTGGGCCAGCGCCCCGCCTACATGTCCAAGGGTCTGCTCAAAAGCTCCCTCAGCAGCATTGTGCAGGGCGTCAAGCAGATCAAGAGCGGCCTGGCCATCCGCGGCGGGGACCAGCGCCAGATCGGCGGCGAGTTCCTGTTCGAGCCCGTGGAGCTGCAGAGCCCGGATGCGAGCCCCGTGCAGGAGTTTGACAGGAGGCTCGAGAGGGAGCGTGACGACAAATCTCAGAAGAATGGTGATCACGTCGTGGGCGGCAGGGACCAGGCAGAGAAGGAGCAGGAGGCTGCTGCTGGAGAAAAGAAGACCAAGGAGGCCAACAACAACAGTAGCAGCAACAAGCACAGCCGGACCACGAGCGTGACGGACAACGACAACGACGAGGTCGAGGACGAGAGGCTGGTCGAGGAGAAGAAGGTGACGTGGTGCCACCGCATGAGGACCACGAGGGACCACGCCGAGATCCCGGAGCTGATGGAGATCCTCGGCCTCAACGGGCAGGGCAGGCCCATCAAGGACCAGAAGCGGTGGTCCAGGGCCCTGGAGACGAGAAAAGGGACCGGGCTCAGCATGGCCAGCCAGATGAACCAGATGGGACATCGGAGGGGTGCGAGTGCCGAGGCCACAACACCATGATGATGGTTGGCATAAGACCATCCTCCTTTTTTTTTCTTTATTTCTTTCTTCTCTTAATTATCGTTTCTTGGATTCTACCCAATTGCGTGGGGATGTTTTGAAACTTGTAGCAAATCTCTAGCGAAGCGATCGTGCTCTTTTTATAGCTAGCATCTAATATCTCCTTGTTGTGAAAGCCGAGCATTTGCATGTGTATATGCAGCAGACATATTATCTATTTGTTCACGGTTCATGAGAGAGTCCTTTCAGTAGGAGGCCTTGCGGATCGTCCCATCTACTTGGACATTCCGAGGTAAACCCTGTTGACTCTGCCTTTAATATAAAGGCCACGACAAGCCCACAAGCCCACAAGCCCTCCATGCAGCTTGCATACTAGAATGGCTAATGCCACGTCTGATGGACTTGGAGAGTGCGTTACTTACTTGTGTTGTGTGTGATCCTTCTTATCTAGAGAGAGAGGGAGGGAGACAAATGGGAATCATCATCTCACCACCACGGAACAGACACACCATCATCAACCCTTTTCCCATTGGTTCGCTTTTTTTTTTTTCTCACATGCGCTCTTCTCTTTTCATCATGTCGTGCATGCTTAAGCATAATCACCCTATATGGGTGTCCATCAAGGGGGCGGGGTCTAGACAACTCTGTAAGAAGTACGCTGCAGTGGTTGGGAGGCACTGGGGCAGGACTGGTTCGTTGCCATTCGCTCAAGTACATCCTCTCACCACACTACCACTGCATGAAAACAGTCGCAAAACCCGATACTACCCCCGGTCCTTTCCCACTTCCCCCTCTCAGTGGTGGGTGCCCAAAAAAAAAAAGCTTGGGCAGCACGACAGACACAAGACAACAAGAATGACAGGGTGTGTGGTATCAGGCCAGGTTGTCAAAAGTGAGGCGGGCGACGGGTTTCTGTGGCTTTTGGGTGTTTCCTGTCAGCAGGGAAGCGAGAGCCTGCTGTGAACGGCGCCATGCAGAGACGGGATTAACATGCAGTGCAACCCAACCTGCCACTACTGCAACAGCAGCAGACAAGGGCCCTGTCTCTCTCTCTTTCTTTGCCTCTCTCTCTCTCTCTCTTACTCTCGCTTTCGCTCGCTATCTCTTTCCCATTGCGGGTCCTGAGAATGCGCGTATATGCATGTGTGTGTGGTCGTGTGTGTTGGCCCTTGGGTCATCTCAAACCCTTGCTTGCTTTTGCATGTGGCAACTGTGAGAAGTGTGTGTGTGTGTGTGTGTGTGTGTGTGTGTGTGTGAACGTGGCCTCGAATATCTCGACCCTCCCCTCCCTCCATTCTGTTTTCTTTTTTGCGCGCCCCGGAATCCAATGCCGGTAGTGGTCTGGTGCTGTAGGTAGCCATGTCATCTGTTGCCTTGCGCATCAATGGTATGGACCCTGTGTGGATGGACGATCCGTTCTGGTCGCAGGGCGTGCGACTATGGCACGACGTTAGGTTTATATGTATGTACGCTGTGTCTAGGAAATATTTCCCAAATGGGTTTTCTGCCAACGATGCCTGAAGAGGGGTGGAACCCATTGCGTTCATGGACAATGTACCCATTGGGCTTCTCTTCCCTTATGGCTGGCGAAACCTGATTTAGATAACCCCTTCTTGTCCCTTATAAATTGGCATTGCTCCGATGTAGAACAGCAACCCAAAGATTCAAGAAAAGTCGGGCGATCTTTGGACCTAATGCCGAGATGGCGACGTGCCAGATCACAGGCCACCCAGACACCTACGGTCTGGGAATCCGGATCGCCTTCTACATACAATGGTTTGCCCTCATCATCTCCTGCTGGTTCTCCGATGGCGACGCCTGCAACCTCAAGTTCCTCAATGCCCTCACCATCGCAGCCACCTCGGTCGGCCTGGCCATCAACATCGACACCCTCCAGCCCGTCGAGACATACGTCGTCCTCCTCCTGGTCTGCGGCACACTATATTTTCAGGTGCCCGTCTTCCTCTGGCGGGTCTTGACGTGCTGTCGCCCCTGGTGGGACACCGAGCGGTGGAACAGGCTGCGGATGGGCTGGCTGTTCAGGACGGCAATGGGGTTGCTGTTGGGCACGCTGCTGGGCGTGCAGATATGGTTCTGGTGTACTGGTGTCTATGAGAGGCCCGTGGGAACGGACGACGACGGTGAAAATGGGTGCCGCCAGTATGCCTTCTTGTTCGGCCAGGTGCCGCTTGACAGCTCTGCCGTGACCGCGGTGAATATCATCATCCACATTGCGATCCTCATCGTCGGGACCTGGAACTTTTGTGAATGGGTTGGTATGTTTGATGAGTGTCAGTGGCATCGTGAAAAGAAGAGACGAAGGTGGAGGTGAGGAGCCATTCTCCCTTCTCTCTTTTTTTGTCTCTCACCTCCCAACTCGAGCATCACCCCCGCTCCATCCTTCTCCCTTTCCCCATCCAGAGTCGTCCGCCCCACCAGTGCCGAGCAAACCTCACAGACCTTACTTACTATAGGATCACCAACCAACGCATCGCCTTTCTACAACAGCTCCGAACCCTGTCAGACCTGACCGTCGCAGCCGTCCTCGTCACGGCAGTCGAGCTCGTCATCCAGTGGAACCACATCAGCGGCGTCAACGACCTCAGCACAGCCGCGCAGCTCATCCCGACCGTCGTCAGCGGCGCCTATTTCCTCCGCAGCATATACGTCTGGATGGCAGAGCCGCCCGCAGAGAGCCATGACCTCGAGTTCCCCTATTCTCCGGGCGACAGCGCCGAGACTGGCAGCTATATCATCACCAGCGACGGGAACATGGCGTACGTAGACGCCAGAGACTGGGCGGGCCGGAGACACCATTCTCACCGCCACCGCCCCCGCCACCACGGCCGTGGCCATCGCCGTCGCCGTCGAAGAAGCTCACACGAGCCTCCGAGCGCGGCCTACGAGCCAGAACAGCCAATGGCCGACGCCGAGGCACCAGCAGCGCCGGGATCTCCTGCGGCTGCGTCTGCTGCTGGAGACAGCCGTCACGCGACAGTCGAGGACGCGCCGGATGGGGCAGACACTGCTGAAAACCCTGTAGCAGAACCAGAGGCCGCCGCTCACCCTCCTTCTCAGGCCGGTGCCGCCGAATAAGCAGGAGGTTTTTCACTCTGTAGGAGGATGTGGTGGACAGGAGGGGAAGCATATGCTTGATTCCGGCGGATAAGTGGGCAATATTGTTCGTTGTTTCAAGAATGAAAGTATTGCATGTCTTTCGGTCCTTTCGATGATGTCGTAAATTCTTCTCTGGAAGTGGATGATGATGGGGAGACGGGGTGCTTGTTGCGAGGGAGGTCCGGTCCAGATTGTATCGTTCATCGGTGAATCGGGTGTGTCTGTGTGTCGTCATGTATCGCAGTTTGCTTTTGTAATGTCCCCCTTTCAAGCCTTTCTCGCAACCTTGGTCATGACACAGAAATAAAGCGGCCCCCACTGACCCCCAGCCTTGTGATCAGGGACAGCAATCCTCCCATACTTTGTCTCTTCGGTCAACATCTCGAGTGGCCCGTCCACTACCACCACCTCTTCTTCAGGCTCTCCCCCAGCTTCTTCTTCTTCCCCCGGGCCACCAGGCTGCCCAGCTCAAACCTAACCTTCCAGCCCAGCCCAAACTTCTTCCTCTCCTTCTCCACCGCCGCCAGCATCTTCTCCACCACCCCGTCGTTCTCTCCCGTCTCGATCGAGCACGTCGAGTACACGACCCGCCCGCCAGTCTTGACAGCCCTCAGCGCCGTCATCAGCAGGTCCGCCTGCAGCTTCGCCAGCGTCTTGGACCCGCCCCTGCGCCACCGGCTCATCTCGTCCGCGATGCGCCCGCCCGATGCGGCCTTCAGGTGCGCGTGGATAATGTGCCGCTCCGACGAGCAGGGCGCGTCCAGCAGCACTCGGTCGTAGCCGCCGGGCCCGCAGGGCAGCTGTGTCACCGCCCGTGCGTCGGAGCCGTCCAGGCGCAGGACCCGCACCGCGTTGCTCTCAAATAGAGGGGCTGGCAGGTAGGACCGCAGGTTCGAGGACAGGCGCTTGTTCCTCGCGTGGTCCAGCTCATTGGAGTGTAGACAGCCGAGGCCAGTGGCGGGTGCAGATAGTGGTGGTGGTGCTCCTAACGATGATGAGGTGTGTGCGTGGAGGTGAGGGAAGATGAGCTGGGCCAGGGCGACGGATTTGCCGCCTGGCGCTGCGCAGAGGTCGAGGACCTTGTCGTTTGGGTGGACGTTGAGCATGTGTGCACATAGTGCGGATGCCGCGTCCATGTTCCAGTGAGACAAGAGGTCTTTGTCCGGACTGCATGGCGATGGGACAGGCTGTGGTGCAGGGAAGAGGAAAGCTTCTTCTTCTGGTTCTGTCGTTGTCGTAGGCTGAAGACGTTCGTACAGCAGGATGCCTGATCTCGCGGTGGCGGCAGCGGCAGCGGTGTGGTCCGCCTCTGTTGACAGTTTCGGCAGCTGAATCTGCCGCAGCTCATCCTCTGGTACTGCTGAGAAGAGTGCCTTGTCGAGCCCGGCTCGAGGGACGTACTGGTTCACCAGTGCGCTGTACCGAGTTGGCCTTGCCAGCGCAGGATAGAGCGACTCGTGCCATCTCTGACTCCCCAGTTGGCGTCCGAGGCGTAGTGGGAATGGAAGGCCGCGACGGTGGCGTCCAGGTGCTTGCGGTCAGCTTTGGTGGGCATGTTCAGATGAGAAAGTCTGAAATCTGACGAGTGCAGAGACTACACGAGTCCACTTCCTTAGAAACGAGCCAGAGTGATAGGGCGTGGTGGTGAGTCTTGGTTGAGCTTCAAATTTTGGACCCTTTTCCTCTTGGTCGTATGTCAATTCTTTCTCAAGGGTGGAAAATTGTGACGCCGATGTGACAAGCACATTGAGGAGGCACGTGCGATGAAATTCCAGTGCCAAAGTGCAAGAAATCGAGAACTTGGTTGAGGAGAAGCAAGTCAGTCGATAAAGCTCATTTCAAGGAAACCCCGAATATTGATACCTCGGTGCTGGAGGTCCACTGCAGAACGCGACCAGGCTGATCAGCCGGATTTTCGGCCGGGTCTTCAGAACAAGCGGCCCGCAGGAAGGCCTAACGGCAGTAAAACGGGCGCACATCCTGGAGTCTTTGCAGCATGCTGTCCGTTGCAATCCCGGGCTCCATATCAGCGAAATCTGCTTGGCACAGACCTTTTGCAAATATGCATTTTTAGCATATAATTCAATCTACCAATACTAAAAATATAGATATTTTGGCAAATTTGATATCTTTAAAATCCTTATAATCAGCTCTATCTTTTGGTACTGCTTTTGATTAAAGTACTTGAAAAATTGAAAGTGACTTTTTTTCTGCCTGTTGCAATCTCGGGCTCCGTTTTGCTGAAATAGAGGTTTTCGCTTGGCACGGACCAAGCGTTGGTCCGTGCCAAGCAAAATCAAGCAAAAAATCTATGGAGCCCGGGATTGCAACGGACAGTGTAAGTCTACTCTACCAGTGGACCACAGGTCTACCATTCTTACCAAGTCAAACCACCGCAGCGCCCACTCTTAAAAACCGTGCGGCGGTTGGCTATACGGGCTTCTCTCACGCTTTCCCCATTCTGCAGAGTCATATCCTTCGCCCATGATCATCCTCTCCAGCATTGCCTCGTCCGCCTTGCGCTGCCCCTGCGCTGTCCTGCACAGCGGCCACGCCACATATACGAGCAGGGCACGGAGCCCAGGTCCCAGCTTCTGCAGGGGCTTGAGGATGCGCCGGTACGTGTCCAGCATGGCCCCCTCCAGCTTCTCGTCCCGTCGCCTGCGCGCCCTCATGGACTGGTGCAGCAGCGTGTCCGGCCCCGCAGGAATCTCGTAGGGCAGGGGCTCCTGATCGCTGAGGTGCACCTCGAGCTTCAGGCGCGGCGGGTTCGCCTCCAGGCACTGGGCAAGGCGCTCGACGGCGCAGACCCACTCGCCCCAGCCGCGCTGGTCCGGCAGGAGGTAGTCGGGGGGCCAGGGGAGGGAAGACGAGGGTCAGGTGGCGGAGGCTCGCGACGTGCTGGGGCGGCATGCGGCGTAGGAACGACGGCAGGGTCAGCTGGTAGTAGCCGCCGTCGTCCCCCTCGTGGGCGTCGAACCCGGCAATCATGCCCGTGTTTCCCTGGTGGCTGGGGAGGAGCCGGAACTCGTTGCGCGCGTAGAAGACGGACCGAGCGGCCACCGCAAAGGACTTGCTGACTAGGAAATACTCCAGCAGCGACGCGCGGCACTCGCATCGGGGGCTGAAGGCGGCGGTCTGCTCTAAAGAGCAGAGTGGCGTCCAGTCGCCAGAAGATGCTTCATCCTTGGTCCTGCAGTTCGACCTCATGGCTCGGGCCCGAAACCGCTCGGATGGGTCCCACTCTATAAAGCTGCTGCCCATCAGATCAGTGTATTGGAGAATCTGGATCTGCAGTTCGAGCGGCAAGTCCAGGAGGCGGAACGGCTGATTCTGCAGCCTGTTCATCAAGGCGAGCGCGGTATTGCGCGCCAGTGCCTTGGGATCGAGAGCCCCGAGGCCCTTCAGGTGATGGCCAAGGTTGATGGCTGCCTCTCTGAGCACGGGCATGCTTCGCAGTGGGCCGACGACGGCATTTAGGGTCTGGTGATCGGCCACCTCAGCCACCAGATATAGCTTGAGCTGGCTCGGCCTGGCATTTGCTGCCAGGCGGGCACATACTCGGCGCCATTGGCTCAAGATAGACTTGTCGGTCCGGCTGACGCAGCCGAGTGGCCTGCTGTGTTGGCGGGTCTCGTTGGTGAGGTTTCCAAGGGCAGCCCAGAAAAAGTCACGTCGCGGCCTAGGCCAAAAGACGCATTCGCCGTGGGACCAGTTGATCTTGCAGCAGTAAGGGGTAAGACACCTGCAGGGGCTCAGGGCGATGACAAGCACCCTCAGCTCTCTGAGCGCCGCATCGCTCAGCATCTCGAGCGGGTGCAGGCCTTGGGGTCCCAATAAGCTTACGGCAAAGGCATTCTGGGCATACAGCTTGGCCTGGACCTCATTATGGACGAGGTGGGAGCCCGCCCGCAGAAGTGCCCAAGGAAAGGGATCTTCAGAGAAGGGTGAGGGCTGACCATCAGGATGACGGTAATCGTTCACGACTGCAGGTATAGCGGTCCGTTGCTGATCGTCATGGTCCTGCCAGTGTTCGTTCTTGCTCGTCCAGAAGTTGAGGTCGATGAATTTGTCACCGCCCACATTGGCCTCGTCATAGACCCTCTCACGAATATGCTTTGGCAGGTCGAGGAAGGATACGCGGGAGGCGCGAACAGGCTCTGCTGGGTCAGAAAAGGCAAAGAAGTCGGTGATCTTACTCTGGTGTTGGCCACGGCGGGAGTCGGGAGAGCGCGCCGACCTAAGTGACCGTAGCGTGTCTGCGGTGTCGTTTGCCATACTCAAAAGAATGGCACACGGGATGCCTCATATGACTGGCTGTAAGGTAGAGCAGACAGGTATCGCCTCGAAGACTTGAAGAAGGGAAGAAAGGAAGAAGAAAAAGAAAGAGGCCCTGGCCTTCCCACAGCTAAGTTAGTAAGGAGAGGCTCTTATCGATAGAGGAGGTGAACCCTAAGGGCCGCGCCTAAGTACCAGAGAACCTAGCAAGGAGGCCCGCCAGAGGGCCGGCGATACCGTTGGCAAGACAGTTCAGCCAGTTGATACGTAAGAAGGGAGGGGGACATGGTCGGAGACCGTCGCCGTTATTTGATAAAATTCTTCAAGGCAGGCCGGTTGCGTTGTGATAGAAAAGTTCCAGGTGGTCAGAGCAGAATCCTGTGTTAGCATACCCCTGTGCCATGTGCTGAGCCAAGTAATCAAAGTGACGTTCTACTGAAGTTTCACCAGAGCTACTTTTATACCAAAACCCTACCTTTTATAGAACTAGATATTCAAGAAAATTGGATGAATTTATAAAATATAATGAAATTCTTTATCTTGAATTTATATATTGAACCAGAGCTAGGGCGCTGTCGCACAAAAGAACGGACGTCGAATCAATAGGCAAAAGCCCCGTCGATCCAAGCGTGCTATTGTCCAAGAGCGGCAGGCGAAGGCCAACAAAGCATAGGATCAGGATGAAAAACCTGCCCTGCACCTGCCCAGGTAGTTCAAAATCCAAAAAGGGAAAAGAGGGGAAAATAATATCTTGAAAATGATAAAAATACATTTAAAACAAAATAAAAACTCATTTCACTTTGATAGTACTGAAGTAATATTACTAACAACTGTCAGAGCTGAAATTGTGCTACCTGTACTCAACAAGCATAAATATAGGTACTTACGTGTTCACACGACAAGAGGATTTCAAGCTGCGATTGATCACCAAACAAGACCAGTATAATAGATACCGCTGCGGTAAGCTGATGAATTAATCATTGGCCCAGTCTTCCGTCCTGTCCTTGCGTCGCAGGCCTTGCGCAGATTCATAAACATCCCCGTCAGGCATGTCTGCTATGATTAGCATGGACGGTCTCGTCGGGTGGCCCGCAAAGCGATCTCCTGGTAGATAAGCCTGAATAACGACAGCCAGTGTAGAATAAGCCCCTTGTTTTTGTTATGGTGGACGGTCTTGTGGCCAGGTCCAGCAATAGTCATCCTCGACTCCTGAGCTCGTAAGTATATTCTCGCATTTTATATAAGTCCAAATCCGTGTGCTCGCTCTTGAGTGACAGGCTTGGTCTGGGAAGCACCATCATTGAACACGCGGATCCTCACCTCCCATCGTAATACATTCTCTTCCTCTCGCCCCTTTGTCTCTGTCTTTTCTTTTCCCCCAGGCTGGTCCTACGGTACTATACCGTAATGCGATCCTTTCCAATGTCACCCGAGATGTCTTCCAAGATGGGTTCTCTGCTCAGGCTGGTCCTGATGCTTGCCAGCCTCGTGCAGGTCACATGCGGTCTTGCCTTGACCGCCCGAGCTGGCAAATGGGACATGACACCGTTCTCGACAGGAGACACCTCAACATATTACAAGATCATCCCGTATAGCGCCTTTGTACCTCCCTCGCTGGCCAATACCAAAACCGCTGCCAAAGGTGGATACGAATACTACGACTCCAAGTCTCCCAAAACCTGGTACACCTACGAAGGCAAGGATGTCATCACCTCTCATATTGTCTTCGCCCTCATGACCAACAAGGGCACCGTGCTCGCCTCGACCCCGAAGGGCACGGCCAGGACCACCGTCATGAGCTTCGTGAACAGCAACGAGATCTTCAAGGAGATCCTGGGAGGCACCAAGGTCCGGACCCCCACGCGGAACACCACGCCCTGTACTGGGCCATCAAGGAGCTCGGCGTCACCATGGCCGACCTACATGATGGAAAGACCAAGTATGGGTCCGTCTACGGTCTGCTGCCGAACGACCAGCAGAAATCAGGGAGTGGAAACACAGTGGTTGCGAAACCAGGGGTGACGGCTGGGGAGAAGAAGCCCTGCTCGGAATTCTCCTCCAACGACCAGAGCTGCGATCTGATGTTGACGTGGATGGATGTCGAGTTTTCATAGGCTGATGTATTCTGTACTGTGTTCTTGTTGCAACTTTGGGCCGGTTCAATCAGTCCTCTTCACTATTGCTTTTGGGTTGGTCCGGTAAGGCAGATGACTGCACGGGTAACGGAGTTTTCTGGAAATTAGGGTCGGCTGGTCCGATACACAAAGGATATAGGACATAGTATTTAGATAGTTGAGGTAGACAAACATCACTGCTCTTTTCATTATACATCACTCTCCTATAGCTATTGCCGCAACTCCAAGATAATGCTTATCTTAGGCGAGTCGATATGGCGGTACCCCGCTTTAAATCAAATGGAGCAAAGGAGAAAACGGCCGCGTGAAACCTATTGCATACGGAAGGAAAATGGAAGTTATGCCGCATCGAGGGAGCTGAGTCAGCGGGAACGGTGTAGCGATTTGAACAGACTGTAAGAAATTCTGCAGAGCCGACTGTGACCCCTAACCCTGCGATAGTAATTAGACACTGTACCACAACTTATCCACCATCACCACTCAGTCCATTTCACTTCCTCCTAACCGTCTCCCAGAACCTCCCCATCTTACTCCCGTGCTTGTTCTCCTTGCTCAGCACACTGGAGCTCCTAGAAGTCGTCGCACTGCTCAGCCCCTGCTTCGTCCCGGTATCATCACCATCACCAACGCCAACACCAAGACCAGCACTGCCACCACCCCCATCCGCCCTCTCACCCTCCTCCCTCACCACCCCCAGCCTCCCTCCCCCTCTCTTACCCCCTCAACGCTACTACCCCCACCCATCCGTCGCTCCCCAGCCCCCGTGCCTGTCCCCTTGGCCCTCAGCCTCCTGACCCGGACCTCAAACCTCTCCCGCCCCAGCTCCCGCGTGACACACCCGCCCCGGTACAGCCCATCTCTCTCCCCGTGCACCGCGCTGCCGATGCTGCCACCGCTGCCGGTCTCGATGTTGAGCACAGCAGAGTGCTTGGCCGCTTCCCTCTGGCAGTACTGCCGCGCGGCGTCGTTGGCCGACGCCGCTGTGTAGTAGAAGCTGCCGCCCAGAGGGGATGTCAAGGTCCCCGTCTTGTCTGTGGCAGATGCGAAGTCGCGGCGGAGGATCACGTAGATTGTGGAGAGGTCGACCTGGAAAATGAAGTCGATCATTTTTGGCAGATTCTTAGGCTGTCTTTTCGACAGCCTCTCTTTCTTATTCTTCTTTTTCTTTTGGACTTCTTGGTGCTTTTCTGCTGTTTGGCCGGGGAAGGAGTCGTCGTCTTCTTCCGGGTGGAGTCTGGCTGGGCCACACCCTGAGAAAATCACTTTGCGGTCATGGGGCGATTGATCACTCTCAGATGAGGGAGCTTTCCAAGACTCTCTCTATCGAGGTTTGAGGAGATCTGACATGATCTATACAAGTCAAGACCGAACAGTCGGTGACGGCGTCGGTCTGCTGCAGGTTCTTTGGCGAGATGTAGCAAAGAAAAGGAAAAAAAAAATAGAAATAGAAAAGCAAAACCTCTAAGCGAGGGGTTCAACACGCAAAGAAGAAGAAGAAGAAGAAGAAGAAGAAGAGGAAGAGGAAGAGAGAGAGGGAAAGAAAAAAAGGAGGATTTCCAAGACATATATGGATCCAGACCAAATTTTGCCGCGCCGCAGATGTCGTGTTCCAAGATAATTCGAAGCCGCCCGACGCGCATGAGCTGTCCAGCCCGACACCCCAGGCGCAGGGGATTACACGCGACAGAGTTTTGCCTACGGAGCAGACCCCGGGAATATTTCTTTGCTTATCTTGATCAGTGATTCAGTATCAGTGTATGGAACCTCCCAAGCAGCGAGCAAGTTTTATCTGAAGGTGTTTATTCTTGTATGTATTCTAATATTCACAATGCCTTCAAGCTGTGTCAAATTTCAGTCTCAGACGTCAAATCATGATGGGGCAAAGGAGCTGCGCCAGTAGCACGACGCTACCACCAAAAATCAAACCTCAGACATTCTCTTTCATATCAAGCGCGCCAAACAGTGATGGCTTCTCACTTCGCTGATGTAGGGCGTGTTCCTCGACCTCCTCGATGGGATCGCTGTTGAAGTTAGGCAGCTTGCGGATGCTAGTCCTCGTACTGCCAGCCTGCTTGTGACGGCGTCTAGTCTCAGTCCTGCCACGAAGTTGATCCAGAGAAAGTGCAATCTGTCGTTCCTCATCCAAGTGACTAGTCTTCTTGCCAATGAACGGCTTGGGGCGTGAGAACCTGAACCCTTCGTCTCCTTCGCCACGATCTTGGGCTGGAGGCGGGCGAACCGGCAGAGTTGGTGCGTTCTCCGAGTCGCTCATTGGCATCTCCCAAACGTCGCCGAGACGTAGGAGCTCATCCACAGTGTCCAATAATGTGGCCAATGGAGTAGTATTTGAGGGGGCCGAAGAACCCACAGTCGCCTGATCCGTAGGAATGGTCGCATCCGAGTAAGCTGGTATGGTTTCTGAGAGGGTTTGCGACGACGACTCTGCAACTGTGGCCCGGTGACTGATCGAAGTAATGGTAGAGAGGTCGGGCTCAGACACTTCACCCCGTTCTGCGAGGTCTTGCAGGTCAATGGCCGAGCTATAACCTAAGCTTGGACTCGTCTTCCAGAGCGGGCTCGCAAACGTACGGGCTTCATCAGTTCGGCAAACTTCGATGGCCGGCTCAGACGGTGCAAGTTTTCTGGCCACACTCTTTCTTGCATCTTCTCTTGCATCTTCAAAAACTTGTTCGAGGTCATCGCCGAAGTCTCCGAAAATGAATTGGCGCCACATGTCATTGTCATCCTGAAGGGCTTCTGGCTGAGAACCTGGCTGTGCCTCCACCTTGTCTGGCACGTCATGCGTGGCAGGTTGCTTGACTTCTTCAGCCCGTAGCTGCTGGATGGGCGAGATGATCCGGTGTTGGACAATCTGCTTGGCCTGAAGTATTGGCGAGGTCTCGGAAAGACCAGGAGCTTCCTGCCCAGCAATGCTGGGAGAGCCTAGAGGTACTAGCAAACAGACCTCGTCGGAGTCCTGTTCGGCAAATCGTGTCATGTTTGCTTGCGACATCCTGTCAGTGGTATGGGGACTCTGGTCCGCTGGGGAGAAGGCAAGCTCACGGCGGTCTAGGTTGAGCGAGGGCGGAGAGGCCAAATCGCCATCGCGCTGCGGGATCTCATAGTCAACGGCTTTCGGTTCATCAGACTGAGTGAGGCTTGCAAGCAACCGCTCAAGTGCCTCTTGGCTGCTGTTGCTCTCAAGATCGAGCTCATCGGCGCCCAGAGTCCCCTGCTGCTGTTCGTAGTTCAAGTTCGCAAGCAGCCGCGCAGCTGCTGTATCACCACCTAAAGATGGCTGCAGGACCGATTCCTGATCTTGATACGCACGACCCGCTCGCTCGTGAAGTCCAAGTTGGCTGACGCTAGGTGAGATTTCTCCAGGCACCAGAGGGATCGAACTGTCAGATAAAAGTAAGTCGTTCCATGGTCGATCGCGCTCTGCTCTACCCACAAAATCTCTCCACGCCTCATTCTGTTCTGCTTGAGACGACGGAACCTCCGGTCGCCATGTTCCAACCCGCGCTTTGATGCTTATCGCACCGTCGGAGCCGCTTGATTGGGAAGAAAGCACTTGCGCAAGTTGAGGCCACTGGGGCAAATGGTGGTACGGCAGAGATGAGATCGTTGAAAGCAGTCCTCGACTTGAGTCTTCCTATGACTCGTACGCAGAGGACTCGCACTCCGTTGTATCATAATCAGGGGCGGCAGCTCGTGTGCGATCTGGTGGGCGTTCAGGTCCACGAGTTCGGCTGGCTACGTTCCGCGTTAGAGAGAGACAACGTTCCCAAAGACCTTATGGCTACGAGCACTTGCCATATGAACTGCCTTCGGCATATCTGCATCCTCTACTTGAAGACGTGGTGTTGGAGCTCTCGTCCAGGGCCTTCTCATGACTGCCGACTCTGACCCTCAGTTGACCGTGAGTGACTGGTGTTGGGGACCGGATCGCAGCTTCAGGAGCTCTGGGCTGTCTGTTCACAGCTTTGATGTCACGGAGGCGACGAAGTCTGTCCTTGGAGGACTGGTATCGTGGGCGCGAACTACCCCAGGGGCTATCATGTGAAGAAACTCGTGGCTTGGAGAACTCCATCTGGATCGGCTTCTGGACACCAGTTCCAACCCAGTCGCCCTTGCGCAGCAGCCTGCGTCTCTTGTGGGGCGAGTCCTGCTCAATCTGCCCTGCCTGGAAGGAGGTCGGGCTCGGAAGGTCTGGGGAGAAATCCTGGAAGTATTGGCTCGTCTGAAGAGATCCACCGTCTCTGGCTCGCTTCTTGACAGAAGCCGTCGCAGCAGGGTGGAGCTTAGGCGAACCATGGTGAGTGGGAGAAGATGAGTGGGGAGGATTGAAGAAGGCAGAAAAAGAAGGTGGAATTCTTCTGGCATCAGCAATCTTCAAACCAGAGCGCACCTTGGCGAAGTGCTCCCTCTGGCGTAGGATGGTCTCTCTGCCCTTCCGGCCGCGAGAATGGCGGGCCAAGTTGCCCTCAGTCCAGTTCATGTTGTTGAGACTCAGTGCTAAAGTTTAGAAACACATAGAGTTGACAAGACGAAAGAAAAATGGTAGACAGAAATGGAATGGTATATGTGGCCTAGAGAGAAGGCGAGCATAAAAGGAGGGTGATGTCCACTTGCAGAGGGATGAGCACCTCTGGTTCAGATTACCTGCATTAATCACTTAAGTACTTAAGTACTTCGGCACAGCTCACAAAGGGAAGAGCTGTTGGCCCTAAAAGCCGTGAGGTCACTTCCTCCCCTGATTGGGAAGGAGTGACAGGAGGAAGGAGGGACTTAGGCCAAGGGGAAAGTGCAGGGGCAGGCCCATTACGGTAACAGCCCACACAACCTAAGCGGCCTGGAATAGCGTGAACCCCTCCCGGCAACCCCTCTAGGGCGACAGCGGAGGGTAGCTCTTATCGACGCTCTCCTATCACCGTCGCCGTTGTAAGTCTCCCCTCAAATCCAGCCCACACACCACTCCAGGCACGCCGCTGACGATGCGATCGTTTTGGAAGACACTCACCTCTTTCACAAGCAGATTGCCGCTCTCAACAAACCCCACCATACCTAGCAATTATCTGCGCACCATGGCGACCGCTGCAACACCCCTCCTCAAGAAGCCTGTCAAGCTAGCCTGCATCCAACTCGCGAGCGGCGCCGACAAGGCGGCCAACCTCTCGAATGCTCGCGAGAAAGTCCACGAGGCCGCCGCTTCGGGCGCCAAGATTATCGTCCTGCCAGAGTGCTTCAACTCGCCCTACGGCTGCGACTACTTCCCCTCGTATGCAGAGCAGCTCCTCCCGCACCCGCCGAGCGCCGAGCAGAGCCCGAGCTTTCACGCCTTGTCCGCGATGGCAAAGGAGACGGGCACATACCTCATCGGAGGGTCGATACCAGAGCTGGACTTTGACGAGGATAAAAAGAAGCGCTACTACAATACGTCGTTGACGTTCGGTCCGAAGGGCGAGCTGCTGGCCACGCATCGCAAGGTGCACCTGTTTGACATCGACATCCCCGGCAAGATCACGTTTCGCGAGTCGGACGTGCTGTCGCCGGGCAACAAGCTCACCATCGTGGACCTCCCGGAATACGGCCGCGTGGGCGTGGCGATCTGCTACGACATCCGCTTTCCTGAGCTCGGCACCATAGCCGCGCGGAAGGGCTGTTTTGCGCTGATCTACCCAGGTGCCTTCAACCTGACCACGGGTCCGCTGCACTGGCGGCTGCAGGGCCAGGCGAGGGCAATGGACAACCAGGTGTATGTGGCAATGTGCTCGCCTGCGCGCGACATGAGCGCGAGCTATCACGCGTGGGGACACAGCCTGGTGGTCGACCCCATGGCCCAGGTCCTGGTGGAGGCGGAAGAGCAACAGACGATTGTGTCTGCTGAGCTGAGCGGTGACAAGATCGAGGAGACGAGGAAGGGGATACCGTTGAGGGACCAGAGACGGTTCGACGTCTATCCTGACATCAGCGAGGGGAAGATCAATTCTAGTGACCCAGCACAGGAGTAAGCCATGTGTGTACATAGCAGTGAGCAAAGAGATTGTTTACTATGGCGTAGTTTGTGCTACTTTTCACCTGATTTTCTGCGCGACTCATGCTGGGATGATCCCCACCCGCCCAGCTGCTGCGAGGACGTCATGAGCGGGCACGGCGGGGTTTGACCTCTGCTGCTTCGATTTCCCAGGCGCCTTGGGCCACCACTGGAGGACGAGACATCATTTCCAGCTGGAATTCGCCTTGATATTTCAAAATACCTAGGCGCTCTCAAAAGGAGTGGTGATGCCATCGAAGCTTGTAAACCAAAATGCGTGCCAACGACCAGTAGGCGTTAATATACATGCCAACTACAAGGTAGGCACTACGTAAACAGAGAGAGGCAGTACTACCTAGGCTCACCCCTCTTGTCAGATGTTCTACATGCCATTTGCCCTCCTGATTTGATAATACACAACAATTTCTTGTGTTTGATATAATCTAGGTCAAACGTGTTAATTGCATTCAGATTGCATTTTAGTCTGAGTGGAGGACAAGAAGAAAATTGCCGGAAATCTCGTGCCGTGTCGCAGGGTCGCTGATTAGTTTGCACCCAGAGGTACATCATAACTGTGTACACGGAAAACATACATGCCATGCCCGGATGTCACTCATGACAAAAATTTTTCCACTACAAAAAGCCGCCCTCCGTATCCTCACTCCACCACTTGCAACCAGACACCTCAACAACAGAATACCCTCTCTTCGAGCTGCATTCCCATCCTCCTCGCAGACACATCTTAATTTCCATAGCTCAGCCGTCAAGATGTCCGAAATCGCCCATCCCACCATTCAGGGTACGTTGTTGCTATCTACTTCCTGACCCCGCCACGAACCTCTTAAGCCTCCCCTGGCGCTCCCAAGATAGCCCCCTTCCTCTGAAGTTGCATTTTCCTAATCAAGAAAGCTGTGACCTCATATTTCGATACATTGCATGCATCTTATCACACATTCCTCCTGCATGCTCCTGTCATCATCCTGTCCTCTCCCTTCTGTCTGTCATGGTCAACCAGTCATCCGTCCGCTGTGTGGCGTTGTGGTCTTTATGCCCTCATAGCTGATCAAATACCTCTCTCGGTCTCAGATGGATGGTTCCGCGAGATCTCGCACATGTGGCCCGGTCAGGCCATGACCCTGAAGGTCAAGAAGGTCCTGCACCACGAGAAGAGCAAGTACCAGGATGTACTGATCTTCGAGTCCACCGACCACGGCACCGTCCTCGTCCTGGACAATGTCATCCAGTGCACTGAGCGTGACGAGTTCTCATACCAGGAGATGATCACCCACCTGGCCATGAACTCGCACCCGGACCCAAAGAAGGTCCTCGTCATTGGTGGCGGTGATGGCGGTGTGCTGCGCGAGGTTGTCAAGCACGAGGGAATCGAGGAGGCTGTCCTCTGCGACATTGACGAGGTAGATATTCGATCCTTCATCATGCGCATCACCATCCTTTTACCGCCCCCTCCCTCTTCCATCCCCCAACCCCAAGCCACAGCCATCCCTCTCCGTCATTCTTGTGGTATTGACACGACACACACACAAGGCCGTCATCCGTCTGTCCAAGGAGTACCTCCCTGGCATGTCTGTTGGGTACAAGCACCCCAAGGTCAAGGTGCACGTTGGCGACGGCTTCAAGTTCCTCGACGACTACAAGAACACCTTTGACGTGATCATCACCGACTCGTCCGACCCGGATGGTCCTGCCGAGAGCCTGTTCCAGAAGCCCTACTTCCAGCTTATGCACGACGCCCTGCGGGATGGCGGCGTCATCACCACCCAAGGTTGTGCGTTCCCTTACAAACCCCCTCCCCTTCCGACCTTTACCCTAGAGAGATGCTCACGAAGGCCAATACAGCGTGCCTTATCCTTCTTTTTCGAGTATCTTGCTTGACGAGTCCATCTCCCGAGAGGGAAGACGGAAATGCCAGCTGTTGCACTTCGAAACAGCGCGCCTTGCAAGGCCCACCGGAGCAGCATTCCCTCGTTTCCCCTTCCAACCCCCCTTCTCACCGCCCCTCTCCCCCCTCCTTCATGATCAGTGCCTCTCCTCCAGCAGATGTCACTCAAGTCTCACGAATGTCCCTCCCGACATGAACCCACCATCACGCCCTGTGCCACTTGCCTTCTCCCCCCTCACCCCTTTCCCGACCTTTGCATCAGACGCTGACTTGACTTCTCTGAAAATAGCTGAGAACCAGTGGCTGCACCTGGAGCTCATCACCAAGCTGAAGAAGGACTGCAAGGAGATCTTCCCCGTGGCCGAGTACGCCTACACCACCATCCCCACCTACCCGTCCGGGCAGATCGGCTTCATGGTGTGCTGCAAGGACGCCAGCCGCGACGTCAAGGTGCCGGTCCGGTCGTGGACCAAGGAGGAGGAGGAGAAGCTGTGCAGGTACTACAACTCGGACATTCACAAGGCGTCCTTTGTCCTGCCCACATTTGCTGCCAAGGCCCTGCAATGAAGCTCTGGAGGGATCATTTCATGAGAATGCTCTGTTATCTGGATCAGTTGTAAGCGACAAAGGTGATAAAATCAAATAGGAAAAGGAAAAATAGAATTTCACGGATTGAAGGTATTATTGTCCTCCTGGTGGCTCACGGTTCCTCTCCTGCCCCCTTCTGTGCCCCCTCCCCTCTTCTCCCCCTTTTTTCTTTCTTTCTTTTCTTTTGTGCCTTTCCTTCTCCCGTTCCTCTTCCTCCCTTCCCCCTTTCGAGGCTGTCCAGACGGCGATGAAAAGTATGCATGCCAGCCTGACAGGGACTGCGTCATCAACTCGGACTATCAAAGCCACAGTGATCAGCAAAAGGGAAAATTTCAGAGCTTGCCCGCTGCACTGCAACCCTTGATGACCACGAGAGGAGGCGCAAGCCGAAGGAGGTGGTGGGTAGCACTCGGTGCATGCAACTCACCCAAGACGGTCAAGTGATCGACAGACACCGGTGGTCTTGCACCTGCCCCGCCCGGCACGACAAAGAATGCAACATGCTCATGTGGCTCTGCGGCGGGGTGGCAACCCAAAGACATAAAAATAGCATCAACTACTTGGCGCCCACAAAATACTACTCACAACAGTATAGTACCTTTTTATCTTCTTTTTTTTTCCCCTTCACTTACCAAAAGCAGACTTTCCCCCCTCTTCTTTTTCCCTCCAACATCCCCGGAAGCTGTTTCTCCGCGCCAGCCAGCGAGCAACTGTTTACTTTATTTGACGTTGTCAAGGCTGTGGGAACGGACCCCACCCGGTGAACAGAGTCCCATCATGAGTGAACTCTTTATTCCCATCCCTCCAACCAAGTGAACACTGTCAGCACTTACCCAGCTCTGGACTCTCATGCCAGCCCTGGCAGAAAGTCTGCTGGCTGCTGGCCGCTGACGTGCATAAAGAGGAGCGAGGGACAGGGCCTGCTCTCCTTCTCCTTCTCCAACCGCCGAAATCCCCCCGTCTCTCACACTCCCTTCCTCCTTTTTACAAGACGGGTTAAAGGAAGGTGTCTTTTTGTGTTTTTGTTGTTTTTTTCCTTGCTCAATTATTACTCATTTTTGAAAAAGGTTTTTGTTGGACTTGCTTTCGATTAAGCTTAGCGCTCACGCACAGGACGGGCTCTGAGAGAGATACCCTGGTATGACCTGGACGGCCTCGAGCTGCCGAGTTGGGGTTGGAAAAGGGCCCCGCTTGTTGGGTGATCCAAGCGAGGAGGAAGAAGAAGAAGAAGAAGGAACGTGGGTGTCTTTGTGTTTGTTTGAGGCTGAAGTATATTGAGAGAGACAGACAGTGCGAATGTGTTACGAGAAAAGGATGAGCAGGGTATACAGTCCAAAAGAAGGGTGGTTCGGGCGTGTTGTGAGGTTCGGAAGCGAGACGATGTCACCTGCCTGATTCCGGCCTTCAAAAAGTAGAGGAGAGGAGAGGAGAGAGAGGCTGGGACGAACGGGATCAACCTGATTATGTGCTTACTCCTCTTCTCTCCACCGGGTCGTCTGGAACTGTATATTGGCCCTTGTCTTTCTGCTGCATAGTAGCAGTACTATATATAGTCTATTTTCTACTTCTGCCGCGCCAACGAGCGGTTCAAGCCTTGTCAAAAGTGCCGGGGGTGGAAGAGGGGCCGACGGGTGGTTGGCTGCTCGGGCCGGACGAGAAAAGAAAGAGAGAAGGGGGAGAGGGGGGAGACAGAGAGAGACACCTTTGGGATCCTTCTAGAAGAGGAGGAGAGGAAACAGAAAAAGAGAAAAACCACTCTCCCCTCTCTCAAGCGCGAGCAGCGCGCCAGGCGGGGGAAGGACGGTTTGGTCGATAGACCACCAGCATGGCGCGCTTACTGTACCAATTTCTTTGATTCATGTACATGCATCGTATTGTCATCATCACCATCATGATCCGCCTCGACGGGTGAATTTTTCCCGCTGTGCAGCTGCGGGCACTGGATTCTGGGCACGGCTCGGCCCCCATGGAAATGGTGCAGCAGCCGGCGTTGGTCAGACTATCCTCCCCCCTCCCCCTCCTTTTTCTCACGTGGCATCATGGCTCTGACGCTACTACGGCAGCATCGGAGGGGCCCTAAGATGGAGGGAGGGGAGAGTGGTGCGGATGCGTTGGAGGGCATCTATTGGCCGTGACTTGTGGGCTCCCAGAAGCAAGGTTTTCCTCTGTACACAAGTAGGGTGGTTGGGGATGGTGTATTGGAACATGCAGTAATGTACGGACTGCACTCAAGCCTCTCCGCAGGCAGGGGAGGGTAGCGTGGCCGCGCAATGACTGATGGCTGTGGCTAACCGCCCCTCTCTTCCCCCCTCCATTTTCTTTCGTTTCCCTAGGATTCCAGCATCATTTACGCCTCTGCGGCGCGATACAGATAGTTGGCTCACAGGCGCTGAGTGGATAGTTCATGACAAGGAGGGTGGCGCCAGCACGTGCTGTATAGCCTCTCTGTCACTCTTGTCACATCGTGTCCGAATGCGGAAGAGGGATGAAAAAGGGAAAAGATCAAAGGTGTGGTGAGATTTTGGGTGTTGGGCTCGCAAGAGTCAGCAGTGCAAGCAAGCAGCAGCACAGTGTAGCGTCGTGCTGGTTCGTTCGTGTGCAAAAGTGCATGTAGTAGCAGACGTGACACGCACCTTGCTCACGAAGGATCGTGCAGGCGGGAATCCTTCTGGTGAAACGGCCTTGGACCTCCTCCTCTGGCCTACGCCTTGTCCGTCGTCGATCCAGAGCGGCGACTACTGCAATGCACCCATGGCGAAGGAGGGGAGACGCTGTTCTTAGCGGGCAGGTGGAAACCAGAGATCAGATCAGAGGTGCATAAGTAGTACTGAGTAAGGTTTGGTAGTTTTCTCTCTCTCCTTCTCTCCCTTTCCCTTTCCGTCTCGTTGCTTTTCGCTGCGCCTGTCGCGTGTTGGCCATGTGAGGTGCGTGGCAACCTTGAGGGGGAACAAACCTTGGTTCTCTGGTGTGTCCCATGCCGCGCTATTGGAGACCACTACTACCAGCAGCAGCAGCAGCAGCAGCAGCAGAAGGCTCGAGAGGGGAGTGGGTGAGTGGGTGTGGACCAGCCTAATGTGCAACAACGCATGCGGGATGGGATGGGCGTGGGACGGATCGCACTCGGGACATTGCCCTTCCACGCCTTCCCTCTGTCCCCCCTTGTAGGGAGGGGGTTACATCGGTGAGGAAGGTGCCCCCTTGGGCGGCCATTAGGTGGTTGTTGGGTTGCCTACTACTACAAGTATGTACTGCATACTAACAGGGTTACCGTTGTACAAAAGCACCTGCTATGGTGGTAGTACCATAGTATGTACTATGTAGCGCTGCCCATAATGTGCTAACGAGTATCGCTAGTACCGTACAGTAGAAGTATGTACGTTCGTACTATGACTATGGGCATAGGGAAGGGGGCACTGGGGGGAGAGAGGAAGGGAGGGAGGGGCCCCTTTCCGGAATTAAGCAGCCGTTTCATGATCATGCTTTTGGACTAATCACCATTCGGGTCCTCCCTTGTGGGGCCCCTGAATTTGCCAAGTTCCGCCCGCTGAGAACCCACTGTGGATATTAGTTGATTGTCAATACTAAGTACTGCGACGGGCCTTCTCAACGTCTGGAGCAGAGTCGTTTGATGGGCGATCCAACATGCATGGCCAAGATTTAAAGATACAAGTACAAGAAGGAAATAAGAAATAAATTCAGGGATAATTGCCGAGGTGTTTTTTCTTCTTCACACCGGTTGGTAGTCTCCGTGGTAGTCTCCGTGGTAATCCTTTTCCGCGGAAGGAAGTAGATCGGCCCTGTGCCCAACCACCGTGGAAAGAACAGCGGGAGAAGAGAAGAAGGGGAAGAAAATAAAAGGGGGCGACAAAGTATCCATTGTTCTCTTGCAGTCGATCTGAAGATCTTGTTTCGAAAGCCTTTGTTAAAAATAAGAAGGGAGTAGGTGAAAGGTTTCCAAAGACAAGAAGCACTTGTAGCTACCTGATTACAGTACTTACTAAAAAGAAAGGAAAAAGCAGCACTGGCTACTACTATTCTTGATTAGGAGTCGGCACTTCTACATTAAACTCTTCACTACTTACTTAGCATAGACTTAGCATAGACTTAGCATGGGAGTAGTACGAGCACATGGCCTGGGGCTATCCTGCCAGGGACGTCCCTACCATCATCCCCTTGAACCAGATCCCGGATGACACAGACTCTCGACAGGCTGCTTTGCACAATTCTCAGATGATCACAGGCGATAAGGGAGCATGCCTCGGGAGATCGCTGGTCATGCATGCATGCTGAGTCGATGGAGAACTGGACGAGGTAATAGTAAGTGATGATCAACGGCCGCAGCTGATTCCTCTCTTTCCAAGCTTGGGACTCAGGCCGTCGTCCTTGTCCCTTGGGCTCGTCCCCTTACTCGGCGCTCGACGAACATCGGTCCATGTATTCGGTTGAGGAGAACCGAAGGGGGATCATTGATAGTCCACCTCGTACCACAGTAGAGATAGGTGAGCCTGATGTGCATCCGGCAGCGGCCCCTGTTCCACTGCAAAAGCCATGGTACGGACGTACAGAGCCCATTTCCAGCCTCAGAAGGGCAGCTGGGTGGGCTACAGGATCACCATAGGCGAAGTCGAGGGCTGTTCCCCGGTGCCATGTCAAAAATGATAGATTTCCAGCATGACAGTACTAGGTAGATGCGTCATGCCCGCAGCCGGCGCTCTCTTGAGGGATGCAGACCCTGGGCGGCATCCAATATGTTGCAAATTGAGGTTGTATCAGGCCCTACTTTCCCACATTCGGGGGTGAGAAGTAGTGATGTCCCTTCTGTACTGTACTTTGTAGCATAGTACGTACTTAAGAACCATGTGTTGTATTGCATATGCTGTACTCTTATAGTACTCCGTACATTCTAATCCCATGCCTGACAGTGCAACCCTGCCTCGAGCTGCTCCCCCTCGCCCGCCCCCCCCCCCTGCCCTGTAATGACCACGTTTTGCTTGACCGAGCAGTTTGGTGGGTGCAGCGTACGGCCTACGTAGCATTACATGACACAATCCCTCTCGTAGTCTCTGTAGCCGACGCTAGAGAAACAGCAACTGCAACAATAACAAAAAAGCTAATAACTTCAACAATTAACGACACACGAAACGATGGCGAGCGCAGGACCAACCTCGAGAGCGAGTTATTTAGGCTTTGGGGGCCGAGTACAGCACACGCAAGGTGGTGGTGCGTACATAGCACGATAGTACTATGGTACATAGTACATGAGCTATGGGGCCGGAAACATCAAAAGTACTCCACCAGGACCAGCAAGCTGCAGCGGGTTCTGCTTCCTAAAAGTCGCCCTTGCCCCAGAACGGCACAGATGGGCCCACGCACTAAGCATGGTACAGCACGACAGGGCCCCAGTGGCACCTTTGGCAACTTCTCAGGCGCTCCGCACAGCGCTCCAGTGCCAGGACCCGGTAAGCATTAGTGCCCCAGCCCCATGTGAGGTGTGCCCTGTTGTGCCCTGTTTGCGCCTTAGCTGCCCTGCAGAAAGGGTGTACTGAGTATTACTTAGTATGTATTACTGTGTTGTTGCGGGCGCCCTGCTGCCAAGGGCGTGTGCAATTGATCTCCCTCCCCTCCTCCCCCTCCCTCCCACCCCTGCTCCGGCCTGAATCCCACCTGAAGACACGCCTCGACTCGACTGGACTGCACCGGGCGGGCTGAACTCGACTCCTCGACTCAGGCCCAGACCCTCTTCTCACCTCTGCTCGACGTGAGGTGCAATCTGCCAGACTTGGATCTTGTCGGCTGCGCAATCTCTGTGGTTCCTCTCTCTCGGTCTCTCGTGCTCTCTCTCCTCTCCTCTCCTTGCCTCTTCTCCGACAGCCCACAAGGCTTCACATCCTTTTTTTTTTTTTTTTATGTTATTTCTTGGTGCTGGTTGTACACAAACTTCCATCTCCTCTTTTTTTCCCCTTTTTATCCTGCCATCCGATCTGTTCTTGTCGCCGCCATCGCTTCCTGCTGCTGCTTCTGCTGCTGCGCCGCTAGCTAAGATCTGGGGATCGGACCAGCGCTGGACCAGGTAGAGCTAGCCTTTTACATTTGAAGCCCACTCTCACTGCCCACTGCCCACTTCTACCCTTTTCCTCTAATAATTTACCCTTTCTCCTGGTTCTCCCTGATACGGCCCTCCTCCTGTCAAGCCTGCCCGACGTGGTCCTCCTTGCTCCCTCCTCAACAACTCAAGCAGCCTAGTCACCTTTTCTCTTTCTTTGTTGGCTGTACAAAGTACATTATTACATTACAAGCAGCCCGTTCCTCGGAGAAGCTTGTAGCTGAAAAAACGGCTCGACAAGTTTCCCCGGTTCACGTCTGAGAGCCAGTGGACGTGCGCTCTCCCGTCATTTGGGCCGGGATCCGCCTGGACATCTCTCGAGTCCTGGTTCTCCATCCTTCCCAAGATTCTCCTCCTCCAGTATCCCGACCAGGCCTGCACAAAGGGCTTGTGTCGACCCTCTTGTGTCTGTTCGCCTGAACATTGACACTTCTTTATCCCATCTGCATCGATTCTAAGGAACCTCACATAAGCATCTCGACGTGGGTCCCTCCGAGTCCCTCCACCTCACGCCATCTCGTCCATATCCACTCGTGGAAAAAAAAAAAAGTTAATCAAAAGAAACACGAGGGAAGAGTATAGGGTCAAACGGACCCGAGCCTCGACGCGACGACTATACATACCATCGACGAAAAAAGGGTTTCAATCTGGCGGCAACACAGCGACACACCGGTACAATGTGCTTCGGCAGTCGTAAGAAGGAGGAGGCGGACGCGCTACGGTCCAAGGAGCTGGACAAGATAATCAAGGCGGACGAGAAGCGCATGGCAAAAGAGGTCAAGCTGCTTCTGCTCGGTACGATATACCCTTACTACCACCACCACTGAGACTGGGTTCCTCCTCTCTCTCGTGCCCGTCCTCTCTCCCTATCGATCCAATAGCGCTGACGAACGATGGTTTCTTCTTTTTTCTGCTGCAGGGGCCGGAGAGTCCGGGAAGTCGACAGTCCTCAAGCAGATGAAGCTCATCTACGCCACCGGGTTCAGCAAGACGGAGAAGCTGGAATGGAAGCCTGTCGTCTTTAACAATATCGTACAGTCATTTCGCATGATCTATGATGCCATGAAGGAGTTCGACATTCCCTTCGAGAAGCCACAGAGTGAGGTTAGTCGCCGCCGGATGCGAGATCCCTTCTTTCCACAGACTCTGCTTTTGTTTCCTCTATTGAACGTACTCATTCACATGGACTGACTGGAGGATCGCTCTTGCAGAAAGACATGGAGCAAGTATTAGTCGACTACGAGCTGAGCCCGAACGACCAATTCCCCGAACAATATCTGCAGCCGCTCAAGGACCTGTGGCTGGACGAGGGTGTGAAGAAGGCTATTGCAAAGGGGAACGAATATGCGCTGCACGACAACCTGGACTAGTAAGTAGAGGACCGTCTCGCGGCTGTCGAGAAGTGAACAGCCCTGCTGATGTGTTTGTTGGTAGCTTCTGCGACGACCTGGAGCGCTTCTGGGACAGGACCTACATCCCTACAGACCAAGACCTGCTGCGGTCAAGACTAAGAACGACGGGCATCACCGAGACAATATTCGACCTGAGCCAGCTGACGTATCGCATGTTCGACGTCGGCGGGCAGCGATCAGAGCGCAAGAAGTGGATCCATTGTTTCGAGAATGTCAACTGCCTCTTGTTCCTAGTCGCCATCTCTGGCTACGACCAATGTCTGGTCGAAGATAAGGATGGCGTAAGCGATCTCCTCCCTGTTGGCCAGAGCATTTTCCGAGCGTGTTACTGACCCACCTCTCCGCCGCCCAGAACCAAATGAACGAGGCCCTGATGCTGTGGGAGTCGATTGCAAACTCCCACTGGTTCCTCAAGTCCGCCCTCATCCTGTTCCTCAACAAGATGGACCTCTTCAAGGAGAAGCTGAAGAAGAGCCCCATCACTCAGCACGGCTTTACGGACTACCACGGCGAGCCCGACGACTGGAAGCAGGCGAGCAAGTACTTTATGGACAAGTTCAGGGCGCTCAACCGCAACCCCGAGAAGGAGATCTATGGTCACTTTACGAACGCCACCGACACGAACCTCCTCAAGATCACCATGGGCTCGGTGCAGGACATGATCATACAGCGGAACCTCAAACAGCTGATCTTATGAGTTTGAGCGCGGTCCGACCAGCTTGGGACCCATAGGGTTGGCGAAGGTCTTCTTTTGTTTCATCCTCCGCGCAGAGAGCAACACACCTGCACACGAATGGCCTTGAAAAACCCGAAGCATCCCAATCGCGCGAAAAGGTTTTCTAACCGAACCGAGTACGCAGTCGATCAGCGCCGCTTCTGTACCATGCTGACCGTTAATCTCAAAACGGTCCGCCCAAACATAATCCACCCCGTTGACGGTATCGACGTGCCCTATCCGGCGTGATAGGTTTACTGCCACCTTTAGCAAAACAAACACGGAACACAACAAGACAAAAAGGTGGCCGGCACCGGGCAGCCCAACCCCCCGCACGAAGGGCTGCAGTAGTATCCTTGAGCTGCTCCAACGAAACCCTGCCCAGTCAAAACGAGTTTGACTCGATACCGACTTCTGGACGAACGTGCAGGCTGCGACTGGCAGCTGAGGGAAGAGAATATATCTGGGACGAGCTGGACATGCACGCTGGGATCGCGGCAGAGATCCACGCGTAGGAGGAAAAATGCTCCTGGAACGGTCAGGAGGAGGAAGAGATGGAGGAGGAGCAACGTGTATCTGGGAGAGCGTTGTGCCATTTGTGGGAGGGAAGAGGCCTGGCGGGACGGGTGGGCTGTTTTAACCTTCGTTGACAGAGGATCTACGATTCTCTACATGAGAGCAGGAGCTGTTTGGTTTCTTTTGATGCGATTCTCGGAAGGACAAGTCCCATGGAGAGATCAAGATGGTAAGACCGAAATGTGGGCGTTACTTTATCTTGCTGGCATGATGGGAGGAGGATGGACCGGGCGGGACAACCGATCATTGAGAATCGAAGCCGAGAATGGGGGTGGGGGGACGACTCTGTATATAACTTAATACTTTTCCAGATACCCGTCATTATGCCGCTTTTCTTCTTCTTCTACTCGTTTTTCAACAGTCCTTCAATGTATTGGCAGATTCATTTCGGTCCAGCACCATAGAATCAAGCGCATTCTAGTTTATGTATAAGAGTGAATGGGCGAGTTGAGGATCCTGTGATGGAGGAAGCTCGGGACGGTTCGCCCCGTTCCTGTGGACAAAGAGATCTCAGGCATGGGTTCTTCCTTTTCGGGTTTTCGAAGAACACAAGATACCTCGACGTCTTTCCTTTTTCCTCTAGTCAATCAGTGTGGCACCAGGATAACTTGGCTGTACAGTCCTGCGTGAAACTCCCACTAGGTTGGGATAAATCTTTCCGTTGGTGGCGTCTGGGGGAGATCTCCCGAGAGGCGTCGGATGTCCATGCGCGTTGGCGGCGGGAGGACCATGGTCTTCTTTTGTAAGCTAATACAGTCTTGATACTATCAAAGATAGAAAAACAAGAGGAATATGCTTTCATGCGCACAAATCATAAGGATGTGGTTTTGTTATTCTTGGGGAGGGCTATAGTACATGGTGCAGGTGGTGAACACTGCTGCTGCTTGGCAGTGGTGGAGGAGGATTTGGAGGGATCATCCTGGAGAGAGAGAGGGCCCCGCATTTGCTGATGCTGGCTGCTGGTGATGGAACCATGGAACCACCCTTCTGGATGATGTGAAGGTGCATAGCACTGTGGTAGTGAGTGATGTGCCAGCTACAGTAGCTGTGCTGCTGTTATAGTGTGTAGGTAGCACAGTATATACAGTAGGGGGTTCCTTGACTGTGGTCAGTTCCGGTGCCTGGATCTGCCATGTAATGTGCCTTGGAAGGGAGGGCATCAAAAATCAGATGCACTAGACTCAGATGGATGGGATTGGCATATCTCTTGTCTGCTGGTTTGGAATGAGAGGCGAGGGAGTTTTGTTGACATCAATCAACACGAGGTCCTCAGGTCCGCAACAGAATTACGAAATTTAAGCTTCTGCACAAGGCCGAATGAGCAGGGGCTCCCACGCCTCAGCGGATGGGGGAGACGGCCCAATACTAAGCAAAGTTGGGGAAAACCTGGGGGCGGGTGGGCAGGGGTCAACAGGGCCCCGCCAAGAACACCTGTGCCTGCTGATGGAGCCTGGCACACCTGGTTTCGCGGCAACGGGGATGGTTGATCAACCAATTTGGTGGTTGGTGGGTGGGTGGTTTCTTGGTGGTTGGTATTTTGTTGGTGTGTGTGTGCTTGCAAGGAAGGAGCGGATGGGAAATTGGTTCATGAGATCACTGCCTTCTACTTTGATTTTCTTTTGGATTCCCACTGAATTTCGTCCATGAGTGAATAGTAGGGGATTCTGAGATAGTCTTATGACTGTTCAACTTACTTTCACATTTCAAACAGTGGCGACCAAGTGGAATATCTCGTGTCTCTTGATATCAAGGGAGAAAGCCAACCATCGCAACAAACAATCTCACCTACAGCACCGCCGGAATTATGAGCGCCTCCACAACAAACACACCTCACAGTCCCTAGAGCGCCCAATAATTCAACAACCCCCGTCTGAAGCGCAGAACAAATAAACAATATACACCCAGGCCACCAACCATGTCAGACCTGGCAGGCTACCAGCCGGTGGTCCGCCGCAGTGGCGCCAAGGAGGGCGCCGTGTCCACCAGTGCGGTCAATGCGCCTAAGCCAGGACTGTGGGGGCGCATCACGAACAAGGCGCCGTTCCTGCGGACTAAGAAGGGCATCGCCATCACGGTCGCGGTGATACTTGTGATCATCGGAGGTGGGCTGGCGGGCCTCGCGGCGCTGAGGAACAGGGGAGGTGGCAGCAATGGCGGGAGCGGAGGCGGCTCTGGGGGCAATGGAAGCAGCGGGCTGATCACTAGCGATTCTGCCTTCTATGGGCTCTCGCCGCCTGTCTATCCCTCGCGTGAGTATTCACCCTGGTGGTTCGTGGAGGATCGGATATGGTTCAAGATAGGTCTTGTTGACGCTCGGAAACTTAGCAAATACCACGGGCTCGGGCACATGGACACAATCTCTGTCGCGTGCGCAGGCGATGGTGGCAAATATGACTCTGGATGAGAAGGTAAGAGGAAGAGAGGACTGCATATATATGTACAAGCTAACGAACGGCAAACAGATCAGTCTCACGGCCGGGTCCTCCTCCGACACGGGATGTGTGGGCTACCTGAACCCGATAGAGCGTCTGTCGTTCCCAGGAATGTGCTTTCAGGACGCTGGTAATGGTGTGAGGGCAACTGACTTTGTCTCGTCATGGCCTTCTGGTATCCACATGGGAGCGAGGTGAGTTGAGAAGCAACGTCGTCTGATATGTCCAATAGATGAGGTGTGCTAAGCCTGTTGTTCAGCTGGAACCGAAATCTATCCCTCCAGCGAGCTCTCGGCATGGGAGGCGAATTCCGAACCAAGGGCGTCAATGTCTTCCTCGGCCCTGTGGTCAGTCCCCTAGGGAGGACTGTGGCCAGCGGCAGAATTTGGGAAGGTGATTGAACCTCAGAGGCCTCATGATTGTGGTGACAACTTACTGATTTCAGTTGTTGACGACAGGCATCTCACCTGATCCATACCTCTCCGGTGCTCTCGTGTCCGAGACTGTCTCTGGGGTTCAGGGTGCCGGCGTGATCACCAGCACAAAGGTGAGTACGAATGAAGATGGTGTTTTATTTTCAAGCTGGTATGTGATGGAATCTAATCACCTGTGTAGCATTTCATCGGCAACGAGCAGGAGAGCCACCGAATGCCTAATGGGACGGCTCAATCTGTCTCCTCGAATATCGATGACCAGACCATGCACGAACTCTACCTATGGTGAGTGGCCTTGGACGCGTGTGCCCTATGAGACCGAAATCTTGACTGATCCGCCTATGCCCAGGCCATTCCAAGACGCTGTCCATGCTGGCAGTGCCAATATCATGTGCTCTTACCAGCGCATCAACAACAGCTACGGCTGTGCAAATAGTGCCACGCTGAATGGGCTCTTGAAGACAGAACTGGGGTTTCAAGGCTTCGTGGTGTCAGACTGGGGCGCCCAGTATGCTGGCGTTGCGACGGCCCAGGCGGGACTCGATGTGGCAATGCCAAATGCGGGTTCGCACTGGGGGTCGCAACTCTCCCAAGCCGTGTCGAACGGCTCTGTGTCGGAAACAAGGGTCGATGACATGATCACAAGGTAAAATACAAGAAAAAGCTGGTTTCTATTGTTTGCGGAGAGACATTTGCTGATACTGCACAGACTCCTCGCTGCTTGGTATCAGCTGGGACAGGATCAAGATTATCCTTCTCCTGGCATTGGTCTACCGCAGAGCCTTACGGCCCCTCACACAATTGTCGACGCGCGCAATGCCTCTTTCAAGCAGACCTTACTCGATGGGGCTATCGAGGGGCATGTGCTGGTCAAGAACACCAACAAGGCCTTGCCCCTGAGTAAACCAAAAATGCTGTCAATCTACGGATACTCGGCCACACAGCCAGGGCAATACAACGCCGAGCCAGCCGGTGGATCCGTCTGGACGTATGGAGCAGAAGCCGCAGACCCTCTGACCGTCGTGGAAGGCTTTGCAGGAAACCTGACCTACCCATATGCACAGATTGCCACCAACGGCACTCTCTTTTGCGGCGGTGGCTCGGGTGCGAACTCGGCTGCGCTGGGCAGCTCGCCTATGGACGCACTGATCCAGCAGGCATTCAAGGACGACACAGCCTTGTTCTGGGACCTCAAGTCCGCGACGCCCAGCGTCGACGGGGCCTCAGACGCCTGCCTGGTGTTTGGCAACGCCTGGGCGAGCGAGGGATCCGACCGAACGGGCGTGCACGATGACTACACCGACGGCCTGATCAATTACGTCGCCTCCCAGTGCAACAACACGATCGTGGTCTTCCATAACGCAGGCGTACGCCTGGTAGACCAGTTCGTCGACAACGACAACGTGACGGCGCTCATCTTTGCACACCTGCCAGGCCAAGAATCCGGGCGCGCCCTGGTCTCGCTGCTGTACGGCGAGTCCAACAACTGGGGCAAGCTTCCCTACACAGTCGCCCGCAACGAGTCTGACTACGGCGAGCTGCTGAGGCCAGACCTGGGATCGGGCGAGTACGAGCTCTTTCCCCAGGCCAACTTTACCGAAGGCGTGTTTATTGACTACCGCCGGTTTGATGCGACCAACACCACGCCACGGTACGAATTCGGGTACGGCATGTCGTACACGACGTTCGAATATTCGGATCTCACGGTCACGCAAAACTCGACAGCCGACACCTCAGAGTACCCCTCGGGCGAGATCCTCCAGGGCGGCCAGGTCGACCTCTGGGACAACCTGGTCTCGGTCACGGCTTCTGTGGAGAACACGGGCACCGTGAACGGCACCGAGGTCGCACAGCTCTATGTCGAGACACCTAACACGGCCCAGCCGAGGATGCTGAGGGGGTTCGACAAGCCGTTTCTGAGCGCCGGAGAGACGGCCACGGTGACGTTTCCGATGACGAGGAGGGACCTGAGCCAGTGGGATACTTCTGCGCAGAAGTGGATGCTTCAGCCGGGGACATACACGGTGTTTGTCGGGGCAAGCAGTCGGGATCTGAGGCTGAATGGGACTTTTACCATCTGAGACTGGTGGTTAATGGTGGGCAGGCCTGGCCACTCTTTGGCAAAAATTAACTCACTGGTGGCGTCTGGCGTTGAGGTTCTTCTTCCACATCCCCCTTGGGAAGGATCATGCGGAATCGGTATGGGTTTGATGCTTGGAGGTTTGAACCAACGGAAGGAAATATGTTTAATAGGGTGGGAAAAGGAGTGGTTCTTGTCCATAGTGTTTGTGGCTCTCGGGCTTCCGAATTAAGATATTCGAGTCTCTCTCTGAGCTCGTTCATTATGCTTGCACAATGGTTGTGTCCCTGGATTTTCGTTTTCTCGGTCTTTTATTTCTTCAACGTTGCGATGAACAAGCAGATGTATAGGGTAATTTATATTGCAGTGTGCATGAATTATGCTATTCTATTCATTTCATAGTGCTGTCCTGGTCAAATCACTGTGGCGTGGCACTGGGTGGCTTATATAACACGCTACAGTGGGTTCTTCACCCGTGTAAGGGTGGCTAGAGCCTAGCGCTGGAACCTTTCAGCGGTGCGAACGCCCCCAGTGCGCCCCTGGCCAATGACACGTCAGGAGTCGTCCCGGGGGTGACGAGGCGCGCAGTGGGCATCTGCTTTGAAGAGCAATCTCCCGCCTGTCATCCAGCCTATGACGGAACCTCCTCTAACTCCAATCAGCCTGGGTACTGTAGTATTCCGTACTGCAGCAAGATTCGCGGTCGCGTCTCCATCCCTACCTTTTTGCCTGCATTGCATGTGCATATTTTTTTTTGGTTCATCTGGCAATCTTGAGGATCTTCTGCAGGTCCGGCAAAAAAAAAAAAAGAGAAGACAAGAAACGAAGGGGGAAAAACAAAAAAAAAGAAGGCCCCGTCACCTTTTACCCACCCCTCTCTACAGTAATTCAGGAAACACACCATCCTACCTTTTCTCTCTCTCTCTCTCTTTTGTTTTCTTTACCCCTTCTTGTTGACACGGGGACCTAGGGCCGCCGCCGGTTCCTTTCTCGTGCGGCTCCGTTCCCCAAGTCGACCAGACAACCTAAGACAACTCCAGACCTTTTGGAGACTTGATTCATCTTCATTCCTCCCTCTCTTTCTTTTCCACTCAAACCTATGACCTGACTAGAGCCGAACGGGCTACGAATTTTTTTTTTAATCTCTGAACCCTAGACTTACCACTCACTACTCACTCCAAGCGACAAGAGAACCCCTCGTGACGTTTCCTCGTTGTCATTCTGCAGGACTGCGAGCCCAAACCACCCCCCCGCAGAACCCCGAACGAGTATCGATACAGCATACCTTGTTGAGAGTCGACGGCTCGAATCACTGCTCTCTTGGGATCACCCTAGGCTTCTCGAAAACCCCGTTGCTTTCCCTCCTCTTTCGCCCCTCGAGATACCCGAACGACCTGCTCTACTACTATCGCCAACCCGAAGAATACCACTTTGCGCGCACTGATACCGCCTCGTGTCGATCTGGCTCCAAGGGCCCTCCCGACGACGATCTGCGAACGGCTGCCCCGGCGACCGACCCCTCGTGTCCTCCTCCTCCTCCTCGAGTTCAGGCCCATGCGGTTTGGAAACGTAGGATGAGCCTGGACATTGCGATCAGGAGTCGGGATCACATGTCGGAGCCGCAGAGGGACCTTCTCTAAGACTCAAAGCCGGAGGGCAGCAGGGGCAATAACCAAAAACCAAAGAAAGAGGCTTGCATACCCTGCTGGACCTGTATCGCTTTCCTCTCTCCGTCCCTCCGTCGTCGGATACATTCGAACCTGCGTGCGAGCCCTCGGTCGAGGCTCGCGCGCAACCATAAGAGACATCATTCATCATGGCAGGCGGCGGTGGTAATATCAAGGTGGTGGTGAGGGTGCGGCCCTTCAACGGGAGAGGTGAGTAGTCCCAGCACACGGTCGCGCAATGCAGAAGCAGAAGCAGCAGCAGCAGCAGTCAGCCTTCTGCGATGGCGGAATTCCCTCTTCGTATCCTTTTATCGAGGGGTTTGATCCTGACGAGTTACGAAATCCTTTCCCCCTACAGAAATCGACCGAGGCGCAAAATGTATCGTCGAGATGAAGGGCGACCAGACGGTCCTCACACCGCCCCCCGATGCGCCCGCCGCGAAGGGCAGCAAGGACCACGGCCAAAAGGTCTTTGCCTTTGACCGATCGTACTGGTCCTTCAACAAGGACGACTCCAACTACGCCGGGCAGGAGAACCTCCACGACGACCTGGGCAAGCCCCTGCTCACCAACGCCTTTGCGGGCTACAACAACTGTATCTTTGCGTACGGCCAGACGGGCTCGGGAAAGTCGTACTCGATGATGGGATATGGCAAAGAGCACGGCATCATCCCCAAGATCTGCCAGGACATGTTCGAGAGGATAAAGGACATACAGGCGGCGGACCCGAACACGCGGTGCACGGTGGAGGTGTCGTACCTGGAGATCTACAACGAGAGGGTGAAAGACCTGCTGAACCCGGGCACCAAGGGCAACCTCAAGGTCCGCGAGCACCCGTCGACCGGCCCCTACGTCGAGGACCTCGCCAAGCTCGTGGTCGGCAGCTTCGAGGAGATCGAGAACCTCATGGACGAGGGCAACAAGGCCCGCACGGTCGCCGCGACCAACATGAACGCCACGTCCAGCCGCAGCCACGCCGTCTTCACCCTGATGCTCACCCAGAAGAAGCTCGACACCGAGACCAAGATGGAGGCAGAGAAGGTCGCCAAGATCAGCCTGGTCGACCTGGCAGGCTCCGAGAGGGCGACGTCTACGGGCGCCACGGGCGCGCGCCTCGGGGAGGGTGCCGAGATCAACAGGTCGCTGTCGACGCTGGGCCGCGTGATTGCCGCCCTGGCCGACCTCTCCACCGGCAAGAAGAAGAAGGGCGCGGCCGCCCAGGTGCCGTACCGAGACTCGGTGCTGACGTGGCTGCTCAAGGACTCGCTGGGTGGTAACAGTATGACTGCCATGATAGCAGCCATCAGCCCGGCCGACATCAACTACGACGAGACCCTCAGCACCCTGCGGTACGCCGACTCGGCCAAGCGCATCAAGAACCACGCCGTCGTCAACGAGGACGCCAACGCCCGCATGATCAGGGAGCTCAAGGAGGAGCTGGCGCTGCTGCGGAGCAAGCTTGGAGGCGGCGCTGCCGGCGGTGGTGCTGGAGGCGCGGGGGGAGCGCGGTCCCTGCAGACGAGGTATATGCCGAGGGCACGCCGCTCGAGCAGCAGATGGTGACCATCACGGCGGCCGACGGCTCGCGCAAGAAGGTGTCCAAGGCAGAGATCGCAGAGCAGCTGAGCCAGAGCGAGAAGCTGCTGTCGGACCTCAACCAGACCTGGGAGCAGAAGATGACCAAGACGGAGGAGATCCACAAGGAGCGGGAGGCGGCCCTGGAGGAGCTCGGCATCAGCATCGAGAAGGGCTTCATCGGCCTGAGCACGCCCAAGAAGATGCCCCACCTGGTCAACCTGTCGGACGACCCTCTCCTCGCAGAATGTCTCGTCTACAACCTGAAACCCGGTACCACGACCGTCGGCAACGCCGAGTCGGAGACGTCGGGCGCCGACAACAGCAGCATCAGCAGCAGCACCAGCCACCACCTGGGCATCAAGCTCAAGGGGACCCGCATCCTGCCGCAGCACTGCTCCTTTGAGAACAACGCCGCTGACGGCACCGTGACCCTGATACCGGCAGAAGGCGCCGCTGTTATGATCAACGGCAAGCGTATCACGGAGCCGCAGCAGCTGCACTCGGGCTACCGCGTGATCCTGGGCGACTTTCACATCTTCCGCTTCAACCACCCCATGGAGGCCCAGGCCGAGCGCGCCGAGAGGACGGAGACGCAGAGGCATAGTCTGCTACGCCAGTCCGTCACCGCCAGCCAGCTGCAGGCCACCCTCGACCGCGAGAGGACGACGTCGCCGAGCCCGAGCCCGAGCCCCAGGTTCGCGCATGAGCGGAGCTACAGCAAGGGCGGCGGCGGCTCAGACCTGGGCAGCGGCGGCGAGAGCCGTCCAGAATCGCCGGCCCCCGCGGTCGCGACTCGGACTGGTCCTTTGCGCGGAGGGAGGCCGCAGGCGCCATCCTGGGCTCCGACCAGAACTTCACCAAGCTGACGGACGAGGAGCTCAACGCCCTCTTCGAGGAGGTGCAGCGGGCCCGGGCCGAGCGGGTCGTCGGCGGCAGGGAAGGGGACGAGGACTTGGACTCTGTGAACTCGTACCCCGTGCGGGAGAAGTACATGTCGACGGGCACCATCGACAACTTCTCGCTGGACACGGCGCTCACCATCCCCTCGACGCCCAAGCAGGGTGACTCGGACGACAGGGTGATGCGCGACGCCCGCGAGGAGATGCAGGCCCAGCTGGACAGGCAGAGGGAGGAGTTCCAGGGCCAGCTCAAGACCGCCGAGGCCGCCAACGTGGAGGTCGAGGAGGTCAAGAGGGAGAAGGCGCAGATGGAGGAGACGCTCAAGAAGATGAAGGAGGACATGCAGAAGCAGCTCGAGGTCCAGAAGCGCGAGTTCGAGGCCAAGATCGAGAAGCTGGACCCCCTCAAGCGGCCCAAGGCCAACCCGAAGCTGTCCGAGGCCGAGGTGGAGCTGGGAAGGCGTGCGGTGCAGCACTGGCGCGGCCGCCGGTACGTGCAGATGGCCGAGTCGGTCCTGCAGCACGCGGCAACGCTGAAGGAGGCCCAGATCATGAGCCAGGAGCTGGACGAGAGCGTCGTCTTCCAGTTCTGCGTCGTGGGCTCGGGCCACACGCTCATCTCCTCGTACGACATGATCCTGACCGGCGGCGAGGGGGACGATATCGCGCTCGAGCAGGCCATCAAGCCGTGCATCGGCGTCCGGGTGGTGGACTACAAGCACAATGTCGTGCACCTCTGGAGCCTGCACAAGCTGCACGACCGGGTGCGGCAGATGCGGCAGATGCATCAGTACCTGGACCAGCCCGAGTACGCACAGCACCTGAGCCTGGACAACCCTTTTATCGAGACGTGCATGCCCCAGTACACGCTCGTGGGCGAGGCCGACGTCCCGCTCAAGGCCGTCTTCGAGAGCCGCGTCCAGGACTTCCACCTCGATGTCCTGTCGCCGCACACGTCGCACGCCATCGGCATCATCAGGCTGTCGCTCGAGCCGTCAGCTGCGAGGGCGCCGTCCAACTCGATCAAGTTCAACGTTGTCATGCACGAGATGGTCGGGTTTGCCGAGCGAGAGGGCACCGAGGTGCACGCGCAGCTCTTTATCCCGGGCATCTCGGAGGAGGACGGCATCACCACAACCCAGATGGTCAAGGATTTTGACGAGGAGCCGCTGCGGTTCGAGAGCGTCCACTGCATGAACGTGCCCCTCTTTGCACCGCCAGATGTCGTCCTGCGGGTGGCCATCTTTGCCAGAGTGTCGTCCATGCACCTGGATAAGCTCCTCAGCTGGGACGACATGCGGGACGCGGTGCCGAGCTCGAGGAGCCAGCCCAAGTCGGCGCGCATCAACGAGTCACACTTCTACACAGAAGAGAAGCACGACCTGCTGTCTCGGGTGCAGATCCTCGAGATGGACGAGAACGGCGAGTATAAGCCCGTGGAGGTGGCACAGACGAGCGAGCTCGACCACGGGACCTTCCAGCTGCACCAGGGCCTGCAGAGGCGCATCACCATCAACCTGACGCACAGCTCGGGCGATGTGCTGCCCTGGGAGGACGTGGTGTCGATACGCGTGGGCAAGATACAGCTGGTCGACGCGGCGGGCAAGAACCCAGACATGGGCTCCATCTCGCCCAACATTGCCCTCAAGCTGGCCTCGAAGCCCGTCTTCCGGAACAACGCCAACGGCACCCGCAGCATCACCATCATCGGCCAGTGGGACTCGAGCCTGCACAACTCGCTGCTGCTGGACCGCACGACAGGAGACAAGTACCGCGTCCAGATGACCGTCTCGTGGGAGGTTGCGTCGCAGAAGCTGGCCGAGCCGATGCGCTTCTCCATGAACGTCTTCTGCCAGATCCTGTCGCGCTCCTTTGTCCGGCAGACGTCCATGTTCTCGGCGCTCTGGCACCACGTCCGCTTTGTCCACTCCAGCACGGCCATCTACACCCTCAAGATGCGGCCCGCGCCCATCAAGCGCGTCGGCGACCTGTGGCGCATGAATAGCCTGCACGACTACGTCAAGGGCGAGGAGAACCTGACGACGTGGACCCCGCGCGGCGTCTCGCTCATCAGCGACTACATTGGCGCCCGCAAGAAGCGCAGGCGGATTGCTGAGATCGGGGCCATGCAGAACTTTCTGAAGAAGATTGGGCTGCCCGAGCCCCGGGTGCGCCTCAACGGAGCTGGGGGACATGGTGATGGCGACGATGATGGGGGGATATCCTGCCTCCCAGGTCGCGACGAGGAGGAGGAGATGATGACGATGACGACGTCGACTCGATCGACGAGCTGCTGGAGGACACGCCGGATGTCTCGCAGGTGCTGGATGTTGTGACTGGCCCCGCGGAGGAACCGGCAGCTGGTGGTGCTAATGATGGTGCTGAGCAGCAGGAGCAGCAACACCAAGAGCAGGCCAGCGGAGATGAGCCCCAAGATACAAAAGCAAATGGCGGCGATCCGTCACCAGAGGCCGAAGGGGATCATCCAGATGGTGTACAGGCAGAGCATCCCAGGTCCGATCTCTCTGAGCGTGAGACCTACATCCTGGAGAGGTGTCTGAAGCTCTGGAAGAGCTATCCGGATCCCCTCACCCAGATCCTCAGCGAGGACAACACCAAGCCTCCTGCAAGCGGCGACCCGCACACGCCCGCGCCGCCCGAGCTCGTGGCGACCATCATCCGTGTCCCCAAGAACCCCACCATGCTCAGGGGAGGGTACCTGCTGGTGCCGAGCAGCGACTCGACGCGCTGGATCAAGCGCTTCGTCGAGCTGCGGCGGCCGTACCTCCACATCCACAACGTCACCGACGGCGAGGAGGTGGCCATTGTCAGCCTGCGCAACTCGCGCGTCGACAGCCAGCCGGGTATCCTGGGCCTGCTCAACGGCAACGACGACGACGAGGACGGCAGCCTGGACCTCAACAATGCCCTCGAGGCGTCGCCCCAGCAGGTCCGCTCGCCCGAACGCAACCAGCAGCAGCAGACACACCGCCGCACAGCCTCGGGCCGCATCTCGACCATATGGACAGGCAACGTCGGCAGCCCTGCCACGACCACCCCGACGCCCAGCAGCAATAATGGATCAGCAGCAGCAGCGGCAGCAGCCACGGGAAGCGGCTCCTCTGCGCAGCACTCCAGAAACAGGAGCGTGACGTCTGGGCTGTCGAAGCTGTCTCACAGGCTGCAGGCGGCCGTGTTTGCGATCTACGGGACCGACAACACGTGGCTGTTTGCGGCCAGGTCGGAGCGCGACAAGCTGGACTGGATCTTCAAGATCGACCAGAGCTACTTCTCCTCGAGCGCGAGCGCCAGTGCGGATATCAGCAGGTCGGAGAGCCCCAGCGTTGGGGGTTACTAAGGCAAGCACATACATTCACACACACACTGTTGATCATGATGGTTGCTTGCAAAAGAAGAAGAAAAAATGAAGAAGAAAAAAAGGAGAAAGAGGAGGAAACAAGGAATGTGAACCATGATCGAAGAAGCATGATGAGATGCGATGAAACGATGCGGTCGTTTCTTTTGTTCTGCGTTGACTTCGTGGCGGTGCCTATCAAACTCTTTCCTTTTGTCTCTTGCGTGAAGTTTGCAAAACAACCCCACAACAGATTGGTGGCTACTTCTTGTTTTATTTATGTTTAATAGACTATACCCATACCCAAGACGACATCACATCCTTTTTTATTTACTATATAAGAATGGGGGAGAAATGGGAGGCAGAGAGGAGGATTGAAAGCTGGCAGAGTGCAGGAGGGGGAAAAGGGAAAGAGAGAGAGAGTTTGTGTGTGGATGCGTATCTGACAGGAAGGTGATGGTTGTTGGGTCACAGGATATCCGGCGTAAGGCAGGCTTTTGTTGGATGGAAAAGAGGAGGATGAGGCTGGCTGCCTTCACATACACAGAGAGAGAGAGAGAGAGAGAGAGCCTTTTCTGGCTTGGAAAAAGAAAGGGTGTGGTTAACTGGCAGAAAAAAAATCAATCATAACAAACAACAGTTAATTCACGGCCTCAGCAACCCAACCCTCATGTGCCCCTTGCCGCCCCTGATTCGCCCGCAGGTAGTACGGCACAAACACAAGCTCCCTCTCAACCCCCTTCTTCTCTTGCCTTGACGCAGACCCCATCACGTCCCAGTCACCACCCTCAAACCTCCTTGTCCATCCTTTGGTCCTGAGCGCAACATACTTGTCCCCCAGGCACTGCTTTCCCTCCTCCACAAGGACAGGCGCCTTGTCATCGACCACCACGTCCTTGAAATGGTCCTCCTCCCAAGGATTGTCCACGTCCTCGACACAGTACACCAGCGGGCCCCTCGCCAGGGTCAAGGTGCGCTGGCCGGTGGCGCTGCGAGGGTGGGGGCTTATGTAGCGAGGCTCGAAGCCGCCCAGGACGAGGGAGAAGGCAGGGTTGGCCTGGAGGTAGGCTGGGGAGAGGACCAGGTAGCCTTTCTGTGACAGGGTGACGGGCTCGGAAGGGGTGGGGGATGGGGTGAGGAGGTATCTTCCTTGGGACCAGGAGGGGATGCGCAGACGGATGGTGATGGGGTCCTGGTGGTGGTGGTTGTGGTGGAGAGTGAACATGATGTTGCCTTCGCAGGGCCAGTTGGTTTTTGTTCGAACTGGACAGGAGAGGAGGAGGAGGATGCAGGCGTGAACTCGAGCCTTGCAGACGTGTACAGGTGCACGTTGATGAAAGCCCCTCCCCGGCCTCGTCCTCACCAAAATGCCAGAGATAGCCGCCCAGACTCCCAAACAGCCGACTCACATTGGGCGGACAACAGCTACACTCAAACCACCCCTCGCGCCGACAGAGATGCCCAGCACAGCTGCCCAGGTAGTTCTCATAGGTAAACGCCCGCCCGTCCAGCGACACAGACCCCAGCACGGTGTTGTACAGACACAGCTCCATGATGTCCGCCACCTTGCTGTCGTTGGACCAACAGGACGACGACGACGAAGAAGCAGCAGCACCACTATTACCTAGGTGAAGCAGACGCTCGGCAAACATAATGACGCCGATGGAGGCGCAGGTCTCGGCATAGCAGCCTCCCTCTTCGGGGTCCTGCGGGAGGAAATAGTCGATGCCGAAGCCTTCCCACTGGGCCACCGCGCCGATGCCGCCTGTGGGATACATCTTGCGCTGGACCATGTTGTCCCAGAGGCGGTGGAGGGCGGACTCCCAGCCGTCTGTGTCTACGGAGAGGGATAAACTGGGAGGAACCTTTGGGGCCAGGGCGACGAGGTCTGCGGTGGCTGTGAGGAGGTATGTTGCCCGCACCGCGTGGCCCTCGACGGATGTCTGCTCGGGGATTGGGGCGTGGGCCTGGCAGTACCAGTAGTCGCGGGCCATGGGGTATGAGTTGGGTCGCCTGTGGGCCTCTTCGCCGCGCTGGTCCGCCTCCCAGTCGTAGTAGTGCTGCTGCTGCTGCTGCTGCTGCTGGTGCTGTCCCATCTCCTGGCTGGTGCTGCCACCGGGCTTCCCCGCTCCGTGAGGAAGAAATGGGCCAGCTCATAGGCCTTGACATCGCCCGTCGTCCTGTACAGGCGCAGCAGGGCGAGCTCGAGCTCCGGGTGGCCTGGATACCCTCTCCTCTGGCCCTGTCCGGGGCCAAAGTGGGCGTGCATGAGGTGGACGTACCTGGTCATGACGCCCAGGAAGTCGTTGGTCTTGTAGTGGTCGAAGTGAGCGATGGCTGCCTCGAGAAGGTGGCCAGCGTTGTACCTTGTCACAACAGGCGTGAGTAAGTCAAGTAACCATAACCAATACATGATAGTGAATAATCAGAAAAACTCACATCTCATGCATATCCCTCAGATTCGTCCACCGCTTTCCAGGCTCAACCACAATGTAGTGCAGGTTCAGATACCCATCCTCCTGCTGCGCCGACCTCATCGTGCGCACGAGATACCGCACCGCCTCGTCCAGGTCCCGGTCGTAGCGCTCCCGCAGGAAATAGATGGCCCCCTCCATCCACTTGCCCAGGTCGCTGTCCCAGAACAGGTGCGGCGGGACGGGCCAGAACCGGTGGTCGTCGTAGATGGGCTTCCATCTCAGCTCGAAGCAGTCGTAGCGGCCTGTGGTCCTGAGGAGGTCCAGCTGGGCGAGGAGGGTGGTGCGGGCGATGGTCTGGCGGCGGGCGGACAGGAGGGAGGTGGAGGTGAAGGTTGTGTGGGTGAATGAGCCCTGGGGATCGGAGCGTGTAGGCTGAGACTGGGAAGGGGTTGCTGTGGGTGGTGCAGATGGCGCAGGTGGTGGTGGTGGTTGGTTGAGAGTGAGACGCATCTTGATAAGGACTTTGTGAATTTTTACTCTTGGAGTATGTGAAGATTGAGCGAGAAAGGGAGGAGTTATTGTGTGGCTACTGTAGCATCTACTGTGATGATTCGATCGTAGATAACGGCGAGACAGACTGACAAGAGACAAGAGGATAATTATCCGGGCGGGGTTGCATTCCCGGAACAGAGCGGCAGTATTATCGCAGCAGAGTCTTGATCCGAGGTCGCCACATGTTGTAGTCCATTATCTTAGGCAGATGATATATAAAGTTGTGAATTAACTGTTGGATCAATATCAATGTAAGCTGAGTAGGAAATAAAGTTTGATTGCCAGATCAATTGAGGAATACATGTCTTTTTTTTTTTTTTTTTTTTTGCACTTTTTTATTTTCTTGTTTTGCTGAGGTAAGGAAATAGATAGTTACTTTGCCTTGAAAGAAGAAAGAAAGCAAAGAAAAGAAAAGAAAAGAAAAGAATGCTATAACACGATGGTATCAAGTGAGAATGTATTTTATTCGCGCCGTTCGTTGCAGAACATCGTTCATTGCCGCTGAGGAAAAAGGAGAAAAGAAACAACTCAATCCAAATCAAATCAGTCGTCGTATATTAGCCCCCAAACAGAAAAGATCAAAAAGGTCCAAGCATCACATCATCGTTATTATATGACATCTCTCTGGCCCGCCATCAAGGCGACACTCATACTTGAAGATGCCTCGCTGGTAATTCTTCTACCAGCCCACCAACTCAGACCACCCAGGTCAACTTGTGGCTGAAAGGGCAGCAGGGCGGTTGCCACACCTTACACCCTGGAGCGGCGGCGGTACCACCTCCGGTTCGAGGAAGCCGTAGTGGTCTCGGTGTGCTTGCGAACCCAGTGCATCCCCAGCAGGGCGCTCACGAGCCAGCAGATGGCGCTCAGGAAGGCAAAGGCCTCGTCGGCCTTCCAGCTGCCGCAGTTGGTGCCGCGGAAACCGATGCCGCTCCAGTCAAAGGTGTAGCCGCAGGTGTCGCCCAGCCAGTTGACGAGCAGGCCGAAGGCGACGAACCAGCAGATGGAGAGGACCAGGTCCGTGGGCCAGTGGATGAAGCTGCCCGAGAAGGGCACCAGCCAGATGATGGAGAAGAAGATGGAGAGGCCGGCCACCACCTCGGTGTAGATGAAGCGGCCCAGCGACCAGGAGGAGGCGTTGTGGGACTGGTGGAGGAAGTGGCCTGTGATGCCGGCCACAATGCCAGAGAAGACGAGCTGGAGGTTGGTTTGAATTAGTTTTGTTTTCTTTCTAGCTTGTCTGGGTAGTCTTTGTTGGGTTGATATTATTCAGGTCAGAAAGTCCATGGACAGGACTTACCTCCGCCAGGCGGAATATAATGGAGAGGAGATCCGTCACGATCATCTTGGAAGAGTGGATATGTCTTGATTTTGACTTCAAGTGTGTGTGGTTGGTTGTTCTGTAACCTTGGATCTTGAGAGAATCCGAAGGAAGAATTTACTGTGGATGGAGAGAGAGAGAGACACGCAGATATTCTAGATCAAGGAGAAGGAGGAGGGTGTGGCAAACATTTATTTATTATCTAAAAAGGAGGGTGGCTGGCTGGCGCCCTTCCAGTCACCCAATCAATGAGTCCTGCACAGTCAAGCGTGCTCAAAAACGTGTACATAGTAGACGAGGGTGAGTTGAAAGGGCAGGAATCCTGCTTTGACGATAAAACTCAGGTAGGGCGCACGCACCGCGGGGGGGAAAGCGTCACCAACCACCCACCACGTGAGACAGCTGCTGTGCTGGTGGCCGAATATCAAATTACGTCTTCTTCTCCAATTGATCTTGCCTTCGGGACCTGAGCACACTGAGGTCAGGTACAGTGAGTGACAAGCAACCTCACAAGCGTGAGGCTATCCCAGCCGGTCTCAGTCACACCTTTTAATCCTACCCAACCCCAAGCAACGCGTGCCCGTTGCCCTGCGTGCCGCTCGCAGATGAAAGAAATTAAGGAGAGGAAAAGAAAACATGGATGCAGATCAAGGTCTAGCACTCGCGCCCTGCACCAGAGCCTGACCAGGTGGTATTTACTTGTATCCCTTGTCACATTCATACGTCATTTATGTAGCATCGACCAAACAATTTTGTCTCACCCGGCAGAAGCTGTGGACGGGGGATTGGATGTTTTGGTCTGGGGCCCTGTTTAAATGTGACACTGGAGTGACTGACCACACAAGTTACAGCTGATCGGCAGAGTCTAGATCGGTGTACGGACGTACTAAGCAAAGGACAGAGAAATAAGAAAGAAAAAAAAATTAAGGAGGATCTGCGTTTCTCCAGTTCAATAGGCGGCTGGCTGAAGGGCGTGGGAGGGAGCCCAATGACTGTTCATATGCCATTCCTGTTTCCCCCCCCCCTGCAGCTTATTAGCGGTTTGTGGTGTGAGATCGTAAGGTTTGACTGGGCGCGTGGCCGGTCAAGCTGTCACCAAGGGCGGCTGTGGCGTAATCGTGCAGGCCCCATTGAAACGGCAATTGATGGACCTCAGAGCTGGAGCTTCTCAGCTGATCATGCAGCTCGCCCTTTTCGTGGAATTGGGTTTCCATAAGGCTCGAATTCTCTGCCCATGGAGACGGTTTCTTTATTTTTCTGTTAGGATGCCTTGAAAGTGCCATCTATTTTTATTACTTCATATCACCAGAAAGAGTTATATACTCGAGGAGGCGGAGTGCAGCGTCTGTTGATGTAATAAGATCAAGTACAATCCTTGATCTCAACCTTCAGGCAAGCTCTCTACCTGCTCGCAACAAGTATTAATTACCATAGGCCTAGATAGGCGTGTTGGTCATTGACCCGTACCCAGAATCCAGCGCAATCTGAAAATCATCAGAACATAGGCTCGCAGGATATACGCCTCCCGTGCCCACGCTGCTGCTCGCGTCGTCCTCACATAATCCCTCAGAGTAATATCCCGGAGCAACAACAGCAACAACAGCCTCCTCCTCTTCCATGTGCGGATCATGGCACGGGGACAAGAATCCAGGAGGACCAAGAATGTCAGTCTCTTCTTCTTGTAGTCCTCCTGCGCTTGTCACTGCTGCTGCGTCAGGGCAGCCAGCACCGTGTTCGAGGGTGCTGTTGAGACGAGAGAAGGATAATTCCCTGGCCTCAGGAAGACGCACGGCCTCTGCGTCGAGGTGTCGGGCAATGTCGCCAAGGGTGTCTTGTATGGGCATCACGTATGCCTCGCCGAGGGAGTCCAGGGACACAATGTGGCCGTACACCTCCCCCGTGAGAGCGTTCACCACCAGGGAACCTGAGTCTCCATGCTCCAGGCCTACCCACATTTCTCTTTGTCAGTTTTTACACACGCACATACACAGGAAAGGAAAACAAGAAAGAGGAGAAGTAGTAGTAGTAGTAGTAGTAGTGTGTTGTGTGTGGGTTGGTTCCAATACAAGAATCATCATATCAAAATAAACTTACGTGACCCAGCACCAGGGATGAAATCAAGCGTGGTGATGAGCGTGGTGCCGGGCGTCATCATCAGCATCGACGACCCTTCAGACACCCTGCCCCGCTGAGGTCCCCTTGGGGTGATGACCATGGCTCCCCGAGGAAGCGAGGGCGGGGTGCTGTTCTGTGCGCCAAAGAGCTCCGTGGCGGGCTGGTGAGGATCGAGCCTCGCCTTGTTGGGCCGACAGTACCGGTGCTTCAGCTCGAGGAGCGCCCAGTCGAGGTTGTTGTTTTTGCTGTGATCTGGCGACAGGCTCTGTTGGTCTGTCGAGAACGCCAGGACATGTCCGATGTTATTATTATTATTGTTATCAGCGCAGTGTGGCGCGCTGGGGCTTTCTGGTCCAGTCTGCTGCGGCATGAACTCGACATCGTTCACGGCGCATTCGCTGGCTGGTTCAGCAGAGAGAAGAGAGGACAGATTGGGTGGTGGTGACGTGGATTCATAGACATCGTGGTCGTCGTCGTCTCCAGCGCAGTCGACGTCCATCCTCTCCGCAATGTCTTGGTCATACTCATTCTCCGATTCCGAGCTCAGGTCTTGGTCATAGTCGTCCTCACTCTCCTCGCCGCCGCTCAAGTATCCATCGTGAGGCTGATGCGCCAGGACAGCGAGACAGTGCCCAGCAGTAAGTCCATAGAACTTGGGCCGAGAGGGAGGTGAGTCCACGACGACAATGCCACCCACAGTGGCGTAGCTGGTGTGCTGGCCCACCTCCATCGAGACGGGCACGCCACACGCAGTCGACAGAGGCGACAGCTGTGGGCTGCACACGTCAAACACCTTGATCGAGCCAGGCCTGAAGTAGTCGTCGTCTTGTGACGAGCAACCAGTGCTGTCATGTTGTTGCTGTGGCTGCAGTAACAATCCACAATCGCCATCCTCATCAACAAGTGACAGGAGCTCGTTGTCATTGTTGTTGTTGTTGTTGTTGCTAAGCCGGACCAGACCATCCTCGACGACCTTGACCTCAAAGTCGGGCTCGATGTCCTCGAGGACGTGCTTCTGGGCGAAAAACCTCTTGACCCTCTTTGCCGCCGTCTTCTCGCACTGCACAACGATGTGGAGCCGGGCCCTGCACTCGCACGGGCCCAGAAACCTCAGCTTCATCGAAATGTCCCCGACATAAGGGGTCTTCTTGGTCAGCCCCTTGCGCACCGGCTTGCTCACTGCCTTCCAGAGGGCCCTGCCGTACAGAACCCGCAGGTCCATGAACTTGACGCGCAGGTCCTCGGGAATGTCCTTGTCCACAACCGTCATCGGGCAGTCGTCGGGCTGGAGGAAATCTTGGGTGCGGAAGGAGGACAGCGGCGGTCCTCCTTGCTTGCCGCTGCTTGACTGAGACTGAGATGGAGGGTCATGCGCGGCCGCAGAACATGTACAGGTTGGCGTCACCGTCAGCGAGGCATAGCCAGAGTCGATACGACTGCTCTGTGGGCTGTTGGGCAGCGACTCGTCCAGGCTCAGCTGCGACGACGGGTCCTCATTGTCGGGAGCCGATGGTAGGAACGGATCACAACCGGCTCCGTTGACCTGGCTGTGTGGTACCTTGAGGGCCTGCAGGGCCTCTGTAAGCCTGCTGACGGCTGCTGGGGCTTTTAACTCCTCTCCGCGCCGTCGTGGATTCATGGCTGCTGCGCGTTGTCGGTGTGAATTTGAGTAAAAGATGGAGTGAAGGCAACTCTTTGATTATGAGAAGAAAAGAAGAAGAAAAGAAAGAAGAGAAGTCCTAAAAGATTGGGCATCAGACAGACTTCGGGGCATCAGGGTTGAGAGAAAAAGGCTCTGTTGGCGAGATATCAGGACTGTCAACTATCCTGGCTCGCATCTGCACAGCCCCCAATTTTCTTGGACTATTATATGCACTGCTACCGCATGACCACAATCCTTTTTCCAAAGGTGAGGGGGATCGACGCATCGGTATCACTGATGCAAAAGAAGGCGGTTGGCAGCTTGATCCAGCCACAGTAAGATGAAATGGACTTGTGTCCTCGTGAAGTGTTCCGGTATGCGCATGTTTTTGAGGATTTCATCAGTAAACATATCTCATTCTCTACAACAATGCCTCATGCACTCAGGGAAACCAGCCTGGAGGCCATCTCCCTCATAGCGCAAGCATTATGGTCCTGGCCACCATGCAAAAAATGCCACGCAGCAGAAGACATCAGCCAGAAAGACGAGACCTGCGACTCCGCAACCTGCCCCCTCCGCCGCAGCCGCCCCCTCGGACGATACCTACAGTACTACCAAGGTCTCACCAGAGCCTACCTCGACCACACCAGGCCAAAAGAGAGACTCCTGCACTACCACGAGGACATAGGCCAGGCCATCTCCACGCTCCGAGCCCACCCCGACGCCACAAGGTCCGAGTTCCACCGCCTGGCTTTCCCCCACCCGCACGACGACACCACCACCACCACCACCAGCAGCAGCAGCGACGACGACAGCGAGCTCCTCAGCGCCTCGACCCTCGTCGTCAGGGTCATGTTCATGACCGACTGCTCGCCCGCCTACCAGACCTCGGACAAGCTCGACGTGGGCGTCTTTGGGGCGCCCGCACACTGCTGGAAGGCCAGCGTCCCCTTTAGCAAGTACCTGCAGGACCACTTCCCCGCCGAGAGCCACCACCCGGTGTTCAGCAGCACGGAGGGGGAGACCTCCTGAGCGACGTCAAGGAGGAGCTGCGGGCCACGAAGTTGGCAAAGCACCTGGGCCTGTCGTTTCAGGCTACGTATGACGTCCGGAACCACCTTCGCTTCAACCGCAAGAGGAACACCCTCGAGATCTTCCACTATACCTCGTTCCTCAAGGAGCAGTTGAGGTCAACCCAACACCATCAGGTCGACGATGTATCTTGCATGTCATCCTATGTCAGCTTGTGGGTGAAGAAGAAAGACTCCAGCCTTTGGTGGTAACCAGCTGACGAATAAAAACCCCTGCCACGCAACCAAACCCCCAAACAGAGGCGTCCTCCCCCGCCGCCTAGCCCTGGAGGTCCTCGACTCCCTCCAGAACATCCTCTTCCCCCTCTGGGACCCCAGATCCAGACGCTGCCTCCGCACAATGATCACCTCCCTATCCTTCGACCCGGACATGCTCAGCTTCGAGTGCAGCGCCCTCAAGAGGCCCGGCGAGGAGGAGAGCATCCCCTACGTCTATCTGGCCGAGAGGCTGGCCGAGCTACACGCCGAGCTGCAGAGCCCCAGGCCTAGGGGTTGGTTCGAGAGGCAGGTCGAGAGGAAGAGCGGCGCGCGGCACATGATGCTGGCCACCCTGGTGGGTGTGCTGTTCGCCGTGGTTCTCGGGATTGCTTCGCTGGCCGCCAGCGTGTTTCAGGCGTGGATTGCCTATCAGGCTTGGCAGCATCCTGTTTCGCCGCCGTCTTGAAGCTATCAATTCATGCGTAGCGTGAGAACAAGAAGACCATATAGGAAGACATTCTCAATAGACCAGTTGTTGCCTGGTAATTCTGACCTACAAAAAAAACCACCTATCAGTAGAGGGGGAAAAAAAAAAAAACGATCCTTGCCCATTACTGAATGTGTCCGCCGCCTCTCACGACTTTTTCCTTTCACAAAACCAACCAGTGTGCACTCAATCCATCGGGAATTCACATGCCTCGCGTAAACGGAAAATTAAACATACTCTGCGAGAATCACCTCCCACCTTGTTCACAAACCTAAAGAGGGGGGAAATGAGCAAATGGAATGTCGATCTGTTCTGTCTTTCTCCCCCTCTCTCCCCTCTCTCCCAGATGAAGGAGTCAGGCCACAAGCAGCAAGAGAGAACTATCGTCCTGCGCTTCTCCCTCTCTCCCTCCCTCCCTCTCTACCTCTTTCGCGGCTTCTTCTTGCCGCCGCGCTCCTCCTCGTCAAGACCGCTCTCACGGTCCCGCTTCTTGGCCTTGCGCTCCAGCTCGTCCCAGTCTTCCCCTTCCTCCTCATCGCTCACGTCCTCGTCGCTGGCCTCTGCAGACGCGTTCGAGTCAAAGTCCGAGTCCTCCTCGCTGGACTCGGACGCCTCCTCGAGCTCGCTCTCGCTGATCTCGAAGTTGCTCTCCGCCTCCTCCTCCTCGGAGCCGTTCTCGGCGTCGGACTCGTCCTGCAGGAAGGACCAGCCGCCCTCCGCGAAGAATGCGTGGGGGTCAGTGGTCACCGTCTTTATGATGGTGGGCCAGTTGAGGTTGAGGGGACCTTCCGAGTAGGAGAGATCCGACGAGTCGAGGAAGTCCTTGACGTCCTCCAGCGACTCCACGGGGATCGTGTTGATGTGGTACGGCGGGCGGCTGAAGTCCTTGAACACGAACACGAGGTCAAAGTTCTTGAGGCCGAACTGGACGCGCTCCAGGTGTGCGACCTCGATGTCCTCAAGGGTGATGACCATGAAGGGCGGCTCCGTCAGCTGGATCAGGCACTCCGTGGTCGGCTGTATGTAGACGTTGCTGCGGAATGGAACACCAAAGAACCCGAGGTCCCTGATGGGCATGTCCACCTCGATCTGCTCGTTGCGGCCCGCCTCGGCAATCTTCTCCGCAAAGGCCTTGAACAGGCGGTCGAGCTCGCCCCGCCGGCGCCGCTCCTCCTGCTCCTGCTCGAACTCGTCCTCGTCGCCATAGCGATACTTGCGCTTCCGGTTGCCAGTCTCGTCAAACTGTATGTCGGTGGCCTCTCTGTAAAACTGCACATCCTTGGTCTTCTTCTTGTTGCCGACGATGATCGGGTCCTTGAGATGAATATGGATGATAACAATAAGCTCGTTCTGGCAAGGCTGGAAGAACAGGTGGCGGACGTTGGAGAAGAGAACGTCGACCCTCTGGTGCGGGTTGAGCGGCGACTGGTATCGAATACCGTTCTGGTGTATCTCGACCTTACCGGGAACACGCTTACCCTCCATCGCCGGCCGTAAAAAGACATTATCCAAAACGGCGGGACGGCGGTCTTTTTAGAGAACCAGAGATTAGCATTTATCCAATTCAAGTGTTTTTCGTTTTTTTCCAAGAAAAAGGGGGAGACCAATAAAACTTACTTCGGATCTCGACAAGTTTGTCCTGCTCGACCACGTCCTCCATGTCCTTCTTCTCCTGCTCCTTCTTGACAGCATCCCGCTTCATGTTGCCGATCTGGTTGGCGATCTCAGTGTATCGGTCGCCGTCCAGTGATCGGAACGTCAGGCTTCTGACAAAGTGAGCTGATGCATCCTCAAAGGGCTGGTCGTCCTTGCGGCCGACGCCCTGGCCTGGGGACAGGAAGTTGATCCGGAGGTACGACCACTCGCCCTCGTCGCTCTTGCTGGCGTTCTTGATGGTGTTGATGTGGTACGGCACCGGCCGGCCCATGATGGGGAGGATGATGGTGGTGTTCTTGATGTCGACCACGATGCCCATGTCGCGGACCTTGCCGGGCAGCTGGTTGTCGCGCTTGTACGACTCGAAGCGCTTGAACTTCTTGACCTCGGTGCCGTTCTGGCCGCCCGTGGACTCGGTGAAGCGGGCGAGGCCCTGCTTCTGCTTCTTGTCCGCGAGCTCCTTCTGGTGGGCCTTGCGCTTCTGCTCGGCCTCCTCGCTCTTCTCCTGCTGGCCACGGCCAGACCGCAACCGAGAGCTCGTTATGTTCTTGGTAGCAACAGCGCCGACCTTGGAGTCCTTCTTCTCCTTCTTGGGAGCTGGCGCCGCCTCCTCGTCGTCTTTGAAGAAGAAGGAGGTCTGGTCCGGATCGGTGGCAGCCTCGCCCGTGAAGTTGATGGTGCCCTCGGCGGTGACGCGGATGGTGTCGGTGACGATCAGCGAGTACACCTTGCTGTTTTTGTCCTGTGGCTGAGGGTTCTCGATGTCGGCGAAGCCCGTGGAGATACACAGGGTCATGCCGTCCTTCAACACGCGCGTGTTTTTGGCGTTGAGGAGGAGCGTAGGGTCCTTGTTCTCCAGGCCGATGCCGTAGCCGACGTTTTTCAGAAAGTGCTTCTCAAACTCTGGCTTCTTGGCCTTGACGTGGCTCAGGGCCTTGTGGTAGACATCCTTGGCAACAGCACCGTCCCGGATCTCCTTCAGGACCAGGTTGTGCACAGAGAGGAGGAACTTGTAGTTGGACTCCTGTGTCTTGTTGGGGTCGACCATGTAGGTGCGGGCAATGTTGGAGCTGTATGACTTGTACCGCAGCCCCATGCCGGCAACAATCACGCCCGGGTGGAGATTCTCCTCGCTCGGCTCGGCCTGCATCTTGAGGTCGAACTTGCCGCCGCTGTAGACGGACGGGCCCACGATCCAGTCGAGCTGCTGAGGATCGAAGTCGTTGGGAAGCTTCTGTCCGCTAGGCAGCTTGACGGTCTTCCAGAATTTCTCGTCATCAATCTTGTTGTCGACCTTGTCGGCGAGGACGCGGTGCTTGACCTTCTTCTCCTGGTCAAAGGTGCCGAGGATCTCCTCGAGGAGGAACGAGTGCGTGAGGGCGACGCAGGTCTTAGACGAGGTCCTCATGGCGCGGAGCTCGGCCTCGTCCTTGGCAGCGAAGCAGGCAGAGGACAGGGCCAGGGACACGTCCACCTCTTCCGCATCCTTGCACTGCTCTGCGAAGATCTTCTTCCACTCGTCGATGAAGGGGCCGCGGGAGGTATCCTTGGTGAGGACACCAACTTTCTTCTGTTGGCCGGAAAAAAAAAAAAAAACAAAGCTGTCAGTGACGGGCCAGTACGTCGCAGGGTAGGAGGGGCTACTGAAACTCACGCCCGCGTTCTTGATGATGTCTGCGACCTTGACAAAGAGCTTCTCGTTCTCGGCGGCGTCCTTGCCGCGGACCAGGACCTCCACTGGGAACCTCTCGGACTTGATCTGGTCGAGGTACTTGGCTATTTTATCGTATGATGTCAGTCTCTCGCGCGCGGTCGGTTCGAATGCGATGGGATGTCAGATCTGTGGGGGATCGCGCGCACCTTTCTTGGCGGTCGTGAGGATGTAGAGGGTGTCGAGGGTGAATAGCATCATGGTGGTGGGGAACTCGTAGCCTAGCAGCCAGAACTTTTGGACGGATCGCGACGTTAGCTTCAAGCGCAGCGCGTGCCCTCCCTTCTACAGAAGGAGACAGGCCATTAGAACCCAAGAGCGCCTTATATACGTACGTGCATGGCATTGTTCTTGCTGAAGTTCTGCACCTCCTCAACCTTGCCCATCATGAGGACGATGGACGACACACCCCCAAAGAGGGCATCGCCGCCCGACCGCTTGTCAGCCTTCCAGGCATTGATGAGGTGGGAGATGCGCTCCTGGAAGAGCTTGCCATCGATCTTGATTGCGTCTGCCATGACGAACGACTCGCTGGATGACGATGTCGCGTGCAAATGACAAAACGGCCGACAGAGAAGGACCGATGAGCAGAAGCGAAAAAGGTCGCTGCGATGGTGCAGGAGGAGAAATCCGCAGCCAGTCGTGGGGTCGTCCTTTTTCCCCTTGTCCGCTGATGCAAGTGATTGAATGGGCGGAGGAGGGAGAGAAGAGTTGGAGAAAGGTTGCTAATGCACAATGCCGATGCCCTGCTGCTAAAGTGTTTAGTGGGTCCCTGGGCGCTGGTCGCGACGCGTCCTGGCAACCAGAGCCGTGTCAGGGCCAAGATTTTGCTGCCACAGATGTCAGAGCTCAGCAGAGCTTAGGTTCCCAGCCGAAAGTGGTGCCTCAGGCTCAGAGCCTATGACGTGATCCTCTTTCTGGACACTGTGCCTTGACAGCAGTAGAAATTTGTTCAGTGGCTCTGGTGTTTTTTATTCCTCTGAGGAAAAATAAGAGTCAAGAGTGGGATTGTTGTAGATGTAAAAAGGAAGAAGCGGGATAAGTTTTAGTTTGCTGCTGTTTGGGTTTTGCAGGTGTTCATTTGAGGGGACACTGCAGTAGGCTCAAAACAGCAGACTGAGTTGTTGCTTATCAATAACACCAGGCAGCAATCAGTGGAGGGGGAGCAAGGTTGGAAAAAGTCACAAGTGTTTGGTCTGCAATGGTGTGGAGGAGGGGAAGCGGCAGGCTCTCCGGCTGCTGAGCTATCTTAATGGTGTCTGCTGCTATGTGACTACCTCCAAAAGATACACACAAATCCAGCCCCCTTAGACCTTTTGCAGGTCCTCCAGGGTGATACCCCAGTACCAGGCTGCACCCAGCATCGCTCCCATGCTCATTGTGAAGGCCATCAGAAAGTTCACATCATTGTTGTCCAGGAGATCCCAACCAGACTCGACCACTCTTGTAGGCTTGTCATCACCATAGCTTGACCCCCGGTGCGTGTTCTTTGCATCATATTTGGCCCCAGGCTCTCCCTGGGCCTGGTCCACTGCAGAGCCTTTCTCCTGGCTGGCCTTCTGTCCCTGCCCACCACCAGGTGTAGCCGAGACAAGCACTCTCTCCCCACCCTCACCCTCCACAATCTTGCCCGTCCGCACGTCCCGCACGCTCCTCTGGAAGAGACCGCCCAGGAACGAGTCCAGCACGCTGCCCAGGAACCCCCACACCGTCATGCCCATCATGAAGACTCGGTATTGGCCCTGCGTCCAGGGCTCGCCACCGCCCAGCCGTCCGGCCGTCTGCTTGCTGCAAAAGGGTATGAAGAGCATCGACGTGGTGACCATGATCATGCTGCCCAGGAAACCCGCCGCGAGTCCTGTCAGCGTTACTCCGCCGTTCGTGCCGGGCGGGACTTTTCTCAGCGAGAGGGAGGTGATCAGCCGCGGCGGGCCGGTTGCGAGAATCCCCAGCTCGGAGCTGAAGGTGTCGGCGGCGACGGCAGCGTAGTTGGCGATGATGCCCACGACAAGCAGGTCACCGCCCCAGGAGAAGCAGAGGGAGGGGGAGTCCTGGTAGGTTGTGCCGACCTGCAGGGGCTCGTGGGAGGCGGCTCGCTGGTTTAGTTGGTATGCGTGGATAACGGAGAGGATGGAGGCGACGAGAGAATTGGCGAAGACTAGATTTCGGGGGGAGAAGAGGGGAGGGCGGGTTAGCAAGTGATTATTACGAGAGAGAGAGACAGGAAATTTTGAAAAGTGGTGTGTGGTGTCCTGGTGTGCTGGTGTGCCAGAGGGTATCGCCACCTACCTTGGACGTGTGTTCTTGGCCCATCGCCCCCGGGCGAGCCCTTGGAGGCCATCGTCAGCTTGGCCTTTACATCTTCCTTGATGTGTGTCACGCGCGTGCCGGCAAGAAAGAAGACGCAGAGGAGCACGAAGGGGAGGTTCCAAGGGTGGTAGGCATGGGCGATTCCGGTGAGAGTCGCCGCGACCAGACCTCCTGGAGTCAACGACTTCCTCGAGTAGGCACGGTAGATCAGCAGCCCAAGGGCCGGGACTGCGATGGTGGCCTTCATGGCGGGGAGGGAATGCTGGTTGTATTGGATATCCCAAGGCCTGATGATGACCCAAACAGCATTCAGGATTCTTTAAAAGGGTGGTGCCCCGTCGGAAGCTCCCACAACAGTCACCAGGTCGCCCTGTATCTGCTCTGCCCTGAGCCGGTACAAAAGGGTCCGGTGAAAGCTCTGAGAGCTGCAGTCCCGATCCCTGTCAGCAGGTCCTTCAACCCCGGGTCTTATCTTGAACACGGCCTCAGCAGTAGTGCAATACGGAGACATGGTACATGGTTACTCCATAGTTTGCACATGCTAATCACCCTACTGCAGTACTGTACCCTCCCAGATAGCAGCTGTTGTCTACCATAGTACCAGAGCTCCCTCCTCTCTGAGCATCCATCCTCTAAAGGTCTGTCAATTGGACTCACTTCTGTGAGGCACAGAAGCAAGATGAGGCCTGTTTTATCAGTCTACTGTTGTATCAGGCCTGGCTAGATGCACTAACAGCCTCCCATAATAATCCAGGATTCCTTCTGTCAGGCTGCTTGTCAACCTGGCTCGACTTCACACCACCGAACTCATCCATCCTCTTACCACCCCAGAGATCTTATGCTTCCTAGTTTGATTCATCCTAGAGAAGGCCTACCAAAGAGCAGGTCTGATGCCTCTCCCCCCCCCCTTCTCCCCTCTAGCCCTCAGACAGACCCTTTGCCAACCCTTCCAAGACTTCTTGGCCAAACCGACTTTCCCCCAATGACCATCCAAAATCCCGCCGTCTAGCCGCCCGGCGGAGCATAACCGTAAGCGCCGAGACGGATATTTCAAAATCTCGCCCCCTGCACGTATCTCCAGGGTCCCACCACCGCCCCCAATGAAACCTATTGGACGGGTTCTCGCAGCGTTCATGGAGCTGAGCTCAGCGCAGTGGGCGGAGGTGGTGCGTGGGATGGGGCGCCCCCGGGGCACAGCGGTTCGATGCATGTACCTGCACAGTGATTGCAGCCCTGCAACGTTCGAAGGGGGAAGAGGGGGCGAGGCGCTTTCCTGGCGACAGGGGAGGGGGAAATGCTGCGCGGCCTGTCTTGCATAGTAAATGATCTGTGATCAGTGTATTGCTTTTCGCTCTTCTATCTGCTCTTTTCTTGAGGCCTTGGCTGTTCTCTTTTTCTCTCGCCATCCTACCTGTATATTATTTCACACAAAAGACTCAACAACGTCTAGTGAGATCAGAATCTCTCGACGCAGATTGGTAGAACAGGCGTCTGCCAATATCAAGAATCTGGCCACCCTTGGACTGGTCAGGGATCCACGGTGGGTGCGGGGCAGCTCATCACCCTCAGCTGCGGCGTAACCAGCCTTCGTGGCGAGGATATCATCATGGCTGACACCTCCTGAAGCCCTCACAGACGTTTTTCTACAACATCTCCTGGCCAGCATCGAGCACGGTCACTTATCAATATAGCACGTTGATCGCCATCTCTCCATCCACACACCATGGCTTCGCAGTACTATCCCCGTGAGTACCCTCCTCACCTGAGTGCCTCCTCTTCACGGCGCACTCGCTCACTGATCATGTCGCAGCCCCGCCCACCACGGCCAAGAAGAGCTATCCACCACCACCAATGTCTGCACCAGCTCACCAGACCTCATTTGGGCCCATAGGAGGCGTACCAACCTCGCCCCCAGCAAACAGGCAGGCTTTCTACCCGCCGCCGCCCAACGGGTCGCCCGCAGGTCAGCAACGGTCCTACCCGCCGCCCCCAGCGTCGGCAGGGACACCGCCGCTCCGGGTCACCAGCCCGAATGCCTACCCACCTCCTCCACAGCAACAGCAGCAGCAGCAGCAGCAGCAGCAGCAGCATCCGCCACAGCAACAGGCCAAGTCTCCCCAGTCGGCTCAGTCTGCCCCGCCCAACATGAGCCTCCCGCTGCACATGCGCCACAGCTCGTCGGGCTCGTACCATGGCGATGAGGCACAGCTGCCGTCGTACGGTGGCCCGCCTGAAGGACAGGAGTATGCCGGGGAGAAGCCTCCCGTCTCCGAACGCGACGAGGAAGACGCGCCTCTCGACACGAGCAACCCGTCCAACCTGATGGGCGGCGCACCGCCGGCAGGTCACTTCGTGGGCGCGTCGGCCATCTCTGACGACGTCGGCACGTTCAACGGGGGTCGTACCGTATCAGCCACCGTGATAGCAATACGATCCTGACTATCCAGCTGGCGATGGGGTGCCCGCTCAATGCGAAACCCGGCACCATGATTGCCATGAGCCCGACCATCACGCTGAGGGGTGCCTACAAGTTCAGCATGAAGAAGCTGGTGGCAGGTGGTGAGATGGGGCACTCCACCTTCACTGGGCCGGGTGAGCTGTTGCTCGGCCCCCTTCCTGGGCGATGTCACGAGCATACGGCTCAGCGGGGATGAGAGCTGGAGCGTGGGCCACGACGGCTACCTGGCAAGCACCCAGGGCGTTATCAAGGAATATAAGAGGCAGGGCCTGGGAAAGGCCATGTTCAGCGGGGAGGGCCTGTGGGTATATAAGATCAGTGGTGTCGGACTGATGTGGTTGACAAGTTTTGGTGCCATCATCAGGAAAGATGTGTGTTGTTTTCCCCACCCAAGTCCTTTCTCTGACTCTAACACTTCTGGCAGCTCGTCGACGGAGAGAAGTACATCGTCGACAACGGCCACCTGGTCGCATGGAACACCAAGTACGTAATGGAGCGAGTCGCTTCTGGCGGAATCATCTCGGGCTTCGCCTCTGCGGAGGGCCTCGTGTGCAAGTTCACCGGTCCGGGAACTGTCTTTATACAGACCAGAAACGCGGTAGGTTTCGCTCTCTGGGGCCCGACTGGGAACGGGGAATATACAGCTTGTGCTTGTGTGCTGACTACCGTTGCAGAAAGCCTTCGCCGGGTACATGTCGGGCAATGCTGCCGTGGCGTCCTAGTTCGTCTTATACTGGTAACAATGGCCTTGAGGTGTTGGTCCGAGAACGTATTTTTGGGCGGATCATCTTGTCTTCTCTTCTCCAATCTTCCCTGGATCGCCTGTGGGGCGGAACAAGGTTGATAGCTTCTTCGGGTAGCTGTTTACTTTTTGAGTAGCTCTGTATAATTCTCGTCAGCGGCGAAAGGAAACCCTGCCTCTTCAGAGACCAACGTGCCACTGCAGCCTTCTGTCGCCGCCCACATTGGTATGAGGACTCCGTCAGGGCGGACTGTGTTCTGGGTGCTGTTCCCTCAGAGTGTAGAGAGCATAGGGAGCGCAGGTTCCCTTCTTCAGTTCCGTCTTTTCCTCTCTTCAAGGTGGCTGGCATCGTCTCGAGGCCCAATATCGCGCTGTTCGAGGGCTTCAAAGGATGATCTGACGGACATGTGCTGGGTCAGTACCCAGTCAGCTGAACACCTTGCCACCTCATGATACTCTCCTTGAGCTCTCCCATGTTCCCTAGCTTGCTCTTGCCATCCCTTCTCTGCAGAAAATTATCCTTTGGTGATTGCATGCCAAAATTGGTGGACCACTGAAGGGAGGGCTGGACGGGTGCAGAAGCAAGTGTTCTCTCCTGCCTGTCGTCTTCTGAAGTTGCTTGGGGGAATTTTAGCAGGACAAGTCAGCCTCCAGAATGGCAGCAACGAGGGGCACGGGGATTCTGCAAAGTTCCTGCCACTTCCATCCCCAAAAACAAGACTCCTTCTACATCGTGCCTCCTCATCAGTTTTCCCTCACCACCACAACTTCGGTCTTGTCCATTACCATCCACTTCTTCTCCACGAACTTCAGTTTCGACTTTGGATATCCCCACGCAGGTTTAGGTTATCCTTTCTCTTCAGGGTGGTACCATAGTCGATCTCAGCGATTTTTGAGCGGACACTTCACTTTCTTAGGGTATGTCATCATCTGCCTCCAACCTCACTGTTGCCCTCTCTGGTGGTGTCACTCTCTCCGACAAGCCTGCTTTTCAGGCCCATCCCCACGATTAAGAGATCCTTGATTCTGTCTGTCAACAGTGAAGAGATTGTTTTTGACATCCAGACGCGTGTGCTGAGGATCTTCCAGCCTTTCCATCGACATTCAGTCCCGCTTTACCTGGACTGCTCTCCAATCAAGGCGAGGTAAGTAGTAAACACAGCTGCACCACCATTTCTTTCCCCGTTTTCACCTCCTTTCGCGTTTCCTCCTCCAGTCCCACCACTTCTTCCCGTCTCCCTTCCCATCTCCCTTCCCGCCATCAAACACATCATCTCTGTCTCTGTCCGTCTGTGACATCACTCGATTGGAGCAAAGCAGGACGGTGCCGTCTCCTTCAACCCAAGTCGCTCCATTCAGAGAAGTGGAGCCCGTCTCGTCAACGACGTTCAGCTTCACGGCCTATTTATCAGAGCAAGAGCAGCAGCCTGTTCAAACATGTCTATCGCGGCCTAGACTCGAGGTTCCCATCCATTCACTGTATCCTGCCCCCAATCTCTTCTAAACCCCAGATTAACACTAGAGCTGACGACGTCTTCTCTCTACACGAGTCTTCGCTCATCCAGACCGTGGCTGACACCCAACAGATATAGGCTCTGTTGGCTGCTTTGCGCAATATTCGGTAGAGCTTTTAATGAGGTGGGTTCGACGCTATGCAAGACGCGCAAGTCTGTCAAGTGGCTTTCAGCACCTGTGCCCGCGTGTCTGCGCAGGTCAGGCGTCTTTTGCTAACGAGAAGCTCGCCTAGACATCTTCACGACGGCCAACTCGAATCTGTTCTCTGCTCAGTGCAGCCTCTTTGACTTCACCTGTGAGGAGCCTATCGCCCTTTTCCTCGTCAAAAGCTTGCGGGATGTAGGTTGACATACTTTGTTTTCCATAGCAACATGGCATTGCGACAAGACCAGAACTACACCGAGGTAGGCCGTGCCTCGAAGCCTAGCCTGACTGTCGACACTCGCATCCCCTCCACGTTTACGCCTGCCGGTGACTACACTCAAAGCGCACCTGTGGGCACTCGTCAGGAGAAGGGCATACCACCAATGTATCAGGCAGCCGATCGGCACTGTGCGAAGCTCGCGGAGATGATGAACTCACCGACCTGGCGCAGCCAGAATCCCGGGCCGCATATTCTTTCGGGCAGCACCTACAAAAGTCACAACCATGTCCAGAGTCCGCCTGCTATTCACCATGTAGAGCTTCCGCACGGCCGTGATGCGATGGAGGGCCGAGGCCCTGAACCCAGTGCCGTTCTCCAGCTCCAGTCAAGCCCCTACAGTGCCGAGTTGTCCGGTGGTCAGATCTACCTTGGTCTTGACAGCGAGGCTATCAGGGTTCTCGAAATTCACCCCTTCCCAGAGGCCCCAGGCATGTCAGACAATACTATGATCATCTCGGCTTCAGTTCCTCTGGATTCTGTTCACCGTGTCAAGACTTCGTTGAAAGACTCGCATTCTGCCTTTGTCAGAGAGCAGCGATTCGGATTCCAAAGCAAGCCCGACGATGATTCGCGCGTCCTCAAGGAAGGGCTGCAGGTACCCTGCCCCAACAATGCCACTGGAGATTCACAAAAGACTCTACGGTCCGCAAGAGCTCCGGACGATACCCGCGCGATCTTTGAGGGAACAGGACAGCAAGTGGACGCCGACTCTGCGGAGCTGCAGGAGCAGGACCAGGCCGTCGATGTGACCAATGGCAACAAGCCCTGCCCTCCAAGCCGCCACGTTCAGGCTGCAGCTGACGAAGCTCAGCGCTTCAAAGACCTGCTTGATCGTTTGCATCACCGGCGTGTCGAGGATTCCGTTGAGGCCGCCGCGATTGCTGATCCAGCCATCATCTCTGTGGGTTCCATGAAATCGGACCATGAGGTCACATTTAAGCGAAGCAAATGCAACCAGTCCGACTCTGGATACGCATCTACGTCAGCCTCATCTGGACCTTTCACTAGCTCACAGACAAAGCTCGAGCGCCAGGGCACATCTGAGTACATTGGTTCGGAGCCTATATTCAAGCGTCAGAAGAAAAAAAGTGGGCGACTTGGGATCCGAAGGTCGGTCGAAGTTTTCGACACTCAATCCAGCAGCCAGAGAGTTCTCATCAAGTGAGGCCAACGACGATTCACCGCGCAAGACAGGCGCGGTATTCCAGGACCCCGTCTCTAACAACGTTTTCCATCCGTCTCACGGTTACCAAAGCACAACGGACTCCATCTCGCCGCCTGGATTGGTTCATGCTTTTCCGCATCCTCCTGGAATCTGGTTTCCTCCTCTGGCTCACCCCAATCCCATGGTTTGCTTGCCACCCATGCAACAAGTCCCCTGGCAACCTGCTCCAGGAATGCTGCCTCACGCGGACAACTTTGCGGGAGCTGCTCCTCCGCCTCTGACAGGACTCAGTGCGAATGGTATTTCCCCTTGCATGGGTATGGGTGTTGTTCCAGGACTATCTCAAGGGATTCCTCCAGGACTCATCCCATCTCCTGCTCTTGGTCGTACCCCTGGACTTGTTCCTGCACCGACCATGACCCCGACTGATATTACTGGGCCTTTCCACCAACAACTTCCAAGTTTGGTGCCATCGTGCAACAACCCCGCCCATCAGACACCGGGCGTGATCAATGCCCAGCCTATCATGGGTGCTGGCACCACGGGCTTCCTGCCCCAGAATCCTGTCGACCACGTGCTGCCTTCGGCGGCAGCAATGCCCTCTTCGTCTGGACCTGCCTTCTTTCCCAAACATGTGCCCAAGCCCAAAGTTCCAAACACTACTGGTCAGCAGAACTGGGAGCTCATGCATGAGCTCCGGAGGATGAACGAGCCTGGGTATGCCCAGAGGTGCAAAGAGAAGCAGAAGAAGCGATTCATGAGACAGCTCGGGAAGAGTGGTGGCATGGCAGGCGGGAACTAGGAGAAGAGCCAACCTGCAAGCAACCAAGCATGTGATCAACCACCAGCGAATGGAGTACAAAGCATCACCAGCATTTCTCAGGAGGCGACTATCAAGGAAGCGCAGTCGCCAGTGAAGACGGCCATCGACCAGCCGCTGGGTCTAGCGAAGATGGCCTGTGTTTGAGGGTAGTTCACAGGGACGATGTCATTCAAGAGTCATGTCCAGCTTCCAGGAGGAGGGGGCCTGTCTTCTGAGATGAACCTGAGTGTACCCAGCACAATTCGAAGGGACGGAACTGGACGACCCAGGTCTCTCGTGAAGGGGACAAAATCCGTTATCATCGTACATTGTTATCATCTGTCTTTGTTTTTGTTTTTTCTTTTTCTTCTTTTCTTTCTTTTCGCCTGTCCTTCCGTCCTGAGGAGAGCGGCGGACGAAGCCGAGATGCGGGGTTTATGAAGATGGTCAAACAAGGTTTTGTACATAATCTTCTGGACAAGGCGAAGGACGAAAAGTAGCTTGACGAATACAATTAACTATGCGCGTTTTTACTGTAGACTTTGGCTTTTTTACTTTTGAGCTCATGAGCAGAGATGCACCCTAGGATCTGATATATAATTAATTAGTGACATTGAAATCTGATCTCCCCAGGATCTGTAAATACCCATCATGCGGTACAACAATCAGCAGAGAGCCAGCCTGTAGGATCTCTTACATGACGAGATTCTCAATGAAAATGATAATTAGTCTAAGTTCACAAGAGAGACCGTCCGCTCTGGCTGCAACTGACACCCAACTGCAACTACGAACGTCAAAAGAGAAGTGGAGTCAACAGACGTAGATAATACTGTAGAGCACAGAAGACCGAGAGATGATAAATCCATCCTCGGTATTAATGTGGAATTCGGTGGCACGGTGCACCACACACACCATATGACGAAGAGGCTTTCGCTGGGGAGCAGGTGGTAGAACTGCCCGATGCATATATGCAAGCAGCATTAAAACCTTCTATTGGCATCCTCATATGTCCGGGCTTGGCCCTTGCGTGCTGGAGATAGTGCAAAAGCCGATTCTCCCGGGCGCTGGCATGAATGTGGAGGAGAGAAGGATTACACTGACACAGCAGGATGTCAACTAAATCCGTGTTATTGTTGGATCTGATATGAATACTATGGGCTGCGGTTAAGATACAAAGACCGACGGAATTTCCGACAATGAGGCCGGTATGGAGGTGTGGTAGGACAGATCGGGTGGCGACGAGAATAAATACGAAGAAGCATGGACGCTGCTCATCGTTCATCCTTTTTCCTTTCTTTTTCGCGTTGAGAGAGGGAGAGAGGGATAGACACATACAGAGAGAAAGGCTGAGTGACCTAATCTCATGAGATTTTTGTGCTGCACTTCTATGCCGCGCCTTTTCATCCCATATTAGTTGAGAATCCCGAGCTCCTTGCAGATATTATTATTTTCCATCCTCTCCATCCCTCCATCACAAACCAGATCACAATGTCGTCTTCTGTTGGCACCCAAGCCGCGCTTCTCTTGACAGAGACGGGAGGACCCCTGGTCAAGTCCACCATCCCGATCGAGGAAGTCGAGGAAGGCCGTGTCCTGGTCAAGAACACGGCGACGGGCCTCGTCCCAGCTGACTACAAGCTGCGCGACAACGGCCTGGGCGGCATGGCCAAGCACCTCCCTATTATTGTTGGCTGCGAGATTGCAGGCCGTGTCGTCTCGGGCACGCCTGACCTCCCCGCCGGCACCCGTGTGGCCTTCCAGCCCCAGTTCAAGCTCAAGCTCTCCGGTGGCCTCCAGGAGTACACCCTCGCCCGCCCAGACCTCGTCTTCCGCGTCCCAGACTTCATGTCCGACGAGCAGGCCGCCACCCTGGGCACGAACCCCTTCACGGCCGCCATAGCGCTGTTCGACCCCGTCTTTGGCTTCGGCATCCCCCTGCCCGACGGCAACAGCCCAGAGTCCAGGGCCTTTGACTACGCATCCGCCAAGCTCGTCGTCATCGGCGGCACCGCCATCGCCAGGTTCGCCGTCCAGCAGGCCCGCCTCGCAGGCATCGGCACCATCATCGCAGTCGCCTCGCCCAAGACCAACGCCGAGCTGGCCTCGTACGGCGCCACCCTCGTCATCGACCGCCACCTCGACCCGGACGAGATCGCCGCCCAGGTGCGCGCGGCCGCGGGAGACGACCTGAAGTTTGTGTTTGACACGTACACCCCGGACGACCCGGCCCTGGCGCGGTCCTTTTTCCACAAGCCCGGTGGGATCCTGGCCATGGCCTCCTCGGGAGGTCCTCGGAACCAGGCGGCGCTGACGGCCAAGGGCATCATCGTGAAGGGGTTCCGGGCCTGGCTGGAGGAGTTTCCCGGGCTGAATGCGGCGTGGGTGGCGCTGTTTAATGGCTGGTTGGCCGAGGGCAAGATTGTTGCGCCCCCTTTGAGGAGGTGCCCTTTGAGGCGGATGCGGTGAACGCCGCGCTGGATAAGATTAAGAAGGCTGAGAGTGGTGTCAAGTATGTTGTCAAGATTGCGTCGTCGTCGTAGAAGAAACCGGTCTTCTATTGATACCGGGAACCCATCTTTGATTTGTCGTCGAGCCGATTGAGACAGAAAGGAGGAAAGAAAGAGGAAGAGTCTGAAGAATTGACTTCAGGGGGCTGGGATATATATTACACTCTATATGTGAGTCGGACCTGGGCATGTCGGACCACCGACGTGAACGGGCTGCTCATCGACTGTTTAAGCTCGTTCGTCTGAATGACCAATCTGGTAGCATAATGACAAGCGATATATCATATTATGTGATAAATACAAGATATTAGATCCGCGGAGATGACACTTCTCTGCCAAATAAGTTCTCGGGAATCCCCAAGCTCCACGCCGATTTCAGCATTGGATCAGCGCATGAACTATCACTTTGTTGAGTTGTTGGCAATGCTGGATAGGATTTCCTGCGTATTACTCTAGCCACGTCAAACACCATATAAAATATTACAACCAAGGGCTTGGTTGACTCCGTTTAGCTATGTGAGGAGCTCTTGAAAACCCCTCATCACGGACTTGAGGGTGTCTTGCATGAGTTGTGCTAGACCTGAGTTCAGGCCTTCGAGTGAGCTCACTTTGGCCAATAATTTGGTGGTCACTTGTCTCTCAGTTACAACTCTGTGGAACAGTCTGGCAAGAGATCAAAATCATGTTGTTGCCTGATCCAGACGAAGGGTGTGAGCCTTGATCAATGTAGATGGGGAGTGTGTAGCTGATATTAGCTGTACAAGTCTACTAATTAGTGCAATAATTACGAGGATATATTTTCAGAATGAATGAAATTTGCCATTGGAAATCAATTTTGATTTAGACCTGAATAGACTAACGGATCTTCAGCCTCGTTGCGGACTCACGACGACGGAACGATTTTGCAAATCTTTGCGTGGATCGGTGAGAATCCTTATCATGGGATGTAGGCTCCGACAGGAATACAAAATAAACGAGAGGCTGCAATGATGTGATTCGCTTCTCGTCCCGCTGGAATACGAAAAACCAACTTATCTACCTACGTACTTGGAAGCATTTCAAAGACTGCTACGTTTTATGGTGCGTATTTTATTAAGAGTCTTGTGGCATCCAATGCTATTGATCCCACTACCTGCAAAGCTGAAATGTGCACATTGACATCACGCTTCGTTCATCTCTTCTCATCGTTGTGTTTCGTATAATTATATCGGGATGGGGACTAACTATTACAGTAGTTCTCATCGAGAACACAAATGGAGTTTGAGAGCAGGGTCATGAATGTTTCAGTGGCACCAGGAGAGACGCAGTGGACCAGTACTGTGATGTTCCCAATCAAAAAGCTCACGTTATTAATTTCTTTTGGTCCAGAACACCATTACCAAGGAGTGATCACCTCGTGGTTGCCTGCGAGATGACCAAAATATTGCTTCTGTGATGAATGACCTGCCTCAACACGAGTTATCACTTCGAGCACCGTCATGGAAGGACGCCGAAGAACAGGGAAAAACGCCTGCAATCCTGATCGGTACCTGTCGACCCTCAACCTCAAACATCGACACCCCAGCTTCAACAACGCTTACAACACTGTACAGTCAGTACGCACATGTTATCAGCGTGTGCAACCGGGAAAGAGAGAGAAAGAGAGAGAGAGGGTCTGTGAGTGAGTGACGCGATGGTATGCATTCCTCGGGCCGCCGTATTTCGCCCAAAGGATAAGGCTATTTATTCATCGCAACTAGAATTAGTCCCTCGGCCTCGGCGTGAGCCTGCAGCTTGCTCGCACTGCTGTGACGTGCGAATACGGCTCACCAGCACCGAGGCGACCTGTTCTCTTCCACTTATCATCCCCCTTAGCCACGGTCGCACTGCATCCGGGGATGACGTGCCTAGAGTGTCACAGCGCACCGGCAAGCTCAGGATTCCCAGCCTCCCTGGATTCCACAAGGAAGGCCGGGAGAAGGGCGCAGGGTCTCTGTAACCCGCTGTGACACCAAAATCCATCATCCGAGCATCAGTCTCCTCGTGTAGGAAGACTCCTAAAGCTACAAGGGCAGGCCTGATCAAATGATAGGACGGACATCACTGCTGATGTGCGTGTGTTGTGTGTGACGTGACCGACATGGTGGCAGAGAAGGGTTCCTGGGCAGGATTCTTAGAGCCAGCCGAGTAAGTTCGGAGAGACCAGGCGAGAGGCACACGCCCCTGGGGCTGCGGCTAGACTTGTTTCCTCAGCCGGAGCTGTGAAACAAGAAGAAGCTTTGTCCTCTCTAGACTAAGCCGCTCGTTCACTGTTTGTGTGCTAAGACTTTTCGACCGAAGCCACCACCACTACTACCAGCGGCTCATGGACTTTCTGGTGGATTTCTGGATGGTCTGACTATACTGACTAGACTGGGCACATCACCCATGATCTACGGACCCGAGTGATACCCGAAGAGGTGGCCATGGCCCGGTTCCACACTATACGGCGGCAGGGGAACTAAGTAGACACAACGATCAATGCTAGTGTAAGTCTCCTGCACTAGTAGTCGGTCCTCAGTAATCACTGGTGAGGCCATATACATATCTTAGGCACTGGCTGTTGCTATGGTTTTTTAACTCGTGGTTGATCCCAATCACCATCTCAGACGGACTTTTCTGACAAGGGCGAAGATCTTCTCTGGCCTAAGGAACTATTCGGCTTGGTATTTGTCCGAGAAATCAGTAGACCAAGGATGTAATTGATAGCTGGCTGTTCAAATGACCTGGATGAAGACGGTTCGTTGATATTGTGCCTGTAGCATGTGGGATTAGAAATAATATTGGGCAGAAGTTTCTGGCAGCGAATAATACCATACTTACTTGGACCAAAGTCTACAATTCTACATTGCACCATGAAAGGTTACTTACCTCTTGATTCGTCTCTGAAATGCATCTTCAACGATTTGCCTTGATCTTTTCGTGTTCTGATTCATGTTTTTTTTTTTTTTGGCCCAAGTACTACTTAGAATAGCCTGCGTATTCCCTCGCCGCTAATACTGGCTCAATTCTCAGACGACATCCCGATGATGCAAGGTCGGCCATGCTGGTGCCACGTATATGACCTGAAACAAGCTGAGCGTTCCTGAATGGTGCTAAGAAGGCTTCTGGCGAGGTAGCTTTCAGTATGCTGTGTTCTCCTATGAGGGAACGATGGCAAGGTAGCACTCTTGGTAACTATCTTCTTAGTTGACACCCTCACTCCCCTTCCCCCTTCTTCCGAGGAAAGAAGAAAAAGATACAAAGAAAAAGAGAGACTCTACATAGCCTTCCTAGAACTTTAGGAGGGGGCTGGGGTGGTGACTCTACAATTCCTACCATATTCTCGCCAAGACATGCTCAAGGACTTGAGACAATACTAATAATCATTTGTGCCTCTTCAACTCGCATGTGAGACACCTCTAGGCCGGCCGAGCGGTCATTTGTCACCTGTCCAAGCCTGAGCTTGGAGAATATACACACATCATCGAGGTGATTTAAGCGGGGCTGTGATGGTAAACCTCGATTCTCTACACACTGATTACCATGGGCAAACCGCCACGGCTGCGGTTCGGACGGCTGAGTGCCTCAATAGCAAGTACAAAATACTGAATATGGAAAGTTTTCGGTCGTATAGAAACCATTTCGAAACGCCTCGATTCGCCTTTTACCCAATCATGCGGACTGGCCTGTGTTTACACCACAAGACCAAGGGCTACTGTTTAAGTACCTATTTATGATGTCTCTGTTCAAACAATACAAGAGTCCACGTAAAATCAACAATCATCTTCTCATCTTTCAACCCCCGTGCAAAAATAACACAACAGGGCCCCCAAGAATAGCGAGCAGCATGATGCAAAAGTACTATACCAGTAGCACTGTATGTAGTGGAAGCCGCTAATGAAGGGGGCGTGTGTGCCCAAGCATTGAGGCGTGACAATAGTCGGTCCCCGGATCGTCGGGCTGATCCGCAATAAGGTCGGCGCCGGGCATGTGCAGTGGATCATCAGATCATTTCTGGCTTGGGTCGGGTGTGCCGAGCTGTGCAGCAGTCTCTTCCTCATGACCGGACCAAAGAAGGGCTGCTGTGTCTTCTTTTGTTGCCATCGGTGGCGACCTGTGCTCAGGGGAGGCCCCCTTCTTTTCCATCGTACACGTGTCTTCGGCCGACTCCTGATACACGTCTTCCCCCCGGCTAGTTCGACACCATTCTCGTACTTTTTCGATTACACAGCATGGAAGGCTACTAGTGAATCCATGGTCCTCGTGTACTTCCAGAATAATTAGCTATTTTCTGGCGCTCACTGCCGGGCTGCGTGGGAAGATGCGTATCACAGGCCCAAACAAGGCTCTAGGTGAGTACTTTATCCTCATAGTCTTTTGTTGTGTTCCGTCACACAAGGCCTAAATAGCACCTTCTGATGCCTTGATACGATCGATGCGCTTCTAGGCCCTCCTTGAACATGTGTTGGAACTTTCTTGCTCACATTAATAACAAAAAAAAAAAGTCAATTTCCTTTGAAGAGGCTGGCCAATTGTGCTGCTTTCCCACAACCAGAAGATCGATCCCGTATAGAAAGTACTTGTTCGTCACACAACTGGATCCTCAAACAGAACTAATTACTCCCTTCAACCATCCAAGGTCCAGCGGCAGCCTCACCCGTACGGTCCTATTTCACTCACCACTCTGAGAACCAAAGCACCATTCTCTGGTCTGCATAAGTATCTTGCGCGGCCGGCGTCTGATCTCACAAACGCCGAGCTGGACATTGACGTCCCAGGTCCACCGAAAGCAGACATGTTGGTTCCTAGTCTCGAAACTGAAGTTCCCGTCGCTTGGCTTGTGTGTGTGTGTGTACTTAAGTATGTGTGCAACGGTCAGCGATTCTAAATAGTAAAGTAGCTCGGTGTTTGGTGGTTTCTTAGCTCCCGCGGAAATCCTGCATAGTGTTTCTGTACTCTGGTCATGCATGTTCGTTTCTTCTTGGTCACAGTGGGAACTCTCGGCCCCCTTTTCGCCTTCTCTCGCCCCCTCTTCTTCCTCCCTCCATCTCACGCTATCTTTTCAGGAAATCCCTGACGAGATTAGTGACTATACCTTAAAATCTAGTGGTCTTTTGTTACTACGAAAAAGTGCCTCTTCGGCTACCACTCACACTATTTTCCCCACAAGCCCTGGTCCATGTTCGGTTCTCCTTTTTCTCTTCCGTCCCTGAGTTGGACATGTCAACTGTTACTAGTCTGCCCTGAATATATCGGATGCACCCATCTATCTCTTGGAGCCCACAAGTTCTCGTCTCAGCCTTCCCCGGCTGGGCTACGAAGTACATACCACAAGGTACTTTCTGACAGTGTGGAATGGAGAGGAAGGCTCTTTGACCTGTCCATCACAGATATCGCCTTGGAAAACACGACACGTCCTTGTACGTGCGTTTCTGTATGTGTGTGTATGTGCGAGTCTCGTACCTTGATCCCGATTTGGCGACATTGTCTCGTGTACTACCTTCAACCTAGACTTTTTCTTTCTTTTTCTTTTTCTTAAAAATAAAAAAGCCTCCCGCCTACAGATGTGAACATGTCAGCTTGATGGCTCTGATCAGCTGGATACCTCATAGCTTAATAATTACCTTGTTGAGTCCCGAAATTGGCATCAGGGCTGAGGTCCGTATCTTGTTCCTTTCAACACCTTTAATGCTCGCAATATTCACCAGCAAATGTTTCTACCATTTGTTCTTGATATTTTCCCTGGCCAACCCTTACTCTGCGACCTTTTCATTCATACATCCACCACTGTCTCGAGCCCTGACGGCGTAGTCTTTCTCCTTGGTCGTCAACAGTACCCACACAGGCTTCCACCCCCTTCTCCCACACACACACACACACACACATACTTGTCTCACTCTCTGAATCATTCCTGCCACCATGGTGTTTTGTGCATACTGCGGGAAGAGCTTCACCCGCAAGGAGCACCTGGAAAGACATATACCCAGCCGTGAGTCCATCCTCCACCCCCGCTGGTGTTCAGATTGGGAACGGCACTGTCTTGAGCTCAAACCACTGATCGCACTGCTGCAGACACCAACGTCAAGCCTCATCGCTGCAGCGCGTGTCAGCTCTCCTTTGCTCGAAGGTAAGGATATTTCTGGCAGCGGCAAACAACAACAGCCAAATCATTACTGTTCTTTCTCATCGTTGCTGACGGGTTATAAATCTTGTTTTAAAAAACCACAGAGACCTCCTCCAGAGACATCACTCCACATACCATGAGGCAAGAGATCCCATGGAACCCCTCCCCGGCGGAGTCCCCACAGTTGCAGGCAGGACGCCGATAGCATGCCAGAACTGCGCGAGCGCAAAGACGGGATGTGACAAGCGGGTGCCCTGCAGCCGCTGCGCCGAAAAGAACCTGCCCTGTGCGGCGCGGTTTGCTCGTCGGTCGTCCAAGGCTGCTGCGCGTGCAGCTCAGGCAACCGCCGCCACCGGCATCAACAATCCTCAGCCGACTGCGTCTGAGCTACCAGGACCACAGGCTTCTTCCTCTTCCTCTTCCTCGTCTTCTTCATCATCAATATGCGCTGCTCCCATGATGATGAGGATGGACACCGATGATGATAACGGGCTGCCGAGTTCTAGCTTGGCTGGAGGAAAAGGAGAAGGATCACCACTAGACGGTGAGCCATTGACAACATCTATCAACCCAACTGCGCAGGCGAAGACACGACCACAAGAAACAACAGACTCGGAACAGGGTCAATTCAGCCCTGCTGCGGAGTTCCCATCCCCTCAGTCCAAGGTCGTCGACATGATGACCGACTTCATACCCTACGGGAATGATTTTTCTGTTGGGCCGGAACCGTATTATTCGGACCTGCTCGTCTGGCCAGAGTACTCGATGGACCTGACATGCGCCGACATGTACTCCAACGCCATGAGCATGCCTTCAGACATGACCATGCCCACGTTTTCTGATTTCGGCGACATCTGCTCGAGTTCCGAGACGCCAACCACGACAACAACACACTCGTCTCGAGGGCCATCTTCGGTGCACACCAGAGGAACCAGCATTGTGTCCATGTCAGAGCACGAGCCTGTCATCAAAGGGATTGACATGAACCACAACAACAATAACAACATGTGCAGCAGCAGCAGCAGCAGCAGCACAAACGGGGCAGCAGTGATTCCAGAGTTCCAAGTCGTCATCGCTTCCGAGAACTCGTGGCCACTGGCTCGATGCAACCCGCCCACATCTTCAGCCAGCTGCCCTCGGACCGCCATCGTGCACCTGGAGGCCCTGGAGCAGAAGTGCAAGCAGGACGGAACCTGGGACTCCCTTCAGAGGTACCTGGCCCAGAAGCGCTACAGCAGCAGCGGCGTTGAGACATTTTCACAGCCTCCTACTACTTCTCCTCATGTGGTGGTGGTGCCCATCACCTCACGCACCCGCGACAAGATGACGGCCATCACGCAGAGCCTTTTCCACAAGGCCTTGGGCGTACACCGCTCTGGAGTAGCCTCTTCCTCTTTCTCCTTTTCTGGGCAGTCAAGCTACTCCAGCCCCGAAGGAGGAGCAGCAGGATGGGGCGGCTCGTCATCCGCCTCGTCCTCCTCTTCCTTCAACTTCATCATGCTGCCGCCCAACGATGTGCTAGAGCACTTTCTGGGAAGCTACGTGCGCAGCCTGTCGGACTGCTATTACCCGATGGAGCATGCGCTGCAGATCGACCCCAACGAGATGCTGCAGCAAGACCACCACCTCCACAACAACAACCACCAGGCGGCATCGATGCTGCTCGTCCTGCTCATGATCGCGCAGGGGGCTGCCAACATGCCGCTGGAGGAGGCGCGGTATCTGTCTGCAGGGCTGACGGAGACGAGCAGGATCTCGCTGTCTGATATCATCGAGAAGGACGTGGAGCTCTCGGCGGACTGTGTGGCGCTGCGGTGTGCGCTGTTGTGGACCCGGCTTGGGGCGTGGAGTGGGGATAAGCGGCAGATGGGTCTTGCCATGGGCCAGCGAGGCATGTACTTGGGGGTGAGTTTGGGCTGTAATGTTTTATCTATATTGTCTCACTAACTTTGGATCAGATGATCAAACATGCTGGCATGTTGGAAGCACAGCCCTCGATGATTCCGACCTTTAGTGACTCCACCAGCACAACAGATCTACAGTGGAAGGCCTGGATGCATCGTGAGTCTCAGAACAGGTATGGCCAGAATTTCTCTACAAACATTGCAGTTAATATAATACTAAAACGACCCTTATAGGCTTGTATACAACTGGGTTATGGTTGACCTAGAACTAAGCCTCTTCCACGACACAACCCCCATCCTCTCCGTCTCCGAGCTGCGCTGCCCCTCCCAGGACCAGAGATGCTCTGGCTGGCGCCCAGCTGTGACCAGTGGCTCGCCGGCATCCAGTCCCTCTACGGCTGCACCACCAACGTCAGCCCGCACCTCCTCACCACAACCCTGTCCTCCCTCACCCCGTCCCTCTGCGACCTCTTCCAAGCCTTCCTCCACGACGACAGCACGACCACCATCGGCCACCACCACCACCACCACCACCACCACAGTCACTCAACCGCCAACCTCACCCACCAGCAGCTGCGCCTCCTCCTGCACCCCTTGCAGTCCCTCCTCTGCCACCTCCGCCAGCTCCTCTCCTGCTTCTCCGACATCACACCGCCCACCCACCGCCACGCACCCGACCACCGCGTCCTCACCAAGGCCTCCACCCACCAGCGCCTGGAAGAAGTCCAGGCTTTGCTCCGCAGGTGGTACGACCTCGCAGCCGCCCTGCAAAAGGCCAACCCAGACTGCGCCGCGTCCAGGCACAACCTGGCCCTGTACCACCTGCTCGCCCTCAACGCGGTCACCAGCTTTCCCGAGGTGGAGAGGCTCGCGCGCAGGGAAGGATTCGAGGCGGGCGGGCCTACGTACTGGGAGCTGGGGCTGAGGCACAAGCGCTGCATTTACCGGCGCGAGGAGGCCATCTTCCACTGCGGTCAGGTGCTGCGGTGGCTGAGGAGCAAGGGGCTTGGTGGTGGTGGGCCAGGGGCGGATGCAGGGGAGCAGCAGCAGCCGAGCTGGTGGAGCGCGGCTCTGTACCGCGTCACGCTGGTGCTCTGGACGGATGGCATCGGAAGGCTGGATCCTAGCTTTCGGACAACGGCGCCTCCTCAGAGTCCCGTTAGTGGTGGTGATGGAGGAGGAGGAGGAGGAGGAGGAGGAGGAGGAGGAGGAGGAGGAGGAGGAGGAGGAGGAGGAGGAGGAGTAGGAATGTCCAGCAGCAGCAGCTCCTCTGCCGGGAGGGCGGTGGCTGTGGACCAGCTCGCGCCAGAGGATCCTGCTCTTGTTGGGTATCTATGGCGGGGGTGAAGGGGGCCGCAGTGCTCACGGGGCAGGATGGGAGCCCTGTGAGTCTGGATGAGCCTCTTGATGTTTTGCGCCTGGGTATAAGCATTATCGAGGGCGGCGTCAGCACGCGCATTGGCGATGGGTTCAGGAGGAAGCTGGCTACCCTCGCGAGCAACTGGAGTCTGGACTCTATCAATATGAGTGGTTCTGGGGTGGGCGTGTAGGGTGAATATTTTCAATTGCAAGTCTCATAATTGGCCTTTTTTTTTTTTTTTCGTCAACTGCTGAATGCCATAAGGCTTTGGCATGATGAATGAGATCCGGTATTGGGCTTTTTTTTTCTTCTTCTCTTCAATGATAACGGCCTTGCTTAAACCACCAGTATTGATAGAGATTGAAAACACGTTATATTGTCCCTTTTATGCAGACTTTCGGAATTTCCATCGCTTCATGTTGATCATCTTGTCTCTCCCGCATTCAATCCTTTTGTATTTAGTTTATTTGTATTGTATGTATACTATGAGCGTGTCGATCTCAGCTTTGACTTAATACTAAGTATTCCTCAAGATAACATTACCATACTATGTACCCAAGTAAATGCATAGATACTCCACAGCTAGATGTTATAGAAAGAGAGAAGCCACCTCGAACTGCAGCCTCCGGTTCGTGCAGCTACATGAGAACACTCGGAACCACAAGACTCTGAGAGAGGATCCTCACAGGCTACAGCACTCGAGAACTAATAATAATTCGTCGATGCATACATACTCTAACCAACAAAGAACTTACCAGTCCGAGATGTGACAGCAAGACTCGTCTGCCTCTTTCTTAGTGGTTTACAATACGAGGCGTAGGTGGACAAAGATAACCTTCTCCAGTGCCTCTGGCAAGGGAATTCCAAGGGAACTCCTAGTCATGTCTTTTGAGCAGCGAATCATCGGCGCCGTAGGAATCACGGCCGTTCCCGATATGGTATGTGGGTCATGCAGGGGTCCATATCTCTTTGCACATGTCTGTGTTGTGTTGTGGGTGAGCCGGGCGAGCCTTGTCACTCCTTCGTCACCTGTCCTTTTCTCGTACCAAAATCCCAATACTGACTTCTTCTTTGCTTCTTTCTAAGTCTCTGCCTTATCGCTCCACCAGGCTGTCAGGGATTCTCTCCAGTAAGAACTAGGCCTTTTTTCCTGCTCCTGAAAACATCCACAAGCCAGCACAGACTAGAAACGAAACACAACATAATGAATACAGGGTCAAATGATCCCGTATTCCTCTGGATTTCTAAATCCGATGATAGGTCGCCCATCTGCAACCCCGCACCGGTCAAAGAGAAAAAAAAAAAAGGGGGGCCCTTTGGTTACTAGAGTGACAGGCACAACATACGATAGACCCAAAACTTGGAATTCGTAAAAAGTCCCACTTGGCATCGAGTTTTCCCGTTATCCTTCCAGGGTTTGAGAAGAGACACCTGTTTTGAGGAAAGGTCATGTATTCAAGACAACGGCAGTGCGACGTTTCATGAGTAGTACATACTTAGGTACTATGGAAGCCGATGAAGGTTGGGGGCTCGGGACTCTGTGCTTTCATTTATTTCGGCGACCACCAGAGGTATGTTGCTGAGGGAGGAAATAGATGACAAGGTTTAAATGAATTTGAGAGTACTACATTTCGTGTGGGTTTGGTATTCAAGATGACCAGAATTGGGATGTCTCAGCCAGATGAAAATGGGAGGTGATGCGGTTAGTTCTCGAGCTTACGGCTGATTATTGTATTCGGGTCTCTTATGGCCGGGGCAAAAGAGAACCAAGAGAAATGTCTGAGTTGCAGCCATGTGTAGAGAGGAATGAATACGTTCATCCAAGGTTCTAAAAGACGGTCTTCTGCTTCGTGCGTACTTTTTGCCCTCCACTCGCACATTACACCCTCTCCAAGTGATGCCTCTTACGTGATAAGATTGATTATTTTGGTGCTTACTAGTAAATGACAGGAGGCACTCAATCCTTTTCGAGACCCGAGAAAAGCAAGAGAAACCATGAGAGGGTCACGTGTAGACTGTTATTGGGATTCCTTCAGAGGACGGCCAAGTGCATCACCTGAGCACAGACACTCTCAGTAGTGTGTATCTGAGAATACGAAATAAATTGGCCTTGATGAGTTATCCGATCCTGCTGTTGAGACTCGGGCCCTGAAGGGATAGGCTCTGTTGGGAAGGGGGTCGTCCGGAGCTCCGGTGGGGAAGAGGCTCCTTGTATCGTCTGCACGAACCGCCCCGCCCTGTCTTTTTAGGGCTCTGCAGATCATCAAACCTACAAAGAATTTGCATAAAATTTGATTGATCAGAATACCTAAATTTATTAGTTGACCCTCAGAATACATTGTGTTTTGGCAAAAGGTTGGAGGACAAGTGCACCTCAGATGGCAGACTTGAGGGCCAAGTCATCATCGGCACCAGCTTTCTGCCCCGTGATCCAGCGCGCACTCTTTTGACTCAGACATGTCTCCGGGGCCATGGCCCCGGCCGAGCGCTACCCCAACTACGGAGCTCGCTAGAGAACCTCCTTCGGACTTTCGGGGGAGAGGTGTTTGAGATTGTGTAGACTTGTCCGGGACGCGCTTTTTATATACACAAGTCTCTAGAAAGATCATGATGATTTCAACCAAAAAAAAAAAAAAAAAAAAAAAGGACTCAGCCGTTAGATTTCATCAATTCTCTATCCTCATCTATCCTCTGCATTGCCACTGTCATATATTGTCCATTCACACTTCTCCCCTCTCATATCCAAATTAAAAAATTCACTCTTATTTATTTTCTTCTACTCCTTCAAAACGGCCCCATCTGCAATTGACACCACGTCGACGATTTCCTCCTCGTCCATGTCCTCCCACGACCCAGCCCGCCCCCTCGCCGGCAAAGTGGCGCTCATCACCGGCGCGGGACGAGGAATCGGCAAAGGCATCGCCCTCGAGCTGGGCAGGCGCGGCGCCAGCATCGCCGTCAACTACAGCAGCAGCTCCCAGGCCGCCGGGCAGACGGTCTCCGAGCTGGAGAAGCTGGGCGCCAGGGCCGTCGCGATCCGGGCCGACATCAGCAGCCCGGCCTCGGTCGCAGAGCTCTTCGAGGAGGCGCTCGCGCGCTTTGGCCACCTGGACTTTGTCGTGTCCAACTCGGGCATGGAGGTCTGGTGCCCCGAGGTCGACGTGACCCCGGAGCTGTTCGACCAGGTCTTCAACCTCAACTGCCGCGGCCAGTTCTTTGTCGCCCAGAACGCCCTCCGCCACTGCCGCCGCGGCGGGCGCCTGGTGCTGACCTCGTCCGTCGCCGCCAGCATCGGCGGCATCCCCAACCACGCCCTGTACGCCGGCTCCAAGGCCGCCATCGAGGGCTTCACGCGGTCCTTTGCCGTCGACTGCGGCGAGAAGGGCATGACGGTCAACGCCATCGCGCCCGGTGGCGTGCAGACGGATATGTTTGACGAGAATGCCTGGCACTATGTGCCTGGCGGGTACAAGGGGATGCCGATCGAGACCATCCAGAAGGGCCTGGCCAGCATGTGCCCGCTCAAGCGCGTCGGCACCCCTGCGGATATTGGCAAGGCGGTGTTTATGCTCTGCAGCGACGAGGGCGAGTGGATCAATGGTATGTATGAGTGCTATTTTTTTTTTTTTTTTTTTTTTTCTCCTTATTCTCTTCTGTTATTTGCCATGATTTGAGTGCATGAAGTTGTTGAAGCATGCTGATTCGTGTGCGTCGCAGGCCAGGTGATCAAGTTGACCGGTGGCAACGCCGTGTAGGGTAATAACCAGTGTATTGGCAATTATTTGCCTATAGAGCTGGAACAGTTCTACCTTGTAGCTGTGTCAAAGGCAGCGGGAAAGGAACTGGTGCTGTGCCCTGGGATAGGTCAATGGACGGCAGTCAGATTCTTCGTTGATCTCGATTGAAAATCGGTTCAGTCTCAGTTTGATTTTCGTTCTAATTTAGAGATAGACATGCATCGAATGTCAAATCACCCAAGTAAAATTCCCATCTTCTTCCTACCTATGCACTCCGAGAACTGTACCCTTTGTCGTGATGGGATCCAATATCCTGTGACTATCCGTGTATATCGCCCCTGAAATTACAAGTAATGCCCCCTCTCGAGTCTTATGACAACGCTGTTCCACAACATTGTCTAAGAAAAGCCCTGATGGCCCCCACATTCTTTTTACCCTCCGCAATTTGTAATCACTGAAAAATTGAGGACACACGATATGCAAGCTCGTTACGATGGGCCGATCCACCGTGGACAGTCGCGACAACCTTCTCTCCTGGTCTTGCTTGAGAACTACAGAAGAAAAGTATATTTTACGACGTGTTTGTCTCTCTGTTTGGGATGCACCATGTCACGTCACACAGCATGATGGAACGTGGTCCAAAGCTACTAAGCACTTAATCATTCCCTGTTGTAAAGAACGTTCTCGAATGTCTCACAGCCCCGGCAAGTATGGTGAGTATGTACCATCCCGGCACAGATGTGCCCGGATCTCCCACGTGTGTGGACTGTGGAGTGAGGGAGGGTGGGTGGAAGCCTCGATCATGGCTGTGAGCTAATTAATAGTAAATAGAATATTGCTCTCAAGCCATTCACGTGGAGATCAGCATGACTGACCAACTCAGTTGAGTCTGCTGGGCGCTGGAAGTACCGGAGCACCAGGAGGGGTGGACCAGGTCTGGCAGGTCCTCAATTGACCAGGGCCCATGAATTATTCACTCGATTCTATCCATGGTATACCCTTAGAGAGAACGACACAAGATGGAAAGAGACCAAGATATTGTCAAGAGCCTCCAGCGATTGGAGTCACAGTCTGGCCTCTTCCCCTCGCGTGAGATGTTCGTAATCTTGCCTATCACACCCCACCAAGCTTACACCCCATCTATGTACTGGTAAAGAGGAAAGGAACGAGAGACGGTCCTCGACCAACTACGGACAACGCAAGGGTTCATGTGTGACCCGATGGCTTGGAAGAAACCAACCCTGGCACATAGTACAGCAGTACAGTCCAGCCAAGAACGAAAGGCCCGTTGTCTGGTGCTTTTTTCTTTTTCCACTGAACGAGGCCAGGATGATTCGGCCAGAAAGAAACTCCGTTGCATTTGATCAATCATCCGATATGAATTGATAACCCCTTTGCTCGCACTCTTTTGCCTGCTTTATTGTGGATGGTGGTCAGCACGTCGGCATTGAGAAGCGTGATGCAAGCACGCAACCCACCTCTTCAAAAAAAAAAACGTGGCGTTGCATGGTGAGATGGACCTCTAAAATCTGCCGTGTAACTGTGCTCTAAACACATTTAGAAAACATACACCCAAGAGCTTCCAATCGCTCAGCTTAGATATTTGGTAGAACTTTAGGTACTTTATTGAATTGTTACCCCGTGCACAGCATCGGGCCGAAGTGCTGCTGCAGGTTGCGAGAAAGTGCAGAATGGCATGTTTGCGGGTGACCGCAGTAGTTGGATTCGCCCGTCTCATCTCCCGCTCACAGCACACAAGTCCGCTTATTGTACCCTGGCCCGGTTATCATCGCACTGTCGTCGCCATGGCGATCAGGTGTAAAGTCATGTGCGTGGCGGGTGGTGCGAGCTCGCATTTCATCCTGATCACAATGCGGTAATACAGTCAGCAAAGAGGAGCAAACCCCCTCGAATACAACTGTGTTTGTGTGTCTAATTCCAAAGTACGCTCCTTGGGTCCCGTCAGCACCAATCACGAACGGTGCGGTCAGATATCCGTGTAGAAAATCAGCCCCGGGGACTCCGCTGAGGAGACTAGCCAGGCCCACGAGGCTCCGGGAAGATATCCAGCCAAGACTGCGTATTTCGAGCCATAGTCTGCGGGCTCGAAAAGCCGTTGGTCCTTTCGCTTGAGCTCTGACATCCTCTGTGGCGTCGCCACAGCTAAAAAATGATCTCTCTTGCGACCACGAGGCAAGGTCCTTGTTTTCACGTCAGCATGATCACGGCGGATGAGACCTTAGAGAGAGGAAGGAGGCCAACACTCACAGACCGTTGCCAAAGATCCCATGGCAAATGGAGGGCTGCTTGACAAGGAGCCCCTCCTCCCAGACACACTGCCTGCCCTTGTCGATGGCCATGTCGATCCTTTCCGCAAGACCTGGAAAGTGTGGCCTGAGTGCCAACAGGGAATGCAGGAATCCCGGCGCTCCGTGGCAGAACTGGACGAGCGGGTGACGGCCCTGCCTGCCCACCGAGCTAGGCCAGTTCCCACTGGGAAGCTGCATGTCCAATAGCTCGACCAGCTTCCCCTCTGCCCGCTGAGCAAGCGACGGCGTCGTCAGGACGAGCTGTGTGACGATGCTGATGTCCCCGTGGACAGCGCCCAGGTAACGCTTGCCATGCCACGTCCACTCTGGCCCGTCGCGAAGAATTGCCTCTGATACTGCCTGCACCGACTGCTCGACCAGCCCGGCGCTTCCAGGCACCCAATGCCGGAGCATCCTCAGCAGGTACAACGTCCCAGCCCGGCCGTGCAGGACCTCGTTTGGGTATTCCTTCCGCGCCACGATCGCCGGGATGCTGCTGGATGTGAACGCCTTGACCTGGTCCAGGTCCTTGCTGATGCAGGCCTACACGGCCTCGTACGCCAGCTTCTCACAGCCAATGCCACAATGGTCTGGGTCGGGGCGCAGACTGTTGCCTCTTGAGCCCGCCATGTACCTTCTCGCCCAGGTCAAACAGTCGCTGCCGCCGATCTTCAGATCAGGTCGCCACGTTGAGGCTTGCAGGAAGAGGTACGCGAGCCCGGTAGGACCTGACCAGAACCCCGAGAGCTTGACTCCAGCATAGTCTTCTCTTGGCGGCAGGTCAGCGATGATGTCTTCCAGAGCTTGCCTCAGGAGCTGCTCTGGATCGTCAAGGGTGAACAGTGACGGGAAGTCGTTGGTCAGAAACCGCGGTGGTTCCATCTTGGGTGGTGGACTTGTGAAGCGAATTCAACTGCTGGTTTGGCCTTTGATGGACTTCCACGACGATAGATGAGAACTCGTTCCCGCAAGAGATTGAAGCATTTCGTCATCTGTGATGTAATTAGCTAGCTCCTGCCAGTCTTCGCTCTTTGTCAACAGGAAACGGCAGGTGCTACTCTCACCCCGCGATGTCGTCAGCCCATCATGAGGACTAGGGTTAGGGTCTAATTCTGTCTGATGGCCACTTGGTTGCCTCAACGACATCTTTTGCGAAATTCCTTTCTTGGTAGACGAGTGAATTTGTATACAGGCTGGAAGAGGATGCAGTGTGCAGAATAGCTTATCTTGGTTAAAGTCTCGTTGCTATCAAAGGCACCCGTGGGATGCAAGGTCCACCTTTACCATTACAATAGACACACAGATGTTTGCACATATTCTAAGGTAAGCCATGTCTTTACCAAGGGGATAATCCTTCGCTCATAAATCCTACCGAAGGGAGGTTCTACGTGCCTAAGGTGTACTCAGGAGGCGGAAAATAACAACTCATCGTAGATTCATTCGCTCTCCTCGCTGATAACACTTACCGATCAAAGCAATGCTGGCGAAACTGGTATACAATACTAGCCCTGAGACTAGAGGGTTGTACTGTATGGTGGGGAAACAAAGTGCCTGTCTTCGGGACCGATGGCTGCTCTCTGCACCCCGAGATGATATCAGCCCTAGGCAGAGCGAGAGAAGTAGCTAAAGAGGGAGATGCTAAAGTACATGAGGGTGTATCGGTGGGGCAATTATGTCTGCAGAATCAACTTGGCGCTGGAGTATCATCATGCAAAAGAGAAAAAGCAGGTACCAAAGTATACAAATCTTCAAAGATAAAAATGTGGTGGAATGGTATGTTTCTGTTCTTTATAGCTCCTGACATTGAACTTGTATCAAGTTCTAATACCGTATAATCATCATCGGCTGTTACAGAAGCCGGCGGTAGCTGTGAACACATATTAGTCTCTCAGCACGAGCGACAGCTAATATGTTTACAAATGATACCAATCGGTTGCTGCAGAACTGTGGCCGGTCCGACCCAACAGTCTCACTCTGCAGGATATACCAAATCAGCACCATACCTGAACTGTATAAACACTGGATCAGTATATGATTTCATGTTAATTACTTGCTTCCAGGGCTTCTTAAGATCACGAGGAGTACTATATTTTGCTAGCAATGTTAGGCAAGATATTGTGGCATTAGTATACATGTGAACCCTCGGCTTTATCATCGATTGTAACCAGAAGTTAGTGAGAGTTTCTGGTGTTCAGAATCTTACATTCACCTCGCTTTCAACTGAGACAGCTATGAAGCCAATCTGACTATTCACAGACATTCTATTTCTGGAAAAGTCTTGCAGGACTTGCTGCCCTTTATCATTGTCTCCAATAGTCTGCAGGTGATTATGAATCGATGTTGTCTTTCTGCATTAGGCCCCTTGGGTCCAATCTGAGGACACATCGGTGCATGCTCGGGTGTTCGCCAGGAATATCATCTTCTAGGTCGGAGTATGAAAGCTAATTCTGCCGTGGCACATGTTATCAGCGCTGTAAGCTTTAGATTTTGGTAAATATGCCAGCATGCACGCCATATTCTGCAATGACATTCTTGATGTCCTTTCTGTAATTACTTGTTCCACTCACTTTCCCCCAAACCACCCACGAGCTGCTGATCTCTAATCTCTAGCTGCAGCAGTGGATATGTAAAAGAACCCGCCGAGCCAAAAAAGGAAAGGGCCAACCAGACAATCAGTAAGAGGGGAGAGATAGGAATCCAGGAGGCAACACGAGACTGGTTTATGATACATTGATCTGAGCATGTGGGGGTCATTACCCAGCAACGGACACGGTCCAAGGCTAAGCAGAAGAAACATGAGTCCTATGTCTGTATATTTCTTTCATATTCCAAGCTCACCAACCTAACATGGGAGAGCCTGTCGCGGGACCTCGTATCCTTGACGCAATCGCCTGCAAGTGAACCAATCCCAGGTCCTAGGAAATAAATTTGCAAAGGTGAAGGCCTCGACGAGATACCCATTGAGCAGGTGACCAAAGGCTTGCTAGGAAGATCCCGATCCAAACATACGTGCTAGAGGCCTCGGACATATTTATCTTACGAGCTAGTGGTTGGGATTAGACCCAACTACGGATTACAGGTAACTCAAATGAATATCTCACGACATCTCGAAATTTTATTTTTAAGTTTAAACAAAGTACAAAATCGAGCACGCCCAACTACCATCACCCACAACCCCTGCTTCGGCCTGTCATCTGACTCCTCGTCTCTGGTAGGGAGTCTATCCATGTGGACCATAAGTTTTCACCACCCAAGCAATCTTTTCCCCTCTTTCCTCGAACTCTGCCAGCCAGCAAGCCCTCATATGCGAGCAAGGACACAAAAAGAGCTTATTCTACCACCCCCCAGTCGCTATATGACTTAAATAAGTAAACAAAGACCCGAGCCCTCCCATTGGCCCGGCTAGCATAACTCAATGCGGGCCGAGAAGCTTGCAGTGGTCTTCCGTCTAGTAATATTTAGCTTCAATGGTAATATCTGCGCCCGAGTAAACTCTCCCCTGTTGAGCGCTCGGACATACACTTGATCCATGAGGCCATGATGCAATCTTGAGGCCAAAGAAGAAAATAAAAGGACAGAGTGCCCAAAAGTAATTAGTACCCTTACTCGGGACCTTCGGGACTTTATTTTGAAGAAAGAGGACAGCGAAAGAACCGAAGATTCCGCCGCCGCCGCCACCGAGGCGGGAAAGCAATATCCTTCCATCAGCTAATGGAAATGATGAATCCTTTCATGACCCTGCATCGTGGTTCATTCAATAGTGTTGCTGCAATGCCCTTTCACAGCATGTAATAGATAATAATACCGTCAGGGTGGAGCCCGAGGCTAGATCGAGCTCGCTGGCATGACACAAACATGATAATAATTATTCTGGAATTATTAAATGTAGTGACACGCAAAAGTACCCAGCATATAGGCTAGGCATTGCCAACTCTCTCCCACCTGCAAGCACAGCAGTAGACGCCGATTATACAGAGCTTGTGTTGTGTAATGTGAAGGATGACGGACCGCAATCTTCCCATTGTATCGCGACGAAGCCTTCATATTGGTAAAGAAATCAAAATAGGATCTAGTAGACCAGCCAATGCCATAGAAAAGCCCTCAGGGGGAAACAAAAAAAGGCCAAGCACAAAAACTGAATCATCAGGCACCCGTCAGACCTTATTCTAGTAATCAAGCTTCATTATCCATGTGGTGCTTCTTAGATTTTCCCGTAATGTACTCACCATCCGCATGTAGCCAGAAGTTCTCCGTCCTGCTCGTAAGCCCCATTTCTGTAATATTCCTTTGTCCTCGTCCACAAATTAGCCCCTGTTGTTCTGTGCCCTCGTCTCGTTGATGGGCAGGCCTTGTTCTTTGGGCTTCAGATGATTTTATATCGTTCATGTAAGGTCGTCTGATAGCGCCATGTGTACTGACTGAGTGCGTATGGCTGCTGTCGTGGTGTGTCGTTGAAACCGTAAGGATAAACAAGAAAGGAAGGAAAAGAAGAGAAAGAAAAAGAGAGAATATGCTGGTCCTTTTTTGTTGTAGGTGGACGAATGTGAACAAGAGACCGAGCCCAATGAAGTAATGATTATCGCCCCTCGAAAGACATGGAGAGCAGATGGATGACCCGAGGAAGGCAGTCTTGGAGCAGGCCATGACTGTCATGACATGTAAATAAGAAAAGAAAAGAAAAGATTGGGGGGGATAGAGAAAGAAAAGAAACGAGCGAAGTGAAAAGAAAGCCCATCCAAACCCAGTCGAGGGCGCATGCTGTAGTGCACAGCTACAATATACATCTCAGATACCCGCTTCAACGCCGTGGAGGTCGGTTATCGTAAGGGTAAGTTAGTGGCCCAAATTCTCTCCCGACCCCCTTAGAAACACCCCACATCTCCCTTCCGATGCGTGACCACCTGCATGGTAGACCCAAGGCTCTGTCCGAGATAACCGATCATGGCCTTGCTGACCTCTGGGTCTTCAGAGAGATCCGAGCAGACCTCGCGGAAGCTCGAGTAGACCTCCTCCAGCTTCCGGAGCTCTCGCGCCAGGATCTCGAGCTCCAGCCACCTGCTGTCTTCCACATTCACAGTGTAGGCGCCGAGGGTCACGCCAAGACCTGGGATGTTACTGCCGGCAGTGGATATGGCTGCTTGGGCTGAGACTGGTGTGACAGCAGAAGCACCAGAAGCAGCAGCAGCAGCAACACCGTCAACAGCTGAGTTTCCTTGGTGGTCGAAATGCGTGAGGGAGGCCTCTTTGTAGAAGACGGTGATGGTGCCGAGGACTGTTGCCAGAAGCATGGCTGCTGTGTGCGTCCCAGAACGACTCATGCATCTCGTACAAGCTGCAAGAACAGTTAGTCTTAGGTGACACACCTCGATAGTGGGCGGGGGAAGGAAAGGGGGATTGACCTAGCATGGCCGCACAACCTTCCACTGCTTTTCGGTTCAGCGACAAGACCAGGTCGAATGGAGGCGGCGTGGGAGACGATGCATTGTGAAGGGCCTGCAGAGACTGCAGGCAGACTGTGAAGCACGTGCAGGACCCGACAGCCGAGCCGTTGGTCGAAGTGGATTTCGGCCTTGCTGGAGGAGACCTGATGTTTGGCGTCGGTGTTGGGCTGGGAAAGTGAGTGTAGCTCACGTTTGGAGGCGTCGTGACCTGGTCGAAGAAGGACACCTCCGAGTTGCCTGTATCCATCCAGCCCATGACGCTGTTGTTCATGTCGTAGGACTGAGATCGACTGTGGGCGACTGGTATCGTCGTGGTCGTTACTGATGCCTCGGTGAAGTCAGGAGGAATATCGTTGGGAGGGGTCCATGAAAAGGTACGAGGACTGTAGATGCCACCGGAGATGCCGTGGTCGATGGCCGTTGACGAGCTGTTGTTGTCAACGCCGATGAAGGTCATCCCTGAGGATATGGACTGGCTTCTGCTCAGAGATCCGTCGTTGCTGTTAGGCGGTGTTGTCCAGCCCGGCTCAACGACTGGGTAGATACCAGCCATGGCCGCATCGACCGTGTACAATATGCCGTTGTTCATGATGGGCGAGGGCCCGCTTAGGTTCGGAGATTGCTGGTGTTGCTGCTGGTGCTGGTTCTTTGCAGTGTCTGAAGCCTTTGGCTTGCCCGCCCTGCTGGACGGCGAGTAACGACATTCTATACCACAGGTGAGGCACCTGGAGCATATCGGCCGCGCCTTGGAGCATTTGACCTTGGCGAGAAAGCAGCCATCGCAAGAAGCACGAAGTCGGGGTTGGCGTGGCTTGTTGGTAGCAGCCATTGTTCTAGGGCTCGGGGACATTGTCGTTGAACGAGAATGTGCTATTTCCAACCCTCACGTCGAGAGTATCAAGAACGACCTCGTATCCAAAGAGAATGGAAGATGATAAACACAAAACAACGAATGATCCGGTGAAGGTGACCAAGGCCAAGGCCACGGAGAGGCGTCTGAGATGTGTGCCGCTCTCGGAAACAAGGGCGTATGAACCAAGATGTACTTATTTGTGATCGACATGCGCGGGATCAAGTCCGAGGAGTCAGGGTCTGAACAAGGGGCTCAGGGAGTGAATTCTTCTTGATGAGACACGACCGGGAAAAGGCACGGTTGTCCTTGGCCCCTCGTTGGTCACTGCGATACGTGCCAAATACGGTGCTGACTAGCTGCAGGTGAAGCTGATCTGAGGCTTGAAGACAGCGAGCGAATAGCTCGGAATGGAATGGGACTAGATACCGAGTACGTGATTAGAGGCCGTATCCTGCGCTGGAATTCCTGGAGACTCCGGGTGAGAGCTGGCGCATCTCCTTGGGCGATCCGTACGCAGGGATGATGCTGAGCGTTCAGTCAGACTCCAGCACAGACATGAGAAAATCTGAGAAAAAGGCTGAATTTAATGGTTGTTGGGCAAAGACAGACACGATAGCTTTTAGCAAAGACACCCACAGCATGGAGCGTGGGGGAGCCAGGAGCCGTTGGCTACCCGCGTTCTGTTTCGAAAGGTGAGCAAGTGACGTTGAGAATGAAAGAGATGTTGAGAATGTGGGGAAATACCAACCTTGGAGACGATGAATGAATCCTGGGAAACGAATACACGAATACTACCGGGGAAAATGGAAGTGCGTTGCAGTCGGTGCCGTGTCAAGTAACTTGAGGGCATGCAGTTATCAAGAAGACAGTAATGTGCAACAGCCCTTTTAACAAATACAGTACTTTTGCGTGTCAGAAAGAGACCAGACGTACGGTACAGAAACACCTCAAAAGAATTCTTGAGATGGGCAATGCATAGAGTAGGATAGAGAAAGGTGCAATCCTGGAGATAATAGGTAGGGCTCACCCGTGCCGTCACTCTGTAGGGTGCATGGTTTCAAGGTCGATCCTTCGCCATCCCGATACTCAGGGATGCGTTGTCGCAACGTTGTGCAACAGTTCCGCAAGGCTAGGAGCAGGCGTGTCTCCATGTTTACTAGTAGCTCGCGGGCAGAAGTGATCGACATTGAGAGGTGGGGGGTGGAGGAGGGGGCCCAGGTGAAAGGAAAGTAGGCGACCCCTACAGAGTGTACTTCCAAATTTGAGGCTGACAACAAGAGGAGCTGTCTCTTTGCGGTTGGCTCAGTGGTCAGATCATGTTCTGAGCACTCTCCCCGACGTCCTAATTTCCACTGCACGATCCACGCTGTTAGGATTGAGAAGTCTTTAGCATGTCTGCCGTATGATCTTCGGACTGCAGAATGTGGATTAACCTGGCCCGTGTTTCCTCTTTTGGATTACAGCAGATAATAACGCAGCCACAGTAAGACGACGTGAGCCGTCGGACAATCATCAATAAGGGAATGATAGCCCTCATTCGTAGAACAGTCCCCTTCACGAATTCTTGACACCAAAACGGTGTACATGGCGCTATGCTGAAGTCATGCGTCGGGAACACTGCAGAGAAGTGGCTCGGCACAACCAGCCGCTCATGAGATTGGGGCCATTTGCGCTTGGAAGATTTGTTTAATTCCTATTAGGAATCATTCATCTTTTTGCAAATCTTGGACCAGGATCTCAATGACGTGTGGTGCAGGAGAGTAAACACACGGACTCCACGGATACTAGCGTTCCGAGGCGGCGAAGGCTCTGAAGGGAAGGGGGGTGGGCTTACCGTCACCCGAAGACAAGCCAGTGTTGATCCCAAATAACCTAGACCATCTGTCTTGATGGGCAATGTTGAGAGATGCGGATAGCTTTGAAGCGATATTATTCCCGTGGCCAATCGGCCCCTTGGTACTCTCTCGCTCGAATAGACTAGCAAGTGGCCTACAGTACGAGCATGTCAGCGCATCTGAACACCGGCTGTCCGGTCTCGAAGGGGGGAGAGGGGGCCTCCGTGCTCTGATAAGCGTGCACTAGGCCAGGCAGGCCTTGAATGGAGAGCGAAAATGCAAACTTCGCATTTCGTGACGAGGAAATATAGAGAATCTGCACTGTAGAACTTGCTCCGTTTCTCCAGAACTCTCTCTGTCGCCTTCACATGCCCTCCCCGAAACCATCAGATCCGCCGAAGCACCTGGGCCATATTGAGATGCCCCCAGGCAGAAGCAGGGCTTAGCCTCTGCAACCAGGCTCCACTCCTCAGCAGCCAAGACCGCATCGTCGTCGTGCTACTGCATAGTCAAAACTCCTCTCAAGACCAGGCCTTTTTGGACGATAAGCCAAGGGAGCCAGGAGAAGGGGTGGGCGGTAGAGACCGGATGTCGGCTAACAATGTCGAGAGGTACATGTCGAAATTTCCTTGGATGTACAATGTAACGTCCCAGCCACCGACCTGCTCAAGGCTGCTCGGACTGTCACCTTCGATCTGCCGTAGGGGCGCTTTCTGTCCCTCGAGCAGCAGAGACCTGTATCAATGGTTTCTGTTGTCACAGGGGCAGTGCCGGTTCAACCCCATGATGATGGCTGGCCCGCTGATGTGCTTGTCATTGACAGCCCGGGTGGCCCACCCGAGGATGAGGAGGAGGCCAGGACCGTGGACCCCTCGCGGTGCAGTGAGGTACAGTCGACGCACAGTGACTTATGGGTACTCAGGGAGGGTTCGAAATGGAGCCAGGAGGAGTCGTCTCATACGTTCTGGTGGTCGAAACTCGCACTCGTATTTCCAACACGAGAGAGAGAAGAGGAGAGACATGCGCAGGGAACTCGACGCATACAAGCTTCGAGCGTGCTTCCGAGGCTGTGGGGACGTGATCCGTTGCCCAACCTCGGAATGCCCGTTGGTGTCGCGTGGGCACAGTTTCTGCATGGCTTGTAGGGAAGGAGAGTCACGCAATGTCATGCGCGGTGAAACCGAGCAGATATTCGAGAGAAGGGTTTGTGTACCTTGACGAGAGAGGTTGAGGAAAGCGCGTATGCTTGAACTCATTTGGCACGAAGTCGTCATTGGCTCTACTAGGGTAGGGGGAGGAGGGTTGATGTTAAGGTTTCCACACTGTATGGCGGATACCACTAACAGGTCCCCCCTGCCAAAACTTAATTCCGACGACATCGCTCCTTCCTGGAAGACGCATCATTCTCGAGAGGAGGAAAGAGTGACTACGCTATTCTCACAAGTAGCGAATGCCGACCCTTCCTTGCCTCTTTAGACTGCCGCTGGGGAACCGTCGTGCAAGACCGGCGGTGTGTCTTGGACAGCAGCAATCAATTTGACCCTTTTTTTTTTTCTTTTTTTTTCTTTTCCTTCTGCGTGCCACAACCTACAAGACCAGCTGCAGGCGTCTTGTCTCTGAAAGATTCCTAAAATGGCAGTCTGAGACATGAGATTGGCTCTACAGGTCGGGTATGCGCATCAAGCCGCTCCCTAATTGAGCACTCAAGCAAGTACACGGCAAGTCTTGTGCAAGCTGGGAGGCCAATAACCGCGCAGAGGTTACGTCGTGGCCGGATGAGTCTCCTCCTGGCTTGAGAACCCCGGCGGTGGACTATCGAGAGGGGTCCTGCGGTGACCTGTCTTTGGTCAGTCGCACAGCTCACCGAGACTCTGTCGATGGCTTCTCGCAAGCACGGCCTGGGGAGGCCTGCCTCTTGCCATCAACCCCAACTTTTCCTCAAGGCCCCAACACTGCAGAATGTCTCTATTCATTCATCTAGTAACCTGAAAGACAACAGCAGCCCAAGGCACTTGAACACTGGAAGCTCAACGGGATCAATCACATCACGACCTCGCGGTATGAACACAACGCCTGGAAACAAAACCACCCTGTGTCCCAGCATGGACAGGTCGGGCCATAGCTGAGACATGGCGTGTTCCGACATGGCTGACCAGGCTTCGTGTTGTCGAACCCCGTGCAGAGTGCCGTGAAATACCCTGCGAGTGTCGCACGTCGACGGCACGCCCCTTGGACCATATCTCCCAGGACCAGTCTAACCCGGGTCGCCCGGGGTGTCTCATGCACTCGACGACAACAACTGCAGGTCGGTCGGATCCGCCGCACAAACCTTCCCTCAAAATCCCCAGCGGAACTCCACTTATGCAGAGCTTGTGCTTTGGAGGATGCGGGGTGCATCTCGTGAAGTTTATACTTGTGGGCCATCGTCACTCTTGCAGCAGCGCTCTCTCCCCCTCTCTCCTTCTCATCTCTGCTTATTCACTACGCGATACCAGCAGAATCCGAGCTTGTGCAAGGTATCGCCCCGTGGCTCGGGCATCCCTTTCCTCTGGGCGGCGCCCAACACTGGAAGGCTCTAGTTGGGCATTCTCTATCTCCTAGGAGGCCTGAACCCCGTCGAGCCTGTGAGCACAGACGGGAAGCTGACGCATTGCATCATCCTTGATTATGTCTTCCTCACCTTGGTGTATGCAGGGCCCTTTTATCTCCGCCAGTTCTCGCAAAGAAGTACTTCCCAGCAAGATCTTGATCGGTGTGGTGGATCTTTAAAACATATTGATTCCGCAGTGGAGTCGCCAGCGATATTTTCGAGTAGGTTTACGCTAGAGTAGCCGCAGAGGCTTTATTTTGTTTGGACTCTACACATCAATGTGTTGCTGAAGGCGCGTCAGTCTGTGGCTTCTGCCTCGAAATGTTTTTTTTTCCCCTTCTTTTCCTTTTTCCTCCTTCATCAGGCCTGCGTGCGTAGAAGCGACTCATTGTGTTTCAATGAATCATCACTCGATCCTCACAGCTCGAGAGACAGCGGAAGTTGAAGGGCTTATCGACTTCTTTAGTGCTAATTATGTACCATGGGAAGTAATTAGGTGATAGAAAATGTGCTGGCATGGGTGGAGAATATGGCAAGACGAATTCAAGAACGCGTTCCTTTCATCCCGAAATCGTTTTCCAAAGATTAACCCATTGCCAATTCTTTTTTTTTTTTTTTTAAAAAAAAAGCTACATTTGGGACTCATCTCTAGTGATTATTTTAGTAAAGATATTGTAAAAGATTAATCGTCGCCTATGCTTTTCAAAGACATTCTTGAAACTCGTCCAAGTCATAAGACGCTCTAGTCATCTCAAAACAAATATAGGATTATAGCTCCACAAGTTCTCTGTGTATCTCTCTACTGGAAAACGTGTTGCCGTAAGGTCATGCATCAAGTTATATTGCTCTAGATAATTCTATCAGCTTATACGAAAAAGCATACTGACCTCCACTCCACGCCCTTCCACATACGAGTATCTCGCCAAAGTCAAGATTGAAAGAAAAACAAATCCAAAAAGAGGGTAGGTGCGTGCTATCCTCGCGATGATACTCATGCAAACTCGTATATCAATAGTCTAATAAAAAGAAAAAGGAGAAGAAAGAAAAGCAAGAGAAAACGCTGCCTGGAATCACCTCCGCATTGTTTTCATAACAGTCTATCCAATACCCAGTAAAGGTCCACAAGGCTGGCACCCTAGAGCAGGGCCTCACGCATAAAAGAGCCAAGCTGCTTCGCCTGTATAGAGATCGACATTAATATCACTAACAACACAACGGAACAACAGGGAGAAAAAAAAAAAAAAAAACTCAAGAAAGCAGACTCACCTGGTCACCATGCATCATCGAGAAGTGGTTCCCTGGCATATGCCTCATCCTCATCCTGTTGAGGTCGAGATACTCATCCCACCGGTTGGGGCCAAAGTCAGTCCTGTTGTCGAGCAGGAAGAGCGCGTGCCCAGTCGGGTACGGGTCCGGCCTCGGGTCGGTGGGCAGGTGGCAGACGCCGTCCTCGCACCAGATGGCCATGACGTTGGGACACTTGTCCGTGGGGATCGGCTCGGCGGTGTAGTTGCTTAGCGCAGTGACGGACGCCGCAAAGTGCGGCAGGAGCCACTCCGGGATCTTCTTCTCGTCGCCGTCGCCGAGGAGGCCTATGCTGGCAAACCACGCGTGGAGGCTCCTGGGGAGCGGCTCGATGGTGATGGGACAGGGCGCGTCGATGATGATGAGGTTGTCGACGCGCTCGCCTGCCTGTGTCAGCTGGACCACGATCTCGTACGAGATGACGCCGCCTGCAGACCATCCGGCCAGATTGTATGGTCCCTCGGGCTGGCGTCGCTTCATCTCCTCAATGAACTTGGTAGCCATGCCGTACACGCCACACTTGTATTCTTCAGGTGTCTTCATGAAAGGTGAAAAGAGCCCCCAGACAGCCCACTGCGGTGCAATATCAGAGATCTCCGTGTACGAGGTTGCGCTTCCGCTGCCGTCTGGAACCATGAAGAGGTGCTTGGTGGCAGTACGGTGGCTGCCTTGCAGGAGGACAGAGGAAGCTTTACGATGAGGGTAGCTGTCGACTATATGGCTAGGGCGAGGTGGCTTTGTGATGCTGGCTGTGACCATGGATGGAGGCAGCGCTCTCTCGCTCGAAGATGACGTTGGCTCGTCGAGTTTGACCTGCTTCGAGGAGGCGGGAGCAGGCTTCGGCGTAGAGACAGGTTTGGCGACCACCGGCTTTCTGGGTGCGTCGGAGATGCCCAGGGCTCGCTCGACATGCCTGAGCGAAGGGTTAGAGATGAAGAGGTCAGAGGGAATGTTGAGACCCGTCCTCTCTCGGAGGTTTCCCAGGATGGTCAGGCTCATTAGAGAGTCCATTCCAAGGTCAGCCAGGTCTGGAGCTGCAATGATCTCCTCAACGTCGACGCCCATCTCCGAAGCAATGGCCTCCCGCACGGCCACCCGCAAGTTTCCATTGTGGTCTTGCTCAGGCTTCAAATATTCGTCTGCGTTGCTCTCGTTATCAGGAGTGGTCACGTCAGAGTCGGTCTCCATCAGGTCAGGCGTCTCTTCCGCCTCGGAATAAGAGTCGGTGGAATCCGACGACGAGGAGTCTCGGGCTGCTGCTCCAGGCCTCTCGAACTGCTTCAGATGAGACTTGAAGGCACCAATCGTAGGATAGTCCACAAACACGTGCGAGCTGATGTCCAAGTCCAAGTCCTCACGGAGGCGGCCCGAGACAGTCAAGCCCATGAGGGAGTCGACGCCCAGATCCGCAAATGCAATGTTGTCAGCGAGCTCATCATCGCTCACACCGATTTCTTTAGCCAGGGTCTCCATCACCTGGGAGACCACGGGCCTGAGCTTCTTGTTCACGTGGGAGAGGTTTGAGGTAGTGAGCATCTTCTTGTGCTTGGCTGCCTTGACAGGCGCGCTCTTCGGACCCGCCTTGACAGCTGGAGGAGCCGGCGCACGAGCGGCTTGCGTAGCAGCAGAAGCGGCGGCGGCGCCACGAGGTGGTAAGAGCATGTTGAGGACCTTGCGAGGGATGGACTGGAAGCGGATGTCGCCAGTGATACCGATGAGTCGATCTTGGTCAAAGACATAAGCGTCACCTGCCATTATCTTGGTGCCTTTGACATGTTGCATGCGGATGTACGTCTGGTATGCCTTGCTGGCGACGGGCGTCTCAGTGAACCGCATTGAGCCCCAGCCGTGAGAGATGAAGACCTGCTCGCGCGAGTCGACAGCATCTGTGCCGTTGATGATGAAGCCTGAGATGTGACACAAGCTGTCGATCCAGAACGGGCTGAAGTGATAGCTTCCGTCCTTGTCAGAAGTCTGAAAGACAACCTTGGCGGTGGCTTCACAGGTATCACTGTCGAGAACGACCTCCTCCATGCCACGGTATCGCCGGTCATAGTCAACAAGCGCAGCGAAGAGCTTGTAAGCCAAGCCGCGCCCAATCTTTGAAGCCTTTCCAGCCTTCTCCGCTGCTTTCAGGGCTTCGATGCGGCCCTTGATGAGATAGTCGGCGCGGTCAAACTCACTGGCCCACTCATCGGTGTTGCCGTAGGAGACCCGGCAGGTGGCATGCTCGGTCTTCCTGGCCCCGTCACCAGTGTACCATGAACATTCAGCCTTGCCAGCCGCGACGTCGGCCGTGACCTTGAGCCTGAGGATGTGTCTCTCCAGGGTCTCGTCAAATATGAGTGTCTTTGGGACCTCCATGTGGCCAACATTGCAGCCAACCTTGTCAGCGTTGGGACGAACCAGCTTGTATGCATAGTCGGCCACAGTCATGGCCATATCGCCATACAGTGACGAAGGGCACAGGGGAGCACCATTGACCTGGTGACCCGAGACAACGAGCCGCAGATCCTCGCGAGACATATTGGACTCGATCTCGACGATGGCCACGTCACCCTTGACTTCTTCGCTGACAATTTTCTGGACAGAAGAAGTAGACAGCTGAGGCTTTGCAGGCTGGGCCACGACGTCCGGAGCTGCCGCCAGAGCACCGCGGTTCTTGGTGATGCACCAGTCGCCAGTGTACTGCAGCCAGTAGTTCTTCTCATCGAACGAGTAGCTGGGAAGATCCAAGATACGAACTGAGTTCGCAAAGTCGCGGTGGAACTCGTTCCAGTCGATGTTCAGGCCTGCTGAGTGGAGCGTGCAGAGGGAGGAGCTCAGCGTCTTGTGGATGTTCTCACTGCGGCGAACACTAGGCACAGCAACGGTAGTAGCGCCGAAAGCAGCCTTGACCATGTTGGCGCAGATCGGGTGTGGCCCAACCTCAAGCCAGACGGTCTTCTCGTCAATGACGCCAGACTGTTGTGCGTGTACGAGACCGCCAAGGAAGTCGACAGCCTCACGAGCGTGCTTCCGCAGGTAGGTCGGGCTGATGAGCTCAGACCCGAGTGCTCCCCCAGCAGAGGAGAGACGATAGAAAGGCTGGGAGCGCGGAAGCTGACCATCTGGGCGAGCTCCTCGAAGTCGTCGAGAATGGGATCGACCTGGGCAGAGTGGAAGGCGAAGGGCACCTTGAGCTGCGTGCACTTGAAGCCGGCGCTGTTCAGCTGAGAAGACACCTCAGCGACCAGCGTAGCCTCGCCGGCGAGCACAGTCTCACGAGGTCCATTGACGCAGGCAACAGTGACTTGATGAGCTTTGGGATCTCCTAGAGACTCCTTCACGGCATCAGCAGCGCCTTGGACGGCGAGCATAGAATGCGTAAAAGAAGTGCACTTTTCCATAAGAAGTTTGGCACGGATACCAACGAGGTAGATGGTGTCACTCGCAGAGAGGACACCTGAAGCATGAAGAGCAGCGTACTCGCCAAGGCTGTGGCCGAGCACGACGCTGGGCTTGATGCCCCACGAAGCCCACAGCCTGGCGAGGGCCATCTCAAAGCTGCAGAGGCCAAGCTGGACAACAAGCGGGGACAACTTTGTAAGATCTTGCTCGGTGCCATCAATCAGCGGCATGAAGGAAGGGAAACCATGGATCTGTGCCAACTGGTCGAACTCGTCGATGCCCTGACGGAAGATGGAATGTAGAGCGTACAATTCCTTGCCGAGACCTGCATAGTGGGAGCCTTGGCCGGTGAACAGAAACGCCACTTTGGGCTGTTCCGGCAGCACAGGAGAAAAGTTGTCTTTCAGGCGATCTTGGATGGCATGTCTTGCTTCACAGAGGTCGGCAGCAGCAACACTCATACGCCAGTAGTGTTGGATCTTCCGAGCAGTGGTGCTATAAGCCACGTGGGACAGTGGCGTGTCCGGGTTCTCTGCCGTCCACGCGACCAGCCTCTCAGCATTGCGTATCATGGCAGCCTTGGACTTGGCTGTGAGAGTGATGACATGATGACTCCGAGGATCCTCGGTGGCAGGCTGTCTCCTTGGGGCGTCCTCGAGCAACAAGCCGGTGTTGCCACCGGCAGCGCTGAAATTGTTGATAAAGACTCGCCGGAGCTTGCCATCTCGCCTCTTGAACGGGGTGGTGTGGAATGCGATGTTGACGTTGCGTTCGGAAAGATCTCTAGGGAACGTCTTGTTGATCTCGCGCTTGATGCCGACATGGGGAGGGATGGTATTCTTCTGCAGCATCAGGAGGACTTTGACGAGGGCCGTGACGCCAGATGCAGCCTCGCCGTGGCCCACGTTCGCCTTGACTGCGCCTAGATACAGTGGCCGGTCCACAGGGCGCCTTCTGTCTGCCGGAGCAAATACATCTGTGACGGAGACCATCTCGGTGCCGTCACCAGCCTGCGTTCCGGTACCGTGCATCTCAACGTAGTCGACGTCAAGCGGATCGACGCCAGCCCGGTCTAGAATTGCTGTCGACAAAATTGACTGGGTGGGCCCGTGGGGGTGTGTTATAGAGATGGCATCAGCAGAGTGGTTGGTGGCGGTGCTGAGGATAACAGCCAGGATGCGGTCTTGGTCGGCTTCGGCATCCTCGAGCCGTTTGACGACAACTGATGCGCAGCCGTCACCTCTGCAATAGCCATCCGCATCATTGTCAAAGGTAGAACACGGGCCCTTCTTGGAAAGGAACTGGCCCCTGCTCAAGCCCGCGAAGATGTCGGAATTTGTCATGCAGGACAGACCGCCGACGATTGCGGTGTCACAGTCTCGTGCCCACAGCGAGGAGCAGGCTACGTTCATGGCAGCAGCACTAGACGAGCATGCGGTATCGATATTGAGACTGGGGCCGCTGAACCCGAAATGGTAGTTGATCCTACCGGGTCCAAAGGCTCGGACGCCTCCGGTGATGAAGTAGGTATCGACCTCCTGCGCCGCATTGATCTCTCGCCAGTCATCCGAAGTCTGTCCGTAGAACGTTCCGACCCGGTCTAGTCGTGTGGATGGGGTCCTGTTGGGCACGTAGCCCGACATCTCCAGCGCTTCATAGGCCGTCGTCAGCGCCATCCTCTGCATTGGATCGGTCTGGAAGGCCTCTCGTGGTGACATGTTGAAGAAGCGGGGGTCAAAGTGGCCAGGCTTCTCGATCCAGCATCCGTATGGAGTGTGACTAGTGTTGATAGCCTTTCCGCTCGGATCGACATGGTTTGCGACGGGGAAGCGATCTGCTGGCACGACGCGGTGGACGTCCAACCCCTTCTCGAGCAGCTCCCAGAGCTTCTCGTGGCTGGCCGCATCAGGAAAGCGGCCTGCCATACCAACAATGGCCAGCTTGCATCTCCCTGTCGAGCCGTGATTGCCGACGCTGGATTCTGTGCTCTCCTTCGAGATCCGTGGAGGGTTTCTGAGGATGACGTTGTTTGAGGCCTTGCTCCTCAGGAGGCTTGCCAGAGTAGCAGCGTTCTGTGTCGGTCCGAATGGTAATATGAGGATCGTCTTTCCGTCAAACTGGCGTGCCAGCTCAACACCAGCATCCAGGAATTTGTGAAACACCAGGGTATCATTAAGGACCTCGTAGGCGATTCGCTCAAGAAGCGCAATAGTGTCGGCCTCCATCATCCATTCTCCGGTCTTGCACGACATGATGGGAGACCTCGGCCTGGTGTTGTGGAACATGTCTTGGACGGCAGCATCCTTTAGACCCAAGACATTGGCCACATCGACGGATGAGTGCAGGTGTGTGGCATGATATGGTCCGTAGACTGGTATTGATGTTGGTTTCACCGAGATATGACCAGACGCGAGGAGCAGTCTCAGCATGCTCGGCGGGCCAGAGATGGCGACGCTGGCGACCGAGATTGCACTGATGTATACCTGGCTGGCGCGAGGAATCTCCTGCTTTATTGTCAGCCCAAGCACTCCAGACAGTAAAAATCATTTCGATCGAGCTCACATTTTCTTGGGTGAACCTGTCGAGAGCGGCTCGGGCTTCGTCCGCCCCCATCCCCGGCAGCATATAAGTCCAGCTTTCGGAATACTCCGCGGGTGGGTACAGCTGTTCAGCCATGGCTGCCACGTGGGTTCCGGTACGGAAAGCCATCAAGACAACTTGGGCGGCGACTGGGACGAGGGTCGAGAGAGTCGGTGTGCATGTGATAGCTGCTGCTGCGAACATTCCAGAGCAGAGACCGCCAAAGAACATGTGACCATGAGGCATGAGCAAGTCATCGTAGTGCCTCTCAGCATAGCTGTTATCACATTAGCATTGTTGGGCCAGAGATTGTCGTGACTCCGGGCACTTACTCTATATAGTGTGCCAGCTGGGACACGCAGAGGAGGGCGGCGTCCACGCCAGGGTGCTTCATGTTCTGAGCATGATACCTCTCGTTCAGGTTCTGCAGACTGAGGAAGTTTGGGAGCCTTGACCTTTCGATCTTCGGCAAGGTCTCGATCTCCTTGCTCAGCCCCTGGCCGGCTTGCTCCAGGAACGCGTTGGCGAGGATTCCTCGGTTCGTCTGGCGGAACAGGTCAGCAAGAAAGCCATGCGTGTCAGTCGACTGATCTCCAAAGAGGAGATATGCTAGTTGGTCAGTCATGGTGAAAGCCGGTCGCCATGGGATATTGTCCTTGTCGAATCGAATACCAAGGTCAAAGTAACTGGAGGGAGCTCATGTGAACATATATAAAATGTTATGGCATAGCCAATTCTGGGGCTTGGTATCAGGTCGGTCCGACAATCCGAAGGGCCCTCATGCACGGCGAGGAGGGCCAGTGACATTGTCCCCTGCGCATCTGGTACCTTGCTTGGACTTTCTCCTCCACGCTGTCAGACTCACTGTGTGTCCGATGCAGCGGGTCCTCGGTGACCGAAGGGCATTGGCAAATCTCCAAACAGCGTCCGAACATGAGCAAGTCCACGCACCCAATAGCATTGGCTCCATACTGAACTTTTGAGTCCCTTGCTCAGGCCGCAACGTCGCCTGGTCTGAGCTGTTACAACTCGTAGTAGGCCGGCCCAAGCTAAGAATCCTCCAGGCCCATCAAGAAAAGCGGGATCGCAGTTGGAAGAGGTCATGGCCACGGCATGTCAGCGCCCATCTTCGCCATTGCGGGTCTGTATCTCGTAAAAATCACCACGCTTCCTCGACGGTGTCCCTGACTAGAAGGGGTCAGTGCTACCAGGACTGAAAGCAGTTATATAATTGTGTGAAACACCAGCCTCTCGCCATGGGTACCTCTTCCGAATATAGCCCTCGTATAACCGTTTTTTTTTTTTTTCTCCCTCATGAACTCACGGTTATGGGTGCGCGATCATTGACAGGTGGTCTAGGAACAGGGCGGCGATTCTGTGTAATCAGGCTCGTGCTCGACACGACCAAAACAAAGTGGAGTCTCGTGTCGCATCTGTCAAGGCCTATGAGGCCAATATGTCATGTCATGTCTCTCGAAAGTGCTGGGCTCGGTGTCAAACCATGTTGGCGCTGGTGCATTCTGGCCGGAGTTGACTTCCGGACATCCCCAATCCGCCCACTGCCAGAGATCATCTTGACCGTTGGTCAGAGTTTATTCGTGTTGGTAAAAGTCTTGCTGGTAGTTGTCCTAAGGAAGGGGAACTTTACAATGCTGCTCTGTTGGTGGGCTGGTGCTGACTCTCGAGGATCAGGCGTTCCAATGCGAAGTGGTTGTCTTGAAAAGTGGAAAGAAGACGAGAAAGGCGGCGTTGAAAGGCATGAAGTCGTGGAAAGTGCAGCAGCCTTACATAAGCTCACATCACGCCCCTGACCGGCAGGGGCGAGGGGTGCTAAGGCCCCTGTAAACCCACTAATTTACCTCCGGATTACTGGGCTAGCGCAGACCGTTCAGAAGGACCTCAGGCGCTGAAGCGGAAGACTTTAGGGGGCCCATACCTTACTCGCCAGGGTCAGGGCAATCTCACCATGTACTACAGGCGTCCTTCCTTGCCCTCATTCTTCCCCCGCCGCATTTGCCTTCATATCAACTACACACACACACCGAGCTCGCTAAGTACATGATCTATGATATTCTATTGGTTTTTCAGAACTGGCAAAGAGCTACCACAAGTTCGAAAATAGGCGAAACAACGTGTTCTCACCCCCTCACGGACCTGGTGGACCCTGCAATGTCGCCGATAGAACAGAGCACAGATGGTGATCGACCTCAGACTACCACGTTGCTTCGTTGATTCCCTCTGTACAAATTCCCTACTAATTTTCTCTCGCATGTGATCACTCTTTGATGTCACAATCACAGTATAGAACAAGCAGCGGCGCGTCACACATTCACGCCCCCCGGGGGAGCCACGGCAGCGGCAGTAGTATAGATGTTCAGCCAACGAGGTTCCTTCTCGAGACATGTGGACTTTCTACGTCTAATCGGGCCTTTGTTTCTCTCGTATAACTCATAGATGGATGTGAATGGATGTCTATTGCCTCTGTCACTCACTGCAAGCGAACGACCTCCATATCTCCACTCGATGATCTCGGGTCTCACCAAGATCACAACACGAGGCAATACTATCCATCCGACCATTTCATGCAATAGATGAGCTCAGATGATTACTTTCTGCGCACTAGAGGCTAGTAAATACGAGATATGATGTAGAGCAGGCTCTGGCCTCGAGAAGCATTGCTGTCAATCTCCACATTCTCACCGTCAAACCATCTCTCTACCACCGTCTGACGAGAGTTTTAAGTTCACAATGCTTCTTCGGGATATGATCCTCCGTCTTCTTTCACGTAGGTCTTGACGGACCTCCGGGCCTATGGTGTCATACTGGCATCTCTGCGTCCTGTGAATTTCATTACGGAGTAAAAGATGGCTACCCACTTTTCTTCCCTTTCCAGCTTCTCCTATTCTGCGTTTCTTATGATATCGAAATTCCCAAGAAACCAAACTTGTGAGCTGTTCATGTTGACCCATGATCTCAACTCAAAAAACAGAGCGGACTCTAGCTAAACCTGTATAGACATCACCACAGAAGAGCTATGTGCCATGTGGCTTCTTAGCTCGTCACGCAACAATGCTGTCGGGAATTGCTTCCTAGGGATACTCGGCAATGCTGTCTATAAAGGCAAAGAGAATGTCCATGCATGTCAAGGGACATGGCACCAAAAAGTTGTATTATACAATATACACTCTACTCAAGAAGATCATGTGTCTTTTCAATTTCTTACCTCCCCATGTCCACAACAATTACAATTTCTATATATAAAGCTAATGCTTCGAGAATGTAGTCCAGAGGAGAGCCTGTAACCTACACAATGCAGACACACATGCTGTGATGCCGGGTCAGTATCATGTCGTGGAAAGTCGCATCATCGATGTTTCCATTCATCAGTGCTACCCTTCGAGGACAGATTAAAGAGACTATAGTTCTTGACCCTGTACTAATCTTGTTTCTACCCCCTCCCATGTAGTTCAGAGAGTCACTTATCTGATTAGACACTGTTGAGTAGGTATCAGGCCTATGCAGATGTGGCATGACATCCAGATGGGGTGCCCAGCATTCTCAGCGAACCATCATTCGTGATAGAGCTTCCAGCAGTATCTGTTGGCAGTGCTGAGTACTTAGCTTGACATGAGTGAAAAGGTGCGCTCCCTCAAGAGGCAGTTTCCAACCATGCCATATTCTCCTGGCCTAGTACAGCAGCGTAATGCCGACTGGTAATCAGTACAGGATAGACTCGCACCCAATCTTCTCTTTTTCTCCGCCGCAGGGCCACCTTTGTACGGTGCGGAGAAAATGCTAGAAGTGAAATACACCCCTTGCATCCACCGAGCCTCCATGGCGCTGAGCCCGTTCCCACTAGCCAGAATCCTGCTCGGAACATATCCTGTTGCCATTGCAAACCGACTGCCTGAGAATATACAACGCCCGCCATCTGTCTAGGGCGAAATCAGCCGAATACCGCGTTCGAAGGGCCTCTGACCCGGCTTCAGATTCAGCCGCAGCGCCATGGCACGGCTTGGGGCGTGAAGTGTCAGCGACAAGCCCGCCGTCGTACCTACTTGCTCAATACCATGGCCACGAGATACTTTGTATTTGCATTACATATCCACATCGTATCCCCTATTCGACCCTAACCAAAATGAACATGTGACATGCACAATCGCAAAGTTGGAGAAAATACGTTTCATCTGATGTCGAGGTCGTCGACCACACAACACGCACGCACACGCACACGCACGCACCCCCAGGGCTACTAAATCAGCCGGCCAGAGACGTCCGAGACGGATGATATCGCCCAAAAGCCTTGTTTAATAGTATTCAGCCAATAAGCGGGCTTGGTGGGAAACGTAATACAGCCTTCGGAGCTGAACGGAAGGATTCCACTACTACCACCTCCCTCTAGTCTGGGTGCGATGATAAGTTAGCATCGACTACGCTGGAGTTCAATCTCATCGGCATGATTGGACGGAACCCGAGTCGACCTCCGAGGGTGAAGTCCGATCAATAGGTAAAGTGCACAGATAACTACCATGCGTCCCCCTTCCTGTGTGGTAGGGTCAAGTGATTGTGTCAATCATAAACGGATGAACTCCTCTGTTCAGGCAAAGGAAAGTCCAAGAAGGCTCAGCTCTAACGAGATTACTTCAACAACAAACAATGATGTCGCGTTTCGGAGGATTCCACTACAGCTCTCGACGACGGCATCGCTACTCGCGACTTGACGACTCAGAGGTTCAAGAGTCTCGGCTTGCGAGGCTGCGGCGGATTATCGATAAATACGTCCCGGCGGATATCTTTATCGGCCTTCTTTACATGCCTATGTGAGAGACCAACCTCTGTCAACACGGCCAACTGCTACACTAGACAGCAGCATACCGGATCAGAAGAAGCTGGGCGCTCTATTGGGGCAGACCTTTTTCCAAGACTCAGGAACCGCCGCGGCCTCTCATGGAAGCACCAGTCACTTACGGGATAAGACAAGACTCGTTCAGAGCATCCAGATGTGCAGCTTCAAAAACGCTCGATGACTATGATATTGTAAAGGGCTGCCGCAGTCTCACAAATTCCAACTTCCGAAGCGGAGCGACCTACTGAGCAAACATTATCTATTCAACAGAAAAAGCCCGCCGACAACCTCATTAATCTGACCATTATCATCCCAAGTCATTCTTCAATCACGTCATCAATACACCACAACTTTGCAAAAGACACCCTTGGCCAGACTACATTATATCCTCCTCTTATCTCCCGTCCAAGTAGAGCAAAGAGAAGAAGAAGAGGAGACATCAACTGCATGACGATACTTATGTGTGTCGTGGATAATTATTTACACCCTTCCTCTCACCACACGAGATCGCAATCGAGGCGTGGCCGTCGCTTTCGGCTCCCACAGGGCTCTGTCACTCATCCAGGTCAGTCATCGGATACCAGATGGGCAGAGAGAGAAAAAAAAAAAAAAAGGACTTACCCGATATACGTAACAGGATTCTCGAACAACATTCCCGCGGTATCAGTATAATTCACCGTGTTCCCCGCGGCATTTCCCTCATACGGCTGCCCCTGAGCCTTACACGCCTCGATATGGTCCTGTGGGAACTGCATCCCGCGCAGCTGCTCAGGTCCCTCGATGATGGTCGCCGTGAGGCCCATCTCGACGTGCCACTCGATGTGGCAGTGGAACAGCCACACGCCAGGGCTGTAGGCCTCGAACCGGAGCACGGCGTACGAGTTGCCGTAGATGGTGATGGTATCCCTGGTCGGCGGCTGGGCAGGTTCGTCGGCGTCATCCGTGCCAGGCCACCGCCCCGTGCCACTGGGCGGGCGCGCGATGACCTGGAACCTGTGCCCGTGCAGGTGGAACGGGTGGCTGGCGGTGTCGAGGTTGTTGAGGACGATATCGACGACCTGGCCCGTTTGGACGACGAAAGGGTTCACGCCGCCGTACACGACCGGGTTGGTGTTGTCGTCGCCTGTCGTGGCGGCTGTGTACAAGGTGGGCACGGGCTGGTCTACGTAGGGCTGCCCGTTCATGCAGGACCTGGGGATGCTGTTGTTGTCGAAGCAGAAGTCGAAGTCGAGCTGGATGGTCTGGGCTACTGGGCCCCAGGGGCCGTAGCCATCGGCGTTGGTGAATTTGGAGTCGTCTACGGGGTCAAAGACGTTGACGACGTCGAGAGAGGTGTTGTTGGCGTGGGGGCTGACCACGAGGTATCCCGTCTCGTTGTAGTTCCACGAGATGGGCTGTGCTGAAGCGCTCGGGTTGGTGTAGTCCTTGTTGATGTCCAGAGCAACAAGAAAGGGGTAATTGCTGTCACTGTCATGGCTGCTGCTGCTGCTGCTGCTGCTGTTGGAGGTGAGGAGGATGTCGTATCTCTGGGCACAGTCCAGCCGCACCAGGTCAGCGTCTGCCTGGGTAATGTAGGAGCTGTCCTGCATGATGATCCTCATCGTCTGGGACTGAAAGGTGATCATGGCGGCGGCGAAGGCGGAGAAGTTGATCATCCGGATGCGGTATGTCTTTCCCTTCTGGAAGGGGATCTGGTTGCTGCCGCCATCGTTCAGGATGACGCTGTCTGGGATGGGAGGGATGAAGTTTATGTTGTTTGGTTGGAGCATGGCCTGCACCAGCGGGATGGACTGGCTGTGATACCTGAACGCGCAGCTTGTAAGCTCTCATTTTTCTTTTTCTTTGTCTTCTCCCTCTCTGTTTTTCTTCTTCTTCTTCTTTTTTTTTTTTCTTAGAAAAAGAAAGGTTGATGGGTGGGTGGAAACTTACCAGTCTGACACTGTCAGGATGACCTCCTCGTCGACCTGGCCCTTGTAGGGGTCATTAGGATCGTGAACAATGAGGGGCCCTCGAAGCCCATCGGGGTACTGTCCCATGTCATGCGAGTGGTACCAGTACGTGCCGGGGGTAGTCAGCCTACAGGGCAAATTCCAAGACAAAGTGAATAAATAGTCAGCATCTCTACTCTCCAAGCTCTCTAGGTTTCTTCATCTTCTTCTCGTTTTCTGTCCTCTTATAATGATAGGAATGTCTGTTCACAGACCTGAAACTGATATGTGAAAGAGGAACCCGGAGCCACGGAGCACTGCGAAGCCCCAATAGGCCCGTCCATCTCGGGCGTCCCATTTTGGCTGATGCCGTGGAAATGCAGGCCAGTCGTCTCGTTGCCCAGATTATTCTGGATGTTTACAATGACAGTATCACCCTGGTTGACCTGGATGGGGGGGACATGGCCACTCGCCGTTGACTCCAATCACGGGCCTGGCGTAGCCATCCGGTGCGGCTGTCACCCAGTCGATGGTCCAATCGAAGGTGACTATGGCCGCCAGCGCGTTGCAGGCCAGCGTCAGGAGGAGGGGGAGCAAGACCTTAATGGAGGAGTGCATAATGAGAAGAATAAATAAAAGGCCGATCAAGAAGTGCCAGTAAAATCCAATGCCGATATGGCGAAATTAAGCCCCCCGATTAATACCAGAGGCACATGCGGACGAACGTCAACTACGACGGTGGAGAGGAGGAGGAGGAGGGGTAAAACATAAATAAGCGAATGAATGGTAGCCCAGCGGGTGTGTTGTGAGAGCAAGTGAACAAAGTCCCACGGCCAAAATATGGTCACGAAAACAGCAGATTCGACTTTCTTAAATATGCGAACAAGATTTCCATCAGCTACACAATGCATACCTTGCCCATTTGTCTAACGCTTGCTGTGGGCCGCTTCATGTTGGGCTACCACAATCTTTCTCTTTCTGCTTCTCTTTCTCTCGTCCTTCCGAAGCCGATATGGACGTCATCTAACGGCGTGTGTATCTGTCTAGAACCTAGGGAACGGGTGTATCGGCAGCTACTTATCAAGGTAAACCATGGTGGCGGGGGCATGGGGGCGCGCGGGAGGGGTGTCTTGTCTCGATGCATCCGAGTGAGCACTGGAGATACTATGAGTCCACCAGTCATCAATTCAAGCCCATGTCACTCTTCGTCGCGACTGTCTTCGGTCTCGGGTTAGGAGAAGGAGGACGGCTTACTATAGCAAGACAAGGCTCTTGGTAATAGTATGATGAGGAGAGGGGCCGCAAGCAAGCTTCACGCGCCGGATGGGCCGTGGCCCGGCCAAGGAGCCGGGACCAGGCATGTAGGCGCGCATGTGCTCAGACTCGAATGGAAAAGAAATTTTGTGATTAAGTAATCACCGGGAGCAAGTAGCCAAACTTTGTCTTGTCTTGCCACGGGACAAGGAGCAGAACGTGGTGGCTCCACCACAGGACTGACACGGAGTTTTATTGGACCAGAGCTACAAGAGGAAAGCTGAGGAACCGCAAGTGAAGAGTATTCCTCGGGTCAAATAAATGGATCAGCTGGTGTATCGGCTTACAGCCTTCATAAGTGAGTCGGGTGGCTTGAGGGTGTGTTCGGCACATAAATGAGGCGCTCAGTCAAGGCGATGGCGTGGTAATTAGAAGAAGAAAGAGTAACTAGAGAAGAGGGGTGAGGACAGAGGGAAGAAAAAGAATCGATCAGTATCGGCAAGCCAGACACCGTTGTAATCCACCAAACTGGCACGAGGGCGGCTTGGCAGAACCTATGCGCGGTCCTAAATCACGAGCCGACGGGTTATGACCTGGGCTTGTTCTCTTCTCCTCACAGGTTCTTGACGTGTGCAGGGTGGGACACATGCCACTTGGCTGCTGAACTCTGACTTCGAAGAGAGAGAGAGAGAGAGAGAGAGAGAGAGAGAAGGGCGTAACAGAGTTGGTTGAAACCCTAAGGTAGAAGACCACAAACTCAGACGCCGGATGTGGAGGGCTATAGCAGTCACGGTCCCTAGCTCAAGATAACCAATGCTAGCAGACCGGCGTGTGCAACGTGATACGATTATGGCCCAGTCTCATGCTGTGTCGTCGTGGGCCAAACGGTGTGCCCCGTGAACTTAAGTCAGGGTGGGAGGCAAAGACCAAAGACTGTTGTTGTACTCTTTTGGAACTTTGGAGGCATTTCCCGCTGATTGAAAATGAGTGATTTGAGCCACTGGTACACAGGCTAGACAGAGATGAAGGGAGTTGTCGTTGAAACAAGATCAGCCAGGGCAGTACGTGTACTCGTCTTTGGACCAAGGGCGTCGATAGCCTGACGTTGCACAACCGACGGGACGGACTGAAAATGACCATCTGTCTCTTTAGCCAGGTTTAGGTCATGCCAGAGATGCCGAAAGCTGCAGATGCGTGGCTTGTCTTTCCAAGGTAGTAAGTAATGTTAGCCTAGCTCAAGCTTTCCCTTACACACGAGATATCAGCAAAAGGAGTAGCACCGGAGACAAAAGTATAGCAGCACAAGGTCTCCAAGTAAAACCTTGCTTTCCCGTCTCTGGATCCTGTCTAGCAATCTTGTGACAGTTCGGAATAAAAACAAGAAGAAACTAGTGCATGAGAATGTGGACCCCAAAAAAATAAAAATAAAAATAAGGATGTCTCGGGCAGCGTTCCTAGAGGAAAAAAAGAAAAAGGGAAAAGAGAAGAAAAGAAAAAAAAACCAAAAGAGGAAAAATAAAGTTACACTGGCAAGGACTAGGCCACTGACCGTGCCACGGCAGCTCGCAGGTAGTAGTTTAGCTACTACTATGCAAGGCCACACAACATTAAACTCGCGGCTATCCCGGTGCTCAGATGACTCCCGTAGCGTCTTGCTCGGGTCCGAACAACACCGGGCTCAGTCCAGATATTGATGAATTATCAATCTGGCCAGCAGAACACATTTAGTTGGGCTCGTTGTAGCCTGTAGATCAATGATTATCCTTGGGCTGGTGGAACCCACGATTAGTGCCAGTCGGGTCCTTCTGAGAAGTATGTATCATGAGACTTCTCGACGCCTTCCGAGGTGTGAAATTCGTCAAGAAGGTGTGACCGGTGTGTGGTACCCGCTCGCGGTAATCAATCGAACAGGATTCCGTCGGGGAGATTCTGTCCGAGAGAGCAGGTTCACTGAGTTAGGATAGAGAGTGAATAATCGGTGATGATGCAGAGCTCTCTAGTACAAGCTGGTCTTGAAAAACTCCACTTGCACGCAGCACTGGGACAGATAGATTCAGTATGGCTGCGTGGCTTGAACCAAGATGGATCACAGAAGTAGGTTCACAGGAATTGGCGATGCTGTTTTGTCTTGTGGACGAGAAAGGAAGAAAACCAGGAGAGAGAGAGAGAGAGAGAGAGAGAGAGAGAGAGAGAGAGAGAGAGACGAGGGAGAGAGACGAGGGGAACCTGCGGAACGAGCGAGGCCCATTTTGATCAAGTTCAGTCAGTCACTCAGCCTGGCGGCGTCGAGAGAAATGTGCCACTTGGTCAGCCAACCTCGACCACCTAAAAGAAGGACCACTCATGCAATGTAGAAACACCAGGCTGATGCTGCTTAGCCCCCAGCATGACATACCCCTTGACATGCCTCTCGATTCCAGTTCCCATTCTTCCAGGCTATGGACATGTCCTTCTACATGGCTTGTGACGCATCAGTCATTTCATTACTACCAAAAACAACCCCAAGCTCAGAACAAAACCTCCCTTACCCGCCCCGTCCTTCCAACCTCATACTCCACCCACCTGGCCAGCCCCCTCCGCCCCGTAACCAAGAGCCCTCCGGGGTTGACCACATGACACCCCTCGTACGTGACGCAAAAGGCCGGCGCCGTAGTATCGACCAGCACCATGGCCGTTGGGAGCGGATACAGGTGCAGCGGGCTCGCATAGTCCCAGTGCACGGGGCGGGCCGACTGTCGGAAGGGGGCGAGGTAGCCCTGGTCCAGGACCGTCTTGACGAGCTTGCGCGCTGCGAAGACGTCGTAGGGGACCTCGCGAGGTTCGTTGGCGGCATCTAGCTTGAGCTTGGGCCTGCGTGGGGTTGAAGGGTCGATATCCATCGCGTCGTCGCCCTCCTCGTCCTCCTGAGGGGGCTGTGCGGCGTTGGCGCCTGACATGCTGATCTCGTCTTCGCCGGGAACAATGTTGCCGTTTTCTGCTGCTGCCGCTGCTGCTGCTTCTCCTCCTTCAGTGCTTCGGGGTTTCTTGAGGCGAACGGCTGATCTCCTGAGCCGAGCAGTCATGTCGTCCCTGAACAACACAATCTCGTGACATGGCCCAAAGAGACTGAGCCTGGCCGGGTTGGACGTGAACACCGCCTCACCACCGCCACTGCTGCCGCCGTCCTCCCTCCTTCCCACCTCACTATTCGCACTGGCGAATGCCCTCCTTACCCGACTCGTAAACAGATCCGGCACCGACTTCCTCGGCAGAGGCGTAGCAGCGCCGGCAGAGAACGCAGAAGCCCACCCGTCATTGTCGCCGGGCACAAACACAAACGTCGCCGACGTCAGCAGCATGGGGAACTCGGCCAGCACGGCCGCCAGGGAGTCAAAGTACTCCTTATACTCCACGCTGCCGCCGCTGCCGCCCCTCGCCATGACCGCGTGCTGCGTAAAGTTGCCCGTGAACACGAAACAGAGCGGTGTCGCCCCCTCGGGCTCGTTGGCGTAGCCCGAGAGGATCTTCTTGACCGCCTGGAGCGTCCGCGGCTGGTCGAGGTTGATCTCGCCCAGCACCACGACCCTGCCGCGGCCACGGTCGGGGTCGTCATCTGTCGAGGGCCTGCGTAGCAACCTCTGCTGTACCCTCCTCATGCGCGAGCCCATGGCCCGCTCGCTCCCCACGCCCAGGAAGTCGATCCAGCCAAACCCGCCTCCAATGGTATCACTGTCCGGCCCGCTGACCCCGAGCGTGACTCTCCGCTTCTCGCACGGCGGCTGCCCTATAAAGAAACCCTGAAACTTGCCACCGAGCACGCCTCCCACGCCAGAGCTCCCGCTCAGGCCGACCTTGCTGCCGCCCGCCGCGTCATCGTCATCCTCCTCCTCGTACACGCCGTCGACAAGAACGATCATGCCGGGCGTGAACCAGGCTGAGTCCTCGGGGATGGCCTGCGCCTGTGTCAGGTCGAGCTTGATGGAGCCCGTGAGGTCGCTGATGGCGAGGTTGCCAGTGGGCAGGACGGTCAGCATGCCGAGGAGCATGTGGTGGCTGCCGTGGCGGCCGAGGAGGTTGGATATCGGGGTGATCTTGTGAGACTGGTGTGCTGCTGAGGACGAGGAGGAGCCGGAGCGGCGGAGGGAGGTCGAGCGAGCGGTCATGACCGCAGAGGTCTGGAAGGATTCGTTGCGCAAGAGGCGCTGGTGGATGACGTTGAAGCGGTTGCGGAAGACGACGGTTCTGTGGGAGGCGGGCGGCATAAGAGATGGTTTACGGGTCTCCCTGTTGTAAAAGTAATCACACGAGTCCCGTCAGCATGTGTTGATATTTTTCTCTCCTCACTCGCTCGCAGGTCACAAGAGTAAACAACCCACCTCTCAAAGTGCTTCTTGTCAACATTGTAGATAAACCGTGGCTGCTCCAGAGCACTGATGACCTTCAGCCACCTCCTCGGATCCCGGATATCCTCGTCGTCCTCCTTCTCGTCGACCTCGAGCGCCGACATGCCGTAGCTTGTGCCGCTCTCCTCCCTTACCAGCGCCGAGGTGGGCCGCAGACCGAGCCTCGCGTTGGTCAGGTCATCCTCCTGCTGCTGGACGTCCAGCAGGAGGCTATTCTGCCGGCTGAGCCCCCGCGCGCCGGTGGCGATCCTCCCACCGCTCATGTTGCCCTCCAGCGCCCTCAGGATCTCCTTCAGCTCCGGGCTGGCCCCGTCGACGATGACGCCGCCGTTCCTGGCCTTCCACGCCCGCGCCACCTCCTCCAACACCTTCTCTGCCAGCCCTTCCTCGCGCCACCCGGAGCCGCAGTGCCGTCCGATGAAGGTGGCCAGCTCCTGCAGCGCGGACGAGGTGAGGGTGAGGGAGTGTTTCTTTGTGAAGGTGCGGAACGCCAGGGGTCGGAGGGTCGCGGGTGGGAGGAGGATGGGCAGGATGGGCGCCTGCTTGGTGTTTGCCGTCACGCTGAAGGGTCGTAAGGGGTGGGCTGGCGTGCCAAAGGCCGGGGGAGGAGGAGGGGGCCTCTGTGGGAAGGGGGACGACGCCGCGGCCTGTGAACATGGCGCCTGCCATGTCCTTGTGTTTGCGCCGCTTGCTAGGGCTGAGATTCATGGCCGCCATCTTTGTTCTGGAGGGAAGGGTTTTATTATGGTGCCGTCGTTGTCTTCGTCGTCGTCATTGGGCACTGAACGGTAGTGGTAGTGGTGACGGCGGCGGCGGCGAGATGCATGGCAGTTTCTTGTCGTCATCCAGAGTTCAAATCATCAATCATCAATTAACAAAAACGCGCCTGCTCTTTCTTCGCGACGCGTTTCCAGGCGGGGACGGTAGAGACTAGACAGGGATGCTCCGGGTAAATCTTAACACTAGGCCATAAAGGGTAACTAACAAAATAGCAATCAAAAAACAAGCGAGGTTTGCAGCCGAACGATTGTCTCTCGCTCTTGTTTCTTGCGGTCAAGATTATATTACTGCAGGATAGAATCAATTATACGTGAATGGTTTCCAGCACTAATCAGAAACACGCGCATCGTTTTTTTTTTTTTTTTCTCTTTTTTTCTGGTCTTGGCTGGACCTAGAAGTAGACATGTCGACCGTGTATCATATCTCACAGGCGCCGTCACTCTTTTTCTGTTTTTCTTTTCAAGACGAGATTGTTTCTTATTTGTTAGACCGAGTATCCGAGCTCTTCAGCAACCCACTGCGCCGCTGCATCTGCATCGTCTTGATAGTCCAGATGAGCCGGGGTGACAATGCTGGTGCCCTTGCAGATGTAGTCGAAAGTGTGGCAGATCACATGCACCTTGGAAGAGTCGATGTCACCGACGGCCGTACCATTGTCTGGATCTCCGAAGATAAGAACTAGAAGAAGAGTGAAGAGTGAATTGTTAGCACGTATTTACTTGATGGAGAAGCGAAAGAGACGGTAAGACGTACCAGCAGCAACAAAGTCGGTGGCCTCGGTGGAGAGCATGTCGGCGGCGTTGTGGACCAGCTGTCCACCCTGGCTGTACCCAGAGAGCACGAGGAGGGTGTCAGGGCACTGTTCGTAGGCCTATTACATCACCAACAGCAAAACACAGCAGTCAGCTTGAGAAATCCGGCAGGCTTCTACCTTCCTCCGTTCTCTGTCAAACCTACAAGTTCCGTCAGATTCGCCATGAGCGCACTCCCCGCAGGGTCACCTCCCTCCTCGAACCCATCAACGTCGGCCGAGTAGTTCACCCCCTGCGCAGCCAGGTTACCAGTCCCGACATAGACCCCGAGGTCGTTCAGGAACTCTGGGCCGACATCCGTGGGCTCGCCAATGTTGCCCTGCTGGCTGGTGCCGCGGGCGTAGATGACGGTGACGTCCCTGCAGGCCGTGCCGTCGACGAGCTGGTCTGCGTAGGTGTCTGTGTAGTTGCGGCGGACGAGGGAGGAGGAGCGCATCCCCAAGTCTTGGACAGCTGGGCCAGGGGCTGGGGCTGCCAGGGCGACGCCCAGGCTGCTCAGCAGGAACGAGATTCGGGCGAGTATGGACTTCATCTTGACAACGTGGCTCTCTCTCGAAAGGAACGGCTGAGTGGTACTTATAGTGAAACACTGGCTGGGGTCCGGCGGTGAGAGCAGCCTGGGGGGAAAAGGGGTGGGTGGGCCTGGCGCTGGTCGACAGTCGTCCTCATCATGAGCTGACAGACCGACAAGCCATTGCGATTGTTTATATATATATATATGTATATACAATATACATCAAGGATGATCTTTGCCTTTGGCGGCTCAGATTCGATCGACAAGGCCACGCGCCACTGTTGCGTCCCGACGGCATATGCGTGAGATTTGTCATCGGGACCCGACTACCCCATCTAGAAAGTCAGATCGACATGGGTTCAGTTAGAGGAAAATGAAGCGCGAGTTCGCTACCATAACTAGCAAGACCAAGAAAAAGAAAGAAAAGGCCTCGCTTACAAGTTCTCACCTGCCTTTTGCAGCCTTTCCCCGGAATCTCTCTTCTTTTCCCTTTTCTTGGGTCTCTAAAGTTGATGTTGGAGAATCCTTACGACTTTTCTGCCATCTTGTAATACTTACTTGACTACGCCTGCGACTAGGAGATCGGTCCCTGACCTCACTTCATTCTTTGTAGCGAATTGTTTACTTCTCTGGGAAACACTTACCTTTATTGGTAGGTCGACTCGACCCCCGCCGCATGGACGCAATTCTGTGCCGAGGCTATAACAACGCATAACGCATGTGTCTAAAAAAAAAAAAAAAAAGTCCCTAGACCTGGTCGCAGTCCGTTGTCACTATTCTCCAGCCAGCGATGCGATGCATTGTTTGCCCCACTCTCGAGGGGGAAAAAATTGAGGTGTCTGTTTGGTATCACTGTTGCATTTCTCAAGCATAGTCCCCAAAGTGCTCAAAGTCGAGACACATACTGAACGCCATAACCTTCTCTCTCGCTCGTAAATATCTACATGATCCACCAGGGCTGGGTGTAACACACACACACACACACACATTGAAACCTCCAAGGCCTCGTTTGATATCTCAGCTCATCCCAGTCGTGTCCTATCAACCTCGCTCCTCGCCGTCCCAGGCACTGCCGACCCAGGCACCACAGCAGCCGGCCCCACCCCCTGGTGTCTGCTCGACTTCGGCCTCATGGGCACATAGGCATCATTGAAATTCATCGCGACGCCCAAGAACCGCAGGTCCACGTCGGGCTGGTACGCCAGGTCCCCGAGCAGGGCGCACAGCTTCTTCTGGAAGGCGATGGCCAGCATCCTCAACCGCTCCTGCAGGGCGGGGAACTCAGAGACCAGCCCGCCGGCGGCGGCGGCGGAGTCGAACGAGGCGAAGGGGTCGTCAGAGGTGGACGCCTCGACGACGGGCGTGTTGGGCTGTGAGCCGCGGGTGGATGTGGCCGCCGAGGCTGTCTTGACGTGTCCCTGCTGGCGGGACGGGAACAGCGGCCGGTGAACACCCGTCCCGAAGCCCGCTGTAGTAGCGGCGGCGGCGGCGGCGGCGGCGGCAGAGCTAGTGCGAACGTCTGCCTCCTGCCGGCGCGTGAATTCCGAGACGGACCATGAGTACAATCCGTCGACCGAGTCTCTGTACGACAGCATGTTGTCGAGGATATCCTTGAGCTGGACAAGATAGCCATTCCGGTCCTCGCTCCCCGCGGCTGGCTCGTGGTAGGACTTTCGCTTGGCGCCGAGCAGTCCCTTGCGCGTGATGGAGTTGAGGAACTTGGAGTGTGCTGTGATCAGGTCGTCTAGCGTGCAGCCGTCCTTGGCGATGCCCTTCTGCAGCTCGTCCCAGCTTGACTCGATCACCTCGAACAGGATGTAGTACTGCAGCTGGCCGACAAAATGGATCATCTCTGCCAGCACGCCACGGGTGGACTTCCATGTCTCGAGCACCGCAGCATCGTTCGTCTGCAGCACACCCCGCGCGCCTGTCATGCACCGTCGCCACGTAGACGACAGTGCGAATTCCACCCGCTTGATCTTCCAGAGGAAGTTGAAGACCTTGAGATACTGCTTGTTGCCCCACTCGGTGACAACAACATCCGTCGGCGCGTCGACTTTGTATTCCAGCGTGAAGCAGTCCCACCCGATGTCGCCGTGAGAAAGCTGCAGCATGCGTGCGTCGAGGCGGCGCAGGACCTCAGGGGACTCGTACTGGGCGTTGGAGCCCCGGATGGCGTGTTCCAGCTGGGCTGTGAGGGTGTGGCGGTATTGAGCACCCGCTGGCCGGTCGAGGTTGGCTGCCAGGGACTCCATAAGCAGGGCGATGAAGTCACCCTGCCCCAGCAGCAGATAGCTCTTCAGGGCCTTGAGGTGGTGGAACAGGTGGAATTTGCCCGTCATCAGGTCCATCAGGCGTTTCATCGTAGTCTTGTACGCCTCGTCGATCCACGCCTCGAGTGTTGCCGTGTCGCCATATCGAAGCTCTTTGGACGAGGACTTTGAGTAGTCGTCTACCCACGGGGCATCGCCACAGCTATGTCTGATAAAGTTGAGCGACTTGCCGATCAGAAACACCTTCTGGGCAAAATCGTCAGTGGTGATGCTCGGTATCATTCCCTTCTCAACCTCGTATTTGTCGTTCCAGACACTACTCATGCCGCGAGCTTTGAGGTCCTGCCGCTCCTCGTCGTTGGGGTCCTGCTCCTTCACAAAGAATTCCCGATAAGGGTCCTGCAGCTCGCCGTCGTATATCCAGTGCCGAAGTATATCGTAGAACGGCCTCGTCACCGAGCCCAGCAGGCGCTCGGCAAAAGCAGCAACGATTGGGTCGCCGTGCGAGGTCGAGAACCCGTGGATTAGGGTGATCAGCTGGCCGCCCTTCTTGCTTTTCGACTCCTCTGCGATCAGACTCAGGAGCCGCAGGCCCATCGTTGCCTCTCGGGTCCAGACGACCATCCGCTTCAGCGTCACCCCGGCCTTCCCTATCCCACTCCGTGGTGCCGACTCATCGAGAGAGGATAGCGCTCGCCGGATCTGACCCTCCAGGGTGGCAATCAGGCTCAGGTAGGCCCTCAGCTCCTCATTCACTGCTGCTCGCAGGCTCTGCCCCAAGAGCCCTCCCGCAGGTGTCTTGACCCAGTCTGTAAGGCTCTTGTACAGGAGTGATGGCTCGGCCAGGCTATGCAGGAGGGATATCAGGGGAGGCGGAAGTGTGGGCGGTAGCTTCAGACTGTCGTCCCTGCCGAACGGCAGGGAAGTCGAAGACAGTCCCTGGAGCGTGAACGGTAGGTCTCGTAGGAGCGAGGCCTCGGGCGGGTCCAGCTCGGTCTGGTTGTCGGAAAGGAATCTGGACCTCAGTGTGACATCTCTGGCATCCGCAGTCTCCTCAGTCTCGTCCTCGCCCCTCGCCTCATCCGGGCCCCGTCTCGCCTCCTCCGGCGGGAATTTCTTCAGGCCACTGGGCTGAAAGGCTTCCCTGAGCTGGTCGTCTTCCCTCGAGGGCGATTTCGAAGGCTGTAAGGCCGGCTCTGTCTCGCTGCGCCGTATGGCCTCAACCCTCTTGTTCCCAGCGATCTGTCGCAAGGCATCGAGGGGCAGGGGCTCATCTGGGTCGGGGGAGTCGGCGAGCTGATACAAAAGGTACAGGATGGCCCATTTCTGCTGAAGCACCGGCACAGAAAGCAGGCGTGTGTAGAGGTTTGTAAACCGCAGGGCGGCACTCGGGTTGGTCTGGACCAGCTTCTTCTTGATCAGGTCGTGGGCATGGTTGCTGTCGGCCGAGATGGCGGGGGACGAGGTGCTGCGACATCGAACGTCAACAGTTGGTCTAGGAATGGAAGAATGGAGGGGCGCGATAAAAACGCAGAGCATAGGTGTCCGCTTACTCATTGAGGATCGCATGTGCCAGCTCGATGTGCTCGTCCACCGTCTCCTGGACGAAGAGTCTGTCTTCTTCTCTTCTGGACTTGGGGATGATGTGCCCTACGAGCTGCTTGATACCGGCATCAACATGCTTCTGATTGTTGCGCGACATGGTCGCATTTTGGCGAAGATGGAACCACAGAAACCCCCGCAACACAGATGCTAGAGAAACCTTGAGTCGAAGAGGGCGAAAATGGTGCGCAGCGCAGCGTGATGTCTGTGATCAGTTGGATTGGGTGTTGACTTGAACCTGACGCGTCTTGCGTCTTGTGCTGCGCGCGGCCGCGAGCACCAGACTTGGCGGATCATTGTGGGTTGGGGGAAGGGGGCTGCACGCAGATTCCGTTTAGCGGCTTTGAAGGATGCGCTCAGTCCTCTCAGCTCATCTGTCTGCAGACCACCCAAGCAAGCGCCAAAACATGGCCAAAATCATGCCTTTTGAGATGGGTTCATGGGGTAAGAAATGACTCTGCAGTAAGTACAATCTATATACAATCTGAAATACCACTGAACAACATATAAATACTTCTGTTACCATCAATTACACAACTGTATACACATGCGTCTGTCAGAGTAATGCAGACCCACTGTCGCATCCTCCAGGACTTCTTTGAGCGATCTACTAGGGTGCTAGGGTGCTAGGCTAAGGCTAGGCTTGGTGCGCAGAGGGTCCTGTTGCCCACTGTTGTACCTGTCGCCTGCCTGCTGGTTTGCGACTCGTGCGGCCAGCTCGTAACTGCAACTCAATTCCAACCTCCTCCCATCCTCAGCCCCAACTTCACCATCCATATTCAGCCCACCACACCCCTAATCCATCAATCCAGGTTGAAAATCATGATCGCATAACTCCAGGCATTCATCTCATGCCCTGATTGTTGACCCTGCCGCGAGGCGGTAGGCACATTTCCCTCAGGCGACTTGCTACATCCCTCGGCTCAACACCCTCGATCGCGCCCGCGGAAGGATTCCCTCTCCCCAAGCCACCAGCCAAAATGCCTGACATCAACCCAGCCGACCTGTCGCGACCAGCGGCCACCCTCGCGACTCCCACCTTTGCATCCAAGACCATAACCGTGTCTACACCCTCTGCAAACGCCAAGCCCACCAAGGGTCAGATAATACCTCCACGGATCGATCTCGAGCCCATATATTCTGCCCTCAAGGCGAATATCGGCCTTGAGCAATGGGCAACGTACAAGGAAGCGTTGACCCAGTTCTTCATCGGTCAGTCTAATCTCCAAATTGTCCAATCTTGTCTCGCCTAGAGCCATTCTAATCCATTGCATACAGGACGACTGAACCAGATCGAATTCTCGGACCGCATCGATTCCATAATCACGTCTCCTAATGGCGAGGTCGAACATCTACACAACCAACTCCTCTCCGGGCTCTATGCCAATGTCACCCGTGAGATGCCCGACCCGGGCCTGGCCCCTTGGGTCAGTGCCAACGACAAGCCGTCCCTGGGCGCAGGGAACAAGGGCAGCGCTGGCGATGCCGCGGAGAGGCGGTTGAAGGCAGAGGTCATGCAACTGCCCAGTCGTGATCGAAGACGGATCAAGGACCTACAACAGAACGAAGTACGTTTTGGCCATGTCCAAACCTGGACGAATTTTCCACGTCCGCCCTCTCAATACCAGTATGCTGACTTTAGCACACCCAGGCTGATCCCTACGTCTCCATGGCCGACCTCTTCACCGAGCATCACCAACGGACGAAACGCCCTCGACTGGCTGAGGAAAGCGCACCAAGTAGTGGCCTGAACATGAGTATGTTGGCGCGACCCCCTGCTCTGCCTGCTGGGCGTAATGTTTGCTGACGGAATGCACCAGACCGAGAACTAGACATAAGGAAGCGACACCTGAATCCACTCTCGCTCGAATCAGGGGAACTCCCCGAGATCGGCTATGTCGACTCACGTATGCTGCCGTACTGCTACGAGGCCGGTCTGGAATATGCAGCTCCGGACTCTGCTCAGTTGGTGTCAGCGGCAACCGAATCTTTCATCAAGGAGGTGTTGACCTCTATATTCAGCAGAACTCGGAGCAACGGGCCGGGCGAGTCTGGCAGTGCCGGATTCGGCACCGGTTCCGGCTGGATACAGACCTTCAAGTACAAGAAACAGCTCTCCAAGGAGGAAGACGCGGCACAGAGAGGCGAAATCCTGCGGGATAAGTGCGGCCTGCTGCCCATCGAGTCAAAACATGCCAGCGAGAGAGGGCCTCTGAATATGGGCGATCTCTCTCTAGCGCTTGAAGTTGCCGACTGTGGCATGGCACAATTCCCAGTGCTCATCAGAGGCCTGCAAAACAACTACCGCGACGGAGAGTTGGAGCATCTCAACGACTACACGTACATAGAAGGGTACGACAAAGAGACGACAAGAGGTGGCGGCGGCGGCGGCACCGACGACTTGTCGTTGGCCGGTGCCGACAAGGGCAAAGAGCCACAATTGCCAAACGGTGTCTCTCACGACGACGAGATGGACATCGATACGGACTACTATTGGGCCGGTGCAGACGACAGTGCCTTGGCCGCTCTAGATGCCGTGCTAGACTCAACCTTGGCAGTCGCATAGAGCACCGCCCAACAACCATCGACACTAGTCCCTACCAGACGATATTGGAGCGAGTTCCTCGGAAGGCAATCCAAGAACAGAAAAAGAAGGAAGGGGGGAGGAAAGAGAAGAAGCAGAAAGAAAAAAAAAAAAAAGGGGGGTTGATGATTCGGGGCATCGGCGTTCTCGGGCATGATTACAATATTCGGTGCTCCAGACCTGGAGCGCAGGTTGGGCTATGAACTGAGCAAGTCGCAGAGATGACCAGCTCAGAGGCGGCTTCTTGTCTTTGATATGTGTTTGATTTACTAGGATCTCTCGGCGTTCGAGGATATACGGCTTACGGGCCTGGGACGGCACAAAACTTGCTTTCAGGGACGATACCCAAAAGTGGAAGGAAAGCCTGGAGAAGAAGGGGGCATCTGAATTGCTACAGGTGTCAATATAAATGGCAGCAATGCCAGGAAGAGGGGGGCTTCGACAGTGAGGTCTTGTATTGAGAGGAGAAGTCGGGTCGCTGTTAGGGCTTTGAGGTTTTATTCAGCCCACCACTGAGTGCCTAAGCTGCACTGGACACAGGTCATCTTTTCCCTCTTCTTCAAGTAAACTCACTGTTCCTGTACCTGCCTGGTTTCAAAGCTTAAGTCTGAACAGGCAGCAGTGTTTAAAAAAGAGTAGATTGGATACTTAAGTACTCTAGTCAAAGTCGAAAATGAAGACTCACGTCGACCTTTTTGGAAGAGAGAATAAATATACTTTATGTCAAGAATATGCAGCTTTGGCTTGGCATCAACTCTGCTCCCGGACAATGGTGAATGTGCGGACGCACATGTGCTGCTACTGTGTACTTAGTTAGTAGGTATGTATTTACTTCAGTGGGTACTTACAGGCCACCCCTGCTAGACGCGTAGGGGGTAGGTAGGCTCTCAGTCGCGTAAACGAGCCCAACCGCGTTTTCCCCCACTACGCTTCCACTTCCACATCAAACCGCCACCATTCGCACCATTTGCACAAACAACAAGGCGAACCAGTTGACCAAGGGGGAGAAGAAAAAAAATATGTGCTTGATATGATATCTGGTCGTACCCACGCCATACATACAAGTCGTTGAAAGGCCTACGTCTTATTTTCCACAATGAAAACCACCATGGCTTCTTCACCTCAGCCTTCCACTTCCTCTCCGACCCGAAGCGCAACGTCCCCCGACCGCTTTGAGCTGTCGCCGCAGTCGAGATTAAAAAGCTGCTGGCGACCGTCGACAGCGACTCGGATGAGGAGAACACATCCAAATCCCCAGCACGAAAGGCAGCACGGTTGCCTCGACCTACCTCTCCCTCGCTTTACCAGGGCGAAAACTTGTCCGAGGACGACGACGACGATGACGATGAGGAGGAGGCCATTGTACGTCCTAGAGGACGGCTCGCGGCTCGGATGCAGGGCGGAGGCCTAGAAGAGACAAAAGACGCGAGGCAACGCGTGGGGAAGTCGGTGGGCGAGGACGTGAACGCCCAAGACCACATCGCGAGCAGCAAGACGGCAGCAGCAGAACAGTCGGCGGTGGAGACTCGAGACGTTCAGATGGCAGACGATGGTGACGATGATGATGGCGAGGACGATGACATACCCGTTCGGTCGAGGCAGTCGAAGCGTAGAAATCGACAGAGCGGCACCCCCGAAGCCAGCGATGCAGCAACACCCCAGGCAGAGACATCACCGGGACTCTTCGTCACCCCGTCCAAGCCTCCCCTGTCTGGTCAAGAGAGCCCTGCCTCGGGCGCTGGGGACAGCGACTCAGACCTGCCACCCATCAAGAGCGACCGCTTCAAAGCGCTCGTGGAGAAGAAGCGAAAGGAGCGCCTGGCCCGTGAGGCCGACGAGGCCCGCAAGAAAGAAGCCCGTGCCGCAGCAGCAGCGCTAGAGGGGCTGGGCGACGACAACAATGACGACGTCTCCGATATAACCGACGACGAGGGCGGTCGTAGGCTCACCCAGGGGCAGCAGCCTCGTCCCTCGCGCAAGGCCAGCAAGAGGGCCATCGAGGAGATGAACCGCGAGACGCAGCGCATGCAGCGTGCGATGCAGCTCGCCCACGAAGCCAAGACCAAGAAGAAGATCGCCAAGTCCTCGCTGTTTGAGAGGTTCAACTTCAACCCCGGCGGAAACGTGCCGCCGGTCAAGGAGAGCTCGAGCCGGCCACAGACACCTACATCTACAAAGAGCACAGATGCTGAGATGCAGGATGCAGGGACCCCTCCCAGCTCCCCTCCTGCAAGGGTGGAGGATGTGTTGGGCAAGGGCCTCGAAGAGTCAGCACAACCCCAGGCTGCAGTGTCCAGTGAGGAGTTGGAGCAAGGTGACAATCATGGAGGTGCAGACTTTGTTGACATCATGGACATCAAAGCCTTTGCGCGCAAGCCTCTCGACACAGTCAAGGCCCAAGCCACCTGTCCAGCTCTTCCAACCCGGGAGACCCCTCTCAAACCTGCTGCACCCAAGCGACAATTTCGGGTCAAACTTTCTTCCTTGCGGGCCAACCAGGTCTCTCTGGGCTCTGACAATGAAGAAGGCGAGCTCATGATCATCAACAGAAAGAAGGGCAAACTCGACGCCGTATTTGATCGCGTCCCCACGAGCAAAGCAAGGGAGTCCAAATCCCTGCGCCTCCTTCGACAACTTGCTCACCTCGACTCTCCTGAGCGAAAGGCGCACAAGAAGACGGACAAGTCCGCAATGACGCCCGGCGAGCTTCAGGCTCACCTCCAGCAGCGAGCCCGAGAGCAAGCGAAACTCGAGCGCGAGAGGCGGCTAGAGGTGCTCAGGGCCAAGGGCATCCACATCCAGACCGAAGAGGAGCGCGAGGCGCGACCGCGAGCAGATTGATGACATTGTGGCGCGTGCCAGACGAGAGGCCGAAGAGATCATGCACCGCGAGAGAGAGGAGGCCAAACAGGAGAAGAGGGCTAAAGGAGAGGACCCCTTGGCCTGGGACGACAGCGGAAGCGATGACGACGACTACGAGACAGAGGCTTCCGAAACAGGCGGTGAAGACGACCACGAGGAGGCTGACGTTGAGCTGTCTGGCTCTGAAGAGGAAGACGATGCCGAGGACATGATTGTTGACGGCGATGATGGTGAGGATGACGAGGAGCAAGGAGAGGGAGATGCTGCAGATCCCGACGCTGAAGACACATCAAAGAAGGCTTCTGCTGTTAAGAATCTGGTTGATGATGCTGCCGACGAGGATGCAGGAAGTGAGGGCTCGGCCTCCGAGTCTGAGCAGTCATGGGTGGACCCTGACGAAGAGGAAGAGAAACACCGCTGGGGGGCCGAAGATGAGGATGGAATGGACGACGCACCAGCCTTTGTGCAGGCCCGTCGCCCCAAGATACCTCCTCTCGCTATCGCCTCTGACGATGAGGATCTCGAGATCGAGGCAACTCCCAAGCCGCTCAAGTCGCACGCCGTCGCCTTCACGCCCAAACCGACGACTTCTGCACGTGCCGTCAACTTTACACCTGGACCCAACACCACACACACCTCGCCTGAGGCCCCGACCTCCGTCCTGCGATCTGCTGCCAAGACCTTCATCCCTGGACTGCCGGTCGATACTGGTGATCCCGCCGGGCTGGGCCTCACCCAGATATTTGCTGGAACGATGGACGACAGTCAAGCGGGTCCTATGGTTTCTCCGTCACAGCCCATGCCTACGTTTGATAACTTCCCCGACTCGCAGTTCTCGCAGAACAACAGTGCGTCTTCAGAGGCCATGGTACTAGACAGCCAGGCCGTCCCGGCCACGCAGAGAGAGACACAGGGCAGTGAGAAGGAGTCACAAATCCAGCTTGACTTCACGCAGTCCCAAACGCACGGCCTTGACAGCCTGTTGAGGGACGATCTTGGTAGTCAGCCTTCTCAGGTGATCATCCCTACTCAAGACGGTGGCTTCCAGGACTGGACCCCTCTGAAGGAGAGGTTTGTCGAGCAGCCTGTGTCCACTATCAGCACGGTGGCTCACGACAACACGAGCGTGACCGAGGACATGTCACATGAATCCCCGTTGTTGCAAAAGCGAGGGCGCCTGAGGAGGAAGGCCGTCATTGCCTCAGACTCGGAAGATGACGAGGACAATGATTACGATACTGCCTTCAAACCTACCACCACAACAGCCTTCAATATTATGAAGGATGCCGCAGCCCGAGAGAAGAAACAGAAGCAGCGAGACGAGTTTGACAGAAAGAAGAGCAAGGCCAAGGAGATGGTCCAGGAGCAGGCCGAAGAATCCGAGGACGAGTATGCTGGTCTTGGTGGCGTTGATGGTGAGGACAGTGACGATGATGATCTTGCCTCCGTCCACGACATGATCGACGATCAGACGCAGGGTGACAAGCTCGATGAGCTCAAGATCGCAGCCCTTCACGCGTAAGTCACACACACACAGACACACACACAGAGAGAGAGAGAGATACACTTCTTCACACATGTCGAAGCTGCTAACAACATTCTGCGTACAGCGAACGAGAACGAGCCGAAGATGCCAAGCAGACGGACAAACTTTTCCATGATATCACCAGGGGAATGTTGCGCCGTAAGCGCGGTGCAGACTACGATCTCTCAGACTCTGACGACGGCGGCGAGGCCCGCCGCCGTCTGAAGCGGCGCCAGTTCGCCAAGATGCAGAAGGCCCTGTTCACGGACGAGCGCATCTCCAAGGTCGCAGAGAACCCGCGCAACCAGGCATTTATGCGCACAATCGAGGACGTTGGGAGCGACGAGGAGATGGACTTCCTCTTCGAGGTCCAGCCGGGCGCTGGCAACAACAACGACAACGAGACACAGCTGTCCAACTCGAGCATGACGGGCGGCGGCGCCATGTCCCAGGAGCAGCAGATGGTGCCGGACAGTCAACCCACCGAAGCTGCTGCTGCTGCTGCTGCTGCTGCTGCCGCCGCCGCCTTCAGTGCTCAGCGGCGGCCGGCAGCCGAGCGCAGGACCAAGATCAGTCGCAAGCCAGCGAGCCTCGGCGAGATCCGCGAGACGCTCTCCAACCTCCTTGACGAGCCCAGTGGCAACACAGTCATCACCGCCACAGATTTTGGCTCCGACAGCGACGGCCACGCCCAAGACTCCAACGACGAGGGTTCCTCCTCCAACAAGGAAAACTCCAACCCCAGCGGAAGCAGCGGCCGCCGGCGCCGCCACGCAGGCGCAGTGGTCGACCGCATCAGCCTCAAGCGGCAGGGCTCCTCCAACGTCTCTGCCGGCAGCAACGGCGTGGGCAGGATGGCCTTCGCGGCGGCTGCGTCAACAGCAGCCAACAACGGGGGCTTCAAGGTCCCCGCGCTGCTGCGCAAGGCGACGGCGAACTCGCTCATGAGCACCGCGTCGACAGGCAGTTCAGGAGGAGGATCCGGCGGAGGGGCCGGTGTGGGGGCAGGAAAAAGCAACAACAGCGGCAGTGGGTTTGGCGACGAGGGCAAGATCAAGAAGAACGCGGGCAAGAGGAGCGGTATCAGCTACATCGCGCGGGAGACGGACCGCCGCGCGAAGCTGGTTGAGGTGGAGAGGCGGCGGGAGGAGAAGAAGTTTAAGGCTGTTGAGGGCCGCGGCAAGGTTGTTGGTGGGTTGTTCGGGGCGGGCAAGTTCGAGTAGGAGGGAAAAAGAAAATCACGGTATCGTCGTTATTGCTTTCGGGAAGCGCGTCGGATGGAGTTGGGAGGAGTCTAGGACAGTGACGGGGGAAAGGGGAATCCTGGCGTTTTCTCGCTGCGAAGGTTACTTTCATCCGTTTCCTTAGCAGCAAATATTACACTGGCATTCTTTCAGTGGCATGCTTAGAACAACTTCTTGTGGATCTGTGGGGGGAACAAAGCATGGGTCAAGGTCCTCACATGTGTGAACTTGTGTTGTCCTCCTCGGGCCAATGCAGGCTTGTACCTCTTTATGCTACCATCTCAATGACCATCCACATGAACAGGTCATCTCTACCATGTTCAATCTGCTTGACATGAATGTATTGGCATAAAGAACTATCCCAACCAAACTTGACCCAAATCTGCAATAATAAATAGAGTCACATAACCCACTTTTTTGCCCATTCACCCCATTCACCATCTTGGACTATATTGCTTTTGCTATACCCAAATGCATATTCATTTTGCCAAACTCGCACCTTTGTAGCAGAGTTTCATGAAAAGAAAAGAGACTTCACATGCCTACTGAACTACAGACCACACACTGGAAGGGCTTCCTTGCCTGGACTGATAGAATTCACATCCCCCTGACCCCCTTGACTGAAATTCAAACAAAAGCTGAGTTGCAATGCTGAAGCCCGGTGGAAGGCTCTTTACAACCCAACTACAAGAGCACTGAGGCACTGTTCAAACACAACAGCTCGACCCACATGGTCCTGGTTTCCACAGTCACTGGACAGTGAAAGTCTGTAACAATGAACCTGTCCTGGTTTGCAATTCCTTTCCCATGTCGAGGGGGATATTAAGATGGCTGTTCCCTTTGAAGGGTGTTGAAACCCACCTGGGCAATGGAATTATCTGTCTACAGCAATACTGCTCAAGTAACCCACCATGTCATAGTAAACAGTATGGCTGATGGCTTCTTGAGGTGCTATGGCCACTCTACACCCCCCAACCGATACAAATTCAATCTCTCACTGATAGAGAGAGTTTGCGAGGGGGATATTCAGCTTTTTTTCCCATCACAAAAGCCTCCTTGGTCTGCAGAGCTGTTGACCACTTTTAACACAAAAGCCCTTCTTCTCATCGACTTACACACAAGACGCACAGTGGAAAGGGCCAGCACTCAGCAATCCCCAATTCACCCTCTTTCTCCTGCCAGAAATCTCCTCTCTGGTCTTCTATTCCCCTCTTTGTCCAGCACATACCAAGGTCTCCTTTCCGTTCTCTCAAGGTCCTACTTCCCCGATCTGGTTCCCACAACCAAAAAGGTCAAGATGTGTGGCACTGAGTGGGTTGAGTTCGCCTGCGGCCACTCCAAGACCATGGTCCGCCCAGGCTCCCAGTGCGCCGTCGGCCATGCCAAGGGCAAAGACCAGCCCTCTGTGAAGCTGCACTGCTGGGAGACCCCGCAGGGCATCGAGAAGAACGAGGGCCTGTGCCCCTCCTGCAGCTTCCGCAAGGGCTCGTATGGCAATGCCAACTCTGGTGTTCGGTACCGCAATTAGCCTCGATTATCTGAGGGGACAGTCTGTGTGGGGGGGAAGAGACGAGTGGTTCATCTGTCTTTCTCTCACGCAACCCACACACGCACACACTCAACACTTGGAGTCTCTGACCGCAACCAATACTTGTTTGTTGTGGGTGGTGAAACAAGACGTTTTTTCTTCAGGAGGATACTAATTACTCTCACAATACGAGAGAGAGAGATGTCATGGCGGTCAGCTAAGTCATCTTCTTTGGGTGTTTTCTTAAAACCCACAGTACTACTTGTGCTAATACTCAAGGCTGCGGCCTGTTCTTGTTCTTCTTGCTGATAAGCAAGTCTTGTCTACATAGTTGCGTAGAGATAGTCTACTGAAGGAGAGAACTTTACTAATGACATTGGGACCTTCATCGTAAGCAATAAATCCTCATAAAAGTCACTAATAGTAACCTACTTTACCCGTGAACAGAATTGGAAAGATCAACAGGTTGTATCGAATACTATTACTTGGTCGAATTAAAGTCTTCGATGTGATCAGAGCGGCCTTTGAACAACACTCGCTTATGATGGTCATGAAGTATCATTCCTGCTTGGGTAATTATGAAAGTGGTAATTAGATATTTATCCCTCTCACGACTATTCCATCGCAGTTCCTCGCTCTCCTCCAACAGCAACTGGACCGCAAGTCTGTACATAATCGACAAAGCAGTACTCTTCCTGCTAAAAAGAGCGTCCAAATGAACTGACATCTTGACTACGGATGAGCATCACATATTGGCAAGTCGTTGATTACTTGGTAATTAAACGGTACTTAGTAATTAGAAGCAGGCCTTGAGCAACGAAACCAAAACACACACACAACTTGGAAATTGTCAATTCAAGGGAAGTCAATATCGGCAACATTAAAATCGTACCGCAAGCGAACAGACAAAACAAGTGTTTGAAAAGACACACAAGTGCGTTGAACAGGCACTGGGAGTTAGGACTAAGCTCTTTGTAGACTATCCGAGTACTGTAATTAATTACTGCATCCAATTTATTGTTGGTGAAAAGCTTACTGTAAGACGAGTATTTACCCCACACACGATAACTTCAGTCAAGTCCAGGCTGGGTCTTTTAGTTACACCTTTCCAGAAAACAAATCCACCTGTGCAAAGATGTATTCTCCCAAGCCCAATGTGGTTCTTGCAGCCGAGGTCGAGATTATAATAGCAACTGTTCAATTATTGCTACTGCGTGGATACGTTTCCAAGATAAAGGTGCCGGTGGCTTCCCCGCTCTAATTAATTATCTCCGGACGCGGAGCCGGCGCAACTAATAATCACTGGACTGCATCATCTTACTTACGCATCCGCCTGGAACCTCACGTCCCTTTGGATCTCCTCTCTGTATTTAGTTTGGGGGACTTGGAAGTGACCAACCCTGTTTACAACTCCTTCACCTTCACGTTCACACATACACAAACACACAACTTCCTCCTCCACACATCCACCCAAAAAAAAATGGTCCTCCGCGAGGTCAGACAGGGCCAGTCGGGCCTCCCCGTGCCCAACTCGACCCTCTCCTACTGGCACAAGGACCCCTCCCCGCCCCTCCTCAACCACCGCACGACCCCTGACCTCCCCACCACCGCCGTCGACACCGTCATCATCGGCACCGGCATGACAGGCGCCTTCGCGGCGCGCTTCCTCAAGGAGGCCGCCCCCAAATCCAGCCTCGTCATGCTCGAGGCCCGCGAGGCCTGCTGGGGCGCCACGGGGCGCAACGGCGGGCACTGCCAGCCCTTTCTGTACGGCACCTCGAACGAGGTCGCCAGGTTCGAGCTGGAGACGTACTTTTACCTGCGGGAGCTCATCGAGCGCGAGGGGATCCAGTGTGGGTGGCGCAGCCTGCCCGGGGTGCACGCCATGCTGAGCGAGGACGTCTTCGAGGCGGCCAGGGATGCGGTTCCTCGACTGCGGGAGAAGGTGCCTGAGTTTGCGGACAAGATTGTCGCGGTGGGGCCGGACGGGGTGGTGGCTGCTGACGCCCAGGGACTGGACTGGGCCAGAGGGTTCACCCTGGAGAGCCTGCGCCTGAACCAGCCCGGCGTCAAGGGGGCCATCGTGCAGCGGTACGCGGCGAGCATGTGGCCGTACAAGCTGGTGTGCTGGGTCCTGGAGACCCTGCTGGCCTCGCACACGGCCGGCGAGTTCAACCTGCAGACCAGCACGGCCGCCACGGGGCTGTCGAGGGCCGCAGACGGGAAATGGACGGTGCAGACAGCCCGCGGCCCCGTCACGGCGCACAAGGTGCTCCTGGCCACCAACGGCTACACGTCACGCCTGCTGCCTGCCTTCTCGGACCTGATCGTGCCCGTGCGGGGCCAGATTGGTGCGCTGCTGCCTCCCGAGCCCAGGGTGGGGCTGGACTGCTCGTACGTCTTCTTTGGGACGCTCAAGGACGAGGACGACAGCGCGGCGACGCGGGATGAGTACCTCGTGCAGAGGCCGCTCCCGGGCGGGGAGCTGATCCTGGGAGGAGGCAGACACCTGGCCAAAGGCATGGCGGTGGGCGAGTGGCACGATGATGTGGTGGAGGAGAGGGTGGCCGCCTGGCTGCGCACGGAGCTGGAGCCTGTGCTGAACCTCGACCGTGAAGACGCGGGGGGAGGAGGACAAAAAACCAGGGCTGGAGGCCCCGATGGAGTGGACCGGCATCATGGGGTACTCGCGCGACCAGAGCCCCTGGGTTGGTCCTGTTCCCGAGAGCCTCGGTGGAGGCGAGGGCTTGTTCATCGCGTCGGGATTCACGGGACACGGCATGCCGCGGTGTGCGCTGGCGGGCCGGGGTGTGGCGAGGATGATGGGGGCGATCTGGAGACGCACGGCGTTCCGCAGTCGTTTGTGGTCCGCGAGGACAGGCCCGAGAAGGCGAGGGAGGACTGGGGGCCCGTCGGGACTGTGGACGAGATGGAGGCTCTGATGGCTGATCTGAAGGCGGAGGGATGAAAGAGTGAAACAAGAATAAAAGAGTATATTATAGAGAGAGCAGACAAGATGATGAGCGAATGACGACGGTGGTGGTGACGGTCACTGATGGATGAAATGTGGCATACAAAATAATCGTCTTCATTCCATCTCGATTCGTGATGGCTTTGTCGTTCACACAAAAAGACCTGTCGTCTGCTATTTATGAAGAAGTCATTGTGACGAGGACTCTCGATTCAGAAGTGCGCGCTACAGAAAGAAGAGAGGATGGATGTCCTCAAGAACAAGAGTCTCTCCCATCTGCATCAGCCTCGCATCCTCCTCTCTCCCAGATGAGCTGCCACAGATCTAATGAGTAGCATCCGGTCCTGTGCCATTCCTCTCGCCAACTAGATCGATCAAAACATTGTTAGCCAACACAATCGCTCTCAGAAACCCATGCTCACACCAACGCGAGAGACAGAGAAGGAGAGAAGCAAGAAGAAAAGACTCACCATCCAGGGCCACCAGAAACCGGCTCACACAGTTATAACAAGCAACAACAGCCACAATCTCCACCGTCCCCCGCTCCCCCAGGCCTGCTTCACCGCAGCCATAGTCTCCTCCCCAACCTCCACATTCCGCGTCATCTCGTCCGCCAAGACAACCGCCGCCCACTGCCCTTCGTCCAGGCCACCACCACCGCTCTCAGCAGCAGCAACAGGCCGATCCCCGAGCCCGATCGCCCCCTCCTGCCTCACAGCCGCCATCACCGCCTCCCCGGCCCCCGCCGCCACCGCCAGGGGCGCATGGTGTCCCCACTCGTACCAGGCCCGGTTGACCACCGCGACGCGCGAGATGGCCAGCTCGCGGACGACGTCCGGGATGGCAGTGGTGCGGGTCCGCACGGCGCCCAGGAAGGCGTTCCAGCCGTCTGCTACGGGCGGGGGAGTGCAGGAGGGTCAGGTCCAGGGCCTGCAGGGGCCGCGGGCTGCGGCGCGCTCGGATCCGGTCGACTACGGCCTGGTCCTCGGGCGTCGTGCTGGGTGGGGGTCGGCGACGTAGGGTAGCCGCATCTTGAGTGGCTGGTGGGTGTGGATTGGTGCTCTGAGGAGTAGTAGTGGTGATGCGGATGGTTGTGACGAGACGCGCAGACGACGAGTCTTTCTCAGTGTTGTTGTTGGTCTTGTTGGATTGGAGAGGAGGAGAAAAGGTAGACGAGGAGGCATGAGAATGTAGGAGGAGGAAGAAGAAGAAGAAGGGAAGTCAGGACGAGAGGTGATCTCCAGAGAGAGGAAGAAGAAGAAGAAGGGAAGTCAGGACGAGAGGTGATCTCCAGAGAGAGGAAGAAGAGGGGAGCCATTAAGTAAATACCCCGCGGGTTGGTTCGCGTAAACGCTCTCCCGCTGTGCCGTGGAGCCGGACCGAGCCGGCATATAAAGATAACTACGTAACAACCATTCTAATTTGTTACATCTTTAATTTTGCACTTTTAAAGCTGCTACTTTTGATCATGGTATCCAGGCGAATTGGCATGCAGAGAGTGAGAAGTATAGGACAGGCATTTTTTCATCTTACAACATGACGTTACCAGAGAACTAATCTGGACTATTCCTGACCACACTCAAGAAGCTCTCTCTCTAGGTGGCTTTGGACCAGGCGGCCATTCGAAGCTGAGTGCATAAGATGTAATATTTCTTGTTCATTCTCATCATCTTTGTGTAGGTGAGACAGTTGGTATATTGCTTACAAGAACTGCATACTACTTGTGTGATAACTCAATATTTCTCTCCCTTTTGAGACTGGTCCTGACATGAGAAGAGGGGAAAAGTGTAAAGGGGTAAGTGAAATGCAGTGCAGTGATATTAAAAACACATCAACTTGAATGACCAAACACTGACCCCATTTCCGATGCTGTACATTGTAGTGTTATGATATTGGGGGAGAAGAGACGAAGGGGGTATCAAACTCTCAATACAGAGAATGCTTTGGGGGATTAAAACAGAATATGTCGTGGTGTAGGTGGGCGCGTGTTGCTCCTCGTCCGAAAGGCCCAACTACCTGGTGCATCGATTGTGCACCCTCTCTCTCCCCCTTTCATCTTGACTCGAAATGAAACCACACCATAAGAAGAAAGAGAAGAAAAGAGAAATATCCCAAAAAAAAAAAAAAAAAAGGGGGGAAAGAGCTAAACCACAAACAGATAACGGCCGTGAGATATATTCATGCGCTGATTGACTGATGATCGTCTCCTCGAGGAAGGTAGGTCGTGTTTGCAGCTCCGGCCCTGAAGTCGTATATGTAGAACGTAAAATCGTGATAATCGTAGAATCCTCGCCAACTCTTTTCAATGGCTTTTTGTTGTTCCTTCTTTTGATTTGGGGGGTTTCTCAACCTCCTCTTGTGACTTCAAATCCATCACGGCGACGATCCCGGCGTCGACCCGACCAGCGTAGGGGAGGGCGACATGGCCCTCTCGATGCTGGCATGGCGCTTGTGGAGCAGCGGCGAGAGCTGCAGCTCGCGGATGACCCCCGCCCAGCCCTGCTTCCGGCTCCTCTCGCTGTTGTCGGTAGGCCTCACGGGCGTGGTGCTGAGCCGCCGCAGCATAGGTTTCTGCCTGATAGCCTCTCCCAGGCCCTTAGGCAGCTGTGGCCTCGGGCTGCCGCAGTCCTGGCCGTTGTTGAAGATCCGGTCGCCCGCCTTCTCGGGGTCCTTGGCAGACGACTTGCGCTCGTGCCTGGCGCCGTGGCTGCTGCTGATGTTGTCGGCAGCGCCAGTCGAGACGATGCCCATATACACCACCAGGAACCGCATGCGGAGCATGTCCAGCCGGCGGACCTTGTCCTCGAGGCCCTTCCTCTTGGAGGCCCAGAGGAGCCTCGCGGTCGCGCGCAGCCGCAGGTCCCGCAGGTCGCTGTAGCCGTCGCTGGCGAGGTCGCCGTTCTCGGTCATCAGGAGGCTGTTGAGCTCCTCGCGCAGGTCGTCGCCGCCCCTCTGGATCTCGCGCAGCAGCCTACCCAGGCGTAGCTTGTCCTCGAGGCGCTGCAGGCGCGACACGTCGCGGTCGTAGCTCTCGTTCTCGTGGACGGAGCTGTCGGCGGCGTCGACAAAGGTCAGGATCTCGGCAGGGGCGGCGATGTAGGCCTTGGCATACGAGGAGAGGATCTGCAGGGTCACGACGGCGGAGAGGAAGAGCGCCGTCAGGGCGAGGATGAAGGTCCACTGGCTCGAGGTGCTGGAGGTGTTGTTGGCCATTGTGAGATGATTATGGTGGTGGCTGTAGTGGCTGCTGTGGTGGCTGTGGTGGTGAGGGGTGTGGGTGATGGTGATGGACAGCGCATGGCCCTGCAGCCGGGCAAAACTCAAGCGCAGGATGTCGTGGTCGTGACCATGCGCGGCGGGAAGGGGGTTGTGGTTGAATTGGTGATGTAGGAGAACGACGAGGAGGAGCACTAGGCGCTGAGAGAAGGAAGAAGGCGATAGGAGAAGAAATTAGTTTCGGAGGACGTCGGCGCCAAGACGGGACAAGAGCCAGCGGCACCTGATGCAGCAGCAAGAGCAGCAGCGATGACGACAAGGTCAATAAATCTGGCACATGTCACGCGGGATAGAGGCCAGGCTAGTAGGCTAGGAAGGTTGTGTAGAGGGAGGGAATTGGGGCCAGAAATTCAGAGAGTTAAAGAAGATGAAGAAGATGATGATGATTAAACGATCCCGCCTCGCTGTCCTCTTTTTTTTTTTTTTTTTTTTTTTTTTTTTTGGCGAAACGGAGAAGAGGGGAAGAAAAAAAAAAGTCGTCCAGATCGGGATGCCAGCCAATCTGGCGTGCAGTCAGTGGATGTGGCCCGTGGGTGAACTCGAATTTCGCCTCCCAGAAGCTCGGAGGGGGCAAGAATTTACTGGAATTGCTGGAATTGCTGTACGAGGCAAGCCAAGGGATGCGAATGGGGAACTGAGTGATGATCCTTCCGATCCCTCCACTGTCGCGTGTCAAATGAAACAACCCCAACCCACCTAAGACGTGCTGTCCTATATGTACGGACGCACCATACTTTAGTACTCTTACAAGGGAGGACTTTAGTGACAACCGGTACAGACATCTATCCCCAGTATTTCCCCCTTTCACCGCGCATGATTCTTCTGCCGGCCTTGCAGGCTGCAGAAGGTTTGTCGTGGCACGCTGTCAGCCCACTGATGGGCCAATTGTCAGTGGCTGACAGCAGGGGACTTAACCCCTGTAGGGGGCCGGGGTGGGTGGAAGATGCAAGCTAAGCGGCCACGTCCTGGGGCTGGGCCTGGACTCAGAAATCCCCTGAGTTGTTTGCTGAAGAAGTTGTAAGAGAAGATGAAAGGATTATGTCAGAACTGTAGAGGGGTAGAAACACAATTGAGGTTCGAAATAAAGTTGTGATATAGCAGTCGTAATTATAAGTAATAGTTCAGGGAGTATTTAATATGACATCTCCTATATTTACAGCATATTGCTTGTTCATGGTAGCAGCACTGGGTCCACTGTAAATGCTAGGGGCCTGCGGACCAATCTGCAGCGATCAGCAATTTCAAAGGTGTGCCCCTCGGTCAGCGGCTCGTCCCAGAAAAGTTGCCCCTCCAAATCCAGTTGATCCAGTGCTCAAGACAATCTACTATTTCCACACACCAACAAAGATACGAACGACACCTCCCAAGACCCCGAAATAAGTCATCTCTCCTACCAAGAATCACCACCCCAAGCAAGCGAGGGACAAAGACCCCAGATGGCCGCCCCCACCCGCTCCCCCACCGCCCGTCCTCACCTACCCCTCCACCACCCCCCGAGCTCATCACCCAGGGCGCCGAGGGCCTCCTGTACCGCACAACCTACCTCCACCCCGCCCTCCCCAGCGCACTCAAGCACCGGCCGTCCAAGCCCTACCGCCACCCGACCCTCGACGCCCGCCTCACCCGCCAGCGCATCCTCGCCGAGGCCCGCATCCTCGCCCGGTGCAGGCGCGAGGGCGTCGCCGTGCCCGCTGTCTACTGCGTCGACGAGGCCTCGGGATGGCTCATGATGGAGTGGGTCGAGGGCGGGCCGGTGCGGGCCGCCGTGAACGAGTGGCTGGGCCACAAGACGGAGGGCGAGGTGCTGCAGCAAGGGGGAAACGATGATGCCGAGGAGGGCAGCAGCAGGGGGAACGCGCCGCTGGTGGACCTGATGAGGAGGGTGGGAGCTGCCATCGGGAGGCTGCACGGCGCTGGTGTGGTCCACGGGGACCTGACCACGAGCAATATGATGCTGCGGCCGGCGCCGGCAATACATGACGAGGGCGGTGAGGACGGCAACAGTGCAGGTGCAGCAACAACCACAAGAGGGGAGAAAGAGGCTGTTCTGGACGGCGAGATTGTCATCATCGACTTTGGTCTGGCCAGCCAGGGAACGCACGAGGAGGACAGGGCCGTGGACTTGTATGTGCTGGAGCGGGCGTTCCTGAGCACACACCCGAGGACAGAGAAGCTGTTCGGCCAGGTGCTCGAGGGCTACGCACAGACGTTCAAGGCCGCAAAGCAGGTGTTGAAGAAACTTGAAGACGTGAGGATGAGGGGGAGGAAGAGGAGCATGATAGGGTGACGGCATATATATGCAAGGAGCCATGCGGAGACGGTACGCCTGCTGGTAGTTTCGTTTCTACGATATGTATATATCATATGTATATATATATATATTATATATATGCCTTGAACGATACTTTTATCTCTCCCTCTCTCTCTTGCAAAGGTTACATAGGCAATGTACAAGGTCTTGGAATGCAGACAGCCACCCAATGGTATCAAAGGACAACAACAGAACAAGAATAGACAAAAGGCCGCCCTCATGTGTCTATATGTGCTCCCAGCTTCTTCTTCTTTTTTACTCTCTCTCCTCCATCCCCTTCTTAGCCCTTCCCGTTGACACTCTACTCCTCGTCCGTCAGCGCAGCGCCCGCAAAGTAGCCCTTGTTCTCGATGACGCCCCGGTCCCTCACCACAGCCGTGTACTTGACCACCCACTGCGGCGTGAGATCACCCCTCAGCCCCTCCTCCCCACCGGCTTCGTCTGCCGGGTCTGCCAGCACGCCGGCGCCCTTGGCCCCCTGGCCGAGCAGCTCCCTCAGCGTGCCCTTGGGCAGGATGTCGGTGCAGTCGCTGTGCACAAACAGCTCGATCTTCTTCTCCTTGGCCAGGCTCACCAGCGGAGGCGGGACGTCGCAGCAGTTTTTAATGTTGATCTGGTCCACGCCTGGCTTCACGGCGGCTTTTTCCAGGAAGCGCACGAGCTTCTCGCTGCCGAACTCGGCGATGCCCAGCTGCCTGACGAGGCCTTCGTGGTAGAGCGGCTCGATGGCGGACGACCACGTCGCGAGCTCCTCCTCGTCGTCGCCCTGCGTGGCGTTGTGCTTGTCGGCCTCCCACTCGCAGTCGCCCTCGAAGGACATGCCGGGGAAGGACACGATGAGTAGGGAGACGGACGAGACGCGCAGCTCCCTCATGACCAGCGACAGGGCCTCGCGCGTGTAGGCGGCGCGCCTCGAGAGCGCCGAGGTCGGCAGGAAGAAGATCTTGACGGTGATGTCGTAGGCCCCTGCGTCCTCCTGCAGGCCAGGTGTGGCGTCCCAGTCTATGCGGGGGATGTAGAGGTCGCCGTTGTCCTCGAGGGACGTCCACCGCGCGAGGGGCGAGGGAGGAGACACCGCTGGGCGTGCTACCGCCATTCGTGATGCCGTTGCCGTTGCCATCGGGAGTGGAGTCTTTCGAGGCATGTGATGAGGAGTCGTATTCTTGTCTGGCGGCGAGGATGTTATTGCGCAGGGAATTGGTGAGCTCAAGGTTGGACCTGAAGGCTCCCGGCTTGCGGATGAGAGACGAGCCGCCTCCGACGGAGATGTTACTGAGAGAAACCGAGATATACCATGGTCAGCAATGTTTTGGCCGCGCAGGGGAATTTTTGGTGGTGGTGGGAGGAGGGGTAATTGCGCCGGTTACGGCGGGCGCATGTGAGAGGGACGAGATTAGTTAGGGGACTCACCCCGTGGATAATATCAATTTCTTGGCCATGGTCGCACTATCCTGTCTGCTGCTGCTGGTCGGAGGAGACTGCTGCTGCTTATCTTGACTCTGCCTCTGCCTCTGCTTCTGCCTCCTGGGGAGGATGCAGTCGACCAGAGCCTGGAGGAAATCCACGGGCCATTTGAAGAGGCCCTGACTAGGACTTGGCATCTGGCGGGGTCTAGAGGAGATCGACCGACGGAGTACGGGGCGATATTGTACTGATCCAAGTCTCCGATTAGTAATGGCGATGGGTGAGCACGCTGCGGGTGGGTTCCATGACAAACACAAGGGCACACACTGAAAACGCCCTTTTGCTTCCCTTACAAATACTGTAGGATCTGGGGGAGGGGAAAGGGAAAAAAAAAAGAGAAGGAATGTCGTTGGGTCTGTTGTGTGTGGACGAGGAGGAGGGGCCACGAGAGGGGCGGGCCAACATCTTTTTACCATCTTTGATATCTCTGCAGTGTGCATCCATCCCACATGCCGGCAAAGTACTTACTTGCACATTGCTATGCACTTACATCAGCTACCATGGTACTATACCACAGTATCATCGCATGCCCCACGCATCCGGCTGGCCGGTGATCGTCGTTGATAGCGCCGATGACTAGAGCTGGAGAAGGCCCAAGCCTGCATATTGTAGAAAAGGGTGGGGGTTGGGCTTTGGCTGGTCTGGTCTGGTCTGAAAGCGGCTCAAGTGTCCAGGGCAACATCATTACCCTGCATGCGCTTGCTGTCGATTGGAGAGAATCGAGACAAGATTGGATCGGGAGTCGCTATCTGCAAACCTCCGTTGATAAACCCCCATGTCAATCGAGAATGCGAGGGGGACTGTGAAGTCTAACAGCTAGGAAGGTGTTGGCTTGGAGGCTCATCGTTCAGTACCACCGCAGTATCTACCACACACTATGTACGTCCGTATAGTAATCTGCGAGAGGATATCCGCGTATCGCAGTACGCAGTACGATCCGTACACAGTACAAGACTACCACTGATACATAATACACATTCAGTACTGTTGGTGATGGGCTACAGCCTGTTTATTGTAAAGTACTTATGTACATAGAGCGCTGGCCAGGGTCCCAGTGGGGGCGGGGTTAGGGGATTAGGGGTTGCTTACTACTGCACGTACAGTAGTGCTGGAGTCAGGCACCTGCAACTCGTCCCCGACTTTTGTACATGTCAAGAGAAAGCTGGCTGAAGTCCAATCCTCACTCGACCTCGACCTCGAAGCCAGCCCACCGCCCTCTCTGTCTCTCTCTCTTCCCATCCTTCCCTCTGCCAACCCATCTCTCCTCCCACCTGGTGATGGTATCGCCACCATGGCGATCAACTATCTAATTTTGTTGTCCCGCCAGGGCAAAGTGGTAAGTCTCCAGTCACCGTCATTTGTCCTTTTTTCCTTGCACGCCAGACTGCGCAAGGTTTACCTGACACCGTCTCCTTTCCCTCGCAGCGTCTTGCCAAATGGTTCACCACCCTGTCGCCCAAGGAGAAGGCCAAGATTGTCGAGGATGTCTCCCAGCTGGTTCTGGCCCGGCGCACACGGATGTGCAACTTTCTTGAATACAAGGGTACGTTTCGCTCGCTCGCCCACCCTTCCATCGACCCGCAGCAGTTGGCCCCCTCTCTACGACTCCAAACTGATTCAGATGGGGTCTGCTGCAGATACCAAGATCGTATACCGCCGATATGCCTCCCTCTTCTTCATCGTCGGCTGCTCGTCCGATGACAATGAGCTGATCACGCTCGAGATCATACACCGCTACGTCGAGCAGATGGATAAATATTATGGCAACGTCTGCGAGCTGGACATCATCTTCTCCTTCACCAAGGCCTACTACATTCTCGACGAGCTCATCCTCGCCGGAGAGCTCCAGGAGAGCAGCAAGAAGAACGTGCTGAGGTGTATCGGGCAGCAAGACTCTCTTGAAGATATGGAGGTCAGTTGCATCAATACTTCTCTCTCTCTCTCTCTCTCTCTCTCTCTCTCTCTTTTCCCTGGCCATTGCGAGTCTGCTCGTGTTGTTTCTTGGAACCTCCTCATCCCCTCCTCCGTTTTATTTTCTTGTCCATTTGATTTCCACCCAGCTGTGACTTGTCTCCCGCTTTCCATGCTCTCCGTCTCGTGCGGTCTCGCCTGGACCTCGAAGCGTTACCTTTTTAAGCTGACGCCGAAACTTCTTAACGCCAGGTCGAGGACGAAGTGACGAAGATCATGTAACGCGTGGGCGACGTTGGCACATAAATCACTTTACCTCCTGTTCATGCTTGACTGGCCGCTATTATACTATACACGATAAGAGCAGAGGAGCACAGGGGCTGCCTCCCCTTTGGCTAACGTGCCACACTTGAACATAGGCCCAACAGGAGCTTCAAGGCGTCCTGAAGGAGGTTGGGATACTTTGAGACCAGCACAGACGGCGGCACACGGGCCTTTTGCGAGCCGGCCAATATACAATACAGAAAGAGCAGTACATTGGGGGCCGATGTCTGGTGTTCGAAGGCTGCCTGAGAGAGACTGTTAGGGAAGCTGCCAGCTGGCCCTTTTGAAGGTCAGGGAGGGGAGGAAATTGGATGAGGAGAGAACCCGCCACACACAACACACAAATGGCGATAGGACGGAGAGTCCAGTAGGACTCAACCTCGCGGGCTACGACAACAAAGAGCCTTGGACTGGGAGCGTCGACGGGATGCAAGCATCGCGTCTTTTCGGAGGTACGCAAGACCACAGGGTGTTTTCCGCTAATAGAACTAGAAGACCTTCCGCCCCAAAAAGAAGAAAAGAAAAAGAAAAAGAAATGACGTCTACAATTCAACTTATCCAGTGCCTCTGCGGTCCATGTCCAACCCGTCCACTCACTCGAATGGAAACCTGCACGTTTGAGATGGGGCGGGTAACTTACGATGAGGCATCCAACCTCGTGACTCGGCTGGGCTGTCCTTGGTGGCCGTCGCTCGTGGCGTCGATCTGGCATACGATTCGCCCTCTCTGCTGAGTAACAGGCCAAGCTGGCGCAGCAGATAACCAGCTGTCCCCGCAGCAGATGCGTTGGGGGGGCGGGCCAGGACCGCCCTCAAGTCACCCACCCACCCTGCCAGGCCTGCCACATGCCAACACCCACGCACGACCACGCTCAGCCTAACGCCCAACTAACCACTAGCTAAACTATGCCACTATAGGGGGTGAAGAGGCCACTGACCCGTCCCCTAGCAGGTTACTCCTCGTGCACCCCGTGCACACCTACCAAGTACTACCAAGTACTTTGGCCGCACCCGTGTCAGACAAACTGGCGCCCCCCGTCTCTCCCCTAACTCGGCCGCATTGCGTTATCAACCACTAAGTACAGTAGGCGACTGCCAGGGGGCCTCTCGACCTCAACTCTCGCCCTTGGATCTCCTTTCCCCTCCTTGTCTTCCTCTCTTCCTCTACTTATTCAAAGCAAACGATACTCGCCCGTCATCCTCTCACACCACAGCAAAGAACCACACCACCCAGTATGGCTATTTTTACCCAGCACACACTCTAGCTCTCTGGACGCAAGACAAGCGTTCTGGACTGCGACTGACTACTAAGCCCACCAAGGCAGTTCAGTCCCCAGTCACTTGCTCCCCTTCTCCGTCCCTCACCGTTGTTTATACCTTCCGACCCTGACAGGGGGTTGAACAAGAGCGACAACTCCACCTCCGCCAACGACAGCAATCACTTGATTGCAATCCGCAGCACCTCTTGAGATACCCAATTGTTATGCTCTTCTTCTCCTTGGTTCTTTTCTTCTCTGCTTCTCTATCCCCCTCACTTGTTATTTCTGGCTCGTCGCGCGTCTAATAACACAGTCGCGCGCGCCCCTCGGATCCATTATCCCGTCGGACACACCTCAATGACGTTGTCGTTTCACACCGACTCCACCGATAACAACAACACTCGACCGTCCAGCACTCACTACGCTCCAGCAGCCTTCTGAAGGCATCACAGTTACTGACGATGAAGGTTCGCCATCTGCAGCTCGCGAGGGAGAAGAAAAAATAGGTGTCGCATATTTCCCTTGCGCCGAGGTGCTGACCTACCTTACCTCTGCGTAGTTCCTACCTCTCCGCGACTTCGATGTCGTGACCAGCGCCCTCAACTTCGACACTCCTGACTGCCACGTTACTGGCGGATGCGACCTCTACACGACCAAGGCGGCGGGCAGCGACAAGAAGCTCTACAAGGATATTGACAGGTCGCTCGAGTCCCAACATGAGGCCATGCTCAAGTTCGGCGCAAGCCTCTCCCCGCCACAGCGGTCAAGCCTCAACCTGTCACGGTCGAGCCCCTTTGGGCCCCTCTCCGAGATATCGAGCCGCAAGACCTTTGCATACCTGATCGCGACACTGAACGCGTCACACCCGGACTACGACTTCAGCCATGTGCTGCGGCCTGCAGACTTTAAGCGGGAGCGGCCGCTCCGGAGGGTGGTGACGAATCTCGACACAACCCTGCGCAGCGCGCGGCCCAACGCCCAGCCCACCATCGACTTCCCCGTCAGCGCTCTCCTGTCCGGCAGCAAGAAGTCCAAGAAGGCCGCCGCCGCCGCTGCCGCCGCAGACATGGGCTCGAGCCCGCCCGCGGTGTCCGGCACCGAGTCGCCGCCCTGGGGCCCTCACATGTGGGCCCTGCTCGACAAGGAGATGACCCTCAAGGACTGCTCCGTCTTCAGCTACCAACCCGCCATGAACCCCTTTGACGAGGAGGCCGCCGCCATCTGGAGCATGCACTACTTCTTCTTCAACAAGGTGCGCAAGCGCGTCGCCTACCTATACGTGAGGGGCGTGCCGGTCGTATCACACAGCAGCCCGCCTCAGTTTCTGAGGCCCTCGGCCCGCGCGAGGAGCGGCGCCGTATCGCTGACGCCCACCTCCTCGTCGGGAGACCTGCGCAAGAGGAGGCTGATGGAGGAGGCGGGCGCCAACAAGCGCGCCAGGTTCTGGCTCGGCGACCGTGCCGAGAGGGTCACGGCCAGCGACGACGAGGATGGCTATGCGGACGACGGCCTGACCTGGAACCGCGACCGCGACGGCGTGCTGGAGCTCGACGAGTTCGCGGGGGAGCTATGACGACTACGACGATGGCTTCCCCGACGAGGACTTTGACGATGACGACGACCTCTTCTCGGAAGAGGATGCCGAGGATGCCGAGGATGCAGACGAGGCCAGGACGAGTCACGGACCCGTCCGCGACGAGTCGGAAGATATCGCCGGAACCATGGAGATCGAGTAAAATCTCGGCCCTTTTCACCTGCTGCAACCTCAAAGGATGTGCTGATCGGCCTTGCTGCCTCAACGCAGCAGGTCAAGGGGCTGGGCCCTGAGCCGACCGTCTCTGATGGGGGATTTTGACAGCCCTCATCTTCTCTTCCCACGCCTCTTGGATTACAAGAACAGAAACACAGCCACTGGTTTCTTTGCGCCTTCATATCACCGGCGCCGTGTGCTGGGTTTCATTTTCCATTCCTTCACTTGGATCCCTCTCTGATGTTACTTGTACCGCCCACAGTTCAGTTCGCCTGATTTTTTTGATTTTTTTTCCCTGCTTTCCTGCGTTTCTGGGCCCGGGCCTGTACAGTTGTGTTGTTCGATTTATGTGACTGGATACTCTGTTTTTGTGCCCTTGGTTTTCTTTGTTTTTGACTCTTGATAATTTCCATGGCGGGAGGCGTTTACACATGAGCATGGAGCCGGTGAGAGCGGCTCTTTGGGACAAGACAACCTCCAGGCAATATCAGGGAAGTTTCGTCGTTCAGGGGTTTCTGGCCTGTGGTTTTTTGGTTTTTTTTCCCCTTCTTCGTTTTTTTACTGAGGTTTATTGGAGTCAGTCGTGCGTCAGGATCAGGATTGTCTTTTCTGTCCTTTTCGAGGGGTTTTGTTTGTCGTATCTTATTTACTGGCTTGTTTGGCTTGAAGGCGGTTGTGTGAAGGCGAGGCAGTGGAGAGGTAGGCGCTCTGGGAGAGAGAGAGAGCGAGCGAAGGAGACGTGGATTGCGTACGTACACGAGAGATGTTGCTAAATCAAACTGACAACCTTGTGCCAATCCTTTATCAGGCTTTGTCTCCTCTCTTCTGTTGCTTCGTGAAATGCCTCTTAAAAGCTGCCCCACAGGTCTCTTGTAAATAGGATCACTACAAGATGCGCAACGTGGTTTTTCAAAATTGTTCAAAGGTTCAGGCCCAAACGCTAACAAACTTATCATTCTTTTACAAAGGATCTAAAGTAAGCTGATTAATTGCAGTCTGGCTAATTCAAGACGGGTTCTGCTTTTCAGTGGTCCGTCTTGGATCCGTTCTTCTTTTTTTTTCTTGTTCTCTTTTTTCAATAATAGGGGGAAAATAAATCGACTCGCATCCGCGCATGGTGGTCATGCTGACCCCCAACCGCCGTCATCGTCCGAGAAAATCCGCATCGAAACTAAAAGATTCCACAAGAGAGTCAAGAAAGGCCAGGCATTTCCATTCTGTTAGTTCCGTAGAGAAAGGGGAGAGAGTAGAAACCTCTCGATCCGTCAACATTGCAGACCTCTACTCCGCGGTGTCGAGGTCATCGTGAGCAGGAGGGGGCTGTCCAGGGCTAGAGTGGCGGTCAGCGCAAGTTCTGTGGGGTCGTGGGGGGAAAACCAAGACAAGAAAGAAGAGACACGAACCCTTGCGGTCGTCACCATTAGTGTCGCGGCGGTCCCGGTCATCACGATCGTCCTTGTAGTCCTTGTCACGATCGTCACGGTCGCTATATCTGCAATATTAGTACTATATACCTGAAAGAAAAAAATTGCGACATGCGCGTGCAGCTAGCTACTTACCGACGATCCGGGGAACGAGAGCGGTCACGCGTGTCACGTCGCTCGCGGTCGTAGTCGCGGTCGCGGTCACGGCGGTCATCCTTGCGAGGAGAGTAGTCGCGAGCACGACGAGGGCTAGGAGACCTGCGTCGAGGAGAACGAGGAGCACGGCGGTCACCACGGTCACTACCACGGTCACGCTCACGTCCAGAGTCGAAACGCCACGAGGCAGACGGGGGGGTACGAGCCCACTGTGGAACTCCAATTAGCATTCCCCTTCAGGTCAGAGAGAAAAGGGGGGAAGGGGGGTGGGAGAATTCTTACCTCGATCTTTAGGAGGTCGTCACGACCGATGCGCTTGTTATGCATCTCATGGTAGGCGTCCTCGGCGTCACGACGGTCCTCGTACTCCACAAACGCAAACCTGGGGCTGTTTGTTAACCAATCTTTCAATTCACTCCTCCTGCAGCGTTGAGAAAAGGAGAAGGAAGGGACGTACAGTCTGCTGCTCGCAGAGCGAGGGGCCGGGATATCGCAGCGAACGAGCCTGCCATAGCTGTTTGACGGCGTGTCAGCATCTTCAGGTCGGTACGAAAAATTAAGGATAACGGATGAGGTGGGTGTATTTCGTCGCGTGACAGTGTCGTCGTCCTGTAGAGCAGCCCATGAGGACTCCTGCTCTCTTGTCCGAGGGGGCGCTACCGTCGACAGGCAACTTCCCCGATGCAAGGCCACAACGTGTGTGTATGGATAAAACATATTGACACACGCCCGTCTTTTGTGTGTATGTTTTTTTTTTTTTTTCAATTGTCTGATGGCATTCGCCGACCGCTCGATCGAAGGAGGACGAGGAGGGCTAGGGCGGGAGCTAAAGGAGGGCACGACGGAGGGTGATACGACACGACGGAGGACAGCGAGACGAGACAGGTGATAGCGAGAGATACGTTTTTTGTTTCTTCTTCCGACGAGGACGAGGGCGAGGGCGAGGTGGGAGGATGGAGGCTGATCGGGGGTTGAACTGAGGAATGGAGGGATCGGAATTACCGTTCGAACTCGTAGGCTAGGTCGCGGGCACGAGTGCCATGGCTGAAGCCAGTGACGTAGAGCGTGGTTCCTCCTCGAGACATCTTCTGCCTTATTGGGGAGATGGGCCTCTTGCTGTCGATGAGAGGAGGGTTGTGATGGTGGTGATGGGGGGAGGGGTGGATGGTTGTCCGATTTGTGGTGGTTTGAGCAAAAGAGAGAGGAGACTGCTTTGGGGCGGCTGAGGTCAAACTTTCTCAGCCACCTTTGCATTCTGCAGCTCCGTCAGAGGCAGCTGCGGCGGAGAATTAGGAAGACCGGGAATGGGACTAGCGTCTTGGCTGGTGCGTCATGCGGTGCCAAGGGGTGAAGGAAGGGGCCAAAGGGGGTCCTGAAGTGTACAAGGGCCCTACCCCTAACCCTGTCTTTTCTCTCCTTCTCTTCTCACCTTAAGATCTAGGTTATCCTCATCAATTTGCATATTCAGGGCATTTACCCATTATCGACTTTCTATCTACTATTATCCCCATCAAGGAATATGTAGCCAAAGATCACCATCGTCACAGGATCAGGTACAAAGAGCAGAGGATCGACGGCCCCGTAAAGATGCCGAGCCAGAAGATGACGTTCCCCAGCGTCTGTCTGCCCCTCAACCATTTTGTCCTACTCAGTCGCACAAGCTATCAAAAAACACGCGTCAGCGGGCATAGAGAGTAGAGAGAGAGAGAGAGAGAGAGAGAGAGAGAGAGAGACTTCACAAACTCACCGGCAGCTGAAACATCTGCAGCATCAACAGATAACCCCTGAGCTTCTTAAAGATGCACCACATGACCAGCTCGTGCACACATGCCGACAGGAAGAAGGTGATCACGGTGGCGGTGTGCTTGTTGACCTTCATGGCTGAGATGGAGGAGTGGTAGACGTGGCGCAGCAGGAAGTTATGGACCGGCCGGTTCCAGTCCCTGGCGAACTGGTCCCACGAGACCGAGTTCCACCAGTCGGCATAGAACTCGCGGTCGGCAAAATAGGTCACCTCGCCCAGGAGGTTGAGGATGGCCTCCCAGATGACGTACCAGCTCAGGAGGTACTCCATCATGAGCGGGAAGATGAGGTCGGACAGCATCCAGGGGAACTCCCTCATCCGGTCCGCCAGCGGCATCCCCGTCTCCTTCATGGCCTCCGTCCTCATCACCACCGGGTAGATGAAGGCCTGGGAGATGCCGATCATGACGAAGATGACGCCAAACGTGGCGGCGGCCTTCTCGCCGACGTAGCGCCAGCTGATGCTCTCGGCACGGGGGTACTCGAGCTCGTACACGACGGTCGGGAAGACGATGTACTGATAGTGGTTCCTCAGCGTCAGGTTTCTCGGGTAGGCCCGCTCTGCAGAGGTCGATTTGCCCGCGAGCTCCTCGGTGAGCCCGTCCACCTCCCACTGGATGATATTCTCAAACACCCGGATCTGCTCGAGGCCGAGCGGCCTGCCCGACTCGATGGCGGCTTCGATCTCCTCGAGGTCCTGGCTGAAGGTGTCGGAGCCTGCGTGGAGCGACCGCCGGCGCTGTCTGAGCTCGTTCACGGAGGGGCGTCGGTTCAGATAGTCCGGGGCCGCAGCAGCCGAAGCCGAGCCCGTCGACCGGCTCGATGATGAGGGTGCCGTCGGTCTGGAGGCCTCGATCTGCTCGAGCTGCTTGAGCCTGCCCAGGAGCTCTGCCCGCGTCTTGTAGGCCGTCGACAGGCAGCCGTTGTAGAAGGCGTAGGAATGCTGCTTCATCAGCATGACGAGGGTGTGGAGGACGAAGAAGACGGTGTGGGACCAGGGCCAGCTGCGGAGATGGGTCCAGCCGATCATGGCGCCGATGAAGATGGTCTGCCACAGGTTCTGGACGATCCAGCCGGCCCCGTCCCAGTCCATGTAGCCCCTGTAGATGAGGAGCTGCAGGATCCAGCTGACGCCCGTCAGCCCGCACATGATCCCGTCAGAGAGCAAGAGGACCACGACATCCCGCTTGAACATGTACTTCATGATGTCGTTGGTGCCGAGGGGGTTGCCTGTCTTCTTCCAGTTCTCTGCGCCTATCTTGAGCATGAAGATGGCGACTGCAATCCAGAACAGGGTGAAGAAGCCATGAAACGGGCTGGTGGCGGCCACCTCGTTCCTCATGTCAAAAGTGCTGAACTTTTGCGTGAACACATAGTCCCTAAACCTCCCCTTGTGCTTGGAGGTAGACTCGGATTCTTTGACCTAAGGGACACAGAAACAGAGAGAGAGTGTGTGAGCTTCAGTATCTGGCCCTCGGGTGCTGCAAGTCATGACGCTGAATTTTGTTTTCTCACTTACCCTCTGCATGCCCCTCTTCAGGATAGCCCGCAGCTCCTTGTCGTCCGAGGCAATGGTGTAGACCTTTGCGCCTCTCAGGGAAGACACGTCCTGGAGGTTGCCAACCTCGGCCGACATGTCGCTCGTCGGAGTCGAGGGCTCACTGGTGACGGAATCTCTCAGACTGCTGCCGAGCCTCGCCAGAGGGTCTCTTGGCTTGGGGTGTTTTTCACCACTGTCGCCGCCACCACTCCTCCGCAGGAGCACAGCCACAGGTTTTTAGACTCGTCGTCGTAGTCCTCCTCGCTGGTGCTGTCTCCCGGGGTGTGGATGCCGCCTGCGCCATTGGCAGATCGCAGGGCCTCTCTCAGGGACTGCTGGTGCGGGTGACCAAGGTCCATGTATGAATCACCGCCCTGTGGTGGAGAGCTGGATGAGCCACTGCTGCGGCCATGGTGGACCGAGAGATCGGCAGGCGCAGCTGTGCCCTTGTCGGCCATCTGCTGCTGCTGCTGCGGCTGCGGCTGCTGCGGCTGCTGCAGTGTCAACGTTTCGGATGCTGTCATAGTGTAGGGCGCGCATAGAAAAGTATGTAATAGTATGGAACAAGGAATGATAAGTGATCAAGAAAGGGAGAAAAGGGAGAAAACGGGACTGCGATTGATTGCTCGAGGGGTCTTTCCTCTTTGCTTTTATAAAACGATGGGCTTCAGGGACCTTGAAGACATCAAGTGCGATGACATACCTTCGGCCGAACCGGGTGACGGATGCTTTCCCGTTCGGATGCCACGGAGAGGCTAATATTCGAGTGATATCTTCAGACAACCCGGCTCGCTCATGCAAATGTATGTCACCTGCCGCAGAGCCCGGACACACCGGAGAGATCGTGAACTCATCCAAGCCGGGGATGACCCTCTCGATGACGAAGGGGCTCAGGAAAGTTGGTAGGAAGGTCGCTGACTGCACGGTCGATGCCAAGAGAGGTAACGTCGGGAGCGGTTATCGAGGTCAGTTCAAAGGAATCCAGTGGAGACGTCTAAAGCTAAGCACCGTCAAAAGAGGGAGAGCAGGTAAAAGATCAAAGAGGGATGTCCTCCTTTGTATGTGTGTGTGTGTTTGTGTGTATGTATTTCTCTCGAGTTTTGTGCTCTGGTGTGTACGTTGCGTGGACACCTCGGACTGTGCAGGCAGAAGCAAAACAGCCCTGCAGTGCGTCTGACGTCAAAACGACGTAGGAGGGGGCGCATGGAAGAGTTACTACGTACACTGACGGCCAATTGCAGAGGCCGAGGAGGATTACGAGACAGTCTATTACTGTATGGAGCCAGAAAAGAATCTCCAGGCTTTCCCCTATGTTGAATAATTGTAGTAAAATTGATGTATACAAATAAACCTTGACAGCAGACAATCTTTAGACAAGAGAATGCCTTGCCATTTTTGGGTGTGTTCTTAAGGTTCTCAAGGTTCGCCTCTCAACTTCCAAGTCTGCAGGCTTCTTAATGCAGGGTTAGGGTCCTTCTCTGTGCAGCCCCCTCTCCTACTGTCTCCCAGCAATTATCCGCTCCGACCCCTTCCCTGCAAAAAGAAATCATCAGGTCAGCCTCCTCTTGTGGAATTACTAACACAACTGTGTGTGCTTCCCCAACAACTGCTCACTCTATATTACCCTCAATTCTGCCTAATATATTCCAGAGAATTCACATGTCCTATTTTCCTGTCTTTGAGAAATAGTGATTTTAATCCAGTTTGGATTTTGCTAGTGTTTAGATCCGAGAAGTAGCTTGTTGGAGACCTTGAGAAAAGCTGGTATGGAGGCTTGGGGAAAGAAGAGAATAATGGACCAGGTTCATGTTGTTCATTCATATTATCATACATCATGAAGACCTGAGCAACACATCTGCTAATCTCAGTGCGAGGATCGCTCGAATGGAGTCCCTATTGAGTTGCACTAGTTATGTTGAGCACATGAAAGAAAGGGCATCCTGACTATCTATCATTTATAATATCATATTACCTTGGCATATCTGGGTTCAAATGGCAAAGAATTCTCTTTGATTTGTCTTCCTTCTCTGGAGTAAAGGCTGGGTAGGGTGGAAATAGAAGCAGACCTTCTTAAATGAATTAGAATTCCTGATTATGGCTGAGTATTAGAGTGTTTAAGGGTTTTTGACTTTTCATTGTACTGCACTTTTCCACTCAGCCTGCAGGATCTGTAGAAGCATCGCAAGAGAGGAAGTGCTATAAAGTATACTCATAGCCAAAATGAGCAATTTTTATACTTTGCAAGATCATGGGGTTCGAATCAAATGGAACTGGGCCCACTTGTACTTTTGGGCAGCGATGCCACTGACGTAGGAAGTGATAAAGACCTGGTGATCACCGGATCTTCAGAGGATTGCCAAGGGCAAGGATACTTGAATCAACCAGCCTCGCTCCATAGTAGTCACCATAGGAACCCTTGATTATATCAACTATGGTAAGATGTCAGATTCTTCAAAATAGCCACTAGACAATAACTGAAGCAGCGGAAGCACTCACCCTACTTCTGCTAGGTACTAAACATTTATTTACTGGTTTAACTTGAGTACTTAAGGTAGCGGCATAGCATCATCACAGGCATGCCTCTTCTGCCATGATGAACAGACCATCCATCCCTGATGATCACCAGGTCGGCAGTCAGATTTCCTGAGACTGCTTCACCGTTGAACCAGTGTCAAACCTAGAAAAGTGCCAACAATATGATTTGTGACACTTGCACACAAGTCTTCACACATGATGTGTTCCAAACCACCGGGGGACCACACCACACCGAGCTCAAATACACAGACCACACCGGAGGCTTCTGCATCTGGCCCTCAGATGGCTACATCTACTTCGTCTCCCACCAGCCAAGCCGTGCCGAGCTGGAAGACACAGCACGGCAGGGCTGTTCCTGTTGCGCCTGGCTCCTGACCAAGACGGAGGCCCCAACACCAGAGCAAGACCATCCCGATAATGTGTTTGGGTTCTGGCTGCACCGCCAGAGCACCGGTGTGCACTATTGTGTAGCTGACTATCGACCTCGAGGCGGGGGCCTGGACGGGATGCGTGGGCGCGAGATCAATGATATCGAGCGCAGGCTTCTGCGGCCTGGGGGCAATGCCTTTGAGCTCATTGCTGCTCATGGTGAGTTGTGTCACTCTCGTACACCCAAAAAAGAGGGAAGAGTGCCTCAGGGGATCGAGTTCATCAATCAACCACCTAATGACAATGTTCAGGTTCTCCTGCGGCACTTTCTGGAGATGTCTGCGGTCGTCCGATGGCCAAACCAGGCGACCTGTCACATATTCGAGCCTGGCTTGACGACTGCCTCCGAAACCATCCGCGGCATGCTCAAAACTCCAGGCGGTGTGGAAGGTATCTAGAGCATCGGTCCACCTCTGTCGACCCTGCACCACTCCCATCCCGCGTCCTGGACCTCACCTCATCAGAAGAGTCCGGTGATCTGAGGCTTATAGACGGATCCGACAAGCGAGGGAGATATGCGGTGCTCACATACTGCTGGGGCCCTGATCCAGAAATTGTATCCAAGACAACTACAGACACACTCGCGCAGCGAATGCAAGGTATCCATCTTGACCAGCTCAGCCCGCTGTTCCGCGACGTGGCCCAGGTATGCAGGTATCTTGGCATCCCATACCTGTGGATCGACGCGCTGTGTATTGAGCAGGATCGCAAAGACCAGTGGTACAATGAAGCAAGACAGATGCGCAGCGTCTATTCGAACGCGTTTCTCACAATCTCTGCCGCTTGCGCCGAGTCGCCTGGAGAAAGGCTATTCTCTCCTGAGGAGGGCAAGAGCGGGCCAGACCCGCAGAGCGTACAGACACAGCCCACATTCAGATACCACAGGGGAGGGGGAGAGGTGCAGTTGTGTGCACTACGCGAGGTCCCTTCAGGCGAGGCTGAGAGCGGCGTGCTCTCCCGACGCGGATGGTGCCTGCAGGAGCGTTATCTCTCGCGCAGAATCGTGCACTTTACAAAGAGCAATACAGAGTGGGAGTGCCTGACAAAGGCGCAGTTTGAGGACCGAGACGTCTCTTCCAGCGGGTCGGTCTGGGAGCTGCTGCGGCCCCTGGGGCCTGATGGGTCTCAAGTGGCTGGCGGCGACAAGACTGCCCAGGATGGCGAGCCGTATACGACTTGGTATTACCTCCTCGCCGACTACAGCCGTCGCCGTATGACATATGCGACTGACCGACTGGCGGGCATCCTGGGCCTGGCTGATCTCTTTGCCCAAGCGACGGCTGATCATCTGGTCTGTGGGCTTTGGGCTTCAGACTTGGTGCGCGGGATCATGTGGCAACGTTGGGAAGGGCGAGTTCTGTCCAAGGTCCAAGATGAGGCTGTCGTCGTCCATGAACGGCCTGGATGGCGGCTGGAGCCCACGGCAAGCTGGTCGTGGCTCAGTGTTTCTGGATTGAAGGTCTGGGCGCCTTATGATGCAGGACATGTTCTCGCACAGAACGTACGTGTCGACGAGGCGACATTGAACATCACCCTCCAGGCCGTCTTGATGGATCTGCCGTCAACTCTGCACTGCCATGGCACCAAGGACTTCTCGGAAGACCTGACTGCTCAGCATGGCCTGCCGCCATTCATTCGCTTTGCACGTTTGGACACCCCAGAAGAGATCGAGTCAGCGGACTATGACAAGGCACAAGGCACAATTCACTTCAGGCGAGGACTATCAGTGTTGGTATTAACAAAGCCAGTACTGAACGCCGAATCCGACTCACCACCTGGCTCGTTGGGATTTGGCCTGCTTGTCGTCAGCACACGTGAGCGTGGCCGCCATTACTATGAGCGCGTTGGCTCTGTCAGTCTACCGTACGCGGCAGAGGCCTACGAGACATCCTGCGAGGAGTTCTGGACAGGGGAAAACATGCAGGCAGTCTGCCTCTTGTGAAAGGAGGGCAATCGATGGTCGTGATCCCATGTGAAGGACCACAGCTTGGCAAAATAAAGCGTCTCAGACAATCAAGACCGTCAAAGGATACAAGAAGAAGAAAAAAGATAGAATATTACATGTTCCTCAATATTCCTCCCTTCATAGCAATTAGAAATGAGATTGGACTTTGTTCCTCGCTTCCGTGACGGGTCTCGTTTTGGCGCGCATCCGGAATGATCTTGGAGGCAAGGGATGACGGCTTAATTCTATCTCCTGGCTGGTCGACTCTTCCAACCTCGTTCAGATTTGGAGGGCAGGATCGCTGAGTCCTTTCTACCTGGTTGATTACTTATACGTCACAAATAAACTTATTGGCCGAGACTTCCCTTGCTTCTTCCCTCCGCAGAAAGAAATGGCGACCTTTCGCTCTTTTTCCTAGAACCAGCAGAATCTCAACCCCCGAGACTACTAATACATCGACAACACCTCGAACCCGATTTCATGCCCAGCTCGAGCTTCTTCTGTCGACGGGCCTACCTGGATTTCTTTGCTTCATGATTTAGTATAATATACGACCGAGCAATTGATACCATTGTCGTTCCGCCACTGCAACCCAAGACCAGCTCCGAGACAAGACCGTCACTCTTCAAAGAAAAGAAACAAGGAAACCCTCCTAAGCACGAATACACAACGCACGAGCGCCCACGACATGGCATCCCAATCGCAACGTACCAACATCGCCGTCTGGATCTGCGTCGTCATCCCATTCGCCATGATCATCGCCGCGTCCATGACGGGCAGCCTTGTATACTGCGCCCGGAGACGAAAGAAGGCCGCCAAGAAAACACAGGCACGACGGGAGGAGGACCTGGAGGACGCCGCTCCGGCGCGCCACCCAGCGGCGGCCGAGGGAAGGGTAGGCCGGAGGACGTCGGCGTCTGGAGATGGCGAGGGCCTGAATGAGCTTGGGGAGGCACCGCCGCCCTATGGATCTGCGACGAAGGGGGAGGGCGCGGATGGCGGCGAGCACGGGTCTCCTGGTGGGAACGAGACGGGACATCCTGTGGAGGACGAGGAGGCTCAACCGCCTGCCTACGATGCGGTGGTGAGGACACAGCCGACGGTGGTCTCTGGTATCACAATCTCTGTGCCGATTGTTTGAATAAAGAATTGGCCTTGAGCAATACGGACGAGGATCGGACGAAACTGGGAGGAAGAGTATATGATTCACGAGCATGAATATGAGTACTGAGGCATGTTGATGGGGGCAGAGGTCGGCCCTGAGTCCTCGAATGACCGGTATTTGCCTCTGTCGAAGAAGTATGCGTAGACATTAGCTTCAAGGATGAGTCTCTCTAATGGTGTCATCAACGTGTAACTGCCCATGGCTTTAGCCAGTGCTACAACCTGTTTCTTCAGCTGTCTACTGAGATAACTCGACAAGACTTCACTATGAAAAGACACATGACCCTCCATCACAGCGTCCAGGACGAGTGGTCGACGGGTAATTAGTATGCCTGCTACTCTTTTTCTGTACTGGATACGACCGCTCGTGGCCATGGATGTCTCAACGGATGCCCGTAATAGTCAATGAATAAGGAGGCAGTGCTGTCGAAACCCCGGGCTCAGAGATGCTAGGTGGATCGCGAGGAGAGAGCTTCCAGGTGACTCGCTGGTGCTTGGCCCTCCTGGTAGCAGGAGTGAGCCAGCCTCGGTAGAGTATCGCAGGTGAAGATCTTGACAAGATATTCGTCTCTGGGTACCTCATTGAGGTTGGGAGGGTACATGATACGACTCAAAACGGCAAAAGGATGCAAGGGAGGAGGGCGGTCCCAAGCAGTAGACTCAGTGTGGGCTTTGCTGACTTGGTCTCTCTTGAATTATCCTGCTGGATTCGGCCTGGGTGCTGGGTTCCTCAAAATCGAGACCCATATCTGCAAGTGTATCTGAATTCCCAATTGGCCATCAGGACTGGTTTCAGAAGAAAAAAGCTGATGATGATGCAAAGCAGTGTCCTCGGTATTAATTACTACGGGTATCAAGCTGAAAGTATTGGCGGAAATGCCAGAGACTCTCGGTGTTTCGTCCCCCACTGAAGAAGGACCGCTGAAATGCAGGGGCAGGGGCAGGGGCTACAGTGGGCTTCAGTGGGATACAGGGGACAGGGGAGGAGCTAAACCCGGATGAGCAGCTCGAGCACATGGGCCCAGGACCTCGGCTCCTAGTGCCCGTGTCTGGGGAGAGAACATTCACATGTTGGCGCTGTGTAGCTGTGAACCTCCGACGTTAGGATGCGGTCATAACCCAGCCAGCGCTGTCCTCTCCCGGTTCATCTTACGGTTTCCCGACTCTCTTCTCTTCAACAACCTCTCTCTCCCAAACCCCATAGAGTCTTTCTTCCACTTAAACTTGCTACTACTAGGTTCCTCCTCTTTCCAACTTGCTATTACTTCTCCAACCGACCATACAAGTCAACCCAACCCATCTCTAGCATCACCTCCTCCCAAACCAGATACCGCCAAGATGTCTCTGAAGAACGGTACGTGCGCGCGTGCACACCCCCCAAGAGTGATGACCATGACCATGATGACCACCCTGGCTGACTCTGACCAACCGCACAGACAAGTTCCCCGCCTCGGCCTTCTTCGACACCATGAACCAGGCGCTGCAGTCCAGCGAGGCCGACAAGAAGCAGGCGATGGACATGGGCAAGGGTATCTACGCCTTCACGATCAAGAACGCGGCCGGAGAGACGGACAGCTGGCACATCGACCTGAAGAACGAGGGCAAGGTCGCCAAGGGCACCGGAAACAAGCCTGATGGTACGCAACCCCTGGTGATAGAGAGTGGTAGTAGTAGTACCGGTAGTAGAAAGAGCTCACCCCGCAAGCTGACACGGTTCTGGTCCATAACAGTTACCCTCTCCCTCTCCGAAGCCGACTTCGCCAGCCTCGTCTCCGGAAAGGGCAATGCCCAGAGGTTATTCATGTCCGGCAAGCTTAAGATCAAGGGCAACGTGATGAAGGCCACCAAGCTCGACCCTATCCTCAAGCAGGCGCAGACCAAGGCCAAGTTGTAGAGAATCCGGTTTGGGATGCGATGTGATGGGATGTGGACAGACTGGTACGGCCGGCCTTGGGACTTTGGCTGAGTCGAGGAGGGTTCGCCTGAGTTGAGCCCTGTAGCTTTTGGATTTAGAATGTTGGTATTGATACGCACTCTTTATTTATACCCATCTTTTTCTGGCCAGTGTCGGCGTACATTACACAACGACCCTCACCCAAATTCGAGGAAAGTCGACGTCGGGAAGTATGTTTGTTCGAGATGCTGGTCCGCCTTGTCTGCCAAGTGGCGACCAGGTGGTGCCCAGCTGTAGACCCTTTGCCGGACATCCACCGCAAGGCAATGCCCTTGAAGGATCACAGTACTACTGTGTAGATCCGGCAGGCATAGGGGGTCACAGCATGTGGCCGTACATAGTAGCACCACCTGCCAGTAAAAAGCGGGTCCCCAGCTTCACCGTCGCCGCTTCCAGCCTGTCAGTGGCCCTGGTTGCTTTTGCCCCTAGCCCCAACCTACTTGGTACATAGTACTACTATAGTACGTCCGTACATAGTACAGTAGCACCCAGCACCCCCGTATTGCCCACCTGCCCACCTGCCCGCCTCCCTCTCTCCATAGTAAACCCCCAAGCACGCCAGCCCGCCCAAAGCCAACCCAGGATTTTTTTTTCTCCCTCTCTACCCAACTTCTTGTTGCGTCGCGCGATCCAGGGCGAGCTGATCCCTCCCGCATCGCATCGCAACCCGCCCACCACCAAACCCATCGAATACACCTCGTCCATCCACTTAATCTCTGTGGTCGGAAAGGTTTTCCCTATCCCTTCCCCCGTTCCCTTCGCATCGACTGTGTTTGCGACGCGTGTTTCTTTCTTTTTCCTTTCCTGATGAAGCCTTTCCTGGCTGTCATGGTTGGTTGAACTGCAACGCGCTGCCGTCTTTGTTTGTCCTTCACTAGAGATACCTTGTTGGCGCCGGTTTCTCCCCATTCTCCCTCCCCAAACTCCCTCCATCCTCGAGCCTCCAGAGAGTGATTCGACTTTTCAGTCCTACCCCTCTCACACACGCTCGCTGTCCCTCTCCTCTCTCTTCCTAAAGCCGATCGCGTGGCTTCGTCTCTCCTCGACCACGAGCAACTCCCCCGCGTTGTCCTGCCGTGACGCGCCATCTCGCGACCTCGAGCCACGTCTCACGATCCGTCCTCAACCTAGGGGACCACTTTCGCCTGTCACGACGGCGTCAAACTGAGTGGTCGTCCTTTTGAGCTAGATTGGCGCACGGCATTCCCATCATGGAGCCCTCGCGGCAGCGCGCACAGGCCCGTCCTGGCTACAATGTCAACCGGTCGTTTGGCCTGGGTGCTTCTAGCTATTCTACACTTGGCGATATAGGGAACACCCCTCCGAGGCCTATGGGCAGCTGGAGGACTACAGGCCCTGTTGGCAACGCCAAGCAGGCTGGTGCGTCAGTCATGGCTGGAAGGAAGCTCTTCAACCGAACCCAAAACCCGCCGAGGGGCGGCACCAACACCACAAAGTCCTTCTCCGATGTTCCTACGAATACGCCCGGCAGGATCTTTGCGAGCTCCTCCTTCAGGGCCGGCGCCACAAACCTGACCAGCTCCAGGTTTACCTTCTCGCCCCGCGTACCTCCCAACACGCTGCGCGAGAATTTCCCCAAGGCCACGCCCGGCCGATCATTTCGCGGCAGCTCTGCCGACATGACCGGTCGAAGCATGTCCAAGACCGCTGCTACCAACCTCTTCCCGATGAGGATCGCCTCGCCCCCTCCCGAACTCGATGGCGAGGAGCTCGCCAAGCAGGTGCCCGAGAACCCAAGCAGGGTCGGCTCGATATATGCCGATGAGTACTTGGCTCATCTGGTCCCCTCCGAGCTGGACGACCTCCAGCGGCGCCAGTTCCTCTGCATCCTCGACCTGCGCAGGCTCAAGTATGCCGCCAACGAGATCTTCGCCAAGAAGGACTGGAGGGTGAACATCATGAACTTTGCCAAGGAGTACGAGAAGAGCCGGAGCTTGATCATGCTGCGGTATGGCCTCTACGAGTTCAAGACCGTGCCCGCCTCGCGAGAGGTGCTGAAGAAGTGGAAGCAGGACAACAACGTGCCAGATGAGGATGAGGAGATGGATGATGATGACTCGGCCCCGAGGTCGAATGGCGGACAGGGCTCCTTCCGCTCCTCCGTCAAGAGACGAGCTGATGATGACCTGACCAAGGACACCTCCTTCTCGTCTCAGCCCAAGCGCCGACAGACAGAGCGAGAGCCCCTGGCCGAGTCTGCAGCGCCGGCCTCCAATGCGGGCGCTACGCCGTTTGCGAAGAAGACGAAGCGCGGCTCCGAGCAGATGGACCAGGACGAGGAGAACCAGCCCAGCAAGCTCCAGAAGTCGAAGCCATCTGCGACCCTGTCGCTGTTCGAGGAGGTTGCCAACAACACCCCAGCCAAGCACGCCCCCAGCCCACCGAAGCAGCCTTCCTCGAAGGCGGACTCCGGAGCCAGCAAATCTCAGTCCAGCCTCCTTGCCCAGCCCTCTGGGGGATCTGTTCTCAGCGGTGGCTCAAAGTCTCTGGCCCCTCCGAGCGGCAACATCTTTGGTCATCTCTCTGAGCAGAATACCCCGGCCGGTAGCGACGACGAGGACGAGGACGAGAGCGAAGCCGACTGCGAAGGCGAGTCTGACAACGACGTGGAGGAGACCCCACCTCCCAACAAGAAGCCTGCCGGTGCTGCTCCCGCTTTTGGGAGCGCGCCTTCGCTCTTCAATAGCAAGCCTAGTGCTACCTTTGGCAGCGCCTCTGGGAATGGTAACCTCTTTGGCCAGGGGTCGTCGAGCATTATGGATCGCGCCACCAAGGCACCTCAGGTAGAGGCCGCCAAGTTCCCTGAGAAGCGACCTGCCAGCCCGCCGAAGCAGAGCAAGCCCCAGAACAACACATGGAACCCTAACACGCCCATCAAGTTCGGTGCCGAGCCCTCTTCGACGAGTACGCCTCTGTTCGGCATGTCGACCGCACAGCCGAGCTCCATGTTCTCCTCCAAGCCGGACAATGCGTCCGGGCTCAAGTTCGGCTCTGCAGAGACACCTAAGCCCAGCGGTACCGGCTCCCTGGGCACCCAGGTCCAGGATTTTGCGAAGGAGACGCCCAAGCCGGCCGCGCCATCACTGTTCGGCCAGGCCGACAAGCCATCGGAGGCGGGCGCTGCTGGGCTCTTCGGCAGCGCGCCTAAGACATCTCTCTTTGGGAAGCCTGAGGAGCCGAAAATCTCTGGCTCCACTGCAGCGCCTTCTACACCCAGCCTCTTCGGGTTAAAGGCTCAAGACGTCAGCTCGACGACACCGTTTGGCAAGCCTGCCGAGACTCCTGCCACCCAGGGCCAGTCCAAGCCTCTCTTCTCTGGCCTGAATACTCCAGCGCCCAGTACGCAGACTCAAGGCACCTCTCTCTTTGGCAACCCCAGTGACAAGCCGGCCGGCTCATTGTTCGCCACGACGAACGGCGACAAGTCATCTGCAGCCCCGGCATTATTTGGTGCCCCGAGCACGATGGGGGAAAAGAAAGAGGACTCGGCCGCCAAGAAGAGAAAGCCCGAGCCTGATGCCGCCGCCGACGAGCAGCCGACCAAGAAATACATATTTGGTGGAAATGCACCAACCCCTGCTGTGAAACTACCACCAAAGACTGACGCCGCTGCCAAAGGAGCCACGGACGCAGCCTCTGTTTTCGGTGCTCCTGCCGCGGGAGACAAGAAGTATACCTTTGGTGCTCCAGCTGCCGCCCCTCCGGCTGCTCCTGCTCCTACGCCTGCCCCGCCGTCTCTGTTTGGGAGCACCAAGCCAGCTGAGGCCGAGCCAGCAAAGACGCAGCCCAGCCTCTTCTCTACCCCGAGCACTGGGTTTACGTTCGGCTCTCAGCCATCCACTTCCACCGCCAACCCTCCAGCGGGCAGTCTGTTCGGCGCGGCCAAGGACAGCTCATCCAATGCAAACCCATCCTCGACATTCTCCTTTGGCAGCGCTGCCGCAGCGCCTGTGGCCTCGACAGGCTCCTTCACCTTCAACGCTGGCGGCGGCGGCGGCGGGGACTCGTTCAACAACCCCTTCGCGAATGGCGCCGGTGCCTCACAGCCTCCGTCATTTGATTTTGGTGCCTCAACAAACGCATCAGGCTCTGCGCCGTTCCAGTTCGGAAGCTCTACCACTCCAGCGGCTCCCTCGACGTTCAGCTTTGGTGCTGGTTCGCAGCCTACGAACGAATCTTCTGCGCCGCCCAATGGCCTATTCGGAGGGGCCACGAATGGTGGATCGTCCCTTTTCAACTTTGGCGGCGCGTCACAGCAATCATCGCAGCCCGCCCCGTCTGGCCTCTTCTCCGGCCAGCCAGCAAACGCAGCCCAGGGCATCTTTGCCAGCCAACTCGCGGTTCCGCCTGCTGGGAGCTCCACCGGCACGAGTAAGTAGCATTTCTCCTTCGTTCTTGTTGTGTGATTTTCTTTAACTAGTGCGTTGATTTTATGATGTTCATAATTAACGTCATGTAAAGATACCCCTTTGTTTGGCGGAGCGTCTAGCGTAGCTACGACGCCGGCAGCTGGCACTCCCGAGCCAGAAGCCAAGAAGCAAGATGGCGGGAATGAGGCAGCGGCTGACGAGGACGGTGCAACACAGGACCAGCAAGTTTCTCTAACCGACGGGGGCCCTGGCGAGGAGGACGAAGAGGTCGTCCATGAGGTGCGAGCCAAGGCCCTACGGCATGTCCCGGCGAAGCCCGACGATGACGACGAAGACAAGAAGAAGAAGGCCAACCCCTGGCAGCCCGAGGGCCTCGGCCCCCTCCGCGTGCTCAGGCACAAGTCTACGGGTGCGGTGCGCATCCTGTTGCGCACCGAGCCCAGCGGCAGGGTGGCCATGAACAAGCTTGTGCTGCCCAACTTCTCCTACAAGGTCGATGCAGGTGCCAAGTGGATCAAGGTCACGACGGCTAAGGACGACGGCAAGGGCCTGGAGACGTGGATGATCCAGGTCAGGAACAACGAATTCGCCGTCAAGCTTGCTGCGGTGCTGGAGGAGAACAAGAATGCCAACAAATGAGAGAGGGGGGGCCAGAAGGGTATTCTTGGTCTCCCTGTATCGGGAAGTCAGTAGTATTAATCAGAGGGAGAGGATCCGCGAGAGGAAAAATAAACTTTCCAAATTGTATGAAAGAGGAAAAGAGACTTTGATGGCGGTATTTGGAACCAAGTGGTTGCAAGGCGATAAGAGAGATATATACCGCGCAATAGGAACAGATAGTAGAGTCGACCAAGTGGTTCATATCTCTCATGAGATGAGAGAAAAATTGAGGGAAAGGAGGCGGGGGATTCAAGAGAGCAAGCAAGATGGGAGGACGGCTTGTGTCTTAGGTCCCCCAGTGCACCACCGATGGATGAATTGAGAACGGGCTCTGGTTGTGACTCAGCCCAGCCCGTTTCCTCTTTTTCTTTTTAAACCCCCTTTCTGATTTCTTGGGCATAGCATTCATGGAAATGGCACTGGTACTGGTGAGCATCTTGTTGGGAGCACAAAAAAACAATAACTTGTTTTTGATCTTGATTTTAAGGGACTTCTGGTATCTTTGGTTTCCGGTCTGGGCAGCCACAGCTCGAAAGCCCATCCATGTTGGCTTTCAGATATAAATCCGAGAATCAAGACTTGTTGCCTGTTTGATGTATCACCTCTGGGCTATCTGCTCACACACTCTTTCGCCTTCGTGCTTCTAGCAACTGCTCCTACTCGGTGCAGCCCGACGGGGCCACAGCCACCTGCCCCACACACTCCCTGGCGACCAGCCAGTACTCAACCACGGTACAGCAGGTCAGGCTCGTGAGGATTAATTAGGGCGAGGGCGAGCGCAGCAGTGGCCTCAGCTTTGCCAGGGGCCCAGACAGCCTCGTTGGGCTCCTACCCCTACGCCCACTCTGTCCTCCTCCTCGTCATCACCGCTGCTGTCCCTTCTACCATCGGGTTAGTATATAATAGAGCGTTCTCATGCTTGAACTCGATGGGGAGGGTGCTTGTGTCGACGGTTGAGACGTCGCAGCGGATGGTGTAGAATAGGGTCGTCATCCTTCCTTAATTGGTGGCGGCGGCGGAAGAGGTGAAGGGGTAGTAGAATCCGATCCGCGGCATGGGATGGTCGTCGGCTGGTGCGAGGGAGGAGATGGTGGGCTTGATTATTTTTGGAGGGGAAGGGGACTCTGGGCAGGTGGGGTGCTCCGCGATGGCGGATGAGAACCATAGTGTTTTTCTGTCTGTGCTAAACCTTTGATTCCTGTGCTCAGCTTTTGATTGAAAGGAGAGGTTTTTCCATGTGTAGTGTTGGGTGTCAAAAAGATGAAGGCAAGACAGTGGGTTTATGAGAAAGTTGGGAAAGGGGACTAATACCTATTTACACAAGACACCAGGCTGGACCACTTCCCTCTCTCAACACCTACCAATGTGCTGATGGACTCTTAAGCACTATGGTGCCTAGTGCCTAGCTTGCGTTCTCACTGCTGAGAAACCACTGCACAGCCGGAGAGAGCCTGCACACTGTAATAGTCTACAGGCCGATTGCACATGGATAAAAGCACTTAAAGGAATCTCTATGCTACAGTAACTGTGTAGATCCTCTGCAGGCATGGATGGGAGGATGGGGCAAGGTTGGCCTGGTGCTGTTCTGCAGTGATTCACAGACAAGTCAGTGCTTTGCAGGACCTGTCCTCCCTACAAACAAATCAGATGAGATCTACAGTAAAGAGGCTGTGTCCTGCCTGTGCTGACTTTGAATCTCGGCATGAATATAACACTATAGTGAGATCAGCATAATCAAGCAGGGATGAGTGCAAAACATCATCTACAAAACAGATCTCTAGTATAGATGCATTGCTTGTACAAATATCTTGATAAGGATTTCAAAAAAAAAAAAAAAAAAAAAAAAAACATTGGCTGATGACAGCGAAAAAGATTTGGAGGGGGCAGGGTTAGGGGTACGAGGCTCTATTATTCACAAGACTGAAATCTAACAAAATACAAACTAACAAATATCAACTGCGATCCAACCAACATATATGTATACTCACATTCCTCATAGCCTACCTCCTTCTTGATTGGTGTCTCAGATTGGACCCATCAATCCCAACTCCCTCTTCCTGTGCTCCGGCATTGGCAGCTTTCTATCCTTTCTCATCTCCTTTGCCCACGCCTTGGCCAGTTTCGCGTCCGCCTTATCAGCCTCGATGTCCCGTCTCGATCTCGTCGGGTTAAAAGTCTCGGCTGCCTCACAAGCCAACTCGCCGAGCTCGATCCCCGAGTTGATTAGCCACGCGAACTCGGGAAAGACCGCATCGAAGATGGCGCTGAGGACAGAGCCGACCAGGTCCATGCTGCTGGCGCAGTCGAAATTGCCCATCTCGCCGAGCTCGAAGCCGAACTCGGCCTCGAACCACATCAGGGCGGTCTCCTGGATCCCGTTGTAGAACTGCGTATCGAAGAAGCTGTTGATGTTGCAGAACGTGCCGTCTCATTTCTGGTGTTCAGTCGCCGGCCACGGGTCACCGACCAGCCGGGCGGCGATGCCGCCGCCGCCTCCTCCTCCGCCTCCTCCCCTAGCAGGGGATTGCTGCCGCCCGTGATATAGTCCCAGCTCTGCAGGTCGCAGTTGGTCCCCGCGGCGTTGGCGTTTGCGGCGGCGGCAAGCATGTGTTGACAAAGAGGCTGAGGAAGTCTGACGAGTTATACTGGGTGTCGGTCAGGTGTAAGGTGACATCGCCCTTCTGTGGCCTGTCGTCGTCTATGTAGTCTGCCTTGCCCACGGTGACCGTGCCTGTCTGGCAGCTTGTCCAGGCGCCCTCGGAGGTCGGCGTCGGGCATAAGCTCATGACGGCGTTGGAGACGCTGGTGAAGAGGGCTTCTCCCGTCATGGAGGCGACGTTGACCTTGGAGGACCCAAGCTCCATGCTGGCCACGGGCGGCTCATAGAGTACCGCGGAAGAGCCAGCGCCTATGATAATTAAGGGTTATTGGTGTCTTATTTCCCAGGACTGGATACATTTGGCGGCAACTTACAGAACGAGACGGGAACACCTCCATAGTCTTTTGTAGAGAATGTCTCACATTCGATGACCTTTGACGCTGAGTCTGTGTAAGTAAATTAGTATTACACAGTGTTTTTAGTTAGTTTCGCCGTTGCCAGATCCTGTGGAGGAAGGGTCGTCCATAGACACAAATCTTTGCTTCCTCCCGAGCCGGTAGTAGTCACTGCTGAGACGATGACCCCACTGCTGCACATACAGCTTTCTTTCACGTCGTTGTCGGGGTCTGCGTAGGGGTGGCAAGGGAGTTGGCTGGGAGTGGCTGTAGAGGTCGTTGGAGAAAGGGCACCTAGTGAAAGTTCAGCGTCAGCTTTAGCTTCTTCTTCTTCTTTCTTTCTTTCCTTGACTGGCTCCTTCGTACTCACAGGCTGCATCTCGTTTGCTCGACCCTCCCACACTGGCAGGCCAAGATCTGTCGACGGCCGGAGTGGTGTTTAATTCCTCCCAGGCCCTGGCCCGCGCCTGAGGGCAACCGTTCTCGTCGGTCCCGGCATAAGGGCTGTACTGGAGAACAGGAACACCATTAAGCCATATGGGCACCCCAGCAGGCGAACGATCTTCACCATCTGCACCGCCCTCAACCTTGGTGAACGTGGACCGGACGTATTTCTGAATAGCTGACTGAATAGCTTGGATCTGCTGGGGATACATGAGCTTTTTCTGTTGAGACGCCGATTTACTAAAAAGAAAGAAAAAGAGTAAATTAACAGACAGTTCATCTTACAGCAATGATACACAGCTGATGTAGTAGTTGAGACGAACTTACCCTGCAGCCTTGCTTAGAATATAAATGTCTCCGCCGTTGTTGCTCTTCCCAAATGGATCGTCACAGTTATTTTGCAGATCAAGCAGACTGATAAAATTGTCAGCCTGAGCTGGCGTAGGGGCTCCGAGAAATGTTAGTAGCAATCTTTTTAAAAATCTGCAAGTGGCCTTAATTCGACATCATCGTCCTCCGGACTGGAACGATAAGTGAACGAGCTGCCTCCGTTGGTGTTGTCAGGAGAAGAAGCCTTCCACCAGTGGGCAGCCCAAAAACCCGAGTTGCCCTACTCATCACTCAGTATTTCAAAGAGATCCCAGACGGGAAAGAGGAAGGGGATATAAGGTTTGAAAATGGGGAAAATATACCACAACAACAGCAACTGTGCAACCACACATTTGCAAAACCTGGTAATTGGTCGCCTTGTCGGGCCATGGGACCCAAATCGCAGTCACCCCAATGGGTGTTTGCATCGTCTTGCCATTTATTGTCAGGGGAATTTTCCAGTCTGAGATCTGGGCTCTGGATGGCCAGATGTCGATTTCGATGATGTCGGGGTCTTCCAACATTCTGTCCATGAAAGCTTCTTGTTCGCCTTCATCTGGATCTGCGAGAGGTTCGACTTGTGGAGCTCTACTTAGGAGCGTCGCCCGCGGCCCGTGTACAAGCTGTGCTCTCTTGTCGGCAGTGTTGCTGGCAGTATTGCTGGCAGCAGAAGCAGATCCGACTGTGGTAAGATCGTCAGGGGCGAGTGTTGTAGGCACAGAGGTGCTGACGATCGTGCCAGACTCTGTGGTACAGTCAGGACAGCCTGTCACAGCTGTCGTCGGGACAGGAACCTGGGTCGCCACTTCGCCTATCTCAAATATCAGTAATTATATTACATACCTCTGGAGTCAACCTCTTACTCTCATGGCCAGCTGGTCCCGAGGCAGAAATATTTGGAATACCGCTAGGCGTGGTGCCGATTTCCGGTGGGACAGAAGAAGTAGAAGTGGACAAATCACCCTGAGTGTCAGAGTCTGAGCTGTCCGCTACAGAAGCTGTGGTGTCATTGTCACTCCTGGACAGCAGCGAGTATGAGTGTTGGAGCTGTAGAGTTGAAGCCACGATGCTCAGGAGACAGCCTCCCCACAGTGCTTTCATGATAAGCATTGATAACAATATAGTCCTAACAGAGGTTGATAGGAAGCAGAAAATGCCGCCCGGGAAATATGATAAAAGGTTGAGAGGATTCTGGGGTCGAACTGAAGGTTGTTGGGATATAGAACAAAACAAAGACAGATGAAGCAAATGAGATATTCGAAAAGAAAAGAAGAAGAAGTCGAAGGCTTTATAGATATCCATCTTGGTATTCTCAACATATAAAGCAGGATGAGGCTCAAGTGCGGCCTCACCATCGTGGCCAGCGTCGTTGGCACACAGCCTCCACGCCAGTATAATTGATTACACTCATAATGAAGAAGACGGCATCACTAAATTCATCCCATCAAGTCCTCTCTCCAGAGTCCTGAGGATTGATACCTGAGGCAGGATTCTTCGTAAAATTGAATGACGGTCTCACAAAGTCCGCTCGCCAACTTCCGTGCTTAACACGTGGGGGCGGCCACGGACTCATCAATGAGTATACGCACATAAGTCTAAGCTATTATTATTCTCAAAACTACCAGCGATTGGCTGAATTATAGTAACACTGTGAGGGCTAGCGTGCTTCCGGCCGAAGTTCAGTAACACTGTAAGGGCCAAGGTGCTTCCGCTGGGAACACGGCCCATCCATCTCATCTGGAGCTGATATCACTATCAATTTCTGTATTCAGAATCATTCCCGCCTCAACGAAAATGTTGCATGTAGAAGACAGCGACCTCTTTTCCCAGACCGAAGGACCCAAGTGTTTATGAAGTTCGATTCACTGAGAGATGCAGCCCTGGAGGCGCCAGCCTCCAAGACCAGATTGTGTGCTTCTATAAGTGACACTGACATATTCCGTTGGTACTAAGTAATAAAAATCTAGATAAATATAGGATAATACCATATCTGGTTCCTTTGTGCTCTCAGGAGATTCAGCGCTGAAGGGGCAACTTTAGCGGCGCGAAATATCAATCGTAGCCTCGCCGAAAATCATTCACAAATAGTGACTATGCGAACAAGCCTTGTTAATGTACGTCCGCACAGTAGGCCCCCACCACGGCCAAGTAAGCTGACCAAAGTACGGACGTACTCTCAGCTGCTTCTTGTCTCCTCGAATCCCAGCGGTGGCCCCTAAGCCTGTCTCCCTTCTTTCATTCTAAAATCAAATGCTCCAGGGCTCGTGTTGGTTCTGAAAGGCAAGCAAGCTAAAAGCTAATTAAGGATTACTGGAAAGAGAAAAGTCCTCCGGCCCAACGCCACCAACGTGTTCCAGGACTGCTGTTGCTTTGTGACTCGTCTGCGCGTACAGGCCAACAACGAATATTTTGTTTCAAGAGTCACGCTACCTGTGAGGGGGCCGCATCGTATAATACTCCGCTTGTTCCATAATGTGGCACGCTGCACCTCTCTGTCTCTTCTCTCTTGGAAAGCTTCCACGCATAGAAAACACGCGATTCTACCGTCCTTCATCGGCCAAGCTGCGGATAGTTGACACTACAAACAACCTAGCGAGTAAGTTATGCCGGTTGCTCTCCTTTCAGTATTCCAATTCAATTTCTCGTCATATTATCAAGTCGAGTGGTCATGGTCCGCTGAGATCTCCTTTCTCTTTCTGTTAACAATGGACACGACGGAGGCGGATGCCGATAAAATCGGCGTACAAGGATTGCCAGGCAGTCGTCGAGACTGGAGATGTCAATGCTCTGAGTGCCGAGCTCGAAAGGTCCTTTGAGTCGCCTGACCGAGATGAGCACTATGTGCCTGCTGGCTGATACATGCGACCAGGACTGGGTTGAGGGAGCTCGATGCTTTTTTTGAGCACGGGGTCAAGACAGATGTGATCAACGTGGTCACGCTCGCCAGGCACTGTAAATCTGTGGCCATGCTGGAGCTTTTCTCTGAGCACGGAATGGTGTTTAGACATCATAAAACAAATCTCCTACCGTGAGTACTGTTTATCTTGAGATTATTTGGTTGGCTATGATATCCTCCCCTTTCACTTCTGTTATTCTATTCTTTTCTGCTTTTTGTTTCTCCCCTCCACCAACTTCAGCACAAATTGAACTGAGACGATGCTCTAGGATTGTTGCCTCCCGCCGACAAGTCCTCGAGTGGCTCCTGGACGATGGCCTAGACATTAACGGCCCCACCAACGACTGGCTACTCTGCAAGAGACGCGACAAGATGGTCGGTGTGCTCAACAAAGCCGCTGCTCTAGGAGATACCGAGCTCTTCGACTACCTCGTCTCACGCGGTGCAGACCCTGCACGTAGCAATGCTCTGCACCACGCCGCTCGTTGGGCCAGCGAGGATAAATGCGCCGCCATGATCGATCATCTGCTCGACAGGTATCACTGGGATGTCGACGCCGGCGACGAGTGCCATGGCCTGAACGAGATGGTGACTTGGCATCCCCTCAACCCGCCTCCGGCCCACTATACTCCGCCTTTGCAATATTACGCTGTCAACGCCTCGAGAGTCGCAGCCACCGAGGCTCTATTGCGCCGTGGGGCGAAGTACGGGAAGGACAACGCCCTGGGTACTGCTATCATAAGAGGGAATTTGCAGACCACCAAGCTTCTTCTCGACCATGGAGCAGATTCTTCGGAGGGTCTAGAAACAGCAGTCATGAAAGACTTTCTGGAGGGTGCGAGGCTGTGCCTGGAGTATGGCGCTGATGTGGCGCCGGCCGAAGAGTCCGATAGGTCCGCTCAGGAATTCACTGAGGGGTACACGGGCATGAGCAGCGAGATGAGAGCTCTCTTGGACGGCAAGAAAAAGCCGTCGTGTGATCAAGAAGTGTGATTAAGTGGTGTGTCGCATTTTCTGTAATTAGGAACGATGGATTTGTATCTCGTGCGGATGTCCTAGGAATGTCATTCTATTTAAAGAAAATTATACATTGTTCCGAAGTTCTTGTGATTACCGTTGTGATGACCAGTGTGGTAAATTATTTAATTAATTATGCTAAATAAGATTGATAATTCTAATCTTTCACAACTCTATCCAATATCAAATTCTTGTTCAAGTTTTCGTCCTCATTAATTTTGCACGACTTAATCCCCCTTCACAATATCGTCGTCCACCTCTTCCCCTTCCGACTCCTCCTCAGCCTCGGACCGATCATCCTTTGCAACGCCCAGCACCACAAACCGATACGCATTACGGAAGAGACAGTACAGCCAAAAGAGGTTGAGGGCCTGCAGCCCCGCCAGCAGCCCAAAGGTGACGACCTGCGAGATGCGGCACTTGTACTGCCCCCGCGGCCCAGTCGAGCTCAAAGGGCCCGACCGCGGCGAACTCGGTGAGGATGGAGTAGAGGACCCGCAGGTTGATGTAGTGGCGCAGGTAGATCCAGCAGGCCATGCAGAGGGCATACACGGGAGCCTGGAGGCTGCTTTGTACGTAGTTGAGTGATTTCACAATCTGGCAAAACCATTTTCCTTTTGTTAGTTTCACTATATCTCTTTCTTGCCTCCCTCTCCATGCCCTCTCTCCAACTCTAGGCCTTTGCTGCTAAGGGGAAAGTGCACGGAGGAACTTACCGCGAGGAGGCCATCGCTGATATCGTGGGTTACATAGACGGCGATACCAATCCGCATAAAGTGAAACCGATAGCTAAGCCCAATCAGCGCCACCGTAACGACGTGATGCGCCACAAACTCCCTGAAATCTTTGCGGCGCTGCTCCTGGCCCAGCACCATGACGACGACCTGCTGGGCCCAAAAGGCCGCCTGGAACAGGTAGTAGAACTTGAAGAGGCCCTCGTGCGTCCTGTGCGGGTACCCCTCGTACATGCCGCGCGTTGCAAAGTACCACAGGCCCGGGGTGCGCCGCATGACGAGCAGGCCGAGGGGCCCGCTGAGCGCGGTGTAGCAGGCGGCGTACATCTGCTCTGTGAAGCGGGACGTCGTGCGCGGGGAGCTGATGCCGCAGGCGCGGGCGAGGGGCGACAGGAGCTCGTGTACGAGGAACTCGCGCGCAAAGGACAGGGCGACGGTGTAGAAGAAGACAAAGGCCAGGTCCCATGGTCCCTTGCCGTAATGATAGGAGGTGGAGGAGAAGCTGGAGCCGTCACCGTCTTGGTCCTCGAGCCTGTAGGACAGGAAGAGGAAGTGGTGGATGATGTTTGACTCGTGTGGGTTGATGGCGTAGAGGCAGACAAACAATAAGATCAGGACGAGCGGTGGAGCCCATGTGCGGTGCTGTAAAATTCCAGGAACCCGTCCAGGGCGGCGTAGTACAATTCTCTGGCTGTCAGCAGACGACTTGTTTTGTTTCGCCTTGTGACTTCTTCGTCGAGTCTTTTTGCCAGCTTCTGACCATGATCTGGACGAGGGCGAAGAAGGAGAAGAAGCAGGATCCCTACGGCTTTTGTCATGGCCCCGTCGGTGTATCAAGTCATCCTTGCGGCCTGCACATGGCCCTGGGGTGCTGAGGCCTTGGGCCGTAGACTTTGTAGGCGACATTACTGTGAGGGTCGAGGTTTCCTTTGCCATCTCAATGGAGTTGGATCAGACTTGGAAGAAGAATGGCATACGAAACTTTCAGCCTTGATTCAATTTTGGAAAAACTATTTATGATTACTTCTATCAAAGTCGGTTCAGTCGGAATGAAAGGATGGAAGAAGCGTGCGGTCAGCTGGCGGGCCCCGGCGTCGTCCGCGGAACTGCATGCCCAGTGGCCCGCGGCACCCGGCTGATAACAATCCCCATCCACGCTTTTGAGTTTCGCTGCCACCGGCTGGAACATAATTTTCAAGAGGAAAAACTGATTATTGGAAAGGAGACATAGGGTGGATGATTATGATACAGGCATTCAAGCAACACACTCATGTGGTACACGAAAGAGACAGGAAAGTATGTGCTGGATTACAATTGCCTGTTAGCATGCAGTTCGGTCGTCCACCAGCCTTGTACATAGCCTTGCACCCCTAACCCTGTTTATCTTGCATTAATCTTCTTGCTTGTTCTTTTCCGATATATAAACAGCCATTTTATTGTTCCACTTTTTTTTTTTTTTTTTTCCAAGTCATCTATCTGTACGAACATTGCATCGCTTAAACCAAACCCTAGATACTGCTTACATTCTCCCTTGCTCGACTATGTGCTTATCTCAGACGAGGGTAAAGGCAGAACTGGTCCCGTCAAACGCCGTAATGGTCCCGCCAAGGCTCTTCCAGTCTCCGAAATATCTCAATCTGTAGACCCCCTTCTCGACCTCGGCGGGATCCTCCCGGTCCGTCTCCCACGTGATCTCCACCTCGCTCGAGGCCAGGATGTCGCTCGTCCTCTTCCACCTGAACACGAGGCTCCAGTCCGAGTCATCCCTGGCTGCGCTCCAGACCTGACCGCCGTCCCTGCCGAGGGACAGCTTCTCGACTGCTGCGTAGGTGCCTCCGAGGCGTAGGTTGTTCCGTGGGTTTGCGCCTACAAAGGTAGCTGTGATGCGGGTTCCGGTGCGGTAAAAGGTGCTCACGTCCTGCTTCACCTCTCCGAATGCCCGGCCGACTGGCGTCCCATCTCTCACCACGCCGGTGATGAACGACAGCGAACGGTTCGTGTTGTCGGGCGGGAATAACTCCTGCGGGTGAGGCGGTGGGGTTGTGGCCGCCGCGTCGAGGAAAGGGAGATACCGCAGGGTGACGTTGATGTACGCTGCCAGTGTGTGAGGCCCGTACAGAGTCGACGCCCCTTCATATCGCTGGATCGAGTATTCCTCCTCGGTGGTGATGTAGTGAGTGTAGCTGTTAGCCGGCCCGCCAAGCACGACGACCGGGGCTGGAGAGTGCAGTGCGTAATTGTCCTGGAAAAGGGCTGCAGACTCTGACTGCACGGCCTCTTTCCACCGCCGACCAGCCATGGTGCTCGCCTCTCCGGGGCTGACGACGATCATGAACTGGCCTGCGCGGAAGACCTGGACATCCACCACGTTTGGTGTCCACGCGTAGGGCTTGTGCACCTCGCCGACGTCGAGCAGGATGGGCTTGGATCCCTGGCAGGCCCTCTGTTCGTCCGACGGCGTTTTGAGGAAGCTGGAGACGACCTTCCACACAGGTGATGTGTTGGACGGGTCGCCGTCGTGCTGTGTAAAGTCAAAGACCCCGGGCCCGTCCGAAGTCCCGGCGGCGAAGGAGTACCCCAGAGCGGCCGGGCAGGTCGAGGCCACGGAGCCGTTGGGGAGAGTAAAGGTGAAGTTGGACATGTCGTGGAACGTGTGGAACGACTTGACCCAGGGGCCTCGAACCGGGACCGGGTTCACGTTCAGCTGATCATACAGCGCCCGGGCCGGAGCGAACTGTCGGCGGCCGACCTCGAAACAAGACGAGGTGCCACTGTCATTTGCCCTGAAATAAGGACCACGGGCGTGGCACTTCCCAACGCGGCCGTCACCGGGGCAGGTGCTGTTCTCGAGGGTACACATCTGTCCTGAGCCGTCCTCACACCATGCGCCGAGGACGTTAGGGCTGGTGTCGCCGACGTTGGCCTGCGAGAAGCCGGCCACGAAGCCCTCGGCGGCAGTGGCCTCGCCGGCGACGCTCTTCTCAAAGAGGTAGGCAGCGACGCCTTTATTGTCGCCCGTGATGATGGTGTTGTTGCCGAGCAGGGACGTTCCGTGTGTCGGGAACCAGGTGAGGGCGCCGATGTTCTTGCCATCCGACGCCCGCTGGAACTTCAGCAGGCTCAGGTCCTTCTCGACAGAGCCGTCATCGTCTGAGCTGACGTTGTATCTTGCCCGCTCCGGCGCGGGATTGGCCAGGTAGGCAAACAGGCTCCTGTTGATATTGGCGCCCTGCACCTTGGTCGAGCCGATACTGAGGTGGCCTGGCTGTAGGCTCTCGTGTGCCCGCACGATGGAGAGGACGGCACCGTCGACGATGGCCTGGTAGCCCTGGCGGTCGAAGCCCTTGCTGGTGATCTGGGGCAAGAGATAGTTCAACCATCCTGCCGGGCCCGAGTGGGAATGTGTCCCGGTGACAGCGACGTTGTGTTGGCCGTAGACGGCATACTCTGGGCCCAGGTCCCTCAGCCCTGACAGGATGCCGTACCTCACAGCCGTGTCGCCCGACTGCGTGTCGAGGACCAGGTATATAAAGCGATCCGACGGGCTGGTGATATCTCCCACGATGAAGGCGCGTGAATACAGACGCTGGCGCAGGCCGGTGCCGACTTGGCTCGGGTCAGCATAGCCCATCAGGTTGATCTCGACGACTGGGCCTGTGATGTCTCCCTTGCCTACGCCGAGGAGGTATTCATCTCCTTTCTCGGCAAGTATGGTCTGCTCATCATGGCTGGACCAGGGCACATGGAGCCGATAGTCTGAAAGCAAACCGGCGAGGGAGGAACAGGAAAAGAGGAAAGGCATCGAGAGGAGAAGAAGGAGAAGGAGTGGCAGCCAAGGTGTCACTCTTGAAACGCGAGAGCTGGCTGGCCGCAATGCCCGTCCATCCTCGTCCCCGGGACCAGTATCTTGATTCGCGATCCGGCCCTTCCGTGATGTCTCGCCTGCGAGCTCATCGTCATCGACAAGATGCTGTCCTTCCGGGTCCATATTGGTGATGTAAGTCTCCTCCTGCTTATCCATGACGCAGGTCAATTAGATGAAGAGGGCAAGAAGAGGAAAATAAGAAGAAGAAACAGAAGAGAAGAAGCAGCTGGGTATCAATACAGGATCAAAAAATCATCAACAACGGTTCGAAAAGTAGGAGCTAGTCATACTGGCCCGCGACAGTTCTGGGCACTTGAACAACAGACAAGAACCACAATTTAAGAAGCGAGAGAGCGATGGCGAGGCGTGAAGGGATTGGATGAGAGAGGTCAGAGGGTCCTCCCAAACGTTTAGCAGCAGCGATGCGGTCATAGCTTGTTGCTGCTGCTGGTGGGCGATGGGTGCTGGTGCTGTTGCTGTTAGTGCTGCAAGGATCCTGCAGGCGACAGGGCTACCCTGCACTACGTAGTAACTGGCTGCACCCTGGCGGGATGTGCCTGGGAATGTCGCCGATTCGCACAGCGCAGCGCAGGTCACTGACACGGGCGGGCAACAGCTCAAGGGAGGACTAGGACTACTGTACTGACATATAGTACGTCCGTACTTACAGTATTACTTACGCAAGTACCTGCAGCTAACGGGCCTTCAGCGTTCAGCTCCCCAACAGTCGGTTCCTAAAACGGCGGGCCCCTCCCCTCCCCCTCCTCTGTTGCAGCCAGCAGCCCTTGGCCCCACCCCTCCCGGCCCTTCCAGCAAGGTTCAGGGACCCTCTCTCTGCTGTTTTTGGTGACTGAAATTTTTAGAGTTGCACTCACGCAGCCATTCACATTTATTTCCCTTCCCTTTCCCTCCCCTCAACCTCCTCATCCCCCTTGTGTGAAAAACTTCACAACAACAACAACTACAGCACACAACTAGACCAGACGCCCACCTTTCTGAATCTTGTCAGCAAACACAACTCATCCCTCAACCACCTCCACCACCACCACCACCACCACCACCAACTCAACAGACAAGTGAGAAAAGAAAACAATTGGAAGACATAAGGAGACCAAAACCCCCAGCAGAAGTCCATAATACACCTATTCCACCAAGGGGGAACCTCTCCAGAACGGCCACCGAGATGCCTTCCATAACGACAGTCCACGAATCTCTCCCATGTGAGCCATCACCTTAGCCGCCTCATAACTTTCAAAACCCTTCCTTGTTCAACTGAACATAGCTCAACAATGTGACTGACCACCCACTCTCTCTCTCTCTCTCTCTTCTCCTCCCTCACCAGACATCGACCAAGAACCTACCCCAGCCGAGCGCGCCGCCGCCGAGGCCCTCATAGCAATGGAGCGTTCCTCCCACCGGGACGATCCCCACCACGCCCTCCTCCCCCTCCCATCCAGCCCGCCTTCACCCCTCTCATGACGGCAGAGACAGACCGCATCGCCGCCGCCCCCCAGAACCCCCTCCAGCCGCAACCCCTCCGCGCGATCGACCTCAGCCGCTACGAGGCCCCCGAGCTGGACACGTCGGCCGCCTCCTCCTCCTCTCTCTCCCCAGACGACCTCGAGCCCGCCCTCACCCAGGCCTACACGGCCATGTCCTACCTCACCAGCCGGCGCCAGCACCTCGCCCTCCTCGACACCCACGGCAAGAACGCCTGGCTCGTGGGCAACTGGCAGCTCGAGTCGGAGCTGCGCGCCGTCGAGCGCGAGCTGGCCGCCACCCGCCGCGAGATCGACCTGCTGACCGTGCGCCGCCAGCGTGTGCAGGCCGAGGCTGCCGGCGAGGTGCGCGGGCTGGACGAGGCGTGGCGGCGCGGCGTGGGCCGCGTCCTGGAGACCGAGGTTGCTGCCGAGGGCGTGAGGAGGGAGGTGCTGGAGAGGGAGAGGCAGAGGGTGGGACGGATGGGCTGAAGAGGGGGAAACTTTTTGTCTGGCAATTCACATTTTTCTTCTAGGAGGGGTTGCTGTTATTATTCTTTTTTTTTTTTTTTCTTCTCCTTTTTGGAAAAGCGGATTGTGAGCGAGAGAAAAAGAAGAGGAGAGAGAAGGGCGCACGACTGGGTTCCAGCACTCCCCTTCTCACGGGATACGACTGCTGCACGCATAAAGAATCAATGGACGGATGGAGAGGAGGCGGGAGAGCTCACCCCTTGGGACGTTTCAGGTCAGGTTTCTCTGGCACTGTGCCCCCATGCACAAACGATCGACGGGGCCTATATGTGGTTGTGTGTATGTATGGTATGGGTGGTTCTTATTCCCTCCCCCTCCTGAAAGAATCTCTCCTCTCTTGTTGCTCTGTTCGGGAGCTGCCTGCTCGAGCTGGGCTACCAAAAAACACCACCATGGGCTGCTGCTGAGTACTTATTACATCTGCCTAGGCCGATGGACATCTGACATAACCTCATCGAGAAGCATTGCTGTGAGGTGGGGGGAAACATGGCATGTCCTTCTTACTGGTCCAAAAAAGGGTCATATAATTAATTGTCAGAACCATGTCAGGCTTGTAGGACATTAGTATCATGTCTCTAGATATTCCACACACACAAATTATATATATATATATTTGACATGGGTCAACTATGCAAATGTATCTTCACACAAACACAAGGGACATGCATGTTATAAAGAATATTGTCGTATTGTTAGGTCTTTTTTCTTTTGTCTCCCCCTGCAGTATAGGTATCGATGATGAGTGCGTCTTTCTCCTTACATAAACCAGACAAAAAACGAAGGAAGAGGTAATAAAAACATGATGATGGTGATAATGATGATGATTTATACCCGTGAACGCCATTCCAGGTCCTTTCCGCGCCCTGAATCCCATGCGAGTTTGATTTGCCTTTCCGCCCCGTCCCCTAGCCCCCTCCCCTCCTTTCCTTGCATACAAATATTTCCCTAGGCACCCGCTGGTGCTCTTCGTCTTCTCTCTCTCTCTTTCGTCTATGCCGACGCCAGGGGATCTACATCTTCAACCCCAGATTTGACATCCTCGTATTTTGTCCTCCTCATGATGCTCTCCACTGGTCCCAGCAGGCGCTGGAAGGCGTTCTTGCCAAGCTTGGCGACCTTGACCTCTGTCGAGCTGATGACGGTGGCGGCGCGCGGGGCATCGTTGAGGAGCGCCAGCTCTCCAAAGAAGTCACCCTTGGTGTAGTGACGGAGGTTGATGCGCTCCTTGTGGAGCCCGTCCTTGTATGCATCACACTCGCCGCTCTCGAGGAGGAAGAAGTCGTAGCCTGGGTCGCCCTCCCGGATGATGACGGTGCCGGGCGGGTACTTCTGGGTCTCGAGGGCGTCGGCGATCTTGGATCTTTCGTACGAGGTGAGGCTCTTGAGCAGCGGCACCTCCTCGAGGAAGTTCTCGTACATGCGGCGGCGCTGGAAGGTCGACTCCATCAGGATACGGCGGAAGGTCAGGCGGTCGAGGGCCCAGAGGACGCAGTGCGCCGCGGCGGACACTACGGTGGCGGCACGAGGGGCGTTGTACATCAGGGCCAGCTCGCCAAAGGAACCACCAGCCTCTATAGTGCCGACCTGGCTGCCCATGCCATCAGCACCAGGCCTCATAGACCCGGCCTGGTTGACGTAGACCTGAAAGCTTCCCTTCTCGACGACGTAGAAGTAGTCTCCGGCGTCTCCCTGGGTGATGACCTGTATGATTATTGGTTGTCAGTCCTGAAAAGCTGCCACCGGAACCCCATCTTCTCTCTCTCTCTCTCTCTCTCTCTCTCTTGCCCTGCGTGTGCCACACGCCCGAGGCCCGACGTACCTTGATTCCCTTTGCGGGGATGGGCTTCTCCTGCATGGCGCTGAGGACCTGACCCCTCTGCTCCTCGTCCATGTGCTTGAAGAGGAAGTTCTCGGAGATGGAGCTCGTCAGCCTCTCGAGCTGCTCCCTCGACTTGGGGAACACGGGCGGCTGCCAGTTGTCGTTGTGCTCGGCGGTGGGCTTGAGCGACTCGGCGGAGACGGATGTTCGGCGGCCAAAGTTGTACTGGGCGGGAAAGTTGTCGGTGTTGGGCGGGCTCCGCAGGCCGGTAGGAGGCTCGTGGCCGCCGTCGAAGCCGCCAAAGGGGCCGCTGAAGAAGGAAGTGGTCCTCATGCTGTTGAAGCTGCCCGTGGTGGGCGACGTGATGAGGTCACCCTCCTCCTCCTCGATGACCTTCTGCATCATACCGCCGTCGTTGGAGGGGCCGAAGGGGTTGGAGTTGACCCCGAAGGGGCTGGTGAAGCTGCTCGAGGACATGGCCTGGGGTCGACTGTTGGCTAGCTTGAGCCGCTTGTTGGGGGTTCCCTCGGACAACAACTTGATTCGCTCGGCCGCCAACCGCGTGGCGAAGAAGTCGGCGCAGAACTGGAGGATGTCTCGTGGGTTGGATCGTAGCACTTGGCTGTTGAGATCCTGTATCTCCCGCGTGTAAGCAGTCGGCAAGGCCATGGCGTACATCTGGCAGACAAGCGGATTATGTGAAGATGTAGAAGAATGCAAAATGCAAAATGCAAAAAAAAATATAAAAAAATATTGCAAGCCGCCTGAAAGAAGAAACAACCGTCGTGTGTAGTACGGCTAGTGTAGTAGTAATAAAAAAAGATATGTATGTTATGTATGCATGCAGCAGGGTTGGACTTGGCGTCTCGGGAAGGCGAGTGGTGGTGGGAGAGGAAAAAATGGAGGACGAAATATTAAAAATTGTATAACAGGTAACGAGCGTGGCAAGCGAACACAGGCTTGTTTTAAGTACCTTGGGACTGGCTCAAGGACCGTCTTTATTGATTTCTCTTCTGCGACAAGGCCTGCTTTGCTATTAGCATGGACGTACTGTTGTATGGACCCTTGAGAACTAGGGGGGGGGGGAAGGGAAGTCCAAGGAAATTGAAACATCTCCGACTGGAGCAGGGGAGGGGGAAGGGGGGGGGGGGGCTCTTTAGTGCTGGTCAAAGAAGAAATGATAAAGCAATTTCAGAGGATGGAGGCGCCGCAGAAGCCAGAGGTGACACGTGAAAAGGCCATCATCACCCGAGGGGCCAGACTGCGGTCATCACAGCGCATTCTGATCACAAGACGACGAGAGAAAAGAGGGCAGATGCTTTTTCGACATGTCGCCCAGGGGTGGTGCACGACACGGAGTAGCCGGTCGCAGGTAGGTCAGGGGAGGAGGGGAGGACGGAAGGGGAAAGGGGATGTGTGGCGGTGGTGGTGGTGGCGGCGGTGGTAGGAAGTGGTGATCACAGAGAAATGACAGCAGCTGAACAAGAGAGTGGACTTACCGGAGAGAGGTTTGAAGTTGGGAAGAGAAGACCAGGTGCGATAGGCTTTCGAAGGAGGAGAGGAAGTGGTGGGTTTTAATATGGATCGAAGGGAGGCAGCGTGGTTGCGACGAGGGTACGGATCGTAATCAGCCAGGAATAGTAGTTAATCAGTCCAATATCGGAGACACCGTGCGGCCACCGAGATCAGACTCTGGATACGGAGACGACGACCAACAAGGGCCCAGGCTTGATCGACCCTGCGGTGTGTATGAGTGTGTGCGTGTTTATGTGTGTTTTTGTTGACGAGGCGGGGCACACTAGACAAGAGAGAGAGAAGCTATTCAGAAGGGAGCGAGAGCCAGCCCTGGTGTGAGGATGGTCAGTTTGACGGTGGTGGTTGGTGGTGGTGGTGGTGTAGGAGGAAGAAGTCGGGGAGGACGAGGACGAAGAGGTGAGGGAGGCGGGCAGAGCGTCGAGGGAGGAGGACGAAGACTGAGGAGCAGCAGAAGCAGCAGCGCAAGGGAGGGAAGGGAGAGAGGAGGAGGTCTTGTCTCGGGTAAAGCTAAGGGCAGCCCGGCGGCTGAGAGCTTGTCTTGGTTCTTCTGCTCCTGTCCGTCCTGTTGCTGTTCCCGGCGATGAGCCCAAGAGAGAGCGAGCGAGAGAGGACACGGCAGACACAATGGTCAGGACGCGGCAGGGATGGCTGTCATTGAGCGGAGGGTGAAATTGATGGTCTGTCTGGTCGACACTGTGCCACTACGGATCACTCCGCGGAACCTAGAGTAGAATAAGCGAGACTGGGGAATTGAGCTGGATGAGAAAGCCGGACTGGCCAGGGCCTGGGTTCTAGTCGGAAAGGGCCTGAGTGTTGTGAAAGTTTGAGGAGTCGCAATTCAAATGACAAGAGAGACAGGAGATGAGCGTCAGTGTCAAGTTCGGGTGGACTGGACTGGGGGGGGGGGAGCTCTGGCCTTGCCTCCTCGCTCTTCCCGGGACAGGTGGGGAATGGAAGTACCGTAGTAGCGGGTCGTCAGAACGGCTCCCCCTGCAGCAGGTAGTGCTGATGGTATGTTGTGGCGAGACACAGGGCGGAGGCTGTTAAGGGAGTACCTATGAGTTCAATCAGGACGGCGCCAGGGCCTTGTCATCCGCGAGAAGCAAAGGCCACACAGTGACCCGATCTCATCCCCCCCTTCTTCTTAGTACATACGTAGTAGTACTTTCTCTAGCAGCCCGTCATCCCTCTCCTCGCCCCCCCAAGGCTGCCTCTGCCGATCCCCTGTCCTCCTTTGTGCCCCTGTGGTTCTGTGGTTCTGTGCCCCTGTCCTCGGCGGTCGAAGCCTTCTAGAAGGAAAAGCCAGAGAAGAAAAAAAAAAAAAAAAAGGCGCACGGGACAAAAGGTGAGCCCACGCTGCCGCGCTACATAGTACTACGACATTACCACATTACATAGTAATCGGTACTATGGTACATCCCCTGATCCCTTCTTCCTGGGGCCACTTTGGAAGCTTCTTCGGCTGCTTCTGTTGCAGCAGTTGCCGTTCCTCCTGGGTCCCAACCGCGTCATTCACCGAAATGTGACCTTTTGATCTTCAAATTTTTTTTTATCTTACGGCGCAATATCCAATATCCACGCCATCCAAAAAAGAAAAGGAAAAAAATGAAAAACCTTCCCCACTCGCCGCCGCCCTCGTGGCTTGTGGGCATTTCCGAAAGGGCACCATCTGCCCCTTGGGCCTGCCCTGCCCTGCCCTTTTTCCCTTGTTTTCTTTTTATCCGCCTATTGCTTTTGTCTTTGCTCTGCTCTGCCCATTTCAGTGGCAAGTGGCTGCTACATTTGGAGCCATGGTTCATCATATGACAGATACTATAGTAGTTTGGAAGCTTAGCCAGGCATGCGCCAGGATGATCCACTCATCCACACACACACACACACACACACACACACACACGGACAACAGCTGCTCCAAACACATGCTGCGGCCCCCTCCCTACCCCCTTTTTTTCCTTCTTTTTCTTCTTTTATGCCTTGTCAAGTTTGTATCTCTTCTTTTTTTTTTTTTTTGTAAAAGGTATGACGACGCCCTCTGGAAGTATTCCTGCAAGGGGCAACTGATCGACCAGTAAACAGCAAAGCGGTTTGTCATGCTGTTTTGGATAATAGTATGTCTCGGTTTTCTTCAACTCCCCGGTGAGATCACCGTCATTGTGCATCTCTTTGTACTGTGGAGATGAGGAGGATACGCCTCTTCTTACCATCCATCTCTGATATACCCCTCTTGAGACGTACGAGGCTGTGCGTCTACCGGGAAGAGGTGGGCTGGCAAGCTTGTGTCTTGCCATAGCTCTTGTTACCCACCGCCCGCCCGCGCACACACACACACACACACACACACACACACACACACACAGACAGACAGTACAACCTGACAGCTTACCGTGAGTAAGACTGTGAGACCCGGCCTGTCCGTCTTGTGTGTGTTCTTCCTTCAGCAGTGATACTGATGACGCTGACTCTCGACTCGGAGCAGCTCGCCAGATTGGCCGGCGAAAAGCTTGTCGAAGACACAAGATCTCACTACTGGCCCCCAAGCAGGTCTAGTCCGTTCAATGTGATGCACCCATCTACGTAGTATGTATGTTGCAGAAACACCGCTGTCGGAGAGTGTCTATACTGTCTCGGAAAGTGTACTTCTGTAAAGTACTGCTAGGGCCCTGTTTGGTATAGTTGGGCGTATTATGATAGCTCATATGACTAACCCCCATTCGCTTCCCTCATCCCAGAGAATCAAAACGGAGAAAAGGAAGGCAGTCAATCAAAAACGGTAAGGAGAATGAAAGTAAGAAAGGGGGAGAAAAACAAGTGTGTACCTCCAGGTTGTCGAACAGAGAAGTGTTTCCCTAAGTCTGTAGTCAGCACAGACAGATTCTATGTAAAGAGCAGAGCAGCCTAAAGGAAAGTGCTGCTAATTACTTATGTAAGCAAGCTCTGCAGAGCCCAACTCAGACGGTCTTTCAAATGGCTGCGCCTTGTTAAGCAACATGGCCAAGCAACCGCAGTCTTGCTAACGTCGCCTCCTCAACTCCTCCCGGATCCTCCTCCCGCGCTCATTTTGCTCCTGTTCGCTCTCCCTCAGGCTTCAGCTATTCCAGGACACACCCTGGCAAATAAGGACCCATCCACAGCCCATTCCTACCACCACTAGTAAACCCAACGCCGCACTCTCCGTGGTCTCCGTCGAAGCCAGCCCGAAAGAGTGGGCTCTCTTCGTTCCAAATGTCACAGTCCCTGCGCACGCGTACCAATACGACTCCCACCACCACCACTACTCACTACTACAACCCCATCAATCTGACTTATTGATTGACTGACTGACTGACGGCCGGACTGACGGGCTCATTACCGTTCCTCTCGATTCAATCCCGACACGGCCAACCCGACCTCCCGCTCCTCCCCCGTCGTCGTCATCACCGAGGAGAGCAGAGAGATCACACCCACTCCTCCCTCTTTCTCCCCCTCCCTACACCCCCTTGCCTCGTCTTGGGGAGCCTCGTCTCGCCTCGCCCTGCCTTTTTCCCGCGCCGCAAATCACGACCACCAAGACAAGACAGCAACCATGGCCGATTCGCCGAGGATCGGTCATACCGACTCTATTGCCTCGCAGGAGTCAGGGAGCAAGAGCACAGAGAAGAAGAAGAGCCGCAGGCCAGCCAGTGAGTCTCGACACGCCCATCTAACAGCCCTCGGTTCCGTGCCCGTGTGGTGGTGCGCTTAGGACACAAGGCCGCCGGGTCGCACGGGTCCCCACAAGATGAAGGAGGAAGAGCAGAGAGGACTGGAGACTGGAGACAAGGGATAGTGCTGGCTGGCTGGCTAGCTGGCTTGGATCGATGAAGAGATGAATAAAGCAGCAGCGCGCAAAATCTCGAGGCACGGGAAGGCTGATTGTCGCATTGCAAAACAGACACGGCATTTCGCCAGCAGCGGTTGAAGGCATGGCAGTAAGCAGTGACCACCTGGCGGAACGGCCATCACGGACTCTTGCTGACATTGATTGTCCCACAGGCCCATCCTGACGCCAAAGACTGTGCTCCCCTTGTTCTTCTCGATCGGCATCATCTTTGCGCCGATAGGAGGTCTGCTCCTCTACGCAAGCGCCCAGGCAAGTTGTCGCCCTTTCCCCACCCCCACAACCCAAAGCCCAAGGCTGCCCGCTGCGCTTACGAGCTGTCCTGCTGACGGTAGAGACGATATGATGGATAACAGGTGCAAGAGCTCGTGATTGACTACACCAAGTGCACGGCGGAGGCACCTAACAGCACCGTGTTCAGCTCCGTTCCTTCCAAGTACATCTCGTCCCAGTTCAAGAACGAGACGGACCTCACGATCCAGTGGCGCCAGGAGCCGATCAATGTCACCTTCGACGGCGTCACCAACACGACCCAGAACTGCATCGTGCAGTTCCAGATCCCCGAGGACATGACCCCGCCGGTCCTGTTCTACTACCAGCTCACAAACTTCTACCAGAACCACCGGCGCTATGTGCAGAGCTTCGATGCCAACCAGCTGATCGCCAAGAGCGGACACATCAACACAGACATCAGCTCCGACTGCGAGCCGCTCCAGAAGGACACCGACGGCACGCCCTACTACCCGTGCGGGCTCATCGCCAACTCCATCTTCAACGACACCTTCTCGAACCTCACAGCCGTCGGCTCCAGCGGCAACAACTACACCATGACGGAGAAGGGCATCGCCTGGGACTCGGACAAGTCTCTGTACAAGGACATCCCGTCCGACATTGACCTGTCCACCGTGGCCGTCCCGCCGAACTGGGCGATACGGTACCCCAACAACTACACAACCGACAACCCCCGCCCAGCATCGCCACGGATGAGCACTTTATCGTGTGGATGCGTACTGCGGCCCTGCCAGATTTCAGTAAGCTGTACATGAGGAACGACGACGACACGCTTACCAAGGGACTATACCAGGTGGAGATTACCAACTGTGAGTTTTCTTCTTACTGCATCCTCCATCCAGCTCATCAGCCTCTCTCTATCGCAGTACGTGCGAGAGAAAAATATGAACTGACGGAGAAAATCCTAGGGTTCCCGGCCGCCATATACAAAGGCACCAAGTCGATTGTCATCAGCACCCGGACGGTCATGGGCGGCCGCAACCCCTTCCTGGGCATCGCATACGTCGTCGTTGGAGGAATATGTATTCTCCTCGGCGTGCTGTTCACAGTGACCCACCTGCTCAAGCCAAGGTTCGTAATGATCTGAGTTCCACCCAGGATTGCGTTTTTTTTTTCTCTCCCACCCTTTTACTGACATCCACGGGCCACTTTCAGAAAACTCGGCGATCACACGTACCTTTCCTGGAACAACGCACCGTCATCGAAGCCAGGCGGCCCCTCGACCGCCATGGCGACAGGACGCGACCTCGGACCACAAGGTCAGGCCTAGGTGGCCCATTCACGTGGGCGTGGCAGCGAGACCATGACCCCCTCCGACGACAGCCAACCCCTTCTGGCCGGCTCACCCATCCTGCCACCACGAGTGTGGAGCCCGGACTCGGCCACAGACGAGTCCTCATCCATGTCTCTGAGCAGGGCCGTCACTACGCTGGAATTCATCTCCAGCAGGCCGGGCCCCGCCGTGGCTGGGCCAAGCTCGCAGAAACGAAGGACTTGAGGGAAAAAAAAAAAGAGAAAAGAAACAAAAAGCCGGGTCGTGGGTGTGGGTGTGGGTGTGTGAGGGGATTGGGAGGTAGGCTGTTGCTGCCTGGCCGGCGCGGTCCTGTCATGTCGTGTACGATTATTTTTTTATTTTATTTGCCTTTTCTTTTTTCTTTTTCTTTTTCTTTTTTTTTTTTTTTTTTTTTTTTGGTTTCGAGCCCCATTTGCATCACCGCCAGACAAGGAAAAAGGAGAGGGAGGGAGGTGATATCATGCCCCTTTTCTTTCCTTTTCAAGAAGGACTACCCTTTCTTTTCTTGTCTTTCACCTCGCTATACCTACGAATTTTGAGTGGCTTCGACGTGTCTTTTTTGGCTGCTGCGCTGCAGAACCCGCTATAGAAGATGGGAAAAGGGCGAAGGAGGGGGGGAGGTGGGGGAGGTTGTTGTGGTGGTCGTCCGTCTGCTTCTTTGATGAGATTGCTTGCAGGATTGCTTGGGCATGAAACGGGACCAGGAATTAAGGCTAGGAGGGGGGCAAGGGGCATGTATTCCTAGCTGGCAGGTGTTTAGGCGTTTTATAAATGTTTTTGTATCTCTCTCTGTCTCTTTCTTGACAATAAATAAATAGGAAGAATTAAACATATCCTTGCTCGTGTGACTGGATCACTGGACTTGCCTCGGTAGAGGAGATGGTCATCGAAAGCTAGCAACAGTGTTTAGAGACGACAAGAAGACACGCATGACTGGACTGAATTGGGCCGTCTTAACAGTCAAGAAGCACATAAAGTAAACATAGACAGCTAACTAATCAATCTATATGTTCAAGCGCGCTCGAAAGCTCAAAGAAAAGTATAATACATTTTCGGTATAAAAATCAAAGAAAGTGGTATCTAAACAAGGTTTTCTTTCCCGCGAAGAACGTTAAACACGGGAGAAAAAAAGAGATGCAAAAGATGGGATGGGATCGACCACACAAAATACTGTAGATCGCCTTCTGTTTCCCAGCAAAACCCACACACAACGCCGTCGAGCCCTCGATTCTCATACAATCTTCCTCCCCTTCTCATCTCTTCCTTATGAACAGTTTGATATCTCACAGGCTCTTTGCTTGTTCTCTTTTTTCACCCCTATTTCCCTTCAACCTTGATCCATATAACGCCTTGCAGAAAACAAAGAGAAACGTGAGGAGAAAAAAAAATTGCTTGTACATAGACAAGAATGTCAGCGGGGGGAAAAAAAAAAAAAATCCATATCCTCCTTTTTCACTATCACCCACGTAATACTTCATTCATCCCCTTCTCACCGCACACTCAGATACAGATCCTCACCCTTTTTCTTGGGCGTGAGCTGAGGTTGCCATCCCGGCGTAGCAGGAAGATGCGCATAGACTCCTCCTCCTTCTTCATCCTGCTGCTGCTGTTGCTGCTGCTGCCTCCTCATCCACCTCCCCTGGGCCTGTTGTGCCTGGGCCATCCTCTGCCTCTCGATCTGGAACCTGGCAGCCTTCTCTGCGCCCACCCTCTTGGCGAGCAGGGCGCTACTGTTGGTGTCGCTGCTGGCAGGACTGGTGGTACTGCCCATCATCAGCTGCGGCGGCGGGCTGACGATGCTGTCGGGGCTCTCGTATCTCGAGTCTGGAGACGGTGCCACGCCTCCTCCTCCTTCTCCTCCAGCTGCTGCTGCCGTGTAGAGGGCGTCTGAGACCGAGGCAGGGGAGGGCGTGAAGTTTTGCAGTGGGAAGCGATGTTGCGATGAGGGGTATTGTGCCGATACCTGCTGCCTCGTCTGTGAAGGCAAAGCCGCCCTGTCCGTGCCGCCACCACCACCACCACCACCACCACCACGACGCCTCTTGGGCACAGAGATGCTGGCCGCGGCACCTGGAACGTCAGGCGATGCGCTCCGAGCTGGCACAACCGCCCTCTGCGGCGGCGGCTGCTGCTGCTGCTGCTGCTGGGGACGGTGATATACGACCCCGAACGTCGTAGGACCGTCTCTTGTATTGTCTCGGAGGAGCATACCTCTCTGTTGAAGGCTGCTGCTCTGTGCTCTTGGGATCTCAGGGTATCGCACCTGATGTGACGACGACTCTGCGACGGGGGGCAGGTAGCTGCTGCCGCCGCCGCCGCCACCGCCCATCTGCTGAGAGTTTGAGGAGAAATTCCTTCTCATCTCATCGTTAGGCGGAAGTCTCGATCCCCTCCTGCTTGGCAGCGGGAACTCATCCAGGGCCTCGTCCAGGCCTTCGACGGGCGAGTCCGCGATGGCCGTCGACTCGCTGTCTGTAGACATGATGGTCGTTGCCGAATCGCGAGAGGGCCGTTGCTGCTGCTGCTCTGCTGCTGGCTTCTTGGACCTCGACCTCGATCTTGAAGACCTCCTTGTCGGCCTCGACCTCGTCACCATCATCGCCTCTGCACCTAGCGTCTCCTCGCTGCTCGGAAGTGGTGTCTCTGCAGCCTTGGGCCTGACGGGTCGAGGAGGCGGCGCTGCACGTTGTTGATTTTTGTGGTGATGGTTGTATTGGTGTGGGCGAGAAGAAGGAAAACCACCTCCACCACCACCTGACCGCGAATTCACGGGCAGAAGGCCGCTGTCGGGAGTGACGAGCCTGATGGTAGACCTCTTCGTAGCCTGGCTGCTGCTACCGCCGCCGCCGCCACTGCCCACGCGCTGCCGCGAGGAGGGAGAGGAGATACCCAGCGCCACAGCCTCTGGGATGGTAGGGGATGACAGGTGGGCCATGGCTGGGCGGCCGGTTTCATCGTCGACGTCATCCTGCTGCTGTTGTTGCCGGTGCCAGATGACGGTGGAGGTGTCCACGTCGGGTCTCCTCCTCTCACGCCGCAGCTCTATCTCCCTCTCCTCGGCCGTCTTGCTGATGGGCGTCGCCAGCTCGGCAATGTACTCGAGCGACCTCCTGCTCACCATCTGCTGCCGCCCTTGCTGTTCCCCCTCTTCTTCCACTACCGCCGCAGGCGCCATCGTCGTTCCGTGCAGGACCCAGTTCCCCACCGATCAGCGACATAGTACGTCGTCGCAGACTGCGGGTCTGCATTGGGCCTTCGCCAGATCTGTGCGGACCCCGGTGGCGCTGCTGCCGAGTCCTCACCGTCTTCAGCAAACTCGGTGACTACCGAGTCCCTGCCGCCGTGGAAGGGGTTGCGGTGGGCTGAGGCCGTGCTTAGGCGCTGGGGGATGGCTATGGCGAGGTTTGGCTTGGTTGTGTTTGTTGTGTTTGTTGTGTTGTGGACAGGGAGGGCCTTGAGGAGGGCTGGTCGTTGTTGTGGTTGCTCAAGGTTGGGCGAGGTCTTTGGGAAGAACTCAAAGCTGTTCACAGCCTCGCGGGGGAGACATGGGCGGCACTCGTGCTCGCGGAGGCGGCGACAGGCCCACCACCACGCCCTCTCCTTCAGGATGATGATCATGATCATGATGAGACGAGGATGAGAAGGACGGAGCAGAGGGAGGAGGGGCATTCCGAACCACAAGCCTCCTGCTCTCATTGAGTCCCCTCCTCTCAACGCCCTGCGTCGCAACACCGCCTGTCCCAACAGCAGTATCTGCTGCTACTGCTCCTCCTCCTCCTCCTCCTCCTATCGCCAGTCCGATCGCACCTGCACCACCACCATCGCCGCCACCACTACCACCAACCCGGCTACTAAACCTCTTGCTCTGTTTCGCCAGTGCCCTCGTAAAGGACATGACCTTGGGCTCCTGGTATCTAGGCGCCGAGATGGCCAGCGAACCCGGGCTGCCCCCTTGGACCTGTGCCGCCCGCTTCTCCCACGAGTCCCGCATGCGCGCGAACCCTCTTCTCCTCCGGATGCACACGAATATGGCAAGGAGGGTTGCCGCCACCACAGCTGCTACACACCCGCTTGTGATGCCGGCTACTTGTGCGCCGCTTAGCCTTGTTACGGCTGAGGTTGTGGTAGTTGTGCCGTTGGTAGAAGAAGAAGAAGAAGAAGTAGGGGCTGCAGCCGTTGATGACATGCTGCTGCTGCTGCTGCTGCTGGTGCTGCTGGTGCTGCTGCTGCTAGTGTTGCTCGAGGTTCGCGTCGCTGTGGTGGTCGACGAAGACGACGACGATGTCTTTGTGGTATGAGTAGACGTCGACGTCGGTGGGGCCAAGACGATGGACCCCGAGTTCACGAATATGGTGGCTATTAGTGTTGCGTGGGTCTCTGGTGCTGCGTCGGTCTGGTTGCTGCACATTTCGTATGCTGCTGTCACCGTCGAGGCTTTTGCGAGAGGAAGGTCAGTCTGGGTTTCCCTTTCTTTTCTTTTTTTTTCTTCCCCAAGTCTAACTTTTATCATGTACTCATTTACTACCACACACATGCTCTCTCTCACTCATACAAACTCTCATTCACTAACAATATGAGATGAAGGGAGCGATGAAAAGAGAGACCGAGAATGAACGATCGCAGGGTGGCACACCACACACCCCTAAAGGGCGTCAAAAACCACCCCCAAAGGGCACAGCTGGGTCGCAGCAGGAGGCAGGCAAAGAAGAAAGGGAGAAAGAAAAGAATAAAAGACTCACATCCAACGTCCATCCCATGACATTCATTAATATCATCCTCCGCCACAATACACTCGGTCGCCCCCTCTCCAATCGTATACCCCGACGCCCCCGTCTGCCGACACAGGCATGCTAGCGACGGCGAGCTCCCGCAGACGCTCGTGTCAAAGTTGTCCTCCACAAAAGCTTCGAAGCAGGAGAGCGCGCAAGAAGGGATGAAGCTGGTAATCTCGGACGAGAGGCTGAGCGCCGACGAGGTGGTGGTGGTGGTGGTGGTGGAGGAGGAGGGAGAGGAGGTGCTGGAGGTGCTTGTCGACGATGATGATCTGCTCTCGCTGGTCCGCGCAGGTGATGCGAGGACACCTCTGGTGTGGTGGGCCGCGAGACATTGGACGAGCAGCAACAGCAGCAGCCTCCTACCACCCTCCACCCTCGGCCCTGGCATGCTGAGGGAGAAGGACATCTATCTGTGTTTTTGGTCGCCACCAGAACAAGGGCCATGTGTCAGTTCAAGGGTGTCTTTGGTTCGTTGAATGGTGGTTGCCATGTTCATGGCCACGCGCTCTCCAACCTCAATGTAAGGTCCCCCTCCACCCTCCTTCATTTTTTTTTTCTTTTTCTTTTTCTGTTCTGTCTCTCTTTAACGCCGATCCCTTCTCTCTTCATGTCTCTCATCAAGCACGGAGAGCCTATGATGAGAGGGAGGCCGACGACGAGGGAATGAACATGGTCAACTGCGCCTTGTTGCCTTGCATGGTTTCTGCCTTGCGTAGGAGGCAACCAACCTGGTAGCCGCCTGGTGGTCACTCAATAAGGCAGGGTACCTGGCCAATAACGAGAGGAGACATTGATGGTTTTTGTCGCCCACCAGGGGGGCAAAGAAAAGGGAGGGCGAGAAGGTTGTTGAAAAGTATGGATGGGATATATAAGAAGAGACTGAGAAAGAGAAAAAAGGAAATGGCAACTGACCTATGAAAGAAAACCTCGAATTACAAGAGACGGCCGGCATCTCAGCATCTCTAGAAAGGGAAGAGGAAGTCCCGAGAGAGAGAGAGAGAGAGAGAGAGAGAGAGAGAGAGAGAGTATAATTATACACAGCAAAAGAAGACTGGGAACTATAAGAGGCGGGAGAACATAACAGACAGAACGCTGTGAAGAAGAAAAAAGAAGATAACAAGAAAGGTAGTCGGCGCTCAAGATTAGTAAAGGGGACAAGAGAGAAGAAGAAAAGAAGAACACAAGGAAAATGCTACTCAGGGACGATGTCTAGAGAGACAGCGGAGGAAGGGCAAGACAAGGGTAAGACAGGAAGAGAGAAGAAGAAGAAGGAAAAAAAGGAAAGTAGAGGGAAAGGGCTGAGAGCAAGGACAAGACAGGAGAGAGAGAGGACGAGGGGGTTGTATGGGTCAAGATGCATCCATATGGTCGCCGTCGATGGCCCGCGATCAGGAGACCATGCCGGGAAACCAAGGTCTCCACTCCAACACACACGACACAACATATACAAGGAGGGAAGACGAAGAAGAAACCCCGATGAACCACCTCCCTGGTGTGCTTTGTGTGCTTAGAGCAAGAGAAGAGGCACGCACACACACACATAAAGATAGAGTGATGACGTCTCACTGCGCCTGAGCAGCAGCAGCCCGACCCAAGCCCATCATCGGCTGCAACTCGAGTGAGCCGCAGCCGAAGCTTGACTGGCTGACTTAAGACAGGAAACCTTCTCTTGTCTCTTCCCTCTCTCTCTCTCTCTCTCTCTCTCTCTCTCTCTCTCTCTCTCTCTCTCTCTCTCTCTCTCTCTCTCTCTCTCTCTCTCTCTCTCTCTCTCTCTCTCTCTCTCTCTCTCTCTCTCTCTCTCTCTCTCTCTCTCTCTCTCCAAGAATCATGTGTGTGTATGTACACCGTACACTCCGGGCTGTGTCACACCATCTTCTCGAGGGGTTGCATACCACCCAATCCAGAGGATATCAGAGCCGCCCAACCTGCGTCATGTTCGGATAGATCTCACTCCCCTGCCCGGGCGGGTAAGTTTTTGGAAAAGAAAAGCCCCTTTCGGAGAATTACTGCAGTAGTAATAGTAGTAGTGCTAATAACCCTGCACACCCACAGTCTTTTCTGTCACTGTTTGTGTCTTTTTGAGATGTGAAAGAGAAAGTGGGCGGTACGGTCCACAGCGGGGGAAGGAGGATCTCAGATTGAGATGCTTGAGCTGCAGTGGGCTGGCTGGCCAGGGTCCCACAGCACCTTCTTCCTCCCCACACAGAGAGAGACAGACACAGGGAAAGAGAGACCCCGGCGGCTGAGGCCCCTGGATCGAGGCTACCTGACGGCCCCCCTGCTTGCGCCTACGCCTACCCGCGCACCCGCACGGCACACCACACCACTGCTTAGTACGGACGTACACTACAACACTACATAGGGGGGCAGGGGGCTATTTTGGGTGGTCGCACAGCTGCAGGTCCAGCGCCCAGCCGTTGACGTGAGGCGGAGGGGAGGGGGCGGGCGGGAAGGATTGAAGAGGAGGAAGCGGAAAGAGACACTTCCCGCGATCGATGAAATGTGGCCCCAGAGTTGCAGTGGCATGGTGGGCCTTTGGGCCGAACACAAAACCTCACTCACCCTTCAAAGTCAACCCCAAGTCGACCCTCAAAGAGAAGGCCTCAGATGTGGTTGAGAGACAAGAAGAACAAAACAAAAAGAGGCCCCCAATTCGGCCGCGTCGTCGTGGGCGCAGCCTGGTTTGGATCTCTCCTTCTTTCCACTGCACTAGAGTCCGCGCTCCCCCCTTCTTTTTTTTTTAAGTTCGAACTGCCTTGACATGAGTTAAAAGAGAAAGAAACAAGTACTTCTTGACTCTTTTTTTTTTTTTTTCTGACGGTCATCAAGATCGAGTGATGTAATACATAGCATGTACTATGTACGATTGGGGTGTTGCAGGGATTGGATGAGTGGGTGTGCACACGATAATCTGCAAAAAGATCGAGGCGCTGCTTGCTCGCTCCAAAATAACACTCGACCAAGGCGCTGCGGGTCAGAGTACCTGACCTCGACCAACGGGGGCTGTGTGAGAGAGGGACGAGTTTATTGCTGATGCGCGTTGCGGCGTGGTGCATGCTTGTCATCCCATCCCCCATTCCCCATCCACCTGCAGCCTGCGCGCTTACACATCCGTCCAACCAGGCGGCTAAATCAAATCGGGGACCACTGCTGCATGCTGACCTCCCCCTCCCCCTGCCCGGCGCCAAACTTGGAATCTGGGCGGGAAGCAGCAGAGAGGCTCGAGCCAATGAATATCGAGCCAGTCGAGTCGAGCTGTTCGATGTGGACCGCTACGTAGTTGGCACATACATAGTTCAGTAGTTAACCATGGATGGTGGGCCTTGTCCAAATATTGTACCATAGTAATATGATATTATGATACAATAGGGGGTTTCTTGAGGCAGGATTTGCAAACTCTCTCTTGAGGTGAGCGAGTGAATGGGTGGAACACAGGGTCCTCATCTTGGAATTTCTGTGGGAAAGGAGGGCAACCACTCGGAGGAAGAGGGACGGGAAAAAAAAAAAAAAAAAAAAAAAAAGAGCTGTCAGGGGGAACCGTGTATTCGACAAGTTTTGGCTCCGAGCGTGAAACAAAACCACAACTTGTCACAACGCTGTGATAAAGGGGTACAGTACCGCGCTGCTGGGTTCTTCTCGTCGTGTCGGCGGCAAGGGAGATGACGTCGACGCCACAGCGATCACATCCCAATATCACTCTTTCATGTCTTCTCTTCGAGAAAGCCGAAGTCATCATCTTATTGCATTGCTTTTGTTTTGGTGTGTGTGTGGGGGGAATCATAATACCATCTGTCTGTCTGTCTGTTTGTCTAAAAGTACCCGGAGCCGTTGTCAAATCTGTAGCAGATTGTGTCCGACGTGGAAAAGAGGTGACCACTCCCAAAGAACTTCCCGTCCAATCGTAATCCATACATAGTTCATTCCACAGCGGAACATTCTGCTTCCACTTGGTCGTGGAACAAACAGGCCGTCAAGCTGTTTCATTCTTTTATCTCCATCTCCTCCCTCCCCGCTCCCACTCTTTCTCTGTCTCTCTTTCTCCAAGTAAAAGTTCCCTCCTCTGGTGTTGATGCGACAGGTTACAACCTTCCAACACTGGCCGTAAATCTAGACACCCTCCCTCTCCTATAAGGGGTCAAGCACCACCTTTGGACGACCTGGTGGCGGTTCCGTAGATCTACTACCAACCCGCCAGCTGCGGACGAAACGCCTAGTTCGTTGCGGCGGCGGGGGCAGGGGCGGCCTCCTCCTGCTGGGGAGTGCTGCCTTCTGGGACGCCCTGGGGGCGGTATCCCGGCTCGGCGCGGGTCGACTTGATCACGTCCTGGATCTTGCGCTCGGTGCGGTCCCAGTCGTCGGGGGTCAGCTGGACGAGGTCGATCTTGTACTCCTCGGCGATGGCGGCCAGGGCGCTGAAGCTCTTCTTGTCCGACACAAAGCTGATGGACACGCCGACGCGGCCGAAACGGCCCGTGCGCCCGATACGGTGCAGGTAGGTCTCCGGGTCGGGCTCGGCGTCGTGAGGGCCCTTCATGGGGATGTCGTAGTTGATGACCATGGAGACGCTGGACACGTCGATGCCGCGGGCCATGACGTTGGTCGTGATGAGGACCTTGGAGCGGCCGGCACGGAAGTCCTCCAGCAGGCGGTCGCGGTCGTTTCCGTCAAAGGCGCCGTGCAGGGCAGAGACCTGGTGGCCGTCGCTGACCATGCGCTGCTCAATGACGCTGGCGGACTCGCGGGTCTTGACAAAGATGACAGACGAGCCGATGGTCATCAGGCTGTAGAGCTTGACCAGGATGTCGTACTTGTCGTGCTCGCTGGGGCAGTCCATATACATCTGAGAGATGCCCTTGACCGTGAGGTTCTGGCGCTGCAGCATCATGGAATGGGCATTAGGCGCAAACTTCTGGGCGTACACGCCCACCTTGTCGGGAAAGGTGGCAGAGAAGAGGAGGATCTGGATGTTCCTGGGGAGCAGGCTGTTGTTGTTTTGTCGCGTGTTAGCTTAAGAGCTCGCTACATGCCGGGTTCTCAAGATTACATACTTTTTGACTTTGATGGCCTGGTCGCCGAGGCCTGACTGGTCGAGCATGTTGTCTGCCTCGTCGACGACGAGGATCCTGAGCTCTCTGGTGTCGAACTGGCGGCGCTTGATGGCATCCATAACGGTGCCCGGGGTGCCGACGACCACAGAGCCTCGGACGCCCGTCGCACGGTCGATCCCGCCGGGGATGGCCGCCTCGACGATCAGTTCGGGGAGGAACTGGCCTATGGACTTTACGACGCCCTGGATCTGGCGGGCGAGCTCACGGGTGGGGGCGAGGATGAGAGCCTGGGGCTGGGTGGGCTTGGTATAGTCGACACGCGACAGGACAGCAATAACGAACGCCGCGGTCTTTCCCGTGCCAGATTGCGACTGGGCAATCATGTTACGGGGAGGGTTGGCGAGGAGGAGGGGCAGGGCCTTCTCCTGGACCTTGGAGGGCTTCTTGAAGTTCATGGCCAGCAGGCCCTGGTAGATGCCCTCGGCACTGGAGTTTATATGTGGAGTCAGCATCGGATCGCGTTGAGAGTGACAGCAGGAGGCACGGATGAGAAGGTGGGTTCGTATACGAACAGGTCGAGGTCCTTGAACTCCCTTGCAGATGCGAGGGGGTTGTCGGTGTCGATCAGGTCAGAAAGGGTGACCTGAACATCGAAGGAGGGCTCAGCCAGGCCCGACTCGTTGGGTTCAGCCATCGCGAAGGTCGGTCGGTGGTGATGGTATCGCGATTCCACGTAATGAAACACGGGCTGGGTGGTAAGTAGAAGAGAGGCGATGAAGGAGAGAAAGGGTGAGGCCCTCAAAGAAAGATGATGAGAAGGAGGTTGTGAGAGAGTGTGCGAAGACGGGGGCAAGGGAAGGGAAAAGACTGCTGTTTGTGACGCCGCAACAGTCAGCTAGGGCTCTTATGTCGATGTCTTTGAGGTGCTCACAAGTCAGTCAAGCCAGTGGTGGGGTTTGAGGCTGCTGCTGCTGCCGCCGTGGGTTGTTAAAAGTGCAAGTGTCCAAGGGCTGACCAAGGTAGGCAGTGGGGCACAAAAAGGTACAAGGTACTTGTGGAGGCCCTGGATTCTTCTCAGGCACAGCTGGAATAATGTTAGTGTGCCTATGTACCCCTGAAGAGTACCTGTACTAAGTGCAGTACAAACCTGCTGTCAAGACGAAGATCTCTGCTATTGCCAATACACATTCCCTTTGTGGCCCTTTGGTGTCTATCACATTGACAGTTTTTTCCTCCTTTCTGATGATGACTCAACTGCAGGTCATAACATGAACAAAGGAGGAGTTGCAAGCGACGGACCCATCAGCATCAATACCCTCCCCACTCCAGAGATGCCCAAGCAGTGGTACCTAGTACTGGTACATAGTATGAAGTACTATGTGCACCTTTGCCCTTCAGGATTGGGTTCCAAGCTATTACTGCACCGCACCTCCACTGCTGTGCCTCAGTCCCAGGGGGTGAGCCGTTCCCCCAAGATGCTTTTGATTTTCAAGAATGCAGCACTTCAGAAGACAGATCAACGTCATGCTATTGATGCTTGCAAGGCTGGCAATGCATCTATATGCAATATCTGAGCGATGTAGCATGTTGACGGCTCGACCAGAGGGAATAAATTCGGTGTCCTCGGATCCATCATCAGCAGGGGGACCCTCTTGGGTCGGTGCCCAAACAGTGCCTGTGGTCCCACGACTCGTACCTACAGCAGGTGAACAAGCCTGTGATATACTAAGTAGGAGGACCCGAACCTAGGCTTGACCTTTTTATTTCTCTCTCTCCATCTCCCACTCACCTACACCCTCCTCGACAATACACAGCAGGTAATCTAACTGACTACTTTCTTCGTACATATTGTTGTTGTGTTACTGTACATAGACACGAAGTGTTATTGTCTGTGTGCTCTTCTTTTTCCCATTTTTGTTGGCTCTTTCCCTCTCTCGTTTCTCTTCAGAGCCATCGTGAACTAGACATCATCCCACCGATACCGCACCATTTCTTTTTTTTTCCCTTTTTAATTCCAAGAACCCTGAGGCAGTCTAGTCCACCACAGTCAAGCACAGCCCAACCTTTCTCATCTGATCCATCATAATCCTCCGTTCGGCTGCAATTGACCTGCCATCCCTGCTCAGTCACGCACCCGACAATTACATACTACTTGCTCGCTCACTCACCACCGCCACCACCAACTGCGTGCGACCTTTCATACCGAACCCCTCCCCCTCCTCCACCCCCGGGCTATCTCGTCCGCCGCCGTTCGAAGGCCCGCCGCCGACCACTCAGAACAAAACATCTCACCTGTTTAAGGACCGAGAGAGCGTACGCCTGCATGGTCACTGGCTCGAGAGAACGTTTCCAGACGGACCATGGCTGAGGTGGAGGTTGCGCCGACCTTCGGCGCGGATTTAAAGGTGCGCCGCATATACCAGACATAAGCCGAGACAAGGGACCGGGAAAAGAAAGAGAGGGAAATAAGGAGAGAGAGAGAGACTATGTGTGTGTGTGTGCGCGCACGCACACACCACGCAACGGGAGAGAAACTGACTTCTAGACGGGGCAAAAACAGGATGGCTTCAAGCCCGCAAACGCCTGGGCCACCAACGGCATCGCATGGCTCGACGACATCCAGGGCTTCTACCGCGAGCGCAGCGCCATCGAGAAGGACTACGCGAAACAACTCAAGGCCCTGGCCAGCAAATACTTTGACAAGAAGGCAAAGAGATCCCCTGGCTTGGGCGTCGGCGACACGCCTGTCATGACGCCCGGCTCGCTAGAAAGGTGAGCCATGATTGCGCCCAAACAATATACAGACACACGCACACGCACGCCCGCACGCATACACACACACACACGAGGGAAGGAAGAAGAAGAAGAAGAAGAAGTCGGGGGAAGGGGGGTGTGGTTTTGTTGGTGTTGAGGCAAGGAGTCGGATCGCACGGATCACGAGCTGACATTTGCGAGGGATACAGCGCCTCCGTCACGACATGGACCACCCAGCTGACGACGGTCGAGAACCGCGCCCAAGCCCACGACAACTATGGCAACGACCTGATCACCAAGGTGGCCGAGCCCGTCAAGATCCTCATGGGCCGCTTCGACGAGCTGCGCAGGCGCCATGTCGAGTACGCCGAGAGGCTAGAGAGGGAGAGAGAGGCGTCGTACGGCGAGCTGCGCAAGACCAAGGCCAAGTACGACGCCGTGTGCCAGGAGGTCGAGAGCAAGCGCAAGAAGTCCGAGTCGTCGTTTGACAAGGCCAAGGCCCAGAGCGCGTACCAGCAGCAGATCATCGAGATGAACAACATCAAGAACTCGTACCTGATCGCCATCAACGTCACCAACAAGCAGAAGGCCATGTACTACCACGAGTACCTCCCCGAGCTCATGAACAGCCTGCAGGACCTCAACGAGTCGCGCGTGCTCAAGCTCAACGGCCTGTGGACGCTGGCCTCCCAGCTCGAGCTGGGCATGCTGCAGTCCAGCTGCTCGCTCGTCGAGGCCCAGACCCACGAGATCGCGAGGAACGAGCCGCACCTCGACTCCATGATGTACATCCGCCACAACATGGGCGCCTTCAGCGAGCCCGCCGACAAGGCCTTCGAGCCGAGCCCCGTCTGGCACGACGAGCCGACCATGGTGGTGGACGATACAGCCAAGATCTACCTGCGCAACGTGCTGAACAAGTCCAAGAGCCAGCTGGGCGAGCTGCGGCGGGAGGCGGACAAGAAGAGGAGGGAGGTCGAGGCGGCGCAGGCGAGAAAGCAAAAGGTGCGGCAGGGCACGGACAGCTCGGACGAGGTGACGCTGGTGGCATCCATCTTCGCCCTGCAGGAGGACCTGCACGCCGTCGACCGCAGGAAGGTCACCGCCGAGGTCGAGACCTCCACCATCACCTCCGTGGTGGGCGACGTGACCCTCGGCGCCAAGAACCACAACTTCAAGTCCCAGACCTTCAAGATCCCGACCAACTGCGACCTCTGCGGCGAGAGGATCTGGGGCCTGTCCGCCAAGGGCTTCGACTGCCGCGACTGCGGCTACACGTGCCATAGCAAGTGCGAGATGAAGGTGCCCGCCGAGTGCCCCGGCGAGTCCTCCAAGGAGGAGCGCAAGAAGCTCAAGCAGCAGCGCCAGGAGGCCGCCAACGCCCTCCTCACCCCCCGTCTCGCCGGCGACCAGGTCGCAGAGCTGCCCACCCTCTCCAGGAGCCCCACCACAAACAGCGTCTCCTCGGGCTACGCCGCCAGCGCCAACCGCTCCGCCGTGAGCGTCATGAGCCCTACCGAGGAGGACCCCCACCACCCGAGGTGCCCACGAGCACGAGGCCGACGAGCACCATCGGCGGAGGCGTCGGCGGCGGCGCAAGAAAGAACCGCATCATAGCACCACCGCCCTCGGCCTATATCAGTGAGCTGCCCGGCAGCTCGCCCAACGGGAATGGACCCGGCGCCGGACCGGCAGCAGAGCACCACCAGCAGAAGGGCAAGATGCTGTATACATTTGAGGCGAATGGGGAGGGGGAGGTCAGTGTGCCCGAGGGGAGGGATGTGGTGATATTGGAGCCAGATTGTGAGTTTTTTAGTTTTTTCTTTTCAAACTTTCCTCCTCTCTTGCCTAGATTTCTTTCCCTCCCCTTATGAGTTTGTCCCTTATGAGTTTGTCCATACGATTGAGGTTTGTCCTCACCATTGAGAGTACTGTAACTAATTTCCGTCTGCTCTGTTCTCCTCTTATGCAGCCGGCTCCGGTTGGGTCAAAGTCCGCGCCGGCTACAAAGAAGGCATCGTCCCAGCAACCTACCTCGAGATCCTCCCCCGTCCGCCATCGCACCCCAGCACACAGGCGGCACCGCAGCCTCTGCCCGCCCGGGCTCCACCTACTCCAACAGCGGCTCGTCCATCGGCGGCGGCGGCGGCGGGCCCAAGAAGAAAGGTCCCGCGGTAGCGCCCAGGCGCGGGGCCAAGAAGCTCAAGTACGTCGAGGCTATGTACGAGTACACGGCACAGAGCGACGCAGAGCACAGCATGGTGGAGGGTGAGCGGTTCGTGCTCGTCAAGGAAGATCCAGGGGACGGCTGGGCCGAGGTCGAGAAGGGCGGGGTTCGTGGCAGTGTGCCTGCCAGCTATGTACAGGCTGTCTGAGGAAGAGGAAGGGATAGATTAGGATGGACGGGACGGACAGTGCATGGCTTTGGTTATTTCTCTCTCGAGGTGAGGTTGTCCTAATGGGGCAGGAGAGCTTTTTTTGGGCGGTACCACTGATGAGCTGATGGGAGGTTTTTATTGTCTTCAGAATATTTTAGGGGGGTGTAGGATAGAGGGCCTGGAGGAGCGCACTGCCGCTCCATCTATTTGTCTTTGCAGCTCTAACGGCGCCTAGGGGAAAAAAAAAAAGAAGAAGGATTGCATATAGCGCGCGAGCAAACATTGTTGGGCTGTCATCCTCATGCAGGACAGTCCCATTGCTGCTATTACTACTTCACCTACTATATATGTATCGCGAAGGTGGCTCTGCCTTGCAGACCATCTGCCTCCATGCCTCACAAGTTACCTACAGCTTGTTGACATTTTTATTTTACTCGTCTAGGTACAGACATGATGAGCCTTTCCCGAAGCCCAGGATCCTGCATGCCATGCTAGCCTGAAGGGTTATTGGGCAGCGGTGACGCTAGATGGTGATCGTTACATAGGATAAATTTTCATAGGCGATGTCGACCCAAGTAGACTTTAAATGGGAAGCTCCTTGCATCCCCTTAGCACCAGCCTGAGGTGGTTTTTTTTGGGGGGTTGGAACACCCACTGCATTTTAGCAGTTGGTTCCCAGTGCAAGGGGGCTAATAGTACCGACACTTCCGATATGGGTGGAGAGCACGCCAAAAGCTTAAATCTCTTAATGGCAATAAGCATATACTATGACAACGACGCCAGCAGTGGATCCTTGAGACGACCTGCGGTGAGGTTGGCATTGACAATAAATCAGGTTGTTGACCAAACGCGCGCGAGGGCCTCTCTGTCTGATCTGCCAATATCTTCATGGACAGTGCTGAAGGGAGATGCGACCATGGATTTTTAGGAGCCCCGATTCCGTAGGGAGGGGAAAAAAAAATGTGCCCCTTGTACGGACTACCACACACACACACACACACTACACACAGACCCAATCAGGCTGAAGGGAGGGTTCGTTGACGGACTTTGAAACTGCCCGTCTCATACTCTCATTTCAACTAGATTGTGGCAGTGCACAATGAACTGGCGGTTGTGGTTGCACACCCTACCACCCAGGTGTGGTGATGTGCTGTTGATCTGCAGAGTGCGGGATTGGATCAATACGAACCGGCTGTTACAGGTTAAGAGGGGGCACACACGGGCTGACTTGGTCGACGTGTTGCACCCATTACGTGCCGTGAAGATAGCAGAGGCAAGATCAGACGAAAGAGACGTCATTTTTGAACTGCCTTTGCCTTGCCTTGGATGAAAACACGTCGGACGACGGATGATGACGATGATGATGATGTTGATGATGAGGTCCAACGGGCGGAACTCGAAACTGTGCAACAATCCCCCAGCCCCAACATCGTATGTATTCTTGGAAACGCGATGGGTCAGAGACAAGAGAATTAAACAAACATTGGGAAATTGGCAACCATCAGAAAGGGTAAGATGAGATGTGTGTGTGATCACGGCGCAGGCTCGATGGCGTCCTCAGCTCTGTAGCTGCCAATCTTATGCGCCCCTTTTCGCAGGTTGGCTGGCGGCTTAGAGGGGAGGGAGGATCGAGAGGGAGGATGGCATTGGATGAGAGTTGTGTGAGGATGGTGAGATGGTTGATGATGGCAGCTGCTTCTGAAAAAGATTGGGGCCCAGCAGGGGTCGGCACTTGTAACTTGTGTTTGCCTCCCGGGAGAGGAACGTGGATACGAGGAAGAGTGACCTGACCTGTCGGCATATTCTCCGTGTCTGGGGAAGTACCCACAAGTTACGAGGACTCGGACTTAAACCCTACTAGGCAAATACTACTTATGGTACGTCCGTAGTACAACCACCACACAGGGAACCCGCCCCTTCTGAGAGCCGCGGGCCCTGTACTTTGGTACATGCTCCGGAGGGTTGGGATTGGCCTCTGGAATTGGAACTGGAATTCTGAGAATGGGCGGTTGCCCTATTAGATACAAAGATACATAGTACATACACAATAGCTCGCCATGGTCCGTGGTACACGTCCAGAAGGTCGCGAAGGCAAACCTTGGCGTGCGTGTATGTGGCTTGCAGCTGCGTTAGTGGAAAGCCTCCCTCCTTCCTCCCCTTTTACTTACAGAACCTCCCTTCCACCTGGAGCCGTCCTCTCCTTCTCTTTTGTCCCCCTTCCCCTTCCCTCTTTCACTACTCGCAACTGCTGTCGACAACTCCCTCGTGGACCTTCAGACTGTTCTCTGGCCTCTTCTCTTCGAGTAGATCTGCCTTCCCGACTCATTCGTTCTGTCGGCTTCACCATTTTCCTTCTTACTTTTTGTAATCCAAACGCATAGCTCAATCTGATACCAGTCTCTCTTCTCTTGCCACCACGCGGACCAGTTCCTTGTCCAGAGTTGACGATCCATTGACCTGAGCCTTTTACTCTTCCTTTGTCTTCATAATCATCATCTTCTTCTTCTTCTTCCATCAACATTTGCTTTCGTAGACAACACAGCCCTCAGCACCATCATGAAAACCTCTGCCCTTGCCCTGGGCCTCTTGGCCGCCGTGGCCCGCGCCGATCCCACTCCCACTGAGGAGCAACCTCCCAGCAAGCGATCTGACGTTTCCTCCGTCACGGCTTCGGGCAATGGTAAGCTCTCCGGTCTCCTTGCTGTAGTTTCCCTCGGCTAACGCTGGTGGCTCTCAACAAGCATTCTGGGTCGGCAGTGACCGGTTCTACATCCGCGGCGTCGACTACCAGCCTGGTGGCTCGTCTGCCATGACGGATCCTCTTGCGGACTCGAGCACTTGCGAGCGTGATATCGCCCAGTTCTCCAAGCTGGGCATCAATACTGTCCGTGTCTACATGGTCGACAACTCTGTCAGCCACGACGACTGCATGAACGCCCTGGCCGATGCCAACATTTACCTGATCCTCGATGTCAACAATCCGCTCTACTCTATCAACCGTGCCTCGCCCGAGGCGTCATACAACGACGTCTACCTGCAGAGCGTCTTTGCCACTATCGACGCCTTTATCAACTACCCCAACACCCTTGCCTTCTTCTCGGGCAATGAGGTTGTCAACGACGAGGCCAACACGACCCTCGCTGCCCCTTATGTCAAGGCCACCACCCGTGACATGCGCCAATACATCAAGGAGCGCGGGTACCGTGCCGTGCCCGTCGGCTACTCTGCGGCCGACGTCTCGCAGAACCGGTACCAGCTTGCCGAGTACTTCAACTGCGGCAGCGACGATGAGCGCAGCGACTTCTTTGCCTTCAACGACTACTCGTGGTGTAACACCGACTTTACCACGTCGGGCTGGGACCAGAAGGTGGAGAACTTCACCGGCTACGGCCTCCCGCTCTTCCTGTCCGAGTACGGCTGCATCACCAACGGCCGCAGCTTCGGTGAGGTCGCCGCCCTCATGAGCACAGACATGACCGGGGTCTACTCTGGAGGCATCGTGTACGAGTACTCGGAGGAGTCAGACAACGCTGGCTACGGTCTGGTCTCCATCTCGGGCTCGTCGGTCTCCCAGATGTCCGACTTCACTGCCTATTCGACCGCCCTGTCCAAGAACCCCGAGCCCACGGGCGACGGCGGCTTCACCTCCACCACCAACACCCAGGCCTGCCCGACTGTCGACAGCAACTGGCTCGTCAGCGACACTCTCCTGCCCGCGATCCCCTCGGGTGCCACCAAGTACATGACAGAGGGTGCCGGATCGGGCCCCGGCCTGACGGGCGATGGGTCCCAGAACGCCGGAGGCACATCTACTGGCGATGCCTCCCCGGTTCCGGGTCAGCCACCACCACCGCGACCGCCAGCTCGACCGGCAAGAAGAGCGTCGGCTCCAGACCTGCCCCGCTGGACAAGTACGGGTTCCTTGTGACAGGGGTGGTCTTCCTTGCCACCCTCGCCGGCACCATGCTGCTGTAAAAAGAAAATGAAGAGGGAAAACTCTGGTTGCGAGGCTGGGGAGTCCAAGAAGATTAGAAAGAAGAGGATGACGGTTTGTCAACTTGATCTTGGGGGGCAGGAGGGGGACGTGATATAATATCTCATAATTGCTCTGGTGGGCGTTCTTTTTTTTTTGCATGAACAGACGGATGGGAAGGATCAGAGGCGACGGATGGACGGACAGACGACATGAAAGAGAGCAGAGCAGAACCCCTCGAAACGGATGAGGTGGTTCATTTGAGGCCCTGTCGAGCCCTCAAGAGGCTGAAGCTAAAAAACAAAAAACAAAGTCGGGGTCTAAATAATTCAGGGACATGCAGTACACGAGAATAATGGAGGGTTGGAGCAGGCATGACTAGGCAATCAGGAAGAATGGAGTACTATTATTCCCAAGTGTTTTGGAAAAAGCGGAGCAATGTGTAGGATGTGAGTATGTCACCTTGGGAGAGACCCAGTGACCCGGCTGCCCGCCTTCCCTCGACGGCCCCCAAGTCTTGCCTGCGTGTCGTGAGAGTAGATACTGTAACAGTGCACAAGTACGGGCTGACATTGGGATGCTAAATCCAGAATTTTGCCTACTGCCCGCCTTTGCTTCTTTTAATAGGAACCCAGTCATCCAGGGCGGCCAGGTACCAGGAACCCCTAAGGAAAATGGTTAGCGCACCCTTCTTGCACTGCATGCAGCGTACTACAGTAGATACAGGGGCCACGCCCTTAATGCTTCTCACTGTAAATAGTACTAATACGCAGTATTCCACACGCTACAGTACAGGTCACCAGCACAGTACAGTACATGACAGCACTACAGCACAGGGGACGATCAACTGCCATTCACAGTCACAGCAGTAGCAGCAACCCCCACTCCAGCCCGGTTTTTAGCTTCCGTGCACTTGCGTGCTTGGCACACTTCTGAGCCCCTGGAAGATCAATCAATCAACCACTCAACCACTGCCGCTTATTACATGTGTCCCTGCTGTACGTCCGTACTTGTGATTAATGACGAACCTGGCCCATCAATCCTCTTCTTCTTTCCATCTTCTCTCGTTCATGTGATTTGATCGCCTACTACTAGGAGGTTTCGACGTTTGCTGAGGAGCCGCGCGACGTCTCATCGACGATATTTCATTCCTTTTTCCTGTTTGCTTCTTGTCTTTTCTGTTTGTTCTCTTTTTATTTTTTGGGGGTTTTTCCTTTTATCATGTCGCACCTGCTTTGGGGCAATGGACACACTGCTGCATTCGGGCGTAAGGAAGATGACGATGGTGATGTGCACGCCCTCGACCTCCTACCACAGTACGAGAACCGCAAGCTAAGAGGAGGAGGAGGAGGAGGAGGTGGTGGTGGTGGTGGAAGAATAGGAGGAGTAGGAGAAACAGGGGATGGGGATGACGTCGGTGCCGCCCTGATGAACGGCCACGCCGGCTCCGCTGCTGCTGCTGCCGCTGCCACTGCCAGTGCGTCGGTTCACCCCGAGGACCAGAAGCCGTCCTCGTCGTCGTCCAAGATAAAATGCCTCGATGGCCTGCGCGGCGTGGCCTGCTTCCTGGTCTTCAACTACCACTTCCTCTGGCCATGGACGCCGCTGATCATGCTCGGCTACGGCGCCCGGCCGCCCAAGAGCCCCGAGCCTCACACCAGCTGGGCCCAGCTGCCCATCATCTGCCTGGTGCACCGCGGGCGGCCCATGGTGGCCATATTCTTTGCCATCTCGGGCTATGTGCTGTGCAGACACATCCAGAGGGCAATCCACCAGCGCCGGCACGAGGAGGTGTACAAGAAGCTCAGCTCCGCCGTGTTCCGCCGCGTGTTCAGGCTGTACCTCCCCTGCGCGGTGAGCATGTTCATTGTGGCCATGCTGGTGCAGGTGGGCGTCTTCAGGCCCGAAAAGGCCATTTACAAGGGGCCCGACTCGGCGTGGATCAACGGCACCGTCACCAAGGGGTACTTCCACCACGGCAAGTGTCCGAACAAGACCATCGCCGCCGAGGGCAAGGAAGGGGTTGCTGCCGCGCTGGGCCTCCAGACGACAGCCTATCTGAACGAAACGATCGGCATCACGGACCAGCTCTGCCTGAACATCACGTCCACGCTGCACGGGCCTGCGGTGCTCTACCACGACATCGACAAGCCCAAGCCCAAGCCCAAGCCGCCGGCGGCAAAGAACGCGACGGCGGCCAACGCTACCTTTACCGACTTTGCAGAGTACCACCGAGATGACCCACACAACCCAGCCTCCCTCCTCGAGCCGGACAAGCTCCCTGGTGGTGACAGCCGCTCTTCCTCCTCCTCTTCGTCCCCGCAGCACAACAACAACAACAACAACAACAACAACAACAACAACAACAACAACAACAACAACAACAACAACAACAACAACAACAACAACAACAACAACAACAACAACAACAACAACAACAACAACAACAACAACAACAACAACAACAACAACAACAACAACAACAACAACAACAACAACAACAACAACAACAACAACAACAACAAGACCGCTCCGCCCAAGCCCTTCACCTGGGTCCAGCTGGGCGGCTCCTGGGAGGAACACCCCGTCATCCACCCGCACCTCCCCAAGGCGCTGGCCAACTTCACCGTCGTGTATGGGGAGTGGGCGAATCCTTTCAACTTTGGACACATGCACCCGCGCCTCGACCCGCACACGTGGACGATCCCCAAGGAGCTGAGGGGCAGCATGGTGCTGTACACGTTCCTGCTGGGGACGGCGGGCATGCAGGCGCGGTGGCGGCTGGGCGCTGCAGCAAGCCTGTGCGCGTACGCCATCTGCCTGGGGTACTGGGATATGGGCGTCTTCGTGGGCGGCATGGTGCTGAGCGAGGTCGATCTCCTGCGCGGGGCGGAGCCCGGCACGCTGTCCAGCAGCGACAGGGCGCTGGCAGCCTCGCTGGCCGGCGGCGGCGGCGGGAGCGGCAGGCGGCCCCTCCTCCTGTCACCACGCAGGGAGCGCGCAGTGCGGTGGGCGGCGACCACGGCGGCGCTCTACCTGCTGTCGTACCCCGACGCGGGCGGCGAATTCACTCCGGGCTTCCGCACGCTCGCCTGGCTGGCCCCGCGGTGGTACCCGCCCGTTAGCAAGTGGATGTTCTACCAGGCCCTCGGCGCGCTCCTCCTCATCCCCTGCGTCCTGCGGTCCCCGACCCTGCGCCGCCTGCTCGAGTCCCGCCCCGCCCAGCACCTCGGCCGCGTCAGCTTCAGCTTCTACCTCGTCCACGGCCCCGTCCTGCACAGCCTCGGCTTCTGGGTCATGCCCCGGCTGTTTGAGCGGCTGGGCAGGCCTGTGGCCTATGTGGTCGGGTGGTTCTGGCTGGCGGGCGTGGCGCTCTACCTGAGCGGCTGGTTCTACCGCAGGGTGGATGTCTGGAGTGTAGGGGTGGGGAGGAGGCTGGAGAGGGTGGTTGTGAACTCGTGAGATGCAAGTTGAGACATGTGCATAGGAGAGAAAACTGTAGAATCTGGCATTGTACTGCACTGATGATTATGTCTCTCTCTCTCTCTCTTCTATGCTTTCTGTAATATTGTGTAAATGGTGTAATAGAGCATGGGATATAGAATTGGCCATGAACATTGTGAAGAGACGGAGAGGAAAAGAGACAGAGAGAGGCTATGGTATACTCCAAGTTCTCTAGGCCAAAAACATATTACAGGAACTAGAACGGTTGCTGGAAGAGCATTCTTTGGAATTTCACTAGAAGCTAGCTCGCTCAAAGTTGTATATTTACTTTCATTATTTAGGATTGCATTCTAGGCAGGTCCCTTGAGAGTAGGAACATCGGAGCCTCAATTTCAGCAGCATACGGAGATAATCTACGAACCAGCAAGCGACGACCAATAATACATCATGAGACATACACAGCACTACTCGGAAGGTTGGGGAACAAATTGTGCAAATCACGCGCATTACTCACTCACTCGCACAACGGACTCTTGTCAACCTGGCACACCTTCCTCGCCGTTGGTGAGAACTGCAGAAGAAAAGAACCCCGCGTAGGGTCACCCAAATGCGACAACGATCTATAGAGAATAAATAATTCGGATATACATGATATGCGTGAGTCACACCGTCAATCATGCACAAGCGTGCTCCAGTCAGCAAGAAGAAAAAGAAAACAATACTGTAATTATTGTTGCCCGAATGAGTAATCCGCTATGGTAGGTCGCAGGATGTGACGACGATCAAGGCTAGCCTTCACTTCTCTCCAGGGCAGACTTGGTCTATAGAATTATAAGAACGGGTTCTTGGCCAACTGCCATAATTTAATAGTCATCCTTTCTACCACCGCCTATCCTTCGTGCCAGTTGTCCATCAATCATCATTCAAAACAAGCACCCAAGATGGCAACCCAGTTCGGTCAAGAAACCCAGGCCGAGTCCGCCCAGCGCATGTACAACGCCCGCGCCCCCAACTACGACGACTCCTGGCACGGCGCCTACTCGCGCCGCTTCATAGCCCACGCCCCGATCTTGCCAGGCGACCGCGTGCTGGACCTCTGCTGCGGCACAGGCGGCGAGGCCTTCCTGGCCGCCGAGCGCGTGGGCGACAAGGGCCACGTCGTGGGCGTCGACATCACCGAGGGCATGCTGGCCCGGCTGCGCGAGAAGCAGGCGCGCGAGCCCGAGCTGGGGCGGCGCATCACGGTGGTGCGGCACGACGTGGCGGACCTGGGCGGGATCGATGGTGCTTTGATCACAGGTGGCAAAGTGTTTGATGTCCTGCTGTGCTCTACCGCGTTTGTGCTGCTGGGCGAGCCGGGCCGCGTGGTTGCGCACTGGAAGGACTTCCTGCGGCCTGGCGGGGCTATGGTGATTGACATCACGCACGAGCGGAACCTGCGGGCGGGGTCGGTCATGGAGGCCGTTGCGCGGGAGATGGGGGTTGAGAGCTTCCCCTCGCACCGGGGCTGGATCAAGTCTGAGGACTCCTTTAGGGAGGTCCTCGAGGCGCAGGGCATGCAGGTCGAGAGCGTGAATCTGGTGGAGAGGCACTCGAGGAGCGGCACGCAGTATTACGGCGTCGAGGAGGCCGACAGGGTCTTTGACCAGACGGCCAACAGCAGTCTTACCGAGAATGTCGTGTCGGACGACTTCAAGGCCAAGGCGAGGCCGCTGTTCAAGAGGGAGTGGGAGAGGATCGCTGTAGATGGCAAAGTCGAGGATGTGGACGCGTTGTATGTCTATGTTGCGAGGAAGCCCGAGTAGTAGCAGTAGTAGCAGTAGGTTTACATATACAGTATATATAAAGTCAAGCTGTTCACTTCATGGCTGCTATATCCGCGGCTTTCCTGAGCTCTTCAGCTTTGGTCTTATTGCCACCTTGGGGTGGCTCCCAGCTAGCCTGAGGCCCGTGATCCTCTCTAGCTCATCGACTGCCTCGTAGGCCCTGCCCAGGTCCACCTTGATCGTGCGGAAGCCAGCCTTCTTGCCCCCTTCAGGTTCGCCCCGATGTCATCCAGAAAGACAACATCGCCGGCCTTGATGCTGCCCTCTCCCCAGCCCAGGCTCCTGCCCCTGGCCGAGTTGGCTTCCTGCTCAGCAAACTTGTTGACCTCCTGTAGGGTGTACTGATAGACGCGGGGGTCTGGCTTCCGTATGCCCACGTGGGCAGAAGAGATAAAGACGTCAAAGAGACCACGGACGGGGTCGTCGGCACGGTCGGGCTGGTGCAGCTCGTGGCCGGGAGGGAAGATGACGGTGTTGCTTAGGGCCGCGAGGATGTACCTGCCGCTCGCCTTGAGGTTCCTCAGCGCCGGGTACATCCAGGGGTCCGGGTGCCGGGCCGCCGCCATCATGTCGCTGAAGAGCCACTCGGCGTCGAGCCTGGGCACGGGCGGTGTCTCCCTGGGCAGGGTCGGGTTCTTGGCCCGTTGTACCTCGTAGAAGGCCTGCCACAGCGCCGGGTTGTGCAGGTCCTCGGAGAAGCCGCTGTAGAAGGCGTCGTCCAGCGGGATCCGCCCTGTCTCCAGGCGGTGCCAGTAGCCATCTGGTGATGTCTTGGAGATGGAGTAGTTGACCCACCCCGGCGGGATCCCGAGGCTCAGCTCGTAGTCCAGGATGGACTGGAAGGGCGACCCGACCTTGAGACCGTGGTATGTTAGAAGGGAAATTCGGCCAGCCAGTAACTGGGAAAGGTAGAGGAGGAGCAGCGGCCAGAGGAGCAGTCACTTACAACGACGCCACCAATGTCAAAGAGGATGACTGTGGGTTGTGCTGAGGAGGCCGCCATGACTGCGTCTATGCCGTCAAGTATGTACTCCACTGGCTGCTCATATGCTTCAACAGCGTTCCATATATTAGCATTACAAAAGAAGAAGAAAGAGAAAAAGAAGAGAAGCAGGTTTAAACTCTCAGACCCCGCCTCTCCCTCTTCTTCTTCGTCTCCTTCTCCTACAACGTTGGGAAGGTGGAATCCGGGGTAGAACCTGGAGAAGGAGGCAGAATACCTCGGTACTTGGTCCGATAAGGGCGCGCCAGGCCAGGCGATAAGATCTGTGGTGGGTCATACCTGCCTTCACTCGTCCCCTACGCAGCTCTGCCTCTGCCGCTCGCCTGCTGATGCGCTAGTGCTTCTTTAGCCAATGAGATATCTTAGGGCTACAAAAGTGGACCCCCTGCAACAAATGCCCACGCTTTTTTCAAACTCTGATCGCCCGCCCTCTCTCACAACTTGACCTTTCTCCATCCTCGACAACCAAACCTGTGGCAGCAAACAGCACCCAGCAAATCCGTCAAGATGGTGAGTCGACCATGATGCTGTCCCATTGTGGTGCCGTGCTCGCGATGCATTGGCAACCACCGCTCTCCAGAGGTTGAGACAGAAAGAAAAAAAAAGAGTCAATGCAAGATGCTTCGGAAGGAGGAAAGAAAAAGAAATCTGAAGCGCAAATTGCTGACTCGATGGGGTCAAATCGCAGGTGTTCCACAAGCTTGTGAAGAACAGCGCGTACTACAGGTGAGTTATTCAACTATTTGTTGCAACCCTCTTGGACATAAGATGTCTGCATCTGTGAAGGGGATGAGGAGCCAGAGGGGAAGAAGGGAAGGGGGGAGAGCAGAGAGCAGACCGTTCATCCTCGACAATCGTGAACAAAACAACACTGATACTAATGACAACAACCTCACAGTCGCTTCCAGACTAAGTACAAGCGCAGACGCGCGGGCAAGACCGACTACTACGCCCGCAAGCGCCTCATCACCCAGGCCAAGAACAAGTACAATGCGCCCAAGTACCGCCTGGTCGTCCGCTTCACCAACCGGGACATCATCATGTGCGTATATATATCCATTGTGGTGAGGTGACAGGTGTTTGTGGCGGAAAAACAATACGGGCTACGAAGGACGAGTTTTGCTGACCAGCGATTTCTTCCACACTACAGGCAGATCGTGACCTCCGAGATCAGCGGTGACAAGGTCTTCGTCTCTGCCTACTCCCACGAGCTGCGCGCCTACGGCATCGAGCACGGCCTGACCAACTGGGCTGCCGCCTACGCCACTGGTCTCCTGATCGCCCGCCGCGCCCTCAAGAAGCTCGGCATCGACGAGCACTTCCAGGGTGTCGAGGAGGCCGACGGCGAGTACACCCTGACCGAGGCTGCCGAGACCGACGATGGTGAGCGCCGCCCCTTCAAGGCCTTCCTTGATGTCGGTCTGGCCCGCACCTCCACCGGTGCCCGTGTCTTTGGCGCCATGAAGGGTGCCTCCGACGGCGGCATCTTTGTCCCCCACTCCGAGAACCGCTTCCCCGGTTACGACATGGAGTCCGAGGAGCTCGACGCCGAGACCCTCCGCAAGTACATCTACGGCGGCCACGTCGCCGAGTACATGGAGACTCTGGCCGACGACGATGAGGAGCGCTACAAGAGCCAGTTCCAGAAGTACATCGACGACGACGTCGAGGCTGACGGCCTCGAGGACCTCTACACCGAGGCCCACGCCGCCATCCGCGAGGATCCCTTCAAGAAGTACGAGTCCGACGCCCCCAAGAAGTCCAAGGACGAGTGGAAGGCCGAGTCCAAGAAGTACCGCTCCAAGAAGCTCAGCTACGATGAGAAGAAGGAGCGCGTCCAGGCCCGCATTGCCGAGCTCCGCGAGTAAAACCTCCTCCTCTTCTCTTCTCTTCTTGAACGTTGACGACAAACTCGGAACAAGAAGAAAAACACAAAAGTTCTTCTTATGGTCAGAAATGGGATTCATGGCGTGCATCAGGAGTTCTCAAAACGGAAAAGGGATTGCTTAGGGTCTAGTGAAAATCAATGAATTTCAAACCACCCTTGGGGCTCTTTTCATACACAAACATTCCGAAATGATCATCTTGTCTGTCTGTAACCGTGACATGGTTTCTACTTCTGGACTCTCTCCTCTTTAGCCCTCCTTCTCTGTCTTACTTCCTGGCTGACCCTCAGAGCCTTTCGTGCGTCTCCAGAGTATCAAGTGGCAGACATAATCATCTTGGTCTCGGACCTTACATGGGTCTTTTCACTGGAATTTAGGGAAGCATGGCTGATAGCACAGTCCCACGGCCGATCACCTCGGCCACAAAAACCCCGACCGGCCGCAGAACAGATCTGTCTGACCCTTCCTCCCCATATTGGGGTGTGTGTCTCATCAGAGGCCAGCCATCCATCCATTAATTCTCTTTCTCCCATTCAATCGGCGCTCCGATGCTGGATGTTGAAACCAACTTAGGTGCGCCGTGCGCCAGCAGTAAGCTCTTGTGTTTTCGAGTGCGACACCTGTGCTCCGTCCAAAAAACCCTTCCGGCCGATCGAGATGGAGGTCTGGACTTTTACCTGTCTCGGGATAAGGCGTTCGAAAGAGCAATTTCGTGAAGGAGCCCCCAGAGGAGAACGAGAGAGAAAGAGGCGCCGTATGCGACCAGCTGTGCACTGTGGCCCTGTCTCCTCTCTTCAGCTGAACTCTAAAGAAGAGTCTTTTGGGCTAGATGGCTTGGGGCGTGAGCGACGTGCAGTAGCGGGCCACCTATCTTGGTCCCTCACTCTTGGTCCCTCACAGAATAGGGAGGATCGAACTAAGTAATCAACTGACAGACAAGGAAGACAGAGAGGCAGGTGAAGATAAAAAGATACACAGACACTGCTGACCAATTCTGATCTTACGTTGTTCCTATTCGCCATCACAGCTTCCAGCCAGTTGCGAGCGCACTGACTAGCCTGCCGCTGCCTGCTTCTTTAGCGAGAAATCTAGCTGCGGAGTCCCCCAGCGTGCCAGGCTACTTGCACTCAGCTAGCGATTGTCGGGAGGTTTTTGGTGGCTAGTCTGTACATACGTGGTCAAGCCCTGGGGGCTGTGTTCTCTGGTCCTCTCCATGGGTTTTCTGCTTTGGGTGGACCTAGTACTATGTATATGCTGGGTCAACGAAAGCCTCAAAACGGCTTCTTGGCCCCTCGTCCTAGGTAAATGCTCCGTGGTGCCACTGCCGGCGAAGAAGGGAGGGGGAGACAAGAGCAGCGCCACAGCCACCTGGGGTATAGGGGTCTAGGCCTTGTCTCTAGGAAATACAGGATGAATCCTGGGGCGGTGAGATAGGACGAAGGTGGGTCATTCCGTCAACGTGGTTCTGTAAGCACAACAATTCTGTTGACCTCTGAGCATGAAGTCTTGACTGGAGAAAAGAAAAATAGACATTCTGATTGTATGCACGTAGTGTATGTATGTAATAGTACACAGTGTCACAAGCATCGCTATAGTATGTACGTCCGTACTGTATCATCTTGTGAAATTCTTCACCGGTAGAACTGCCGTGTCTCCTTGTCAGAACGTATGTAGTGGTACCCCCTAAGACATGTGGTGATGGGTGATAGGAGGAAGAGGCGGATGGATGAATTTCGACAAAAAAAAAAGGCGAAGTTAGACTCGAACCTTACCTCTTCTTGTGTGTGTGAATCGCGGCTAGGGCGCTAGGTGTGACGCGGCGGGTTGAAACAAATCATGCTGGGGTTAGATCTAGATCTCTCATCCTCTCCTTGTGGCTATTGTGCTGTTTCCATGCTGGGAGCTTGGAAGGATTTCTAAGCCAGCCACAGGCCTCAGTAATCTGCTTCTTACGGTGTGTGTGTGTGTGTGTGTGTGTGTGTGTGTGTGTATGGGTCGATTGGATTGTTAGTCCACAAGTAAACGAACCCCGGCAGTGGGCTGACCCTCGTGGCTAGTGACCACCTTTCTGCTGGCCCTGGTTGATTGATACAACCTCGGAGGTCGGCGGTATTTACTGTACAGAACCAAGCAGGGCACATAGGAGGGTAGGATGTGAGTGAAATATCAAACAGGACCTGGCTTCATTTTCCCTCGTCTGATGGACTAAAATCGTACGAGAGGACCTGCAGGACGGAATGAATGAATGAGCTCAGTGCACCTCAAGACAGGGGCCGAAATAGGAGACAAGGAAATAAGAAGAAAAAAATTTTGTTACATCCACTGTTGTAAATCTTGATTACGTCGTCCTCTCTGGAACCCTCCTCGAAAATTTGACGGGGAAAGACGGTTGGTTGCCGAGCGGTAATTTCGCGACGCGCCACTGCAGCCGAGTGCGCGAGCCAATGTGGGCCGAGGGACCAAGGAACTAAGAACGGAAAGGAAAAAGAGTGTCTGCCGTGATGGTCGCCTGTATTTCTCCATTGGCATGCCATGCTACATGATACGTGGTACTGCATTCTATGGTAGGAACTGCATAAGGCACTGCATACATAGTATGGACGTACATACTATGGTAGTAGAGGGTCAATGACGAGACGCTAATGTACAAGACGTAAGTACTTACTTAGGGGTACTAGGTGGTGGGGAAGAGGCGATGGGGAGGGCCCTAGGGACCTAACTGTCGCTACTGCAAGCACTCGAGTCTAGAGAAAGAGACCCTGTCCTGCCCTGTCTGGTAGTCCCTAGACCTGTCCGGACCCCTCTGACGTCGGCGGGTGACCAACTATGTGGAGGCGGGAAGAGGAGGAGGAGCCTTGGAGCCCAGACGAAAGACAGGCTTGCTCTACTTGGCACTACAGCAATTATTCATGCCCTGCTACTTAGCACCGGTTCAGCTAGTGCAGGTTACCGCTATGCAGTAAGCCACGGTCGTAGTCCAAAGTAAAGAGGCAACATACTCACCGTCCTGCAGGGTCATTCCCAAGCCGTCCCTGCTCAGCCCAGACTTGTTCTGGTTCAAAAGAAGTTTAAACAGAAATCATACTTATCACACTTCACTTCACCTCACTTTAGGTGCCGCCTCGGCTTGAAAACGATTCGGACTCAGGCGGGTGGGCAAGGTTTGAACAAAATGTATCAGTAGAGTAGAGAATCTCTTCTCCTCTTTTCCTCTTCCTGCTTCGTCCAGCCTCCTCCCTTGGCCCACCGCAAAAGGAACCCACCGAGACACCACCCTGAAGCCGTCTTCCTTTTTTTTTTTTTTTTTTTTCCCTCTCGTCCTGCCCACCACCTCCCCCCCGGACCCGCCCCTTTCACACGCACACACACACACACCACCACCACCGAGCAGGCCAATTACCCTTCCCTGTTACGCTCCACCTGGGCCAGCACCAGGTAATTCGACCGTCGAGGGGGCTGCTCGTCGTCATTCAGACTACCAGGGCAACAGGTGTGTTGTGTGTCGGCACCTGTGCTCCTCCTCTCCTTGTTGCGCTGTGCATCTCATTGTGGGCCGCAATCGGTACTTCGCCAACGGACATCCTCTGCTCTCTTTCTCTCACCTCATCCAACATCACTGTCGCGGAGAGAAAATTTGAAAAAAGATACACCATACAAGTCCTTTCCTCCCGATTCTTTTTCTCCTTCGGAACCTATCAGGGCAACTCCACACTGCATACAATTCGGCCTCAGGACCATGGCTTCCAGACCACGCCTGTGACCTGTGTCGTCCCCTCTCTCTTCTTGCTGTGGTCTGGGCTATCGACTTGAACCCACTTGATCTGGATTATCATACACACACACACATACACACACACACTTGGAAGCTGTCACTGGGTACGAAGACGCTCCTCTCGGGATACGCCACCTCCATCTCTTGATTAGTATTCTGCGCCGCCACTCTGCGAATCCCTAGGCAGCACACTCTCCTCGTCCTCTTCCTCTTCCTCTTCACTGCGAATCTGTGGGATCATCTTCAGCTGCAAAGAAGCCGACTCGACACGGTGTACTGGGGATCCTCTTGCCCACGCCGCCCAACATGGAGCAGATACATGGAATTGACGTCAGTTGGATGACCCACCATGGGGGTCCAAAAGGTTGGAATCACCACTCTGCTTGCTACTACGTCTCTTGTCAGTTGCTGGGAGGGGCTGTGCTGATTGATAGGATCCCTCACCATGAGCAGACCGATCACCTCACCTCCGCCGCTCGACCTTCTCCGCCTCCCCCACCGCCGCTGCCTCCCCAGACCACTCCTCTCCTCGGGGCTCGCCCGCGCCCGGCAGCCCAGCACCAACTTCTTTTGAGAACGGCGCCGCCGGCGGCAACACACCCAAGCCGAGCGGCACGGCGACACAGCCTCCCAAGCCAATCCCCATACCCCCAAAACCAGGCTTCACCCGCGGTGGTTCCGAGCGCATAGACAAGAATGGCACCTCCGTCTCGCCGGGCAGCAGCCCCTCGCTCTCGCGCAAGTCCTCATGGTTCACGAGCCTGTCCTCCAAGTTCTCCGGATCCGCTGGCGGCGGCGGCGCCGCCGCCGCCGCCGCAACAGCAGCAGTACCCCAGAGCCCACCACCCGCGACGACCACCAACCTGCCCACCAAGGACGCCGAGCTGTCCGTGCCCAAGATCACGCCCGCCAAGAACGCCGTGCTCCAGCACGCCGCGAAACACCAGGGCGAGGGCCCCTACACGCCTGCGCCGCCGCGGAGCGGCCAGTCTGGCGGCGGCATACTGCACGTGTTCCGGCGGCTGTCCTCGAGCAGCTCAGGGCAGCTGGGGCCGGCCATCAGGGGCGCCAACAACCATGGCCTGGTCGAGCGCAAGATCCTGAACGTGGACCACCACCGGGAGCGGTGTCCCCTGGAGGACCTCCACCAGGCCAAGCTGCGCCGCGTTGCCTTCTGCGTCGACGTCGAGATCGCGCCGATGCCCAGGTACGCAGACGGGAAGGGCCTGTCGCCCAAGACCTGCTGCGGCAGCGACAAGACCGAGAAGCGCAAGCTTGTGGAGAAGGGCGAGGGCGAGGCCCTGAAGCACCCCAAGGCCGTGGAGGAGCAGAAAGAGCAGGACGGCACCGTCAAGGCGTCAGGCGAGGAGGTGCCCAAGGAGCCAGAGAAGGAGGGCGGCGGCGGGGCGCCCAAGGATGCCTCCTCCTCGTCGTCGTCGCCGCCGCCGCCGCCGCCGCCCACCGATGCGGATGCCTCGGCAGAGAACGGCTGCAACAGCACAAAGAAGAAGGAGAAGAAGAAGAGAAGCGAGGAGGAGAGAAAGGCGAGGAAGGAGAAGAAGCGCAAGTTGGCAGAGGCCAACGGCCAGGTGCCCCTCGAGCTCTACCTCGATACCGACACGTCGGACCTATCAGCTCCCGTAACCCCGAGGCCGCAGGCCACACCGACCACAAACCCTGTCCGTATCTACAGGAGGTGCTGCCAGCTCCGCGAGACACCCATATTAAAGAAGATCACCGAGCAGCTCATGAGCCCTGCCAACACGACCCCTGCTGGTGTTGTGGAGAAGCTGGACCTCACGGGCTACTGGATGCAGCTGGCAGACCTCATCACCCTCGGCGACTTCCTGGCCGTCGTGCCTGTCAAGGAGGTGGTCCTGGAGAACTGCGGCCTCACAGACGAAGGGCTGCGGGTTGTGCTCGGCGGCCTGCTCGCCGCCAAGAAGACCAGCCCCCCAGGAAAAGGCCGCAGCACGTACCCGACGGGCTGGTCGTGCAGGGCGGCGCCGTCGAGCGGCTCGTGCTCAAGAACAACAAGATCGGACCTGAGGGCTGGAAGCACCTGTGCCTGTTCGTCTGCATGTGCAGGTCGCTCGTGAGCCTCGACCTGGCCGAGGTGCCCTTCCCGAGGGCCGCCGCCGCAGCCGTCGTCGCTGCACGGGCACAGCCCGCACTTTCCCCTCCACCACGACGGCGACAAGAAGGGGCCGTCCGACATGTGTGCGCTCCTGGCGAGGTCGATCGGCGAGCGGCTGGGGAGGAAACACGCTGGAGCTGCTGAACCTGAGCAACACGGGCCTGTCTCACGGCCAGCTCGGGCGCATCATGGACGGCATCCTGCAGTGCGGCGTGCGCAGGGTCGGCCTCGCACACCTCAACCTCAGCCCCGACGGCCTGGAGCATGTCAAGCGCTACGTCGCGAGCGGCAAGTGCGAGGGCCTCGACCTGGGCGGGAACGACCTGCGCGACTACTGCGACAATCTCGGCAGCGTGCTCGAGGACAACAACACGCTGTGGGCCCTGAGCCTGGCCGAGTGCAACCTCAAGCCGGCCTCCCTGTGCAAACTGCTGCCCCACCTGTGCAGGCTGTCCAACTTCCGCTTCCTCGACCTGTCGCACAACCAGGAGCTGTTCAGCTCGGAGCCGACCGCGGTCGGCGTGCTGAGGAGATACCTGCCCAAGATGACGACGCTCAAGAGGTTGCACCTCGGCGACTGCGCCCTCAGGGCGGAGCAGGTCATAGCGCTCGCAGAGGTCATCCCCGAGATGCAGAGCATGGCCCACCTGAGCTTTATGCAGAACCCGGAGCTCACCAGGCTGGCGGAGGCGAGCACCGAGGAGACCCAGGAGGAGGCGTCTGCGCTCTACGCCTCGCTGCTGGCCGCCGCCAGGCTGTCCCCCAGCCTCGTCTGCGTCGACATCGACGTGCCGACCGATGCCTCGGGCGAGATCGTCAAGGCCCTGGCCAAGCAGATCGTCGCCTACTGCCTGCGCAACATGGAGCTCCTGCCCCTCGCCAACGGCGGGCCGCCGATAGGCGAGGGCCTGGTGGTGCCGGCAGCCGGCAGGGAGCCCGAGTACCCCGACGTGCTCCAGCACCTGGTCGGACACGACGTCATGGAGCCGGACGGGCCCGAGGACGAGGACGTGGCACCTGATGACGACTACATCGTCGGCGGCACGGGCGTCGCCAAGGCGCTGGCGTGCTGCCTGAACAACCGCGGCGACGAGTCCCGGAGGCAGTCTGGAGAGTTTATCCGCGACGTGGAGGAGGAGGGCGGCGCCGCCGCCGTCTCCAGGTCTGACCTGCCGGCGGGCAAGGCCAGGACGTCTCCAAGCACCTGCTCCTCAGCGCCCGCAAGATCCGCCACCGGCTCGACCCCGCGCTCGTGCGGGCCAAGGCGCTGTCGGACAAGAGCGCCGAGGAGCGCAACACGTACTACCGGCTCATGTTCCTCCAGCGGACCCTGGACGGCATCATCCAGCGCTTCGAGGACGAGTTCCCCGAGACCAAGGAGACCGCCGACAGCGCCATCTCCGTGTCGCTCCCCGAGGTGCACCAGCTCGAGAAGACGCCCACGCGCACGTCCATCTCCTCAGCCGAGGCCGAGGTCGAGGCCGAGCGCGAGCCCTCCGCGGGCGCGTCCGACGGCGAGGAGGAGCTCGAGATGGTGCAGGCCGGCCCGGGCTCGTCCCTCTCGCGGCAGTCGTCCAACCTGTCGCTGTCGAGCCTGGCGCTGAACCGCGAGGAGGGCCACGCGCTCCGGGCGGGCCACAAGTTCCGGTCCGGCTGGATGCTCACCTCGGAGCAGTACCACCTGCTCGCATCGGCGGGGCTGCAGGAGGTGGAGCAGTCGTCGACGCTGTTCCGCATGCTCAACGAGATGCTGGACGAGCTCGGCGACGAGGAGCTGCTGAGGCTGCGGGACGAGAAGGGCGCGGTCAGGGTGTTCAAGGAACACCGGCAGAGCATCATCAACGGCTTCAGGGAGGCGGACCCGGACTACTGGGCGCGCTTTGTCGAGAGCCAGGAGAAGGCGAGGGCCAACGTGCAGGTCTCGCAGCCGGCCAAAGAGAATACACAACAGCAGCAGCAGCAGCCTTGTGGCGAGAGCGCGGTGATAGAGGATGATGAGGTGGTGGTGCCGGAGATGGCGGCGGCGGGGGACGACTCTGCCCTTACGAGCTAGGGGCGAAGAGCATGGCAGTGTGTGCTCCCCTCGAGGTTGGATTGTCGATATACGTACAGCAGAAGCAGGCAAGAAGAAGGGCGAAGGGTGAGAAGAGTGAGAAGAAGACCAAGAAGAGGAAGACGGGGGAAAAGTAGAGGGAAGAAGAAGACAGAAGATGAGTGTGGTGTGTCTGTTGTGTTGCTGAGCATTTCTCTCTCTCTCTCTCTCTTTTTCTTTTCGAGTCCTATCATTTGTGTTTCTGTCTCTTCCATCTTTGCGAGCGGGGTGTTTGCATTGAGGACACAAAAGCCCTGTGTGTGTGTGTGTGTGGTGGGAGAACTCTTGTGTTCTTTGATACACCACTGCTACCACTGTTGGTCCCGGCTACTACTATACTGCGCATTCTCTGTCTCTCGCATGGCATCATGGAGCCACAGGGCGTTCATTTTTATTTTTATTTTTATTTTTTTGGACTGAGAAGGCGATGGACGGATAGCTGGATTGGGTTGGAAACTGGACAGGATCGTACTCTGATCATTTGATTCTATCTTATTTTTCTTTTCTCTTGTTTACAGGAGGCTTGCTTAGACCCCGAGGCACAGCTTTATACTTAAGTATATATTCGCATATATATACTTAGTATACGTGAACACGAGATATTCCTATATAAATATAATATGTATATCTATATATGATTTGTATATATTCAACAGTCCCTTTAGGGTGAGAACCTCAGAGGAATAGTACATCTTGTATACTACTCAAACCATTGCAGGAATACAGGAAATACGTAGTAATAGAACCCCCAAACAGTGTGTCTTGCACCAGAGGAGAGAGACCCACACAAGCTCACACAGGGCTACAGCTCTGAGCTCCAAGAGCTGCCACTGTGGCAGGGCACTAGCTGGGCAACCCACCCACTAACACCAGAGGCCCCCTCCCCCAGAGGCCCCCTAACCCACCCCTGCCTACTGACCTCGAGCCTAGACCTGCCCACAGCCCAGCAGCCCACCCCCAGCAGAGAGAGTACATAAGTAGTGAGTGACAACGGCGTCATAGGCCAACAACCCGCATGCAGGGCTCTCGAAGCTGCAACAACATTTGAAGCAAGCTCTAGCCAGAACCTTGTTTGAAAGCATCTGCTTTTCTTGTGTTCACCTTCAACAATCTTCACAGCAGACTGCTTTCGGCTCTTTTCAATTGGGTACCCTCAATATTTTGATTACCGCTGCCTGCCACAGCTGTGCGATTGACCCTCGAACCGAAGAATTGACGGCGACGGCTTTGGCGTGGTAGTAATCCCCAAGGACTCGCGAAACCCTCACGCCATCGCCCACCGCCGCCCTCGTTGACAACCGCGTCGTGTCACCCCACCCCTCGCGATCACACCCACTCTCACACGAAGGAAGAAACAAATACCACGGGGGGAAAAAATAGAGAGACAAGCACCAGAACATCAACCTCTCAACACACGGCACAACACAACGCCCAGGATGGCCGACGACGCCCCTCCCAACACGCTCCAGCCCATCACCGATGTCTCCGTCACGGCAGAGGCCCCCGACCTCGACACCCTCCCCAACGACATCCTGCAGCAGGTCGTCCAAGATGCCCCCACGACGGCGACGACGACAGGCACGCTGACGCCGACCCTCGCACCCGGCACGGGCACCGCCACGCCCAGGTCCTTTGTCAGCGACATCCCTCTGAGCGACGAGCAGCGGTCGCTGTCGCTCAAGGTGTCGCTCGCGGACCTGGCGGCGCGCGCCTCGGGCCACTACGCGCAGAAGCGCTACGAGGAGGCCGCCGAGGTGTACGCGCAGGCGGCCGAGATGCAGGCCGAGATGAACGGGGAGATGGCGGTCGAGAACGCCGAGATCCTGTTCCTCTACGGCAGGAGCCTGTTCAAGGTGGGACAGGAGAAGAGCGACGTGCTGGGCGGCAAGGCCCCTGCAGAGGGGGCCAAGGTGCAGAAGGCGGCCAAGAAGGCGGCGCCCAGAAAGGCAAAGGGCAAGAAGAGCAGCGGTGGCAGCAGCGCCGCGGTCGCCGTCACGGCCGAGGTGGAGGCGAGCGAGGTGCCTGTTGCCGGCGCAGGCGCAGACGCGGGCAAGGACGGCGAGGACAAGACAGAGACCCCTGATGCCGATAGAGTCGCGCAGGAGGCGATCAAGATCATTGCCGACGAGACGAGCGGCGCCAAGACGGAGAGCAAGGAGCTCGAGGGGAAGAAGCCGCTGTTCCAGTTCACGGGCGACGAGAACTGGGACGACTCGGACGACGAAGACGGTGCCGACGGCGAGGATGGAGAGGGAGGAGGAGGTGAAGACGAGGATGACGGCGAGGAGGAGGACGACGACCTTGCCAGCGCCTTTGAGATCCTGGACCTGGCCCGTGTCTTGTTCAAGAAGCAGCTGGACGCGAAGCTGGCTGCGGCAGAGGCGGGCGAGGGCAAGGGCAAGGGCAAGGAGCTGGCAGCAGATGGTCTGGGTGGCGACAAGGGTGACAACAGTGATGCGGGCATCAGGCACATCAAGGAGAGGCTGGCGGATACATATGACCGTCTAGCAGAGATCTCTCTCGAGAACGAGCGGTACGTTTTGCGAACATACGATCAGGAACAAGGGCGAGAGACGCGCGATTGCTAATCGAGACCATAACAACATCATCACCAACAACAACAACAGATATCCTAATGCGATCGCCGACATGCGCGAGGCTCTCAGGTACAATCAGGAGCTGCTCCCAGAGGACTCGGAGCTCATCGCCGAGGCCCACTTCAAGCTGTCGCTCGCCCTCGAGTTCGCCTCCATCACCTCGCAGCAGAACGACGACGGCTCCGAGGGCCCCAAGGAGATCAACCAGGAGATGCGGGACGAGGCCGCCAGGGAGCTCGAGGCCGCCATCGCGAGCACCAAGCTCAAACTGCAGAACAAGGAGGTCGAGCTCGCCACGCTGCACTCGCCCGAGGACAACGAGATCACGCGCAGCCAGATCGCCGACGTCAAGGACATGATTGCCGACCTGGAGCAGAGGGTAGGTGTCTTTTTACTTTTTCTCCCTCCCTTCTCTGTCCATCGCGCCTTTCCTCTCCTCTCGTGTACACCGGAGAGATGCTGACTCCTGTCGTTGAAAATGAACAGCTCGTCGACCTCCGCGGGCCACCGATAGATATGCAGTCCGCCCTCGGCCTGGGTCCCGTAGGGGGCATCTTGGGTGCCGCCATTGGCGAGTCCGCCGTTGAGACCGAGGCCCGTATCGAGGAGGCTAAGAAGACTGCTACGGACCTCACCGGCCTGGTGCGCAAGAAGGGCAAGCCTGCTCCAGCGCCGGCGGCGGCAGAGGACTCTTCTGCCACCGCCGCCTCCACTGCCGATGGCAACAACAAGCGCAAGGCTGAGGAAGACCTGCCCATGGAGGACGAGGCGAGCAAGAAGCCCAAGACAAAAGAGGATCAGGCCACGTCCTGAGATGAAGCGCTTCTACGAGGAGAGGGGGGAGGGGACCCGTCATCCCATTCACCTAGCAAGAGAGAGTACTGATTTTCCCATATGAGTGATCTGTTTTGGTGGGGGATGGGGGTTCCTGAGGGGCCCTAAGGTCATCGTTTTATACTTTTTCTACTTCTCTCCTCGAAGAAAAAAAAAAAAAAGGGGGGTTCTGAGACATCTAAGGAGGCATTGGCGCATTGCCTGAGAGAAAGCTCGAGTTTCTACCTTCTTTGCCTCTTCTCCCTGTGTATCAAGTCTGTACCGTTGTAATATACGAGAGAAGGTGGTCGGTCCTATTGGGGAGTTAGATACTTCGGGCCGGGCAATAGCAAAAACAGCTAGCTGGCGGCGGCGGCATCACGAACTCATGAACAATGGTTTTCTCACCAGAAAACGAGATCAAGGCTCAATGGAAAGTTGGCATCGTCGAGTAACATTATTTCTGATTTTTATATGGCGGTGGCAGTCTGAATTAAAGTAGCAGACTACAGGTGATCCCCCTCCCTCCAACCCCCTAAAAACCACGATAGCCCCCAGACGCCCCCACTATGACAGACAAATACGTCTCATCTGGCTTTCCTCTCCTCTCTCTCTGTTTTCTCTCTTTCGCTTCACTCAAAGCTGCAAACCCTGCGACAGACTCCTGTTGGATGAAGGGCCGCCTCTCAGGTGGGCCGCAGAGCCCTTGAACAGGCTCTGCCAGATGTACGCCTCGCTCAGCAGCAGCTCAATGTCCTTCTCTGTCCACTCGCGCGTCGGCAGCGACTGCAGGAACATCATGATCTCCTGAAAGTCCATCTTGATGAGCTTGTCGGACCACTTGACTAGGAATGCGGCACACACGTAGAGGTGGAACTCGGAGAAGCCGTTCTCCTCGGCCTGGGAATGTTGGATCAGTCAGTCAGCATCGGGTAGTAAAGTAGTAAGTAGTCAGTGTTGTCAAGTCAGAACAGACACAAGCACCACCGGCAGGCACAGCAGCACTCACCATGTACGTGTCCCACATCCTGATGGTGTTCTTGACGCTGATCTCCCTCATCAGCAGGCAGTTCATCCACCTGAAGCTGAACTGTATAAACTCCACGTGCTCCTTCTCTAGATGCCTGGCCAGCCCTGCATCGATCCTGGCCGTGAGGTCCTGCAGGGCCCCGACCTGTCGCTGTATCCCAGGCTGCGCCACGATGTAGTGATCCTGGATCCCGTCCAGCAGCTTCGTCAGGCACCAGAACGAGTCGGCCTCCACGGCGTCCAGCACCGCCCTTGGCAGCTGACCCGGGTCCATGCCTGACTCGATGTCTGGATCCGTAATGTACACGCCGAGGAATGTCTGCCAGAATGGTGTCACCAGGTCGTTGATGCCCTGGACGTATCCGCTTGCAGGATGGCGCACTGCCCAGACGTAGAGGATGCGCTCGAGCGAGCGCTGTGTCGCCTCGTAGCCGTATAGTTCGATGTGTGGGTTGGTCCGCGGCACGTCGATGCTGATCTGGTGCCAGACGGCCTCGTCCAGCCCTCGGTTGCCGCCGCCTTTAGCCGCTATTGGCGCACTGCTTCCTGTGCTGCCCGTGCCCTTGTCAAAGGCCTGTTTCACGCCGTCCAGGTACTCCTTGCGCTTGCGCTCCAGGGTCGCGACCCTCCTCTCGCTGCTGGTCGGCAGGTAGGAGAGCAGCAGCTGCCAGGTCATCGCCCTCACCTCCTCGGGGACGCCAGACCACGCGGCCGACCTCAGATCCGGCAGGGGAGACGGTAGAGGCTTGGAGGATCTTCTTGAACTTGTTGATTCTCGTTATCCTGGAGTTGATCGCGTCGACCTCCTTGGACGAGGCGTTCGCAGGCGCCGAGGGGTGGCTGATGAGGTGCAGGGCATTTGCCGGGTCCCTCAGGATGTCCTTGTACTGGGGTCTCAATATCTTGCCCTCGCTCTTCTTCGGCATTGGATATGACGGGGCTGGCCGCTCAATGGCGATGTCGGCGCTGCCCGAGCGCCGTCTCGTGCTGAACTCGAAGCTGTCTATGTCTGGCGGCTGAGGGGTGGAGCTGGCGCTCGCCTTCGCGTGAGCATCCTGTATGCGCTTGGTCCTCCTCTTCATGTTCGACAGGCTGGGCAGGCCAAAGTCGTCCCCGTCGTCGTCATCGTAATCATAAATCTCGGCATCGTCCACGTTCCAATCCTCGTTCGTGTTCGAGAGGAAGCTCATGTAGGTCTTGAAGGGGGGCGACGTCCCGCCGCGGCCGTGGTTCGGCCTCTGTGGAGAAGCTGCAGGTCGGCTGGCATGGGAGGACGAAGGTGTCTGAGGTCGGGTCGAGGACGAGCTGGTCGAGACATTTCTCGAAAAACAGTCAGCATTTTTTTTTTTTTTCCTTGTACAGCTCAATATGTGTGTCACAGCGAAATCGGTCTTACAAGGAGTCAAACTTCAGCATGTCCGCATGCGAGTATGCTGCGCCCACGACGAGGCTGGACTCGCGAGTCGTCTTCCTTGGGCCATTCGCTGGTGTGGCATTGCGCCAGAACGGGGAGGCAGAACTGTTACTGGTATCAACATCGCCATAGCCTAGCAGAGAGAGTAATCATCACAGCAGAAGTCGCATTACGTACTCGGACCTCTCTGTTATAGGAGGAGATTGAAGAGCAGCCGGTCAGTCAGTTCAGAAGCCCTCAGTCAATCTGGGCTGGGAAGAAGGGTAGGGGGAGGATCCCAAAGCAAAGACGAACCGACTTGAACCATCTCCTGCTGCGCGCCCAAGTCAGTTTCAGGTTGAGCATCACGGACGATTGCTTTTTCAGGTCAAGACTCACCTGTGGAGGTGGCTTCTTGCCGCCGCTTCCACCAGAGGATGGAAACATGATTGAGGGGAGGGGGAAGGCCTTGGACCAGTGATTTACATGTATCAGCTCATTGTTGCCGAGGTGGGAAAGGTAGTGATTCCTTCTCAGGTTCGATTTGAAGTTACCCGAGAGAGAGACGAGAGATGAGAGACGATCGAGGGGCATCCACCAGTCTGTTTTGTCCCTCGAGGTCCGTCCTGGCACGACACACAAAGATCCTGAGAGAGTCTCCAGTCTCTCTCTCTCTCTCTCTAGTCTGGCGCTGCTAATTGGACTGGACCGACCTGCTGTAGAGAGAGAGATCAGCGGCACCACCACCCGCCGTAGATCGGCTTCCCCGCTGCCTGCAACACCTGCAACGCCTGCACCACCTACTATGAATTGCCCCCCTCCGGCCCCCAAATTGACGTTTCCCGAGGGGCACGGACCAGTAGGTAGTGTCAGGCCTTATCGATAAGGCCACTACCAATTGCCTGCAATCTAAGTAAGTACATTGTTACTTGGTAAGCCTACTTACTGTGGTACAGAGCCTGAGAGGTACCAGCTGACTGAGCCTCTCTACTTCTGACTTCGTCCCTCAATCCCTTCAACCTTTTTCTCTGTTGCCCTCACAAAGAGAAAGGTCCACAACCTTCTCTCCAGCAACAACTGTCAATCAACCGACTCTTTTGTCTGGAGAGTTGCTGTCAGGAATTCTTTCCCTCCCCTTTTCATCTTCACGTTTTTGTTTACTGCCTCTCCTGAAAGCGCGACCTGGCCGACTGTTGACGTGGTCAAGCAGGCTGCGCGCATCCTCCCAGCCCGGTTTTCACTCTTCTTTTCCAGACCCTAGACGGCCGCCCATCATGACTGAACCCGAGAACTTTGAAGATGATCTCTTCGATGATCTGTGAGCACCCATTCCCAGCCTCCCTGCCAGGTGTTCACGCCCGCAAATGCTGACCTGCTCCCGCGTATAGCTACAACGATGACGAGCCTGCCAAGGCGGCGGCGCCACCACCACCCCCTCCTGAGCCTGCTCCTCCTGCGGCTGAGCCCATTGCCAAACAACAAGAGGATGAGATTGCCAACAACCCTGTCCAAGATATGGGTGGAGATGCCGGCGGCGACTACCACATGAACGGCAACAACGAGGAGTACGAAGAAGAAGACGACGACGACGTGGATTTCAACCTCGGTAACGACGAGTCCCACGCTCCCGAAACACCCTCCTACCATAACAGCGCTCCTGCACCCGCGCCGCACAAAGGGCCTAACGCCAAGGAAGATGGGTAAGTTGTCCACAAACCCTTCTAGGTTTCCCACCCCCCGCTTCCTCTCCTTCCCTTTCCCTGATCCGAAATGATGTCTGCGTTTGTCTTGTCACAATCTGCCTCGAGCGCGTGACAGCATGGCCAAATGGGCCTTGACTGTGGGAGGTCCGCCATACACTACATGCGCTGCTGGGTCCGAAGTTTCGAAAGAGTTTTGCGTCTGTCGTTGGTTTGGCAAGAGTCGGAAACAAGGGGCATCTGAAAACAGGCCCTAGACAGTGCAATAGGGCTTTCGTCATGGCGCCGCGGTAGAATGCCTCCCTGCAGGCTAAGCACCGGCGGTGTCATTTTCCGGGATAATGCTTGAGTGGCCCACCGTGGAGAATGGACCTACAATTGCTATCGCCAGGGCTCTCTCACGGGTTGTGTGCAAAAGCCGGAAGATGTGCCGTCAAAGGCAGCCGAGCCTGGGCAAACCCTCTCTCTATATCATCAGCAAAGCAAGATCAGATCCTGCGCCTCTACGAGAGACGTACGGACAAAAGAGGCAGAAAGAGCAGGCCTGCTACAACTGGGATCCACACTTGCGGAGAGAACATGGCATCAAAAATCGAGAAAAGCCGAGGAGGCCTATAACCTCTGCACTCGGCCTGGAAGAAGGCCCAAAGAGCAGCAGCACTCTCTCTGAGGCGCCTTGAGAGCCCTTAAGAATAGCCAACGGATGGTACTTGAGGCTGTTGAGAGACCCGAATTCCTCACCGAATTCCTTTCGCTCTTTCTCCGAGGACTCGTGTGTAAAGGTTGGATGCGAAGCGGATAGCGCTCGAGCCAGTCAGTACCTAGCTTGACGATAGCACAACAGAGAGAGAGAGAGAGAGAAAGAGAGAGAGACAGAGAGACAGTACCAACAAGATCTCAGAATTCTCGACAAATCTGCGCTGCGTCGCCTTTTCTCCAAACGTGAGAGAGTCATGAGGCGATACAGTACCGTCCACCGACACCCGACGGAATCAGCAGAAGCCGGCCCTCGTCACACACCAATCCAAAACAACGCTTCCACATCAAGCCCAACCGAGCATTCTCGTGGCAAACCATGGACACAACGCCGCTAGGTGTACGCCCCTCTGGAGAGCAACAATAACAACCACACATCCCCATTTCAGCATCACGATGATGATGATGATGGCACAGAGGATGATGACAGACACTGCATGCAGTGCTCTCTTATCAGAATCAGGTCACCATCCTCTTATCATGTTGCATTCTTGGCACTCAGTAAAGACACATACAACAAGGAGAGGGTATCCATCAAGAACTGCGGAAGCAGAGGAGGAGGAGACCGGATCTCACTCTATGGCCCATTTCAGCCACGTCTGCTGTAGTGCAAACCAGTACAGCAGCACCTCCCAGGCTGAGAGACACAATGGTTGGCAGGGGCAGTGGATCTATGCGCGCTCATGAGCAAACAAAAGACAACATAGACAAGGCTTGCATCATTGTTTTGCAGTATGAAATGCAGAAGGATAGGGAGATGGATGCTGACATGTCCTTTGTTCACAGCAAGATGTTCATTGGCGGCCTCAATTGGGAGACTACAGATGGTAAGAGACAACCCTCTCAGTAGTAACTTCTGTTCATGTATTGTTGTTTTCCTCATCAATACTAACTCTTGACTTGCAAGAATCCCTTCGAGACTATTTCACCCAGTTTGGCGAGGTGACGGAGTGCACGGTGATGCGAGATGGAGCCACCGGCCGCTCACGAGGGTTTGGGTTTTGACGTTCAGGGACCCAAAGACGGTAAACGTGGTGATGGTCAAGGAGCATTATCTGGATGGCAAAATCGTAAGCAACATGTCGGGACTTTTTTTTTTTTTTTTTTTTTGCGAGGCAGTAACGCAATGCTGACCAGAGCGGAAACAAACAAGATCGATCCCAAACGGGCCATCCCACGAGATGAGCAAGAAAAGACGAGCAAGATCTTTGTAGGCGGTGTTTCTCAGGAGACCACGGATGCCGAGTTCAGGGAGTACTTTGCCCAGTTCGGCCGCGTCGTCGACGCAACCCTCATGATGGACAAGGATACCGGCCGGCCCCGCGGGTTTGGGTTTGTCACCTTCGAGTCCGAGGCGGGCGTCGATGCATGTCTCTCTACCGACCTGGCCATCCACGGCAAGCCCATCGAGGTCAAGAAGGCCCAGCCGCGCGGCAACATGCGCGAGGAAGAAGAGACCCGCGGCCGAGGTGGTCCTGCCGGCAAGTTTGGGCGCGGCAAGGGCGGCATGACAGGCCCGGGAGGAGGCGGCGGCGGCGGCAACAACATGGAAGAGGGCGGCGGCAGCGGCATGGGTGCTGGGGCGGGCGGTATGACACCCCAGGCCATGGCGCGCCAGATGCAGCAGATGCAGCAGATGTTCGCCATGTGGCAGCAGCAGATGGCCATGAACCGCGGTATGGCTGGCGGTATGGGCGGTATGAACCCGCAGGCCCAGATGATGCAGATGATGCAGATGCAGCAGATGCAGCAGATGCAACAGATGATGGCGCAGCAGGGCGGCCGCGGTGGTGGTGCTGGTGGTCCGAACAACCAGATGCAGGGCGGTATGAACCCTGCCATGATGCAGCAGATGATGAACCAGATGGGAGGAGGAGGCGGAGGCGGCGGCCAGAACCAGCAGGGCGGTGGGCCTCAGGCTGGCGGCCAGCGACCTGGTTTCAACGCCTATGAGCAGCAGATGTTTGAGCAACAGAAGTATGCTCGTGGTAGTGGTAGCGGCGGAGGAGGTGGTGGAGGTGGTTACGGTGGCCAGCAGGGCTACGGCATGGGTGGCGGTGCAGGTGGCGGTGCGCCGACGTCCTGGGAGGGCATGTATGACGATGTGCCCCAGCCCAACGTCCAGATGGGCGGCCCTGGTGGCTCCAGAGGTAGTGGCGGTTTCAACCGCGGCCGCGGTGGTGGTGGTGGTGGTGGTGGTGGTGGTGGTTACCAGAACCAGCAGGGCCAGTCGCCTGGTCCTGTAGACCCTAGCAAGGCACCTCCTGCGAACGCCCCCACGGGACCCAAGAACGCAGGCAGACCTGGTGCCAACTACCGCGGTGGCGGTCGTGGTGGTGGCACCAGGGGCTTCCACCCTTATGGACGTTAAAGGAAGGGCGAGAGATAGACTCATCTATCTCTCTTCCCAGCACATACCCTGGCGCGGACAGGATGGGCGGTCTCTTAGTAACGGGCCTGCCATTATGGGTCTGATGGGTGCATACGACCCCAGACCGCGAAGGCCAGACGGCACAGGACATTCAAAGAAAGGAAGAAGAAGAAGAAAAACAGCAAAGACAAAAAGAAACTGTACGAATACATATCTCGGCTCAGCAAGGCGGGCCGCATACGTTGAAGGGACACGAGGTGGCTTTACGAACATCAATTTTGCCAACAACGGGGTTGCATATAAAAAGAAAAAGAAAAATAAGTCTGACGGTGGTGGACGTCTCGTGTCGACAAAGAGAGGGGGGGGAGGCAAAAGCAAAGATGAATTACGGGGTCCCCGTTCTCCTTCAGCACACAGCAAGCTGCAGACGGCTTTTCTTTCTTTTCCTTTCTTTCTTTTTCTTATGCTTTTCCTTCTGGTACGGTCAGGGTCAGTCGAGTGGTCGTGAGTGGGTGGATGGGCGTAATTGTCTTATCTACATCGGCGAGGGGTCGTTCACGAGAACTGCCTCCCGGTAGCTCGATATAATGAGTCGGTCAGGGCGTGTGGGCTCTACCTGCACAGCCAGGGATGGACTATTGAATAACCGCTGAGACAATAGGGGAGGAGGAAAAAGAGCAATCGACCACAGACTACAGAATCTTTTTTTTTTGAAACCAACCAGCCCTGCGTGTTGTGATGATGTTCTGTAGACGAACCATGTCTTGAGGTGAACAAGAGATGCATGTCTATATGCACATGTGCCTCTGCCTCTGCCTGTGTCTTGTCTGCCTAATGCCATGACGAATACAACCTTGTAAACCCTCCCGCCGGAGGCTGCAGCCAGTTCTTCTCATCATACGCCCTACCCTGGCCGCCCTCGATAACGTGAAAGGTATAGATGATGCGCCCTTTCTGGCTCAGGTTCTTCTCGCTCTTGTGGAGTAGGTTGCCGTGGATGAGGACCAGCGACCCGGCCTTGACCTCGCCCGGCACATATTCCTCTTCTTCCTCCTCAGCCTTGTCCTTGGCCCCGTACTCGTCGCCAGGCGGGAAATGGGACCCCTCGTTGGTCACCATCTCGGTGCCTACGTTGCCGGCTTTGCGCACGAGGCGCTTAGAAATGGGTGCCCACTGAAAATAGACACAAAAAGAAAAAAGAAAAGGCAGCCAAGTCGGTCGGTCAGTCAGTCATACTTTAATTTGTTTTGTGGAAAGAAAAACAAAAAAACACTACTTACCCTGTGCGAGCCTGGCGCGAAGCTCAGGCAGCCGTTCTCGAGGATGGCATCCTCAAGGGCGTACCAGAAGCCGACGGCGCTCGGGGGCTCCGTGTACAGGAAGGTGCTGTCCTGGTGAGGGGGCACGGCGCCGCCTATCTCGGGCTGCTTGCAGATGATCATGCTCTGGAGGCAGCGGGGGTCAGCGAAGCCGAGGGAGCGGGCGATGGCGGCAGGGTGAGACGACGGCGCTGCAGTGTCGTCGTCCTCTCTGGCAGGCTGGAGCAGGCGGGCAAAGGGAGGTGACAGGGCGTGCAGGTAGTGGCCGATCTTGTTGATGGCGCGCTCCTTGGGCTTGGCCAGCTGGCCCGTGGCGCGGTCGAAGGCGTCCTCCTCGAAGAAGAAGCGGATCTTGTCGCCAGAGGTGAGGAAGTAGTCGTCGCCCACGTGCTCGCCCTCGCCGTCCTCGCCGCCGGTGGAGAAGGTGGTCATGGGGTGGGAGGTGAGGTCGAGCCCTGCGAGGAGGGCGTGCGTCTCGTCGAGGAGGGACTGTACCGTGGCCGGGGGTGAGGGCGTCGGGGATGATGAGGTAGCCGTCGCGGTTGAAGGCGGCGAGCTGGGCAGGGCTGAGGCCGCCCGAGGGACAAGACGTCTGTGTCATTGTGATGTCTCTTTCTTTTTTTCTCTTTCTCTTTGTGTGTGTGTGGTTTATTGGGTGTTTTCAACCATTTTTTGGGAGGCCAGTTGTTGCCGCGATGGTGATGAGATAGGAATGATGCCGGTCTCTCTATCGAATGAGAAGGAAAACCACCCCCACACTGGACACAAGAGGCTAGCCATGTACCGATTATGGCTTGCAGCACTGTTGGTGAGGAACAATATGGACAAGACGTCAATCAAGGTGTGAATTTCATGTTCACAATCATGCTTCTACTCTGTGCCTTACACATTTGAAGCACATACACATCAATATACACAGGCAAGGTGGAGAGAGAGAGAGAGAGGTGGAGGTTAAGTTGCCACAGGAGGAGACCAGCACAGTGCGATAGGTACAGCATCTCAAGTAGGTAATATGAACAATTGACTGTTCTCAAAGCCCAAATCAGTACATAACTTTGCTTTGCAACATTTTAAAGAGTACATCTGTTGGCATCATACCATCTATCCTGTCCTGGCCTGGTATAATTGAAGAGGAAACCGATTTATCATTGAGCTGGGTGTGGGATGAGATGGAGGGGGATGCAACCGAGCGTACTGTACACTACAGCGGGGTGCTACAGTGCTACAGTGCTGTGCAAGCAGCTGTGACTAGGCCGGTCGCGGTCAATCAGTGAGTGCACCACAGGCCCTGACATTGCATCATAGTGCAGTAGAGACAACACAGTACTTAGCAGGGGGGAAAAGAGCATAGCTCCACGGGGCAAGGCAAACAAAAATCCAGAGCTGTGATGTGCACAACCACCAGCACCTCCTTTTCCCAACACACACCTTCTCGACAACAAGTCTTTTTTCCCCTGTGGACTGGGGCTGATTGTTCAACAAACCCATTGTGGCAGTCATCAGTCAGCTGTCGAAAGAGAAAGGGGAACGAAGCAGGAAGAAGACCAAAAAAGAAAGATAAAAAGGGTCACGAGATTTTTCCGGAGTCGCCGGAACGAAAAAGATTCCAGCGCCGCAAGAGCCTACCCCGGGCCCGGACATAGGCAGAGCAGCTCACCCCGCGCATCCGCTTCTCCTACGACAGGATCATTACGCGTCATTCCTACATCTCCCTCTTCTCTCTTTCTTCCTCCTCCTATTCCTCCTCGACCTTTCCCTCCCTAATCGATCTAAGCGCCCCTCCCAGACTGCGGTCTACATACGCCTTGTCATGTTACGAGCGCTTCGGTTGCCAGCTCTGGGGCGGCTACCCCAGCCCCTCGCCACGAGCGCGAGCACAGGCACGACGACGACGCCATCTTCTTCCCTGCAGCGATTGGCAGCACAGACCTGGAGGAGCACCCAACCAAGGAGCATACACAACACAGCGTCAGGCAGCAGGAGGATCACCGAGCAGGTCTGGAGGACGAGGACAGGGACAGGGACAGGATCCTCATCCACCACCCCACGGAAGAACCCGCAGGCGGCATGGAGGGGCACAGGTGCTGCGGCGCTCTCGAGAACACAGAGGAGTAACTTTGGCTGGTCGTGGTCGCGGCGGTCACAGGGCGGCGGGCCCAAGCAGGAGCCGTCCCTGTCCTTCAGCGCACGCATGCGCAAGCTCTCGCGCGAGTACGGCTGGGCCGCGGTCGGCGTGTACCTGGGCCTCAGCGTCGCCGACTTCCCCTTCTGTTTCCTGCTGGTGAAGTGGGTCGGCACCGATCGCATTGGTACGCCTGCCACATGATCTCTCTACCTCCCTGTTTCTTGTTGTTTGGTGCTGACTGGTATGGTCTCTGCGATTGTACAGCCGAGATCGAGCACTGGGTCACGTCCAACGTCAAGAGGTTCATCCCCGACAGCGTAAAGCAGCAGTGGCACGAGTGGCGGGCGGCCATGAAAAGCGCCGAGCAGGAGCAGTTTGGTGACAATCACATCAGCAACGACGTGGAGATGGTGGGCTGGGGTGTCGAGGAGGCACAGGAGAGGCACAGGGCGGACGCAAGTAGGTTTTGACATTGGCTTCCCCTCCCCTCCCCCTTCTTCTTTTGCCCCCCACACTTCTAGGGCCTAAAAAGGAACATCTTGAGTTTAATTTGCAGGGCTCTTCAGCTGATGACACCACCCCTCGCCACAGGTCTCGCGACGCAGCTCGCTCTCGCCTACGCCATCCACAAGAGCTTCATCTTCATCCGGGTCCCCCTGACCGCTGCCGTAACACCCAAGGTCGTCAAGGTCCTGCGGTCGTGGGGCTGGCAGATTGGCAAGAGAAAGCCCAAGACCAGCCGGTGAGCGGCCCTGAGGGCTGTATGGGAGACGCGGACGGCGGACGGGGGATAGGCGCTTGTGTAATTATAGTAAGTTGATCTTCTCAGTAGAACCTCTTTCTGCAGGTTTGATTTCATTGCGTTGCCCACATTAAAATGAAAAGAACAAAAGGCAGCATCAGCATTCAGCATCAGCGATCTAGAAGGAGAAAAGGGAATTAGGCGCAAGGCGCGGGACAGGGAAAAAAAAGAAAATGGCATCCGATTTCGAAGGGTGGCGACCTTTTGCCCGCCCGCGAGTCTACAGTCCATGTATTGCGTTGTCCTTGTAGACTACATCACACCTCATAGAACGAAAAAGAAAGAAGAACTCAACCCAGAGCGCAAGAGAGCTCGACCACGCCATCCCATCCACCATCCAGCGATATTGCCCGTGGGTCTTGGTCATGTCGTCTGCGGTCGACTCCTGCAGATCGAGGTTCTTCCTCCACAGCAACAAGAAACAGTTCTCACCGCCACTCAACAACTTCGAAAGGAGGGAAGGAGACGACGAGATCATGAGAGATGTCGTCATGTCATGGGCTGCGATGTCAGGAGATCCAGAAAATCCCCGATTTTTACTATTTGCGGTGGCGCCCAAAGTTTCTTCATCTTCCGAAGAGATGGGGAAAGGAGGGGAAAAAAAACAAGAGTTTTATCTTTCCTTTTTTTCCCCTCCCCCCTCTCCCTCTTCCGATATATATATATTTTTTTTCTTCACACGACCCCTCCTCCCCACAGGTACTCGTCCTCTCCTCTCTCTACCTCCCTCTCTTTCTCTTTCTAGAAAGACGCATGGAAGGCCTCAACCCACCCTCTCGTACGATCCTGGGACTCGGGGTCTGATCTAGCGCACCAACATGAGGTCGAATTAAGGTTCAAATGACTTGAACCCCTTCGCATCTATCAAGGGGACCGACACCCAAAGAGGGGGGAAAGAAAGGGCAAAAAAACTATCCGATGGGGGTTTCACGAAAAAGAATAAAGGGACCTCTGCGGCGACGGTTTCTTTTTGCACAAAAAGAAGAGTCAACGTCTTTGGGAGGGACTTTTACTTACTCGCGAGGCGGCAGTGGCGGCGACTCCTCCTCCTCCTCCTGCCTCCGCCTCGTGATCCTAAAACACCCTCAATCAAGCCCGAGCGGATAGGTGCGTGCCCGCCACGTGGGTCGGTAAGAAAGATGGATGGGCCGGGAGGAGGGGGGAGGGGGGCGGTGGAGGAGGGAGGAGGGAGAGAAGAGGACCGGTCGTCGCCGCCAGTCAGTGCGAGATATGCGCGCCAAGAAGAGATGGGATGGAGGTTGCAGGCAGGGTCCTTTTGAAAACCAAAAAAAAAAAAAAAAAAAGGCATAAAAGGCATGTTTTGCTTGCTGGAATCAGGGCTCGGAGGTGGGGAGGACTGAGGTGTGCGCGCGCCTAGCCACCGGTTGAGTCTTCAACCGGGGGCCCGTCTTGGTGAACTTTATACCTACTCACTAAAAACTTCACCATCATCATCGTCAGAACTCTAGACCCAACTCGAGGGCGGACTGTGGCGCCTGAGCCAGCTGGCGCCAACCCAACTGCTGCGGTACGGCCTTCTCTGCTGCTTCTTCTTCTTCTTCTCCTTCTCCTTCTCCTCAACACACTGGACCCCGTTTCACCCATCACCATCATAATCATCTGATTCGAGAGATTACAGTCACTGGACCGATGCTCTCACATGCCCCCCCCCGCCTTCTCTTTTCTTGCTTTCTCGGGTGGTGGGCAGCCGCCGGGAAACCGTATCCACCACAAAAGACGGCTCATCCTTCTAGGACAAGGTATCTGCTGCTGCTTGCTTGCTCACGTGCTGTAACATGATGATAATGAGGTGAAATGGATACTATACAGTGGGAACGCCTCACCTCTCACGCAGCATCCCGAGTCAGAGCCCGTGAACGGGTATCAATCGCGCGCCCAGTGATGCCTCCCGACGCCCAGCCCCAGCATCACTTTTTGCGGTACGGACCCTGTTCCCTCCTATGTGTGTGTGTGTCTCCCTCTGTCTCTTTCCCTCCCTCCCTCGCCTTCCCTGTCAAGCCGAGATTGCCAGCTCGAGGGGGTTGCCTGCTCTCTGTCGCACAATCTAGAACAGGACAGGCCCGTGAAGTTCCGAGGACGATTCCTCCCCCACCAGTTCCGGATATCTCAAGGGGGGTAGGCACAGAGAGAGTGTGTGTGTGTGCGAGACGAAGAGAGGAAGAGAGAGAGAGAGAGAGAGAGAGAGAGAGAGAGAGACGACGGAGCTTGACTCAGGATGTAGTCGGATGAGGGCCTCAGCTGACTCTTCCTTCGGGAAAGGAAGCTTTGGAAGGAAGAAGAAGAGTAAGAGAGTCGTCAGTTTATCACACACTCCCGCGGAGCACTACTCCGCAGGTGAGACAAAAAAAAAAACAAGAAGACAAAAGCCCAGACCCAGCGCCCCCCCACCAAGGCCTGCCATCAAGAGAGAGAGAAAAGAGCAGGATCCACAGCGTGTCTCCACCACAGAGTCTCCTGGTGGATAGAGAGTACTAGGAGAGGGAAGAAGAGAGGGAAGGAGAGGAGAGTGGTTAGTTGAATGGGGCCCGCCGCCACGCAACGAAGCGGTGATGAACCCCCCTTTCCCCTTCCCCCTCCCCTTAAGCGGGATTTTGATGGGTGATACAAATTCAAGAAAAGCGCGTTCGTTTCGGCGTCTTCAGGATCTCGGGAAGGGGGTCCCTGGCGTCCCTGGCCCTGGGAAAACGGGCCAAGAAGGCGGACAGGGGCGGGCGGGCTACGGGGGGGCGGAGAACGGCAGCGGTAGGGCGGCACTCGCTGATTATTCGCAGTGGTATGTAGTACTTAGTAAAGGAGGAAGTGGAGGAGGAAGAGGAGGGAAAATAGCATCATTCCAACAAGGACAGGACAAGGGGTGGTTGACAAAAAAAGAAGAAATATAATTCAGCTTTTCGGCACCGAAGACACTCGCAAAAGAGAAACAAGATGAGAGAGAGAAAACGAACACGGCCTTGTTATCCTAAAGGGGACCAGCGAGACGGAGGCCAAAGCTAATTCTCTGGAGATCTTGTGTGGGTTTTGCCTCGGGTCCTGGGCTTGGGCAAAGAACGGGCGCAGGACTTTGGCGGTTCTCCCTCTTCCCCCCCCTTTCCTCTTTGTTCTCGAGTATGTCGGAGTGGCCACGTCTGTTGATGATCTTCACGATAATCAAAGTATAAAAAGAGAGAGAGAGAGAGAGAAAAGAAGAAAAAAATTCCGATATGAAAAAAAAAAAAGTACAGGGACCGGAAGAGGGGACGGGGGAAAGAGAGGGATCAGCAAAAAGCATAAAGTCTGGACCCTGTGGCGACTTTGTGTGGTGATGATGTTCCTTTTTTTTTCTCTCTCTTTTTTTTTTTTTTCTGTTACGCGTTTAGAATTCATTTGATGCAGTCCATGGAAAGCCTCGCACCTCGGTGACTGCTTTAAGCGGTATTCACAATAACTCTCCACAGCGGAGAGAAGGGGCAAAGGACGTGGAGTGAAATTAAGGTTCACACTAGACAGGGAGGGAAAAAGAGTACTACCAAGTGTGTAAGAGAGAGAGAAGGAGAGACACAGAGAAGAAGAATGACCCGCATTGCTGTACAGCCTTGCCTTGCAGCATGCATCATCACACTTTCACTGGACTGGACTGGCTGGACTGATCGGGTTCTAGGTCTGGGTCAGGGTAGCGAGGCGCCCAAATAGGGACCTGTTCTTTTTCTGGTCACCTTTTAGAGCCCGTCGCGAAACAAAAACACACACACACAATAAGTAAAGGCTGAAGTTTTAAGCCGCTTTGGCGAAAAGAGCATGGCCCCCTCCTTCTTTGAGACACAGACAAGAGAAGAGACTTTATCCTCAGAAAACTGCGGTCGGCTGGTTCATTTCCGGAGGATGACTTAGAAAGGATCATCTGTCGAGAGAGAGAAAAAGAAAGTTGCTGGCAGTAGGAAAGGGCATAAGTCAAAGAGTAGGTAATGCTTGCGGGAGGGTTTCGTACCTAGCCCCCTCCCCCCGCCAAAAAAAAAAAAAAAAAAAAACAGGACGATGGCCTCGCCTCACCTCTCTTGGACCGTTTCAACACAGTCCCAGCGAGTGTGAGGGAAGGACGGACATGTTGCCCCGATTAGGAAATACTTTTTTCTTAGAGCAAAATTTCTCTTACCATGTTAAGATATCCTTTCGAAACTCCCGAAGATCATCATCGTCATTCAGCGTCAAGTCATCATAAAGTCAAGTCATACGGGTGTGAAGTGGCGAAACCCTATGTATCAGTCAGTCAGTCAGTCAGACAGACAGAGAGAGAGAGAGAGAGAGATGAGGGAGGGGGCGGGGTGGAAGTGTGTTCTCCCACACCTTGGGTTCGCCGTGACTCGCCGCCCCCTCTCTCCCCCTCTTTCAAGCAAGAACTTTACTACCATGATTTGGCGGTGACTGGCTGACATGCTCCCATCTCAAGGGCAAGATTCTAAGAAACCCTGGCGCCTAAAACGTACCACTACTAGGTGTGATGCTATGTCATAGAAGCCCAGGTAGGATCCGAAACGAAACTCTGTTCTTGTCGCTCGTATATACGAATCTGCGGGACCCCCATTCGGGTGATGAAAAATGATGAAGAGGGGGGGAAGAAGAAGGGGAAAAAAAAAAAAAAAAAAAAAAAGAAAAGAAAGCCAAGATAAAAATGCCTCTCGGGAGGCTCAAACCACGACAAGATAACTGGTAAATGAAGGGGGCAACGAGGGAAAAAAAAAGAAAATATGGGATATCGGCCCTTCGAGAACCTTAATCCGCAGGCAAAGCAACAACACCAGAATGGGACCGGCGGGTAGCCTTGTGCGGAATTATGACCTCGTTTTACAAGGACCACCTCTGTATCCTTTTTTTTTTTTTTTTTGTCATTCTCTTTTCCTACTCTCTGTCTGTCTCTTCTCTCTCTCTCTCTCTCTCTCACGGCAAAGACCTCCGCCCAGTCCAACCTCGTTCCGGTAACGAGACATGTTCTCCGCTGTCCGAAATTCTATCTATGGCTTGCATTAAGTTGTGTGCGCGTGCACGTCACGGGGTGGTTCTGGGGCTGGGGACGACCTCGCTTGGTTTATCCTGCGTGGTCTGCTGGCCGGGATGCCACAAGGCGAGAGGGGCTCCGCAGAGGGAGGGCGCTCTTCTCGGCCCGAAAGAACCTTCAGGATGGCAATATACGCATATACGCAGGCAGTCACCGATACGACAAGACGAAAGAAAAGAAAAGAAGAAGAAAAAAAAAAAAAAAGGCAAAAATGAGGGGTGACTAGATGGAGGACAAAGTCTCGCCATAGAAGGTTGTCACGACGAAAAGGCCCTTCGAGAAGTTGTGGAGCATCCCGAGGTCCTCTCTTTGCGGAAAACAAGGACAAGAAAAATACATGACACATCTCTCTCTGTCTCTCTTCCTCTTTCACACACACACACTGACACGGGACTTCACGGATCTATCTTACTTTGAACTACTGCTATAAGCCACGCGAGATACGGTCACTAGTCAGTTAGCCCGACGCCAGCGCCAAAGTACCAAGTAGATCGAGGCTCTCTCTGGCTTCTCTCCTTAGCATGTGCGTCCTCACATGCGTACTACGTGCCGCTCATTCTGTCAGTTCCTATGCTGCATAATTTAGTGTGCAGAATACAACCTGCCAAACTCCCTACGCACTTAAAAGTAGTGTGTGCATGGTGTTGGCAAGTAAAATAGCCGCCCCTTCCCCCCTCTTTCTTTTTGAAGAAAAGCATACTTGACGATCAAATTACCCTTTCTCGAACTTGTCCCCAAGGGCACTTGTCAAAGGAACCTAACTTCCGACACAAGAAAGCATATTGGCTCTGACCCTGTTGCCTGCGAGGGGGAGGGGGGCAGCTAATAATGAACGACCTGGTCATGATGATGATCCCTGCGAACTATATTGCTAATAGTATGCGGCAACATGGTATGTAAAATGATGGGGATTTTTGCGCCCGGGCCGGCGGTGTGGCTTTGTTTAATATCTTTCGTTTTTTTTTTTTTTTTTTTTGGGGGGTTTTTTTTCGGGTTTGATTATCTTTTTATACACACATACACTTTTTCTTTTTTTGTGTCTCTCCCCTTCTCATGAAGATCAAAGGCTTTCGGGGAGAACATAGCCCCCGGACACATATTCTGTCCGAAAGCGGTGACCGAAGTCTCACAAGGAAGGGAAGGCTATTGTTATATATATGTTTTAGTCAGTACGGCACGTACCAGGGTTTGTTTGTGCAGCATTCAATGGCAGGCCAGGTTCCTGGCACAAATGAACGGTACATCCCCCAACAGCCTGAAGCGATGTGCTTGATGGGCTCGACCTCAGCTATTCGGCATGAAAAGGGAGGGACGGACAGACAGACAGACAGACAGACAAGGCGCTGCTCTCCAACCAAGGAGCAAATAACGATGACTATCCACCTTGTGGCGGGTGATACTGAACTACGCGTCAGCACAAAGGCGTGTCATATTCCCACTGTTACTGCTAGCTACCGAACTATGGACTTTTATCTCTTCCCTGCCGCAAATGAAAAACATCATACTTCCTGTCATAGTAGTAGACCTTGGGGAGTGTCATCCTTGAAAGAAGAAATGGCCATGGCAAGGCAAAGGGTATACATGAATACTTATGGTACATAGTATGAGACCACGTACTTCGTAGGATGTAGAAGGGGAAAAGTACATGTGTACGTTGGCAGTACATAGTACGACACACGAAAATGGTGCCTCAGGGGTTCCCCCTGGAGGGGGCGTCGGTCATCAAGATTAGCGACCCGGCTTAGCTCGCTTGATGGAGACCCCAGATCCCAGAACCTCCCCCTCAGGGCCGCTGCAGACGGATATACGAGCTTGGCGACTATATCCGGGGGTGGACACCAATGTACCATCATCTCGAGACAGGGACTCGCATGCGAGCATGACGAGGAAGGAGGAGGTCTGTACCAAGCATACTATGCATCTTCCTTCCTTTTTACCAATGCGCAGTCGAACCACGAACTAATGGCCAACACTACAGTAGTATCGCTCACAAGGCTGCAGGCTACAAGTGCATGCATGCACGCATGCGTACTATGCTATAGTACACTCTCTTTTGAGTTCGTAAGTTCATACCAAAGTCCTGTTGATTTTTCTCTTTTCATTTTCAGACCACACTAGATCAGACACGCGCAGCAGAGTAGAGCCGCCCTTCAAAAGGCCGATTACATAAACACGCAACCCCATGCAGACTCTTAGACAGTCCCGCCCATAACTACAATAAGCTCAACATGAGGTTTTGAAAAGAACAGTAGCGCTCCTCGGGAAAACGATCTTACACGTCAAGTGGGCCCCAAGGTTGAAGAGTCTGGTCGCGATGCTGTGTGACCCGGAAACTTTCCGTCAATACTGACTCGATGAGAAGAAAAGGCCCACGAGGAAAAAGGTTGGAAGGAGAGAAACCATCCTTCTTTGACTTTTGCGACATGTCATCTGGTGCAGACAACAACCTCCCTTCCTATCATAGTACAGAAGCTTCTGCAGGAGCAGGGAGGAACAAATGGGCTTGAGAGTCGGAGAGAGAGAGAGAGAGAGAGAAATGGTCAAGAGACGGTAAAAGAACGCGAATGTTTAAAAAAAAAAAAAAAAAAAAAAAAAGGACAAGACCTCATTACCGGCGCACCCGAGAATGGGAGTAGCTTTTTTTTCTTTCTTTTTCTTTCTTCGTTTCTTTGTGCTTCTCTTCATACTTTGGCCGTTAGGCGGAAATGCTACCGCGCACAGTTTACCTACTACGTACAAGTTGATTTTCCTTTCTGAACGGGCGTCCCGTGCACTGGCTAAGCGCGACTTGTCAATGACGATTTGCTCAGCCTTGTGTTGTATGTACGTACTAAATGACCCGTGCCATTTGTCACACAGCCAAGTCTTGTGAGCGGCCCATAGTACAAACCAAAAAAAAGAGTACGTACTTCCTAGCTACCATGTATCTTAGCCTGTCGCGGGTGCGCGCTGCTTTCTCGGTACAGATCTTTTGTGTGTGTGTCTGCAATCTCGCAATGAGACGCCCTCGCTCAGGGTTTTTCGTAGCCGAAATGTCTCTGACGTATTTTCTCTCTTTTTTATATAACATGTCGTCTTTTCTTCTTCTTTTCTCCTGTTGATCTCATCAGGAACTGCGTCTTTCATGAGTTGCCTATCCTTTTGCGTACCAGGTACAAGAATAGAAGTGGCCTGTTTCCGACCAGACTTGGACTGAAGTCAAAAGACGATATTCGTCAGCTTTACGGACGTACAAGCCTGGGAACGCGTCGATCGACCCTGAAGTAAGAAGCAGCAGGGCTGATCTGTTCGTGGGATTTTCTTTTTATGAACCTCTATCTGACAGTGATTTCATTCATTATGACGAATGCCCAGGTGACGTTTCTCCAGCCAAACCTTTTTTCTTTTCTTTTGCGCTCCATTACGAGACCAGACAGATTGGGGGGAAGGAAGGTTGCTCCTACGGTCGAAGGAGCCGAGATGACAAGAGAGGCTTTTTGCTCGTGTCAGAAGCAGGTGAACCAAGCTACATGTCACTTTTGACTGTGGCGCCGGTTCTTCGTATGTAAGTATATGCAAATTACCAATAGTATTGTCACTATTATGTATACTATAGCACAGGCGTAGTGACCTAGTAAAAGTAAGACTTTTGAATTTTTTCTTCTTTTGTTCCCCTAAGTTGGGAATCTTTTGCCACGGACAAGCGACATGAGCCCACTTACAAACCATAGTACTGGTAGATGTGCACATGAGTCGCCTCGGGAGAGGGGAGCGGGAGGAGGGAGGAGGGTACATAGTACATACTTTCCAAGACGTCTTGGTTTTCGTCTTGACCCCCTTACCTCCCGATCTTTTTCCGAGCCCCCCTTCCCCCCTGCTCCTTTTCACCCCTTCCCCTTACTACCATATAAGTAGCACCAAGAAGTACATAGCATATACTTTAGTACCAGCTCTGGCGCTCAGACGTGCCTGTGTATTTGTGTGTGTGTACTTTTAAAACAGAGTCATGGGGCGGAATCTACTCCATCACAACGGAGCACTAGACATGGATTGCGGGACCGGATCTCAGGCCCAGGGAAAAGAAAGTACAGAGGTACCTCATGTACTATGTATTCATGTATTCATGTATCCCTCATCCTATCTGCGCATGGCGGAACTTTAAGCTTTCGGTCTTGTTGCGATTTATTTCCAGTCTTGCTATTCGCTTTTTGGGGCCCCTTGCCTGGGTACTTGGGTTCGTTCGTGACAATGGAATGCGGAAAGCCTACGTATGCGCGTGTGTGTTTCTGAGTGAGTTTGTGTGGCCAGAATTTCCACCCGTGGTTTAGAGTGTCTAATCTATTTTTTTTAAAAAATAATTTTTACCTTTCCTCCTCCCCCTTCGAAACCTGTTTCTTCTTTTCTTTGTAGTACCTGGTATATAAAGTATCTCGTATGTCCTGTCCTGTCCGTCCTCCTGCCCCCCCCCCCCTCTCTTCCAAGAACCCAAGCTGGGGGGACTTAATTGATCCTGTCGAAATTATTATATTATCCACACCAACACCACACACACTGGAATCACAACCTCTTCTCTCTGCATCTCTTGTTTCCGGCTATTCCCACAAAACTAAGATCCTCCCAACCCACATCGCACCCTCGACCATCGACGACAATCCATTGTCCATATCCATTCCGGATTTCAAATCTGGATCTTCCAGGAGTCAAACCTTGGACACAATCCCAAAAGCTCACGGATCTGGCAAGCCAGGCTGACGATCTTGGCCCCAATCACATCACACATACATACCAACACGCATACGCACGCTCTCTCTCTAACAGACGAACGACAACTTGTGTGGGAACTCAACCCGTTCGCCCATCAGGAGGGCCCGAGAGAGTGAGAGCGAGAGAGTTCTGGACCACACCCCCCTCCCCGGAACCAAGGTTTATTTGACGCCTCAGCCTCAGCTTCTTTCCCAGGTTTCTGTTCCATAACAGCAAATCCAGACAAGGAAAAAAAAAAAAAAGCAACTTTGCCTCCCTCACACACGCTTTCCTCATCATCCTCACAAGGGCGCAGTCTCTCCACCAACCCTGGTTCTTCCATCCCAGTGATAAAGTCGCCTCCTCTCGCCTCTTCCCCCCTTCTTCTCTCCCCTCTTATTTCACCCACACACATCTCTCTCTTGTACCTCCTCTCTCTCTCTCTCTCTCTCTCTCTCTCTCTCTCTCTCTCTCTTTCCTTCTTTGGACAAGATGCTTTCCCTCAACAGCAACCCGTGTTGCCACATACCACCATTCCGGTCCCTCTCTGCAGCTTCAATGTCCGCAGAGGCATCCTCCTACTTCCCACACTTCCCCTCTACTACTTCATCATCCTCCTCCTCCTCCAACCCAGCCACCACCATGAGCGGCGCCGGACAGACAACCACACCACCAACGCCACCACAGGAGACTCCACTGAGCCCACCGTCAAGACCTGCCACAGCAGCCATGACCGAGGACTTTGGAGACGACGACGATGACGAGGACCTCGAGACCCCAGGGTCTTCCTGCCCTCTACCAGCGCCAGCAGCAGCAACAAGAACGAGGCCAACTCATGTCACCACCACCAGCACCACCAGCACCCCCTCCTAAGCCCTCCAGCAGACTACACCAACCTAAACCCCAACACGGTGGCCGAGGCACTGGAGATCGCACGGGACAGCCCCGACGTGGCGCGGGATCCCGTGGTCAGCGGCATCCTCGAGTCGGCGCTGTCGCAGATCTGGGGCCGGGTCATGAGCAGCCCAGAGAGCTATGTCATGACCACAGGCGAGTTTGCCGTCTTTAATTTCTACCAGCACCGTTTCGTGGGGAACAAGGTTGCTGTTGCTGCGCGCAGGCGGTTCTGGGACAGCCCTCAGGCCTGACCTCCGCTCTTTTTCCCCCTTGGAGACGGGGGGAAAAGGATGGGGGCTATGGAAGAGGAGAACCAGATGATGGGGACAGGCGGGACTGTATAGATGGGAAGAAATGGACCCGACAGTACAGGACAAAGGGGGGACAGACAACGTCGACAAGAGTTAGTTGGCCTGAGACGATGATGAAAGGACGCTTTTTCTCTTCTTCGCGCACACACACACACACACCAACCTTTGCACATTTGACTTCTTCCAAGGGCCTAGGACAATTTGCAGGCACACCAACAGTGAAAGGAGGAGGAAGCATTTCAGACGGAGTTTGGATTTTTTTTTTTCCCACCTCTCTCTTCGACCTTCCCCCAACCATGCGATTCTTGTTTTTTTTTCTTCTTTTTCTTCTCCCTCTTTCGCCCGGATGGTCAACTGGGTTGGCTGAGGGGTAGGGTGGGGTTGAGGGCACTTGGTGATGTTGGAGATTTGAGGATTTCTTCCTTTCTCTTCCTTTTCTCCCCCTTTATGTTGTCTGTCGCTGTGGATTTTATTTATTGTACTGTGTTGGCTGGTTTCTTTGATGTTTTTGTTCGTTTTTGCATATACATAAGGGCGTCAAACTGTTGTAGTTGCTGATACCCTGCGCTTTGCCCTCAATTTTCTGTTTGCAAACCCACAGACACACACCCCTGCGAGGGAGGGCCCATCAATCAATTTTTCTGTCCCTAAACCAAATGCCATTTTTTTTAAAAAAAAAAAAAAAAAAAACCAAAACCACAAATCTCCAGAAAAGAAGCTGTCCTTTTGCCACTCCCTTGAAGAGAGTCACCTGACAGGGGACAATTACTCAACATCCACTCGTCTATGTCTCTCCTTCCTCGTCCTCGTCCTCGGCCTCGGCCGTGATCCTGCACCCGGCCCGCGTAACCAGATAGAGGGCGTTGAGCCGCGTTAGCCCCACCCCCGTCCCACTGATACCGTGATGCTTTGCTGGGATGATAATGGGAAATTGAACCTCCTCCTCCCTCATCACTCTGGCCTGATAGTAATAGATTTAGGCCTTTTTCCCTTCGTTCTCGTTTGCCGAGACCCAGCATAACATACACACCCACAGTACTATGTAATGCAATAGTATGCACACCATATAGCATGTGTATGTGGTACGGACGTACACACTACGGCGAGTTACTCCCTAATACTTCTTGGTATCCAAACAAACAGGGTCAATCTCTCTGTTGTGTGTCAGGGTTCAGGCCAGAGAGGACCATTCGCTCCGGGAAAGAGGGTCGCCATCCAGACCAAACCCCTCCTTCCCACACACACTTCTCACCACCTCCTCTTTTCCTCCCCCCTCCCTTATTTTTCTTTCTTTCTCTCTTCACAAGTCCAATGCACCATCGGCTACATTTGCGCCTCGATCTTCCCCAAACACGGATCGACGATCTTGGGTCCCCTTTTTCTTCCTGCCCACCCCCCTGCTTCCTGCATGAGCTGCAGACAGGTCACCACCCAAACTTGTTGTCCCCTTGTCCTCCCTCCTTCTCCTGCAGCAGCTGCGCGCTATAGTACAGAGTGCAGAAACGGGATCAAAGAGTGGTACCCTTTATGCAAGCAGCAGTTGGCATGCGCAGGAGCGAGGTAAAGAAGGAACTCACCTAAGTACTTAGTATGCACAGTACATACAAGTAGTACATAGTACTTATACAAATAGGTAGGCAAGAGCCCAGGGAAGGGACGTTGCATTCTAGGGACGCAGGGGCCACGCGGGGCCTAGAGCCCTTTCTCTCTTGCCCGTTCTTTCCCAGCGAGCCCCTTCCATCCCCCCTTCCTCCCCCGCGAATCGATTACCACCCGGGGCCTGTCTGCCTCGTGGTGTGTCTCTCCCTCTCCTCTCCTCTCTCTCTCTTCTCACCTCCCCGATTCAGCCATGACGGACAGGAACCTGGCTAGCCCAGCCCGATCTATCCTTTCTACCTCTGCTGCAGCGCAACGTCTAATGGGTACCCTATAGTACTACTCTACGTTTACCGGGTCACGGCCTGAGCGGACCGGGCCACGCAAGACCTGCGCAATGGCGTTATTTCTTCCGTCGTGTGGAGAGAGAGAGAGAGAGAGAGAGAGAGAGAGAGAGAGAAAGAGGGAGAGAGGGAGAGAGGGAGAGAGGGAGGGGTTCGTTCTGTTCATTATCTGCTATGCCGATCTTTCCAGGACGTCGTACAAAAAGGCTCCGCTATGGCTCTCTCCTTTTCCCTCAATGATGAGCGCTGCGAGGGACGCGCATCGTGTGTCCTTCCACCGTCCTGTCTTTCTTTTCCACCCCTAGAGAGGTATTAATGAAATAATCTCTACCCACTTCCCTCTCACTCCCCCTCGTCCACTACGGGGGACCCATCGCCCCCAGACCAGCCGATCTCCCAAGTCTTGGCAAGGGTCCTTATTTCAACGCCCTCGTGAGAGAGAGAGTGTGTGTAGGTGAGACGAGACGGCTATGCAGGAGGAGAAGCGTGCTCTGTTGGCGGCGGATAAGGGGGAGGATGACGGCCTGACGATCCCCCTCCTTGTTCTCTTCCGTCCCGCCACGCCAATCAGGATGGAAAGAGGAGAGGCGCGCGCATGACAGCAGCAGTATGCGTCGTGTTCGCATCGCTGGCTGGTGTTTTGCTCCTCTGGCACGCCCGCGCCTCGTGTCATCACCATCACCATCATGATGACGACAATCCTCTGCCGTCTGGTCAGCCAGAGGTCTTGTTCAACCCGACAGTGCTTTCACCCTCTGGGCTCGCAAAGGCCCCCGTGGTGGTGAACCTTCCCCACGATCATCACGATGACGCCCCCTCTGATGATGTTTCTGAGCTGCTCAGACGTCAGCAGGGCAGCGGCGGCGGCGGACGGGGTATGGCTAGGCGCCAGTCCTCCTCGGCATCAGGCAGCGCGGCCACGACCGCCGCCTCTTCCACGACGGCGAGCGCAAGCGCCAGCAGCACGGTCCTGGTGGACTTCCAGGTCCACCAACCGGTGCTGACGCCCGAGGGCGCGACCCTGGACAGCGGCGTGAGCAACGGCGAGGCCGGCGACGTCGAGGACTCTTGCCAGGTGCTGCTGATGGATCACGTCTTTGCCTATAGCTATGGCGAGCCGTACATTGGTGAGTGGATGTCTTTAACCTCTAACTGAAGGTGTTTGTGTGTATGTGTGTGAGAGAGAGAGAGAGAGACAGAGAGCCTAAAATTGAGTCCTAACTCTCATTCTGTACCAGGCAACTACACGCCTCCCGACTGTGAGTTCAACCGCGTGTCGATGAACTTCACCGTCGTCTCCGAGGGCAGGCAGTATGACCGCCTGGCCCTCATGTATTTCAACGACACCGAGGTGTGGAGGACGTCGACCGCGGAGCCCACCACCGCGCCGGGGATCCGGTGGACCTACCTCAAGGACATGACCGAGTACCTGGCCATCTGGCGGGAGCCGCAGAAGCTCATCTTCGACCTCGGCAACCTGATCACCGACGTCTACACGGGCGACTTCAACACCACCCTGGTCGCCACCTTCTTCTACGACGAGTCCGTCGACGTCGAGACCGCCGCCCCGGCCGACCTCATCATCCCCATCTCGGCCCGCAACTCCGCCTCGGACGGCGTCAGCCAGTTCACCCTGCCTGCCGACAACGCCACCAACACCATCTCCTTCCCCCAGAACGCCCGCCGTGCCGTCTTCTCCGTCAGCGCCAACGGCCAGAGCAACGAGGAGTTCTGGTGGAGCAACGTGCTCCAGTCCGACGTCTCGACCTTTGCCTCCACCGCAGGGACCTTCCCGGGCTACAGCCCCTGGCGCGAGGTCCAGGTGCTCATCGACGGCCAGCTGGCAGGCGTCGACTGGCCCTTCCCCGTCGTCTTCACCGGAGGCGTCGTCCCTAGCCTTCATAGGCCCGTGGTCGGGCCCGACGCCTTCGACCTCAGGGAGCACGAGATCGACATCACCCCGTGGCTGGGCGTGCTGTGCGACGGCAGCAACCACACCTTCACCATCTACGTCGCCGGCCTGCTGGACGATGGCGGCACGGGCGCCGCCGTGACCCAGACCGTCGGTAGCAGCTGGTATGTGACGGGCAAGATCTTTGTGTGGCTGGACGACGAGGGCAGCGTGACCACGGGCTCTGCGCCCGTCGTCGACGCCGCCGCGCCGCAGATCGCCGTCTCCCAGAGCATCACGCAGACCGCCAACGGCACCAACGAGACCCTCACGTACGACACTGAGGTGTCGCGCGTCTTCTCCGTCTCCGCCAACATCACCACGGCCCAGAACGGGTCCAGCACCGTCGGCTGGACCCAGAGCCTCAGCTACAGCAATAAGGGCTACGTCTGGGCCGAGGGGTACAACCAGATCAACGACTTCCTGACGGCCGGGAGCGACGCCGTCGACACCTCCTCCTCCTCCGCAGCGGCCGGCGCCGACTACAAGTATCAGTACGAGTGGCCTCTCTGGTGCAACACCAGCGTCTCGTACTCGGCCGAGGGCAACCTGACCATCTTTGCCCAGCTCATCCAGGGCCAGATCATCTACGTCGAGGGCGCCGCCGTGTACCCCGACGGCCTGGAGGCCTTTGCCGTCGACGGCAGCAGCTACACCGGCTCCCTGGCCAACACCACCAAGAACGGCATCGCCTACTACTTTGAGTACGCCGACGACACGGTCAGCTCCGGCTACGGCTCGACAGACCAGGTCTTCAGCTTCGGCGGCTTCACTGGCGCAGACGGCGGGTCCATCGACGCCGCGCCCGACGAGCAGCTGTACTACAGACACGTCGAGGCTGCCAACTCTACCGTCACGCTCGACGCCCAGGAGCTAGCCTCGGCCAGTGTCGCATCCGGAGACGCGGACGACAGCAGCGGTGCGGCTACCACCTTCAAGGACACGTTCGCGCAGGCGCCTCTCGAGGGGGTCATGGCGCGCCGAGAATCTTTATGAACAGGCAGGGACCTTAGTTTGGTTCTGCTCCGCTTCTTGCTCTTCTCCCTCTCCCTCTCTCTTATCTGTGCCCCCCACTCCACCGAAATGAGGGCGACATTGCCACACATCATTGCCTGCACATCTTCTTTTCTCTTTCGCCAGTCTTGTTCCTGAATTTCTTGTACATAGCATATACGTAAATACTACATACTACTGTACTTTACCACCACCACCATCGCATGATCAGCCCGTATTTCGCATCAGTATAGTGATCTGCTATTAGCGTCGGAGCTCAGCGTGACATCGCCTCAAAGTCAAAAACTAATGTAGCGCCGCCCAGGAAAGTGAAGTGAGGTGTACAAGTACCGCTGCGCATGAGGCTCCTAGTTAGTTGAGACGACGCTGCTGGCCGAGCTTCCGACGATCCTGTACATGATCACTTTATAATGCTTACACTTGAGAAGGGCATTAAAGGGAAAAGAGAAGGGGAACCGGAGCAAAGGATTGCGGGACCCTTCATCACCACTTATAAATAATTAACTCATTATTAGACCTTGTCGTCCATCTCAGTGAATTTAGAATAATCTACCGCAATATGCGTCAGGGAAATCAATCAACGCCCTTAGCAGCTCGGATAAACCTGGCCGCTGGGCCCAGCCAAACCCACACACCCCCCTTAAAGATCCAGCATTACTGTACCATAGTTGCAGCAGTTGCAACGTCGTAGTAGTGCTACTACTAACTACTATGTAGCAGTACTATTGACAGTCAGTAGGTTGAAGGAGAGGACGGGACAAGACTAGGGGCTGCCAGCCCGTGTGTGTGGCTAGGGAGCCGCATTGGAGCCGCATACAAGTCGCAGCCGTTCAGCTAGTCGCCCCAAAACCCCAGATCCCTTTTTTTTTTTTTTTTTTTTTTTTGTGTGTGTGTGTGTGCTTGATTATCGGACGAAAAAGAAGTACCGTATTGGGAAGGCTCCTGGAATCTGGGGCTACGAATTTGGTAAGAGGATTCTCTATAGTATTAGTAGTAGCAGTAGTAGTACCTGAGTGGAAAAACGGTCATATGACGAGCCAGTGCGTGTCGTGAGATATAATAATAGTACGTACTCTTTTAATTCTTCTTTCTCGTTCTCATCTCAAGGGCGGCGGAGGAAGAGGAGAAGAAGGGTGTCAGACTGCCCCGAGCAGGCGGTACGCATTTTCCGGAGATCTTCCAAGATCGAGATGGTTCTGGCACTTGCGATTGGACCATATACGCTCCCGTTGGTTTTGGTTTTCTTGTTGTCGTACTGTCGCGCAGGGCGTGTGTCATGAACCCCGGATTGTTCAAGAGAATAGCTATTGTAAGTAGCAGTTGTGCCAGCCGTGAATTTATGGTTTACGCCAACTACCCGGGGTGCAACTCCATGACATTGATGCACGCCTCATCTGGAAGCGCACCCAACGGAGGAAATAGCACAAACGGGAAATAGGCTCTCGCCAAGATAGGCTTTTGCCATCAGCCACTCGACCCCTCCTCCCTGCTCCTCTCCGTGCCTGTGTCTCTCCGTCTGTCTCTCTCCACACCGCATGACCGGGAACAGGACAGGGCGGCCGGGGGCATCATCAGGGAGGGACCGTGAGACTCGCTCGGATCCGATGCCGTAGGGTGCCATTGCCGATCTCCTAAACTTAAGCCCTCATCAGAGCTCCTCGTCGCTTCCGCTGTCACGGGACAAGACGCTCGGCTTTGCGATGCCTGGAGCCTGTTGACATGCTTCTCTGTGCTATAGGTCACTGCACGTCAACCAAAGCCCGAGAGGCCCCCTTTTCCCCGTCAACAAGAGTTGGTTTCTCAAGATAGAGTGCAGCCTAGTGGCTTTGCTGGGGCCCGTGGATGGTCGGCAACCTTGTGATGCTTTGGGCCGCCTAAAAGCATCGCTGCTGTCATTCTGACACGCCATAAAGATGACGGGTCTTAATAGAAATCGTACCACAGTACAAGGGAACAGCAGCCCGAAAGCCGTCGTCGCACCATGGCGCATTCTAGCTCGAGACGGTCGCGCATTCGTGACCGACAGCCTCGAAGCAAGAAACCAATCTCAAGAGTCCTGTGATGTTCCCCAAATATCCATGCAGCACGCACGGGTTCGTTATGTAAGCCACTCTCCCCTCTCCTGGTCGGCAGGGCTTCATCTCAAGATTAAACTGTTGGAAGACCCTCGTGGGCCGTCGTCTTCGGGGTGTGGGGGGGCGCGAGGCGTCCAGTGCGATGGCAAGCTTTGGATCAAATCCCGTAGCAAATCCCGTGGGTCGGCAATCGCTCCCGTGGGACATTAATTTTTCAGGGCCAGGGGATCTCGAGAAAAAGCCAAGCATGCCCATAGAGTTTCCCTCCGTCACGATCAGCGGCAGGGTGCTGAGTGAAAGCACGAGATGAGAAGAGGACCTGTTCGCGGGTACGGATACGAAAGAGGAGGGGGGTCGGCACTGATCAACAGGGCCCTCGATCCCTTGTAGTCATTTGTACCTCGTAGTACTTCCTGGTTGTACCAGAGAAAAAGAGTGCGCTGCAGGAACTCTATTTCTCTCAGGAAGCAGATAGAGTGGCCGTAATTGGCATCTTCCGCTACCACGGAATAGAGAGGCTGTTGAAACTCAAAAGCATTCGACAGAGGCGACGCCCAACAGTTTCACCTCTGCGCCACCACCTCAGCGCCGGCAGAACGATTAAACTTCTGTCTTTGTATGCCCCATCATAGTAGTGACCGAAGATCGCCGGGCGCCGGGGGGGAGCATGGGGCTGTCTTCGTAGTGGTCGGGGTCGAAGCCGGTGGGGGAGAGTGCCGCGAAGGTTTCTCTGCCGGAGACCACCCTCGAAGGTCAGTCATGTCTGGACTCGCTTCCTTCTCAATTTCTCCTCCTCCTCCTTCTCCTCCTCTCTTCTTTTTGTAGCACAAAAATGGTATGACCCAAAGTCTAGGAGGCAGCCGACGCGTGGGCACAGAGGCACTTTTGTAACGACGGCAATGCTGTGCGTCGTTGCTCTCGGTCACTGTGGACATGGCCCTGGGACGCGTGCTCAAGACTTCAGATGCAAATTGGGATGCAGCTGCATATGCCAGACGCAGGGCCAGACGCAGGGGCAGGTTCAGATTCACGGTGGACACAGGAGGGGAGAACGACTGGTCGTGGTCGGCTCGCTCAGCCGCGCGCGTGGCCTGGCGTGCGCGTCGAGGGGAGCAAGTGTCGTCCAATTGCTGGTGAGACGAGAGGAGAGGCGTACGGCGTACCTTGGTTGGTGGGTGCGAGAACGATGCAGGACAATGCAGGGGTTCGATCGTGTATGCAAGGGGCAGTGCTCGATGCGGCGGGGGAGGAGAAGGCCCTGGAGAAGGGCCCTGAGAGGCCCCTTTGGCCCCCTAACAGAAAGCCCTCACCAGCCCCTCACCAGCCCCTCGCCTTTCTCCCCAACCCCCCAAAACCAAAAGATCCCCACCTCCAAGCTCCTGGAGCTAAGCTGCTGGATTGATTGGACCACAGTCACCCCACCAACCAGCAACTGCCGACTTGCCATGGCCGAAGAGGGCGAGAAGGAGGCACTGCTGACCAACCACCAGGCCCAAACACAGTATCTTCCAAACCAGATCAGTTCAGCCTTTTTCATTCTTTCACCTCGACACGAGAGAAAGATAGAGGCAGACACACACGGACACACACATCACACGCCATACAGCCGCATTCGACGACGCGTACAGTACAACCAAAAGAAGATCCAGCCAGAATTCTAGACGTCATCCGCCGGACTCACACAAGCGCGCCCACGGCTTCCGAGTAGTCCAGTGTTCAGACGACGTCATCGCCGTCTTCAGCAGATGTCATAAAGTTGTGGTTTTCCCACCCGAACTCGCTTTCTTCTTACCTGCTACTTTTTGCTGGCTGTTTCATTCTTCTACGACAGAAAAGATTCTTGTATATCCACGACGCATCTCTTTTTCTCTTACAGGCAGAGAGAACCGAGCTCAGATCAGAACAATACCGTATTTGTACCCCGCAAACAGAAATCGTACCAGCTGCAGCCCACATCCACACAGGTGGATCCTGCACGCGAAGAAATAAGCCCTCGTCTATCCTACACGCGAAACGGCTACGCCCTATCATAACAGTATACCCACACGCAGAGGAACGCCCCCTGAACAACACATCACCGGCCAGTAACCGCCATGGAGATCATCCAGATCGCCCTCCGCGGGCTGCAGATTCTCTTCCTGATCATCCTGACCGGCCTGCTCGGTAACGTCATCGCCACCTCGAACCATGGCTCCTACGTCTCCGCTGCTGGTGTCAACTTCTCCATGTTCGTCACCGTCCTGTCGTGGCTCGTGGCCCTCTATGGCCTCGCCGTCGCCTTCGCCGAGAACATCGCGGTCCCCATCGTCGTCATGGCCGCCGACGGGCTCGTCCTGCTCTTCACCTTCATCGACGCCATCGTCCTGGCCGCCCTGCTCAGGCTGCCCAACTGCGGCGCCGCGGGCAGCCTCGAGAAGAAGTGCAGGGAGCTGCAGGCGAGCACCGCCTTCATGTGGTTCCTGTTCGGCACCTTTGTGGCAACCACGGCGTTCGCCGCCATGGGTTTCCGCCGCGGAGGCGGTGGCAGCATGAGGTCTGGGCCCAACATGAAGCAGGTCCACGTCGGTGCCTGAATGAGATGAGATAATAGGGGGGACGAGACAGATTCCCCGTGGGATTATATACACGATTGGTCATGATGGGACTCGGGCTGGGCTGGGGGTGGTGGGGGCGGGAGGCGCAAAAATGGGTTCTCAGTGACAGGTTCACGACTAGGATAACAAGGATTAAGGGCGGGCAGCATTGGTAATGAGGTTCGGATACGAATATGCTCCCGCAGACATTTTTGCTTGCATATGGTCATGTATTATGTAGATCGAATCGATCACCTCAAAACGCTCTCGCCTGTGCGTCGTGGCACATCGGGACTTGCCTGCCTATGCATCTTCCCAGACAAGCCTGACAATATTGACGTGGACGAGGAGTCAAGATCCACTTCAGTGGGTGCTACATAGCATTTGAGGTATTGTATCCTCAGTCCAAGTGAAGAAAATCCATAACTAGAGCCCTGGGGGTTGGTCATGTTGCTGACTGGCCGTTCTTAATCTCCGCCGGAGCAGATCATCGGGTACAGACTCGTCTAGGTTGGTCCGCCGCTTCAAGAAGGGACATAATGGTTTGGGTTGTGTTTCCTCTTAGCTATTTACAAGCTGGGTAGAGTATCTGGCTTCATGGCCTGACGGAACAAACCCTCACAATCCTCACACAGCATCGCAATTCACGCCTTCTACGTCTGCAGGAAAATCTCATACGGACTCACAATAATCTGCTGGACTGCCGAGGGTGTGTTGTGATTGCCATTGACACTGCTCTTCGGAGTTCCCATAGCACGCAGAGACGGAATCAGGGCATTGTTTGTCAAATTGTGTCATTGACCCGACTTCTATCTCCACCAGGAAATGGCTATGGCGCCGCTCAACAGCCCACATAATCTGGGAAAAGACGGCTGGATTCATGGTGGACCAAGTCTCATAACAAGTGAATGGGCCGGTGCCCGAGTAGACTTCTGGCTCGGTCACTCTCTGGCTGTTTCTTCTGCGCCCCATGGACAATGCAAGTAAGTCGATATGTCTCTCGATGCTGCCTCTGGCAACCCCTGACGTAGGGTACACACGAGTAGCGTGGCGGTGGCAGCTCTTCTGGAGATGGATTCTTTTGTGCAGGTTTCTCCGGCTCATAACGATGCAGCAGCCTCTGCGGCTCCGGCGGCCGCGAATGCCTTCTTGTTGGTCCATCGTATCTCGACGTTGTGCACCCATTCCATGTATCTCGCCCAGCCTAGAACCGAACAGAGTCAGCAAACCCCAGAGAGCCGGTAACTAGACAAAATGGTGTATACCTACTCCAATACGCAAACTTCCTCCCTAGATACTTGCCCGCAAACGGCACGACTACCATCGTCAGCAGGAGCTGTACCTGCTCGAGGCTCTCCTCCCACTCGCGCTGTGCGTCAGCCGAGTCGGCCGACTCAGAGCTCAGCAAGCCGCTGGATATAGAGGGGAGGGAGTCGAGGTCATCCTCGCGGTCAGAGGAGGATGCCGCCATGTCGGATATTATGTACGAGTCGGAGGCGGACATGTCGTCGTCGTAGTAGTAGCAGTAGTGGTCGTCGTCGTGGGGATCAGAGGGGGAAGAGGGTTGCGGACGAGCTTGAGCGCTGGGTCGCCGCGAGTTGGTGACGTAGGCGGTCGAGCGAAACGGAGATGGCTGGCGGCGACGGAGTGGTGTTGTCGTCCTGCTGCTGGGTTGTTCTGTAGATGTGGGACATGGATGTGAGACCGCCCGTCTGGTCTGGCCGAGTTCCAAGCCTGTTTGACCGGACGCAAGGCTGGCTGGCTGTTGGTGTTGGAATTGAAGGGCTCAATCAACGCGCTGGTGGTGGCATCAGTAGGCTACCTGGCTAACTACAACACTCTGGCCCTACAGCAGGTATCTCGATTCTCAGGTCCGCTGTCTAGCGGTGCTGGCTGACATAATCACAATGCTAATCGCCTGCACCCAACGTCTCAGCAGCAGCACTGATAACAGACTGTTCCGTACTCCGTGCACAGTAGGTGGTTGGACGTCACCAAGCGGTACTTACTATGTAGTAGTGAGATTGGAGTATGACTCGACAGGTCCTCCCAAAAATCCATTTCTCTCGCGTTGCCCCTCGTCCCAACTCTCTGCCGTCACACCTCCCCTCCTCAACTCTGCAAAGAAAAGAAAAAGAAGAAGAAGGAGGAAAAAAAGACACATAGCCCAACCGGGTCACAGCACAACATCGCACCAGACAACCATCATCTGCCGCCCGCTACAACAAAGAGGGAAGAACAAGTGTGACATCCAGAGGACAAAGAGGAATCTGTTGGCCAAAGCATCTTGCACATCATCGAATCAAGATGGAGAATGAGGTGAGTTCTGCATCAGGCTAAGGCATGGTAGCGACCATCGAGGCGCACAATTCCTTGCTGAATGAAGCCCGAACCCGCCATTCCCCCTCACTTTCTCTCTCTGAAGCTTGGCTGGTGCTGGCTCGCCATGTCCCATACTGCTGCTGCAAGGTAGTGCCACCTGCACACCCTGCAAGCTCCCAAGTGTTGGCTGCATCCCTGCCCTCCACCCTCCACTGTTTTTTAGCCCCGCCAAAAATCGCTGCACTTGCACTTTTGTGAAGGGTCAGAAACGCCCATTGAGTCGGTTGACTCACCTCCACTACAAACTGACCTGTTTTGCCTCCTTGCACCTACCTGTTCACACCTCTTGCTTGGACTCAAAGCTCCATCCCCTCAACCCCACCTCCTTTCTCTCTTCTCCCCTTTGAGCAAACAGACCTCGCATCCGACCCTTTCGAATCCGGGTCCCGGCAGCATACTAAAGCTTTCCGCTTCCCCTCCCGCAGGAGCAACCAGACAGGTCGACCAAACCACGCAAGTCCGTCGCGTTCGTCGAGGAGAGTCTAGTCGTGGCCGCTGACGGCAGCGTCGAAGTCATGGCTACCTCCATCGAGGAGAAGGACACCGCCGTGGTATGCTTGTCCCCCCCATGTCGTCCCGGGGAGAAACAGTTTGCTGACTCCGAGGTCCACTATCGCTGCAGTCTCACAGTCCGTCCACCGAAGCTCTCTCTGAAACCCTCGCGTCGACTAATACTGCCTCAGCTACCGCCCCCGCCGACACCGAGACCCCGCCCCCGAGGCTGCTGACGATGGCCTGGATCTAGGCCTGATGAAGAAGAAGAAGAAGAAGGTCAAGAAGGAGGACGATGGCGAGGGTGCCGGCGACGACGCGGCTGCTGCCGCCGATGACGGTGGCCTCGGTATGCTGTGCCTCCCCCAAAGCAACATTGTGTTCTCACGCGACCACGTGGCTGACATTGGATCCACCTCTCTCCTCAGACCTGGGCCTGAAGAAGAAGAAGAAGAAGAAGACGGCCAAGGAGGGCGACGACGAGTTCGCCGCCAAGCTCGCCGCTCTGGATATCGACAAGGAGGAGGGCGGCGAAGAGGCCGACGCTGTCCAGGAGGGTGATATGTACGTCAACAACAACAATACCATCACACCCCCTCCCACACGCACACTCGACCCGCCGTCTGAACCTCCCAAGTCGTGTGTGTTTGGGGGCTGCTCGCTGGTGGAGGATGCCGCATAGCGCTCAGCAGCAACAGATGTGTGTGAAGTCAGTCTGACAGTGGCACTACAGGAAACTCGGCACCGGTATCTGGAACCACGATGACAAGACGCCTATAACGTACAACCTCTTGCTGGTATGTGTTCATCTGATTTATGTATGATGATTGTCTAGGGGAGGGTATATTCTTACAACATTTTTTCTTCTTTTACAGAGTCGTTTCTTCACCCTCCTCACCGAGAAGAACCCCGAGCATGCCACCGGAATCTCCAAGAGTTACAAGATCCCCCTCCCCAGTGCGTGCGCGAGGGCAACAAGAAGACCATCTTTGCCAACCTTGCCGAGATCTGCAAGCGCATGAAGCGGTCTGACGAGCACGTCACTGCGTTCCTGTTCGCCGAGCTGGGAACCAGCGGTTCCACAGACGGCAGCAGGCGGCTGGTCATCAAGGGTCGCTTCCAGCCGAAGCAGCTCGAGACTGTGCTGCGCAAGTACATCATCGAGTACGTGTCGTGCAAGACGTGTAGGTCACCCGACACGGAGCTGAGCAAGGGAGAGAACCGTCTGTCCTTTGTCACCTGCAACTCGTGCGGCTCCCGCCGGTCGGTTGCGCCCATCAAGACTGGTTTCTCGGCCCAGATCGGCAAGAGAAAGAAGATGCGGGCGTAGAGTGGTGGTGCTGGTGCTGGTGCTGGTGGCGGCGGTGGCGGCCATCATGGCCTGGCTGCGCTGGACGGTGGGATGATGATACATGAAGGAACCAGGAATATCTTTACAGCGTTCTCGGGAAGTTTGCCAAAGAGAAAAAAAATCTTGTCTTGTCTGGTCCTTTGGTATCTAGGCTTCGTCTCTATACCGCCACCAAAAGGCGCAGCAGTAACGAATCCGTCTCTTTTTGTCAATTTAAAAATCTAAATTCCCATTTGGCGTTCTTGTTTGTGTGTGTGTGTATGTGTGAGAGTGACAAATACGTGCCACATTTATATTCTGGCTTGCACTCTACTATTCGATCATTTTTGCGTAGGCATCATCGAGACTGTCTGGGGTTCTTCTCACTGGAAGTCAGTGATGAATTCTCCAGGGGCCAAGTCAGTGGTTTCGGCAGTGGACCCTTCTGAAGGACAGGGATCTTTACTTAGTGCCTGCCGCTAAATTTTGACCTGTCGTGATGGCATAAACTCATGAATTCATGACTGCTTTCTTCCCACGAGACTACTACTACACGATGAAAAGCTTCTCCAGTACATATCTACTGATCAGCAGACGACATATACGCTGAACGAGAAGAGCATCACAAAACAATGCTGGCCTCAGGATTACGAGCGGCGCGCCAGCTGCAGAAGCCCATGTGGAGGAGGGCAGTCAGCACGTTATCCTCCAATCCGGACATTGTGAGCTGCTCCTTGTTCTATCCTCTCCTAGCACTCAATTTCCTATCTCTCTCTTTTTTTTTTTTTTCCCCCTTTACAAGACGTCCATAGTAATGATGATAATAATACTAACAAGACATAATAGAAAGTGTTTCCCAACCCTCTATCCCCAGCATCCACCTACCTCCTCACCTACCTGCCCACCAGCCCTCCCAACCCAAACCTGGCCATAGGAACCACCACCGAGATCCCGCCCACCCCGCGCTCCTTCACCCAGAACCACCGCTTCCTCGCCATCCTGGACGAGGTCCTGGCCGCCAACGCCCACCTGGACGAGGAGCTCCGGGCCGCGGCGCAGGCGTTTGCGAGCCCCGGGGGGTCGGGCTGGGGGGCGGGGCGGCAAGAGGGATGCGTATTCGGGGGGCGCGGGGGCGCGAGTGATCAGGGCGGGGCTGGGGGTGGTGGTGCAGGTGGGTGGGTGCATCTGAGTGATGTGAGTTGGGTTTGGTTTTTTTTTGTTCTGTTCGCCTTTCCTTGTATTGCTTTCAAGTTTTGAGAGAGAGAGAGAGAATGAGAGGAGGCTCAGGCATTGAAGACGTACGTTTACTACTTACTGACTGACCCCATGTCCCGGATAGAGGAGGAATCCGCCTGATTTCGGGAGGATAGCATGGTAAGTTTTTATAATCCTGCAGACTTCCATTCACTTGGAGGGGGCGAAAGAAATGGTTGGCAGAGTATGTACAGTACACATCTTCCTGACACCAGACAGGCCAGAAGACATCTTCGGCAGTATCCAGGTCGACGGTCACGGCCAGATCGAGGGCGACTTCCAAGCCAGCGGGACCTACAGAATCGTCACCAACGACGGCATGTGAGTTGTACCACACTATACGTCCCCTTGACGAGCCCTCCACGAATTCATGATGAATACTGACGTGTGCCACTTGTGAGGAAGACTTGGTTTGAGTCCTTTTCTCACCAGCAAACTCGTGGAGAGACTACGGGAGGAGGACAACAAGGAGCGCATTTTATGAACGTGGTGGCGAAGTTAGTATAATTACCTGGCCAGCGGCAGAAAGAGACGAAGATTTGAGTAAGCTCGTGTACAATACTCTCTCACCTCATACCCATTTTCACATGCATCCATATAACTGCAAGAAAGTTTCTCGGGGAAACAGAACTTGATATTATTCCGGGATCTCGACCATGTGTTGACACTTTTTCACCCTCATTCTTCACTATTGTACATTGTGTAGAGGTGCTGCATGCAAACATGGATGGGCATACAGCACACACACACACACTCTCTCTCTTCCTTGGGGATCTTGAGACACCCTCCTTCCTCATGACCCTACAATCTGACCAACACACATGGGCAACTTTCCAAGATGCTATTCCATCATCGTCCACAAGCTCACCCAGCGTCACCCTCGAAACGTTGGCCCTCCATCCTCGGCTCCCTGCCATAAGCCAACACGCCCGCCTCATAGACGCCTCTCTCCTGCGGCCTGGGGGTGCAGGTGCAGGTGCAAACTCGTCCAAGTCACCAACATCACAGTCAAAGAAGAACTGCTGCGAGGCGAACCATCGGATGACGACAAGCGCAATGTACGCCCCAGCCGAGACCCAGAACACCTGAGCCAGCCACCAGTCCTTGCCATGCGTGTCAGGTTGGTTAGCCGTATCCAGGGCCTCGGATAGGCCGAGCTGATTGACCGCGGCGAGGATCACGCCATACAAAATGTACGCGCCCGTCTCCCACACGACTATGCTGGAGTTGCGGCTCTCGATGGAGTTGCTGAAATCCATGAGCATGGCAGTCGTTCGGGACAACGAAGGGGCGCCGGCGCCGAGGCACAGTATGGAGAGGCCGGCGTAAATCATGCCCCTGGAGGCTGCAGCAGCAAAGACGCACTGGCCGATAATCAGAAACGCGATCGAGAGGCGATCCAGCAACAGATCGCGACTCCAGTTTCCCGAGATCTTGTTCAGGCCGTCAAGCAGCCTCGGGCGCAAGATACACCGCACCACGACGCTAAGCAGGGTCCGCACGCAGAAGATCACACCCACCAGCATGAGCGGCTCGCCAAAGCGCTGGTGAATGTACCGTAGGGCCATGCTCATTGTGATCTTGGCAGCAGGAATAGCGAGCGAGGAGTTGGAGAACCTGTTCTTGAGCCTCCAGACGCCGAGGACGTGCCACATGTTGCCGGGGCTGCACATGGCCCTGATGGTCTGCAGGAGTTCTCTTGGCTGCCCTCCGGGTGGTGCTGGCCTCTGTAACAACGGGGGTATCAGGAAGATCAGTAGACCGCCGGACAGGATGAAGCAGGGCGACGCGATGAGCGGGATCCAGACTGAGCCCTGCAACATTGCTAAGGCGAAGGGCTGGGCGACCGCCTCGCCCAACAGCATGGCAAAGATCTGGATCTTGACGTATTTCTCCCTAAAGGCCATTGTTAGGAGCCGGAACCTTGAGAAATCCAGCTGGTAGAGGGGGGAGAGGGGGTAAGGTGGAAGAAAGGAAGAAAGAAAAAAGAGCGTATAAAGACGCAGACGCAACAGAAAACCCCGGCGCATACCTCTTGTCCTCTGGCGACACCTCGTCAACCATGGCAAAGATGATGGACTGAGCCATAGACTCGCCTCCAGCAAGCGAGAAGACTGACGAGATCCAAGTGTATCGGAGATCCAAGTTCGCCGCGTTGGAGAGCCAGACCATCCACATCCAGATCACCCGCGAGGTGAGCATTCCCACGACACACATAAGCAGGGCGACTGCATTTCCTTCACCGTTGGCTACCGTGCCAGTGATCATGGTAGACAGGACGTCTAAAAAATTCAGGTTTGGTTGATTAGCCATCGAATACGTCGCCCCTCTTGCTACCTTCGTAGGTGGGTGGTGAACATAATTACCAAACAGGTAGACTGAGATCAAGGATCCCGACACCAAGAAACCCAGCTCGATCTGGGCCGCGTCGACGTTGCACTGGCCCTCCGGCACCGGCTCTGCAAACAGGCTGGGGAAGCGCCTGTTGCAGAGGAGGTCCTCGAGGACCTGCATTGAAGGGACCTCGAAAAGGCCGATGCCCATGTGGACGAGGAAGGAGACGAGAGTCAGGACGAACACGCAAGAGAACGGGGACAGCGCCGCGCCCTCATCATCGTCGTCGTCATCGTAATCGCTACCATCACGGTGGTCGTCATCGCCACCGTGGTCGCCGCCGTTGTGGTCGTTGATGTGCTCCTCGTACGGAGGTGGCGGAGGCAGGTCGGGAAGCTGGCGAGCGCAGCCACGGCTGCCGGCGGCGGAGAGGGACGAGTACGCAGGTGGGAGGTCTGCGAGCTCGATCTCGTCGTCCATGGTGGGCTTTTGGCTTCCGGACAACTGCTGGAGAGGGCGAGAGAGATGGAGACAGAGAGAAGGAGAGGGAGCAAGGAGACAATGTGTTGAGAAGAGGGGAAGGCGTAAGTGGTCAAGCAGGGAGGAGGATGGATGGCAGGAAGGTGAATTGGGATGTGCTCTGCTCCTGTCAAGGAACAAACATTGGAAACACGCATGGCCAGGGCCACCGGACTTTTCACTTTTGAGAAAAAATGTTTCACGGGGCTCTCGTCGATTATCAGGGATCGAGGAAGGAGGCAGGTGCCATGCAAAGTGGTGCCTTTGCTCTTAGAGATGACGACCTTGCTCGATGTGTTGGCAAGTCGACAAGACGACAACATCATTAGGACCTAAATCTCGCATGAAGACTCGAGAAGTGCTTGAATAAGATCAAAACAAGAAGGGAAGATTGTCCACAGGGAAGAGCATGTCTCAGCGAGTGAGCAAGTCCCACATGCTTATAGTCTATCGGGCAGTGCCAGAAACTCAATCGTGAAGAGTGACACGGACTGGACTTCGCAATTGGAGAATGGAAAGCATAAAGAGGTTTATCAGGCTCGGTCTCTGGGCTCATGAACTTGTTTCTTGAAGTCAGATTATGTTCACGGAGGTGAATCATGTCTGCTCAGGTTAATGAGTTGAACGACAATCCAGTCTCTATCTCATGTCAATGCATGCTACACAATGAGATAATATGATCGTATATCAAGATTTGTTCATAAGAATGGGAACAAGATATGCTGTTTTGTATTGTCCATGACTGCCCAGTTAAGTTCATCAAATTATAGAGCCGAGGCTGCATATTGTCTTTGTTCTTTATGACCTGACCTAGAGGCGTCTGCATCTTCTCCCTAACATACTAAGCTTCAGAATATATCAAAACTACGCACTGCTTGCGTATTGTGCTTGATAAGGGAGAAGGAAGGAATGTGGTGATTTGTCGAAGCTGTGGGATTTGTCCAAGTATTACGATGTCAAATATTCGAATTTTGGCTGGCCAAGTATTTATATAAAGTAGATCTAGGCATACATTAGCATAGATAGTTACTTGCTTTCCTGTTAGAGCTTCGTCTAGGAATATCTTCGCCCGTTAACTAGAGTTCATGCATATATCACAAATGACCTTATCTATGAAAATATGGCCTGCCTTTCCGGTGTTTATCTCAAGTACTCCAGACTTCTCTCTTCCTCCTTCTCTCTTTTTCATACTCAGCCCGGTCCCCCTCTTTTCTGTTCTAGGCAGCCATGCTCTGATTTCCTCATTTCGCCGGGCCACTGACGTGCTGATGCTCCCTGACAATCCCTACACTTGTGATATAGTTGAGCTGTCATTGGACCGTCGCTCGTTCGTAATCTTCTCTTTGCCGCTTCGCAAAGAGGAAAATGAAAGCTTGCTCGATATACTTCGTAGGATCATATCAGGACCGATAGAGGGAACGAGGACCCACAGCGAGGGGGATTGATAGATATCAGAGATACACCCAGCTCTAATATGTTGTAAAAGAATACGAGGGTCAATACGCCTGGTGACGAGAGGTTAGCTGATGCTAGAGACTTGTGCGGTGACGCTATGGAAAGGAGGAAATAAATGACCTACGTTCTTCATCGTGGTTGATGAAATAACCCGGGCCCCCTCTCTCAGACTCAATGTATTGGACCATGCGGGCCCCAGATGCAAAGACGCCGACAAAGGTAAGGGAAGAAGATGCTGAGAATAGCGAGCTTCTTCGAGAACGTAGCGTTGAGTTGCAGGATACGGGGAACTGGAAGCAATAGGATTCAGATGTCAAGGAGGAAATCGGAAATCGCGAAGCCGTACAGGTATGGGAAAGACAAGGTGCAGTACTTTTCGTAATTGCCGTCCCAGGCTGCAGAGAAGTGGGTGCCACATTGAAAGCCCGTCAGGAACTGGAAGACGACGAGCCACAGTACCACAACTGCAATAGTGCCGATGATGCATTTGTGGAACCAGTGTTCCTTTCCTCCGACACAGAAGATCCGCCGATAGAAGAACAGAGCGCTGAGCTTGGAGCATGCCAGTGAAGTTGTACCCAACACATCCCATACTATCTGAAGCTGGACAGAATAGGTTAATCGCGGGCGGCTCGACGAAAACGACGAAAGGGGCTCTGTAAGTACCTTCACTGACAGCTCCCCTGCTATAGTAGGCGAAAGGGAATAACCGATCATATGGTGGTAAACCACTATTGTTTCAGTCAGTCCAGCATTTCGCAACACCGCTACCAGAGGGCAGTGATAAGGAGTAGCATACTAAGAATAGAAACTATCGCAGCTCCGATAAAGGTGACCTGAAGGAGTCACTACATATCAGCAGTTTGTTCGTACTGGCAGCAGTCTGCAACGGCACATGTCCAGCTCGCCACGGCCAAGATATCGTCAGCCATAACAGGTACCTGCGTCTTCTTGCGAGCGTAGAACCGGAGTCCGACAGCTATGGTTGTCAGGCCCAACAGACTACCACAGGCCCCTAGAACCCCTTCTTTCGAATTGCTGGACATGCTGAAGCTGATTTTGAGTGGGTTGAAATATTACAATAGAAGGGAGAAGTTTGCAAACAAGCTAACATAGACTCAGGGGACACAGCGAAGCGCGGGTATATAGCATCTGAAGAGAGGCTGCCTTGAGTATGAACCGTGTAAGTCAAGCGAGACGAGTATGTAATTAAATTGGACACTCCCTCAAATGGGCGGGCAACCTGCGTGACCACCTCGCGGCCTCTCTGGTTTGGATGGCCCTTCAGCCCCCAGAACCAACAGCTTTCGTACTGCGTTTCCGAGTCCATCCTAAAGTGCCTGATTGATACCAGTACTACCGAGGTTACGCTCTGTGATTGGGCTGTATGAAGAGGGGTCGCAGTACTGAGTGATACGAAATCCGATCCTGCTAACAACAACCAACACAACCCCCTCTTGCATATACGCGTGTGTGCGTGAGGTAAGAAATGCAATAGATTGCCCATCTGCAAAGGTGATTCGTTTATGGAGACGGAACGCCAAGTGTTGTTGAGGGCGAACTCTCCTGAGTAGGGCTTATGCACCGCCGTTGCAACGCACCGTAGCATTACGGCGCAGAAGGCACCATGCATTAGTTTGGGTGGGTTGGCTGGAGATTCGCTCTGCTGGTTGCCTAAAGCTTGTAGGACCCTTACCCGAGGGCACTATAGGTATTATTTTGCCCACTATACTCGTTCCTCCTATAGTAGGTGCTAAAATCAGTACGCACTAGAAATTAATACGCATTTGATAAGTTTTCTTATAAAAAAATAATTATAAAACATAATAATTTATAAATCAATAATAATACTATTAAATTATTTTAAATTTATTATAATATATTATAATAATCTATAATAGAAAGTACTATTATTGGATATAAATTTAAAAGATTATCTAATATTTAAACTCTCTATTCGAATATTCTTTCTAACTGTATCTATAGTTTACGCCTGAACTACAGATTGTAAGTGATGCACTGGCACTGTATTGGTGGTGAATTCACCGTGTGAATCGATGGTGAATTCACCATAGGCATGGTGGTGAATCGGCGGTGAATTCACCACTAGGGATTGTGGTGACTTCATGGTGAATTCACCGGGCATTCCTGTCTCCCTTTGGCCCATTGCTATATATTTGGTAGCAATTCTTTTCTTAGATACTTTTAGAAAAGAAAGAATTATCCTTTATAATATATTTGCATTGCACCGCACAGCTGAGAGCACCAACAGTAAGAAATATAAAATAAATTACAAAACTTTATATATTTTTATAATAATTAATTAAATTATATAAATATATTATTATTTTACCTTATTTGCAATTATTTTTATTTTAAGATAAGAAGCTAAATATATTAAAAATAAAAGAAGGGGGAATTTACTGGTGGTGGAAACTAGGTGGAACACCGTATGTAATGAGCACTGCAGTAATCCGAAGATCCCAAAGTACACAAAGGGTTTATGCTAACAAGAGCGGTGCCAAGACTATCCTTGAATACGGAACAATGACTGAAGTTCTGAATGCAAGTGTTCACTGCCTGGTATGGGCTACTGGATCAGAGTGTAATCCAATACTTAGATCCGGTACTTAGATTGACGACTGAAGAGCTATAAGAAACTATCTCATCTGTAGATATCCCATCCTTATATATCCAACTCTTCAGTCCTGGACCGATAAAGTCGAAGCCGATCGTCTCGGTCCAAGGTATCATCGACGGGACCGACGACGGTCCTGTCGGTCCAAACCCTAACCCTTGCTTACGTAATCCCGTGCGTTCATTCCTATCCTAGAGTGTTGGACTCTTGGCTCCTGAGGGCCCTGTCCGGGTGTCCTGGGTCCCGTGCCATTTTCCTGTCGTGACCTGCATGTTGGATGGGTCATAACACCGTACTATATTGAGTCAGAGAGGTCGACAAGGTATAAGAGGTATCCTTCTTCACGTCAGCCCTTGAGGCTTTATACTTACATCAAACACCACTACGCCAACAACACCCTCGAGTCTAGTATACTAGCACACTCTCTATTTCAGCTGTATACATTTTGAAAATGGCGAGAAAACCTAGCGCGGAAGGCCGCATTCCCTTCCAGGTACCTGGAAATCTCAATATTCCTTGCTCCACCTATTACAAGGTCTTCGGCGACCTTTCAAGTGGCGCACCGCCTGTGGTCTTTCTTCATGGCGGCCCCGGCGGCGGTCATGAGTATCTGCTCTCGTTCGCAGAACTCTGGCCACAATACGGCCTTCCGGTGATCCTGTATGACCAAATCGGCTGTGGGGCTTCGACTCATCTCCCCCAGACGGCTGGGGACAAAGACTTCTGGCAGGAGTCCTTGTTCGTCGCCGAGCTGGACAATCTCATTGACCATCTGAAACTGCGTGATGGGCCTGGATTCCATCTGTTCGGCCAGAGCTGGGGAGGCCTGCTGGCTGTTGCCTTCGCTGCCCGCTCGCCCCGCGGTTTGCAAAAGCTGGTGCTCGCCAGTGGGCTGGCCGGCATGGATCTTTCTGAAAAGAGCATCCAGCTGTGTCGAAAGGACCTGCCCACAGACGTGCAGAGGGTGCTGGAAAAGTGTGTGCAAGAGGCCGACTATAAGAGCCACGCTTATCGCGACGCTATGACAGTCTTTCAAAAGATGTTCGTATGCCGGGCGGATCCATTGCCAGAGGAATTGATGCTATCACTAAAGCATCTTGGGGAGGATCAGACTGTGTATGGCACTATGTAAGTTGATTGTGGTTGATCATCCACTTCGGTCTTCCCTCCTCCCCCCTTCCTCTCCCTCCTCCCCCCTCTCCCTCCTCTCCCTCCTCCTCCTCTCCCACCGGCCCCCCAAAAAGAGGAACACTCCTTACACTGCTCCAAATGAATCCACAAGAGGGAAACCCAGTGCTTGACACTATTCACTGGAGCTGCGACCGTTCATGGTTTGCCTTACGTATCTTCCCTAATGTGCAGAGGGTTTGACTCCAATAGTCACACGCGGATGCCCTTTCCACATGGCTTCGTACCTTTGGGTGACACATGTTCTGTTCATTCTTCCTTCTGATCCAATTCCTCATCACATACACCTACTGACCTCAGACTTCATCCCATAGGTACGGCCTCTCCGTTCTGGACTTGAACGGCTCGCTGCGCGGCTGGACGGGCATACCGCGCCTCCCGCAGATTGCCGCCCCCACTCTGGTCTACAATGGGGAGTTCGACACGTCGCGCGAGATTTCGCAGGAGCCATTTTTTGAGCTCATCCCACGCGTACGCTGGATCACCTTTCAGAATGGAAGTCACATGTGTCATCTTGATGGTGGCGGGCTCAGAGAACGGGTTCTCAAGGTGATGGGGGCCTTCCTGGTGTAGCACCAGGCAATCGATGAAGCGGTTGCATGATCAGTCTTACTTTGTGTTAATTTTTCAATGTAATTTATGCCTCAATATACACCCTCTGCTTTTATCATCCCCTGACTCTGACAATGAGTTCCTCAATATTTCCAGGGGTTGAGATATCCACCAGACTCACAACTCAAGCAAGTATATACAGTAGTAAGAGCTTCAACAGCCGGCAGGGCTTCTCCATCTTTGTAGAAAAACAAGCAAAGGTTGAAAGCATCCTCCTTTTTTTTTTTTTTTTTTTTTTTCATCGTGAACCATGCTCCAAAAAGCATGATACAACCAATCTTTTACAAAAGTTTACATGTAAGAAGAGTCATAGTACCCAGCGCTGGTGTAGTCGTCTCCCAGGATGGTCTCGATGGACACAGCCGAGCTCAGCGTCGTGGCAAAGCTGGCGCGCGTCCCCTCTGCGCCGTCGCCCGAGTTGTCGTACTCGCCAAACAGGACGTCCTCGGTGTTGGGCTCGCTGGACGACCACTCGGCCCAGCCGGCGCTGTTGATGACATCGGACATGGACGTCTCCTGGAAGACGACGCGGGCGTACTCGGACCAGGGACGGCCAAGGTAGTATGCGCCCGAGGAGACGGACTCGCCGTCTGCGGCCGCGATGTCGCATTCGTTCTGGAGGAGTTTGTCAGCATGGGTTCCGTCTGGAAGAACTCATGTGTGAAGTATGTATATGTATATATATATATATATATAGAAGGAGGTATGAACTTACAAAGACGTAGTAAGATGTTCCGTCCGAAGAGGTACGGCCATTAGCTGGTGGTGAAGCATATGATTAGCTCTTTGTACTTGTTCTCTCTCTCTCTCTCTCTCTCAAAACATGTGTACGCAGTACTAATATACTTACCAGTGATGTAGCCCACGCTCGCCTCGAGAACCCTGATATCACAAGACTGGAACCAGGCTGGGGAGTACTGGCCAAAGATGAAGTCGGTGGCGCCCTCGATCAGGCAGCCGGCATACAGCTGGTAGCCCTCCTCGGCGAGCACGGTATCCTGGAATCCCGTGAACTGGCAAGCATAATATCCGGAATCAGCATATGCCGACAGGGCGACGGCCTGGCTTCCATCACCGTACCTATTCAGTTGTAAAAATACCAACATGTCAGCCCCTTCTGTTTTCTTCAATCTTTGTCACATTTATTCCATTGTTATTCATCCGATCGTCATCAAACTTACGTGTTTGCCACATTGATGTTGTACATCTTAAAGTTGGCAGCAAGGACAATCAGGGTGCCCGTATACTCATCACTCAGCCCATCAGCCTGCGAGAGATCGTTGGTGATGGTCACGACGTTGGACGAGTACGACGATGTGTCCTCGGTGTAGCCGTAGAAGGTCAGCTCGGCCTCGCGCGAGGAGACGGTGACCTGCTCGTTGTAGGAGCCCGCCTCGATGAAGATGCACTGTGCCGTGCTCGAGGTCGTCGACAGCGAGTCGACGGCGTCCTGGATGGTGCTGTAGGTGCCACCGCTGCCGGCAGTGATGCATCCAGACGGTGCGCTGGTGCGGCTCGTCGCCAGCACCGAGGCGAACAGAACAGCAAGCGTGAGAAGAGTGCTCATGATGTTGTTACTGTTGTGTTGAGTCGTTCTGTAGTGTATGTAATCACAGGATTATTTCCCAGAGCTGAAAAAGGAAAAAAAAAAAAAAGACCGGTGGTGGTGGGTTACAGCCAGAGGGGGAAGAAACGGATGCCAAGAGTTTAGACGATGCAGCATCTTTTATAGTATTAAATCCTCCACCAAAGTGAGCAAAAAGGTTGTGTATATTACCAGATGATTAAGTATGAATTAACGTTCAGGACGAACTTACTACGGAGGAGGCGAGATAGATCCCCGTCCCCTCCCAAAACAGTCCCCACGGGGCCGCAATATCACCCAAGGAATGTTTCAGTTGTGCCACCTGCCTATCCTGCTCGAGGTGCTCAAGCCTATTGGTGGACCAAGTCAAACAACATTGAGCCGCAGCCCTGGAGAAACAGAAAACATTAAACAAAAAGGGAGATTTACGAGCCAAGGCATGTGGTCACGAATGCAGTGGATACCTTAGTCTGCTAAGCCAGCAAAAAGGACAGGTTTGACAGGCTAAGGTCATTTGACACCCTTTTTTTTTTTTTTTTTTTTTTTTTGGCTTTTAGTTTCATTTCACTGTCTTGGTGGTGAAATTGCGCCCCCTTCCACGGCGAAGTCTAGAACGATAATAATGGCAGCGCACGGTGGTGGTGAGTGGACAAGGGCCCTGTGTGTGATTCATGCCCACTGCAGCCACTGTGTTTGGTGGATAAACATTGCAACGCCAAAGCCGTCGCGGAGAAGCAGTGCCGGCATGGGCCGTATTTGGGGGTATCTGCAAGGCCGCAATGGCCGATGCCACGCTGCGGCAGCAAGGCCACCGTACTTGTAGCCCACCATCCTACTGTACATAATACTTTGTGATCGATTGGGGGCCCTCCGGTATTTGACGTCTGTACGTACGTCAGATCTAAGCGAACAACCCCAATGTGCGCACATGGTAACCCGGGGAATCGGTTCTTGCTGCACGAAAGGGGGGCGCCAAAAATCATGGTGGGGGTCTCGTGAGTTCCCAGAGTGGGCGCTCAGGTTATGGACAGACAACCGTCGTCGTCACAAAAACATACAGAAAGATGCATGTATGAGATCTTGACCTGATTGGGCAATCCCCTTTCAAGAAGCCAAGCCTGCTAGCGGTGGAAGAATCCATCCGGATCCGGGCATCCTTCACGGCCTTGCAGAACCTCGACGCGTATGCTATTAATTTATAATTCCTGCATATGTCAATCATTTCGCCGGTGACTACGAACGAATATGACGAAATTTACTTGGATGATCATCAAAGATTCACAGTCATGTGCGGCTAGAGACGGACAATCAGTGTCTAGCTTAGAAGGTAGGAAGGATGCTTTTTCTTTTTTTTTTTTTTTCGGCTTTTGGCAAGAGATGAAGCTCACCTTTGGATTCTCTTTCCCTGCAAGTTAGCAGGCAAAACATTATATCAATTACTTTCTTCTATCCACTGTCCTCAGTGCAAACCATGAACATGTATGTTGCCAGGTGACTCGTCTCTTACACCGCGTCTCAAACTCTCTTGGATACACCAGTTCAGTCCGTTTGAGCAGAATGACAGAGACCTGCACCAATACTAGGCAGTAGCTACTGCAGCACAGGAACCATGTTTCAACTGAAGATTATGTACTTCCTCGGAATGCTACCTCACAAGCTTGTTCATTGGTCGGCCTGGACAATGATGCGGCCATCTTCAAGCGGCACCCCAGCAGCGCCCCCACGGCTACTCTATAGCCGAGTTATACCCCACGGGGTAAATCAATGTTGTGAGGGATGCCCACGTGCTTGCTGTGGCCTTACATGGATATTTCTCGCCGGGAGTCTGGTATGTATATACTGCGAGGAACGGCCTGTGAGAAGGCGTCAAAGAAATTGCACCTTGTCAGGCGACCTGCTGTCTTCACAACATTCATGTGTTTCTGTGCTCCTTAGAGTCTCAAAAACTAGTGTATACTGTTGATGTACTACAGAGATATGGAGTCATTTAGGTTATTGCCGCTTTTTAACTCTCGAGGGCTGCGTCTTCAGCCACCCGGCTCGTCATCGCGGACCGCATAAGCAGGACCTTGCTCAAGAATACTCTCCGTGGCCTGTAGGCCACCTCATACGATGAAAAGACCTAGAGTCCAGGATCTTTGTATATCATAGCTGATGACAACTGTTGTCACGTTCTGGCCAATCACTGAGGAACAGTTGCTTTTGCTGCTCTCCTTTCACCTTGCTACTGTAATTATTACTCTCTCAAGTATGATTGGAGGATCAACTCATGTCCGCAACATCCACGATGCCAGGGCGTGTGGAACAGCTACCACATCCTGCTGAGTACAGGTAGGTCCAATTTAAACATTATCACAACGCTTGCATATTGTGGTGGAGCTGCTGACCGTTCATAGGTAGAAGGCCTCGATTTGAGAAAGAGAAATCAAGGTCTGAAGAGAGTATGTATCACAAAGGAAGTCCTTAGGAGAACTTCATGAGATCAACATGAGGGACTATCTCCCTTGTGCCCACACTTCTGCTTGAAATTACACTTATACCCAAATCAAAGGGCATATCTGGTCTCTTCCTCGTGCGTGTGTGTATGGATATATATATATATATATATATATATATACTTAATCACACATCAAAAGCACTAGAGAGAGATGGAAAGAGGGAGAGTGAGAGAGGAGGGAAAATTGCAAGAACATCTCACATATATTATATAATAATCAAAGCTGCTGACTTAATCAATAACGAGGGTGCTCGTGGTGAGGATATCCCTCGCTCGGCCTCATCGGGTTTCTATGAGAACAACCATCTCTGAGGCGCCTGAAGCAATGTTCAAGATCTCTGGTAAGGGAACATTTGTAAGCCAGGAGCACCAAGTCGGGCCATATCTGAAACAGAAGCTTTGTAATTATATAAGAATCCCATCCTGCACTCGGTTCCTTCTCAGACTAAGAATCTACGGACTTCTCGATGCTTGAAGTGTCTTTGGGATGGCTGAGTCGTGGGGACGCCCAAGACCAACAGCGCCAGCTGTTCGATGATGAGTGAGATGACATTTTGCAGAATACCCTAATTGACATTTGCAGGACAGACTAATATAAATTTGTTTAAGAGCATATTGCTATATGTCTTGAGAGTCTATAGTCGCCCAATAATAGAAGCTCTCCCAATTCTCTAAAGAAGTGAGAAAGTGTGCTTTGCTAGGGTTCTACGACAACCTCCGATGCTGCGCTGTACAAGGGCTATGAGCAGAATTTTTAAAAACATGTCTTTATAAAAGTACAATTGAGACTCCTTGAACGGGCATCAAGTGAGCAGGAGAGCGCGGCTCAAGCAACCTAAGATGCCATTGCGAGTATTTTAATCGATAATAATAATAAATTCGCTTCCCCTTAATCATACCTACCAACGCCAAGAAAAGCCCTCCAATTTTCAACCACACGGCCATAGGCTGTGGAAATCTCTATGCATCATTCCAGCACCTTATTTACCGTTGCCCGTGTCACACTTTCTAAAGAACCTTCCGATGACTCCTCGCGTTTGAATATTGTGCTGCCGAGAGAAGGAACCTTCGGGAGTGCAAGAAGAGGACATGGCCATACCATCCATACCCACCCATAACCCAACCATGCGTACTAGGCCGAGAGTAAGTATACAAGTATACTAGAGCAAGTCGAACCATAACGCCAGGGCAAACGCAAAGCCCATCATACTATAGAAAGAAAATAAAAGAGCGACTTTTTTGTGGTGGTTGGCAATCGAGTTTTTTTTTTTTAAAAAAAAACCGTGGGTCCTTTCTTTCTTTCTTTCTTTTTTTTTGGTCTAAAGACCATAGGTTCCAACGCCGACGTCCGGGTACAAGTATGCGTCCAGCCCACTGCTGGCGTTCAGGACAGCCATGGACGTCGGGTTGACAAAGCTGGCGGGCACCGAAGTGCCAGGGATGGTCTGGTAAGGGGAGGCCGGGATGGAGGAGGCGAGCTGGTGTGGGTGCGCGGCCGGGTGGCTGTGGGCGTGGGTGGTGTGGTGCGCGTCGAGGTGCAGGTGTGAGGGGTTCGACTTCAGCTTGACATACTCGGCCTGCAGCTCGGCGTAAGCCTGGCTGAGCACATCGTTGCGGGCGCGCGCATCGTTGAGCATCTGCTCCAAATCCTTGATGCGCTGGTCCTTGCGCTCGCGGTAGGCTCGCTGTGAGGCCCTGTTTTGGGCACGGCGGCGCTGTAAGAGGGGTTAGTGTTGGGCCTTTTTGTGTGTGTTTGTGTGTGTGTGTGCGTGCATGTGTGTTCATTGTGAAGGAAGGGGTGTATCACATAGTAGCCGAGAGAGGAATAATCCTCGGCGATGGTTCGGTGTGATAGTGTTAGTGGCATCGCATGGCGGCAGCACAGCAGCCTTTTGCATGCACCTAAGAGTAAAGTGGCGCCGCCGCCAGGATGCAGGTGGAGGAGGGGGGAAAGAGGGGGGAAGGGGGGTGAAGGAGAAGGTGGTCTTGGTGCAGCCGCGCGCGACTGGGAGAGAAAGTCGCCCGGGCAGTGTGGTAGAACCAATCGTTCACTCACCGAGAGGACCGAGGGCGGCGCATTCTTGTATCTGTTCTCCCGCTTCCTCTTGGTCGCGGGTTTCGACTGTGCTGCTGTCACGGCTGCTGATGCTTCCTGCGGCGACTCGCACCCGTCGTCTGCATCCCGGCTATCCGGGCTGTGGAAGGCACTTGCGCCCGTGCCATCTTCCAGGCAGGTCATATCGTACTGAAGAGAGAGATGATGATGTGAGTAACGAGGACTGCCGCTTAGAAGGGAAGAAAAGAAAAGAAAAGAAAACAAAAAGAAAAGAGGTTGGCACAACAACAAAAAAAAAAAAAGCTTACAGGTGACGTTGCTGAACTGTGTGATTCCGAGTGGCTGCCGTCGAGAGACTGGTCTTGATCACCGTATAGATACTGGTGGCAACTCAATGGCGAGGGGACGTCAAGGTAGATGCTGGGTCCCTCCATGGTGGTATATATTCCCAGGAGTCGTCAAGATAAGAAGAGAGCAGTCGACGGGTCTAATATAAGACTTGTTGTTGTTGCTGTATGACCACAGGGCGCAGATGGTATATTTGGGTTGGGAGGAAGGGGAAGAAGGGGACAGAGAGTGTGCAGAGGGGGTGGAAAGGTTGACAGCTTTATTTATCATAAGCTTTTTTTCAATTATTATTTTACCTTGAGGGCAGTTCCTGGAGAGTGGTAAGAAGCTGACGGTAACGTATAATAGTGTGGTTGACATAGTAGCAGCATGGAGTAGAGACGGACACACCATCATGATGATGGAGCTGTGAGGATGCATGTGACGACCGGGGTGACTTCAGTCGCATGTCTGGTTACATCGGAAACCGACACTCAATCTCTGTCAAGATGGTCACGTCAGGCCTGGGGGGTTGTTATAGGGGTACCCAGGTACCATGAACTCAGCTTGTACTCCCTACCCACACGCATGGGTGTTACCGAATTGCCCCGGCTGTGATGACCCTGCAGACCCCGGATGTTTCTGCCTGAACATCTTTGAGATATAGGGCTAGCTTGTTTCTGCAGGACTGCAAGGAGTTGAGCGCAAATCGTGCCGGCCGATCTGCTTGTTGCTTCAAGATTGTGTAAGTAGATGAGCCAGCCCAGCGGTGTAGTAGTATAGGCCAGGGTGCACCACACCCACCCGCCTGTCAAGGCGTTTTCACTGCCACCATGAATGGGATGGGATGGGATATACGGTGTCTCAGTGCTTAAGTCTGTCAGCCCGGGACTTGAAATGCTTACAGCTCTCGAGCCTCTCTTCCCACCCCCGCCCTTGAGCAAGAGTGACCTGGAGATGAGCGATAGATAGCGTCCTTGTTACATGGTGTGCAGTGCTTAGAGGCTTCGCGTGGATGATGCTAAATGTAGTCCCTCGTCAGACGAGAAGGGCGGGTGGGCGGAGTGGATGTTACAATCCATGGAGAGAGAGCGCTGGTGCATACGAGAGGGAAATGGATCTTGGTTCGACCTGTCAAAGACGGGTGTGATCAGTACTTTTGTCCCCATGCCGACTTGGTAAGGCGCCAACTCGTACTTTGTGGTTGGGGGGGGGGAGAGAGGAGATCGGTCCCCAGCAGTGCTGACAAGGGGTTCTTCTGCTGGGGGGAGGGGGACGTCGACTGCAGACCGTATCGGAAACATGGGTTACGCACTGTGAGGATTCACAGTGGGCTGTCATGTAAGGCGACAGAAACAGATGCGCAGCTTGTGCAGTGGCAAGGCCTTGGGACGAACGTGAAAATTCAGGTTCTCCTCGGGCTCTTTCTTGTCTCTAATGGCCATAGACTCAATTCTTGGTAAATTTTGTCGGCTCGAAAAGGTCTATTGGGAGAAGAAACCTGGACAGTATCCACGCGCATCTCAGCCTAGCCCCACGGCGTTCCTGGTGTAGTTTCTTTTCACAAGCCACTCGATCTGCCTCCGCTGACCTTACCACCCTCTCTCTGTCTCTGGTCACGATTCATCTTTCCAGTTCTGCCTTGTCTGTCAGGAAGAAAGAAAGAAACCCCCTAAAAAGACAGCTTGCTCAGGAGAGAGTGATCCTGCCGTGATTCGCGGCCCATGGATTGTAAAATGTGCCTTGATGCCGTGCTGCGTGGGTCAGATCCCGGCGGCTTGGGTGCTGCCACCCATGAAAGGAGGGGGTGGTCACCGTTCAGGGAAGAGCATCGCTGCATTCGGGATTCGAGAGGGACGATTTGGGTAGGGATCTTCCTCGACACGTTTTGTGAGGTTGCAGAGCATGAAATTTGCCCTGATGCTGCGTCAGCTGCGCTGTGGATGGACTAGAATATCATTGGCCTCCGGCATTTGGTTCGATATTTGTCAGTCAAGTTCTGACCTCCATCGCAGAGCCACCAGGACCGCTAGAGAGCCCAAGTCACAACCGGCCTAGGAGGGACCAGTGCGAGAGTTGCTATGGGAGAGAGAGACGCACACAAACGACTGTGCCGTCCACAACCTGTCTCGACTTCCCAAATGCCGTGCTCGTCTGCCAAGAAGTCGCCTCATTGCCATACCACCCTCTCTGCAGCGACCAACTGAAACCCGTCGCAACCCTCCGACCCACGTGGGGAGAGACTGGCATGGTTGCAACGAGATGGCTCGTCCGGTGCTGGTTCGTCGCTGCAAGGCAGGTCTAGGATCAAAGGAGAGAGGGCCCTGAGATATCAGTCTTGCTCTCGAGATACTGCCACACCGGACTGACCCGGTGCTGCGGTCTCTCTGGCGGTCAGCCAGTTAATGCGGTCATCAAGCACAGTCCCATCCTTAGCAGGGCTTCCTCGGCGAGAAGTGTCAAGGAGGGGGGAGAGAGAGAGGGAGGAACAAAAAAAAGAACCCCCAAAGGAAAACCGCTTTGGGGTCAATTCGCCGGTGAAGGATGCCACGTTGTCTGCCCCGCGATTCACACGAGTGTGCCTAAGGGTATTACTTCTGCAGGAGAGGAAAGCAAGGCCTGTCAAGGGGCCAGCGCAGTAAGTACCCTAATGTCGAAGCTATGACCAAATTTAGAAAGCTGAATGAGGTTGACCTGGGGCTTGATGTCGGTGGGCCCGGAGAGGTGGTGTGTGTGTGTGATTGTATGTGATGGGCTATAGCGGCGGGTTGTGTATCTGCGGTTCCTTCCTGTGCTTCGAGTGATAGTGTAATCCAAAATCTGGTCGCAGCGATCAGCAGTGCTACAGTTCTGCCAGGAGGCTCTGAGGATTGTGATGATGACCAGGAGGACAGGTGAGAAGAAGCTAAGGTCGCCGCCTCATCACGCATAGGGCAGGTCCTTCCAAAGTAGGCGCGATTTCGCAATCTGAAAAATCGAGAAGAGGGAGAAAGAGAGAGAGAGGGAGGGAGGGAAGGAGCCAGGGCGGAGAAGGGTGAGGGGGCGGACACGGTGAACACAGTGCAGGCGCAACCCTCATCAGAGACTAGTGTAAATGTAGCGTGCCATGTACTATGTACCAGAATACCACAGTACTGCTGCAGTGTGCGGTCCTCCGCTCCACGTCTGTCGATCGACCCAGGCGGTTGGTTCCATTTCGTTGGGTTGCAAGATCGCAAAGTGTTGCTTATCCCCTCTGCACCTCTGCACCCCTCCTCCTGACGTCGCATTTTCTTGCTCCCCGGCTTCCTCTACCACCCCCTCCCTCTTCTTCCATGTGCAGGTGTGTCGACCATCTTTCCAGAACTGGGCAGCCACGTCGCCGAGCAGCCTAACCCGGACCATACGAAATCGACAACAGTGCAGGACAGCATTGCACATCACAGCGTCCTCGTCCTGCTCCTGGTCCCTCGAGGGCCCCTCCCAGTCCCCCAGCCTTTTTTGCCCCGCAGCAAGCAGCGGCAGCTTGTACTATGTAACCACGGGCATGCGGTCAGCATGGGTTAGGTGGGACCCTGGCCCTCGTTCCTCCCACTCTCTCACCCTCTCTCTCTCACACCCCAAGGCGTAAGCCTGGAATTTTGACCTTGTTGGGACGAATTCTGCGAGACGTTGATTGATAGGCGAGGCTGTGGCTACGCCTCAGATGGACGGGACCACATTGGACCCGCCAGCCAATCGAACAGGACCTGCTCGACCAAAGAAAGACGACAGGATGGGCGATGCTCAAGCCAGGCGTTCTTCTCAGCCACTCTGTCCCCATGGACGATCTCCCGGCCAGCCTATCACTGTCCGCCTTGACCCTCGCCGGACGGCTGTTGACAATCCTGCCCTCATCTCGACTCTCCACAGCGGTGCAGCTGGGCCGCGAGCTGTAAGCTGATGGCCCCGTAGCCACGTGCTAAGAGAGCAGTTGCTCCCCCCGGACACCTCGAACGATATCGGATCGGTGGAGCACACCCCGTCGGCGGCCGCGACACGGGGCTCGAGGCATAATGCGCTGCTTAGCCCCCTTCGTTCCCCCTCCTCTAGAGCATGGGCATCCGGGCTCAGAACAACGCTCGACTGTTGTTATATTCTCAGCCTATTTCCGTCCCGCCCTACCTAGTATCGTGAAACACCCCTTGCCTTCCTCGACGAAACTGCTGAACACAGGCGGGTCTCTCAGACTGCCACCGACATCTCAGCCCGCCTAGCTTGTGGTTTCTATGTGGAGGGGAATATGACCCCTCTCTGACATCCTCCGCATTTTCTCGCCAGATCGGGACAAAACGAGCGACCAGGAGAGATACAGGGTCGAAGATGATGATGATGGGTGATGCTGCGGCGGATCAACTAGATTATTGATGATGTGATCATCATCCGGCATCAAGAGCGGAAGGATTCATGTAACCCTTCAAAACTCGAGCCAAGCCAGTAAGTAAGTCAGGCCGGACAAGGAGGAGGTGGCCCTTCTCGTCACGGCCGGCTTTGGCGTATTCTTTTTCCAGCCCTACTACGGCCATGTCAGACCAGGCCTGTCCGCCCGCCGGCTTCCTGCCACCGCAACGGTCTTGCTGCAGGGGAGTGGCGTTGAAGATGCTACCACCACCACCACCACGACAGGTCCACTAACTGACTATCAGGGCCTGGCAAGGTGTGAGACGGCCCATGCAGAGATCAAGACACTTCGCATAATCTCCCTCTCTCTCTCTCTCTGTCTGTCTCTTGCCGCCCTTGCCGTCTGGGCCGTTCAAAGGCATCATTGGCATGTCTCGAGTCTCGAGTCTACTTACACACAATAGGCAAGTGAACTGACTTTGTGGGACATTAAGCGGATACTGTCCATCCACCGTTCCGCGATTGTGGATCGAGCTTGCAGATGTCGTACTGCACTGCACAGTGGGCTACCCCACCAGACCGTCAAACAGCTCTATGAGACGAGGCATTCTGCTTGAGCTATGCGGTGTGAGAAGCGGGCTGCTCTTGTGTCTGACACAACTCAGCATGGCATACTGGCTCAGGTTAGCCAGACGAACCTTGTTCACTTTTACGACTTTTTCCTCCAACTGGCACGTTACGTGCTATTGTGCAGACGGATAGCAGAAATGCTCATACAGAGCAAGAGTGTATGTCTTGGCACGTATGCATGCATACGGACTTGTCGACTCAATGAGCGCGCCGGTCTCGTGGTACCATCGATACGACAACTTCGTGTGTTAACTAATCAATCATGGGTCACAGCCACACACGGCCAGGGCTAACAGGTTTTGGAAGTGCACCATTATGCGACATTTACATATCTTCGTGTAAGTTTGAATCCTCCGGCTACCATGATCGAGTGTCGAGTCCCTTACTGGTCGCACAACCAGAGGGCCGGGTCTCAAGGGAGCAGGATTTCGGCTAACCTGTTAATATTGTGATAGTGTTGTTCCCGTCTCCAGCAAGCCGTCGCTGAAACTTGTACAATGAGGTCAACTGTATTCGACTCTTTCCCCCGGCCCCTCCCCCTTTGGCTCTTCCTTTTCCACTCCCTCCCTCGCTGTTCTTTTCCACTCTCCTCTTTTACTACTATGTATAACTGATTCTAATTCTAAGCATGTCATTTTTCTGATAGAAAAAATGGGCTACCCAGTCCTTCAATGGTCGAGCTGAGAGGCCACCCCGGTCCCTTCATGTCACATCATGCAAACACCCCCCTCGAGCCCCTCCTCAGCCACCCGCCGAGCTTGACCGCAGTAAGCTGTGTGTAAACGATAGCTCAACCGCGACGAGGGCCAAGAAGCTCTGCTACTCTTCAAACCCAGTTGCATCCATGAGGTGCGGCCAAACCTAGGCTGCTGTCATCGGACGGATCTCTTTCCGGTCCAATAAAGAAACAAAAATATCTCATCTATCTCACTTCCTTTTTCCTTTTCTTCAATCTGCAAGTAACAGTAATAATTCCCCCAAATCGTTAACAATATTTGCGTGCGGCCTCCGCGTTTGCGCGCATACACATGGATTCATCACTGGATCGGCCGCGCGTACTAAGTATGTATGTGCGGGATACGATTCGCGAGGATCAGATCAGGTAGGTCAGGGAGGGTAAGCAACCTGCTGCTGCACACCAGCGGTGAGTGGGCCACACTCGTTAAGGCAATGTAGCTTTATTTTTTAATTTTAATTTTATTTATTTTTGTTTAAGTCTATTCTTAGTAGAATTGCCATCACAGATTGCGAAGCCCCAGAACTGGAATCAGGACTCGACCAGATTCTACGACCTTATTTTGAGGGAAGCGCAATGTGTGGAATTCAGAACTGGGATTATTACGAGCAAGAGAGAAAGGGAGACAGAGAGGGACAGATCGTAACTAGCACATCTTGTGGAGACTCTCGATGGGAGGTGGTGAGTGGTCGAAATTCGAGAGGTTACGGTGAGATGACGTTGTGTTTCGCTCAGCTTCTTACACGGATTGGCACGAGGGGATACTGTCTTTTTTTTTTTTTTTTTTTTTCCTCTCTCTCTCTCTTTGTGTGTTTCTTGTCTCGTTCAGGGGTTGTTTATTCCTTCGAGCTGATTCTTTTTTTTTTTTCAAGAGTCACAGGCTAGGCGCTGTGCCTCGTTCCCAGGTGGTGAGAAGGGGGCTCACAATGGACACACCCAGCCTTACAGGATCTTGCAGCGTCCGCAACGGACGTGGCCGAGTCGGTAGCCATTTGCTCTGGATGACAAGTTGTGTGTGTGTGTGTGTGCTTTGAAGCATTGATGCCAAGGTTCCCTCGAGAAAGTCTTTGCGACAGCGGCGATAAGAGAAAGAAATGGCGAGCATGATTCTGCGGGCGGGTCAAGAGTGAGATTCCAAATCGTGATCACTCAAAGTCACAGGAAGTTCGGCTGCGGCATCCCTACAGCTGGTCCCTGCGCAAGAGTTTGCGAGGTGAGTTGTATCACAATTTTTCTGTGTTTTTTTCTTTCTTTATGCTCTGTTCTTCCCTATCTTGGCCACATGGCCATCCACTTCTTTCCTGTCCAGGCCGAAGGGGGGGAGGGGGGACGATCCAGGACAATTCGGGGAAGCACTGCAACGTGTTTGCTGTAATTTCTGTGGTAGATTGCTACCCACGTCCACCCACCCTACCTGCAGGAAGGTTGCAGTAGTGATTGTGTAGTGCAGGAAAAAATTTCGCTGTGACGGCACTCCCGCAAGACACCACCCCTGGACAGCATGTGGCCCGGAGACTCGTTGTACAGGTGAAGAGGAGTCTTGGGGGCGGCGGTGTCACTAACAATTTTTTTGGGAGGGGAGGAGGGGTTTGCTATTTTGTTGCTTGTGAGGCTGCTCGTAGTAGCCGGCACTGCGTCGGTGTTCTGGTTTTGCTAATTAGACGGCTTGTTCGGCGATTCGGGATGCAATGGTACGTAGTACACGCTGCCAATCGGCGCATAATGGCTTGATGTCGAGGAGTTGGTCGGTCCTAGATCGTGCGACCAGAGAGCCTCGCTGATGTGGGTTGCTGTGAAGCCGCCTGTGAGCCTGTCGGCGTGTACTAGAGAGGGGCAAAGAAATGCCGTCTTGGTGAATAGAGGCACATCGAACGAAAGCTACCCAGTAGCTTGTCGAGACATCGAGGTCTGCCTGACAAAAGTCATGAGTGCACGGCCGAGATGTCTTCTCTCAATGAGTGCGCTTATGGCCCATCGCATACAATAAACCTCCATCCGGTGATCATAGCATAGCGAGAGTTCATTGCGGAAGCCGCTGCAGCCCCGTCTGGGCCTGCTTGATGCCCTCGGTAAAGCTGTTCTCCTCGCTGACCTTGATGGCACGCTCATATCTTCGACGGGCCAGGTTGTAGTCGCCAGAAATTGTCGCGATGTCCCCGAGGTTGACGAGCGCCACGGCACAAGCCTGGTCACATTCTGCCGTGCGCGCCTCTCCTGTGGGCTCTTTCGCGTGCTTGAGAGCGTTCTTTGCCCATCTTGTGGCAGACTCAAGGTGTTCCTTGCGTGTCCAGGTCTGGCCTGAGGCTGCTGGTGCTGGTGCCGTCTGGTCGTCCTGGCCGGGAACGATGCCGGCAAGGGTTTCATAAGGTGGGCGAGGTGGATGTTGAGCAAACGATGCAGCAAGATTGTTCACTGTGGAGCTTGTGAGCCTACTTATGTTGTATAGCAGTATACAGTCCGCTCTGGAGGACTGTGTCATAAATGTACCCCGTCGGTTGTTGGAATGACTTACTGATCACCGCAAGGTGACATTGATCTTGGCAGAGCCGAAGTGCCTGGAAGAAGAGCGGCAGGGCGAGGTCGAACTGCTCTTTCCTCTCGTAACTGTTGCCCAGGGCTTTTCGGACGTACGTCAGCGACACTGGCAGAAATCCCCGACTCGCGATAAATCCAGATCAGAGTTGCATTACTCACATTCCAGCGCACCACCAATCTCGTCGGGCGTCAGCCAAGACCCCTCGCCGTCCTTGACACCCTCCGCCGCCCTTCGTTGGAACTCTGCAAGGGCCGTCTCGACGGCCCACATCAGGTGTTCATGTGACTTGTCGTTGTCCAGGACGTGCTCCTCCGCATACAGCGTCCCTAGCTTGACGCTGATTTGACAGGACTTGAGCAGCACGCGGGTGCGAGAAGATCGGATCCACCGCTCAAAGTCCTCTTGTGTGATCGCCGGTGCCGACGGGTCATTTTCGACAGCAGGCCTCGGGAGGGGGCCCTTGGTAGTCTCTCTGGGCTCGTGCCAACCATGCTCAGCCACTTCTTGTTCTCGATGAGGACCAGATCCAGGACGTGGATCGCACCGGGGATGTTGCCCATCTTCTCGAGCCACGCCGCAAGCTGAATCTTGATCCCGACAACATCGTCGGAGAAGGGGTCGAGGCCGTGGGCGGTACACTGCTCGAGGGCAAGCTTGTAGTACTTGAGCGCCAGCTTCGGGTCGGGCTGGTGGTTGCTATAGTATAAAGCGCGTCGGAGGGACTTGGCCACATCTGGCGGGTATTTGGTGAACTGCTCGGCGTAGAAATAGTTGAAGTACATGTAGACGGCGTATGCGACGGCTCCGGACGTCGCCAGCAGTCTGTATGAAACCTTGTCAGCGGGTGATTTTAGCTCTCACAGGGACCGGCGAGGGTAGCTCACAGCAATACGGCCAAGACGGTCTCCTCTGGGCTCTCCCGGAAGAGCCTCTTGAGACTCTGTCCGCGGAAGATGCTGGAAAACCGCAATGCGCGACGCAGTGTCTGCCAGACCGTCTCTTTCTTCTTGTTCGGATAGCCAGTTGGCGCAGGCCGCCGGCCGTCAGACGTTATCCATCGGGTCTGATCTTGAGCGGGGGATCTTGTAGTCTCCAGCAGCCCGTGGTAATAGGGTGTGCTCAAGGGCAATACTCTCAATGCTCGGGCATGTGCAGTCGAGCGTCGAATCAGCGGCGTGGTAGAGGATCGAATGCCAGCTCGAAGCATCCCATACTGAGGCAGCTTCGCGCCGCGGATCGGGAGCATGCCCGTCTCGAAGAAATGGGACGCGTGTAGATCTCGAGGGTCAGGACTCAGGCAGGGCAAGGCTCTCCATCAGACTTTGGGGCCCGTTGCGGCGTAGTAGTTAAAATTGGGCGAAAGAGTGAAGAGACCCAACAGGAGGAATGATCGTGGACTTTTTGGGGGGCAGCTGTGCTATGCCCTGGGCAGTAGCATCTGGCAGCAGTTGTATGACGGAATCCTTGCCCTCGGCAATTTGTTCGACCGCCTGTAAGGTGTACTAAGGATGCGCTGTACATAGTAGGTACTTAGCATGGTGCTATGGTGGCAGGGCGGCAGGGTAGGTACTTACACTACACGCTACAGCACTAGAGTAGTATAAGTACTAGGTAAGGTACATATTTAAAACCGTGTATGGCAGTGGCGCCGAGGTTAGAACCCCGCTACTTAGTGCTTGCCGACGGAAGCCCCACCACGACTTCATCTCCCGCGAATAAACATGTTACAGTTACGGATTGCACACGTCTCAACCCAGACGGACGACCAACCTATTAACTACACTTCTATCCAAGAGATTTGAACCCAGACCCGACGTGAAAGATTGCCTTTACCACTCATCTACCAATCTCCCCAAAACAGTCACCATGCCTGAGTTCAAGCCCAAGGAGGCCGTGACGCTGAACCCTCCCAAGGACGACCCTATAAGTCTAGAAGAACTGGCTAAGGCTGATGGTGAGTAGTGACCGCCTGGGTCTCACGGCTTTCTTCCTTTAGATAATCTGCTCGGCTGACCGTCCTGGTATAGGCACTGATGGTGGGAAATGCTATGTGGCCATCAAGGTAAGGTTCCATGGTGACAGGTCTGGCGGGCGGACGGCACCATGCCTGACAGATTTCACAGGGCAAGGTTTATGATGTGACTGGCAACAAGGCCTATCAACCTGGAGGTTCCTACCATGGTGAGTAAAGCAGGAGGAGGTCTTGATCATGGTGGTCGCAAAGGCAGTGGCTCCCTACACATTTCTGTGGTCCTCTGCCATCTCCTTCCAACCAGGTGTGCATTTCGTGGATACCCATAAGACTGACCTACGTATGTATGCAGTCTTCGCCGGCAAGGATGCCTCACGCGCCCTGGGAAAGACATCCACCAAGAGCGAGGATGTCTCCTCGGAGTGGAAGGATCTAGATGACAGGGAAAAGGGCGTGCTTAACGACTGGATCAAGTTCTTTTCCAACAGGTACAACGTCGTGGGTCGCGTTGAGGGCGCCACGAATTTCGATGACGAGGAGGCACCTGCAGCAGGTGCTCCTTCAGGGGCAGCGCTGTGAGGATGGGGCAGAGAAAAATCAACCCGTCATTCCGACAAGCAGGCCTGCTACGTTCATTCTGAAACATGTGTTTGTTGTCGTTTCCATTCCGCTGCGACTGATTGCTCCTATGTTGTGTTTGTGAAGTGCAAAGTCTAGAGCAAACCGAGATCGTGTCTGCTTGTCTTCAGGGAGCTCGATGCGCAGCGACAGAATCACAAGTCTACAGACAACGGGTCTTTGTGTGACGGACAAAACAATCGGGGGCCTGCATCTTCATGAGGTCAGATCTCGTCACCCGGGGTCTCTTCCGTCTAGGCTAGAGAGATTCGAGCCGGCCCGGTTCCCTGTGCTTCTATGAGGGCGGACCTAGACGGCAACCTGCATCTGTGGTCCTCAGCAGGCGCCCCAAGGGGCGGCAATGCAGACGCAACTATCCTATGTCAGCCGTGTGTGCGTAGCTTTCCATTCGCTGTCCCTTTTGCCACCGCAAGGTCCTGTTCTTAGTTTTTCCACTTGGACTTCCTACGCGCGTCTGTGCGGGCACATTCTTCATGCCGCCGTGGCTATGCAAGGGAGGGGGTTGGGCAGCTGTGTTACAGATTAGTGCAGCACCAGTGTTGTTGTTGTTGTTGTATCTTGTGAGGCAAACGGGCACATATTGCTGGTCGGTCCCGAAAGATTTTGACCACATGCGCATGGTGAGTGATCTGTGGACGCAGGACGGTGTCCGTGCAATGAGGGCATTCATTCAATCTAATCGTACGTCGGGGATCCTAGCAACAGGAAGCCTGGTTCTCGGTAAAATCGTCCGGCCACAGGTCAAACTGGATCGACTGACACTCCTAGCCTCCCTGGCTCGTTAAGGCTCCCCTTGACATGCGGGCAAGAAAACAACTGCCTGTCGGCATCCAGGAAGTGGAAAGCAAATTGCGCCCTACAGCCTCTCCACTACAGCTACCATGACATGTGCCCGAAACCAGACCTCGTAGAGTCTTTTTGGAGAAGTGCATGCCGTTTGTCTCATCAGCGACGGTGCCGGTCTAGATATATCGTCAGTCACAGGGGCCACACTCGATCATGTATAACACAAGGAAAAGAAAAAAAAAAAAAAAAAAAAACTCACTGGGTTCCTGTGCCGCGTACTGGTGGCTCCAGCCATTGGCTGTCTGCACAGCAGCCCTGTTATTACTGATGCACCTGTCGCAGGCCTCGGGGACGTCCCAGACCTTCCTGAGGACCTGGACGCCGAAGCACTGATGGTTCGGGTCGTTGCGGGCGAAGTGGCAGTAGGTCTTGCGCTTGGTATAGGAGCAGGAGCAGCCGAAGATGAATTCTTCCCAGTCGCACATGATGGGCTTTCTTCCCTCTTTCTTCCTTCCTGAGACACACGGTTGAGCTGGGTGGGGGAAAGGCTAGGCAGTGACAGGCAAGAGAAGTATAATTGGTTACAGGCAGGTGCTGTCGGGAGCTGGAAGAGGGTAGGTGGAAAGCTTCAGATTATGTTGCTGTAGCGCAGTTCAAACGGCGGGCGGGATAAATTTGTCTTGATATTCAACGCCAAGTGTAGAAGGAGGGAGGAACTGTAGGCCGACAGCCCCAGAGAGATTATGGCAAGCAAACATCTCTTGGACTCTTTATACCCTTTCGCCCTGCCATCATCGACGGGCGCATCCGCGGGCACATCCTCGAAGGGTGTCCATTTGATCTGAAGCAAACTTTCACAACACATCAAGGCTGCATGCAGTGTTGCTTTCCCTTCCCGTCCATGCATATAGTGGGAGTGGAGCCAGACGTTGCGCGCGAAAGGAGGTTCCCGATGGGCCTTTCGGTACCGGCATCTCATGCGATGCTTGTCACCCACAACCAGTATTGGACAGGAGCATGCTGTGCGGTGAAAGTCCCGTAGCAAGTATGCCCACTCACACCCATGCGGCAATGTCTGACCGGGGGGTCGATGCAGGAGCTCCCATCACACCTCCACCACACGGAAGGACGAATAAACGACAGATGCCTAGAGGCTCAGAACGAATGTTAGGCACGTCGTATCTTTGAGGTCGCACAAGCCACCTCACCGCAAGACCATGGCCGGGGTCCGACAGAAGCAACAACCATCGAGATGTCCCGCCAGCACACACGCTGTAGGCTGACATCCGGACCAAGCCACGGCCAGCTAAGCAAGTGTGCGCAGGTCAGCGAGATGAAAACATCTTTGTGCGTCCAATACGACGTTGGGGGAAGCAGATGAGCAAACATGCGCGACGTTGCATATGCACCTTTACATGACGCTGTGTGTGTGTGTGTGTGTGTGTGTGTGTGTGTGTGTGTGTGTGTGAAGAGACTACCCTGCAGAGACATCTGGTCCGTTTGCGAGCCCACTGCAACATGAGCCCTCTTGCAAGGGCTCGTTCAAGAAGTGGAGGATATCTGGACCCAACTTCTTGTAAGGCCGGTTGGTGGAAACTGCAAAACGAGTCGCGATACATAAAAATCCCGTGGCTATTGTTCCCTGCTCCATATTGCGAAGCGCCAGGTTGGCCATGGGCCGATTCTGACAGGTCTCTTCGTCCAGGGATGTCGCATAGTGAGGTCCGGACTGGGTGATGCGCCTTGCCGTGGCCAGAACCAGGCAGGCTGGTTTGTCGGCGCCCAAAAATAGCTGTAAGGCAATCTATCTGCAGGAGCTTTAGCAATCGAATGAAGCGGCCTCGACACGGACAGAGAAGAGGGGGAAACCCGGGTTTCTGGTGGCTTGGGGACCGGGAACTGGGAGCTCAGCAGTAAGATCCTGCAGGACATCAAGCCATGGCTTGCTTGCTGCAGGCTTATACGAGAGATGGCGTTTATGACGCGGTCAGGTGGGAAGATCTCGCAAAGATGGTGGGAGCCAATGGGACTGCCATGCTCCTGGCTCTTCGTGCTAGGCCTCAAGGGCTCACCTCGTCGCCAAAGCAAAGAAGTTCATCGCCTCCAGCTCGGCCACATGCCCAAAAATCCTGCCACGATGTTGCGAAGCCCACACCAGAGCTGAGAGCTGAGAGCCGAGAGCTGCTCGGGCGGAGGCGTGGCGGCCGGATCCGTCCGCCGCAGGCCCGTCGTCGAGATGTGCGTCCTGGTATGTGCTGCTGAGGCACGTCAGAGGAGCAGTACGAGTAATCCCGACTCAAGCGCAACGGCGAGTAGATGACGCTTCATGCCATGCAGGGCAGCAATCAAACCGAGAGCCAACTATACAAACTTTTGAGTTGCAGTGGTATCATCGCCCACCCGAATCGCGGCAGATACGAATGAGGGGGCTTCAGCCATCCTCGGACAGCCTGCCTCAAGCAAACGGACGCCTCCGGCCGGTATAGGCGCTCTCGTCCTGCAGAAAGGGATAGATCGAGGCTTTCAGGTCGCAGCACATGCAGCCCAGATGACTTGCATCGCCGGACCCAACGTCGCTCTCGTCGACGAATGTGGATGGGTTCTCTCTCTGCGGGGGCAACCCTGTTTCCTGGCAGCCCGGGTCTCATATGCTCCTGTCTGGCCATCACAGCGACGAGGCATGCTCTGCATATTGTGTTTCGGCCAGGTTTGCGATTGGTGCGATGACCAGCCCGATGCGAGGTCGATGATATTGTTGCTGGAGTAATAATAGTTACAGTAATTGGAAAAGAGCACGTGATTTCGGCTGCCTGATCTCCTCGGTCCTAGTGTGTCCTTAGCTGTCTCCTGTCAAGTCAATGCCTACGATCCTGGTCTGGGCCCGGGGGAAGGTGCTAAGTAACCCCCGTACGCCATGCCCCCCCAAACCTCCTGAGAGTGTCCTGTGCCCTGACCGAAAATGCGTCCCCACTGCAACAAACACCCTCTGTGCACAGTAGTGGTGTCGTGTTAAACGATTTCATTGGTCAACAAACGGCCCTTCTACACCGAAAACACCCTGTGGCCAGGGCGCCAACCCCTTCAGTAAGGCGGACAAACCGGTTGCCTCGCGGAGCCACTGCCAGTGCATCAGAAGGGGGCAGCTGCGATCCAATACAGGCCGACCTTTGCTTACTCGAAAGTGCTGAACCCGCGTCATCAACACCGCCTGCGATCCTTACCATCCATTCACCAACCACACAGCCCACACAACCCACACACACTGCTTGCAACTTGCGCGGAGAACATGCAGATGGCGTTGCCGTGAAGACCTGCATAGTCCACACCTGCCGTGTGACCCCGTCGACGCCCAAGGTCTCAGAGGACAGCGGCATCGAGGGCATGCGACGCACCACCGACAAGCGAATCCAGTCGAGGATCGTCGACTCGAAAATTGATGCACTTTGGTGTTAGGATGACAGAATCTGCGATCTCTGTGTGACCCAAGGGTGTCCGGATCCCTCGTCGTCTTCTCCTCCTACTTCTTCCGTCTTCTCTTCCTACACATCGATGCCACCTTGGCCTATCCGAATCTATTTCACTGCGCTCTGAGGATCACTGCCTTGCATGAGATGGACTTGCTGGCTAGGAGCCTCTGATCCGCTATCTACCTATCTCTCTCTCTCTCTCTCTCTCTCTCTCTCACACACACACACACACACACACACACCCATATGCGTCTTTGGTCCGCAGTTCACCACACGACATCTGGCCGCCTGGATCCTGCAGGCTTCCTGAGCGTCGGGAGGTACAGCACGAGCTAGGTTTTTTTCTGGTCCTTTTTAAAAAAAAATAAAAATTAAAGGACAAGCAGACTTTTAGGGTCTCTGTACGCCCCCACGTCTTCGAAAACACACAATGTCTGCGACGGTGGGTGCTGATCTTCCATAGCAGAATAGAATCATGGCTCAACCATCGTTCACCAGGCCGGATCGACCTTCGGTATGCAGGTCCCTTCCACTATTCTGCTTTTTTCCCCTCATCTGATATATATCTCACAATGCTTAGGCACCCAACTCCGTGATGCACTCCCCAACGAAGCCGGTCGAGCCGGTCCTAAACAGTGTCGGTTCTTCTCTGCCGATACCAGCGCCTAATCCGGCTGAGCCCTTTGGTGACTTGCATACCACTGGCATCTACAGATCACCAAGCCCAGCTCACACCCTGATGGGACCCCCTCAACAGGGCCATATAATGCGCTGGGTCTCATCCTCAGAGCCATGGAATCCCCTCGGAGTAGGGAGAAATTCCGCCGCATCGCAGCCTGGGCCAAAGCTCACCTATGCACACGGCGTAGCACCCTTTGTGCTGCACCGCAATCATGCACCTTCGTCTGAATGCGACACGATCGGCCCTCCCGACTCGGGCTATGGCTCTGCGAGCAGGGCAGGACCCAGCGTGGCCAACACATCTATCTACGGAGACTGCGATCGCTCCGGGGAGACTGCGAGTGTCGCAAGCCATTCGGTCACCTTTCCCTACGGCTCGGCCATACTGTCGTCCGGCAACTGGAGGTCCTCGGAATCCGTCCTCGATGCCGAGCCAGAAGTCGCCAATGAAGACGGCAATGGACTTCGCTGCCTCTTCTGCAAGATCAAGGTGAAGAACAGGTCTGAGCTAAAGTACGTCTTCCCGCTTTCCTCCCATCTCGCGGCCTGGCTAATAGGGACCCGTGAAGGAAACACAGGGCCAAGCACGAGAAGCCCCATCGATGTAAAGTCCCCGGCTGTCAGCGCCTTCAGGGCTTTGGCACCACCAACGATGTCGATCGACACGTGAGAAGCTGCCACCCTGGCTTCAGCCCCAACGGCAAATACTACAAGTGTGGGGTTCCAGACTGTCGCGTTAAAGAGAAGGTCTGGCCGCGCGCAGATAACTTCCGGCAACATCTGAAGAGGATCCATAAGATGTCAGTCGGGGAGAATGTAATGGAGAAATATGTCTTCAAGTAAGCCAGCAACACACCCACGCAACCCTGACAACCCGGTTTGCGTCCGCATGGACTGACATCATCGGCTTTAGACCACCACCACCCCCGCCACCATCCATACTACCTGATTTTGCTCTTGCTGGCTTGGGATCATCTGTCGGAGACGCATTCACGTCCATCGGGACCAACCGTCACAGTGGTATTCTTGGGCCTAATGACGACTGGGCTTTGTATCTGCAGGCAGCCTCGACAGAAGGGCCGAGGGACCCCTCTACATTCAACCACTACCCTCATCAGCATGTATTCCAAGGTGCCTCGGCACCGGAGCAACAGCTCATGACTACGGCCACCACAACCCGAGCCCGAGATCCCAGTACGGCGATGCAGGTACAACCAGGCGACTTTGATATGAATACTGCCTTGTCTCATCTAGGGGAGCGTCCTGTGGACTTCGAAGAAGGGCCGGGCCCTGCAAGCGCTGTCGTGGATCACAGTACAGATTTGCACACAGATTCATTCGACAGGTTACCGAAACTGGACCATGAGTCTTTGAGAACGGTGGATCAGTCCGACATAGAGATAATAAAAGCTCTGGCGCCGTCAGATGCAACACGCGAAGTGCCGACGGGCCTCGCACCACGTCAACAGAGCACAAACAAACGGGCCACCGACACTAGGACTGGTGATATGCAAGATGAACCTGTTGATTCGGGGGGACAATAAGAGGCATCCAGTATCAACGCCTCTCACTTCGAGCTCGCCAGGGGGACACCAAAGACGCACAGAAGTCTCTGAATGCGGTCGCAAGCCAGCCTGAGCAGGCCAAGGCCACCGGGTCGTCTCGTGATGACCAGAGCAGTGATGCGAAGAACGAAGCCACCAATCTCTTCACGGCCCTCAAGGACAAGAGGGCGCTCGCAGAGATCTTGCGGAGAGTGGACAAGACAACTCTTGCAGAGGCGCTGGGCAGACTGGGCTATGCGAAGCACAGCACGGCCGAGGACAAAGGAGAGGCCAAGGCAGGGGCCAGCCCCAATGCGAGCTCTAGCGTCTACACCGATATGGTGACAAACACGTTCGTCTGCCCCGAGGCGGGCTGCATCAAGTCTTTTAGAAGAGAGTGTGAGCTAAGGTCAGTAAAAAAATCCATCGTTGCCGTCCGCCGTGGCACTGCTGACTGACACACACGCCGCAGAAAGCATTCGAAGCGCCATACCAAGCCGTACAGCTGCACGTTTCCCCACTGCCACAAAAGCTTTGGGAGCAAGAACGACTGGATGCGTCATGAGAACAGTCAGCATTACCCGCTCGAGGTGTGGCAATGCAACGTGGGGAGCTTAGCCGATGCAGGTGGGACGTGCCGGAGGGCATTTAACCGCCGAGAGCAGTTCAAGACGCATCTCTCCAAAGACCACGGCATAACTGATGCACTTGCTATCGATTCTCAGCTACAGAGCTGCCTCGACGGTCGTAACTACGAACTCAGCTTCTGGTGTGGGTTCTGCAGGGATATAGTCAGAGCCAAGGAGAAAGGCATGAAGGCCTTGGTCTTGCGGTTCAATCACATCGATCAGCACTTCGCCAATGAGCAGGACATTTCCCAGTGGAAGGATGGTGAAACGGGCCGGGAAGCCAACGTCGTGCTGAAGGAAGTCGACCTGGATGTCAGCCGAGAAGCAGGCGGCTTCCCCCTCCAGCTCTTCAACCCAGTCGGACAGCGCAGCCCGACCACTCAAGAGGCATGTTAATGAAGAGACGAAGCAATCGAGACCGCAGAAAAAAAGAGTCAGTTCGGTGTGGTATTGCGTAAGTCTCATGTCGTGTTACCACTACCTCGTCATCTAGCTAATGGTTTCTCCCCCATAGTGCGGCTGCCGGGAGCAGTGGCTCACCGACCTTAGCTCTACATGTCTCACGGCCAACTGCGGCGGCCATGAGCAATGTAATTCTTGCAGGGTGGATCTAATCTCAGTAGATCCGGAGGCCTGAGGCCTCTCTCCTACTTCGAGAAGGCGGAGCACCAGAGATAGCAAGCGTGTGTCTTGAACATCAAGATTTCGGTTCTTTTGTGACCCAAACAACATCTCGCACGATGACTTGCAGATTGTGGCGGCAGCCACATGTGACCCTACTGGCCCTACCGGGAGAAAGAAGAAAAAATTCAGTCGCAATAGGGCTGGGCCGTGATTCGAGGTCCAACCAAGGGAGGGCAGCAGACACATCACACATCCATCCCTGCCGTGCTTGCAGCAGCACACCCACCCCGGACGGAAGGACCACCACCTGGTAACATGAACTCAATGAGTGTCACCGATCGACATGTTGGGCTGCAGAATGGCGGCCACAACGGGCTCCGCCTGTCTTAGTCATAGGGCCAAAAATCTTGTCGCCTGGCGTTGTCGCCTGGCGAGGCGCCCTCGGCCAGTGCGTGCATGGCAAGCGAACCACAGAATGGTCGCGACCGAGAGACCGAACATGGTAAGGCGGCCTGCAGCCCATTCTGCGGGATGCTTTGTCAGGCACTACTCATCACCAACATCTGCCCGGGTACCCAGGTTTTCAAAAACGTCAATAGCGCGAATGGGTTTCATACAGCACCAACAACACCTTTTTTTTTTTTTTTTTTTTTTTGCAGCTGACCAAGGTTCCTCTTTTCGACCACCACCCACCCACCAATGGAATAAGATCATCAGGACCTAGCTAAAAGGATAGCCGTAGAGAGACCTGTTCAGCTCCGACAGGACGTATATCCGAACAGGGCCTAGCCACACATGCCAGCTCCTCGCTCTGGGGTGTCACTGAGCCAGTAATCACACAACACACCCCCTGGAACAGGTTATTGGGGGCCAAATCACTTTTTTTTCCTCAGGATCGCAGGCGTGGCAGGGTAAAAAAATTCTTCATCTTGGAGACGGCGCGATGTGACCTTGAGGCTCAAGAAGAAGGGGTAAAGAAAAAAAGAAAAAAAAAAAAAACCAGAAGGGGGTTTTGCCTGTGGCCCACGGGTGAGAAAAGAGCGGAGAGGAGGTTGGGGAGGGTGCAGGGCAGTTGGCCGCTGCTGTGCCACGCATGAGCGCTGGCTCTCGCGGCTCTGAGTGGCCTGATCTGCAACACCCTCACCATGGTCGGGCGTAGCCATCCCCCGCTCACCCCCTGCCTAGACCTTCTGTTAAGAAGTGTACTATGGGTAGTAGATTATTGCTGCTGGCACCCACACAACCCACACTTAGTCACCCACTCTGCCACTCACCCACCCACACCCAAACCAAATATTATGGTGTACACACACAGACACACACACACACACACTCATGGGCCCTGTTGGGGGAGTTCATCATCACCATGGTACAGCGCCAAATGAGGGATCGACAGCTCAGACAACCGGCAGTGATGGGTGCCCAGCAGGTCGGCCCCTCCTCCTCAGCTCTGTGGGGGTCACTGCGGTGTGGAAGCTGGCTGGCAGGTCGGGCGGTAAATGTGGAATAATTAATGTCGACATTAATTGTCTCTTGGCTGCCTAGCACCATTGCCTAGTCTCTTGTGTACTATGTGGACGACTCACAATGTGGGTGCGTCGACGGAGAGGCGGAGCTCTGCACCATGTCTCACAAAGGCATGTGTGTTGGTGCGAAGAAGATCTGTATTACTGGGCCCCGATCCTCAGATTCTGCCAGATCATGACCAACGGCAGGACGGGGGAAAATGTCGAGAGACTTGTCTCGCGTTTGACAGGGCCCCAAAGGGCGGGAGAGGAGAACTCTCTGCGCACACAATGGCCCACCTCTTGGGGGGAACTGGGCACACTCTCGTGGGTGAGACAAGACTGGTCCAGGAACCCCGCCCGCAGAGCCTCAAGCTAGATAGATTCCAGGGGTGGGGTGAGAGCAGCTATAGCAGCCAATCTCCTTGCTCCTGCTGGTGGTGTAGACACGGGCGGTTCGCGGACGAGTATTCGACAGGCCAGCCCCGTGCCGATGGAGGGTGGGTGTCATCCAGGACGGAAGAGGTCCATGGTCAGCAAAAGTACTATGCGATAGTCCCTTTCTCGCCGTGCAGAACTCCCCAGTGCCAGCCAAGGGGCGCAGCAACCTCGGCGGGTCTTGTCCATAGTATACTCCACTCCACTCCCTCCCTCCCTCCCTCCTCCTCCTCCTCCTCCTCCTCCTCCTCCTCCTCCTCCTCCTCCTCCTCCTCCTCCTCCTCCTCCTCCTCCTCCTCCTCCTCCTCCTCCTCCTCCTCCTCCTCCTCCTCCTCCTCCTCACTGCTCACCCTCATCATCATGGTCGACCTGGTCTCTAGTGCAGTGGACGAGGGTGCAGGGGTTTCGCAGATGCAAGACAAGCCAGGCGTAGCACGGGCGTAAGCAGAGAGGAGCGGACAGTTAGTTTCCTGGTATGCTCCAATCACTCAAGGCGGGAATGACTGGCCTGCGCTGGTCGGGGGAGGATAAAAGCCACAGGCAGGCATTGGCCAGAAGTCCCAACATCCCCACCATGCGGCTCTGCAGACAAGAGAGGGAAAGAGAGTGCGGGTGGGTGGGTGTGTGCGCGCGTGGGTATGAGATTGTGTGTGTACGCGCACACACCAGGATCTCATCTCCCCCCTCCTGCTAAGGTCGCCATGGTCTGCCGTGTTGGTGACCTATATTTCTTATACATATCTTGGAAAGCCTCTAGCTTCGCCACCACTCCGTCCACCATGGCTTTTACTACACCAAGCCACCTTGGTGACTTTCCTCGAACCACCTCGACTGTCTCGGTCTACACACGTCCCTTGAATTTTTCTCTTTTATTATTCGTGCTGTCTAGAAATTATCTCTTCTGGACGCACCCATCGCGTGGACGATTCCTTATTCCCTTTTATTCTTTTACTGTCCTCCCCCACAGCTACCAAACACCAACGAATCCTCTGCTGGACGGCAGACCCACTACCAACACCACAAGGCTGTGAGGATCGTGCTTAGGGGGCCTTGCTCCTTTTGTTTCTGTTCAGCTCAGGTCGAGCGTCGATACATTCTCCACGTAGCCTTGGCTCAGAGCACTTATCTCTAAACGGCTTCAAAGAAAGACGGAAAAAAAACACCCCTAACCACAAAGGATAAACTCGATAAACAATACTCTTGCGTTCCGGAGAAAACAAGATGGACCATTCCCAATCCTCCTTCGAGAGCGCTTGGTCAGGCTTTCAACAACAATACAACGGGCCTGCAGGCTTTGCCAACCTCGACGCGACAGATGGCTATGTCAATGGCTTGGATTTCCTAGACGAAGACAGCTTGTCCCAGCCTACGCCCTTGTGGAGCCAGGCCTCCATAGAGAGATTCTTGATGGACAACCAGAGGTCTCCATTCTTCACCCCAATGCCACCTCAGCAACAGGTTCCCTCGCTCGCACCTCCTGTCGCCTCGATTCCTCCAGCGGCCTCACACCACCGCCAGGGCTCTCTCTCCTCGTCCCAAGAGCCCTCTCACTGCGGCAGTGCCCTGAGCCCATGCGCGGACACCGACCTACAGACCGACCACACGCCCTCGACACCTCCTGACCTGACAATGTTCCCTACCTTCCAATCTGCGCCGCCTGGTCCGTTCAAAGCACACTCTCAGCTCTTTCTCTCTTGCGTGGGCGGCATTCCTGGGGACGGCCAATCTTGTGTCTCAATGTCAGAGGTCCATCCGGCCGACGGGGTCCCGAACGGCTGGAAAGACTCTACTGCGGTCCTCAGCTTCGACTCGCCCCAGCGGAGCTACACCTTCGGCAGCCAGGCGGCATCCGTCCCCGCCACGACGACGGCGGGCGTCGCGAGCAGACATTCATCTGTTGTCGATCAAGCCCACATTCGCGCAATGACGCCCACAGAGTCATCTGCTGTTATCAAAGAAGAGATCCCCCTGCCTCACCAGCCACCCGTCGTGTTTAACGTCACGGATGCCTACCCAACTCCAAGTGCCAGAGACAGCGAGGGCTCAGACGCCGAGATAGACATGGACTCTTCTAGAAGTGAGGAGGAAGAAGAAGACGAAGACGAAGTCGACGACGACGATAACGACGGCAACGGCAACGACGCAGACGATGACGAATACCAGCCCGGAAAGCAGCGAGGGGCGTCATCATCCGCGCGACGGAGTGGGGGCCGTCCCAAGAGAGACGCTGCCAGCAGGCTTGAGAACGCGCCCAAGAGGACAAAGACATCGTCGGCCGTTTCTCACCTGATGACGAGATCCCTCCCGCCCTCCACCACCAGCAGCAGCAGCAGCAGCAGCCCGTCATTCCCATGCCTCGAGTGCTCTCTCTTCTTCAAAGACGAACCCACCCTCCAGGCGCACATCAAGAAGCAGCACACGCGGCCCTTCACCTGCGTCTTCCACTTTGCCGGGTGCAACTCGACCTTTGCCAGCAAGAACGAGTGGAAGCGCCACGTCATGTCGCAGCACCTGGTCCTGCAGTACTGGCTCTGCGACATGGACAATTGCAAGAACAACAAGAACAGCCTGGCGGCCCCCAAGCGCAAGGGCAGAGGCAAGAACACCGCCACCCAGGCTACCGTCGAGCACGCGCTAGGCTTCGACCACCCCATCGGGCCGCCTCTCCCCAACGGCGCCATCTTCAACCGCAAGGACCTCTACACGCAGCACATCCGGCGCATGCACACGCCTGCAGACGTCGCTAAGCCTGGCAAGCCCGCCAAGAGGGCCCGGCGGCCAGCGGCACGCCTGCTGCCGAGTGGGACCAGGAGGTGAAGCGCCTCCAGGGCGGGGCCCTGCGCGAGCGCTGCCAGCTGCCCACCCACATGGACTGCCCCGCGCAGAACTGCGCCGAGACGTTCAGCGGCGCCGAGGCCTGGGACCAGCGCATGGAGCACGTCGCCCGGCACCTGGAGAGGGCCGCGCAGGGGCTGGAGCCGCCCGTCATGTTTGGCGGGCCCGCGGACCCGTCGCTGATGAAGTGGGCCACCAGGAGCGACGTCGCCATCGTGCGGCCCGTGGCCCACGGCGGCTGGCTGCTCAACAACCCGCTCCAGGCCGCCAGCAGCGGCAGGGGCGTCGGCAGAAAGAGGGACGTGACCACGCCGGCGTTCCCGAGCAGCAGCATCGTCAGCGCGCCGTCGTCGGTCGGCGGTGGCGGCGGTTGCGGCAGCAGCTCAAGGGCTTTGTCGTCCTTCTCCTTTGGCGAGCTGAGTGCCGATGTCTCGGTCAAGAGCGAGATCTTTGTGGATGAGGGGGATGAGGATGCCGAAGGGGAGGATGAATGATAATGACATTCTCTTATGCTTTATTTTTTTTTTTTTTTGTGTTCACCTCTACTTTTTTCTTCCTTTTGGCTTTTTCTTTTGATAATGGTGATCAAGGTGCCTGGAATAGTTATACCCATATTTTTGTGTTTTTTCTTTTTATTTCTAATGTTGATGATGACTGGTATTAAATACTCAAAAAGACGAACAGGGAAAAGGGGGGAAAGAGAAAAAGAAACAGAAAAAAAAAAAAAAAAAGGAGCTTTGTTGTTGTTTCTATTCTTCTTGACCAAACACGCAGTCCCTTAGCTCATATTAGGTCTCTCAAAATGCTCATGTCTGACACGCACTCTTTGGTCTGGCTTTTTCACCATAATCCCTTCAATCTACGCGTGGGAGGATGATTAATTAGCATGCAAGTGCTGTTATCGAGTATGCATCTTCAAAGTTCCGGACAGACAGACTTCCAAGGTGTTTACTATCCAAGAACACCAGTCGGCCCCGGACTTGGGCTCGTCGTCATCTTTACACACGTCCACGACGGAACTCCACAACACACCTCTGCCTTCGTTCTCCCTCCACCCGCAGCCAACATTAACCAAATATGTTGCGGGAAGTCACTTGACCTAAAGTATGACTTGACTTTAAAAATCCTTACTTATAATTACTTGGATGAACTGGTATGTCACTGAACCAATATCAGAATGACTACGAAGAAATGTGCAGGTTTGTTGACCCGATTGTACACAGCTACAATATTCGACCAACAATCTAAGCGAGACCAACATAGCTTTGAAATCAACTTCCTAGTCTGTACTGTAGCTTCTGCTTAATCGGAGAGTCCCTTGTCATCTTTCAAGTGCAGATCGTCACCAACCATTCCTTTGGCCCGCCGCCCATGCGAGATCTAAGCGAGGGCCCCCAAAACATCAATCACAGTACAGTCCAAAAAGATGACAGCCACAACATCCGCCGAGTACCATGTAGCATCGTACATGTGCAATAAATGCCCAAGGCAGCCCTCCTCCTCCCCAAGGCGCGGGCGTTTTATCGTAAAACGGTCTAGACCCAGCATCCGCATACAGCCCTTGTTATTACCAGCGAATCCGCCCAGACATCTCCCCCCAATCCTCCATGAACTGGGGCGGAGCGTGACCTTGTAGCGCAGTGTGATCCTGCTAGTTGATCATCCAATGGTAGTTTCTTTCTGACCTGACGGACCTCCGCGGGGTGGTTCACCAATCACGAGCCATGTCGTGTGATGCTCTGCTTACCTTTTTTTACCCCACACAAACGTTGTTGGCCCTTGGAGAGCTCACACCAGAGCTGGAGGGGATCTCGGGAGCAGTCGGCTACCTTCTTTTTTTGGCCATGATTCCAGAACCCTCTTGAAAGAAAGCCTTCGCTAGACTTAGTGCCGAGCGATTTTTTTTTTTTTGTGGTATCTCTATCCATTTATCTAGAAGATGTGAGAAGGATCCATGAGGAGGCGAAGCCCGTTATTATCATCGAACCCATATCGTCGCGTCTCATTTTTCGGGTTTGCATACTTCTGTTACCCCGGAGGCTCTTGAGCTACACAGGCTCTGTGTATCAAATGGACCCCTCACAGATGAAATCGGCGGGTGATGCTGATAACGGAGGTGGTGGTGGTGACGCCGGCAAGGTCGTTGACAACAAGTCTGGAGACGACGAGAAGCAGCCCTGTGCGGCGGAGCAGCATGGCTGCAAACAGTGCGTGAAAGAGCACCCAGACAGGACTGAGATAGAAGTGTCGCATGGTGCTGGAGAAGATGTCGGGTCATCCGAGACGAGACCAAGCATCGAAACTGCTTCGATGGAAAGGAAGCCGGCTGCAGGAAATGATCAAGTGGGCGGTGCTGGGCGACATCTTCCGCTGGCAGGATCGATGCATACTAATAACAGTGGTCGCCAATCGTTCTCGGCTCCTTCAGCAGCTTGTCAGAGCTCCTATGTTTCCTTTGGGCTCATGGTCCGAGAAGAGACCGACGAGGATCACACACAGGGGCCAAGGCAAGAGACTACAGAGAATTCTAGTGCTGCTGAGGGCGTCCCTGAACCATCCAAGATGAGCAAAGGCAAGGAGGTTGAACACCAAACAGCAGCGGCGGTGCATAAGTCAACGCAGGTATCGGCATCGCCCGCACCACAGAGCCTGCAGGTTGTGAGCGGTCTGCCCTGGGAGAAAGACGCGGGCGCGCCGCTCCCGAAGCTTCCCATCAGATTTGTCGACTGCATCGGCAGATATTATCTTTTTCCGTGGCAGAAAGTCAGAACGTGGAAGGTGAGTCCTGGACGGTCGTGTGTATCCGGGGTCCCGATGGAAATTGACGCCTAAGATTGACATTCAAATCCAAAGGGGATGAAGAAGCTGATCCTGTCAGCTTTCGCCAATATCGACAACCTGCGACCTCATATAACGGCAGGACATTACGACCTTGTCATCCACGACGTCTGGGTGGACCCGATCGCAGCAACCATCAAGTCGACCCTCGCCAGCCACCCATCACAATTCAACCCGGTAGAGACGGCCCTCTCCAGCTTCACCACCGCCGCCGGGCCCTCGCTGAGCACCATCACGCCCACAAGCCCCCGTCCCACATGTTGCCGAAGCCCTGCAAGGGATCCACCATCCTTCCCGAGCTCTGGGACGATGTCGTCGAGCCAGGCATGATGATCAAGATGATAGCCTGGCCTGGGGTCGGCCGAGATTCGCCGTCCCATAATCATGCTTCTTCTTCTCAGCTGCCGCAGCATTCGCAGGCTGCATTGGGGTTTAACTGGCCCCGGAGAGGCGAGCGCCCGCCGTCAACAGTGATATCACCACAGCCGCCGCCGAAAGGCAAAACAAGAAAGAGACAGGATCGGTTATGAAGAGACAGAAGTTTGTGTGTCCCTACTAAAATTACCCAATCTGTCAGGGTCAGAAACGAGATGGTGTTTTCCTGTCTTGACTATATTCATGTCTACAAATTTTCTCATTGATACAAGTCTTATAACCTTTACTTATTTATTGGAAAGTCACTCTCGTTTCTGTTGAGTATTACCTTTTCTCTTCGACTGCTAATTGATTATTGTTTCCATTACGAACATGCCTCTCCTATTATCTCGCAGTCCTCGACACTTGGAAAATACATATCGGTGCCGAGGAGTTATAGAAGGGAGTCAAGACCTCCTGTCCCTGTGAAACGCCGTCATGTGCTTCCTCGACAGTGAACTTTAACGCTTCCGCATTGAGCCCACTGCGAGAACAGCCTTCTCGAAAGGCCGTCAGGGTTGCCACGTTTCTTTGCTTGATGGCAATTATAATGCCAGCACTGGGGAAAAGGCCGAGAAGCTCTCTGAATGTTGCGATCAAGGGGGCATGGGCCCGCTGGTCATAGGTGATGTCTGACCCAATAATGAGATCGACCTCTCGGCCTCCATTCCACGCGGCCTCTTCGGTGCCGACCAGCGCATGACCCCACTCTAGCAGCCTTGGAGTGACAGTGCACTCAGATGAGACGTTGTAGCTCCAGTGAATGCGGTTGAGCGTCAAGTTGTCGCTAAGGTTGTCAATAACCTTGCCCGAGCCGTCTGAGGCCGTCACATGAGCAGCGCCGAGATGCTTTGCGCAGACAACGGACAGGTACCCCGTGCCTGCTCCGAGCTCGAGTACTCGTCTCCCCTGGACGAGGTGGCGGTTGGCGCACAGGTACTGTCCAAGATGGAGAGCGGCTTCCCACGTGCGGAGGCCAGTCGTGCCGCTGCCGGCAATGAGCGAGCGGTTCTCGAGAATGTCAATCATGACAGGCGTAGGTTGCAGCAGTGATAGTCGGTACGAGACAATGCATCTCTGCTGTGCTTCGTCAAGCTCCGACGTTCGTGGCATAGACATGAGCTCTCCGATGCGGTTCATGAGCCTGTCGCCGACCTCCTGCGTGCGCAATAGCAATGAATTCAGTAATGACCTGGCAACAACGAGGAGCTTGGCGAAGATGCAAAGGCGGGAGCCGAAGGTTTAGAAACACACATATAAATCTGTCTCTTCATCACTGATGCTCTCCTGGATCCTCCTGACAAGCTCCTTCAGGGTACGCAACTGGAATCTGGCCATCTTGGGTGATGGAGTCGGCTGGTCCAAGAAAAGACGGTCAAAGATCTCTTCTTGTACCTGAGACGTCTTCAACAAGCTGCCGTCGGGATAGTCTAGCGACGGTTCCATCTGCAGATACTGATAACAGAATCTGTCAATCGTGCAGTGCTCGCTCGACGTGTGCTTGGCCATGTCAGTATCACTCTTGGCGGGGTGGTGCCCAGGTGGTCCGATGCGGAGTTGCGGTTCCTGCATTGCCGCGTAACATGAATTAATGAGCGCAGATAAACACGCTCGCTGAAGCCTGAAGAACTAAAATAGATAAGAACAGCACTCATTGAAGCACGTGCCTGTATGGTCAAAAGCAGGCAAGGGGAAGAAGAAAAAAAAGACATTGAATTGCAAGAGAGGAAGGATTCTGGAAAGTCGCATGTGCGAAAAATGATCACGCGAGCAAGGAAAAGGCATTATTAACATGAACCCCAATTTTCGGGCCACCTCCCCATCTCCCACCCGTATTTTTTCTTCCCACTGCAGGCTGACACACTGGATCGTAATTAATTACCTGCCGCCTGAAATGCTACATAATTTCAGCCAAAATAGTACCACAAACCAGCGCCCACGGGGATCAGCACTGCCCCGGTCACCAGGCCTGCAGCTTTTGCGAAGGACGGAAGCAAGAGCTTCATAGTGAGCCGGTGAAACTCCTTGGGGGCATTGCCTCGAGGGTAATTCGTGGCAGGGACGGGTTTTCCCAACCACGGGCAGATCTGCTCCCACCCGAACCCGTCTTCCAGTGAGAAGCACGCCAGGTTCTCCCGAGGGACAAGTTTCTTGACTTGATCGGTACTATATATTTGAGTATAGTCGTCACTTAGTTTTGCTGCTTCTCACAGGAACAAAAGAAAGACAGCGGTAGAAAACTCACAGTTCGAGATAATCCTCCTTCATTACTACGGCGAAGTTGGGACCGTCCCAGTGCATACCATGTCCCAGGCAGCGGAATGTGGCCACATGCAGCGAGATGTAGAGCCTGATGAATGGATCATACAGCGCCATGAGGTTCATCGCGGTGGAGTCCAAGAGTGGCGTCACAGTCTGCATCACATTCTGCACAGAAGTCAACCACTTGTCGGCATCTCTGTCGACGTGGATATACTTTGCGTCTGGATATGCTGCAATAATGTCCTCGGCGAAGAAAGCCGGGATCTCGATCAATGCCTAGAATTTGCAACGGTTTAGTCACAAGTCTTGCCTCGATAAAAGACAAGTCGTTAATATTAATATGTGATCGTCGGATGCTTACGTCGTAGCCGGCAAACCACTTGTCAAACTCTGCTCTTCCGTAAGGCTTCCCGGTCCCAGAGTATTTACAGTTCAACGCCTCTTCGAATATGGCCATGTGTGTAGTCGTTTGGACGACCTCGTACATATGGTACGGCTTGTAGCCCAGAATTTGCAGAGCCTGGTACAAGGAAAAGGTTCCCGACCTAATAAGAGAGATGATATTTAGTGCCTAAAAGAAATATACACATACATATTATGTCCAGAGGGGTTCTTGCTTTTCCCCATCACTTACCGACTTCTGCTGGTCACTATGACCAATTTCTCGCGGACATGTGCCGGAGTGGGCAGCTGATCTATGAGGCGCGACATCTCTTCGCTGATTGCTCGGGCGTCTTGCACTATTTAAACCGTGTCTGTCAATGTTTTGCTCAGAGACTCTTGTTCAAACCAAAGTGATATTCACAAGCTTATTGCATCAAAATCTCCGAGCAAGCAGAGGGGTGGAAGGGGGGGGGAGAGAAAAAAAAAAAGGGAGAAAAGGAAGGGAAAAAGGGAGGGGAAAAAAAAAGGGAGAAAAGCGAGAATGGAGGACGCTCGTTCAATGCAATGTAATATCTGCCTACCTCCACGGAAAAAGAAATACGTACAGATCTCCAGACACTTTCCGAAATTCTATCTAAACATATAGTCAAGTGGCAAGACTGGCTGATTCAAAGTTTAAATAAAGCTGCGCTCCACACACCGTCAATTATTTCCAGCAGACACACACACACACGATTCATCACACAGTAGTCGGCTCACTAAGTAATTAATTGCTATCCAGGTGGTGCTCTGGCCCAGCAGCACCTCAGCGCTAGCACATGGCATGGCAGATCTCCCAAATAAGAACAGTGACCGACAGCCGACGAGATGCTGGCGAGACATCCTCTGACACCGTCTGTCACACGCACATTTCAGCTCCTGCTCCATAGTAAGCACTACCAAGATGACCGTTTTTAAATACTGCGTAGCAAAGAATCAAACATGTTGGCGGAGTAGTTGGCAGAGATATGGGGTCCACAGTTCCAGGTGGACTCTCACATCAGACATGAGAAGAGTTGAGACCATTATCGAGCGAGGGATTTCCTACTGAATGGAATCATGCCTTCCTGCTTGCCTGCCTATGGAATTTCTTGTGATTAATACAGGGCAGAGGAATCTGCAGGATGAGCGGGACTCGGAATATGTTGCCTGAATCGCAATCCGAGCGTCGGATACGGCAAAGTGTCTAGCGGCCTTCTACTTGTTTAAGTATGCACGCCCAAGAATCATTGCTCGAATTTAGGAAGCCGGCACATGATTCTAAGGGGTGGCACAACCTGCCTGACATCTATTCCTCAAATTAGAAGACTCGCTCCAGGGCGTTTAAACTAATAGAAGACGTTTACACATATTGCATATCACACACGCCAACTTGTTTTCGCAAGGTCAGACAGTGCATATTAATTATGACGCGTGCCTTTTTTAACATAGTGATCTATTGGTGATCAAAGCTGTTCAGGCAGCATTAGAGTAATCCAGGTTGTCGAATCCATGATTTCTTGTAGCGAGAATCCAGAATATGAGTATAGTCAAGCTAGCGGGTATTTTGTGAATTTGATAGTCCTGAAGTGCACTGTACTATCTAATATCGCAACAGCTTATTGAATGTCAAGTATTATTAATTAATTACCATCAGGAACATCTGCTGCAGGTCAACACCAGAAGCAACTGTCAGGAAGCAACCGAGATTCTTCCTTCTCGAATCTGGAAACACATCGTGCCAATGGATGAATTGTGTGCTTCGACCGAAGCATCGACGTGTTGGTCGGAAGTCGGTCCCTATTCCGAAAGCAGCAGAGTTCCCAGCACGCAATTATTAGCAGACAGCCGTTTTACAAGACAGACTCGACATGACAAGAGTCGCTGCACTCGCCAGAACTGTTTCTTGAAAATGAAACAAATCAGTGAATTTGCGAACTCGCAAAAATAGGCACTCTCCTCGACGTATGCAGGAAAGCCTCATGACCATGAGCAGTATTTATATATGATTACTTATGATTACTCATTAAGATACCTTCTTGTATTTCATGAAACATCAGTGACCAGGGACTATTATATACCAATAAATGCGTGTAAAATGCGTACATTATTGGCTACTTGGCCGAAAACTCAATACTAAAACAATTGTTGTATACCTAGGTAGTACCAATAGGTATCTCAAGACACACAAGGCGTCCGGCTGTATCCATCAGCCTTGCCTTCAGGCTATGACCGTTTACGTCATGAACCATGATGATTTTAGCGTGTAAACGAGGCTCTCGAACTTAGCCAACCTCGGGAACATGTGGCCAACGAGAGGAATTTGAACACGGATGACTCGATAAAAAAGATGACCCACATGGTTGAGCCCACCAGAGCAGTGGGTCGTTTGAATTCGAAAGCCGAGGTCAAGTCGCGGAACTCGTGATCTTATCTTGTTGTTGTCCTTTTTTTCTTTTCCCTTTCTCTTGTCGGCCTGGTTCCCTATACACCATAGAGATGGCATAGAGCCAACTATTGTTTTCCTGTTTCATAGATTTCCTTTCATCCTTAGACTGTAATTTATAGTCTTTTTCATTGGACACTCCCGATTGTCGCACCTAAACTATCCTTAAGAGACAAGATATCCGCCACCCACCCGCCTTCTTCCGATATTGAACCATGGCTGCAGCCACTCAGGCGTCGTCGCAGCTGGGAGACTTCGAGGCCGTCAGGAAGTCTATAATCGATCTCCTCGATCAGCCCGAGTATGATGACGGCAGCGCTGGACCTGTCCTCGTGAGGCTCGCCTGGTAAATCTCCCCTCCTCCTCCTTCTCACCCCCCACCCCCGCCTTATTTTCTTGTTGTCTTCTTTCGTGTCCATCATCCTGCCAGACATTAATCAAACCCACCTCGACAGGCACTCTGCCGGTACTTATGATGCCGAGACAGACACGGGCGGGAGCAATGGCGCGGGCATGAGATACGAATCCGAGGGTGGCGACCCAGCCAACGCGGGTCTGCAGCATGCCCGCCTGTTTCTTGAGCCCGTCAAGCGTCAGCACCCGTGGATCACCTATGCTGACCTCTGGACCCTGGCTGGTGTCACGGCCATCAAGGCCATGGGCGGCCCGGACATCCCCTGGCTTCCTGGGCGGACAGACTATGTCGACGACAGCAAGCTTCCGCCGCGGGGAAGGCTCCCAGACGCAGCACTCGGGTCAGACCACATACGATCCGTCTTCTACCGCATGGGCTTCAATGACAGGGAGATTGTGGCCCTCTGTGGTGCTCACAGCCTCGGCCGCTGTCACACCGCTAGTAAGTTCTTCTTTTCTCTCTCTCTCTCTCTTTATACCAAGTCAATGGGAATTATGTCCATCTAACAGCCGAAAAAGACTCAGGCTTTGAAGGGAAATGGGTCAACAACCCGACGAGGTTCTCGAATCAATATTACCGCCTGCTCATGTCGGAAGAGTGGAAAGAGAAGCGGCTGCCCGGGTCAGACATCCTTCAGTTCGCCGCCTTTGACCCCATCACGGAAGAAGAGCTCATGATGCTGCCAACCGATATGGCGTTGATCCGCGACCCGGAGTTCCTGAAATGGGTCAAGCTGTACGCCCAGGACAAGGCCGTGTTCTTCAAGGACTTTTCGGATGTGTTCTTCAAGCTGATGGAGCTGGGCATCAACCGTGATGATGCAGGCAAGGTGACCAACTCGGATAACGAAAAGGGTGGTTATGTCAGTGCTCTCAAGAAGGCGGAAAAGCTGGGCCGGCCTGGGGAGGTCCAGGGAGAGGGCCAGGTTGGGAACGAGGCGGCGCCGCTGGCGAAACAAAACGAGAAGTTCAGGGAGCGTGCGAAGCTTTAAAGGAGCGTTAGATTTTATTTTTTTGGTGGTCCACTCAATTCCTTATCCGTGACGAACATCATGGGGGGCATAGAGGTTACTAGACTGTTTATTATAGAACATGTTAGAACATAGAAGCACGGCTGGATGCAAGTCGGCTTAGATCTAGGGTTGTCCCATTTGTATCAAATATGTCGAGAGCTGACGAGCTACCAGCGTGAACAGATAATTACTTGAGACTGTGATTTAATCTAAATAACTATATACTAAAAAACTTTACATGATTGTCCAAACACTGCTAGATAACGGGATGTCATTATGAACGGCAATACTAATTAACGCACAGGAGTTGTTGTGAAGAATATCCACTCATGCCTACTCAAGAACCAAAACAGCCATTATCAGTGCAATGGGCACGAAGAAGCCGGCGATGGAGTTTGATGTCGACGAGCTACTGCCGCTGCTGCTACTGCTGCTGCTGCCGGAGCTACCCGAGGATGAGTTGCCCGAGGATGAACTTCCATCGCTGGTGGAAGCAACCACAACACCGTCCATAGTCACATTAGACTCGGAGTATGAGTCTCCTCCATACTGCGACGTCGTCACGTCTTCCGAGAGGCCGGGTCCCTCACCTGCACCGTTCTCCATATACTCCTCGATTCCAGAAGGAGGCGCGGGAATGAGGAGGTCAGCGACCTCCCACTCGCTTGACTGGGCCGGGCACGAAGAGGCATTCGTGCTGGTGCTGTAGCCTCCGTCCCCCTCCGGATCAGGCGTTGCAGCCAGTGCGCTGGCCAGCTGGTCAAAGTCCTCGTTGGTCGTGACCTCGCCGTCTGAGATCTCGACGATGCCGTATCCGTTCGCCTCGGTGGAGTACTCGTAGGCAATGCCGCCGGAGAAGACCGATGTCATGTTGGTCGAGTAGAGAGCAGCAACCTCCCCCCAGGCCCTTTCGTCTTCGATGCAGCCGTACTCGGAGAGGAACAGCGGGATGCTGTAGCCGCTGTATCGCTTGACTTTGGCCTGCCATCCCGAGGTCACAAAGTCTGACGGGTCACACCACGAGTAGTCGTTGAAGGCGAAGAAGTCGACGGCCGAGCTGTCGTCGCCGCAGTCGAAATACTGGAGCTGCTGCTCGATGTTCTCCGAGACGTCTGCAGAGGAGTATCCGACGGGGATGCTGCGGTACCCCTGCGCGTTGATGTAGTTCTTGATGTCCCGGGTGACGGATCGGATGTATGGTGCCACGCCGGTCGTGTCCTTGTCGTTGATGACCTCGTTCCCGCTGAAGAAGAGCAGGGCGTTGGTGTAGTTGGCGAAGCTGTCGACAGTCGCAAAGACTGACTGGAGGTACTTCTCGTTGTACGAGAGGAAGGCGTCGGCCCTGTTCAGAGAGAACTTGGGCGAGTTGACATCGAGGGCGAGGTAGATGCCTGCGTTGGCGAGCATCTCCATGCCTTCGTCGTGGTTTTGCGAGTTGTCCACCGTATAGACTCGAATGGTGTTGATTCCCAAGGTCTTGAAGTTCTCGACATCTCGTGTAAGACTCTCAATGTCCAGCAATGGGTCTGCGGCGTCTGCAGCACCGCCCGGTTGATAGGCTACTCCACGAATATAAAAGCGCTCGCCGTCGGCCCAGAATGCTAATTGTTTACCATTTCATTTTAGCCGTTGTCCAGCCCTTGCTTCTAAGAAAACAGAAAAGAGAAGAAAGGGAAGGGAAAAAAAAAAAGAAGAAGAAAACTTGGTCTCACCATTGCCTTCGATTGTCACCTCTGGCACACTGCTGGATTCTCGCCGCAGAGCACCCCCAGTGTGTCCTGCAATAGCCACTCCTACGAGAGGCACCACTGCCTGAATTGGCTTCATTGTGAGAAAGAAATGAGAATTAAGGAGTGTGTGAGCTGGCTGATTGATCGAGTCGTCTTCAGGAAATTGAGGATGAGAGAAAGCGTCGAAGACTGTATGCGTCTTTTGAGGTAATAGTGAATGAGCCTGCACTCGCAGTCTTGGAACCTGGCCACCGTCGGAATTGCTCGACTTCAGTCAAAGTCTATGTGCAGACGGAGAGGATGGTGGTTCCGTGACCGATCGATAGGAAAAGGAGGCAACCTAAATATACTACATGATCGCCAACCAACAGTCGCCAGGTCCCAAGACCCAACACACGCGCCGGGCTGTAATCCAGGCGCGCTAAAGGTACTTGATTCTTGGCCAAGGAAGGCTGTTGATGACGGATTTGTCGTTGGTTCTCTGGGCTTCAGTACAAAATGCAATTTGCCAAGTGCAGGTGCCGAGCCGCGTTCAAGAGGCCAAGCCCTTGGGAGCATTCGGAGGCCCTCTTGGCAACCTGTGCTGTTCAAGACTTGGCGTCTCGTATTTGTTCTTCTTCTTACCCCTTGATTCTTGGTTAATCTGCGATTCAGCCAACTGCAGGCTCTGTCAGGGGGCGAAAACGTAAAATGAAAATCGAATAAGAAAAGAAAAAGAAAGGAAAAAGAAAGGAAAAAGAAAGGAAAAAGAAAGGAAAAAGAAAGGAAAAAGAAGGCTCATCTCGAGTTAATTTGTCACCTTGGCAGAAGAAAGTAGGAAAAGTAGCCATTGCCAATATTGTGGAGCCTTTGAAGCCGCAGGACAATTTCCAAATGACATACTCACCGCCTCATCGGATGAGTGCAGGTTGTTAGATGGGCGATATTGAGGTAAGGTTCAGTATGAATAATTTAATACAGAGCTCTCCCAAAACATGCCGACGTCTAGGAGAGGATTATGGATACAACTCAAAAGGGCGACTGGTGTCATACCGAGCGAATCGGACGGATGGACTCCCGAGGGCGTTTAATCGGCCTGAAATGGTGTGTGCATGGTGGTCTGCAGAGAAATGTTCTTCAAGGGGCGTATTATCTTGTGCTTGGATGACAACGAAAGCCAAGCCTCGCGGCAGGGCCAGCCTTGGGCCTGTCCACGATGGGTGGTCCGCAGTTGGTCAATGAAGAAAGTGTCTCCATCCTCAGCACACCCTAAATGTCCACGAGAGTTGTTTTTGTCAAGTCCCCTTCCTCTGTCTGGCACTTTATGAGAATCGATAGGAGAGAGTGGTGTTTTTTTATCTCTAACGGATTTTATTTACTCATTTCACCTTTCTTCTCTAATAGTACAGGTTCCTGCTCTCAGCATGCCTCTTCGCCGAGCCAGGTGCGGTATAGTCTATCTCGCCGAAGCTCGTGAGGTCCTTTTCGAATGTGGCCTGGATCTTGGTGACCTGCTGGATCTGCTTGAAGTCGAGCTTGACCTTGTCGAAGGCGGCCAGGCTCTCCGCCGCCTTGATCACGTTCTTGATCTGACGCCCGTTGAGGTCGTGCTCGGCCAGCGTCTGGTACTCGTCCTCGGAGATGTCCACGCCGCCGGGGACCTTGTTACAAAAGTTGTGCCAGATCTGCAGCCTCGACTTGAGATCGAGATCGGTGTACCGGATCGGGATGTGGATGCGGCTCTTGAAAGCGTCATCGAATGTTGCCACGCGGTTGGTGGTCAGGAACAGGATGCCGGCGTAGTACTCCAGCACGCGCAGGAACACAGAGACCATGGCGTTGCGGTGCAGATCGTGAAGGGCTCTCTGCTCCAGGAAGACGTCTGCCTCGTCGATGAGGAGGACGGCACGCCAGGTCGAGGTCATGTCCATGATTTCGGTGAGCTGCTTGTCCAGCTCCTCGCTCGTGACGCCCAGGTCGCCCGAGGAGACCATGAACAGGGGCCGCTTGACGTACTCGGCGACGCACTCTGCGGTCAGGGTCTTGCCGACTCCCGGCGGGCCGTGCAGGACGCAGACGAGCCCCTGGCCTTTGCCCTTGACAATATCATCAAAGCCGTCCTCTGCTGCCGGGTCGAGCCCTCTCTGGGAGTGCGTGGACACGAGGGCCTGTACTGTCTTCTTGATCGTCGCGTCGAGGACAAGCTCCTCGAAACACTGGGTGTTCCACGTGATCTCAGAGACATTGTCGATGCAGAACTCCAGGAAGCGCTTGGCCGTCATGGAGTATCCTCTCACCATGGCGCTGGCGAGGACGAGATCCTCCTCGGTCAGCTCGTCGGCCGGGTGGTCCTTGCCAAAGCTGAACACCCAGATGGTATCGTTTGCGTCGAGCCGGTGGTAGGTCTTGCAGTCGATCATGATGCGGCCCCCGGCGTCGAATCTCAGATATTTGCCCGCGCATTGGGGATTCCTCTTGAGCGCGATGCCCTTGTACTGCATGAAGTGCTGGCCGGCGGCGAGCTCCTGGAACCTCTTGCCCCTGGCTAGGAGCGTCTCGCGGATCTCGTCCGCGTTGTCCATATAGTGGAGGGGTCGCACCTCATGCGAGCTGATCTCCCTCACGCCGGTGTACTTGGGGATGCGCAGATCGAGCCTCCGGTATCCAAACGAGTCGCCGTCGTAGTCGACGAAGCGGGTGTTCAGATTGAGGCCCGGGTGCTCGTCATCATCAGGGTCGTACCAGTAGTCCTGGATGCGGAAGGCTCGGTGCTGGTTCTGGACCTTTGCGTGCACGATGGTGCCGGGGACGAACAGCGTCCACAGCTTGTCGTATGCGATGGCCTTGCTGTCGCTTGACAGACACCTCTCCTGCGCGGCAATCTCAAGCTCGAAGTTGGTGTTAATCCAGTCGAGCAGCAGCCGGAGGTGGCCCGCCGACTCGGCGTCACCCTCTGCCTCAAAGCGCTGGAGGCCGACCTCCTCGAGCTGCTTGCGATAGTGGAAGAGCGAGTGGTACGGGGAGGCGATCTGGACGTCATCGACATCTATGGGGTCGGACGGATAGTTTCCGATGACGTCCTTGAGCAGCTGACGCAGCGGCTGTGGGTTGACATAGAGGCAGGTCTCGTCCAGGTCGCCATCGGAATCGTATCTCCTCACAACGCAGAAAGAGAACAACTGCCACCAGTCCTTTTTCTCGCCCTTGTCTATGTCCTCCTTCTTGCGCTCCAGAAAGTAGGGCTTGTCCTCACTGTCGAATTTCCTGTCGAGATGCTTGAACTCGCACTTCATAGTCTGGTCAGTGTTGTCGTCGGTCTTCTCATCCTCTTTATCCTTGCCGTCTTTTCCATCCTTGTCGCCCTTGCCATCCTTCTCGCCAGCGGGGGATGCTGAGCCTGACGAGGAGGCGGTCTCAACTGTACCGTCGTCGGGCAAGCAGACAGCAGCGCGCAGTTTTGAAGTGGCGCGCCTGAACAGAGACTGCTTGACAGACGACGGCTTGGCAGCCGTGTTGCCACCCTGAGTCTTCTTGCCGTCCATCGTGTCGCTTGAGGAAGAGGTCTGCTCAGTGCCCGTGATGCTTGAAGGCATGGCGGCTGAGACGTAGAGAGACCTGGTATCTCTGCGTGACAATGCCGCGTAAGATGATGGAGTTTAGAGCAGGGAGTCAAACAAAAAAGAGGGGTGTGGGTGAGACGTGGTCGTCTGTAACCCAAGCGATATCGTCACACACAAAGAAGGTTGTTGGAAGAGAGGCAAACTGGATAATAAGGCTTGCAAGGCCCCAGAGAATGAAGCACTTGAGACTGGTGAGAGGGGATCTGGGCTGCAAGAGGCAGAAAAGGTGAGATGAATTTGTACACTTGTCAGTCTTTGAGATCGTGAGGTGCCAGAAGCTATTATCGCATCTCGAGAGCTGAGGCTCGTGAATGGTTCGTGTGAGATGGTGAATGAGCTGCTTCGTAGGGGTTCGCATACTTATAGGCAGCCTTACCAGGTTACTATGCTACCTCTCTCTCGGCGGCGAGTGAGTCAGCCGGGTGACCTCACTCTGGTGATTAGCAGGTCCAATCAGCGTGTGTACGGTATCCAGTCTAGGCTGTGCCTGATTCCAGCTCTGCCATTCACCGCTTCCACACGGGCAGCTGGAGCTCGAGCGAGGCCAACCGAGCCTATGTCCAGGCCCTGCATGAGGGGCGCTGCTTCAGGCAGCACTGCGGAGTTGCACTGGTGTCATAGGCAAGTACGGATGTACTTTGTAGGCTCGGCTCCGTGGTTGCTGGTGTATGGAACGGCACCAAAGGGCGGCCCCGCAACTGTGTAGGCCAGTAAGCACGGATTCTGGGTACAGAGGAGTTAGTACAGTGTTAGCCTGGTTGCATGCATGCTCTTGGCCTACCAACAACAGCACACAACACAGCCCAGCTTCAGCGGCTCAGCCTCTTTTTCTTGCAATGTTGGGCCCCAAAAGCAGGCTGCCACTGCCACAAGTCCCGTATCTTCTGGTCGATACCGACGCAATCGAGCACGGGCGGGGACGACAACCCTTAACGATATACAGGCTGTAGAGATGTCGACATCAGCATATCAAGTCTGCTTGTGGCTGGCTCTCACAGCCAACCAGGCTCGGCCAGATAACTATCTGGCTGCGTTGTCGATCCTGCCACTAAAAACAATGTCAGCATGTGCATGACCCACCTCCATATCAATGATGCAGGCATAAATATATGTCGGACTCGTCAGCAGATGGGCTGGCGTGCAGTGCGGGTATCACAGGCCAGTCGGAGAAAGGCGTGGACGAGGCTTGGATTTCAGGGTTGGGGTTGTTAAGCCCGGAGCCGGATTATCTAGAGCGGGGACATCTCGGAACAGCTTAGCCTGGCTGCTTGCTGGGTGAGAATACGCACGGGCCACCCACAGATTGCAGCTCCCGCCCCAAAAAAATCTCTGGCTGTTGTGTGGGCTAGCACGGGTTCAGTTGTGTGAGGCCTGGCTGAATCGCGAAAATCGAACCCCAGTCAGTCAAACTTCGACTTCGACCCCGTCCTTTTCCTTTTTTCCCTTACTCCTCCTTCGCCCAGCACCACCACCAACCCAACCCATCTGCGAACCTCGAAATCTCTGCCATTTCGACAATTCGACAATTTCAAGATGGCGGACGCCGATACCCCCGTTACTCTGCGGACTCGCAAGTTCATCCGCAACCCTCTCCTGGGTCGCAAGCAGATGGTCGTGTGAGTATTGAACCTCCCAATCCATCCATCCGCCCACCCTCTCGACTCTGTCTGCCCCCTCAAATCCGCCTCTATGCCTGGCAACTGCAGATTCATCGACACCATCGAGCAATGAAAGAGAAGGAGATCGAGGGGCGAAACTCTTTGCGGAGACGCATCCGTTCGATCAGGACAAATCGATACGACACCTCGAACCTACAGTGGGAAGAGGACTGGTGATAGGCCTTCACGAATGGAATGAGGGTGCAAATTGGGTCGAGAAAAGATGCAATACAGCGCAGTGCAGCGGATTCGAGAGGCACAGGGACCCGAGATGTCACGACAATCATGCAAAGGGCTCGCTCAACAATCTTTATGTCGAGACGAAGAGACACCAAACACCCCACACAACAGCACACACAAGAATCGCCGAGTTTTGTTCTGGCTAGCGTTCTGACCTCTTCTTTCTCCTTCACAGTGACATCCTGCACCCCAACCGTCCCAACATCGCCAAGGATGAGCTCCGCGACAAGCTGGCCGGCATGTACAAGGCCGGTAAGGACCAGGTCTCCGTCTTTGGTCTGCGCACCCAGTTCGGTGGCGGCAAGACCACTGGCTTTGCCCTTGTCTACGACTCGCCCGAGGCCATGAAGAAGTTCGAGCCTCACTACCGCCTGGTCCGCGTCGGCCTGGCCAAGAAGATCGAGAAGGCCAGCAGGCAGCAGCGTACGTACCCTTCTTTCTTGATCAGCTTCGCTGCTATCGGCACTCGCTTTTACGCGGTCCATTGTTGGCTAACACTGGTATTTTCCCCCAACACAGGCAAGCAGCGCAAGAACCGACAGAAGACCCTCCGCGGCACTGCCAAGGTCAAGGGTGCCAAGGCCAAGAAGGAGAAATAAGCGACTCGCCCCCTCTCCTCTCCTCTCACGACCTCGTCCTGTCGATACTGCGATTCCCCGTTCTCTCTCTCTCTTACTGCTTCTCATCCATCCCGAAGCATGTTGGTTTTCGAGTTGGTTCTTGGTCGGGCTTTGCGAGGGCTATGCTGGCTTTTTGGTTGGCAGGTAATATGCACAGGCAGGAAGGCAGGCAGGGCCGGCAGAGTGAGGGTATATACCCGGAGACACAGTCATCGCCCGTGATGCTGCGCCTTCCGAAACAAAAAAATTCGACATGACATGATGCAACCCACCACATGAGGTCTTGTTCGGCAACACCCCCACATAAAAGAGAATCTGTTTTATTTTGAGGTCATGGCGTCGTGAACACGGATGGGACTGCGGTGGTTTATATGATCAATCATAGCATCAAAACAAATAAAGCACTCGCATGCGCCGCCATCCTTTTTCCGACTTTCCTTCTTCCAAAAATCCGTTTCAATTTCTCAAGTCGCTTCAGACCTTTTCTGTCTACTATTTTGGATGCCGGCTGGGCCCTAAGCAAAGCAGCAAGACTTGAAAAATCCCCATCAACCAAGCCAGCACCAACCCGTGTTGAAGAAACAAGAACAGTGCCTCGAGTGAGGCAGGTATATTGTTGACAGCTCCAGGCTGAAATTCCCCCCTCCTTGGACGCCCAACAGCTTGATCCCCATGCAATCTAAAACCATACAAAAACCGGCCCTCCCAATCTCCTTCCTATCAACAAGGCGACACAGAAAAGCAACCCATACATCATCATCATCTCTCACCTACGCAGCACCAAGTTCACAACCACCACCGCACACGCCGCAGCGCCAACCGCAGCGCGCCCCGGCCCTCCTCCGCCGACCGCCTGCCTCCCACGCCCGCCAGCCCCGCCGACGTGCACGACCTGCTCGTGCCAGCCACAGTGGGTCGCTGTGGCGGCGGCATACTTCTCGCACGAGTAAAAGGTCACCTGGCTGTAGCCCTCCCGCGCGAGGTCCGAGTCGACCTCTGGATTATCCGTCGGTGCCGCTGTCGTGGCAGTCGTCTCTGCCGCCGTGTCGGAGTCGGAGTCTTCTGCGTCTACTGCGGTGGTGGCTGCTGCTGCCGCGGCCGAGGTGCTGGCCGGTGATGTGGCGAAACCGTCGCGCTGCTGGGGCCTGACGGGCGCCGCTGGCACGTCTCGCAGTTCTAATTGCTGCTGCTGCTGCTGCTGCTGTTCCTGCTCGGTCCTCATTGGCCTGTCGGTGTCCAGAGGTGCGGGTGTCTCTAGTGCTGTCGAGTCTGCCGTCGTGGTGGTGATTGCAGCCAGGACCGCGGCCCGGCTGTCTGCTGCGGCGAGGGTAACCAGCCTCGCATCGGCGCTGGCTGGTCTGGTAAACGGAGTGGCGGATGCGACTGGCGCCAGCCCGAGGAAGAGTTGTATAAAGATGATGGCCAGCATCGTTTTTTTTTTTTAAAAGAAAAAAATTAAATCGAGAGAGTGAAAAAGGTCGGACCGGGTTTTGGTTGGTGGTTTTTTTTCCACTTTGTTCCAAACGTAGCTAGGGAACACCAGCAGAATCTTTTTGTGCAAGACTTGTTGTTCTCAGCGTTTGTAGGTACCAAAAACCTCTCGTCGACAGAAGAAGGGAAAACGAGCCTCAAGCCCGGAGTGCAAGTAAGGAGCGAGACAGGTACGAAAAAAAAAACTTGGTCAACAGTTTTCTCGCAGACAGTTGCAGAGAGGAGCAGCCGTGGGCGCCAGATATATCATCATTACACGCACAACCTCCTTTGGAAGAAACAGAACAATACTACTTTACTCAGACTCAAGCGCCTGGACCCTGTAATCCTTTGTTCCCCTCACCTCCCTTTCGCATGACGGAGGAGGGGGTGCAGTGATGGTAGAAGGGATGGGCGACAAAGACCCAATACACTCCATTTTCCTTGATTGCAGAGTCCTGTCCAAGTATCTAGCGCGAGCCATGAAATGTTGGTTGGTCTGCAGCACTTCTGAGTTGATGCTGCCAAGTATATGAGAGCCCTGGCAACCTGGCACCTGGGCAAGACTGGGTCTGGGGTGGCGACCACACACATCAAGCTTATCTGCATGCATGCTTGAAACCTCATGGGTTGAAAGTGAGGGATGGTCCAGTTTAGCTGTCATGGGGAGCAGATAATGATTCTCCGTCACACTCCCCCAGGGCCTCAGTCACAGGCTTGTCTTCATGGCTGCCAGGGACTGGCTCAGAAACTTTCTCTACTGTGGTAGAAGTTCTCCCCTGGGGGCGGTTCTAGACTGCCCATCTCGTTGCAGCTGGGTTCGATGTCTGCAGCTCTGTGTAAGATGATTGGCTGGGAATGGATGCAAGTGCTGGTGGTGGTGGGGCGCACGCCTCAGTAGCTGACCGGACAGGGGCTTCGTTTCCAGTCGTTCCCAACTCATTCGTCGGCCATGCTTGAAACTTAGCTGACTGCCATTATGAGCAACGAGAAAAAGGAAAAAAGACTCCAAAAATAACAAATAGAAAGAGAGAAAGAGAAATCAGAGCTGTTAGGTCACGCCTTGCTAGGACCACTGAGATAACTCATGCTTACTTACCCTGCGAGCAGAAATGTGCTCCTGCGAGATCTAGTCCTGCTGAGTAGATAGGACGCACTTGTTGGCCGTGGAATTCCAGCACGATAGACAGTAAGACTTGGGACAGTTTTCCTGATATTTTTGCAGCCACCCGGCGACAAGGTACAATCAAAGAAGTACGTGGACAGAATTTGCCTTAAGCCATGCCAGGGATACTGTGAACTGTATCCCAGTGTGCAACTTCACCATTTGTTAGGCCACCTAAAGGTATATCCACCTGCAAAGCACCCGGGCTGCAGAACACACGACAAAAGTGTTCCCATCCTTCAGCCAAGCCTTGCGTCCTTTCCTACCACCCACCGGCCGACCATCTCTTAGCTCCAAATCGTACGGAGGCTTTACGGCTCGGCCCTTGGCTTCCTGCAACCCAGTTCGCGTCCACAGTGTCCTCTTCTTTGCTTGCAGCAAGAGGCACGCTGGCACCCCTCCTCGTTCTCGGCCGTCGCAGCTGTTCGGATCTCTTGGAAGCTGGCAGGCTAGTGAGCGAGTCCTCCCCGTAGTCGCTGTCAACACTGTCGTCGGCATACATCTCTGTGTACTCCGGCTCCGGCTCTGCGTCGTCGTCGTCGTCGTCGGAGCCGCGGTCATGCTCTGGACTGCTAGTCAACAACGAGACTACCTGACGGTCTTCGTGCAGAGTGGAACTGTGTTTCGCGTCCTGGCTCTCCGGTCCATTGGCGTCGCCATTTGCACCCGGTGTAGCACGCCCTGCTAGCCGTGCCGACCTGAGAGAGTTTCGGCTGTTATTCTGCGAGCTCAAGGGAGAGCTATGGGGCTGCCTCGGTCGTGGCCTCGATACTGCTGGCGGGGAGATTGGTGCATCCAAGCGGGCACCGCTCAATCTGTCTGCCTTGTCCTCGGATTCTACAGACTCGCTCTTGACCTTGTTAGAAGATACCTCCTTGAGACGAGTCTTGGCCGGCTGTGAGCCTAAGAACTGGATCTCTGGGAAGTCACTTGAGGACCCGGTTGAGCCGTCGGATCCAGAATCACTCGCCGCAGGGCTTCTCTGCGTCGACTTGTAAAAGACCGCTTCTGTCCTAGTCGTTCGTGCATCCTGCAGGTCGTCCTCATAGATCTGCCGTGCAGGCGTCTCTTTGCGACCTTGCCCGTCAGACCTGGTTGCTTCATCCACTCCAGTCTCATCAGCAAATCCATCAACCATCGGCGAATCGCTTGAGGAGCTGACACCCAAATCGTAGGAATGCGTAATGAGGTTCGGATCGAGCTGCCTTCCGTTTTGTTCACTGGCATCGGTGTCTTGAGAGACGTGCAGTTTGGGGTATTTGATCTCTCCAGACGAGTCACCAGTAGCGGCGGCGGCGGCGATGATATGGTCCGGGTCTTGTTGTGAGGGGTCCTTGGAGCCGTACTCTGACGGCGCTTCAGATGATTCACTCTGCAGTGAGCCTGCTCGGTACGAAGGGCGCACTGCGGATGCAAGTTCTTCCTCCAGTTGACGAGATGGGCTCCCAAAATGCAAGAATGCAGACCGGTCAATGGGGAACTCGACATTCGAACGAAAGCCTCCTTCGTTGATGAGTTGACTGATCTCATCCCGGCGTGTCTGCGAGATGTCCGTCGCATTGCCAGTGGATACGGCTTGTACGGAGCCGTCGTCGACTGCTACGTCATGGTTTGTCTCAGCAATGAAACTCTCCTCTGCATTAGCACTGTCCCCAGTCATATCGACCTCCATGGCGCGGGATGTCTCTGGATCCTGCTCCGATGCACGGCTGTTAGGCTCGTGATCAACTGTGGCTGACTGTCCTTTGCTACCGTTACACTTGCTGGACACTGTGCTTTTGCGCAAGTTCTGTTCCGGTTGGCTGTCTGCAACTTCGATATTAAGTGCGGCCGAAGCAGGGTCAGCGCTGCCTCGTTCGGGAGCATCGTCCTCGCCGGGGACTTGGTTGCTGGCTTGTGCCTGGCCTGCTTTACTGGCCTGCTGCACAATACGAGCGTCAAGCATCTGAGACAGGCAGACGTCTCGAATGCCAAGGTCTTCTTCATCGACGTCGTCGTCTTCATCCTCGTCGGGGACCTCAAATTTCCCGTAGATTCGCTCCCCAGTCTCCTCATCAAACTTTCTCTCATTCCTGTCGACATTTCTGTCCCGCTTGGCCAGTTGTACCTGGAAACTGTCACCGTCATCAGGGATCTCAATGACAACTGCTGTCATGAAATTACTCAGCTGAGGCTGCCAGTTGGTGGCCTCGGTGCAGAGCAATTGTTTCCATGCGACAATCAACCCCGTGGTGAGGTCCTCTTTGCGTAGTTCAGGTAGTGAAGATGTATCTGCCGGCAGAGATGGAAGGTCGACATCGTCATCTTTATCCTCCATCTCGGTATCATGAATTTCGACTTCACCGAGCCCGGATTCTTTTGGGTCGTCTCCATTGGCCATTGGGCCCTCTGCCGGTTGGACAGGCTCATCGTCGTAGTTTAGCGTTATATCTTCCTGACTGGTAAAGAAAGTTGTGGAGTCCTCCCCGTAGAGATAGTCCTGGGACAGCCTCGGCTTCTTGGTGTGACTTGGGCGTCCTCCATCGTAAAACTGTGCGTTATCACGAGATTTTCTCTTGCCGCCACGCTGTGAGCTGATCTGGTGGTCCCACCGCTGCTGAGGGTCCCACCGCTGGACAAAGGGGAATGGAGGTTCACTGAGCGCTATTCCTTCCTGGACACACTCGACGGCGCGGTAGGAAATTTTCTGCCTCCACGCGTCTGGACCTTCTGCCATCGGCCTCGAGGTGGTGTGCTGAGCGTCGTCAGTCTCTCGAGTTCCTGCTCCGGATCCCTTGTTCGACGTGCTCAAGTCTGTTCCCAGTGTCTGCAAGAGCGCCTTCTTCTTTGCAGCAAGATCGGCTTCCTTGATAGGTGTCTCTTGAGCTCCCTCTGAGGTATCTTGTGCAGCGCGCGCCGCCAGCAGAGCAGCTTTCTTCCTCTGGTTCTCGAGCCGCCTCCTCTGATTGCGCTTCTGTGTTCTCGTCTGACCCTGCCCAGGCGGCACGGGTATCTGAGCTGGGGCCCGAGAAGCGGCAAGAGAGGCATTGGATGCCGCAGACGTTTGCGGTGTAGTCCGAGACTGGGATAGAGTGGTGGCTTTCGCCCTGATAGTCCAAGCGGCTTTGCTCGCGGGCTCAGAGTCTGAATCAGAGCTAGAGTCAGAGCTCGAGGTCAAGCTAGAGCTCTCTTCACTGCCGTCTGTTGAAGCAGACGCAGCCTTGCAATTGTTACTGCTTGAGGGCGAAGAAGCAATGACGTTCCGTCCTCGACGGCCGTTACCCCGCCGGGCGACAGGCTCCTCTGCAGCAGACGTATCGGAGGAAGTGTCGCTTGCGCTGCTACGGCGGGACGATCTGTTTCTTGCATGTTGACGTCGCCGCGATTGTACATGTCTAGATCCCTCAGCCTCGCTGTCGCTCTCAGGATCGCTCTCGCTAGAGGAAGTCGTAGTGCTGGTCGATGCGGATGTGTCTGGACTGCGCCTCATAGGTCGAGATGGTCTGGTCGGGGCTTCCTCGCGAGTGTCAGCGCTTTCACTATCGCTCTCACTGTCGTCAGAGGAGTCGCTGTCCACCTTCTCGCCGACTCCGCCTGATTCGTCACTCTCATCTGGCTCGCTACTTGAGAGGTCGTCCTCATCGCCATCTTCGATGCGGCTGATCTCGCCAAGCACCTCGCCTGGGCTCTCTGGAGACGATGAGAGTATCCGGATCTGCCGAGGAAGTTCCAGCTGCGTACTAATGACCATAGTCTCTGCAAGCCCTTGCCGTGGCTTGGTTTTTGGGCCAGATCCTGCCATGTCCTGCTCACATCCATGCTGTGCTTGACAAGCATCTTTCCACAATCAACAGCAGTCACCTGAGGAAAGGCAAACCGGACAGCGGTGATTTTATCCTGAACGCTAGGATCAAGCAGGTCGATTTCAGCGTGAGCAGGGCTTCCGGGCTCGCACTGGACATTTCCTTTGGAGAAGGGTGCAGGACCGGTCGCAGCAGCCTTGTCCTTGACTCTGCCTCGAGAACTCCTTGTCTGCGCGATCCGAACCGGCGCGGCTCTCCTAGACTGCTGAGCACCGTCTGATTCGGGGTCGGTCTCATCGGGGCCCTTGGTTGGGGTGTGGAAGCCTTCAGGTTCCTCGTCGGCAAGATCCTGAAGGAGGTCTTCGAGCTCGTCAGCCAGCTCCTCGGGGTCCTCGTCCTCGTCTTCGGCCTCGTCCGCGTCCGCGTCCTCATTGTCATCGCCTCCGAGGTCCATCTCGTCGCTACCTTGCTGGCCCGCCCTGGCAATCTCCAATTCGGGCCTCGTAGAAATGCTGCCAGAGAAACGCACGCGCCGGCGGCCTGCTCGGGAGCCCCTCTCACCATGCTGGGTCAGGAGAAGCTTTGTGTGGCCGTCTTCGCCTTCGTCTCGCGCTTGTAGGTCGATATCCTCGCCATCTGAACCCTGATCTGCATTCACATTCACAAAGTCGTCATCGAAAAAATCCAGATCGTTGTCCTCATTCGGGTCGTAGGTCAGTCGGCGACGTTTTCGGGGGGCGATGCTAACGGGTGGGCGGGCTCTGGGGATCTGGAGGCGGGGACGGCCGAAAGGCACGCCATCAATGAGATGCTCTCCTCCGCTGACAATCTGATCTCTTCCGGCCAGCCTGCGTTTTCTTAGGTCGATGGACATGAGAGGACGGATGCTATCACAAGGGGGAAAACAGAGTCAGCAGGTGGAAATACTCTTGGTGGAAAAGACTTATGGCATTTTTGGGGAGGGGGCCAGGCTGGCAAGGCGAGGGCAGAATGATGGTTGAGCAGGGTAAAAACTAACAAGACCTCATCATCTTTGTCCAGAAGACCTGCAACAGGCTGATAGTGCAAACACTCGAAGGCATGACCGTTCTTGTCGTGGAGCTCGACGGCGTAATCCTCCAGACCCCACTCGCCTTGGGCATCCTCGAGAGGGACGGTGTCGTTAACGTGGTCCAGGAGGTCGGCGATTTTGGGATCGTCGGCGAGGGGAAGGTTGAAGAGGATTCTGACCTCGGGCATGCCATTACGGCGCACCACCAGCCGGAGACGAAGGTTACTGTCCATCCTCGTCTCCAGGAGCCCGGCCGTTGCTGTTGTGGATGTTGTGGTTCTTGCAGGGAGGATGCTGTGTCGTCTCTTCCCGCAGCTGTCAAGGCCCGCACACACGAGTGTGTTTAATTGACAGAGCCCAGGACCGCCGTTGGGATGTCCCACGGATGGAGGTTGGCGACGCTATCAGCATGCATGCATGGCCCGTAAGCGATCATGCGTGCTGTAGGGATGTGAACAAGCGTGGTCTGGTTCTGGGGTTGCTGGAGTGAAGGAGAGTGAGCCCTTGTGACGTGTGAAGGCGATCTACAGACGCGTCAAAAAAAAAACCAACCAGAAAATGATTAACAGGCAGTTTAGGTACGTGCCAGGTAGCAACCGCCTGCCGCGCCTTAGGGCCTGAGGTCCCTATACATAGTAGACCTACCCTGCTATCTTGGCGGCTTTAGCGGCCTGGCAGACAAGGCGGGGTAGCGCGTAACGGCGCACAGTAAAGTGTTTTCAGGTGGTGCAGGTGGGGTTGTTGGTCTCAGGAGCCCTTTTCCCTTCCATTTTTTCCCTTTCCCTTCCTTATTCCTCCCTTTCCTTCCCTTTCCAGGAGAAGGGTTGAACAGGCCCTGCAAGGGTCCCTCAGCTGTACTGTGTACGTCTGTACTGAACTATAGTAGGTACGGAGGTACATGTATAGTGTATGGTAGCTCTGGCTGATGTCTCCTCTCTTGTGGCTGTTCTGTGACGTTCTGTTCTGTTCTGCATCCCAGGACTAGGCTGACTAACGCTTACTGAGTAGTAGTACGATGTACGGAGTATTGCTTAGTACCTCATTTATGTATTACGTATCATGTACTCCGTACAGTCCGTATATGTGCAGCGGTCGGGGCAGGGTGTGGAGAGGCATAGGTTGGTGGGGCGCCTCCGGTGGGCGGACCGGGCACTTTCTGCCTCTTTGCGGTCGGCTATGTTCTTTGCCCTGAACGTGAACTCGACTCAAGTCAAGTAGACTCGACCACCTTCCAAGACACTACACTACAAACCACAGAATTGATTGCCTCTCCTCCCACGGCAACAAACAACTCATTGGCTCCTCATCTGCTCTGACTCGATCTGAGGGGAAGACGAACTTGTCGATCTCACCCGCGACAATTGCTACTCGAGCTAGTACAATTTCAAATATCACTTACAGAGGAGACGAGGGCTGAGCCAGGACGCAGTCCACCACGAGCAACTCCCTCCTCGACTAGGACCGGCAGTAGGACCGTCTCTATCCCTCGGGTCCTCGGAACCTCATCAATCCTCCATTGGGGCTGCGCTTTGTCGAGACAGTCCATGGTCCTGGGCTTGGGCTTGGGTTTGACCTTGGGTCAAGGAAAACAGGCTCAGACACGCCTCATTGCAACAGGCACGGCCGCCGGCACCACCGGAGACGCTGCCTCACATCGAGGCCCCGACTGAACACTCTCGTTTCGGGGCCGCACTTGGAAAAATTGAGTTGTGTGGCGCCTGATCACGCAGGTTGAGAGAGAGAGAGAGAGAGAGAGAGAGAGAGAGAAAAAAAAAATGGCTGGGCTGCCCTCCTTCTACTCGCCGAGGTCCACGCCCCTTCATCCTGAGACAGACCTCGATGACGACCTCCCACCCACGGCTCTCGATGAATGCAGTGTGCCTACAAGCCACGAGTCCGACCAGGACGAGTCATCGTCAGCAGCCACCCGACCACCGCCGCCGTCGCTGCTCAGTCCGTCCTTCACCCCTCCCTCGACGCCTGGCACGAACACCCCGCCCACCTCGATCCCCTCCCTCGCCGGAGCCTCGATCTCTTCCGCCGGCCCCTCACTCCGCCCCGCCCGCGCCGTCCCTGTAGACTCGTCCCTACCCGGCCCAGACTCGGGCTGCGGCTCCACGAAGCCCAGCCTGGTCGAGCGTCTGCCCCAGGTCGAGTGCATCGTGCGCGCCCGCATCCCTACCGTCACCGGTACCGAGATGTTCCTCCATCTCTACACCAACGACGTCGATAATAAGGAGCACCTAGCCATTGTCTTTGGCGACAACATCCGGAGCAAGAGCCTGGACGCCCCCAGACCCGGCGAGACCGAGACCGACCGTATGGTCCGCGGCGCCTACGTCGGACGTCTCTACCCTGGAAGGACCACCAGCGGCATGATGGGCCCAGAACAGAGCGCCGCGTCTGACACGCCCGCGAGAGGCAGCGATATCCCCCTGGTGCGCATACACAGCGAGTGTTACACTGGCGAGACGGCCTGGTCGGCACGGTGCGACTGTGGCGAGCAGCTCGACGAGGCCGCAAGGCTCATGTCCCTGCCGTCTAACAGCGCCGGAGGCGTCATTGTCTACCTCAGGCAGGAGGGCCGGGGAATCGGCCTCGGCGAGAAGCTCAAGGCATACAACCTCCAGGATCTGGGCTCCGACACCGTTGAGGCGAATCTGTTGTTGAGGCATCCTGCCGACGCCAGGAGCTATGGCCTGGCCACCGCCATGCTATTGGATCTAGGCCAAGACGAGATCAGGCTGTTGACCAACAACCCTGACAAGATCCGTGCCGTCGAGGGTCCGAACCGGGAGGTTGTCGTCAGGGAGAGGGTCGAGATGGTCCCCCTGAGCTGGAGGGGAAGGGGAGGCTTCCGGAGTAAGGAGGTTGAGGGGTATCTCAAGACTAAGGTAAGTGCAGCTCGGATCTCTCTGTACACTTGAATGGCTCACTGAATACATATCTACTTCCAGATCGAAAAGATGGGGCACATGCTGGACATGGAGTCGATACCCGGTAAATAAATAAAAAAACCAAAAGTAGACCTTGCTGCCATCAAGGTGGCTCCCGATCCCTACTCAGAGCCAGGGCCACGGGCCTGAGGCTCTTCCCCTCCCCGTCCAAAATCCATCAGCAACTCGTCATATACAGTACGCTTTTCAATTATGAAATGTTGCTGGAAGCGCCGTCCGCTGGCCGGCAGACGTGTATCAGTCAGCACACGTATCTCAGTTGAAAGGCGCAGATACTATGTACTACAGCCTTTTCCACAACGGGTGTATATTTGTGTATCTACACTGTTGGCGATATTGGAAAGATGAATCACGGGGGCTACACAGCCACACAATCAAACATTTTGGCTTGCTTGTCGGCAGCGTCAAGCAGAAGACCCTGCTCGCATCCGTTCACGTGCAATTCTCCGCGGCAGTTCGATCGATTGTCGCCTGTTTCCTCACCTGGACCGGCCCCCTTTGCAGACGGTGGCTCTGGTCACCAAAGCCAAAGCCAGCGTCAACATGATTTGCCACATACATGCAAGCACCCAATTCTACAACTGTCCGGCCCCAACCTAAAACGTTCTCGTATTTCAGACCAGCCAGTGCGGGCTGCACCAGGAGTCAGCTCCTACAACCAGGCCAAGGGCTCGGCAAATGCAGAAATCTTGGGGGCTGAAAGAAGACCTCTGGGTATAAAGACGGTAAAAGGGGTCCAGAGGAGGAGGTCGTGTCTCACCACCCTCTAGTCCGCCTCTCGTCATCATTATCATCATCTTCAGAGACAGTTCGACTAGTCACTGTTTGTAAATCGTCTCAAGGGCCAAGCCCAAGGCTCAGCCATGCGTCTACTAGGTGCGCTAGCTCTGCTCCTCCTCTACGGCGGTGCACGATGCGAGCTTACAAAATCGGGTATGGCAAGATAAGAGCCCAGCCAGAACCCAAAATATTCAAAAAGTAATTAGTTGTGCTGATCAGAATGTGTCGCAGCCATAACTGGCCAGCCGACCGTGACCTCTTGCGTGGAGTGTGTGGATAGCATGCCGGCCTGTCCAGATTGTCCCTCCGGCCAGACATGCGAGCTCTCCATCCCTCTTGACTGCACCACATGCCCCGCGGCCTACTGTGCAGATGCAGCCGAATCTGGCATGTCCGAGATCGCGGGTCAGCCGACCTCGACGAGGACATCTGACGATGCAGCTGTCACTGCAGCGAGCAGAACGACGGCTGCCGACGCTGCCTCGTCTACAGCAACAACCAAGCACGGTGCAAAATCCACCTCGGGCACGTCTAGCTCGGCGGAATCATCTTCCAGCGCCTCGGGTGATACCACTACAGCCACATCATCATCAGGCTCGTCGCCGACGTCTGGGGCAAGCAAGAAGGCGCAGCATTGCTGGTTTAAGACAGGTATAGGTGTAGGAATGGCTTTGGTCGCAGCAGGAATGACATGGGTTTGATGACATTGTCATTTGTTACTGGCTAATCTAAAGGGAACCTCACATCATTTATGCTGTCACACAGCCAGTGTATTTTTGGCTCTACCTAAGTAGAAGAGGAGGACTGCATGATTGTACTGTGGCTGCGAGGCTTTGATTGCTGTAGATACTAAGTGGTTTACTGGTGCTTCACAGCTGGTTTTCTCTCCAACTCTACATGATCACTTCTTTCTAAAAAGACGAAAATATTTCTTCTTCTTTCTGGAAGTGCTCGTCTCCTCGGCCGGCGGATTGCCCTCGCCATTCCCACCGGGCTTACTTACCTCGCATTCTGAATAGCTGCTGCTGCAATAGCGTGATCTATCACCGGTGGCCCCACAGTCACACCACGTCTGCGGAACATCAGAGAGGGCAGCATAACCTTGAAGAAGGAAGATTTTCTGATTTGTGACAAGCTGCAGGTGAAGCAATATTTTTTGTGTCCTGACGTTTCCATAGGTGGGAAATTTTATGTTTCTGGGAGTGGGCGCCTGCCAGGCGAAATTCTTCCTTTACAACCAAAGAGCGTAAGAAGATGGCATGACTGTGCAGACAGCCATTGATCGTTTTCCTTTCTTTGATACCTATTCCAGCCTCTCTATCATGTAGTGTGATAGAGGCAATGGATGGCGAGACCACGATGGCGCTGGCACTCTCTGCAAAACATATAAGATGGGTTGTTGAGCCACGACGTTGAAGACGGAAGATTCAAATCCAGCATCATCAAGCTCATTTCACTCTGAAACCAAATTCGATTGCATGGTCAGAACTATTTTCTTCTTTTCTCACTGTCAACAGAAAAACCCATCTAAAGAATGCCACTTTCCAGAGATGAAGCTGTAGGCTTCGAGGTGGACACGCCCGACACCTGGTCAACCTTTCACAAGCGCGTCCACAAGTTAAAGCCTCAGGGCGACTACGACGTAACCATCCAGATTCTTTCTTGTGGAGTCTGCGGTAGTGATGTCCACACGCTCTGTGGAGGCTGGGGAGAGCAATATTACCCCTTTGTCGCTGGTCACGGTAAGCTGTTGTCGTCTCGGACAAAGCTCTCTCTCTTCCCACAAAAGCATACTATTAGATTAAGATTTACAGTTTTTACGCACATGATTCCTAATATCTTGTTATATCATTTTTAGAAATCGTCGGGAACGTCATCCATGTCGGCTCCAAAGTCACGCTGCACAAGGTCGGCGACCGCGTGGGCGTGGGCGCCTCGTCGTGGGCGTGTCTGGAGTGCCGCCAGTGCAAGAAGGACAACGAGAGTACTGCGAGCAGCAGCTCGACACGTACGGTGCCAGGTGGCCCGACACGGGCTATGTCACCAAGGGCGGCTACTCGTCCCACATCCGCATCCACGAGCACTACTGCTTCCCCGTGCCCGAGGCGCTGCCGACCAACGTTGCGGCGCCCATGATGTGCGCAGGGCTGACGGTCTACTCGCCGCTCAAGAGAAACGGCTGCAGGCCCGGCGCCAAGGTCGGCATCCTGGGCGTGGGAGGGCTGGGCCACCTGGCTGTGATGTTTGCCAGGGCCATGGGCGCCGAGGTGTGGGCGTTCATGCTCGACCATAATCTGGACGGCGACGCTCTTGCCCTGGGCGCCGCGGGCACGATTGTCATGTCTGACGAGGGCTGGAGCAGGCCTCACAGGCGCAGCTTCGACCTGATTCTCAACAGCGCGAGCTCCTCGGTCAATGCCGCCCCGTATCTTCCGCTTCTTGACGTCCACGGGCGCTGGATCTCGGTCAGCATGCCCGACAAGATCGACAAGGGCACCGAGGTCTCGACGTGGTCCCAGATTGAGAATGGCTGCCTCATTGGGGCATCGCACCTGGGCTCGCGCAAAGAGGCCCTGGAGATGTTGCAGCTGGCCGCCGACCATAACATTGCCACCTGGATTGAAGAGGTCGACATCAACGAGGAAGGGCTGCATAAGGCCCTGGAGAGGTGTGCGAGGAGCGATGTTCGCTACCGTTTCTGTCTGACTGGATTCGACAAGGCCTTTAGCGAGGATGTGAAAGGCCGAGAGGTTTGAGGAGGGAAATGCGATGAGGGTGAAGATGGAGTTCATATTTCTTTTTGTTAATTGATGCAAGGGAAAGTACAGCATGATTAAAGTAGTCAAACTGATATAGAGAGGCTGCCCAGGTGTAATAATGGTCATTCGATAAGTTGGTGTAGTCAATAATTACTTATTTCCTTACCCTACTTATTTCAATCTTACTTCAGAGAACACAAGGGATGCAGTTCTTTGTTGACCTCAGTCTAGCACCTTGCAACTTTATTGTAGGAAGACAAACACCAATGAGTAATATCAGACGTGTCACTCTCTCCTCTGACTGCTCAACCTTCAAGCTACCTCATCGGACCAATGTCTCACAGCCAGGCAGCTTCTCTATTTCTAAAGTCTCAGTCTTTTGTGACTCCTTGGCTCCCAAACTTGAGTCTCAAAGCCAGACACATTAGTCATGACACAGCAGGTTTACAGACGACTTCTACCAACAGGGGCTGCTGGGCTATACATGTCCTGTATTGTAGGACAAGCCCCCTCGCCACCATCCGGTGAGTCTGCTTGAAGACTCTGTTTGGCTGATGACACATTTCCCTCCACCCAGCCAGATCTTATACTGTTCCAGTAGCGCGTTTCGTCCTCCACGATAAGGCCGCAGTGTCTAGCTTTGCTGAAAACAACCAAGCCCGTCCTGAGTCCGCTGGCCGAAGCCTGTTTCTGGTGGGATCGGATGTTGTGCATGTCCACGATCCCGTCGGCTTCCGATGCGAGGTACAGCCTGAAGGCCGCCGACGAGAAGATGTCTGGGCTGTTGAGCTGTTGCCTCATCGTCCTTGCCAGGTGTTTCCGTATCCCGAGGCCCTCGAGGCCAGCAATGCCGGCCACGACGAGATAGAGGGCAGCACAGAGGATAGGCCGGAGCGGATGCGTGAGCGGGATCGAGTGTGAGGCGGCGAGGTATGTGTTGTATATGCTTAGGTCACCAGGGCAGCTGTCGAACACGATCTGCCGCAGGGCAAGGGGGAGTGTCTCTGCCGATGGTCGCCAGGATGCTGTTCATGGACGTGAGCAGCTGGATGGCAATGTTGGCCCCGCCGTTTGAGAACACATGCAGGAGCACAGCCGGTTCTTTCTTGACTTCTGTTGCAGGCTGCCCGTGGATGTTGCTGCTACCATGGCTGGACTGTGCCGTCGTCTTCTCGATGATCCTCCTGATCTCGCATTGTGCAGGCCGGAGTTTTCGAAGGAGGGTCTTTTCGCTCAGGAATGCATACTCAGTCGCGACGGTCCGAACAAGCAGGATACTAGCGCTGGGCCATGCTCTGTGGTAGCCCTCGGTGTATTTCTGGATGCGTTTGCCTGTTGCACCGCCTAACCATGTACAGAGAATAATGAGCGTCGGTTGATCTTCTGGTGTTTTTGTTGGTGTCGGTGGAGTTTCAATCATAGGCGTATACAGGAATATTCCGTTTCCGAGGCTGCGAAAGTCGTGGAGCGACATCATGACGGTTTGGGAGGGCGGGCTTTGGTGGAGCTGTGGCCAGACAAACAGCTTTCATCCCGTCCCGCACGTCCAGACTATCGTGCTAAAGTAATAACTTGTGCTGTCTTTTCTCTCCTTTTTCTTGGCTGGCGTAGGCGCGCCGAACGGTTCCAGGGTCCTGGACCCAAGAAAATCAAGTAAACGAGCCGCGGGCGGGGGGGAAGAGGATTGAAAAGTTACTGTACTGGTACGGGGAGGGGAACAATAACCGATATACCCGCTGCCACGCAGCCGGATCCGCTTGGGAAAGCTACCTGCGGGCATCTTTTCAGCTCGTCTCTCTCAAATAAGCTGGGAAACTGATCTTCATTCCCATCCTCCTCAGAGACCAGCCCTGCCAGCAAGCAGGTAATGTCGGTGGCCCCCTCTCCCCCCAAAGCACAGTGGCTTTTCTCAGCTCAGTTGTTGCACAGACACATCACCTTAATTGGGTAGCCTGCAGCTTATTTTTGTTTCCCCCTACAGTAGTCTAATACTTGAGCTAAGAAAGGGCTGGACAAGTTTGACAGGGTCCATTTTTCAGGATATCTTGGTACTGTACTTTAATTCTTGAGGCAGAGGAGGGTTGGTGTGGTTTCTTTCCTGCTGCAGTCACGCGAGAACTGTCGTCTTGTCTACGGATTGTTGTAATACATGGCAATTAATTAGGCGACACCGCAGCAGGCCTCCCGTCTGTCTACTATGTAAGTACGCTGCCACATTCCTAATGTCGCTTCCCGCCGCATCCGGAAGTTTGAGGTTGTACGGACTATCGGATCTTGATTTTTTGAGAGAGAGGCCTCGGGACACACACACTCTCTATCAGAAACATTCCGAGAGGAGTTGATTAATTATAGTGCTGCCGTACTGCAGTAGGATCAAAAGGCAGCCTGCTGAATTTATGCGTTTATTAATTAATTAGGCTAGTTACAGCATGGCCGAGAAGCAATCATCATAATAAACTAAACTTAATCAATCTTCCCCTTTCTATCTTATTTCTTTTAACAGGGGAATATTCCAAATTTGATGATATACATGTGAAGGCAAGGGTTTATAAAAATAACAGCTCAATCGACACCACAGAAGATTGGTGTTATAAGTAGTGTTTTTTTTTTTCTCTCTCTTTTCCATTCAATGCAGAACCTTGTAATAGTTCCATCATTGCGTCGCCTGTTGTTCAGACACATGCAGGCCCTTGGCATGATCTATGGCCTCTGCCTCCTTCTGCTCCAGGGCGCCGGGCTCGGTCGGGTCAACACCAAGCCGCATGGCCTCAGCCACCTCCTCGGCCGGCCCGGTGAACCAGCGGTGTGCCCAGACGACCCACGAGCCGATAGCAAAGATGCCGATAATCCCCACCGCGACGACGGTGTAGTTCAGGGTCTGGCTGGTGACGGGGTTCGCCTCGGGGAGGCAGAAGACGATGGTGATGCAGGCAATCCAGGCACAGGCGCCTGCTGCGATGACCCGAGACATGCCTCGGAGGTTGAAGGGGCCCTTCATGGCCGTGAAGTTGCGGTGCCAGACGAGGCCGATGAGGATCGGGAGGCCGTAGGAGATGTACAGGCCGATGGTCGCGATGGAGGTGGCAGCTGAGAAGGCGACGGACGAGCCCAGGGACGGCAGGGCCAGGATGAAGGACAGGGTGGCAGCGAGCCAGATGGTGCGGATGGGGGACCGGAACCGCTGGTCGACCTTGTGGAAGAACCCGGGAATGCCGCCGTCCCGAGAAAAGGCAAACATCATGCGAGAGTTGGAGGTCATGGAGAAGAGACCGCAGTGCCAGACACAGACTGTTGTTGGGTGCTTGGTGAGCAAAAAGTAGGAGACGAAGAGGAAGAAGAGGGAAGAAGAGGAAGAAGAAGAAAAGGATGTAGGTAGCTACAAAAACATGAACAGGGCGAGAGAGGGAGAGAGAGAGAGAGAGAGAGACGAAGAAGAAACACTTACTCATAATGATAGAGAATACAGCCAGAGCCCCGTTCTCTCCAAAAACATCTACCAAGATCTTCAGGACAGGCTGGGAATACTGGTTGTCCAAGGTATCTTCAAAATTCTGGATGGAGAATAGGAAGGCCATCAGGACGAAGAAGCCAAAGATGGCACTGAAACCGACGCTCGAGACAACACCGATTGGGGCGCTCCAGTCGGCGTCGCGGGTCTCCTCGGAGAGATGAGCAGACGCGTCGAAACCCGTGAGCGTGTATTGGGACATGAGAGAGCCGCACATTGCCACGTATGCGGGACTGGCCCGCATGCTCCATCCGATCCCATCGAGGCCCGTACCATCGTAAAACGTGGAGAATCTTTTAGCAGAGGTTAGTCATGCCGAACGAAAAAGATAAAGGACCGCTTGTCGGATCAATGTTTCAGTCCACACTTACACAAACTTCCCAGACTGGTGCATCGGTGCCTTGGCCAAGACAGCGATGGCCTGATTTGAACCTTGCGTTAGCCAGTAGTAATTATGGTCATCCTAGGACGTTGTATTCCGGGAGGATGGGAATACGATAATATGGGGGTTTCGAAGGCAACGTACAATGGCGGTGACTCCTGCGCTGTGGAGGAAGATGGAGATGTTGTTGAGATACTTGAGGATGTGTACTCCGAAGGTATTCACCAGACCCTGCTCCTGTGTTAGTTGCCAGATGAAACAATAATCAATGTCAAAGAGAAGAAGACAGGGTTGTGTCTGTGACTTACATGAGAGATGAGGACGGCGGCGTAGATACCGATCGTCTGTGATGCACTTCCCTCAAAGTCCGGGTTCTTTACCTTGGCCGCCGTTGCGATCAGGCCGGCCAGGCCAAAGCTGATGCCTGTCGTCACGGCTACCTGGCCGAGCAGGTTGAACCAGCCCGTCAACCTAGAAAGAAGAAACGCGGGTGTCAGTCAACAGGATCTAGCCGTGTACTGGGGACCGAGCTATATGCAATACTCACCACGCAGCAAAGGGGCTCCAACGAGGAGGGGCGAGCATTGCAGCCCAAAAGTAAGGGCCTCCGCTCGTGGGGATGGCAGAGACGATCTCGGCCATGGCGATGGCGACGAGCATGGTGAAGAAGGAGACCAGGATCCATCCGACGCTCATGACACCAGGGCCGCCGGTGTTGAGGCCATAGCTGAAGAGGGTCGTGATGCCCGTGATGACACTGATGATGCTGAACGAAACACCAAAGTTGTGGGCCAGGCCCCAGTCTCTCTTCAGCTCCTGCTTGTATCCAAACTGGGCCAGGCGGTCCTCGTCGTGCGCCTGTCCCGTGTTGGAGGCCCTGCGCTCAACCGCCGGCTCGGCCATTTTGAAAGAGAGGGAAGGGGAAACAATAATAATTATCGATCTAAGTGAAGAAGAAAAAAAGTGAGTGGGAAAGAGAGGGAGGGAGAGAGAGAGAGAGAGAGAGCCTTGGTTGAAAGCGTTACGGCCACTTGATGATGATGATTAGTACCCGATTGTAATATGATAAAGGCAAGTCTCGGACGTGACAGCGGTCAGCAGCTCCTGTCGATGGGATTCAGAGAAGGCAAAGCTCAAGAGGAGAGAGAAAGAGAGAGAGAGGAGGAAGCAATCTGGTCGAGGGATCCGTCGAACTCCCCGTCTTATACCAACCTCCACCTCAAGGGTAGACTTTGAATCTGGTTATCTTTTGTCTTTCGAGTCATGATACGAGGGAGAACGCGTGAGCCTTGTCGCCGGCGAGGTGAATAGTATACTGCTTTGTATCTCTCTCTCCTTCTCTGTCTCTTCTCCTCTAATTTTTTTTTTTCTATTTTTCTTCCTCTTCCTTGTCTTGGCTGACACTCCACCCCCCCGGCTGTATCAGCAGGCGAGTGGGCATGTATCTTATTTGGAGGCGCCCCAGCGTTTTATCGCGGCGTGGCAAGCCAATCAGGAGGTCAGGTAAGGACGACGGTGCAGGGGACCTTATCTCTCTCTCCGTCTTCCTACGAGCCCATAATCAGCGCTAACCTTCTTCCTCTGTTATGGTACCATTCATACTGTAAGTAGCTCTCTTCCCTCTCTGTGTGTGTCTCTGACAAGCCTGGGGGGCCTGCTCTCTTCCTCGTCTCCCGTCCACCAAAGGGAAAACGCCACTGTTCCGTTCCTTTATCAGGCGGGCTTGTACTAAGACCGCGTCTGGCAGTCTGAGCCGAGGCACGGTGGGCACTTTTCTTCCCGTGCTTAGTATCAGAGGTCATGTCAGTCTCGACTGATATCCATTACCCTCGCCTCTTAGAAATGAATGGACAAGAACGGTGCAGGTGACGGGGGAGACAGTACCCAAAAGAATGATTTTGATCTGGAGGTGCCGGTGCTTCTGATCTAGAGCATGAACAATATATATATATCTAGACATCTTTTCAGGCGGGATTGAGATCCTAGAGCATGGAAAGAGCGTATATTTGAATCCCTTATCTTACCACGGATGAGTTCTCAAGTATTAGTTGGCGTTCGCGGCTGTTTTCGCATCTCTGTAGGTGAATAGGAGGACACAACAATATCTTGTATTCAAATCATAAGGCATTAGTATATTGAAGGTAGGATCGCTACCCTCGGCAAAAGCAAAAAAAAAAGAAGAAGATCGGTAAAGTCGGTTGTCAGCACTGTAGCCCTGAGTTGATGGCTCCTTGCTCACGACTTACGTACTGTGCAATTACAACGGCCTGTAATTATGCCACAAGTATTTGTACAATACACCGCCATTGCTGCTACTTACCTGCTATGTCCACCTATTGTTCACCCATCAAGAGACCAATCAATACTAAGAAGAAAAACACTTTCCACTAAATGTGTTGCCAGGAATGCCTTTACGGCGTCGAATTCGGTACCGGCTTCGGTCAGAGTTTCGCTACTATTGTGGACGGAAATAAGGAAGCCCAGCACCAAAATGTTGCTCGCTGAAGACCAGTATTTACACTTCCGCTGCTGCGCAAAACGCGACAGGCCGAGTGACGTCAAGTGTGTGATTCTTTGAGGGTCAGTCCTTCTTCGGTACCGATTTCTTCTTCTCGGCTTGCCTTCTTTTGGGGGCCTTATTTATTTAAGGTTTACGACATTTCTATTCCCACGAACGCCGCCGCGCGGGTGCAGAGATGAATGCGTGGTCCTTTGTGTATATAATCAGCCTCTCTGTACAGTGTGTTGGTTAATACAAGATTGCTTCCATACACATATCTCGTTCCGAAATTAGAAGAACTCTCCCTTGGTTAATACTACCCGAGTGTTTAAATTCTTGTGTGCCCTGGACTACTTTCGTCAGCAGCAGCAGCAGCAGCAGCAGCAGCAGCAGCGGTAATAATCAGCAGACACGGCGATCATAAGAAATCACCAAAACCATGGTTGACAAAGAGGAATCTCCCGTACCCCTACAAGAGAAGACGGCCAAGGAAGAAGAGCTGGGAAGCTCGAGTGCAGAATCCTCGAATCAGCAATCTCTGCCCATCCACCACGGTCCTCGTCACTACCGCCCCAGGCCAGACGAGGACGTCGAGTCTGGAGGAGTTTCCATATCAGACGCGGATCCGGATTACAGCGGTGACGAGGACGACGACGAAGACTGTCGTGAGCCCAACGAGAAAGACGCCCACAATGGTCATCGCCCCTGTGCTCTCGAGACACGGCCAGCCTGGACCCGCTCTCGGAGCCCTCAGAGCAGGAGAGACAGCCAGAGAGGAGGTACCAACAGCCAGGCCAACGCCAGCGGTCTATCGCTCAGCCGTACAATATCGCGGAGAGAAACCGTCCTGTCGAGGCTACGGAGCCGGCCCGTTCCTCAGTTCACCCATCCCCTGACACATCAAAGGACAACAGCCGACGAGCTGGTAGACTTTGACGGGCCTGACGATCCCTACCAGCCCTTGAACTGGCCTACGCACAAAAAGATCACCACCACCCTCCTGTACGGCCTCGTCACCATGACGGCCACATGGGCCTCGTCCTCGTACTCTGCAGGAACAAACCAGATCGCCTCCCAGTTCGGCGTGAGCGCCGAGGTGGCCACGCTGGGGACGACACTCTTCCTGCTCGGCTTTGGCCTCGGCCCCTTGTTGTGGGCGCCCCTCTCAGAGGTCTATGGCCGCCGCGCTGCTGTGCTCGGTCCCATGTTCATCTCTACCTGTTTCTCCTTCGCGACGGCCACCGCCAAAGACCTGCAGACCATCATGATTACCCGGTTCTTTGGTGCCTTCTTTGCGTCCGCGCCCGTCACCAACACAGGCGGCGTCCTCGGTGATGTAGGGTCTTTCCCACCCAAGTCCTATACCTTTTTCTATATATGTATTCGGTGACCAGAAAAAAAAAAATAGGCTAATTAATGAACAATATCTCATCATTTTCTAGCTCTTCTCGCCGGCATATCGTGGTATTGCCATGGCTGGTTATGCCCTGGCAGTTGTCGGCGGCCCGACCCTGGGCCCAATCGTCTCTGCGGCAGTCGTGCAGGTGCCATATCTTGGCTGGCGCTGGACCGAGTACCTCACAGGGATCCTGCAGTCGTTTGTGCTCCTCAACGGCATCATCTTCATCGACGAGTCGTACCCCCCGTCCTGCTCGTGGCCAAGGCACAGAGGCTGCGCCACGACAGCGGCAACTATGCGCTGCACGCCAAGTTCGAGGAGTGGGAGCCGAGCATCGCTGAGCTGTGCCGAAAGTTTCTCGTCCGGCCCATCCAGCTGCTGTGCACCCCCATCTGCTTCCTGTTGGCCATCTACTCCTCCTTCTGCTACGGGATCCTGTACATGCAGCTGGGCGCCATACCCCTCATCTTTGGCGAGCTCCGGGGCTGGAACCTGCTCGAGAGCGAGCTGCCCTTCCTCGCCATCTGCCTCGGCAGCATCACGGGCGCCGCCATCAACACCCTGAATCAGCTCGCCTATAACAAGGCGTATCATGCCGCCGGCGACCGCGCCGTCCCAGAGAAGAGGCTGCCTCCGATGATGCTGGGCTCTGTGCTCTTCGCCGCGGGCCAGTTCATCACCGCCTGGACTGCCGATCCCGAGAATGCGCCCTGGATTGCACCAGTCCTTGGCCTGTACCTCATGGGATGCGGCTTCAACACCATCTTCCAGGCTGCGCTCAACTACCTCGTCGACACGTTCAAGATGTATGCAGCCAGTGCAGTCGCCGCGAATACCTTTCTTCGCAGTGTTTTTGCGGCTGGTTTCCCTTGTAAGTACCGCCGAGTCACCTATCTACTAAGAACGAGCATCCCGAAATTCTTCTTCTTGAAAAAGAGACGTTCTTGTCGCGATACTAACTATTTGGCGTTGTAAAGTGGCCATCAGTCCCCTGTATGCGAATCTTGGTGTCGGTCCGGGCCAGTCCATTTTCGCTGGATTTGCCACTCTGATGATCCCAGTTCCTTTTATTTTTCATTTCTATGGCAAGAAGATCAGGGCGTCGAGCAAGTGGAGCAAGGGCAGCGTGTATTGATTTCTTCTCACCCATGACGCCTAAAGAAAAAAGTGCGGCATCCTCCGGAGTTGAGGGACGTTATCCATATAGATCTCGTATACTATGTAGTCACTGCGGTCACCGTATCGTTTTATAGATGAACAGCGCAAATGAGGTATTGTTCATTGCTTTTGGATATCTGAAAAATTGCACGTCCATATGTAAACCGTCTTCCAAGATGATAGGGATATGTGTATACACAAAAGGTCCAAGCCAGCCCAGAGGAGCCGCCCTCTCAGATGATATATCTGAATCCTCTCGGCCCTCTAGCAGAAGCTGGCACGTCTTCGTCCTGGGTCTCGTTGAAGATCCTGTCCAGCTTCTTGTTCTCCCGCCAGAGCGAGAAGCTCAGGCCGGCAGAGACCACCGCGACCACAAGGCAGAAGGCGGTGGATATCCACGACCCCTTGACGAAGTACGGCTTCTCGCTCTCGGGGAACACATTGGTGCCCAGCAGGGGCCCGCACTGGCCCAGGGTCTGGAAGACGGCCCAGCCGCCCGTCCGCTTGCTCTCGGTGCTGTGCATGTTGGAGACCCACGACATCATGAGCGAGACGCTGACAAAGATGAGGATGGCGAGGTAGACGCCGAGGTAGCGCGGGACGGGGTCCGTGGTCGTGGCGAGCAGGATGAAGCCCACGGCGGCGACGAGGCCGAAGAAGCTGATAAAGGGGCCCCTCATGCGCAGCTTGTCGGCGGTGAAGTTGACGGCCAGGATGACGAAGAAGCAGAAGAGGTAAGGGGGGCGGACAGGCCGTTGGCCTGGATGGAGGTGAAGACGCCGATCTCGGCGATGATGCTGGGCACGAAGAGCGGGAGGCTTGCGAAGGAGACCTGAAATCAAAGAGATCTCTGGTCAGCGATGATGCTTGGGGCTGTTTCGTAGTTTGCAGCCTCATATTGTTTTCTTTGTCACTCACATTGCAGCCAAAGTAGATGATTCCTGTCACAAAGCTGTGCCAGTCTTTCAGACCAGCGAGCATCTCCTTGACGCGCAGGCCGGTGTGCTGGCCCTCGTCGGTGTCGGCCACCTGGCCCTGGTTGACGCAGTACGAGGCGACCTCCTTCTGTCGGTCAGTGAGGAAGCGGGCGTCGCGGATGCTGTCTGGGAGCAGGAAGAAGGCGACGATGGTCATGAGCATGGTGGGCAGGCCCTCGATGAGGAACAGGATGCGCCACGAGGGCACGCTGCTCTTGATGAGCAGGATGGCGTAGCCCAGGGCGCCGCCGTAGGCGTTTGCGAGGGCGCTCCCGGAGATGAAGATGCCCTGCCTGAAGCCCACCTTGTCGCGCGGGTAGAAGAAGGACAGGTAGACGGGCACGCCGGCATACATGGCCTCGAAGACGCCGAGGAAGAAGCGGATGGCGGCCAGGCCCGAGAAGTTGTGGACCGAGGACTGGAGCGAGGAGAGCGCGGACCAGGCAAAGACGACACAGGCGGCCCAGATGTGGGCGGGGAACTGTTTCCAGCCGGTGACGGTCCACATGGAGCAGATGTAGCCAATATAGAAGATGGTGCCCAGCAGGTTGTACTGGTTCCCGACGAGGCCGATGCCGTCGTCCAGGCCGGCCTGGTGGGCGTTGCCCAGGTTGGAGCGGTCCAGCACCGAGAGCATGTAGATGACAAAGATGACAGGCATCAGGTGGAAGTCGAGCTTACGGATGTAGGCGGCCTTCTCGTCCTCGGTCGGGGCCAGCGCGTCCTCCTCGCCCTCGTAGAACTTGTCTGCCTTTTCGACCTCGTCCAGGTCAGGCTTGGCCAGGGCCGACGGGGGTGTGCTTTAGGGATGGTGCCATGTTTCTTTTCTTCCTGTAGTCTCTGTGAATCTGATGACGAAGAACAGAAACAAGGCACAGGCGGTAGCTGTAAAGTGAGAAACAACAACCACAACAGGAGGACAGGGACAGGACCGAGCAGTAAAGGGGCAAAGGGGATACCAGGTGAGTAGGACAAGATGCGCAAAAAGGCGGCACAATGATTCCCTTTTTATTCTTGAGCTTGCCCTCTTCACACACACACACACACACACACACACACACACACACACACCCTCCCCTGCGTTATGTCTCTCACCCACCACCCCCACCCCCACTCATCCTCCTCCGCCCTGGTCTCCTCTTTTCAGCGAGCGGTGATGCTTCGGTCAATTTCTGGGGAACGCGGGGCAGCAATCTGGGGTGTTCTACATGCTGTATCCTGTCATCACTCCATCCTTCACACCCACGTTAGCGGTGGACGAGGGCTCCGTCATTGGTCGGCCATCAAGGGATCTGCAGGCTGCGCGGCACGTTGCAAGGATGACAGCGACTGAAGGCAGTTTGGGTCAGCTGTAGTACAGTGACCTGCACTGCTTAGTACGCCACCTGCTTTTTGGCAATGCATCAGAAGTACACTGCCCACCATTACCGGCCATTGTCTCTCTCCTTTTCCGCAGAGAAGGACGTACCCTCTCGTGGTACCGCTTTCAAGGCCAATCATCATGTGGCTCCAACTCAACCCGTCCTTTTGCTCAATCGCAGTCATCAGGCTGTCGAAGGGATCACCAAAGCACTATGGTAGGCTCATTAGCCAGAACGGCTAAGGTCGTGCTGTGGACTGTCATGGTAACCATCGGAGCGGATCTGTGCAGCTCTCTTGTGTGGTTCACCAGCGGCGATATTTACCGTGTATGGAACACACCTGCTATCAAAGCAGAGCTCAACTGTCGACGACGATGGGGGAGGCCTGTCTTTGCCAGTCAAGCTTTTGTGTGGGTCGCTGAGAGAAGGAACCACCAGAGCCAAGAGCCTGACACGTGCCTGTCAGCCTGGGGAAAAAACTTGGCACTGGGGAATGTCTAGTGCCAGTGGTCTAGACCAGATCAAGCAATCCGGGGTTGCAAGTTCAGGCCAGGGGTCGCCTGGGTAAAGTTTTTCCCGCTGCAACCGGCGCTGTTGGTTTCGTACTAAGTACTCCGTACTCCACCGGTCTCGGCGGAAAATGCTACGTACCATTGGTGCTAAGTGGTACTACTGTAAAAAGGATACAACGCGCGATCGAAGCTCCGCACTCGGGCCCTGGTATTTGTTATACATGCTTCGTGATTCAACAAAAATTCAACCCCGAGGAAAATGAAAGGTTGCGTTCCGTATTGGAGCATGACAATCAATCTAGTATGTCCAAATGAAAGTATGAAATCCCCAGTTCATCTCAGTGTCACCGTGCCTCACTTTTGACATGCTGTGGGCAAGCCACTCACCCTACTGCAACCCCACAACAACGTTCTCACCAGAGGGAAAAGAGTCACTCTCCATGGGCCCTCTCTCTGCCTGTCGTGCTTCGGACGCCGAACAACACTTCGTCTTCTCAAGGTCTGCCCCTCGTCAACACCTACCAACGTGAACTCCACCACCCCTACAGCTCTTCAGAGACCTTGCTGGTCGGCCCGTTCCTGTTGTTTTATCTGCTGTCCTTTCGTCATGGCTGCTGCCGAGGGGGCCGCCCCAGAACACATCAGCGTCCCGCACGAGACGGCCCTACGGTTCACCCAGCGGATCCTGGAGGCCCATTCCGTATCTCCAGAAGACGCAGCAGTCGTAGCCGACAACCTTGTCTCGGCCGACCTGCGCGGCGTGGACTCGCACGGCATCAACCGCCTCCCTTCGTACCTGAAACGCCTGCGTCAAGAGGTTCTGGATCCCAAAGCCAGCCCGACCCTAGAGCAGGTCACAGCTGTAGTTGCACGTATGTGATGATAGAATAAAGAAGGAAGGGAAGAAAGAAAGGGGGCAAAAAGAGAAAGATGGCTTAAGTTAATGCCCCTCTCTCTCTCTCTCTCTCTCTCTCTCTCTTCCCCTTTCTCCCTCTACTGGCCATCACTGACTGCCTACAAAATGTCCTGACAGATGTCGACGGCCACAATGCCTTTGGCGCGGTGGTCGCCAAGAAGGCCATGACGGCCGCAGTAGACATGGCAAAGACATACGGGATCGGCATGGTTGCCTGCAAGCACAGCAACCACTTTGGCATGTCGGCATGGGTCGTGCAGCAGGCCCTCGACGCGGGCCTTATGTCGCTCGTCTTCACCAACAGCTCGCCCGCCCTGCCCGCCTGGGGAGGCAGGGACCAGCTCCTCGGCGTGAGCCCCATCGCCTGCGGTGCGCCGGGCGACCCCATCCCTTTTATACTGGACATGGCCCCCTCGGTGGCGGCTAGGGGCAAAATCTATAAGGCCCTACGGAGGGGCGAGCCCATCCCGGAGGACTGGGCGCTGGACAAGCACGGGAACCGCACCACGGACCCGGCCGAGGCCCTGGACGGCGGGGGCCATGCTGCCCATGGGAGGGCCCAAGGGCTCTGCACTGGCCATCATGATGGATGTCTTCTCTGGCGTCTTGTCGGGCTCGGCCTATGCCGGTCATGTGGCCGGGCCCTATGACCCCTCGAGGCCGGGCGACGTAGGCCATTTCATCGTGGTCATGCGGCCTGATCTTTTCATGACCGCAGAGGACTTCAGGTCGAGGATGAAATACCTCTACGAGCGCGTGGTGGGCTCGGACAAGATGCAGGGCATCGACCGCATCTATTTCCCGGGCGAGATTGAGATTGCGCACAGGGAAGAGAGGCTCAAGTCGGGCATCCCATATACAAAGGCAGAGATCGAGGTATTGAACCAGGAGGCAAGGGCAGCCGGTGTAGACCTATTAGTATAGTAAAAGTGGTAAAGCCAGGTAGAAGCCTCGCCATATTGGCATGTAGCATATGATAATGAAAGCAAAGAATAGAGAAAGAAAGAAGATGAAAAAAGGAAAAAAAAAAAATAAGAAGCCAGGCAGGCTTGAAGACCAATGCTCATTCTGATAGCGTCAGGGCCTCTAGTGCTAGCTGGCCCTGGGACAAGGCCCTGTAAGCACTGTACTGCAGCCCCTGTACCATAGTAGCTTGCTCCCTTCTCGGCCCCAATCTGCTACATAGTACTTATGGATACAGTAAACAGCGACCGCGCCCACTGTTGTGGGAACATTCCCCCACAGCACGTAATCCGGTACGTGTATAATACCATTGGCCAAAGGTATCTCCCCCATCCTCCATGCAGAGAGAGAAAGAGAGCATGCTATCGAGACTCTATGCTGATTATTCCTCAAAATCGACACCATGGCAGACTCATCTCAACCCGATGGCGGCCAGACCAAAGCTCCTGTGCCGGCCCAGCTCGCAGACTACGACCTCGGTCGACCCATCCAGCCCGTCAGAGGCATGAGACAGGGCCTACCCAACTATGGCGACCCGCACTTTGCCCTCTTCCTCCGCAAGGCCTTCATCAAGGCCCTCGGCTACAGCGAGGATGCCCTCTCGCGGCCCATCGTAGGCATCGTCAACACGTATTCCGCCCTCAACCCCTGCCATGCCAACGTGCCGCAGCTCATCGAGGCGGCCAAGAGAGGGGTGCAGCTGAGCGGCGGGCTGGCGATGGAGTTCCCCACCATCAGCGTGCACGAGTCCTTCTCCTCGCCCACGAGCATGTTCCTGAGGAACCTGATGAGCATGGACACGGAGGAGATGATCAAGGCGCAGCCTGTGGATGCCTGTATTGTCATTGGGGGTGAGTGAGGTTCTGTAGTCTGTCTCTATGCCATTCTAGAAAGGCTCACACGCAAAGTCGAACCGTGCAGGATGTGACAAGACAGTCCCTGCCCAGATCATGGGAGGCATCTCGTCCGGCAAGCCTGTGCTGCCCCTGATTACGGGCCCCATGATGCCCGGCAGCTTCAGGGGCCAGAGGATCGGCGCCTGCACCGACTGCCGGAACAACTGGGCTGCCTACCGCGGCGACGAGCTCGACGTCGAGGATATCTCGGAGCTCAACGCAGAGCTGGCCCCTACCGCTGGGACGTGCGGCGTGATGGGTACCGCCTCGACCATGGCCTGCCTCGTCGCCGCTCTGGGTCTGATGGATCTAAGGGCTGGAGCGTAAATATGTCCCTCTCGGTTCCAAGGGTTCATTTTCGAGCCGTTGCGTATTCTACTGGTATACTGAACCAAGAATAAAACAGGACAGCGCCCGCGGTATCAAGCGCACGCCTTCGCGTGGCCGAGGACACAGGCAAGAAGGCTGTCCTGGCAGCACAGTCCCTCACAGACGGGACCGACAGCCCGCTCTCTCTGGCCACAGTGCTGAGCGAGGCCTCTTTCCACAACGCCGTTACTGTCCTCCAGGCCATAGGTGGCTCCACGAACGGCATCGTCCACCTGCTCGCCATCGCCAACCGCCATCCCGGCGTGGCAGGCAAGGTCACCCTGCAGACGATTGACGACATCGGCCGCAAGACACCTCTGCTTGTCGACCTGAAGCCGAGCGGTGACAACTACATGACCGACCTGCACAACGCCGGGGGATGCTAGCCCTGCTGCAAACGCTGCGCCCGTTATTACGGCTCGAGGCCATGACACTGACAGGGCAGACGTTGGGACAAGTCCTGGATGCGACCCCGTTCAGAACCTTTCCCTTCTCGCGTGCTATCATCCGGCCGCTCGATGACCCCGTCTACGAGTCTTCGTCGCTGCTCGTCTTGAGAGGAAACCTGGCGCCCAACGGGGCCGTCATTAAAGCCAGCGCCAGCAAAGACCGGCGCCTGCTCTCCCACCGGGGCCCGGCAGTCGTCTTTGCCGGACCGGCGGACCTGGCTGCGCGCATAGATGACCCCAACCTCGCTGTAGACCAAGACTCCGTCCTAGTCCTTCAAGGCATCGGCCCCTTAGGCTTTTTGAACCCGGGGATGCCAGAGGCCGGGCTGCTTCCGATCCCCAGGAAGCTTGCCGTCCAGGGCGTACAGGACATGCTCCGCCTCTCGGACGGGCGCATGTCGGGCACGGCCGGCGGCAGTGTCATCCTGCACATCTCACCAGAGGCGGCTCTTCCCGAGAGCGTCCTCGGCGTCGTCAGGGACGGGGATGTGATCGTATGTGATGTGGACAGGAGGCTGCTGGAGGTGGAGCTGAGCGCGGACGAGATCGGCCGCAGGATAGCAGAGAGGAGAGAGCGGCTGGACGGGAAGAAGGAGAGCCGCGGTCCGAGTGAGAGGAGGAGAAAGCCGGTCCGGGGTTACAGAGGTCTCTACGAACGCCATGTGAATCAAGCAGAGGACGGCGTGGACTTTGACTTTTTGACGGCTGCAGGAGCAGAAAATTCTAGCTTCTGAGCTGGGAGACCCACCAGGTCAGTCCATGCAGAATGATGGAGGTGGTAGTGGTTCCTGACCTCTCCCTGGGCGCAGATCTTGAGCACAGGAGAAGCAGTCGCAGTCGATCTGAGAGGACATGTGTGGGATCTTTTGGACAGTGTACCGTATCAATGACGACCTCACAGCAACAAAACAAGACGGTCCCACGAGGAATCTGTCAAAGATACAAGGTCACAATCAAAAATAAATAGTTCTGTGGTCTAGATCTTTCTCTGGGAGAACCCAATGAGAACCATCGAAATTGAGCTGATGCAGTGCACGTACGACCCCCGTGGGGATTCTATGTGTGGGCTGTTATACGCGGTGTAGCTGGTCAGGGGACCACCCTCACGACATCCTGTGTGTCATTGTTTAGTCCTTGTGTTTATTACATACATACTTTAAAAGAGGGACGGCCCGAGATCGCATTGGCCTCGCCTTGAACGCTGCGGGAGGGAGACTGTTGTGCGTGCCGACGATGCTTTGAGGGAGTCCACCACGTTCCGGTGTGGGGGAAGAAAAAGACAGCCTCTCCCGCAGTGTGTGTCAGGTATTGTACTTAGGCCAAGCGTCAGTGGAGATCTCAGACAAAGGAACAAAAGAAGAAGGGAAAAGACTAGAGCCATCGATCCACTTTTGCGGCTCTTGAGTGTCCATTAGCCACGGCAGATGCTCGAACGGTTGGTTTTGTTTTGGTTATTGTAGGACGCTAATTTACTATTTCAAAGAGCTGGGTGGTGAGAAAAGAGAACGTCACAACCTCATCCTGTGTATGGCTCAGTGCGTGGATATAGAGACACGGAGGCAGACGAAGAGAGACAGGCAGAAACGAAGGAGCTCTATGAGAAATCACCTGATGGTCGACTCCGGAGCGTGGCGCAAAAAGATGTTGTCCGAGGCCCAAAGCTTCTCTCGCTCGGGCATGACCGACCTGCTATTATAGTGCTCGGAAGACTTGCGCAACAGAAGCGGATCCGGGCTCCAGCAAAAACTTTGACCGCATCACGTAAAATCACGTAAATTTTACAGCATCATCCAACAACGTTTCCACCTAGGTCGCAACTCTCAACCAACCCCAATCTTGGCCTCAGGTCGATCAACGAGTCTCTTGGGTGTCTTTGTGAGATGTGAGAAAGGAAATCGACGGCTTAAGAAAAGTTCGTGAGGGTCGAAGTCGTGGGCAACATTGAGCAATTGAGCAGGTATAAAGGACCCCCGATGGGACGGCGCCAGGCCCGCCTCGTCTTGCCCTCACAGACAGCCCCAGCCTCGAGTGAGAAATCGAGAGAGAGAGAAGGCTGCCTCGTCACCACCCCATCCATATGAGCTTATGGACAGCCTCGCCCGGTCGCTCTTGGTCCACTGGTCGGGCCAGGACCGGCGCACGTAGTCCGGACTTTTTGTGGATAGATGAGCAATGCAACCCAGGCTAGTGGGCAAGGCTGGTGAGACAGAGAGAGTCAGGAGGTGGTTTTTTTCTCTTTTTTTTTTTCTTTCTGTTTTTCGCCTTCGTCTGTCCCCCGTCCGATTACGGCCCTCAGGGGGTTGGACAGGATCAACGGTATTTCATGACTGTGATGCCCTTACTGTTGTTGCTGTTATATTTCTTGGTCTTGATCTGTCTTCCTTGAAACGCCCGACCAGCACAACTACATCTCTCCCTCACGTACATTCTCTCTCTCGGGACAAGAAGTCAGGCAGACTTCTCAACATTTTGCCATCTCACTCAGTCCGTATAATTACCTGCGCCACAGGAAATGGGAATATCGTCCATTATGCGGGAGAAACCCGCAGGGTCACTGGACCTCGAGGAAACGTCCGACTCGTCCAGAACTCCGGACAAGAAGTCTGAGGATTTGAGTCCACCCGAGTATGTCAGGACGAGTGCTAGCCTGGCACGGGAAGAGGGCGAGGAGATCAACTATCATACCCTTTCATGGTGGTAAGTCGACTTTGGGGACGCAATTCAGACTGTGGTTCGGGGTGAGAGGGCAGGAAAAAAAACAAAGAAAATCAAACATGGGAGAGAGTGAACGCATTTTCTGACATGGGAGGGGGAGACAGGCGCGCAGCTGTGGTGCTGGTCGCAGAAACCGTGTCCCTGGGCATACTCTCGCTGCCCTCGGTCATGGCCACCCTGGGACTTGTGCCAGGAATCATCGTCATCATCGTCATCGCCATCATCTCAGGCTACTCGGGCCTGGTCTTTGGACAGTTCTGCCAGCAGTACCCCAACATCCGGTCGTTTGGTGATGCAGGCGGGGTGATGGGAGAGACGCTGTGGGGCCCGCGGCAGGGCGTATCTGCTTCTTGATTCTGGGCTGGGGCCAGACCATCTTCATGGTCTTCGTGATGGGCAGCCACCTCCTGACGTGGACCATCGCCCTCAACAACCTGTCCAACAGCTCGCAGTGCACGGTCATGTGGGCCGGGGTGGGGCTGGTCGTCTTCTTCCTCTTCAATCTGGGGCGAACGCTCCAGTACACGTCGTACATGAGCATCGCGTCGTCCCTGTCCATCCTCTCGGCGGTTCTGGTGACCATCGTGGACGTGGCCGTCGAGAAGCCCATTGGCAGCACGAGCATCGACATCTCGCGGCAGATCGGGTTTACCACTGGCTTCCTCGCGGCGACCAACATCGCCATCGCCTTCTGCGCCCACTCGTGCTTCTTCACCGTCATGAGCGAGCTCAAGAACAAGAAGGACTGGCCCAAGGCCCTGCTCGCGCTGCAGGTCCTAGACACGTCGCTGTACCTGGTCTCGGCCATCGTCATCTATGTCTATGTTGGACCGGATGTGCCGTCGCCTGCGCTGTCCGCTGCCGGCACCGCCGTGGTTCGCAAGGTGATCTGGGGAATCGCCCTGCCGACGATTGTCATTGCAGGTGTCATCTATGGTAAGAAAATCCCGACCAGCCCAATCTAAACCCGATTTACTCTTCCTCTGACGCGTCAAACAGCTCACGTGGCCGGAACCTTCATGTTCGAGCGGGTGTTCGGAGGCACAGAGCACATGGCGAGACGGACACGGCTCGGGACGGCGGTGTGGATCGGGATGATGCTTGGGGCCTGGGTGCTCGCGTTTGTGATTGCCGAGTCGATCCCCATCTTCAACAGCCTGCTGAGCCTGGTGGCCGCGCTCTTTGTGAGCTGGTTCTCGTACGGCGTGCCCGGGCTGATGTGGCTGTTCCTGCACAGGGGAGAGTACTCGCAGCGGCGGGTCGGGCTCGTTGCCAACATCGGCCTGGTGATCATCGGCGTCATGTTCTGTGTCCTCGGCCTGTGGAGCACAGTGGTCAGCATCGCAGGCAGCAGCTCGTCAAGACCGTGGACATGTGCCAGTAATGCCTAGAGAAGTAGATGGGAGTACTGTCGATCGAGGCTTCCTCATGTACTGTATTATAGTGTCAAATTGCATTTTTCCTCGGTGAAACCAGACCACTCACCCGCAGAGGAGAGAGTCAGCTGTGTGGCGTAGCGGCTCATAGCGTGGCTGAGGATGTGTGTGCCTGTGTCTTTCCCTCCGTCTTTGAGCGAAGACCATGTGGCCATGCCCCCACCCTTTCTTGACCATCCATTTTACAAGCGAACGCCCTTCTCGCAGACCAACAGCGCGTTCTATATCGACGAGATGGACCGAATTTTGCTGTGGTCACACGAGAATGTCTGGAGAGAAAGGAGAAGAAGTGACAAGTGACCAAGATGTCGCGTGGGAGGTTGCAGCAGCCATGTGAGATGTTGCGCATTAGAAACCCCACAGCGTACCAACATAGTGGACGGTACACCCCTGTAAGCCCCCACACTACTGTAGCTGTTCAGCATAACAGTAGATACTATGAGACACTGCAACCATACACCAGAGACATGCTACAGTGGTCGGCCAGGGCCCTCAGAGACCCCATTACCGCCCCTCTGGACCCTGAAAGGGCCCTGTCCCAGGCTGGGCCCGGGCTGTTGGGAAAAAATGATGGCCATTACGCAAACGCGGTTCCAGGGCATGTGATTACCCATCTACAGACTACAGATTACAGATTGCAGTACTGCCCCCCTGCCTATCGCAGTCTCCTCCTCCACCTTGACCGATCAACCACTCGTCCTCATCCTAGAGACGGAGCTACGAAGTGTATATTGCCTTCTGTCCTCGTGTGCTGCACATTGCCTCCTCCTCTCCATATATTATATTTACCTTATTTCTGTATTGTAGTATATTATTCTCTGGCGGAAGTGGCCATATGGCGCGGCCCGATCTCTTCATTCGACGACCTCAGCCTCCTTTTGCTTATTCCTCCTCCTCGCTCCTGCGAAGCCAAGAGCAGCTCCTCTCTTGACGCTCCTCCTCGGCTGCTCTTCCTAATCCCTCGCCGCCACCGACGACGACAGCACTCTCCAAGACGACTTTCTCTAGATAATCCCCCCGCCCCAATCCTATGCTCCGTAGAGCCCAGCAGTCGTTACCGTCTCCCACCGCAGGCTCACTTCCTTCGGCCTGACGCCTTGTCGAGATCCATTTCGCCCCCTCCAGCCCTCAGCCTCCAGCCTCGTGAGACAAGGTCGCAGCCGCTGTGCCTACAGTTATGGGGGATCGCAAGTCTGTGGTGCGCGACGGCACACCTTCTGGGAAGCCACTGCTCCAGAAGAAGCACAAACACCGCAGCTCCGACGGCCTCCTCGACCCTGACCTCGACCACGACCTCGACCACGATACCCATCACGACCACGACCACGACCAGCTCGACCGCGGCCGCGCCTACCAGAACAGCTACTACTCTGGACCTCCGCCTCCCAACCGCCGATCGTCTCCCCTCCTCGCGGCCGACTCGGGCTCGCGGCCTGTGTCGAGACACACAAATGGCTCGGCCAGCGCACCCGGCACGCCTCGCCGGCCCACCTTCTCCCGGAGGAGTACGCTCCGCAGCCGCTCGCCGGCGACGAATGCGCGCCTCGCGGCCCGCAAGAAATACACGTATGCAGCCGTCTTCCTCGTCATATCGCTGGTCTCCTTCTGCGTGCAGACGGAGCTGGCGGCGTACGTGCAGCACGACCTGGGCTGGAACAAGGCATACTGCATGCTGTACCTGACGCACGGCAGCTGGGCGCTGCTGTGGCCGACCCAGCTGCTCATCCTCCGCCTGCAGAGGCGCGACATGCCGTGGCCCATCTTCTGGAGGAAGCACGTCTGGCTGTGCCGCACCACGGCCCAGATGGTCCACGGCCGCACCCTCGAGGTCCCGCACTACCACGAGGCGCGCAGCCCCGTCCGCTACATGCTCAGGACCACCGCCTTCGTCACCAGCGCCCTCACCGTCGCGGGACTGAGCTGGTACGTCGCCGTCGACCTCACCACCCCCGTCCGACCTGACGGCCATCTACAACTGCTCCGCCTTTTTCGCCTACGCCTTCTCCATCCCCCTGCTCAAGGAGCCGTTCCGCCTCGACAAGTGCTTCGCCGTCGTGGTCGCCATCATCGGCGTCGTCGTCGTGGCTTATGGAGATACAAAGCAAGGAGGAGGATCGCCCGACGACCCGTCGGCCAGCGGCGCAGGAGACGACGGGAACCGGTTCCTGGGCAACATCGTCATCGGCTGTGGCTCTGTGCTCTACGGCCTCTACGAGGTCCTGTACAAGAGGTTTGCCTGTCCGCCCGAGGGCTGCAGCCCGGGGCGGGGCATGGTCTTCGCCAACCTGGTCGGCAGCCTGATTGGGTGCTTTACGCTGTTGGTGCTGTGGTTCCCCCTGCCTCTCCTGCACCTCGCAGGGATCGAGAGGTTCGCCCTCCCCACGGGCGCGACCGCGTGGTGGCTGTTCCTGTCGGTCGTCATGAACGCCACCTTTGCCGGGTCCTTCCTCGTGCTCATCAGCCTGACGTCCCCCGTCCTGAGCTCCGTGGCGTCGCTCCTGACCATCTTCATCGTCGCCGTCAGCGACTGGTTCCTGACGGGCCAGCCCCTGAGCCTGGCCGCCATCGTGGGCGGCCTCATGATCATTGTGGCCTTTGTCATGCTGTCCGTGAGCACGTGGCGGGAGATGGCCGAGGAGGAGCGCCGGAGAGAGCTGGACATTGACGACGCTGACGTGGACGCCGATGACAACGGCAGTGACGATGACGACGCAAGCGACAAGGCGAGCAGCCACAGTGACTAAGGGTTCAAAGGAGCTCATAATTTTTTCTTTCTTTTTGGATTCAAACAAATACAGGCGTTTTTTGTTGTTTTTTTTGGTCTTGGGATACACATAGACAAGGGTCGACACTGGCATAGCTTTTCCAGGAGGTGACATCTGACGGTGACAGACACGACATGGGCACCTGGCATGTTGTTGGTATTGAGGTTGGGCTCGTTTGGATGGCGCATGGAGAACCAACCAGTGTGGGTATCATTTGCTCTTTTTTTTTTTTTTTTTTTCCCCTTTCGCCTTTTTTTTGGAGACGGTCATGTGTGCATACATGAGCAAGTATATATATATATATATATATATACCTCCTGACGTGGCGTGCGTGCGTCTTGTACAACATGTCATTATCTGCTCTGTGTCGAACAAAGGGACGGAGTCAGACTTGTCAATGGCAGCTCAACGTATCATTGGGAATAGGAGAGGAGACATACTACAACAATAACCACAGCAACAGATGATGCATTCATTTGTATGTCTTATATGCGTGTATATATATATATATCGTCCCTCTTCAAGCGTTTCTGACAAGCAGACCTTGCGCCACAGGTCTGAACGGGATGGGAGGCTGAAGCGTCGGCAACTCTTCTACTATACTGTCCCATTCTGCCGGATCCCACGCATCGCCATACTCAAATACCTGGAGATGCCTCCAGTTGCGCCGGTGCGGACTGTCTTCACAGAGCGACTTGACACTCCAGATCGATACATCTCGCTCACAGAAGCCTCCCATCTTGAGGCCACGGCCTGCCTTCTGGGCATTACACTTCTTGAACAGCATTTCCCAGAGATCCCCGTCCCGCGGCTCCTGGCGGAGAAACAGGCGGTCGAGGCGGAGGAACCATTCCAGGAGGAGTTCGAGGGGTACATAATGGCTGCGGACGCTGATGTAGCTGAAGTCGCGGACGGTCGAGGGGAACAAGATCTCCTCCGGGTATTCGTGGTCGCCGAACTGGAAGTATACGTTGCCGGGGGCTGTAGAGCGCCCCCAGGAGGGATTGGTGCCTCATGTAGCTGAGCTGCCGCGGCTCCAGAAGTCGTTTAGACCAGCCCTCGTTGAGGAGCATCTTCGTCCATGGACGGATGGTGAAGAGGTCGCAGGGGGGCAGGTGACAGCTGGTCGGTCCCGGACTACCCCCTCCCCTTCTTCTTGTTGTTGTTGTTGGTCCAGAGGGGGCGGCGGTGGCGGCAGGAGGGCCCTTAGGAAGGCCACGGTCTGCCCTGGTTCTCTTGCTGCCGCCGCTGCTGCCGGTGTTGCTGCTACTGCCGCCCTGACTGCCGCTACGGCTGCGGCTACTGCTGCTGCGGCTGTGACTGCTTCCAATGCTTCGTCTTCTGGTGTTCCTGGGTTACCGGCCTTGCTGTGGCCGTCCGGCTGCATCTCTCTCTCCACCACGCTGGGGCCTGTGGCTGCAGCAGTGCTCTCGCCCGGGTCGTCGCCCAGGGACAGCGACAGGATGTACGGGGGATGGAGGAGCCCATGTTCTGAGTCTCTGAACTTCATCCTGCTCAGTACAGTTGCCAAGATGTACGGGTGGGCCATGATGGTGAAGCGCCCGGGGTTGATGGTCCCAAAGATGGCCCTCCAGAGCCAGTTGTTGTCCCGGTTGAAGATGGTCAGCTGGACTTGGTCCAGCAGGCTCAGGCTCTGGCCCCGGTCCAGGCCGTGGAGGCGACTCATCCGACACTCGTCCCCCTGCGCATCAAGAAAGGCATGGCCGCCACCATGTTGCCCTCCAGACCGTCGCTGATGCTCCTGATTTCATCCACAATATCGTCTCCCTCTTTATAGCTGTACCAGCCAGCTTCGCCGTTCTCGTAGGTAGCGGGCCTGAAGTCTACAGCCATGGTCATGGTCTCGACATGGGACTGCAGGCCGTTGTCCCGGATGAAGCGCAGCGGCGGGATGGCAGAGACGATGTCCTCGAGGAGCTCGGCCGGGCGCACCAGGTCGGTGACCGGGTTGAAGTACCAGATCACATGGCGGAACAGGAAGGGCAGGACGTTGATGTGCCACCACCTGCTGACCAGAGAGATGCTCTTCAGGGGCTGGCGTCTTATGTCCGGCTCGACAAGCATGTCTGCACGCGTGTAGTCGCTGTGGAGCCGCACGTCCGAGAGGGCAATCGAGTCAAGGTCCACATGGCGGAAGATCTTGCGCATGATCTCTGAGGGCAGACAGTCCCCCATCATGGTGGTCGTGGCCATCTTTGTCTTCTCCCAGATTCAGTAGAGAACTAATATGACCAGATTGAGAAGGAGATAGTAAGGGAGTGAGTATGCTGCAGTAGTACTGTAGCGAAAGGGGAGGAGGGGAGGCTGGGAGGGGAAGCTCCTGACGATTATATGGAAGTAGTGGTTGTTGCAACCCTGATGAGGGATTTAGGGAGGGAAGAAAGAGAAAGAGGGGAATCGGGCCAATTCTACACAGAATTACCGAGTGTCAGATTTTTTATTAACGAGATCACCTGATCTGAGGGGGATTAATCAATATCAGAAGCAACATGCAGGTGCCCAGGCAGGGGCTGTTACGCGCCGTGTCACCCTCCCTTTCGCAGTCCTGCCAATGGGGTACCTGCACGAGACAGGGCACGTAACCTATCGATGAGGCCAGAATCCAGAGAAAATAAAAGTACTGACTACTTCAGTGCTAGTCCGTCTCAGAAGCTGCTCATATAAATTGGTATTGTCTATTTCAAGCAAGGGAGTGAGCCACGTCGGTCCACGCTTAGGTCCTTGAATCACCCTCGTGTAAACAAGGTATCAATTATCCTCAGAAAAGTACAGAAGAGCATGGCTTTGAGTCGTCATCGCTGTGGGTATGCTGCGGCAGGACTTCAGAGTCGAGATGCAGCCACATATTGATAGTGTACAACACAATGCAATGAGGTGATATTAATTACACCCACCGTACAGTCATTAATTACCAGACCCGATGGTAAGTAGCACTGGGCTCTGGGTTTGAACGCGGTGCAGGAACTGGTCAGAAACACTTCGAATGTCAAAGTCAAGGCAGTCTCTGACAAAGTGCGTGCGATTCAGCCCAGAAGTGAAAAGGAAATTCGGGCTGCTGAAGTAGCAAAGACACCCAGGACGGATCCCTGCTGTATAAATCTAAATCCCACTGAGACACAGGGTTTCGATGTGCTGTAGCACTGCTAGCGAATAGAAGATAATCAAGAATATCTACAGAGAAAAGAAGAAAAGTGTGGCGTCCAGGGATGGCTCCCTTGTGGTGGGGAGTGTGGTCGAACTCCCCGAAGTGCTGATGATTCTTGACAAGTTTGCAAAGGCACTTGGCCCAAGTTCATGGGTGTTGCATGCACCCCAATTCCTCTCAGGCCCCCAGCATCTTAACCAATATACTCGCTTATCTTCTTGCAGGATGTATTGACTCCCCAGCCACCGAGGTCGGAGGGCTTCTCTGTGTCGGGGGTGATTGCAGTCGCCGTATCCGATAATCACGTTCCAGTTGCCGCCATTGGCGTCGGTGAACTGCTGTCCGGCCATGCCATAACCATACAACATAGCTCCGGTGCTGCTGTGTATACAGCAGCGCTGCAGGATGTTCTCGCCGTGCACCTCAATGTCCTTGCCCGTGACAGTGATGGAGTGAGAATTGTCCTGCCAGTGCCGTCAGTATTCCATACAGCTTGAAGAGATATGTCCTTTGGGATTCTTACGTTGCAGGCATAGATGGCAGTTGTGTCTCTGCACTTGACACGGAGACAAGCTCTGGCGCCTATAGTGTGCAGTTTGTTCGCGTTCATGACCTCGGCGAGGAGCTCGTTTCCCATGGATCCACTGCCACCTGCTGATCTGTTAGAGCTACCCGGGGAGATGAAACAAATTATAGAAAACAAAAGATGACGCCGTGTAGGAGGGGAACTGACTAGCAAAGTTCCCACAGTACAGCATGCCATTTCGGGGCTCGAGAGACCGATCATGAAGACCAGAATTGCCAACCCGGGTCTCGACGACTCTCATAGGAGATTCACCGACTGGACCTGCTGCAGCAAGGCCGAGAGTCCATGCAGCCATGACGATAGCCTCAAGAATAAAACTCCTCATCTTGGAAAGTCGTCAGTAACTTGGACACGCACAAGAGAGTGACTAATACAAGTTGGATGTCGAAATGAGTGTGGGATGCTTGCTGGACAACCCTCAGACACGATCTCAAGCGGCAATTTGTCCCTGATTATATACCACGACCGACCTCTTCTGCCACGGACTTCGGCCATCGTGATCATTACAAGCTCACCTCCTAAATGAGGCTTGAAAGCCAGACATACGCCTGTCAAGTCCTCGCTTGATTTGTACTATGTCGAGGTTCAGCCTCAAAGGCGCGGCCTACATACTCGGCCGACAAATATCGAGGACAAAGCAGAGCTTCGAAGATGCCAAGACTCGTCAGAGAGAACAATATGAACAATCTTGGGAGAATACTAAGAGTGCTCATTCAGCCGCATCACGATATCTGCCTCAACGACAACAGTACCGGACAGAAAAGGGATCTTTAATTAGACAACAACTGCCGCTATGGGCCCAACCTCAAAACTTTTGCCTTGTTGAGAAAGAGAGCGCCCCCGCTTGGGATGACGAAAGCGATAACCAGGCGTGAGAAATGGATTCGTTTGGCAAATTAATAATTGTCGACGGGCGGTTGTTTGAATACTCGGGATTGAGCACTCGGTCAAGAACAAAATCCTCCTTCCAAATAATGATTTACCGTCCCTTCAATAGAGTATGGTCCAAACCTCAAAGGAACAATCTGAACTTCGAGAATCAATAGTTCGTACGTGGACGACGGGAGGTATTATTATTACCGAGTGTTTCCATCCCAAATATGATTGTAGCAACTCGAAACTGGAATAATGATTGACATCTTCCTTCCACCTGTTTCTCATCCTCTCCGACCTGTGTTTGAATCATTTCTAGCACTTTGAAATTATCTTCCCAAGTCATTATAAATATTTTCCGCCCAAGCTTCAAGACTGCTGAGCCTCGGAGATGATGCTGTTTCTAAAATCTGTTCTGCTGATCTGTCCACCTTCTGTTGAATTCTTCCACTCCCCCGCCTCCCCACGCCTCCCCCCTTTCCTTTTCCCCGCCTCGATGAATGTGGGGTGAAGTACTTATATTCTTCTCGTCTCTCCAGGTTACATTTGGAAAGTGTACAGTCATGCTTTACTCATTGCATCACGATCTACTCAGGGCTTACCCTTGGGGGGGGGGGGGGGTTGTTCTTCTGCCCAATAGTCTTGCAAAAACCTCGGCTTGGCATCGGCCCAGTAGATCAGACACATGGGATTAATGACTCTATACCAAAACCAAAGGACCAGACCAGACCACTCCCCCACCTTCTTTTTTTTTTTTTCTTCTCCCATTTTCCTCCTTGCCACTGCTTTCGGAGCGAGGGTGAGAAGGAGGAGGAGGGCTACTCACTCTCGGGATCAGTCCTAGCTCCCGGGCCGGATCCTCTTCCAAACAAGAGTCCTAGACCATGCTTTCCTCCCACACCCACTCCACCAATAGAGTGTATGGTTTGCAGCTTCTTTGTTTGGCGCTGCCACGTGTGAATGATGAGGGGAAACGACTCGAAGTGAGGCCTGGCAGAGGTGTGACGTAGAAACTATAAATGGAGCAGGGTCATGTAGGTCCACGTGCCACAAATATACCGTGATTATAATGCGCAGCCCCTCCCCCTCCTCCAGGAAGCCGGCAGTTCAGAGTCCTGGATTCAGACTCGAAAGCTCCTCCCAGTTGTTCAAACCTGCCCTTTTCACGGCCAGAGACCTGACCATCATACGCCGCACAGAAGAAGACAGTGACGACTACCCAGTATGGTTGACAAGAAGAACCACCAGCGCCCGCCTTTCCGCGCGGAGCACCTCGGCTCCCTTCTGCGTCCCCAGAAGCTCGTCGACAAGCGGGTTGCCCTGGACGGCCAGAAGGCTGTCGTCATCGCCAGTGACAAGGAGCTCCGTGCCATCGAGGACGAGGCCATCAACGAGATCGTGAAGCTGCAGCTGGACCTGGGCTTCCACGCGGTCAACGACGGCGAGTATCGGCGCCACCAGTTCTGGGGCACCTTCTTCCCGGCCCTCGAGGGCATGGAGGAGATCGAAGATCCGCCCTTGGACATGTTCAGGCTCTACGTGCCTGACCTGGCCGCCTTCAGTAAGACTTGAGAACCCTGCATCATGAAGAAGACGAAGAAGAGAAGCGAAGCTGACGTTTCCCCCAACTGCAGCCGAGGCCGGTCACAAGCCTGGGGAGTCTGTCGTCTGTGTGGGTAAGATCAAGCACGTCGGGAGCACTTATGTGGACCAGTGGAACTACCTCAAGAAGCTGCTCCCGTCAGACTACATCAAGGAGGCCAAGCTTACCCTGCCTGCGCCCGAATGGTATCATCTCAGATACCAGACGGGAAGGGCCTATCCAAAGGATGTGTATGCCAACGACGAGGAGTACTTTGCCGACATTGCCAAGGCATACCACGCTGAGCTGCAGGTTCTCTACGATGCTGGCTGCCGCAATGTGACCATCGATGACCCCAACCTTGCTTGTGAGTCCCGCCGAGAGGAGACACCAGGCTCTTGCCGCACATGTTGTTTGTTTGTTCCTGACGAGTAGCCAGACTTCTGCTCGGAGAAGATGCTCCAGGGTTTCAAGGACGCCGGTACGTGGCTTTCTGTGGAGGCGTGTGGCCAACCCTTTCGTCTTTTTTTTTTTTTTTTTTTTTGAGGCTTGCAAGTCCCCAGGCAATTGCTGATCTCCAGCATTTTCAAGGCGAGGATTCGGATGCGCTTCTGAACAGCTACATCAAACTGTACAACGACTGCATCTCGTCGCGTCCCGCCGACATGCACCTGGGAATCCACTTGTGCCGTGGTAATTTTGCCTACAGCCGACACTTCAGCGAGGGCGGCTATGACCGGATAGCAACCAAGCTGTTCAACGAGATCAACGCAGACACGTATTTTCTCGAGTACGACACGGAGCGGGCCGGTGGTTTCGAGCCTCTCCGGGAGCTGCCGCCCTACAAGAACGTGGTCCTCGGTGTCATCACGTCCAAGTTCCCCGAGCTGGAAGACCTCGAGAAGATGCGCGAGAGGGTCTACCAGGCGGCAGACTTCATGGCCAAGGGAGCAGGCCAGACTAGGGAGGAAGCGCTCAAGAGAGTTGGTGTGAGCCCGCAGTGTGGTTTTGCTAGCCATCACCTGGGCAACAGTGTGACCAGAGATGATATGATCGCCAAGTTGAAGCTGGTGAGGGACCTGGCCGACTCTATCTGGCCTGGCGAGCCTTGAGGTCAACCATGTATGCATGGGCTTGACCGCATCAGCTCGCTCTGAAGGCGCTGGCCATGCGGAAGATCTGGCCGTCTGGAAAACTGTTGTCGAGGGCTGTAGGGATCTTTGGCGACTTGCATCGCATTACAAAGTTGGACTGAGGTCATCTTATGGTTATTGAGTATGCCGAAATGTGTGTCCGCAAATCCTTGTGCCAGAGCACGATGACCACACCAACAGTGACTATGGAGTGATGACATACCGAACCAAGTTCCGGAGTTTCATGGCTCGAGAGTCTTCGCAAGAGTCTTTTGTGTCGTGAGCGTAGGTGTGCACTCATGATAGATAGGAGCGTCTCCCTCCCCCTCTGCCGGCTATCCCCACTTCGCAAGCATCAGTAGCTCGTGAACAGCCTCGCTGCAAAGGACTCCTAGTTGTGAGCACGGCGGGCAACAGCTGCAAGCCAGAATATGAATCTGCATGGAACGCAGAGTCAAGTCACGGTCCGCTAGAGACAGCGTCTAGCCAGACGCTTCATCGCGGATGAGGCATGCGGGTTGCCTTAGATTCGCCTCTGTTGTATGTTTCCTCATCGTCTCTGCGAAGAGTATACCACGGCAGTCCTGCAGGAGTAGACCTTCTCCTGTTGTCATGCTGCACGACCAGGAGAGAGTGGTCACTTACACCCAGAGTGGGCTTGATCTCCGGTCCGGGCCAACATCATGTGTTGTGTGCACCATCATATGTGTGTCTTCCTAGCCACTAGGGCCTCTTCCTCAGACGTGTAGGGGTTGAGGGTTGTTCCCGACGGTCTTGTAGAGCTCCCTGAGCTCAAACTGGTCGTGGTCGCCCTCTGGGATCTCGCCGACGACGCGGGCGGGCTGGCCAGCGACGATGGTGAAGCTGGGGATGACCATGTTGGGCGGGACGACGGTGCCGTCGAGGATGCGAACATAGTCCTTGACGATGGCGAACTCATCGATGACGGCATTGTTTCCGATGTAGACGTGGGAGCCGATGGTCGCGGCCTGGACGACGGTACCCTCGCCCACGAAGACGTGGTCGCCCATGCGGAGGGGCATATAGGTGAAGACGCTGGAAAGGCAAACAAGCAGTCAGCTTTCCGTCCCATTCTGTGTCATCCTCTCTCTCTCTCTCTCTTTCTCCCGTTTCATCTCTTTTTCGGGCTTATCACTCACCCCTTGTACATGCGGCCAGGAGGTCGCAGACAGCAGCCCTTACTGAGGAAACAGTAGCGGCCGATGGCGACGGCGGTGTTGTTGGCCGGGGGCAGCACCGGAGCCGGAGCTGGAGGCGGCGGTGAGGGCGGTACGGGCGAGGTCGCCTCTGATCATGGCATCCTGCATGATGACCGTCTTTCCGCCGAGCATGATGTTCTGCGTGCCGACAAGAGTTGCCTTTCGAGCGACCTTGTTGCCCGTGTCCTGCAGCGTTGATCGTAGGAGGGGTTAGAACCAGAGAACGAACATCCCATCCCGACTTTCCAGGATGAAAAGGAACAAGAAGCAAAGGAGAAGAAGAAAAAAAAAGGAACGAAGGGAAAACATACTGTCTCGATGTACTCTCCCCTAGGTGCTCGTCTCGACATGATGGGCAGTCGAGGTGGAGAGTCGGTCAGTATCTGTGACGTCGTCCCTTTCTTAGTTTGTCGATTGTCTAAGAGGCGTGAAGAAGGAGCAACGCGCAGAGACGCGTCCACTACTACTTACGTAGTAGGCGGTAAGTGGATGCGATGCGGCCCTAGATGCCGAGTTCTGATTGGTCCGCCGAATCGCCGAACCGCTGCACAGTGCTTAACAGCACAAACCACACCACCGTTGGAGATACACCCTCACTCCCTAGAATGAGGATCTTCGCTTTGCTGGAATGCCAGCTCGCTCGCTGACAAAATAACATTCCGTGTCGGCAGTGCAAGGGCTAAGATCTCCATCGCGGTTTCTGCTGACAAGATTGCTTTGTCTAAGGAGTTCTTCGCGGCCCAGACTCAGTCTTGAGCTCAAAGAGAGGAGAAGGGGGCAATGATCCAATGTGATATACCCTGAGCTGAGCAGCACCACAAAATGCTTCTTTCTTCTCAAAGTATATATATTTAATAATTCGTACATGACATCTAGGGACTATCATGCACCCCCTTTACACCATGCAGAATATGTCTCGCTGCGTGAGAATCTTAAAGGCAGAGCCCAGGTCCTGATCGGTGTGATAGGTCAGGTGAAGCGCAGAGCATCCATTGCCCTGATTTGGTTTCAAGCCTGGCCAAACATTGCATAAATGTTTGAAGCTCGAAAGCTGTAGTATGCATCCTTGTTCTGTGGTAATGGCTCTATTTAGAGGGAAAGAGGGAAAGAAAGACTAGCTGGCTGAGGCCCTCTAGGGACGGCATCAACTCTGATCCCTTTCGTCAACCTTGTCGCCATCCTCCTGGACACAGCTGAGAACTACTCCATCTCTTGTTGCTGCGTCCTCAACATATGAACGTCAGAATACGATTGGATATTTCTTTGTTACTTGAATACTCCTCTGTTCGCAGGTACTGTAATATACATGTACACCACAAAGCCGGGCCTGGCCGGGCCTGTGTCAACGTATCAAGTTGCTCATCCAAGATTCAGCATCCGGATCTCCCCCTCGCTCAACCTGTCTCCCCCGCCGCGATCCTGAGTACGGTCTCCATCGCCAGCTCTTCCTTGGCGCCGTACCCAAACAACCTCCACTGCGCCGCGCTCGGGATCCCAAACCAGACGGCGTTCAGCACCTTGAGAGCCCGCCACGGATGTCCGCTCGTGAACACCCTGCCCAGGCACCTCCCGAGCGAGGGGTTAGCCCCCAGCGGCGCCAGCAGTTCGTCTGCATACTGTATATTGTACATGGCCAGGGCGTGCCTCTCGGATCCTACAAAGTGCTTGTCCTGCCACGCGTGGAGCCTGCAGATCTCTGCGCGCATCTCGTCCTGCGGTGGGAGCTGGATGCGGCCGGACAGCACGGCGCAGGCCCATCTCGCCTGCGCGTCGAACACTGGTGCTGCGGGGCCTACAAGCTCCGCGTGGCCGATGATGAAGAGGTTTTGGTACCGGAGCGGCACGATCAGCTTGTACAGGTCCACGCGCTTCGCAGGTGTCTCGGGGCCGCGTACCACATCGTCAGGCAGGAAAGGGTAGTCGGATAGTTTGTACCCGGTGCAGGCCATGATCACGTCCACCTTGAGTTCTTCCTCCTCGTCTCTGGGGTTCCCCTCGGTCTCGACCTCACTTGCGGAAATGATGATACCCTCTTGCGTGAGCCGCCTGACGCTTCCCCGGTGGACCACAATAGCCCCGGTGCGAACCTTTTCTATAAAGTCACCCCTGACCGTGGGGCTCTGCTCGAGCAGTCTATGCTTTGGCTGCATCACCTTGGGAGGGTCGCCTTCCAGGAGCTGCAGCAGCTTGGTCTGCAGCCACTGGGCTGTGCTCACGGGCAACCACACCTGCGTAGCGCGATCTTGTGGGGACCGGTCAGCCTCGTCGTCTGGCACATAGGGGAGGGTGGTTGGGGGAGGAGGGAGGAGATGCATATGTGTGTTCCCCCCCGGCTCCCCTTCTCCTATAGCATCTACCACTCACTATCCCAAGCCTCGGTCGGCTTGCCGAGTACATATCGTGGGAGCACCCATCCTCCCCGACGGCTGATGACGTGGACCTCGTCTGCTCCTGGTGCAAGCTCACACGCCATGTCCACCGCAGAGCTCCCAAACCCGACGATGGCCACCTTCTTCCTCTCAAAGGGGCCCGGGCGGCGGTAGTAGTGGCTGTGTAGGAGCTTGCCCTCGAACGAACCTGAGCCCTCGAACTGAGGCATAGACGGGCTTGACAGGTGGCCTGCACACACAAAGACCGCACCAAAGATAAAATCCTGTGGCGCCTCATCTCGGCCTGGGCCCTGCGCCTGCACCCGCACGCTCCAGCTCCCGTCCTCGCGGGGCTCACACGCGAGCACCCTCGTGTTGAGCTGGACGTGCTCCACAAGACCAAAGTGGTCCGCGTACTCGTGCATGTACCTCAGCTGCAGCTTGTGGCCATAGTAGTCCCCATACCGGGCCGGGTCGATGGGAAAGTCGGGCAGGGCCGACGTGTCACGGCACGAGTTGAGCACGACGCCGTCGTACATGCTGGACTGCACAGGTGCGGTGGCTTCGGCGGCGGCGGCAGCAGCAGCAGCAGCAGCAGCAGCAGCAGCAGCAGCAGCAGCAGCCTCGTCGTGGCCGTCCAGAGGCACGTCCGGCTGTTGCGCCCACTGCCCGCCAATCTCGGCCCGTGCCTCGAAGCACCGTACCTCAAACCCCTCCGAGAGACATTCCTTGAGGGCCAGGAGTCCAGCCAGACCTTTGGAATCGTGCGTCTTTGGTCAGATAACTCATGTCCAACCCTCTCCCCACCCCATGGCCTAGACCTCGAGTAGGAGGCGAGAGAGGTTGTGTAAATGGTAAGAGAAAGCGGGGGTTGCATACCGGCGCCTATCACGCACACCTTTGGGGTTTTCTGGGCCTGGGCCGGAGCGGCCATCCTTGCAACTCAGCTAAAGTACTTAATTACTGCCTTCGTAATGGCGACGGTTGCAAGGGCAGCTGTTGAACGAAGAGGAGGGGCAGCTTGCCACTGTGGTCGTGATCGAGCCAGGCGGGAAGAGGTGAGATGAGACGAGATGAGTTGGGAGAATGTCTGTTGTGTGTACAAAAGATTGGGGGTAACCGTAATTTTTGGGGGCGCCAGGGTGAGCAGAGAGAGCCGGTTCATGCCAAGCTGTCGTGTTAGATAGAGGTCATCTGCCCATACGAGGACCATCAAAGAAGGGATGTGAGTGTAAAATGTGACGGTCAAATTCAATAAGAGAAGTTGGAAAATGAGATTGAGAATCCACTTGTAGGGTCAGCAGCACATGTCAGATTTCTGTCCCGCATCCTTCCAATCTCGCTGTATGAAGCTCGCGCTACACCCGCCCAGAATGCGTGGTAATCAATAGTCGAGATTCAACACATCACACTCGAACCCAGACTCTTGTACGGGGGAAGAAAAAATGACTGAACGGACACATGCACAGGCGGGTCACTGCAGCCTCCCGCTTTGCTCCGGGCTCCTTGAACAATTTCACGGCAGATGCTCAGTAGTAATAGTAGTAGTGGTGGTGGCATGCTATGTTCTTGATAGGGAATCGTGTTTGATTAATGCAAAAGCCAAAGTTCTCACATCCAGACGATTGGCATGAGTTGCTGTTTTGTTGGCTCAAATGATGCCTTGAATTTTCCTAGTTTCTACCTAACTGTGTAATTTTCGCGCAGAATGGGTGTGGGGGCCAAAGGAGGGTCAACATCTTTGCGCCCTCTCTCTCTCTCTGTGCCGAGCCACCAGGTCCAATTGCCATTCTCGCCAGCCTTCCAATGTTTCAAGTGCGGCTGGGTCTCGGCCTCGCGAAACATCGGCAAGAGACATCGTTTCGGCGACCAATCCTGCCATGCCATACCCTCTGCCTCCGAAACCAAAACTGTACATGCTTTCCAGCCCAAGGACCGCAAGCCGCCTGAAAGGAGAAAAAATGAAAGAAAAAGAGAGAGAAGAATGAGAAAAATGTATAAAAACACAAATCTGCCCAGCCCCCAAACACGTCGACGAAACTAGGCAGCAGAGCCAGAGTTTACTATTCAAGTGTGTGTAGAATGACGAGAGAGGGAAGAGAATAGAAGAAATAATCCAAAAGAGTGTGAGAAAGATTTCATGTCCACCGTTCCATTGCCACCATTCCGTTTCGTGATCTGTCTAGGTCCAGGCATCTCAACAGGGAGGATCGACCTCGGTAGCCCTCTGCCGGAGCAGGCTTGTACGTGTTGAAAGGCAGACATAAGTAAGGGTTGGGGGTCCACATCATCGTTATTACATAAAGAACCCAAAGGATGGATACGAAGAGAAAAAGTCGGGTTGCGTCGAGAGAGCCGAGTCGAGTCGAGACGGGTGTCGAGCGGGTCAAGAGCCTAGGCAAAGAGGATGCCGTTCTTGCGCTTCTCAGCGCTGGTGAGGACCATCATGGGGGCCTTTCGCTGGCCAGGGCTCTCGGTGCCCACCGAAGGCCTGCCGCCGTTCCGCCCGGTGCGCTTGAAGACGCTGGCGAAGCTGCCATTGCTGGCGGTCTCGTCGCCGGAGCCACTGCTGACGCTGTCGGCGCTCTTACGGGCCTTCTGGCGGGAGCTGGGGCGGTCCGAGCCTATCGCACCCCAGCTGCCGGTGCTCGTGCGCGAGCTAGGAACACTGGGCTCCACCTCCTCGCCGTTCAGGCTGCCGGAGCCAGACCGACCAGACTCGGACTCGTTGTCGGTGAGGGGGCTCTGAGCCTCCTCAGCCGTCTCGGAGATGGGGCTGATGGATCCGGTGCTGCCGGTGCCGGTGACCTTGTTGCGCTCCAGACCGGCGCGCTTGAGGTTGTTGATGGCAGAGCGGCGGGTGCGGGCCGAGAAGTTCTTGGAGCCCTCGTGCTTGGAGGTGGGCTTGGCCTTGAGCTCCTCGATGGACGGAGGGCCGCGGGGCTGGCGGACTGGGTGCTCGCCTGCGCGCGCCTGCCCAGGCCCGTAGCCTCCGGTCAGGGGCGTCAGCGGGAAGTTGGCGGTCCTAGGGCCAGCCGACTTGGGTGGGTCCTGACTGGCAGACAGGTTGGCGTTGTTGATGCCCGCGAGCATCAGGGACGAAGACTTCTTATGTCCGCGGCGGAAGGCATTAGCAGAGGGCGGGGGCAGAGGAGCCGGGTTCTCGACGAGGGGCGACTCGTTGCGGCGCGGCGGGGTCGCATGACGGAACGGCTGGGCGGACTCCCTCGGGGGAGACCTCGAGCCGCGGGGCCCGCTGCTGCTGCTGCTGCTGAGGCTGCTGGTAGGCGCCGCCGAGCTGTGCCTGATCCAGGTACTGGCTGTTGGACAGCTGGCCGGACTGGTCGATGTAGTAGGTCTGCTGGCCGGTGGTTGGATCGATGTAGGTGTAGATGGTGGGCTGCTGGGCGGCCTGGGCGGCCAGGGCGGCCTGCTGCTGCTGTAGGAGCTGCTGCTGGTAGAGACCCTGGTAGCCCTGGTTCCCGTTGAGGTTCATGGCATCGAGCTGCTGCTGGGCCTGGGTCAGGCTGTAGAGCTGCTGCTGCAGCATCTGCCGCTGCTGGGCCAGCTGCAGGTTCTGCTGGAGCAGCCTGGCGTACAAATCAGGGTCCATATGAGCGTCGGCGCCATCCTGGTCATCAATGTGAATCTCAGGAGGGGCCAGGATCTGCTCGGGGGTGTACTGCTGCTGCTGTTGCTGCTGCTGCTGCAGCACCTGCTGTTGTCCATAGCCCATCATGCTGGCGAAGCCGTGCTGAGAGCCGACAGAGCCGTAGCCAGGCAGAGAAGTCTTGGGGCCGCTGTTGAGAGCGCCCTCGTGGATGCCGTAGAGCAGAGACCTGCTCTTGGCGTTGGGGTCCGACGAGGCGTTGTTGGCAAAGGTGGAGCCGGTAGCCGTCTTGGGCGCAGTCCGCAGGCCGGCAAGGAGATGACCGCGGCTGGTCCTGGGCGTGGGCACAGCATTTTCCTTGGCGTCGGCGGAGGGCGACTTGAGGGCCTCGACGGACAAGGGCTTGATGGGCTGGTTGCCGCGCCTCGAGGCGAGACCGGAGGACGACATGTTAAATGGGCTCGAGACGGGAGCGAAGGTGTGTTGGGCCATCTCGGACTGAAGAGCAGAGACCGCCGGTGTCGTGTGCTCGAGGAGGAGATGGTCCAGAGAGAAATGTGAGGGAGTCGGATCAGGTAGGATCCGGGCGGAAGGGGGCAGTGAAGCCGAACCGGGCTGAAGTCGAGGGTAGGGCGGGTGTCGGGAAGCGAAAAAGCGAGATTTTTTTTTCGTGTGGTGAAATAAATTACAATCAAATATATGATGGAGTGCGGAAAATGGAGTCAATCGTGCCCAGCAAAGAAACCAGGACGATGTCGATTAATCGAATCTGCAGGGAGGGAAGGCGGTTAGTAAGGAGGTAAGTAGTCGATGGCCGCGACGCCGTGGGCGCGATGCAGATCTTCTTGAGAACGGTTGAGGAGGGGGCAGAGATGTATCGATATTTGCTGATATTTGCTGGTGAAGGAAAGGAAGAAAGAAGCTGGAGGGAGCTGTCTGGACGGTCAAGAGGGCCAAAGGCGGGGTTTGTGTGGTGCTGGACTTACTCTTGTGTGAAGCTGTTGGGTAAAGGGTTGAGTGTGCTGGGGTGGTGTGGTGGTGGTCTGAAAGGCGACGGGGATGCCGATGACAACTGGGTCTAGAAAGATGCTGAGAATGGTGCAAGGTCGGGATTGTATTAAGCGCCGCAGCTGTTTGTTGTCCTATCCTCCTTGTATTGTCCTTTGTTCCTGGTGTGGATGTCTAGAGATTGATTGATGGGACCCGGCCTGAGCGTGTGTGATGTTTGAGTTGTTTGTGTCGAAAAGCGGTATGAGAATGTTGGTGAGAGTGCGAGAGGAAATGACAGGGCAGTTTGTAGGCTGCAAGAATTAAAAAACTGAGAACGAGAACGAGAAAAAAAGGCACCTTGTCAGTTGCTAAAGGTGTGTGTCGCGGATCGATCGATCGATTGGGGAAAAATAAAATGAACGGCAAGTGAAGCAGTCGCGATGCTATCCTCCCCAGGTGCTAAATCAGAAGAAAAAGTCGAAAGTCGCAAGTCGCAGGTCGAGGCGGAGGTGGAAGGGAAAAGAGAAAAAGGTGGAGGGAAGGAAGAGTGTGTTGGTGCGTTTGTGTGTGTGCGTACGCGGAGTGGGGGGAGAAGAGGAGGGAGAAATAAAAGAGGGAGAGGGAGTGAAAAGGACAGGCTGACAGGCTCAGGCACAGGCACAGGCATGCAGACGCAGTCGCGAGTCGAGGATTCGAGGCCAGGTCTAGTCTGGATGGGGACAAGTGGTGGGCCCTTGCCGTAGAAACTGGAAGGCACAGAAGAAGGAGGAGAGAGAAAAAGTTAGGCCCAGAGATATTTGGAGGGGGGGGGGGAAGGACCCAGGCAGGGGGGCGATCGCAATGAGCATAGTACTTAGTGGCTACTATGTAGTATGTACGGAGTACAGCGTGGTAGTATGTACCAAGGTACCGTAGCCTGCGTAGCAGCAGTGGCGGCCAGCCCAACTGAGCCGCTGTGGTGGGTCCCCGGGGAGCTTGAGCGCGCCTTGGGGCGTCCAGGTGGCCCTTCTAAACTGCCTGACTCTACATCCTGCAGCAGGCCCGGGGCTTTTCTGTCGAATCGGTCCCCCTGGTGGAGGTGCGCTACAGGGGGTTTGCTGCCCAGGTGGGTCGCACCACATGCAGCCTACAGTACTATGTAGAGTGAGTGCACACATGCACAATCCCGCCTGAACGACCCTAATGGCCGTAATATTTGGTAACTTTTTTTTTCTCTTCTTTTCTCTTTGGAGCGCGAAGCGAAGCGAAGCACCCGCCAGAAAAGATCGGCGCCGGACTTCTTTGTCTCGGCTGGCAGAAGGAGAAGGGGGCTTGTTGCTTTGTGCACTTTTACCTCCGAACAAACATGTGCTTGTCCGTTCTTTGTTAGGCCTCTCCGTCCGCGCCAGGCCCAGACTGCGGGCCGTGGGCTCTGCGCTGTCATACATATAGTACTGCATAGTCTGTACAGTTCGTGCAGGCTTGAGCAGCTGGCCGGTTCTGACGTAGCTTGGTGGACACGTAGGTGATGAGCGAGCGGGTTTTGAGTATCGAGATGCACAAAGTGCACACACCAGCCTGGTGTACTAGCAGCTACGGACTGGAAATCTCTCCGAGTCGGTCAGCATTGACATCCACAGTGATGGCGATAGCCATTCTCTTGTCGTTTCCTTCTGATGCTATGCTGTTGTTGGTAGCGTGCAAGGTGATGGATGCCACGCTATGCAGTGTACCACGCCACACCACACCACACCCACGATCCAATCTGGCCTTCCAGGTCCGATGTTGGACAGCACACGCAGCAGCACCAGTGTGCCTGGACACCCCAGTGGTCAGTGAGGCCCCATACCTGCCCCCCTGTCAGAGTGACCCCTAGAACGGACAGGGCCGGGGGAGGTAGTGGTCCCCTACCCCCTGGAAGGCAGCCAGGGCACCACCATTCCACTGCAGAGCTCACCCACCACACAGCACCAGGGCCCCAAGATCGGCCGCTGGTTGACTGCTTCCCCTCCCCAAGATCCGGTCGAGGGATGCAGCCACTTCCCAAGCTTCCCAGGGGTTCCCACCCTGCACCGCCCCAGGCTCACGAATCACAGCCGCCAGGACGACAGGAGGGAGGAGACAGGAAAAGACGGTCAATTGATGGTTGCATGTCTTGGCAGTTACAGCGGCAAGATGCTGTCCAGTATTGGTTGTTTCGAAACCACCCGCCGGTGACCTGGCCTGCCCACACGGTTGGCCCACCACCAATCAATTCTGGGTTCTCTGTTCATTCCATCTTTCTCTGTCTCTTTGCCCCTCTCTCTATGTGTGAGTGTCCATCTGTCCCGTCCTCATCCCCTCCTCTACCATAGTACTCCTCCGTACCTCGTCTCTATCCTCTAGTCATCCCTCTCTCTCTCTCTCTCTCTCTCTCTCTCTCTCTCTCTCTCTTCCTGCCTCGCCCATCTTCCTCCGTTTCCTTTCTTTTTAAGGGGGAAAAAACTATATTTTATTTTTCCTTCTTTATACTTTCAGGGTGGGGACCTGTTGTCTATGCGATGTCCTGTCTGCCCATCTCCTTTGCCGTGGGTGGCGTTTTTACTGCTGCGTGGCCCCTTGGTACATGTGTACATAGTACATTCCCGTAGTGCCGTGAGGGCATATGGCGCTACTACGCATTGGGGGTTCTTCTTTTTTGGCTCGTCTCAAAGTGTCCACATCCCTGCCGTGTTTTTGCTCCTGCGCTCCGCAACAGAGCATAGCATACCGAGGCTCCCCCGCCTCTGGCCCATCTGCCAGCCCTGTCATATCGCATCTCTCTCTTTTTGGCATTTCTCAGGGATCTAAGGTATCTGGATCGGGGACATGACCGTTTGTAAATCAAGGCATCCTTTCTACCCGCAGTCATACTATGTACACACACACGCAAAGAAGGAAATACAAGGTAAACCCTCACAGGACGGACCATCAGTCCTGGTCAGGAAGGAGATGAGAGGGCAAGAGGAATCGGGTGTTGAACGAAGGAGGAAGAGGGTGCTGACCAGAGCAGATCAAGATACTGCTCACGATACTGCTGAGGCCTTGGCAGACTCACCACAGCCTCATCTTTTCTGGCCGTCTAGGAGAGGTTCTGACGGCCATCAACCAGAGAGGCGACTTTGGGTATTCTTTACCAGCTGCTGCTACCCGTCATGGCTGCATTGCGAGTGTAAGATCATGCATGGCTAACAGGCAACCCCCTTTTCGTGCCACCACATAGCACCAATCCCACGTCAGACTTCTTTTCTAGAAAATTACGGCGGCAAAAGAGCCCTGCATGACAACCCGAACTACCAAAAAAGGCGTCATCAGGCTGAGCGATCACCAGCAGCGGGCGTGGAGTCAGCTACGTACTCACTGTACTTACTGTACGCGGTGTCAACGGTGCTGTGGAATGGGATGAACATCACGACATCTGGACCCCCCACGTAACCCTTCTTTCACCCTTCCAAATCTCCTATGTTTCCGGAGCACCTCGAGCCTGCTTGCGCGTCAGGGACTGGAGGGGCTGACTTTCGGTGGCTCCCCGTCAGGCAGATTCAGCAGATGATCAACAAAACTTATGCGTGCCTGTACGTACGCTGTCTCTCGGTCTCGTATATGCACATGGTTGCTTCTATACCAGATTGTATCTACGGAGTCTGTACCTACTATGTACGCTTATGCTTCTCGCCCTAGCCCCTGCATACTTAAACCGGCCCCGCGGTTTCAGAAGCCATTCGTTGTCCCTCCCCTCCCGGAAAGCGTCCCAAGTCCGTATTGTTGCCCCTTGTCTGTAACTCTCTTCGCCTGTGCCTCCTCCTCCCCCATCTTTTCCGTCTGTGCTCACTGCTGCTGGCAACACCATGTTCACTTCAACCCCACAATCCCGAGGGGATCTTTTAGTCCCAGGCCTGGGATATTTGCCAGGACATGATCAAGCCGCGGTATCCGCAAGGCTGCATAAGCGTTCGCTCGTTTCAAACCTCTCTCCCCTTGCCCTCCACAACAGCAGCTCGGGCTAGGTAAGTAAAACAGGCTCACCAAAACATCAAAATATCCAACCGGGGTGGCTTTCTTTTGCCCACTCACTTGCCCTAAGTACACACAATGGGGCTTGGCAGGTCAAGGCAACGCGGGGCAATGAACTGACCTTGACCCGTCTCTCTGATGATCAGCCCGCTTTACAGTGGTGGTCCTACAGTAATGTAAATCAAAGGCTTCAGCGAAGAAATCTACTGTATACAGTAGGACTGCAGGCTCAGCATCTCATGATCGTCCCATGTCATCTCGGGCCCTCCTCAACAGTGACTCCCGATGCGAATTTTGTATGAACTATGTAATCTTAACTATCCACACATTGATCATCCCCAGGGCCGCATTGATCACCCGCGCGCCCCAATATCGCCAAGGTTTTAAAGGCAAGGCATTCGCAATGCCCAGAAAACTTTCCGATGAGACACGGCATGCCTGCTGCTACCTGTGGCCTGCGTTGTAACTTATATAGCACGCACACCGGAACAGGTCTACCGAGGTGTTACAACTCCTAAAATACTCGACCTTTTCGGGCACGTCGGGACTGAAGCGTTCAGAGAGGCCACTGTACTATACTCCTTTTCGTCCTGCTCGTGTATGTGAAACACTGCCATCGTCTCCCAGCCTGCGGGCTATGCTTGAAAGATGCCCGGGTAGGGCTGATCACGCGCACTCGGGTGACCCTGCACCCCCTTGTCTTTAATTTGTTTTGTTTCTAAATCCCCCCCGGCTTCCCTTGCCAGCCTCTCTTGTCTCTCTTCCTTCTTTCCATCTCTCTCCAGGGCTGTCACTCGCCTACCTGTGGACTAGCAACTCCCACCCTCACCGTGAGCTCCACTTGTTCTTCTGTGGTCCGAAAACGTTCATGGTCCCATACAGCAGGGAACAATGCGATCGCCTGACACGTAATAAGACATGCGCCACCGTGTCTCTATGTACCAGGATCATCGTCGATCTCACGGCTCGACGATTACTGACTGACTGCCACAACAACGTCTTGTATCAGGCCCAGACCGTCTCTCTCAGCCACGCGTGTGTAAGTAGGCCAACAACCATGAACCACTATGACTCCGCCTATTTGGGGGGGGGGGCGGCGGCCGTCCACCCCGGCGCGAACCGTGATTTGCGCAAGGGTCGTGGAGTTGTACCTGCAACGACGGGGAGGTATGTGAAGCGACAGAGTCACACAAGCACAGAGGCGCACGAATTGGATATGCGTCCTTTGATATGGAGATGTCTCGACAAACAGGCCTACGCGAGCATGGTCTTACAAGCCAGTGTCCACAAGGACGAAGTCTTCGTCATAGGTCTGAAGATGATGATGGGTTGTTAGGACAATGATGGTCACGCCCACAGGTTCTAAAGCGGGGTCCGTTGATTAATAGCCAGGCAGTCCCAGCCAAAGAGATCAGAAGGAGCCTGTTGACAATAATTAGTGCCGTCCTTTTGAGGAGGATCTAGTTCAGCCACAGCAAAAGAAGAGGCATATCTCGATAACGATGCCCCGAACAGAGAGGATCGGCTCGTGGGTTTGAGGTTTTAGACATGCAGTCTACAGATATTTACGACACACTCGAGGCAGCTAGGTCGTTCACGGGACAGTTGAGTCAGACAGCCGAATAGAGAATAGAAACTATGGGATGAAGAAGCAAGTCTAGGCGAGAGAAGCGTCTGCTTTGGAGCAAGAGGGGGCTGAAAGTGGCTCAACGTGTACAGGCGACCAGACTGCCACTGAGAATTGGCGGCTTTACTCTGCTTCTAGCCATAGACCGTATTATAACCACATCAAATCATAATCACTATAAACTCTGTAACAAAAATATTTAATGAACACTGCCTGACCCCCTTCTTTTATGTCAGCACCATGCTCGCTCAGAGACAGGAGCGACCATTGATCCTCAACTCTTCGAGGCCCAAGAGGTCAATGGAACACAAAATGCAAGGGACGTCAGGCATAGAACATGAGGTGCTTCATCTATAACCCCCGGGCTTGTTGAGGAAGTAATTACTACTAGTAGTCCGAGCTTCAACCACTGTCGAGGGCCATTAATGGTGCGGATATACTTATGTGTCAACAAGTTAGAAAATTCAGCGGCGCTCTCCACCTGGGCACGAGACAATTTCCAATGGCGTCAATATTCACGCCTATGAAGCACCAGGCAGGTCCTCCTGTAATCATCACGCAACCTGATTATTGGACCGGTACTTTCAGTAGAATACAGGTATGGTCGCGGGTAGTGGCCCCGTCCGTTGCGTCTGAAATCTTCCAGCCAACGGTTCAATTCAACGCGGGGCAATAGTCAATCATCAAATATGACACCGTATGATATCTATGCTCTTTGATAGGAAATCTGGGCAGACTGTAGTCTACTGGCGTAGCGGGCTGTTGAGGTTCTACGATGACTAGGTCAGCAACTGGCATAGAGCAGCAACAAAGCCACCACACTCCAGAGCGAGATCTGAGAAAGGCGTTGAGACAAGGGAAACAGATCATCGGAGCCTTGACGAAATGTCCTACCTCTGTCTCAACATGCATCACTCAGAACAGGCTGGCTTGCTGGAATCACTGCAGGCCCATAAGTAGGTGTCCGACAAAGGCGTCCAACACAACATGACCTGCCGATCGGTATGAGTGACATGTACAATAAATCGTGAATTAAATGATCCAATTGAAAGAGCTACACATTCTGCATCCAATATGCTCTGTTCTGTCCATAGCATCGAGTTCTATGAACTTATGCTTCAGGAGCACACCTCCCAGGGGATGCAAGACGTGATCATCAATATATGAAGATGGACAAGCTGAGACTTGGTATAAAAACACGAATAACACGATGGCTCTACTTGTACAAGCATTGATATTGCAGCAATACACGAGGAATTCCCTAGAGGTTCTCTGACTTTAAGTTATGGACCAGGAAACAGTGTGACCAGTGAGTGGCCAAGATGTCGAGGATAAGAGAACCTAATTACTATGGCATGAGTCCTTATATTTGGTTATACGTCTTTCTAATCCATTGTTCTGGTCCAAGAAAGCATCCATTCTTATGTGATATTCATGAGAAAATCTACTGTAACATGTGTTACCACAAAGTACGCATAATATTTACCAAGGAAGCTCCCTTTCTTCCAGGTGCATCTTCATCTTCGCCAATTTGTCACGCCATGTAATGATTGTGTCAAATCAGGCCTGAGTCAGCTTATCCATAAGGTCTCGTCTTTTGGACAGAAACAGCTCTTCCGATTGGGTGGTCTCCTTGAACACTGCTCTTCCTGAACATCCTCTGTCATCGACTGACAACTGTTGTGTCGCGAGACTGCCTTGCCTCGCCTCTTGATGAGTACTTGATGTGTCACTTTCATGGTGGCAATTCACAGAATAAACACTTTCTCAATTCCAGTATGACGAATACAGCCGCTCATTCAGCTCGGACGCCCTGTAGACTTGACCTCGGGAACTGCGGAACAGACGGCGAAATGTTTCCATGTCTACCAGGATTTGAAAGATCCTTTGAGGTCAGGGAGATTTAGCTGATGAACTGAATTAAGACACCTCGGCCGAGAAGTGGAGTGCGGTCAGAAGGCCAGAGTATCTCTGGCCAGCTGGGCAGGGCTGAGACAGGCACACAAGGCTGACGTCGTCCACTGTTGCACAACGTCACTGTACCCGCGTTATCGGTAAGGGCCCCTGTCCCTTTGGTATGAGTTCTAATAATCTGGGTAAATCATTGTTGATCCTTCAAGGAAGCGACAGCCAACATGATTACCGGAGACTCAGTGTGCCTTGAGAAGTAATTGTCCCCGGGGTGGTCTTTTGCCTCAATCGCCGCCTTAATAAGCCGCCGGTGAGCAGGCTGAATATAGCATAAATCCTCCAATACTTCTCGGTATGTATTGCGAGGGGCTGATCATTGGGCCGTTTACGAGGGACAACGTCTACACAGGTGATGTAGTGACTGATGCTTGGAGCTACGTCCGAGGGGCGCACGCACGTTGCAAGCCCACCGCTGGGTAATTATGCTGAACATGGTTTAAGGCACGTAGAGCAAGCAAAGGGCATCAAAGTGGAGGGCTTCAGGCTTCTACAGATGTGGGAATTGTACAGATTCAGAAAGAATGGATAAATATCTTCTATTGTGTGACGTAGCTGGAGTTAATTAATATCACTTGACCAAAAAAATACCGATGCTGGCGAGGTTTAAAACATGAGAATAATAATCATCAACCAATGAAATAACCACTCCTGCTACCTCATGATCATAATCCGCGTTAAAGATTTAAGCCTGCTGCAACACATGTAGCAAATCGTCAAATTCTTAGAATCCATATGACCACGTGCATGAACCCCGATTCTTGATCATCATACAAGACCGCCAATATAGTCATTATAAGAAACGTGATCTCGTTATCATCCTCATGATCTGAAATTGAAATGAGAAGCAACATGTATTCTGAGTCTGCCATGACGATAGGAGAGAAAGAGAGAGAGAGAAAGAGAGAAAAATAAAACGCAGAGATAATAAAGATCAAGTCTGCAAGGATAGAAGGGGGACAAAATGGAATGCATCGACCATGAATTCTGAGATTCCACCTCTGAAACCGAGAAAAGCCCCCTTTCTATATAGATCAAGCCGTGGAAGGATGTTGAAACAGCGCAAAAGATAGCGATAGAGGAAGAAAAGAAGGCTGGTCAACGAGACACAAATACAATGAGGACTGTAGGAGGCAACAAAAACAGAAGACGACAAAAAAAAAAAAAAAGCCGAGTAACCTATAATTCGTTTCATCGTCTGTCCTCTGGTCGGACTCGATCGCCATAATATCCTCCTCCTCCGGCACAAGCTAGACACACACCTCCGCCGTAAACTCTGGTGTGTCGTCTCCAGGCATCGCGGGAAGACGAATCTCCGAAGGCATCCATGGAATGTTCGTGGTGATGGGTGTGAACATGTTCGCCGTCGCCGTGGCCTTGTGGCGGGACGATCCTGATGCCTCCATCGACTACCGCTCCTGGGCCAGGATACATGATGACGCTGGGATCAAAATCGTCGGCGATGCTGGGCGGCGGCGGAGGGAGCAAGGGTGAGACTGAAGGGTATGAGGACGGAGAGAATGTATCTTCTGTGCCGAATGCACCAGTGGTTCTCGGCGAGCGGTAATCTGACGCATAAGCAATGGGGATCCCTTCTGAGTGGTGACCACCCGCCGTCTGCTGCTGCTCCATGAAGGCTCCTTGCTGAGACAGGGCGTTTGCAGGCCCAGGTCTGGAGGTCATGCCGCTAGAGCTGTCGAAGTCTGAGAAGGGAGCAGCAGCAGCAGTCTTGGAGCCATTATGGTTCAGACTGCTGCCATCTGCTGTGGGCGGTGGTGGCCTGTTGAGATCCAGCCTGCGTCGCTGGTGGCGGGACGGGCCCCTGTGCACGGCGAAGTCGTCGTTCCCAGGAGCGCCGTGGCCGCCATATCGTATGTGCTCGTCGTCTGCCATGTAGTTGACTAGAGACGATGTGGCAACGGGCATCCTATGTTGTCCTCCCTGAGCTGGACCAGCGACGGCGGCGCCCGCGGTCGACCCTCGAGCCAGCCTTTGGGCCGACGATGATGATGATGCTGACGACACTCTGGCAACATTGCTCCTCTGTCCAGGCTCGGTAGGAGGAGGAGGGGGAGGAGGAGGATAATAAATAAGGGGCCCACTTGACCTCTCCTCCACCTCTTCCTCCTCGGTCCAGTCTGTGCTGATCCCACGTGACCATTCTGTGGTTGTGTACCTCTCCTCCTCTTCCATCCTCCTTCTAATCTTTTTTTCTGCTCACAGGGACGACCGGCAAATCCCACTGGAGCTGCGCCGCTGGCTTCCTCCCCTCCCCTGACTGCGAAGTAGCTAGCCTCCTTTTCTTGGGGGGCCTGACCCTGTCGGGATGACGCCCAAGTGTGCGAGGTCTGTGTTGAAGTGGGAACAATCTTTCTCGAGGGGGAGTGATACCCAGCTGATGATGGTGCGGCCACAGACGGCTTCTTGCTGGCGGTCGATCCGTCTTACCACCAGCAGTCTTGTGGGCTTCCAGAAAGAGGAGAAGAAGAGAAAGGACAACAACCACGACAAGGTGGTGACGGCAGCAACCGCGAGGGCAAAGAAAAGGACTGTCAGTAGGAAGGACGAACAAGATAACTGCTGTTCATCAAGGTAGCCGTCGTCCAGCGTAGGTAAAAAATTGCTGTCCTTCCTGGCCGTGATGACGATGGGCATGTCTTCTCCTGCAGCGAAGACGGAGGGAGTGCAGCAATAACAAAGGATGAAGACCCAAGGCGTGGGACACTGGAGAGGAGAAGAAGGCTCGAGAAAAGGAGGGGCAGCAGGGCTTTTATTATATGAATGAATGATAAGAGGGAAAAATAAGAAGAAAAATGGCCCAAGAGACTGTGAAGCATGACGGTGATGAGGAGGCGGGCATCTCAGTTCCAGCGAGTTACTCCAGAGCAAAACAATCGCGAAACCTTCACGAATTCAACAAGAAGCCGGACCCCACGACGCGACGAGGGACGGAAAAGACATAAATATCATAGCACCTTGCAAGGACAGGCCAAAGTATTTGTCGGGCTGGGCTGGCAGGGCCTCTTCTCTTCTGCTTCTCTCCCTCTGCCCTCTCGCTCCCTCCTCCCAGAGGGCGGTGGATCCATGATGGCAGCAATAGGCAAGACTCACCTCACTTTACGGTGATGGATCGGATCACCAAGGGCAAGGTGCTAAGTAGAGCTTATCCTCTATGTTATGAGATGAGAGAAAGCGGTCCGTTTGTTGACTTGTCAGCCAGCCCCTAGCACAACTAGATCGAGGGGGAAGGGGGCAGTGTCAAAATAGTGGAGGTCCGTGGGCGACCAGCCAAGTAGCGTTGTCTGTTCAGTGACCGCGCCAGGAGGGAAGAGGGGAGAAGGAGAGAGGAAGAAAAGAGAATGAAACGCGAGACCGATGATGGTGAGAACCGAGGAGGGGGCAAGTCAGGGCAAGCCACCTTGCCCCCTGGCGGCAAAGGAAAAAAAAAAAAAAAAAAAAAAAAACAAGCGGCGACAAGTACTTGAAAGGCGGTACTACAATCAAGAAGCCAAGGGGCCAGTCTTGTATAACGCTCCCGCAGATGGGGACGTGGTTATAAGCCCAGACCAAAAAAAGAAAAAGAAAAAAGAAAAGTGTGCTAATTACAAGGGAAGTGATATGTGGGTTAAGGAAGTCATGTACTACTTGCTGGGGTTCCAGAAAGGGACGGGCGGGTACAACAGACAGCTTGAAGCAGGGCCAACTTGCACAAAACAAGAAACAAGGAGGATGGGGAATTGGCCCCCGTGTTATTTTGCTGTCGGTGGCTGGTCCGATCTTGGAGCCGCAGACAAAAAAGCACATGATTAGTTGGACCATTTATCCTCTTTTTTTAATGTTTTTTTGTTATTATTTCTGTTGGTAAACGGAGTTAACCAAACGGCCATAGTAGTAACAACAAGGGCCCCTGTCCTCAGCGCTAGGTTTACATCCGTATAACACAAGAAAATAAGAGGAGGGAACATAAAGGGGAAAAAAGGTGAGTCTCAACATTATGCACGCTGACAAGCTCTCATCCATCGATCCATCCATCATCCAATCTGCACTTACATCCTGCACGGACTATATACATGGATGAGGTCGGGGGCCGCATTGAACGTCAGCCATGTAGGCGAAAGTGTGGGTGTGGTGCGAATATCGCTGCAAGTGATTGCCGACGTCAGCATACTCCAGGCCAGGACTGAATTCCTCTTTCTTCTTTCTTTTGTTTTCCCCTGGTTCTTTTGGGTGTGCAGTCTTTGTGTCTTTTCCTTGCCTGTTTTTTCCTACTTTTTCTCCCCCCATTATTTTCTTTACTCCTCTCATTTCAGACTGATCCATTCTTTTGCCTCCCAAAGGCTTGAGAGGTCGTCTGCCTCCAGGATCGGTGGGCCAGCCTTCAGCTGATGTGAGCGGTAAAACTGGGCAAAAGCGGTTGGACTGGAATTTGTCAGTCAAGCTGGGGAAAGAAAACAAAAAGACCTCGGCAGGCGAAAAAATATATACGTAACACAAGTAGGCAGCCTTAGCAAGCTAGCAGACCTGTCACAGCGTAAAGGCCCACGTGCTCGCTTGTCGATGCTCTCAGCAAGCCTCCCTCCTTCTCCTGTGGGAGGGACGGCGGCACTGCAAAGCGGTCCCTGCCCCTGCTCAAACCTACGCGCCGATCTAATGTGGTACAAGAAGATACCGATTACTTGCTTGGTCCCTGCCCCAATTAGACAATGTACATATACATTCGAGAGCCGCTGTTCGTGCGGAGGCAGGTCACGAGTGGATGCAGTGATGTGAGACGTGCTGCATCGCGTCAATACTGCCCACTGCATTTGCATCCCCGTCCATTTGCAAAGCAGCCGCACAATTACCTTTCTTGGCCACGGTGGCCGCTGGGAGGATTGGCTTTCCGAGGTAGGTATGGAATCCATCGTGCGCCGTCGTCACCTCTTGTCCGATATGACAAACAAATAAACATGGGGCAGTCCATGTACGTGAGAAATGGAGCATGAAAAAGAAGTTGTAGTGCTTGACATGACAGACAAAAGTACTCTTCTGTGGTCGTCACAGGTACCAGCAGCACGCTGCACACGCCTGGGCAGTCTCTACCTGGGCAGCACCACTACAACTGCTGTACCGTGGTACGCAACCATCGGCACCTGGAAGGATTCAGCCCTACGCTCGACCCACTCACTCACTGCATGTTAAATACGCTCAGAGGCCCCCTGCTGGGCCCCGACGACCCGGGGCCCCTTGGATATGGTTCGGTCAACGTTGTTGTTATCTCTCTTGTCTCTCTCTCTCTCTCTCTTACTTACTGCCTTGTTGTCTTTGGTTCCCTCTCTCGTTGGGATTTAGGAGCCATGATGTGCTGTGCCCTGTAAATTTACCCCGGAAATCTAGTTTGCGAGGGCTGACATCGGCCTTTTCTTTCTTTCTCAAAACGCGGAGCGAGGCAGATAATATTCGAATCCTAGGGCCGAGGCTCAACACGATCGATTGTATTGCCAACCTCCCCAAGGGATTCCCTCGCTGACTCCTTACCTCGGTGCCATAACTCGGCCCCCTGTAGATGATAATGATGATGATGATAATGTCCTGTTGGAGCTGAAATGAACGTGATGACAACGCCAGGGCCCCAAAAAATACGGGTCGATTGGTTTGCATGACTTGTGATGTATTTTGTTCTCTCTTCTTCTTCTTCTTCTTCTTTGCCACTGGCCCCATGAGTTCAGCTGCAAAGGTCCCGGATTTCTCTAAAACCTCGACACCCGCCTTCTCTTTCTTCTGGCCCCCGGTTGGTCGGTTGGTCAGTTGGTTTCCACCCACAACACTCGGCACGTTCTGACCACTCTGTTTATGACTCGGCCGTGAAAAGACCAGTTACTTACTAGTGAGAAACTACTTATCTCTGGACCAGAGCGCTTGCGCTGCGCCAACCACAAGACTCAGACTCCATCGTCGAAAGCTTTCAGCCTTCAGCCTTCAGCCGCGACAACCACCAGCAAAGAGGCGTGTGTGGAACCCCTCTGTGCACTGCGTCGCATACGAGTGGCCGGCATTTACCCTGATCCCTACCCACCTCAGCCTTACGAGAACGCTATGGCTGGGGGGAACGTTAGCTCACAAGTCGATGTTGATTTAGCAGCTCATTAGTCGTAAGGCTGTATCAAAATGACGCCGGTCCTTTGTTGCGCGTCTCGGGGACGGTTCCATCTACCTCCGCTCCTCTTCCCAAGATCTTATGCCCCAACCCTTAGTAGCCCACCACCTGCACAACAGAACTTTCTGCAGCGCTATCGCTCATAGTCAGGGATCCTCCTCTTCCTTTTCAATTCAGCAGTCATCCTGCAAACTGGGTATCAGGTGTTATCTTGACCGCTCTTCTCGGAAATGTCACCCTCGGATTAACCCTCGCTCTGATTGTTGTTGTTTCCTCCACCAATCTTGAGGCTTTATGGGATCATGAGCACGAGGTCTTCAAAACAACTGCTGTTTTCAAATCGATCTGTTTGGTCTGTGGCCATCAGATGTTTGGATCTTGTTTCTGTTTAATTTTTTGTTTTCCCCTTCCTTCTCTTATTTCCTCTGGCCCCCACGATAGTGACAGCCCCCGGGCCTTGCGTCGTTTTCTCAGCTGCGGTTATCAGCTGGGAAACCAGATCGCCTTTAGGGCCCACAAAGGATGTTCACTCCCCCGTGGACCAACAACCGCTATTCGGGACTATTTGTTAACTGACGTACTCTGCTTCAGCTCACCATCGTTTTGTCTGCAACGGATTTATTTATTATTATTATTATTATTTGGGGGGTTCTTAGCCTTGGGTGTGTTTTCATCTGCTTTTCTCTTTCCTATTTGAGCGGCTCAACAGTCGAGAAACTTCTTGAGTCTTGCGCGCCTTCGACGCACTGTCAGCAGTTGACGGCTTCTCGCAGCAGCCCCCAGGAACCACAATCCCTCAACCCAAAAGCTGGGGGCCGCCCGCAGCGTTCGTGACCCGCTAAACAATTGATTCATCGCCAAGAGTGTGTGGCCTCTTTCTACGGGCCTTCCGAGGGGCTGCCCAGCGGTCAATCAACATCAAACTCCCCCGAGGATCCTAAACCGTCCTGTTCGCCAAAAAGAGAGACCTTGCTAGGCGGCCAAGACAGGCCACCATTGACCAATCGAGTGCATATTGCAAGCACAAGGCCTTGGATGCCATTGGCTGATATACACGCCCATTGCTTTTACCACAGACCAAGCTGAGAAGTAGGTACTTGAGTATCAAGTACAAGAGGGCCCCAAAAGTCCGTGTTGTGAAACAAGCACTATGGGGTTCACAACAACATGAGCACATGGCTATTTCATGGCCCACATTATTCAATACATCTCATTCAATCTCAAAACATGACCAAAAACAAACACAGCCCAAGACATGAGCAGTCTAGGCTCGACCTTGAAACCAGTCTGGCTGACAGTGATTATTATTGTGTCAAGTCTCACAAGTGACATGCAGTCCAGCCATCTCTAAATAAGAAATAAATCAATTAATTAGTAATGAGTTATATGGATTATTCCTTGTCCAGATCATTTGCAGTAATTACCTTGTAGGCTGACAAACAAAGCAATGAGACCTCAGCTGTACCCATGCCTCCCTTATGATTGGTTTCTTTGCGAATTTGAAAGATGTCCCAAGCAAGGCATTCAAAACAGCCAAGCCTGAGTATCGACATAATTACTATCATTTTTGCAGCTCATTGAATAATCCTTGACACCTCATGATGACGACACTAGTTGGCTGTGCCTAGAGGTGTCCAAGACAGTGTCCATCTGCTCAAACTGGACATTGAAAGATGATTTTCACCAGTATGCTTGTACAAGGTGTAGAAAGAAAAGAAAGAAGAACCTCGTCGGAACATCCTTAGTGCTTTGAATTGGTATCTCATAAGACTGAGGCATAGAACGCCAATGACAAGTCTTTGCCAACTACCTAGGTATTATCCAGACTCCACCAACAGAACAAGGCAGGGAAACAGAAAATGATTCAAGAAAAAAAAAAATACAGGTAAGGCCTGGTCTGTCGAGACTCACCACTTGTTACAGAGAGGCCGCCGTCATGATCCAAATTCCTGTCGCAGCTCAAACCTCATGTACACACAGGCCCCCAACAAGCAAGCCCATTTTTTACTCCACATCAGAAAGCTCCATGGCATCAGCATCTCCCCCATTGCCCAATGCATAGCCGCGTATTGGGCGGGCGCCGTTGGGGTAATCGGCCTCCTCCTCGAACTCCCGGATCATACTGTCAAGGTTGTCGTCGAGGCCTGGCGCCTGCGGCCCGAGACAGAGCTCCAGCAGATATCTGTAGCTCTCGATGGCCTCGCCGACGCCCTGGAGGCCTGTAGCCCCCACCAGCTCGCTCTCCGCCTTTCGCAGCTCTCGGACCTGGTCGCGAAGCTGCTGTGCCAGGCGCAGGCGCTCGTGTTGGTCCTCACCCCTGGGCGCCTGGCTGCTGGGGTCCTGGCTGTTGCCGTTCACCTGCATGCTCAGCTCTGTGTGGATCTTGCCTTGGACGGCAATGCGGTTCTGATACCGCAGGAGGGACAAGACCTGCGTCTGCAGCTGTGCTGCCTCAGCCTCGGTCTTGGCAGCAACCTCATCCGCCTCGAGCAGGGCCTCGTGCCGATGCAGCTCGTCCAGCTGGGCCGCAAGCTCGTCCTGCGTGCTGGCCAGCAGCCGGCGGGCTTCCTGCTCGGCCTCGTCCTTCTCCTTCCACTCGTCCTCGAAGCACTCGGCGAGATGCCTGCTCTTCTGGAGCATGCTGGGCGCGATGCGGTTCTGCACAGCCTTGGCTGCTTCCGAGTGGAACTCGGTGTTGTTCCAGAAGTCGTGCAAGGGGTCGCTCACGCTCGGCCGCCGGGGCGGCGGCGGTGCAAAGGGGGAAGACGAGGGCGGGGGCACGGCGGAACGAGATCGGATACCCTCGTTAAGCTCCCTGATCATCTCTTCGGCGTGCACACCCTTCTGGTTGGGGATGGACGTGGAAGCATCGCGACCCAGCAGCGAGCGGATGATCTTGGTGTTCTTGTTCTCGGCGGCGAGGTGAATGGCCGTGTCTCCCTTCTGGTCCTGCGCGTTGATGAACTGGTCGGTGAAGGTGGCGTCGTGAGAGCCCTGTAGCCTCGCCAAAAGACTCTCCACGTAGTACCGAGCAGGTCTCCTGTGCTTAACAGACACGGCGTGGGATACGGCATGGTGCAGGACGGTGCGGCCCGAGAGGTCACGGGCGTCGATGGTCTCGAAGAGCTCGTCCATGATGGCGGGAAAGGTCTGCTTGTCAAAGGCGTTGGTGAAGTTGACGGCGTGCATCAGAGGGGTCTCGCCGCGCATGTTCCGGGCAGTTAGAGAAGGGCCGAAGCGCTTCATGTGCCTGACGCCGTCGATGTCGCCCATGGCGGAGGCCCAGTGAAGGGCGGTATTCTGGTGCTTGTCGATGGGAAAATCGGGCCTGAAATTGGTGGGAGGTTCTGGACGAGGGGCAGCCGGGTCGCGCATGTCGAGCGCATAGTAGTCCAACAGGGCTTCGCCATACATTGTATGCTAAGGTGCAGTCAGATTAAAAGACCATCACCTCACAAACGCCTTGGAGGGGGGTGAGGGGGGTGAGGGGGGATATACCTTGTGTTGGATCATCCTGTCGGCCTCGTCCTCAGCCATATAGCTGCCAGATACGACGGTTTGATCGTCTGGGCTCTCCTCCCTGTAGACGACAGATGATGTCTCGAACTCCTCGGCACGAGGGACATCTATGTGAGGTTAGTACAAATATCCTAGGCATCAGGAGGCCTGCCTCCGAGGGAAAAAAAGGGTGGCTGAGACGGGTGGGGGAGGCGGTGCGTGGTACTTTTGCGCTTGAGGCCATGGCCGGGCTGGAGCAGGCCTGCAGCCTTTTGGGCTGCTTGGGCTTGCTCGCATGGCGCGGGGCAGGCGGAGGGGTGACGGCGCCGGGCACAAAGTCGAAGATGGGTCGCAGGCGGTCGAGGACGTTGTGCTGTCGAGCGAGCTCACGGGCATCCTGGAGGGGCAGGTAGGTTCCTAGATTTTCGAGACATGGCTTGGTCAGCAGCGGACACCCACGAGATTCCCTTCTTATTGTGTTGTCATGTGTGTCGTACCTTGAAACTTTCCGTAACCACCCTGCACCTTCTCGTGATTGCCCTTCTGCACGTCTCGCTCAAGGATGCGGGTTCTGGCAGGCTTGTCGAAGCCAGCAGCCTTGAGGATATGGGTCGCATTTACCCAGTTGTCGGACTGACGTCGCATAACATGTTCTCGCTTGCTGTCGGCACCAGCGAACTGAAATTCCCATACTGGATTCTAGACGGCGAGCAAAGAGATCGAGGTCAGCAAGGGCGAGGGGAATCAGGGATGGGAACGAGGCCGGGCGAGGGAGGACACCAAACTGACGCCGTTGTAGGTGGCTGAGAAGATGCCATCTCCAGCGGGGCTTGTGGCAGCCATGGCGGAGGGGAACAGAGGATGGATGCGCGAGGCAGCAGCGGCTTCTTGGCTTCTTCAATCGCTGTGTGTAAACTGGGGAGCGAGGAGGGCGAGAGAAAGAAAAAAGTAGTCTTGGCTCGGGTGTTGGTGATAGTGGGAGCAGCTGACAAGGGCGGCGCCTAGACGGAACCCAGAGATCCGAGAGGAGATGGATGTGTGACGCCTAGAGAGGACGATATGTACGCGGTGCAGCGTACCGTGTGGCGACGAGGGTGTCGTTCAAAAAGAATTGCGACGAGGTGGGTGAACGATCGCCTGTCGAGAGCGGGTCGGGCTCAACGGGAAAGGTGGGCGTGGGCGTCGCGAGATTGTTGCGTGATCGAGTGGAGGGAGTAGTCTTGCAGGCTCGGTCGCCTCAGGACGGTGGAGGGAAGGTAGATGGCAGGGCAGAGCCTTGATCTGCAGTGCGTCTGAGCTGGTGTTGAAAGTTGTGAGGGTCTTGTAAGTGGAGGGTGTCGCGTAAAGTGAAAGCTGATCGCAACCCTTGCTGGGTTCCCTGGCCCTGGTTGTAGCACCGAGTCTCGACCTTGACGCGGTTGGGGGCTCCGGTGCGCGCTACCTCTTAACGCGTCTCCGCTAATTACTGGCCTCAAGGCACCTCGATTACTGAGATTCAGTACTTTAAAGTGCCTAAAGTGGGGAAGTGAGAGGGGTCAGGCCGCTAAGATCCTAGGTAAGGGAGGCCCTAGCCAAAGAGGGCCAGGTGAGGGTTAGGGCTTGATTTTTTTGTTGACTCGAATTCGTAGACGGTCCCTTCCTCTCTCTTTGTTCACACACACGAATTCCCACATTGCAAGGCATCGTTGGGTTTTTGACTTGATTACTCCGAGAGAAAAGCGGTCGCTCGAAACTTGGCTATGAATTGACACAATGTGCCATAGTTCAGGCGTCAGTCATGCTTCAAAGCTAAGCAGGCCAAACCATCACATGCAGTCTCCAATGCTTGTCAGATTCTTTCCTCCTCCCCGTCCTCGTCCTCCTCCTCCAGCAACCCTTTCGGTTGGTCCCTGTTCGACACGCCTAGCTTCTCTGACAGGTCTATGGTGGGGAGGTCGACCATATGCAGCTTGGTGCTCCCATATGGCCTTAGCTCAACCTCGACAACATCACTCACGCACTGCCTGTTCTCGGGGAGAGGAACCAGGCCCGGGACGCTGCCTACATAGAGCGGCCAGTCGATCAGACAACCCTTTGCCGTCATATAATTAGGCGGTGCGCCAGGTGACCAGATCGGGTTGGCCAGCTTCTGACCCCCATTCTCGTCCTCTTCTTGGCCGTTGTACGCCACCGTCGACACATCGATTGCATAGTTCCACGCCGACGTGTTCACCATGGTCCAGTCCCTCGCCTCGGGAGGCGCATAGCCCGCCGGCATAGGCGCGTTGGTGGTGTAGTCGTACGGCACGGACGACCAGTTTGTGCTGGAGATGGATAGCCCGTACAGCAGAGGGCCGTAGTGCAGCGCCACCGAGCTGTTGGCCCGCTGCTCCACCCGGATAGAGGCCGACAGGTTGTACGAGACGACCACGCTGGTGTTTGCCGCGATGCTGGCCGTCCTGTGGAGGCCGCTCCCCGCATCGGGGTTCACCGCCACCGCCTGGCCTGCGCCCTGGACCTGCGTGAAGCTCTGTGCCTGGTCTGCCCAGCCCGGCACCCGGACATAGAAGTCAAACGGCGCGCCGGTGCTGCTGACTGTGTAGGCGATGTTCAGGTCGAAGGGGTAGTTGGTCTCGGCGGCGACGGTCACGTTGGCGCCGTTCTGCAGCGTGACGCTCGCGTCCGAGGGTGCCAGCAGCGCGTGGGCCAGCCCGTCCGACCCGACGCGCACGTAGGATGCAGACAGGAACTTGGGATAGCCCTGGGGGTGGTTCACGGTGCAGCACGGGTAATTGCCCTCGAGGGTGTACATCTGCCCCACCGTGTTCACGTCTGAGAAGGGCGTCGTGCTCAGGTTCTTGGACCACGGCTGGTCTGGCTGGGCCATGTACTGCCGTGCCCACCAGTCCGGGGTGAGGGCCACCGGCAGTGCGTTGTATGCCGCCAGCTCCGCCCTGTCTGCGTAGTAATTGTCGCCAAGGGCCTGGTACAGGTAGCTGAGGGAGTACATGGTCTCGACCGCCGTGCATGTCTCCGACCTGTGTGTGTGTGTGTGTGTGTCCTTAATCAGTAGGTTCAGGCCTTTGTTGACAAGATACACATGCACATTCTCTCACTCACCCCATATATGGCTGGACCCCGTTCATGTACTCGTCAGCAAGGATCGTCCCGCTCGCCGAGCCGTGATATGTGAAGGTCCAGTTGACTCCTTGATAGTTCAGCGCCACGAGGGAGTCGTCATGCAGGAACCTCCTGTACACGGCGCACGCCTTGAGGCCCTCTCCCATGTTGACGCCGTGGAAGTACTCCCAGGGCTGGGAGTCGTAAAGGTCTGGTTGAGCATGTCCAGCTCGCCCCTGGGGAAGACGTCGGCCTGGTACCAATAGTCCCAGTTCACCCCCTGCGTCGTAGAGGAAGTGCATGCTCTGCAGCAGGACCTGGGTGTTGTTCCTCGGGTAGTAGTCGAGCAGCCACTGCAGCGGCAGCATGAGGTCCTGCGCACGGGACAAGCCCCACTCTGTGGCCCCCTCTGGGTACTCGTCGCCGTCATGGTAGAGGAAGCCTGTGTAGTTGTTCGCCAACATGGAGTGGGCGAGGGCGGCAAACCGGTGCATGGCGTCCACCACGCGGTCCGTGTACGCCGTGTCGGCCTGGGCAAGCTGCATCAGGGCGAGCAGGAGGAGGTTGCGCGGCCACATGTTCCGGTTGGTCCCCGTCTCGTAGCCCAGCCACCCGTCGCCCTGCTGGGTGTCCAAGACATAGTCGGTCGCGTTGCGGACCTGGGCGATCAGGCGCGGGTCGTTAATGCCGTACGCAAGAGGCACGATGGCGTTTAGCCAGTAGGGGAAAGCCTCGTGGAGGATGCTGTACTCGCTGTCGCCGCCTATCCAGGCGCTGTCGTGCACATACTTCCAAAAGTCCATGAGGTGGCCCCCGAGCCCGTTCGCCGACAGCACCAGCTGGTCCGCCAGCCATCCCTGCGGCCTAATGCTGCCAAGGTCAAGAGGCTCAAAGGCCAGAGGGACAACTGTGGGCGGGACAAACAAAACACTTTAGCCTATTTTACCCGAGATGAATCTCTCTCTCTCTTTCGCTCGCTCTCTCTTTCCTCTCCCCCTGGGACAGACACAACAGGGGGAATCTGCTCACGGGCTTGGACATCGGCAGCCACAGGCACGCCACCCAGACCAGCGGCGCAAAGGAGGTTCAAGGTGGTAGAGAGGAGGGCGTACGGCACCTTCATTTTGCTGCGATAATGGCGATCCCGGAAACTAGGCTCGGACAAGTGCTACTTCTTTCACACACAAAGAAACAAACAAGTTTCGATAGGCCTCACACGGCGAAAAGCCATTGGTGAGGGATCCGAGAGGCAGCCATGGGCTCTCGGAACCGGGCCTGTCATATACATACTTGACCCTGTTGAAAAAAAAAAAAAAAAAAAAAAGGGTGCGGAGTCCATCCTGCTTGGTGCGGTTGCAGCGAGAGGGACAGGATCATGGGTAGAGAGGGGGAAGGAAGAGAGGGGGGAGAGGAAAGAGGAGATATCGCCAAGAAGGCAAACGGTCGAGCCGAACTTGAGTACCAGGTACCGAGCTCCCCGTGCAATCCTCGCTCACATTGTCGCCCCCTAGGAAAGAAAGAAAAAAACAGGCTATGATGGTAATGTTGCATGGGACACGAGTAAGCAGCAACCATCTCAGGTTGCATCCGGTCTAATCACTCTACGCGGGTTGACATGATCGCCCGCATGAAGGGGAAGAAAGAAACCACCAATCTCAAGAGAGGGCCTGCTGGACCAGAAAGAGCAAGGGAGGGGAAGGGAGGTCCTCTTCTTATCTTGATGAGGAACTCCCTCTCCCGAGACTGGTCGGGTTTGGTTGGAGGGGGGTGGTTTTCTCTTGATGGACCTGCATCACAGCAGTGGCAACGTTTCTCGAGACACTCTTTGGCAGGGACAAGTACAGTGTTATGTATGTAAGTAACTGTACTGTTACCGCACCGCTTCGACAGCAGTGTCATCTGGTCTAGCCCTGATCCGATAGAGTACACACTACCATGGTATAGCACTTAGTATAGATATGCCCAAGAGTCCAAGACCCTCTTTTTGCGAGGCTGCTCCACCTTGGTGACGACCTAGGAAACGGTATCGGCTCCAGGGTACAAGTAAGGTGGCTTACGGTGCTGCAGGTGTCCGAAGGCTCTGAACTCATGACTTGAGAGTGGGGAAATCACGCTATTATTCTCTCTGTCTTTCTCTCAAGAACCAACCTAGCTGATGAGATAGCACATAAGTGTATTGTACAAAAAACGTCTTAACTACACATGCACGAAGGGTGGTGGTGTTGTTGCTCAGAGCGCGGCGGGCGGGTGAGTGGGTGGGTAAGATATGTGCTGTGTCATGCACCAAGTAAGCCTTTTCGGCACTAAAGCACCCTTAAAAACCGCACTCTGTGTGTCTCTCTCTGCTCAAGTTAGGCAGAAAGAGGCGCCGCGGCTACGGCTCGGGAATTAAAACCGATTTTTTTTATCTCCCACAGTATCAATCGGATGGTCCCGAAAACGACTCGATTGTTCTAAAAGACCTTGCGTCATGGTACCGCAGCCCCCTGAATCGCGACTCCGAACTCCCCGTCCCCGGCAGCCAAGCACCAAGTCCCGCTGTGCTGTACATACTATTGTAGCAGTACAGAGTACATAGTACGTAAAGGTATAGCAACATGCATGAATTTCGTTCCCTCTGCACTCGAGTAAGTACCCACGCACTACTAAGTACTCTACCATAGTGCTATGATGTACTGTACCATACACCGCTGGCAGGCAACCTGTCCTTGCCATTTGCACAAATTGTCCCAATCCGGAACGTCCGCCCCCAGCCGAATCATGGAGAAGGAGAGGGGGAGGGGGGAAAATGAACGAACAGAAAGAGCAGAAGGCCGCCCGCCCTGGAGAGAGTGGGTGGCCTGCTTCTCTTGTGTACATAGTACGGATCCGTACATACTACTTACATATGTACAGTAGGTAGTGACATGGATGATGGGACCGGACCCGGTGTCCTTGGCTCAGTCTGACAAACATGCACATTGTACTACGTACACATACACATACACACCCACTATTTCCGTAGTACGTGAAGAAAATGAAAAAAAAAAAAAATAGGGCTTGTCTCTTTTGTTTCTAACCCTTTCTCTTTTTTTTTCCTGCGGCCATTTGGGCGGCCTTATCACGGCGCAAAAGCTATCGGTTGTGGGTTCTGTACGCGAATCGATCCCTGTCCTCACAGTCGAAAGCTTGACGCGGCGAGCTGCTTATTGGAGCCACAAGGGAAGGAACGAACAACCTGTCGGCTTTTCCTTCTCTGGGGCTCATGAGAGTGGGGAATGACGATATTGCCCAGTCCACACACAGCTCTCTTGTCACTCTGTCTTGTCTGTGTGTGTGCGTGTGCGCGTGTGTGTTGTCGGTGCCGGTCACCCAAGGCGGGAAAAAGGGAAAAAAAAAAAAAAAAAAAAAAGGAAAAGCTGTTTTTCCCTCTTCTGAGGAGCGATGGTTTTTGCGAAGGAGAGAGAGAACGTGCACACCGACATCGACGGACCACCACCACCACCACCACCACCACCCAACCAACCAACCAGCCAACTCACTCTCGCTCACTTTGACCTCTCTACCCACAGCTACGCACCAGCCGCCCACCCTCTCGTGTCATACTGTGGCACGCTATATCATACAATACTACCTATCTCTCTTGTTTGGCTCCTCTGTGGCCCCCAACCCCTCTATGATCTACTTGTACACTACAGTACCGTATCTTATTTTTATTGACCATATCTCCGTCTCCTACCTGTGCACCACGCAGGGCCCGTCGACCTGTCGTCTTCTTTCCCACCTGTTCGGCTTGACTCGTATGTCCATTGTTCCAGTCTGGGCCTGGAGAGGGAGGCAAGGAAGGGGGCAGGCCGGCAGTATAGCAGCACCACCACCACCAGAAGCAGCACCAGAGGCAGCAGCAGCGCTGGACAGTACAGCACTGCGCCAGAGGGGCTGGTTTCTCTCCTCCCCCCTTGTGAGCTCGCTCCCTGTCTTGTGCCTGTTGTGAGGATGTCATCGGCACCCAGGACGGCTTCCAAGGGCACTGGAGACTCCCAGGGTGGTGGTAACGGTACCGTCACAAGCTCTGCCAGGGCCACCAAGAAAAGTGCTTTCTCGTGCGAGCCCTGTCGTCGCCGCAAGGTCAAGTGTGGGGGGAACAGCCTATCTGCAGCCGTTGTCAGGCTAGGAACGACGCCTGTGTCTATAAACTGTAAGTAAGATTTTCCTCTTCTCTCCTCCCTTCTTTTGTCCCAAACCACCACTCCAGGTCATCAATATTATCCATCATCGACAGCCTCGAGGAGGAGAGGTAAATTGGGGGGGCGGGTTTGGCCTGTCTTATTGTACGCTGAGTCGCACGCAGCGGGCTCCTTTTTGCTGACAAGCCAAGAAATCCGACCCTGTCCTACACCCAGCGCCTAGAAGAGCGGATCAAGGAGCTCGAGGACCAGCTGTCGAGGACGCAGCCCTCGTCCTCGCTCCATCCGCAGCAGACCCCATCGGAGCGCCCCGGCTTCCCACCCAGCGAGGGCTCCTCCCAGCAACATCACCTGGGCCAGGAATTCCACGAGGGCTTGACAGGCACAGTCAGGGGCCTGAAGCTGGACGAGAGAGGTGTGCTCACGTACCATGGCGCAACCAGCTTCTTTCACCTGCCTAGTGAGTATTCCGGGCCAGAGAGTGACCTGCAGACCTCGCCTTATTCAGAGAACCCCTTGAACGGGAGGAGGGAGCGCCTTGTAAACAACGCATGGCAGCAGCGTGCCCTCGAGAACCTATCCGATATTCCGGTATGCCAGCTTCACTAAGCCCCCTGCGCGAGCTTGAAGGTTTTGACTGACGACAATATCCCTTGTTCGCCCCCGGTTCCAGGAGCCCTTCCAGTATCTTCTTAATACGCACTGGTGCTGGATCCAGGTATGTGTCTTCTCCTCGTCGCCCTGCTTACTGCTGCTCATGGTCGTGTTACAACATACATACCAACAAGATGCTAACCCAACCTCTTCTTAAAAAGCCCCTTTTCAATTTCATCTATCGGCCCGCCTTCACTCGCGACATGCAACTGCTCGGGCCGTACTACTCTCACACCCTCCTGAATGCCATCCTGTCGCACTCGGTTCGATGGGGCCGCTGGGACAGCGTTACCCGCGAGCGTCTTGAGCACGAGTACGACGGCGGTGCCGTGTTTGGTCGACACGCCCGGACCATGGTATTTGACGAGGTCTCCCGCGGTGTTGCCACCATCCCCACGGTGCAGACCCTGCTGCTCCTGAGCGCGCAGGAGTGTAGCCAGGGCAACACCTCGCAGGCCTGGATGTACAGCGGCATGGCCTTCCGGATGATCGATCATCTGGGTATATGTGTTGACAGCCAGAGGTATACTGGTGATATTCCCTTCAGCGACGAAGACATCGAGATCCGTCGCCGCCTGTTTTGGAGCTGCTATTTCTGGGACAAGATCATCAGTCTATATCTCGGCAGGTCACCCAGCCTGCAGCACTCGACCGTCTCTCCTCCCCAGATGATGCGTACGTTTTGACCCCACTCCTCTTTTTTTTTCTTCTTCTTCTTCTCTCAATTTCCCTCTTCTTTCCATGCCAGTGACAAGAGGCGTCACAAGACGAAGTGCCTCCTAACAGCCCTGTGCAGTCGACGACTCCAACGAGAATGAGATGTGGGCACCTTTTGGGCTCAAATACCCCGACGGCGTCAAGTATCCTCCCATCGCGGCGCACTCCACGTCATGTTTCATGCTCATGTGCCAGCTGTCTGTCATCTTCAACCAGATCCTCATACACATGTACGACCCGCTGCAGCAGAACAGCGAGGCTGAGATACAGGAGTGTCTGGTGAGGCAGGAGGCCGCCTTGAGGGAGTGGTGGGAAGCCCTACCTAAGTTCCTCAAGATCGAGGCAAGCATGTTGCCACCGCTATCTCCGCCTAGCCATGTTGTCATCCTCAAGTAAGTGACATATCTTTGGAAAGAACTCATGATCTGCCACGAGTTATACCTCTTGATGCTGTGGCTGGCTGACCGACTGAACTGGACCGTCATAGCTGCCTGTATCACACTTTCAACATCCTTCTCCACCGGCCGATGCTGTCACGAGAACGTTCTTCTGCAGATAACAACCGCGCCAGACACCTGCTTGAATGTGTCTCCTCTGCAACCTCCATCATCGCCATATTTGATCTCTTCTGCAAATCCTTTGGCATCTACCGCTCAGTCCTGTCTCTCAGCTACAGCGTCTATATTGCCTCGTCCATATTTCTGCTGCAGGTCCAAGCAGCTGCCGGTTCTTCAGGTACCCTGACAGAAGAAGAGCAGCAGCAGCAACAGCCGGCCATCCGTAAGCTGGATTTCTGCATTCGAGCTCTTTCAAGGCTAAGGGATATCAACCCCATCGTCGGCAGTGCGGTGAGCCTCATCCTGCGCGAGCTAGCAAACCTGGGCATCCAGACGCCTGGGATAGCGTCCGGCATTGATTTCAGCCGCTACGGATCAGGCCAACAACAGCCGACACCAAGAACCACAACAACAAGCTATCACCATCAACCTCAACACGGCCAACACACAGTTTCGGTACCATCACCAGCCTCTAGGGGCCGACAGGACTCCTTCGCCTCGTCTCAACACCGCCTGAGCCACCACGAGATCATGATGGGCAACACAGAGGTCCACATGTCAGGCTCAGGTTCTTCCAGCCCCACGCCGTCTGGCCCTCAACAAACCTTGTTCAAATGTCCAGGACAAGGACCAGGCGACAAGATTGACCACAATCTCCAGCACCATGGGATCTCCGACCACATCTTCGAAGCCGTCTCCGCAGTCCAGCCGATCAGTGCCTCGTTTGGGGACATGACAATTCCCGATCAATTTGGGGGGCCACCAGGTGCCTTTCGGTCTTGATGCAGGTCATTTACGGGCCCAAAGGACGGCCATGCTGATGACGTGGCGGGTTACTGGGAACGCAGGCGTACCAGGGGAACGAAGACGCACGATGGGATCCCGGCGGACAGCAGGCTCGTCCATATCGCATTAAACCCGCAGAGATGGTATCATTGAAGCATTAGTTTGGGAGTATGGACCTTTTTTTGTCCGGGACAAGAAATGGTGACGTCAATGTAGGGTTTCATAATACGGCATGGCCTTGTTTGTTGTCCATGTCTTGCTAATTAATGAAAAGGTATATCCAAAAACATCGTCAGCCTACCCTCATTACACCACCGTGAAGGACGCTCCTGATCTGCCCTAGGAGGTGATTGGCTTTATATGTACATCCAATCATCGATGGCAGAATCAGCAATTTAAGACGAGTTCAGGGTCTATTATTCTATGCCATTTACTAGAACGCTAGGTGTCTCCCTATTGGGTGATTCTACTGGTGCCAGGCCTCGCAGGTTTGACAAGACATCAAGAAGCCGGCAAGACACCTAATATCAAGCTCTAGGACTAAGGCTGCCCTTATAAGGATGACATCACATGTGTCAATGACTGCGGAACCCTTCTTGAGCAAACCAAGGCTGACATCGGAAAGAACTATTTCTAGGCAATCCTACACCAGAACTCACGAAGGGGCAGGATAAATCTGTACCAAGCATTTTCTGGCATAAACAGGTAGATATATATACATGATCCGAGACATGCATACCCAGCCGTGGTGAGCCAGGTAGTTACTGCCCCCAAAAGACATGACAACCAGTCTTTTCCAGAATGGCCCTCCGTCCAAGATCCGTTCGTTTTGCCCCTTTCCAGTGACAGTCATAGTGCCCATTATACAATAACCTCCGAGCCCTTGTTGCAGGATGTTTGCTGTCGGCTCGCCCCCACCATACGCCTCGCTCGTCGTTACCGCCGTGACTAAGACCCAAAAACAGAAAGTATACAAGATGGCTATCCAGCCTCAGGCCCACAGTTCTTCCGCGTTATCCCTGAATATGTTGTTGGCAAGCTGCTGATCGCCATCGCACCAGCTGATCACGGCCGCGATCCATGGTCGGATATCAAGCCCCTCAAATCTCGTGTGGGGCCAGTCGGTGGCAAAGACAGCTCTCTTGGGGGCGACCCGTCTGTTGTGTGCGTGTCAGCTGATGGCAGCCATGTCCCGGGTCATGCATGCCCAGGTGACATGTGCGATACAAGAGTCTTACAGAATTTCTCGAGCCATTGGTTCGACGTGCCCAATATAGTCGTCTTCTCCCGAAAGCCGATAAGGGGCGGATATCTTGACAAAGGTCCTCCCTCCCTCGAGCAACCTGACCAAGGAGTCGAACCCCTCAAGGCTGTATGGGTCTAGGGGCAGCTTCATCGGCAGATGGGACCTGAGTCCTGGCGCACCCATATGGTCGATGCAGATGGTCACTCCTAGAGTCGGAATGATATGTTCCAAGGCCCTGACCATGTGTAACGGTATGTAGAGCTGAACGACCCAGTCCAAAGGCCGCACCGCGTCAGCACACCGGCGGAGCTCGACCTCGACGTCCTCGCGGGCGAAAAGATCGCCGGTGGACCTGATGTTGAGACGTACGCCGCGGACTCCCAACTCGTGCCACTCTTTGAGACGGGTAACAAAAGCAGTATTGTTCTCCTCTGGCGCGAGAGCCACGACGGCCCTTACCCTGCCAGGGCCTAGGACCCGCAGAGCATCCAGCAGGCAGGAGTTGTCGTAGCCGTATACGGAAGGCTGGACGATGACGACGTTGGACGCCCCGATTGAGGACTCGAAGGCTATGGCTTGAGGAACGGTGTGTGTGCTCGGCTTGTACACGGCAGCGGGAGACAAAGGATAGCGCTCCTCGTCGCCCACTATGTGCATATGGCTGTCCCAAGAACCTGGTGGTAGGCGAGGCGAGGGCTTGCTGGCAGCAGCAGCCTCTTGCGGTCGACGAGTTGTAGCAGCGTATTCCTTGTGTGATGAAGACGGTTTGTTGATGACCGGATCGACGGGTCTCTTCGTCGAGAATGTCCCTTTGTCAAGGACTCCCGGGCAGAGGGCGTTTCTGAGGAGCGTGGTCATCCTGCCGATGGTGTCAGGTCAGGGAGACACACAATGGTGATCCACTGCCTGGTGTGTATGCGTGGATAGCACAGGGGCGAAGTCTTGTGTGTCGAGCAGCTCTTTTAGAAGAGCAGAGTAAAAGATGTGCTCACCAAGACATGATGATAGCCGTAATCAGAAGAGAGAGGATGCGTGTGAGAGGGAGAGAGAGAGAGATGATAATGATGATGATTAGTGAGACACAATCAAGCCTGGCGCTGCTGCCTCCTCTTATTCTGTCTGACCCGGTTCTCAACAGTGGGTACTAAGTACCTGCTACCCATCGATCAGAAAAGGTCTCGGTCAAGCATATGGTACATACTCCCCCATGTACTATACTGCAGGTACATTTGTGTGTATGCATGTATGTCGGGAAGAGCAAGAGGGATCACCAGGCTGCATGCATCACGACATATTGCTTAGCATGCAGGATCAGGCGGGCCGCAGGGCCTAAGTAGTAAGGAGGGGTTGCAGTGGTGATTCCTGTAGCTCTGTAAGACAACGAATCGGAAGCGGTGGCGAGACGAGCCGTCAAAACATGCCCCTAAGAGGGAAGCAGCAAGAGAGGGGGACGAAGCTTCTTCATAAACACACGCCGCGTCCCTGTGCTAATTGAGCAGGAGGAAGGAGCGGCCCAGCCCTGTCACCACTTCACGGCACACTTTCGGCACAATCCCGTTCGCACCAAGAGAGAAAGGCCGTTGCGGCTTGACCTGAATTGAGTCAAGACTTGTTTTCGAGATTACCTGGCGGGCCACATTGGCCTGGAAAGAGCGACCTTGGAAGGGTCTAGGCTCTTCACAAAGGCACTGGCACTTACTTCTGACGGGACAAGATCTACGGCTTCTGACCGACCATTTTGACAGCAATCGGCGGTTCTTTCCGGGCCCGGTCACTGGCCTCTGTCCGGGTATCTTTTTTTTTTTTCCTTCCCTTTTGGCCAGATTTCGACGACGTATCGACCTTCACGATACGAGATGATTGTCTAGATCCCTTGATGATATTCTGAGCCGCATTTGATATTATACTATTCGACATATATCACACAGACAGAGTTCGATTGGAACCTGGATACGTACCTCCACAAAGGAGGCTTGGCAACTTGTGTGCCTGGCTCGGTCAACTTCCGCCCAAGCAATACTCATCTCCACCACCAAGACCCACCATGATGAGATAACGGAGAGAGGTCAGTGGAGGAGTCAGTGGAAATTTTTAATTTTTTTTCCTCTTTTCTCCAACATCAACAACGCGGGGCGGACCAAGCTAGACCACGACGAATCCTGGGACAACACACACAACGCCCGCTGGCACCACACGACATCTTCACGACTGCAGGATTCCCCAGTCGTAAGATCCTCGATCTGGGGATAGACCCCGGTCCCATTCTGGCCCCCTCCCTCCCCCTCCATCCCCTCACCCTTCCAGCAGGAGACCGCAGAGTGAGCTGTCATCTGGACTGTCTCGACGTGGCCTCGTGCCTGCGCTCCCCTGGCTTCCGCTGAGTGGAAGAGAGACAGGCGCCACAGCTTCTCAAAGCCCCCCCACCCGCCACCTCAAGAGAAAGGCAGGGCGTGTGCGCTGTGGCACGAACGGCGGGGCGCACCCGAGGGCCACAGACCTAGGCGTACCTTGCTGAAGGTCATCCAGCAGCGCCTGAGAGGTATCGGCAGAACATACGCAGCAGGCCCACCGCCTCGGGACGGGGATGGTCCGTACCCTCCCTGCTGTGGCTTGCCCTCGAACATGTCTTCTTCGCCTGCTGCTGCCTCGCTTGAGAAAGGCTCAATCAACTGGTATTATGTCCTCACGATATTCGTCATAGGCTCGGGGTCCATCCCCAAGGGGTACGACGAGGGCGGCTTCAGTGCCGCCATCTCGCTGCCCTCGTTCAAGAATGACTACAATCTCGACGCCAGCCACTGGCTCGATGATGCCTCAGGACTGGCCAGCAGGAAGGCCAATATCACCTCGTTAGGTGTTCTAGGTGCCGCCTTCGGCTCCCTCCTCGCCCTGACCATGACGGACCGCATTGGCCGCGTCAGAAGCTGGAGGATACTCACCTGTGTGTACATGAGCGGTTACCTGATGCAGGTCTTCTCGTCTGGCATCTATGGCTTCCTCCTCTTCGCCCGCGTCTGGGGCGGCCTGGGCGCTGGGGGCTCACTGTTGTCGGCCCCCTTTATCTGTCAGAGATCTCGCCAGCCAAGAGCCGCGGCATGATCGTTAGCACCTCAATGGTCTTCCTCTTGTCCTTCTTGTCTCTTGGTGTGTATTATTATTCCTCCTCCCCTTCTTGTCCCTTCTCCAGTCCTACTAGATGGGAGAGAAAAGGCTCATGACTTTGCTATCAGGTTTCTTCATCAACTATGCCGTCAGCGTCACGATGCCAGCCATCCGAGCGCAGTACCGACTGGTCATTGCCATCCCCTTGATCCCAATGGGGCTTGCCCTCTTGGCATCGTTCTTTGTGACCGACACCCCAAGGTGGCTGGCATCCAAGAACCGGGGCGACGAGGCGCTCAAGGTTCTCGCGCGGCTGCGGAACAGTAAGGTCGACGACAAGGAGCTGCAGGTGGAGTACCTCGAGATACAGGAACAGGTTCGGTCACAAGAAAAGCTGCTGTCCGAGACATCTAACTGGTCTCTGATCAAAGAAGTCTGGGCTGTGCCTTCATACCGCAAGCGGTTCCTGCTGGCCACCGCCATGCAGACGGTCGCGCAGTGGTCCGGCGGGAACGGCATCACCTACTACATCCCCCAGATTTTTGTCTACGCTGGGGTCACCGCGCACAACAAGTCACTCATCACCTCCGGCGCGTACGGCATCGTCAAGCTTGTGTTCACCATGGTGTTCACCTGGGGCATGGTCGATATCATCGGCCGCCGGCGCTGCTTCATCACGGGGCTGTCTATGCAGCTCACGGCCCATGTCTTCATGGCTATCTACATGGGCGTATGGGTCAGCCATGGCCACGTCGACAAGGCGGCATCAGACGCTGCCATAGCAAGCGTGTTTTTCTACGCCGTGGGCTGGTCCATCGGCCTCTGCACTGTCCAGTATCTCTACGGCACCGAGATCTTCCCCACGCGCATCCGAAATGTGTGCTATGCATTCAATATGGCCCTCCACTGGTTCTTTCAGTTCGCAGTGGTGAGGGTCACGCCCAACATGTTCGTATCACTCCACATCTATGGCACCTACATCTTCTATGCTGTCTTCTCGTTTGCTGGGCTTCTCCTGCTGGGGCTCTGGGCCCCAGAGACCAAGGGGGTCCCTATGGAGAGGATGGAGGAGCTCTTTTCCGGGCACTGGTGGTTGGGCTGGAAGGCAAAAGTCGAGGTCGACTCGAGTGAGACTCAAACACTAAGGAGATCTCGAGCTTCTTCTCCCGCTGGTATAATAGAGAGAGTATACGATCATAGCGACCGGAGTTCAGTAGCAGGTCCGCTTCAATAAAGCTATATTAGACTTTTTCTTCTTTACAAGAATAAAATTTAAACCCAATATATAGTATTATATATATTTAAAAATTTCTAAAAAACATAAATTAAAAATATAAAATATAGTATAATATTATAATCTATCCAATATGCAAATTATAAACAAGATATATAAAATAATAGTCGAAATGCTAAATTTAAAAAAGATTCAATATTAGAACAGTTAGCAAATATTGCTTATATAAGTAAAAATTAGAATTATAGAAAATATATAATTAATATAATTAATTATTGATTTTATTAACTAGTTAATATAGTTAACTTGTTATAGGCTCGATCTTTTAGCTCGAGCACTTGATTACTATAGCGGTACTATGCTAGTACCGCCTTAGCATTACATAACTGGGATTATATTCCTATACTATTTCAGCTTGCTAGCAGCTTATATACAAGCTGCTAGCAATACGCTCTTTTAGCATAGCAAATCTTACTACTATTTAGATACTCTTATAAGTCGAACTAAAAATTAGTCTCTTATATAGATTTGCTATCTCTAATTAGAAAATTATATAAATATAATAAAATAAAAATAGTAGATTAGCTCTCCCTTTTCTCTAATACTAGTATAGAAGACTTAAGCAGTATATAGAAAAAGCCTAACAATATGAAAATATAGAGCTATAAAGAAAATATCTAGAATTTTAAATAAAAGTGCTTTAGATTATAGATAATTATCTAAAATATAATCTAAATATAATTAAATTCTAGCAGAAAATTATAAAATTAAAAAAAACTGCTTTTATTAGATATAATAGTAGCTTATTTAAAATAAAAGCGATTTTTATTAGATATTAAATTTGCTAGTAATTATATAATATTTCTAATATAATATTTAATAATAGAAAATATTTTTAAAGCTAATATAGAATTTATTAATAATTTATAGAATTAATAGATATAATTTTAAGAAAACTTTAATAAAAAGATCTAGAAATAGATTAATATTTTTTATAAAAAAGCAAATTAGATATTAATTTTAATATAAATATATTTTTCTTATAATTAAAAGCTTACAAATATATAATAAAAATTTCTTTTAAATTTTTTATTAGATTTAAATAGCTTCTAATATAAGCTGAAAGCTTATATTAGAATAATAAAATATATATTAATATTTTTTATATTAAGCTTTTATTTTGAATTTATAAAGTAATAATTAGTATAAATATTAATAGATTATTATATTATATAATAATTAATAGATATTAGAAATTTATTTAGAAATTAGAAATTTAGAATCTTAAATAATAAATATAGTCTATTTATATATTAAATATTATTTTAAAATAAACTAGTTTAAATAAAAAATAATAATAAATTAAAATAAGAATATTTTAATAATAGATATTGCTATTACTAATATAAACTAGAATAGAGAAAAAAGCTAGAAAAGATAAAATAAAAGAAAATTTTAAATATAAGCTTAGAAAATATAGATTAGAAGTATTTTAGAAAATATCTTTTTAGCTTTTTAAAAAGCAAAAGATATAAAAAGCAGAAATAAATCTAATTTCTAAATATAAATTTTTATAAGATTAATATTATTTTAAATATAATAATATATTGCTCTAATAGTAAAGAAAGAATAGATAAAAAGAAAAAGAATAATTTTCTATAAGAATTTTGCAATTTTGCTAATCTATTTAATAAATTAAAAGCTTTAGCTTAATTTTTATATTAGAATAAATATAATTATTATATTAAATTTAAAATAGCTATATAAGAAAAATTTTCTATATTATTCTAGAGATTATTATATTCTATATTAAATAGCTAATTTTTAAAATTTTGCTAATAAATAATAAATTTAGCAAATAAAAAATAAATATAAATAAATTTCTTATTAGCAATAGTATCTATTCTACTTATATATTAAAAAATAGAAAATATTATTTTTATATAAATTATTAAGCAAAATAGATTTTTATTATTATTTATAAAAAGATATTAAAATTCTTATTTAAAGTAAAATAATTTATTAAATTAAATATATATTTAATATTCTATTAAATTTAGATTATATTAGAAAAAAAATATCTAATCGCATTTTAAATATAATTTAGCTTATTTAAATAGCTAATTATATTTTTTAAATTAGCTAAGATATTTACTATATTCTAGCAATATATTAGTAGTATTTTTCAAAATATTCTAATAAATATATAATAATATATTTAGATAATTTATTAATATTCTTTTTAAGCTCTTAATAGAACTATATAAAGAAGATTTGGGAAATTCTCTAGTTATTATAAAAAGCTAGCTTAAATCTAGATCTAAAAAATATACTTTTCTAATTATAGAAATTAAATATTTCAGCTTTATTATAAAAGCTAATATTAGAATTTATATAAATTTTAAGAAAATCTATATAATATATAAATAGAAAGCTTTATAGAGAATTAAAAATATATATAGTTTTATTAAATTTGCGAATTTTTATTAAGATTTTATCTAGAATTTCTCTAATCTTGTCTCTTCTTTTATATATCTTATTTAGAAAGAGATTCTATTTATATAGATAGAAAGAAAATAGATAATTTTTAATATATTAAAATATATATTTATTATAATACTAATTTTAGTATAATAGAATTCTAATTAAGTAATAATAATAAAAGCAGATTATTTAGAAATAGCTTTAGAAAAATATTTTTTATAATATTTTAAAAAAAGAGTTTTTTATCTAATTATCTACTATTTAGTATAACTAATAAAAATATAAAGAAATTATATTATTTATAATAAAAAGCTTTTAGCTATAATTTTTATTTAAAAATATAATTATTCAAATTCTATAATATATATAAGTCTTTTATTATTTTTATAAATTATAAGAGCTTAGAATATTTTAATAAATTCTAACTTATATCTAAATAGTAAGTAAAATAAATAGAAATTCTATTTCTATTTTAGTTTTATTTTAAATATAAACTAAATAAGAATATTTTATATCTAAATATATTTTTATATTAAGCTTAGAATAGATAGAATAATAATTAGCTCTTTTTTGCTATTTTCTAGCTTATTTTAATCTTTTATTTAAACTAGCTTTTTTAATAAGATTTTTAGTTAGCAATATTCTATTTAAAAAGAGCTATTTAGCTATCTTATAAAATATAATAATAGTTTTAGATCTAGATTATAAATTTTAGCTTAAAATAATTTAATTAAAAATAAAAATATTTCTAGAGAAACTAAATATTTAAAAGCAGATAGTATTATATTCTAAATATCTAAAAAAATATTCTAATATCGAAAATAGCTTTAGCTTTCTAAATTTAAATTGCTTATAATTGTAATTCTATAGCAAATATATAATTTTTCTTATTAAGCTATTTAGAGCAAAATATTATATTTAATATTTTTAAAAAAGATTATTATTAAAATAATATATTAAAAAATATAAAAATATTTATAAAAAATTATAATATTTATAAAAAAATATTTTGCTTAATAATTATATTAGAGATTATTATAATTTCTATCTATATTAGATTAATTTTAGATTTAGATTTTAATTAATTTTATAATAAACCTATTAGTAGAAAAAAATAGCTTATAATATCTATTAGTAATTATTAATTACTTTTTTCAATATATTTAGCTTAAAGCTTAAAGCTATATATTTAATAATAGCTCAAAAAATATATAAAGCAGTTTTATAATATTTAATAGAAATTCTATAGCTTTTCTAATTTAATTATTAGCAATTATAGATTAGATTAGATTAGTATTTTTTGATTTTTCTTATATAAAATAATCAGAATTAAGCAATATCTATTTATAGCTTATTATTTTAAAACTAATAGCAGAATAAAATAAGCAAATTAAAAAATATAAAAAGATCTAAAAATAATAATTAGCTTTATATAAAATAATTAATTTAGCTATTTATTAGCTTATTAGCTAGCTTTAAATAATTAGGATTTTTTAGTTATTAGAATAAATTATAATTATTTTTTTAATAAATTTAATATAAATATTATTTAAGAGCTATTTATAAAAAGATATTATAAATAAGCTTTAGAAGCTATATTATAATATTTCTTAATTATTTATAAAAAGAAAGCAATTTAGTTTAAATAGCTATAATCTATATATAATAAAAATAGAAATTCTTAATAAATTATTATTAATAATTAGCTAAATATTTTAGAATCAGAAATAAAATCTAGCTAAGCTTATATAATATAAAAATTAATTAGCTTAATAAGAAATTTAATTAGCTATATAATAAATACTAAATTATTATAATTCTATTTTTATTAGTAATTATATTAGATATTTTATAAAATATATATCTGAATTTTTATATAGAACTAATTAAGAAAATTATTACTAATTTGCTATTATTATAGATATAAATAGATATAAAACTAGACTCTATTCTAGTTTTAGATAAATATAGATTTCTAATAAAGAAATTTTTATAAAAAAGATATTTATTGCTAAAAAAGCAAAAAGTATAGAAATTAGTATTAGATACTAGTAAAATAGCAGAGATATAATTTCTCTAAATAGTATTTACTATATATAATAGAGAATATTAAGGCTCTAAATAGATTTAAAGCGAAATAGAGAGATATTTATATTTATAATAGTCTAAAATTATAAAGATAGCAGAATATAATAAAAGCAAAATATTATTATATTATACTAGATAATCTTTTAATAGAAATTAATATCTTCTAAAAAAAGCGATTATAAGAGTAATTCTATCTATAATTTAATATAGAAAAAGGAAAAAAGAAAATAAAAAGTATAGAGATAAGAAAAGCAAAAGATTTCTATATTACTGCCTAGTTATAATTATTATAGCTATTATAGCTATTATAGCTCTAAATATTATAAATAATATATTTGCTATATTTAAGAGTATTCTAGTAAATATAATATACCTATATTACTATAGAATTCTTAGGCTAGATACTGCTAAAAGAAATAGAGAAATAGCAACATATAGCTAGAAGCTAGCAGAATAAAAAAAAAAGAGATTACTAGTATAAAAGCTTCTTAATAAGCTTATTATAGAAAGAAAACTACAATTAATAATTAGCGAAAATAGAAATATAATAGAGATAAGATTAATTAATAATAGAGCAAGCTAGGCTCAGAATAGCTTTATTACAGATATAGTTAATCTAGTAATAATATAATTTATTTTTATATATATAATAGATTTTATTATAAATATAAGTTAATTAGAAGCAAAATTAGAAATAAGAGAAAAGCAAAATAGAAATAGAGCAGAATTAGAATAGAATTAATCTTATAGCAAACTAGATAAAGCTCTTTAATATAATTATAATATTCTAGGCTAGAGTAATTCTTAAATTATAAAAATCAAAACTAGAAATAGAAAATAAATAATAAGCAATTTTATTGCTACTAAAATATAGAATAAAGGCAGTATAATTTCTATCTGGAATTACTAAAAAGTAAGAAAAGAAGTTATAATAATTACTAGAAGAGATCGAAAAAGAGCAGATATATAGATAGAAATAGCTAAAGCAATAGCAAATAAAGCAGATAGACTTTTCTAATAAGCAATAATAAGCATTTTATAAAACTAATAATAGATAGTATATTAAATAGATATAAATACTGCTTTATAATTTAGATTATTATTTTTATAAATATAAGCTAGCTTAATAATATATCTTCTATTAGTAGCAAGCTTCTATAGATTAGTATTAATATAATAAAAAACTTTAGATATTAAATATTTATATAAAATCTATTTATAATAGATTTAGAATTTTTAATATTTTAAGCAGAACTAGCTTTATTTCTGCTAATAATCTATCTTGTTATTTTCTATTAGCTAATTCTAGTATTTAGAAATTATATATTTTTATTATTAGAATTATTTTTAAATAAGATATAAATTTATAATATAATATTTTTAGAAATAAAATATATTAATTTAGAAAATAGAAAATTATTAAAATAGAACTAATTAGAATATAAATTATATATTTTAAAGCTATTATAAAAATTATTTCTATAATTAAAAGAATTATTTTTAAATATACTAATAGTAATAATATTAGTTAATTTATTATAGAGATTATCTATTTTATAGCTAATAAATTAGTAAGAAATAAATTATATAAAAGCTAGATAATTATTTACTATTTTTAGTAAGAATAATATAGATATAACTAGAGATAAACAGAATAATAATCTTTATATAAGCTAGTAACTAAAAGAATATAATTCGAGAATAAAAGAAAGCTAAAAAGAATTATATAAAAAGAAGAAAAGGCAAGAAAAGAATAATAAAGCAGAAAGAAATAATAAAAAAACAAAAGTATAAAGAAAGCAGAGAGAAGTCTTTATATAAAAAGAATAAAAATAAGACTATTACTAATATAGTGCTAAATTAGCAGCAGAATATAGAAATAGAAAGCTCTATAAAACTGCTATCTGCCAAGAAAAGCTAGTCTAATATTCTAGCGCTAGGCTAGAAAAGCGCAATAGCAGCGAGTTGCTAGAAGCCGCATATAGCAAGCAGAGCAGCCTGCTTAGCAATAGAGGCGATATATATATAATAAGAGAGTAGGCGGATATAATAGAGATTCTGAGAAAAGAGAGCTATATTATAGGCTCGATCCTTTAGCTCGAGCACTAGATTGCTATAGCAGTACTATACTAGTACCGCCTTAGTATTATATAACTGGGATTATATTTCTATATTACTTTAGCTTGCTAGCAGCTTATATATAAGCTGCTAGCAATACTCTCTCTTAGCATAGTAAATCTTACTACTATTTGAGTACTCTTATAAGTCGAACCGAAGAGTTAGTCTCTTATATAACTATCGATTTTATTAACTAGTTAATATAATTAACTATCGATTTTATTAACTAATTAATATAATTAACTATCGATTTTATTAACTAATTAATATAATTAATTATCGATTTTATTAATTAGTATAAAAGTCTGCTTTTATATATTGTTATAACCTATCCAATATGCAGGTTACGAACAAGAGTATACGGAACAACGAACGGAACGCTAAGTTAAAGAAAAACTAGGTTAAAGAAAAACTCAATATCGGGACAGCTGGCAAAACCTGCTTATATAAGCAAGAGTTAGGGTTACAAAAAACCAATTAGGAGAGGACCGACAGGATCGCGCATCGGTTCTATCGACTAGGACCGCAGTAATCGATAAGCGGTCCCAGCGGTCCAATCTGAAGAGCTGGATATATAAGGACGTACTCCTTACCAAACAGATAGATTACAGCATATAGCTCTTCAGTTGTCAATCTAAGTATTGGATTACAATCTGATCCAGTAGCCTATACCAGGCAGTAAACACTTGCATTCAGAACTTCAACTATTATTCCGTATTCAAGGATAGTCTTAGTACCGCTCTTGTTAGTATAAATCTTTTATATACTTTAGAATCTTCGGATTACTATAGTGCTTATTATATATATGCTTAAAAATTGCTTAAAAAATATTAAAATTAAATTTATTATTTAGTACTAAGTAAGAAAAAAAAGTGCACTAGAGCTTATTTATTATCTAAATTATCTACTATAGTATAATAAGCACTGCAGCAATCCGAAGATTCCAAAGTACACAAAGGGTTTATACTAACAAGAGCAGTGCTAAGACTATTCTTGAATACGGAATAGTAACTAGTTCTGAATACAAGTATTTACTGCCTGATATAGGCTACTGGATCAGAGTATAATTCAATACTTAGATCCGGTATTTAGATTAATAACTAAAGAGCTATAAGAAACTATCTTATCTGTAGATATTCTATTCTTATATATCTAGCTTTTCAGTTAGATTAGTTAGATATATTGCTGATTTTATATATCTGAATCAGTTAGATATATTATTAATCTAATATATCTAATCTAATTGATTAATTTTATAATTCTAATTCTTTAGTTCTATAAGCTGTATTTTTCGGGTATTATAACCCAAGAGTTGTTCTTTTCTCTAGTTTTTGCTTCTAATCTGTTTTATAATCTGTATATTGAATAGATTATAATATTATCTTCTTTCTATAGATTATTATCTCTAATAATCTTCTGTATATATTCTTCTAGTTTTTTTTATTCTGGTTGTATTTTTCTAATCGAGATATTGAATAGAATTAATAAATCTTGTTCTTTTGCGCTTTCTGCTAAGATTTGTAATTGCAATCTTTTGCTGCGATCTATGCTCGAGTTTTGTATTAGTATACTTTCCTGCTCGAATTATAAGGCATATAGCCTAGTTTCTTGCCAGATCTCTATTTAATTTTCTAACTGGTGCTCTAAGTATATTTATCTAGGCTAGTTATATTGCGATATATTAGATCCTTCTCTTTCCGACTTTCGCTTAATCTCTTATTAATATTAGAAGTTAGAGGACAAGATAGAGAAATTTAAGAAGGCCTGCTATACTCTCGACTTAAGGATTAATCGGGTCTGCTATTAAAAGAAACTCTAGCAGAAGAAGATATCCCGCGCTATTTGTTATAAGCTGGATTTTATAGAGGAGTTGGAGCGTGTCGAAGCTGAAGAGGCTAAGTGTTATAACCTATCCAACATGCAGGTCACAACAGGAAAATGGCACGGAACCCAGGATACCCGGACAGGGCTCTCAGGAGCTAAGGGTCCAATACTCTAGTACAGAAATAAATATACAGAATTATATAAGCAAGAGTTAGGGTTTGGACTGATAGGACTGTTATCAGTCCTGTTGATAATACCTTGGACTAAGACAATCAGCTTCGACTTTATTAGTCTAGGACTAAAGAGCCGGATATATAAGAATAGGATATCTACAGATAGAATAGTTCTTATAGCTCTTTAATCATTAATCTAAATACCAGATCTAAGTATTGGATTATACTCTGATCCAGTAGCCTATACCAGATAGTAAATACTTATATTTAGGATTTTAGTTACTATTCTGTATTTAAAGATAGTCTTAGCACTGCTCTTATTAGCATAAACTCTTTATATACTTTGGAATCTTCGGATTACTGCAGTGCTTATTACACTAAGGCGGAGCGCCTGGCTGCTAGGGAGGTCAATTATGGCATCGAAGCGTTAGTTTCTAAGGGGCTACTCTCTAAGAGCTTCTCTAGCTCTATTATAAATAAGATTGATTAGTCTATAATAGATTTGAATATTTTCGGAATAAATGCTTTTTTCTGCAGAAGCTTTAAGCTTCTATTCGAGCTAAAATAAGCTTTTTAGAATCTGTATCTTAATTCTAGTTTTTTGATATATATTCTATTATTAGTTATTTTAATTACTAGAGATATTTTTCTAATTATTTTTTGAGTATTTTTCTATAATTATAGAGATTTTCTCTTAGTTCTTATATATTCTTGCTATAAGAATAATTTTTCTATTTAATAAGAAGGAGATTTCTATTATTTTATTCTTAGAGAATTTTTTTATTTTATATTCTAGTTCTTTGATTTTAATTTTAATAGTATTATCTATTAGTATTTCTAATAATATAGATTTGAGAAGTAAGATATAGAAGACTGGATATACTCTTATTTTGTAAGGTAATTCGAGTTTGTAATTGATTAGGGAGATTTTCTGCAAAATTTTAAAGAATTTTATCTTTTTGTAATTAAGCTTATTTAATAGTCTTATTATTTTAATATTATATCGGGTAAGATAGATTTTATCTTTTTTTATAGAATTAGTCTTTTAATCTTTTTTGAGTTAGTATATTTGATTATTTATTCTTGGATAAATCTAAGTTCTGATTAGATTTCTTTTTATATATTTTTAATTTTCTATATTTATTATTCTGCTAATTCTGCTTTTGCTTTAAGTAATACTTTATAATAAATTATTAGATAGTATTTATAGAATATATAGAATAATAATTTTCTTATTATATTTATATTTATATTATTATATATAAATTATATAAATAATAGTAATTTAATTTAATTATTCTATTATTTATTAATATAATAATATAGATATTATTCTATTATCTAGTTAATTTATTCTATTTATTTATTTATTTATAAATAGAATATTATTAATATTTTATAATATATTCTAAGCTATTTTATAAGTAATATTTAAAAATATAATATAAATTTTCTATTTTTATTTAAGATAATTTCTTATAGTATTCTGTAATTACTTATAATTATTTTAAGAAATATATATATAAGATTTTTAGCTATACTGCTTTTTCTTATAAGAGAGAAAATAAGTATATTTGCTTAGTTTGCAAATTACTACTAAAATACTATTATATTATATCTTAATTAAGAATTCTTATAAGATAAATAGCTTAGTAATAAAATCTAAGCTAATAGATAATCAAATAATATTAAATATTAGTAGAGATTATAATAATTTATAAAATTTATATTATTCTGCTTTATTTTATTTATAATTATTATATATTTTAATAATATTTTCGATTTTTTTCTAAAATCTAGAAGATTTTAATATTATTTAATTTATTTATAGATTATTTTAATTTCTTAATAGCTATATATTAATATATTATATATATTCTAGATATATTTATTTTATTTTACTAGTATTATTTTTCTAGTTTTTTATTTTAGTTATTAATTCTAAGAATAATATTTAATTTTTTTATTTTATTTATAAGATTTCTGTTCTTATTCTATTAAAAGATATTTTGGAATTCTGCTAGCTTTTTATTCTAATAATCTGCTTTTTGCTAAGAGTATCTGCTCTGCTATTTTTTATTTTTTATAATAGATAATTTTAAGATTAAATTATAAGAGAAATTCTGCTTATTAGATTTATTATTTATTTAGGATCTTAATTATTATAAATATTATTAAATTCTTATAATTTAAGTATATAATAATTAGATATTTAGTATCTATTAGATAGTATTATTATTTTTAAATATTTTAATAATAGCTATAAATTCTTTATTTAAAATTTTATAATTAATTTCTAATCTATTTAGCTTTTTTAAGAAATTACTAATAATCTAGAAATATTTCTAATTATTTTATTATTTAAATTATTTATTAAATATAAAATCTAATATATTAGTCTTAATTTTAAAGAGTTTCTATAGATCTGCTTTACAGAAAATAAATTCTAATATAATTTATTTTTAATATTAAGAAAAGCTTTATATATTTCTAATATCTATCTAAAAGATTATTTATTTTTTATAAGATCTATAAATAATTTTATAATTTTGCTATAATTCTTGATAAATTATCTATAAAAGTTAGTATATCTAAAAAATAATTTAATATTTTTAATATTCTATAGCTTAAGCTAGTTTTTAATTATTTTAATTTTTTTTTTTATATATTAATATATTCTAGTTTAATTATATATTTAAAATAATTAATTTTCTAAATATAAAAATAATTCTTTATTAATTTAACTAGTAATTTAATATTCTAGAGTATTTATAATATCTATTATATATATTATTAATATATCTTAAAATTCTTAAAATAGATAAAAATATTATCTAAATAAGCAATATAGAAAATATTAAGATATTTATATAGAATATAATTAATTATTTTCTAAAAAGATATAAATATATTAATTAGTCTAAAAAATATAATAGAATATTTATAATATCTATAGCAAGTTCTAAAAGCTATCTTCTATTTCTCTTCTTTCTTAATATAGATATAATAATATTCTTTCTTAAGATTAAATACTATAAACTATTATATTTTTTATAATCAATCTTATAGTTTTTTAATAAATAATAAGAGATATTAATTTTTAATAGTAATATTATTAAATTATCTATAATCGATATATAGTCTAAATTTGCTATTTTTCTTAGATATAAATATAATAAGATATTCTGCTAATAATTGCAAGAGTCTAATATAATCTCTTTTTAGATTCTTATCAAGATATTTTCTAAATACTTTGAGTTATACTTTATTAAGTCTGTAAATAGAAAAGAATTTAAGCTAAGTTCTTTTTTGAATAGGATTTTATAATTATAGAGCCTATATTCTAGAAGTTTATTCTTAAACTTCTCTAAAAATAGATTAATAAATTTCTAGTATTTTTATAAGATTCTAGCAAATATAGATTCTAGTTCTTCTTTTATTTCTGCTATTTAAAAGAATAGAAGATATTATTAAATATTTTTATTATTATTTTTTGATCTTTTATAAGTATTATATTCTGGTATTATCTATCTTTATCTGCTAAATTAGATTAAATTATAATATATTCTTTCTCAAAATCTATTGCTATTTTTCTAGGCTAGACTAATTTATAATAGCTTATTTTATAATTTTATAATTTTTTATTATCTTATATTGCTATTTTATACTAAATTAGATTTTTTATAATTTTTATATATTTATTATTCTAACTTGCTTTTGCTCTATATCTAAGAGTTTATGCCTTATATAATTCTTTTTTATAAGCTATTAATCTCTACTAATTTAGAGATATTTATAGATCTATTTAAGCGTCTTTTTATTAGCTATTCTTAATAACTAGATTCTGCTTTTTGCTTTTAATTATAATTATCTTTATAGATATAGCTTATTTTTAGAAAATCTAGCTAATAGTCTAATTAATTTAAGAATTATATTTCTTAAATTATAGAAATTCTAATATTATTTTATTATATATTATATTTATAATATTAAATTAATTTATTATTTTATATCTATTAATTATTATAGATAAATAATTAGTTTCTTTATTAATTAATTTTTAATTATATATAACTAGTTTTTCTTTAATTATAAGCAATTAGATAGATTTTTTCTTTTATTTCTATAATATCTTATTTCTATTAATTACTAATAGCAAAATATAATTTTCTTATATATTGCTATTAATAATAATATTATATTATTTTCTATAAATTTTTATATAAAATTCCAGATATATATAATAATCTATTATTATTATATAGAGAGATTTTATAATTCTAATTAGCTATTATTTCTTTATAGATAATCTTTCTCTTTTGGGGAACTCTAAGCTGTCTGCTATAAGAGATTCTTAGCTTGCTGTCTTTTATAATTGCGAATTCTGTGCTTTTTCTTATTCTAGTATTATTACTATATTTTCTGATAAATATAGATTATATAGCTTAGGATAGTATATTGCTATTATTATATTTATTTATTAATATATATTTATAGATAATCTTTAGATAGCTTAATATATATATTATAATATTTTTATTAAGAATCTCTTTATGCCTAATAGCTGCTTTTTTAATTACTTAGAGAATCTAATTATATTTTCTAATAAGAAATTATTTATATCTAACTTTCTTATAGAAATAGATTCTATAGCTATAGTATATATAGAAGATTTATATAATATTATAATAATTAATATAATAAGAGCTAATTTATAAATTCTTATATTATATTATTTTAATATTCTATAATAGAATATATATAAAGAATTTTTATAGATTAAATTTATATATTATATATTTGATTTTAATATTTATTTCTTTTTTTAAAGATTTCTAGTATTATATTTCTTTATTTTCTATATTAAGAATAAGAAATTCTAGTAGATTATCTGGTTACTAATTTTGGAATATCTCTTTTTCGAGAATTATTCTTATTTGGGTATTTCTGAAATACTCTATCTAGGATTTATATTAAGCTTATCTTCTATTGCTAGTATTATTTAGTATTTATACTAATATTAGAGGAGATAATATTTTTAGTCTTGCTTTCTAAAGTTATTAAGAAAATTGCTTAAGTAGTCTGAGTTGCTATAATTTATAATTATATTATAAAGCAAGCTATATTTATTTATTATTAGCTATCTATTTTTTTTAGTATTTTTAGAAATTATTCTAAGCCTTTTTTGTTTAAAAATATAATAAGTAATTATTTTTATAGCAGAATATCTAGTTAAGAAATTTATAATTAATAAAGTCTGCTATTTACTTAGGCTAAATATTTTTGCTTAGCTAATTAGATTTCTATTATTATATAATATTTATTTATTATTTTTCTAGAATAGATTGCTAATTTTATTTTTCTAATTAGTAATAATCTTTAGCAAAATGCTCTAATTTGCTATAATTAAAACAGTTTTTGCTTCTTTTTTAGATATACTATTATCTAGCTATATTAAATTCTATAAAGCTAATATATATATTACTATTTTATATTATATTAGAATATTATTAATAGAGATAATTTAACTAAATATATAGCTATTAATATTTTTTGCTAATATTAGATCTTGCCTAAAAGCTCTATAGCTAAGCTATTCTTTTCTATTACTTCTTCTATTCTTATTTAAAATTCCTATTATTAATATATATAGCTATAGCAATATATTTAGCTAGATTATTAAATTAATTTAGCTTATAAAATTTATTTTTTACTAAATTCTTAAATTCTTTATAGAATTTAAATATCAGTATTTTATTATTCTAATTAATTCTTCTACTAAGCTAGTAAAATCTAAAAATATATTCTAATACTAATTTTTACTATTATAAAGCTATAAGAGCTTATTTTGCTATTTATTTCTTATCTAAATTGCTAAATACTCTTTTAATAGAATTTTAAATCTTTAGAAGAAATTGAAAATAGCTTTTATCTTTTTTATTATAATTATCGGGATACTTATAATTATTAAGATAATTATAGAGTAAAGATTTAAACTAAGCAAAAATATTACTAATAAAGCAGATTTTTATAAAGATAATCTTCTTATACTTTTCTATAAATTAAGCTTTATAATATTAAAAATAGGCTTTATATTAAGTAATAAAGGCTTGAAAAATCTTTTTTTCTTCTTTATAAATAGCTAGTTATTCTATCTTATAATTCTTAACTTAGATTTTCTCTTTCTAGAAGAATTCTTTAATATAAGCCCGCAGAGCTTTAATTTTAAGCTTAAGCTTATTACAAGTCTTGTAGCAAGAGATAGTAGATAAGATAGAGATCTGAGGAGATATTATATTCTGTATTGCTCAAGAAGAATATACTAAATCTTTCTTAAATAAGAATTATCAAAATATAATAAATACTATAGCAATCCGAAAATTCTAAAATATATAAAGAGTTTATACTAATAAAAACAGTGCCAAGACTATCCTTAAATATAGAATAATAACTAAAATTCTGAATATAAGTATTTACTATCTAATATAGGCTATTAGATCAGAATATAATTCAATATTTAGATCTAGTATTTAGATTGATAACTAAAGAGCTATAAAAAACTATCTTATCTATAGATATTCTATTCTTATATATCCAGCTCTTTAGTTAGATCAGTTGGATATGTTGCTGATCTTATATATCCGAATCGGTTGGATATGTTACTGATCTAATATATCCAACCTGATTGGTTGATTCTGTAACCCTAACCCTTTGGTTCCGTAAGCTGTGTTCTTCGGGTGTTGTGACCCGAGAGTTGTCCTTTTCCCTGGTCCTTGCTTCTGACCTGTTTTGTGACCTGCATGTTGGATGGGTCATAATATATAGTATTAGTATTTCTAATTCTTAGCTAGCTATATATTATAATATTATAGCCTGTAATCTAAGCATAGACTATATAATATATTCTGGACTACTGCACTATACAAAAGAGTATGTATGCCTTAACTGCGCAAGATAACAGCAAATACAGTTAAGTAGATGTGCATTAATTGCCGCTGCACAAAAGAAAAGCTTGTGTTCTTGCAAAGGTCACTTGCGCTTATAACTTAAAAAGGGTCCGATTATAAGCTCTCTCTTCCCTTCTATTGCTCTCCAAGATAATAAGTCTCTAGCCTGCTTTCTATAATCAAAGAGGTAGACTAAGATAGAGATATACTATTCTGAGATAGTAATTGGCTAAAGCTAGAATTAAATCCTAACTTCTGTATTTCTTTTATATAGACTAAGTATAGCTACTAAATAATATATTTTGAATTACTATACTATATAAAAGAGTATATATGCTTTAATTGCGCAAAGTAATAGTAAATATAGTTAAGTAAATATATATTACTATATATATAATTAAAAGAAATATTCGAATAATAAATTTGAATATCTGCTAATTTTTTAAATCTATATAATATAATAGCATCTTTTACTGCTAGATATAATATTATATTTAAACTTACTAAGTATATTTATAATATATATTGCAGCAATTTGAAGATTTCTAAATATATAAAAAGTTTATACTAATAAAAGCAGTGCTAAAACTATCTTTAAATATAGAATAATAACTGATATTCTAAATATAAGTATTTACTGCCTAGTATAAGCTACTAAATCAAATTATAATCCAATACTTAGATTAATAACTAAAGAGCTCTATATTATAATCTATCTAATAGTAAAAAGTGCGTTCTTATATATCTAGCTTTTTAATATTAGTTAATAGAGTTGATAATCGACCATATTAACTAGTTAATAGAGTTAATAATTAATTATATTGACTATATATTTTTTATAATTATAATTTTTGCAAATTCTGCTAGTTATTCTAATATTGAATCTTTTTATCTTAGTATTCTGCTTATAATTCTATATACTTTTATTTATAATTTATATATTAAATAGATTATAATATTATTTCTCTTTTATTTTTATTATTTTTAATAATCTTTTATAAGTTATTTCTTTTTCTTCTAGTATATTATTATATTTTTCTAATTAAGATATTAAATAAAATCGAAAAGTTTCGATTTTTAAATTCTAAATCTAATAAATTATATTAGAAGAAGTCTCTTTATACTATTATTCTTTCTTATTCTATTAAGATATTTTCTAATTTCTTATATAATAAAAAAAGCTTAAAATTTTGCTAGATTTCTATATAAAGTTTTTTCTATTATACTAAATATATATACTACTAATATTTGAAATATAATATTTTTAAGCTTACTAATTTTTCGAATCTTCTATATATCTTTAGCTAATATTAATAATTGAAAAATAAGATAAAAGAATTAGAAAACTAATACTGCGCTTTAAATACTAAAATTAATTATATCTGCAAATAGAAGAGATTATAGAAGAAAAAAATAATATATATAGTTTATTATAATTTATCTAATCTAGAAAAATTAGATTATATAAAAGCTAAAAAAGCTAAAGCTAAGTACTTAGCTACTAAAAAAGCTAATTAAAATACTAAGCTATTAATATCTAAGAATTCTTTATCTAATAAATATTCTAATTTAATTTTAAGAGATTTAAATAAAATTAATTAGTCTATAATAAATTTAGATATATATAATATAAATACTTTTTTATAAAAGCTTTAGATTTTTATTCTAAGCTAGAATTAAGTTCTTAGAATTAAATTCTTAATTTTAATTCTAGCTTTCTTAATATATATTCTTCTATTAATCTTTTTAATTATTAAAAATATTTTTTAATTATTTCTAAAATAATTTTTTATAATTATAGAGATTTTATTTTAATTTCTATATATTTTTATTATAAAAATAATCTTTTTATTTAATAAGAAAAAAATTTTTTATTATTTTATTTCTAAAAAATCTTTTCTATTTTATATTTTAATTTTATAATTTTAATTTTAATAATATTATTTATTAATATTTCTGATAATATTAATTTAAAAAATAAGATATAAAAACTAAATATATTTTTATTTTATAAAATAATTTAAATTTATAATTAATTAGAAAATTTTTTTATAAAATTTTAAATAATTTAATTTTTTTATAATTAAGCTTATTTAATAATTGAATTATTTTAATATTATATTAAATAAAATATATATAATTTTTTTATAAAATTAATTTTTTAATTTTTTTAAAATTAATATATTTAGTTATTTATTTTAGATAAATTAGAATTTTAATTAAATTTTTTTAAATATTTTTAATTTTTTATATTTATTATTTTATTAATTTTATATTTATTTTAAATAGAATTTTATAATAAGCTATTAAATAATATTTATAAAATATAAAAAATAATAATTTTTTATTATATTTATATTTATATTATTATATATAAATTAAATTATTTTATAAATAATATTGAAAAATATAATATAAATTTTTATTTTTATTTAAAATAATTTTTATAATATTTTATAATTATTTATAATTATTTTAAATATATATATATATATAATTTTTTATTATATTATTTTTTTTATTTAAAAAAATTAAATATATTTATTTAATTTATAAATTTTATAAAATAAATAATTTAATAATAAAATCTAAATTAATAAATAGTTAAATAATATTAAATATTAATAAAAATTATAATAATTTATAAAATTTATATTATTTTATTTTATATTTTTATAATTATTATATATTTTAATAATATTTTTTAATTTATTTATAAATTATTTTAATTTTTTAATAATTATATATAAATATATTATATATATTTTATATATATTTATTTTATTTAATTAATATTATTTTTTAATTTTTTATTTTAATTATTAATTTTAAAAATAATATTTAATTTTTTTATTTTATTTAAAAATATTTTAATATTTTATTATTTTTTATTTATTAAATTTATTATTTATTTAAAAATTTTAATTATTATAAATTTTATTAAATTTTTATAATTTAAATATATAATATAATAATTAAATAATAATATTATTTTTTAAATATTTTAATAATAGCTATAAATTTTTTATTTAAAATTTTATAATTAATTTTTAATTTATTTAGCTTTTTAAAAAATTATTAATAATTTAGAAATATTTCTAATTATTTTATTATTTAAATTATTTATTAAATATAAAATTTAATATTTTAATTTTAATTTTAAAAATTTTTTATAAATTTATTTTATAAAAAGTTAATTATAATATAAATTTTTTTTTAATATTAAAAAACATATTTATATATTTTCTAGATTTATTTAAAAATTATTTATTTTTTTATAAAATTTATAAAAAAATTTTTAATATTTTTAATATTTTAGAATTTAGATTAATTTTTTATTATTTTAATTTTTTTTATATATTAATATATTAATATATTTTAATTTAATTATATATTTAAAATAATTAATTTTTTAAATATAAAAATAATTTTTAATTTATTTAATTAATAATATAATATTTAAAAATATTTATAATATTTATTATATATATTTTAAAAATTTTAAAATAAATAATATAAATAATATAAAAAATATTAAAATATTAATATAAATATATTAATTAATTTAAAAATATAATAATATATTTATAATATTTATAATAAATTCTAAAAGCTATTTTTTTAAAAAAATTTAATATTATAAATTATTATATTTTTTATAATTAATTTTATAAATTTTTAATAAAAAATAATAAATATTAATTTTATAAATTTTTAATAAAAAATAATAAATATTAATTTTTAATAATAATATTATTAAATTATTTATAATTTATATATAATTTAAATTTATTATTTTTTAAATATAAATATAATTATAATAATTTAATATAGCTTTTTTTAATTTTTGATTAAAATATTTTATTAAATTTATAAATAAAAAAATTTAAGCTAAATTTTTTTTAAATAAAATTTTTATAATTATAAAATTTATATTCTAATAATTTATTTTTAAATTTTTCTAAAATATAAATTTATAAATTTCTAATATTTTTATAATATATTAATAAATATTAATATTAATTTTTATTTTATTTTTATTATTTAAAAAAATAAAAAATATTATTAAATATTTTTATTCAAATTTATTAATTTTTTTAAATATTATATTTTAATATTTATTATTTTTATTTATTAAATTAAATTAAATTATAATATATTATTTTTTAAAATTTATTATTATTTTTTAAGCTAAATTAATTTATAATAATTTTATTTTTATTTTATTAATTTTTATTATTTTATATTATTATTTTATATTAGATTAATTTTAATTTATTTTTATTTTATATAATTTTTTTATAAGCTATTAATTTTTATTAATTTAAAAATCTTTATTATTTTATTTAAATATTTTTATTTTTAGTTATTTTTAATAACTTAATTTTATTTTTATTTTTAATTATAATTATTTTTTAAATTATAAAATTTTTAATATAATCTTATTATATATTATATTTATAATATTAAATTAATTTATTATTTTATATTTATTAATTATTATAAATAAATAATTAGTTTTTTTATTAATTAATTTCGAATTATATATTATTAATTATTTTTAAATTATAAATAATTTAATAAATTTTTTTTTATAATATCTTATTTTTATTAATTATTATTAATAATAAAATATAATTTTTTATATATTATTATTAATAATAATATTATATTATATTTTATTAATTTTTATATAAAATTCTAAATTTATATAATAATCTATTTTTATTATATAAAAAGATTATATAATTCTAATTAGCTATTATTTTTTTATAAGCAATTTTTTTTAAAAAGTTTTAAGCTATCTATTATAAAAGATTTTTAGTTTATTATTTTCTATAATTATAGATTCTATATTTTTTTATTCTAATATTATTATTATATTTTCTAATAAATATAGATTATATAGCTTAAAATAATATATTATTATAATTATATTTATTTATTAATATAAGATTAATTAATAATTATCTAATAATTTAATATATATATTATAATATTTTTTATTAAAGATTATTTTATATTTAAAAGCTATTTTTTTAATTATTTAGAGAATTTATCTATATTTTTAGATAGAGAATTATTTATATCGAATATTTTTACAAAAATAGATTTTATAGCTATAATATATATAGAAGATCTATATAATATTATAATAATTAATATAATAAAAAATAATTCTATAATCTTTATATTATATTATTTTCATATTTTATAAGAATATATAAATGAAGAATTTTTATAGATTAAATTTATAAATAATATATTTAATTTTAATATTTATTTTCTTTTTAAAAAGCTTCTAATATTATAATTCTTTATTTTTTATATTAAGAATAATAGATTCTAATAGATTATTTAGCTAATAATTTTAAAAAATAAATTTTTTTAAAATATTTTTTGCTTAAATATTTCTAAAATACTTTATCTATTAATCATAAATATTATATTAAAATCTATATTTTTTAAATTTTTTTATATTTATTATAAATTATATTAAGTTTTTTATTATTATTATTTTTATTTAGTATCTATATTAATAAATAAATAAATAGTATTTTTATTATTTTTTTTTAAAGTTATTAAAAAATTAGTTAAATAATTTAAATTGCTAAAATTAATAGCTATATTATAGAATAAGCTAAGCTTACTTATTATTAGCTATCTTCTTTTAAAATATTTTAGAAAACTATTTTAAAGTTTTTTTTATCTAAAAATATAATAAATAATTATTATTATAGAAGAATATTTAGTTAAGAAATCTATAATTAATAGAATCTGCTATTTATTTAGATTAGATATTATTGCTTAGCTAATTAAACTTTTATTATTATATAATATTTATTTATTATTTTTTAGAAATAGATTGCTAATTTTATTTTTTAAATTAATAATAATTCTTAGCAAAATAGCTAGATTTGCTATAATTAAAGCAATTTTTTTATAGATATACTATTATCTAACTATATTGAATTTTATAAAGCTAGTATATATATTATTATTTTAAGCTAATTTTGCTATATATAAAATTACTAATATTTTTGCTAATATTAGACTTTATTTAAAAGCTCTATAATTAAGCTATTCTTTTTATTATTCTTTCTAGCTTTATTTAAAATTTCTATTATTAATATATATAGCTATAATAATATATTTTACTAGATTATTAAATTAATTTAGCTTATAGAATTTATTTTTTATTAAATTTTTAAATTTTTATTAAATTTAAATATTAGTATTTTATTATCTTAATTAACTTTTCTATTAAATTATTATAATTTAAAAATATATTCTAATATTAATTCTAGTTATTATAGATTAGTAAGAGCTTATTTTGCTATTTATTTCTTATCTAGATTATTAAAAGCTTTTTTAATAAAATTTTTAAATCTTTATAAAGAATTCAAGATTATCTAAATCTTCTTATTATAATTATCAGAATATTTATAATTATTGAAATAATTATAGAATAAAGATTTAAATTAAATAAAAATATTATTAATAAAATAGATTTCTATAAAAATAATCTTCTTATATTTCTCTATAAATTAGGCTTTATAATACTAAAAATAGGCTTTATATTAAATAATAAAAGCTTAGAAAATATTTTTTTATAAATAATTAGCTATTTTATTTTATAAATTTTAATCTAAATTTTTCTTTTCTAAAAAAAATTCTTTAAGCTAAGTAAAGCTTTAATTTTTTATTTAAGCTTATTATAAATCTTATAATAAAAAAATAATA